>CM056590.1:9934383-11225633 GCA_029721435.1 Gymnothorax reevesii | reverse complement strand
AAGACATAAACTGCATGTATTTTACTCCTTAGACCTCCTTAAGACATAAACTGCATGTATTTTACTCCTTAGACCTCCCTAAGACATAAGCTGCATGTATTTTACTCCTTAGACCTCCCTAAGACATAAACTGCTTGTATTTTACTCCATAGACCTCCCTAAGACATAAACTGCATGTATTTTACTCCTTAGACCTCCCTAAGACATAAACTGCATGTATTTTACTCCTTAGTCCTCCCTAACACATAAACTGCATGTATTTTACTCCTTAGACCTCCCTAAAACATAAATTGCATGTATTTTACTCCTTAGACCTCCTTAAGACATAAACTGCATGTATTTTACTCCTTAGACCTCCCTAAGACATAAACTGCATGTATTTTACTCCTTAGACCTCCCTAAAACATAAACTGCATGTATTTTACTTCTTAGTCCTCCCTAAGACATAAACTGCATGTATTTTACTCCTTAGACCTCCCTAAGACATAAACTGCATGTATTTTACTCCTTAATCCTCCCTAAGACATAAACTGCATGTATTTTACTCCTTAGTCCTCCCTAAGACATAAACTGCATGTATTTTACGCCTTAGTCCTCCCTAAGACGTAAACTGCATGAATTTTACTCCTTAGACCTCCCTAAGACATAAACTGCATGTATTTTACTCCATAGACCACCCTAAGACATAAACTGCATGTATTTTACTCCTTAGACCTCCCTAAGACATAAACTGCATGTATTTTACTCCTTAGTCCTCCCTAAGACATCAACTGCATGTATTTAACTCCTTAGTCCTCCCTAAGACATAAACTGCATGTATTTTACCCCTAAGACCTCCCTAAGACATAAACTGCATGTATTTTACTCCTGAGACCTCCATAACACATAAACTGCATGTATTTTACTCCTTAGACCTCCCTAAGACATAAACTGCATGTATTTTACTCCTTAGACCTCCCTAAGACATAAACTGCATGTATTTTACTCCTTAGACCTCCCTAAGACATAAACTGCATGTATTTTACTCCTTAGACCTCCCTACGACATAAACTGCATGTATTTTACTCCTTAGACCTCCCTACGACATAAACTGCATGTATTTTACTCCTTAGACCTCCCTAAAACATAAACTGCATGTATTTTACTCCTTAGTCCTCCCTAAAACATAAACTGCATGTATTTTACTCCTTAGACCTCCCTAAGACATAAACTGCATGTATTTTACTTCTTAGACCTCCCTAAGACATAAACTGCATGTATTTTACTCCTTAGACCTCCCTAAGACATAAACTGTATGTATTTTACTCCATAGACCACCCTAAGACATAAACTGCGTGTATTTTACTCCTTAGACCTCCCTAAGACATAAACTGCATGTATTTTACTCCTTAGTCCTCCCTAAGACATAAACTGCATGTATTTTACTCCTTAGACCTCTTTAAGACATAAACTGCATGTATTTTACTCCTTAGACCTCCTTAAGACATAAACTGCATGTATTTTACTCCTTAGACCTCCCTAAGACATAAACTGCATGTATTTTACTCCTTAGACCTCCCTAAGACATAAACTGCATGTATTTTACTCCATAGACCTCCCTAAGACATAAACTGCATGTATTTTACTCCTTAGACCTCCCTAAGACATAAACTGCATGTATTTTACTCCTTAGTCCTCCCTAAGACATAAACTGCATGTATTTTACTCCTTAGACCTCCCTAAAACATAAATTGCATGTATTTTACTCCTTAGACCTCCTTAAGACATAAACTGCATGTATTTTACTCCTTAGACCTCCCTAAGACATAAACTGCATGTATTTTACTCCTTAGACCTCCCTAAAACATAAACTGCATGTATTTTACTTCTTAGTCCTCCCTAAGACATAAACTGCATGTATTTTACTCCTTAGACCTCTTTAAGACATAAACTGTATGTATTATACTTTTTAGTCCTCCCTAAGACATAAACTGCATGTATTTTACTCCTTAGTCCTCCCTAAGACATAAACTGCATGTATTTTACTCCTTAGACCTCCCTAAGACATAAACTGCATGCATTTTACTCCTTAGTCCTCCTTAAGACATAAACTGCATGTATTTTACTCCTTAGTCCTCCCTAAGACATTAACTGCATGTATTTTACTCCTTAGTCCTCCCTAAGACATAAACTGCATGTATTTTACTGCTTAGACCTCCCAAAGACATAAACTGCATGTATTTTACTCCTTAGTCCTCCCTAAGACATAAACTGCATGTATTTTACTCCTTAGACCTCCCTAAGACATAACCTGCATGTATTTTACTCCTTAGTCCTCCCTAAGACATAACCTGCATGTATTTTACTCCTTAGTCCTCCCGAAGACATAAACTGCATGTATTTTACTCCTTAGTCCTCCCTAAGACATAAACTGCATGTATTTTACTCCTTAGTCCTCCCTAAGACATAAACTGCATGTATTTTACTCCTTAGTCCTCCCTAAGACATAAACTGCATGTATTTTACTCCTTAGACCTCCCTAAGACATAAACTGCATGTCTTTTACTCCATAGACCTCCCTAAGACATAAACTGCATGTATTTTACTCCTTAGACCTCCCTAAGACATAAACCGCATGTATTTTACTCCTTAGTCCTCCCTAAGACATAAACTGCATGTATTTTACTCCTTAAAGCTCCCTAAAACATAAATTGCATGTATTTTACTCCTTAGACCTCCCTAAGACATAAACTGCATGTATTTTACTCCTTAGATCTCCCTAAGACATAAACTGCATGTATTTTACTCCTTAGACCTCCCTAAAACATAAACTGCATGTATTTCACTTCTTAGTCCTCCCTAAGACATAAACTGCATGTATTTTACTCCTTAGACCTCCCTAAGACAGAAACTGTATGTATTATACTCCTTAGTCCTCCCTAAGAGATAAACTGCATGTATTTTACTCCTTAGTCCTCCCTAAGACATTAACTGCATGTATTTTACTCCTTAGACCTCCCTAAGACATAAACTGCATGTATTTTACTCCTTAGTCCTCCTTAAGACATAAACTGCATGTATTTTACTCCGTAGTCCTCCCTAAGACATAAACTGCATGTATTTTACTCCTAAGTCCTCCCTAAGACATAAACTGCATGTATTTTACTGCTTAGACCTCCCTAAGACATAAACTGCATGTATTTTACTCCTTAGTCCTCCCTAAGACATAAACTGCATGTATTTTACTCCTTAGACCTCCCTAAGACATAACCTGCATGTATTTTACTCCTTAGTCCTCCCTAAGACATAACCTGCATGTATTTTACTCCTTAGTCGTCCCGAAGACATAAACTGCATGTATTTTACACCTTAGTCCTCCCTAAGACATAAACTGCATGTATTTTACTCCTTAGACCTCCCTAAGACATAAACTGCATGCATTTTACTCCTTAGTCCTCCTTAAGACATAAACTGCATGTATTTTACTCCTTAGTCCTCCCTAAGACATAAACTGCATGTATTTTACTCCTTAGTCCTCCCTAAGACATAAACTGCATGTATTTTACTGCTTAGACCTCCCAAAGACATAAACTGCATGTATTTTACTCCTTAGTCCTCCCTAAGACATAAACTGCATGTATTTTACTCCTTAGTCCTCCCTAAGACATAAACTGCATGTATTTTACTGCTTAGACCTCTCAAAGACATAAACTGCATGTATTTTACTCCTTAGTCCTCCCTAAGACATAAACTGCATGTATTTTACTCCTTAGACCTCCCTAAGACATAACCTGCATGTATTTTACTCCTTAGTCCTCCCTAAGACATAACCTGCATGTATTTTACTCCTTAGTCCTCCCGAAGACATAAACTGCATGTATTTTACTCCTTAGTCCTCCCTAAGACATAAACTGCATGTATTTTACTCCTTAGTCCTCCCTAAGACATAAACTGCATGTATTTTACTCCTTAGACCTCCCTAAGACATAAACTGCATGTCTTTTACTCCATAGACCTCCCTAAGACATAAACTGCATGTATTTTACTCCTTAGACCTCCCTAAGACATAAACCGCATGTATTTTACTCCTTAGTCCTCCCTAAGACATAAACTGCATGTATTTTACTCCTTAGAGCTCCCTTAAACATAAATTGCATGTATTTTACTCCTTAGACCTCCCTAAGGCATAAACTGCATGTATTTTACTCCTTAGATCTCCCTAAGACATAAACTGCATGTATTTTACTCCTTAGACCTCCCTAAAACATAAACTGCATGTATTTTACTTATTAGTCCCTCCTAAGACATAAACTGCATGTATTTTACTCCTTAGACCTCCCTAAGACAGAAACTGTATGTATTATACTCCTTAGTCCTCCCTAAGACATAAACTGCATGTATTTTACTCCTTAGTCCTCCCTAAGACATAAACTGCATGTATTTTACTCCTTAGACCTCCCTAAGACATAAACTGCATGTATTTTACTCCTTAGTCCTCCCTAAGACATAAACTGCATGTATTTTACTCCTTAGTCCTCCCTAAAACATAAACTGCATGTATTTTACTCCTTAGACCTCCCTAAGACATAAACTGCATGTATTTTACTGCTTAGACCTCCCTAAGACATAAACTGCATGTATTTTACTCCTTAGTCCTCCCTAAGACATAAACTGCATGTATTTTACTCCTTAGACCTCCCTAAGACATAAACTGCATGTATTTTACTCCTTAGTCCTCCCTAAGACATAACCTGCATGTATTTTACTCCTTAGTCCTCCCGAAGACATAAACTGCATGTATTTTACACCTTAGTCCTCCCTAAGACATAAACTGCATGTATTTTACTCCTTAGTCCTCCCTAAGACATAAACTGCATGTATTTTACTCCTTAGTCCTCCTTAAGACATAAACTGCATGTATTTTACTCCTTAGTCCTCCTTAAGACATAAACTGCATGTATTTTACTCCTTAGTCCTCCCTTAGACATAAACTGCATTTATTTTACTCTTTAGACCTCTCTAAGACATAAACTGCATGTATTTTACTCCTTAGTCCTCCCTAAGACATAAACTGCATGTATTTTACTCCTTAGTCCTCCCTAAGACATAAACTGCATGTATTTTACTCCTTAGTCCTCCTTAAGACATAAACTGCATGTATTTTACTCCTTAGTCCTCCTTAAGACATAAACTGCATGTATTTTACTCCTTAGTCCTCCCTAAGACATAAACTGCATTTATTTTACTCTTTAGACCTCCCTAAGACATAAACTGCATGTATTTTACTCCTTAGATCTCCCTAAGACATAAACTGCATGTATTTTACTCCTTAGTCCTCCCTAAGACATAAACTGCATTTATTTTACTCTTTAGACCTCCCTAAGACATAAACTGCATGTATTTTACTCCTTAGTCCTCCCTAAGACATAAACTGCATGTATTTTACTCCTTAGTCCTCCTTAAGACATAAACTGCATGTATTTTACTCCTTAGTCCTCCTTAAGACATAAACTGCATGTATTTTACTCCTTAGTCCTCCTTAAGACATAAACTGCATGTATTTTACTCCTTAGTCCTCCTTAAGACATACACTGCATGTATTTTACTCCTTAGTCCTCCCTAAGACATAAACTGCATTTATTTTACTCTTTAGACCTCCCTAAGACATAAACTGCATGTATTTTACTCCTTAGATCTCCCTAAGACATAAACTGCATGTATTTTACTCCTTAGACCTCCCTAAGAGATAAACTGCATGTATTTTACTCCTTAGACCTCCCTTAGAGATAAACTGCATGTATTTTACTCCTTAGATCTCCCTAAGACATAAACTGCATGTATTTTACTCCTTAGACCTCCCTAAGACATAACCTGCATGTTTTTTACTCCTTAGTCCTCCCTAAGACATAACCTGCATGTATTTTACTCCTTTATCCTCCCGAAGACATAAACTGCATGTATTTTACACCTTAGTCCTCCCTAAGACATAAACTGCATGTATTTTACTCCTTAGTCCTCCCTAAGACATAAACTGCATGTATTTTACTCCTTAGTCCTCCTTAAGACATAAACTGCATGTATTTTACTCCTTAGTCCTCCTTAAGACATAAACTGCATGTATTTTACTCCTTAGACCTCCCTAAGACATAAACTGTATGTATTTTACTCCTTAGTCCTCCTTAAGACATAAACTGCATGTATTTTACTCCTTAGTCCTCCCTAAGACATAAACTGCATGTATTTTACTCCTTAGTCCTCCCTAAGACATAAACTGCATTTATTTTACTCTTTAGACCTCCCTAAGACATAAACTGCATGTATTTTACTCCTTAGACCTCCCTAAGAGATAAACTGCATGTATTTTACTCCTTAGACCTCCCTAAGAGATAAACTGCATGTATTTTACTCCTTAGATCTCCCTAAGACATAAACTGCATGTATTTGAAAACACGTTTGACGGGTAGGGGAAAGCTATGAAAACACTACTGGCGTTGTCACTACGGTGATGGCGATTTTGACGAAAATCCACAGTGGCACCTCCAATCCGGTGTGAAGGGGGTATCAATAATAAAATTAAGTAAAATAGAGTAAAATGGCAAAAGAGTTCCATTTAAGTCCATCTGAACAGTGGCCTCTGTAGCTCCAGGAAGTGGCGCGTCGAGGATGGTGCAGAACTGGAACAGGATAGAGTCAGGACAGCCGGACAGCAGCAGCCAGCGCTCATGGTGAGGGACAGGGCTCATGCGGTCCAGGACTCAGGGTTGTGGACGGAAAGAGACACAGAAAAAAGGAGGGCGAGGTACTGGATAAAACTACTGCATATTAATAAAAACCTGTCCTGTGTCATGTGCCAAGTGAGAAATTATTAGCAGACTCTTCAGGAAACAGTCAACACCCCTCCATCCACTTCCTGCAGTACAGAGGCCCAACACTTACACCAGGCTGGAAGATCACTTTTGATTTTCAAAACACTAGTACCTTATGGACCTCCCCGGTGACTAAGGCTGTAACAAGCCCCACTGGCACCGTTAATGCATGCTCAGTGCCACCGGCTCCACATGGATTTACTTAACTCTGGCTTCCAATATCTTGTGAACCCATCATAAAACTAGGCTGTAATCAGTCTCACCAGAGCCAAATAAATGTTGATACATAACTAATCATGAACTAATCATAGGCTTGACTAAAAAGGTAAGTTTTTAGCCTACTCTTGAACACAGAGACTGTGTCTGAGGTCTGAATGTTTGTTGGGAGATTGTTCCACAAGATTGGAGCGTTGTAAGAGAATGCTCCGCCTCCAAGTGTAACTCTAGATATATTTGGAATTTTCAAATATCCAGCACCTTGTGAACAAAGTAATCTTGGAGGGGAGTAAGGAATGAGAAGTGCACCAAGATATTCTGGGGCCAAATCATTTAAGACTTTGTAGGTAAGCAGTAGAATTTCATATTCAATTCTAAATTTGACAGGCAGCCAGTGAAGATTTTTGAGTACTGGGCTAAT
Source organism: Gymnothorax reevesii (assembly GCA_029721435.1). NCBI lineage: Eukaryota > Metazoa > Chordata > Actinopteri > Anguilliformes > Muraenidae > Gymnothorax > Gymnothorax reevesii. Next base: position 11,218,151 of record CM056590.1, on the reverse strand, counting down.
GTGGTCATATTTCTTCGTCCTGGTCAGAACCCTAGCAGCAGCATTCTGCTCCATTCAACTGCCTGTTTACTTCCTGCACACACTGGCTGGAACCTCCTTCACCTTCTTCCTTAATGGTTCATTGTCCGCCTGCTGTCTCCCACAAGAGCTCCCCACAACGTCCAGCCGCCGTCTCATTTTCTTGTGGACTTGGTCTTAAAAAGCTCTGTTGGCGTTTTAAAAATCCCGGTCAGATGTAGTGAGGGTGTAACATTTTCTGGGGCGAGAAGTAATATTTGCACAAGTCTGCCCTGAGTGGCGTCTTTCCCTTGGAGTTTAGTGATCACTGCCCTGTAACATGTATTAGAGACATGAGTTATAAAGGCTCCTCCATGTTTTATTACTAAAAGAAACTTTAAACATTTCTGTGAACAGGCCTATCTGCACAATATTTTCTGGAGTGATTTAAGCTCAGCGGGTTTTATTCCAGACCCTGACCTAGCACTGGCTCACTTTACTACCGTGTTTAATCGTGCTGTGGATAAGCATGCTCCGGTGAAGAGACTTAGGGTTAAGAATAGAAGAAACCTTTGTTTTTAATGCCTTATCCACAAAACTACACGGCAGGGATGAAGCATGGGGTAAAACTAGGGAAACCCAGGCACTCTCTGACTGGCCGGTTTTTAGAAAATTAAGAAATAAATGCTGCTCACTGATTGAAAAGGCAAAATTTGATTATTTTATCTCGTCACTGGCCAAAAGTCAGGGTAATCCTGCAAATTTTTGGAAAATTGTGAAGTCCCTGAATTGTTATCCGTCTTCATCCATACCACACCCTATCCACACTGATTCTGGTCCTATAACTGAGAAACACAAAATCTGTAACTTTTTAATCCAACATTTTACAGCGGCCGGAAGCATTTTTGAAAATTGTATTAATCAGTCCTCTACAGGGGATATGTCTGACCTCAGCTCTAGTTCATTCACAAATTCTCCAAAACCTAGAGTATTGTTTTCATTTAGGGAATTTCAAGTGAATGAGGTCCTACAAGAATTGAAACGAATTGATGTAAATAATTCCACGGGAGAGGATCATCTAGTTCCAAGTCTTTTGTGTTTAGCGTTCCCACTGACTGCGCATTCAATAGTCAATATTTTTAACTTTTCAGTATTGACGGGGACTATTCCCAGTGTATGGAAAGCTGCTCATGTTTTTAAATTCTTTAAGGGTGGTGATCCCAGTTCAGTGAACAGCTACCGACCTCTCTCAAAATTACCTTGCCGAGCTAAAATTTTAGAATCTCTCATTAAGCAATAACTGTGCAGCTTTTTAACTTTCAACAATATATTAACTTTACAACAATCTGGCTTCAGGCCTGGTCATAGCACCATTACAGCAGCCTCAGTGGTTTTAAATGATTTGATATCAGCTGTGGATAATAAACAAAAATGTGCTGCCCTATTCATTGATTTAGCAAAAGCTTTCGATACAGTCGACCATTTTATTTTATTAAAAAGTTGTCCTCCATTGGTCTTGATTGTGATGCCTGCTTGTGGATCCAGGACTATCTCTCTAATAGAACACAAGCTATTATGCTTGGGGATGCAAAGTCTCAATTTTTAAAAGTGACGAAAGAAGTACCCCAAGGATCCATCCATCTTGGACCGATTTTATTCAAAATTTGTATGAATAATATTGTTTGTAATATAGCAAATTGCCAGGTTCATTTTTATGCAGATGACACTGTGTTGTACTCCTCTGCACCAGCGTGTGCCCAGGCCCTTATTTAACTGCAATCGGCTTTTAATCTTATTCAACATGCTCTGGCAGAACAGCAATGTGTTTTAAATACGGATAAAACTAAGTTCATGGTTTTTTTTCTTCTCAAAATGCAATTATTTTCTCGGTGACTGGTGTACAAATTGAGCAAGTTCAGTCGTACAAGTATTTGGGTGTCTGGCTGGATCATGACTTTTCCTTTAAAACTCATGCGTTTAACTTGTCCAAGAAAATCAGAGCAAAAATTGGGTTTCTTTACAGAAACAGGTTCTGTTTTTCTTTAGATAGTTGGAAACGGATTGTCCAGGCAACTATCTTACCTTTATTTGACTATGGGCATATCCTTTACATGCATGCCTCTAATAGTACTTTAAGACCTCTGGACGCTATTTATCACAGCGCTCCGGTTTCATCACTGGAGATTGTTTCCACACTCATCACTTTGTGTTATTTAGTTCTGTTGGGTGGTTTTCCCTTTATTTTCGAAGGAAGCTCCATTGTGTTTTATTTATAAGGCATTGCTTGGCAAACTTCCTTCATATCTTATGCTTTTGTCCTTCAAAATCTGAAGCCAGCATGTTAGATCGCAAGGGTGGATTTTGTTAGAGTCACTCAGGACTTGGACAAATTTGGGCTGTTCTGCTTTTAGCGCATTTGCACCTCATGTCTGGAATAGATGTCAAGAATCTTTGAAGCTTGATTGTCTCATTCCAGATGATTCTTTCAAGAATCTTTTGTGGGAGATGTTAGTTGAGGAGACCAGATGTACTTGCCTTTAGTTTTAACTCTGTCCTTTGCACTTCAAATCTCTTATGTATTTTTTTTATTTTCTTTTTATTTTTAACTGTCTTTTAAAGTTTGTTTTCCTTTATTCTGCAGTTGTTGTATGTAATTGTGTGAATTTTACAATTCTCTGTGTTAACCCACTTTGTAATTGTTTTATTATTTTTAGGGCTCCCCTGAAAAAGAGACCTCGGCCTCAGTGGGACTTCCCTGTAATAAAATAAATTATTATATTATTATTAAAATCTAGAAGGTATTTTATTTCTTCTGTTATTATTGGTGACGGCAACCACCTTATATTCTTCGTATCCCTAGGCTAAAGCGTAAAATCGCCCTTTCAATCCTCAAATTTTTTTATTTCCATATAAAAATCATAATGCTGTGGTGACAAAAATATATAAATACAATCAACGCAAAAAAAGAAGGATTGGCAGGGGTGGAATCAGATTTTGACGTGCAGTCGAGTAGATTATTTTCTTATGATGTAAGTTCTGAGCATGCGCAGTAATCATGGCACAGCTCCTTTAACTTTGGGAAGTGACCCAATGAAGCCCAGGTACCAAAAAAGCCCACTTGGTATTTTATTTTGAAGCGCATAAAAAGGTGTAAATACAAGAAACAAGCAAGTTTTCCCAGCAGAAATGACACCACTTTTTGTTTGGACCCGATCACCTCCTCCCTTCTTGAGTTACACTTGTCCTTCACTGCCATTATGCAGCAGCCATTTTAGAAGAGACCATGAAACTTCTGACAAAAAAGATCTGCCACAAAAAGTATTTTTCCTGAAATTTGTTCCTCAGTATTGGTAAGTATTCATGCAAGAAATTAAGAGATGAATAACTCCAATGACATATTGTATGACATATTTCTCTGTCATTTAATAAGTGTATTTTGTGATTACAAAGTTAGTTCTGATAAGAGTCCGGTGGTGGCACAAGCATATGGCCACAGTGTGGGTCAGATGAGAGATTTAGAACAACCCCAATTCCATAAAAGTTGGAATGCTGTGTATATTGTAAATAGAAACCAAATGCAATGATTTGCAAATCTCATAAACCCACATTTTATTCACAATAGAACATAGACAACATACCATTTAATGAAAAATATTAGCTAATTTTGAATCTGATGGCAGCAAAAAATCTCAAAAAAGTTGGGAGGGGGGCATGTTTACCATTGTTTAGTATCCCCTCTTCTTTTAACAACTGTCTGTAAACGTCAGGGATGCGAGGATACCTATTGCCGAAATGTGAAGCCATGCTGTTGTGATGGATGCGTTTGGCATTGTTTTGCTGAAATATGCAAGGCCTTCCTTGGAAGAGACGTTGTCTGGATGAACAACAACACGTTGTTAAAAAAAAATCTGTATACTTTTCCGCATCGATAATTCCAGAAGAGTAATTTTCCGATGCCATAGGCACTAATGCAACCCGATACCATCAGAGATTTCAGCTTTTGAACTGTGCGTTAATAACAAGCTGGATGGCCCCCTCTCGCAGCCCAAAATGAAATCAAACTATATGAGAAATCTCATAATATTTGTTGTGTGTGCGATGTAAAAATTGAGCATATAGAGTTGTGACATCAATCGGTACAGCACCACATGTTTCCTGGTATTTGGTGTCTCTGGCTAGTTAATTGTGAATCAGACATTGACTTTGATGGATGTGCTCAGGAGAAAGTGCACGATCATCGTGAAGAGTCATACAGGGATGTAGAAAGTACAATTGATGTCAGTCCTTCAGCCATCGAAACTGTAAATGTACCTCATAGAGGTCCCTCATAGGGACCTGTTATTAAAAAGACGTGAAGCGTTTTGGATTTTCACGCAACAAACCTTGGCACCGAAGGGTCTAAATCAGGGTTGGGCAATCACGGTCCTGGAGGGCCGGTGTGTATGCAGGTTTTTATTCCTATCAATTACCCTGACTAATTGAGTTCATTGATTGCATGCACAAATATAGATTTTCGCAATGATTCGATCAAAGGCAAATGTTTTATGAAGGGAGACGAGAATAGTCTTTGTAGTTTCATGATAATTTAAAGAAATGCGCATAAAATGTCAGATTTCATAATTGGTTTGGCTAATTGAGACAATCAACTAATTAAAGACCAGACGTTGGTGTGAAAATCAGGGACAGATACGGCCCTCGCTGCCCACCTCTGGTCTAAATGATGAATTGGCACTCAACATCATGCTTTGCTTTTTATACTACCAATGCCTGGATCTCAAAAGTGTATAATCCAGGGTTCAGTAAGTAAAAATCCTACCATGTTCTCATTCCACCCGTAAACTCCTGCCAGCAGATTTCACTTGTTAGTTTTACCTCCCTGCTGAAGAATAGGGCCAACTGACAGGTCTTTTGTGGCTGGAACAATATTCTGGGATGGACTTTTACTTTCTGAACCTGGATTATACACCTCTGCTTGATCTTTTTGTCTCCTTTTTAGGGACAGAATGTGAAAATATGTATGTATCCTGTTCTTTGAAACAAAGAAAAAAAAAAGAGAAATCCTTTTTCAGTTCCAGAAATATGCTGTATTTGTTTTTGATGTTTTTTGGGTAGCCTGTATACTGTTTTTTTTTTGTATATTTTTTCGCTTTATTTTCTGATTAGAAATTGATATCTATGTTTTGTTAATTGTTCAAATTTGCTAATTAATATCTGTCTCTTTCTTAAAAAGGGTGGATTCACTGACTTCTGATTGGCTAATAGGTGCCTCCCTTTCTTTTAAAATGGGGTCACTGCAGTTGATTTACCCATGAAAATCAGCCTGATGAAGGTCACACGACCGAAACGTTGTTGACAATAAAGTTTTTTGTTTTTTGGAAGAGAAGACAGTGTGCAGGAGTTTTTCATTTCTGGCCTTTCAGCCTGTGAAACTGAGGAGGTCATGTTATGTATTAAATCAATATGATTCATGATAAAAGACAGTTAAAATTAGAAAAAAAAAAGATCCATCTACCGTTTTAATTGCTTGTCTCAATGAATTTGCACATGGGTGTAGCTGGATTTTTTAACAGGGATAGACTGTGGTTTGCAATGCTAATCTTTTTTTTTTTGTGTGTGTGTGACTATTTTGTAGCTTTTTTGACAGTTAAATATGGCCTAACATTTAAAATTGTTCAATAAAAACAAACTGCCTGTGTTAGTGCAATCTTTGACTTCACTCGTTGACTTAACTGGGATTTGAGCATCAAATATATCCATACAGCCAATAGGAGTGAAGCATTTAACCCAATCTGGCACTTTCCCAAGCACGCTATTGGATGATATCTCAAAATAAGTTATGCATGTCAGATCGCAAACATAGCTTCCCGCTCTCTTCGCCGGAAATAGTTACCAAGACTAAGTTGCCAGAAGACAAAAATGTGATGGAGGTATGTTTGCCAACAAAATTTGTTTTCATTGTTGAAAAGTCCAGAAGTCAGCCTACTTGTCCGCAGTTGTTGGCAGTGGCTGTTCTCTGTTCTGATCAACCACCCCACCATTGCCTGTGTATAGGAACTGAATGCTCTCGGCGTAGTAATCTAGGCTGGTTTAAATGGACTCATAGCGCCCTCTGCCATTATGGAGGGCAAATTGGAATTGGGACATTTGTGAGCAAATCCTTAGAACATTTGTAAGATAATCCACAACACCATATCATCACAGTGGGAACATTGAACCAAAAGTCATGTGATATATATATATATATTTTTTTTTGTCTTTATTTTTTGTACTTGTTAGAGTTGAAACGTGGTGTGTTTGTAACAAGTTGTGTATTTGTTTGTTTGGTAAATTTCGCATTTGCAAAACAAAATACATTAGTTTGTTAATGGTGTTAATTTGTTAATATATTTGCAAACCTTACTGTTTGTCAATGAATCGCTTTTGTGTTTGCAAACCACACTGTGTGTGTTTGTGAATCGTAGGGCATTTGTAAAACATCTTTTGTTTATTTGTTTGTTTGTTAAGTTTTAACAACAGGGATTTAAAACCGCACATTAGTTGAGCAGATGAGGGCCAAAATGTCACATATTGTTATTGTGGACATGGCAACAAGAAGAACTATATTTAGCATTGTGATACTGTATAATTTAGTATTTTAATGCCATGCTATAACTTTAATTATAACTTTATATAATAAAATAATAATAATAATAATAATAATAATACAACACAATGGAAAATATTAATTCAAGGGTGACAATATATACCTTCAAGCGTAACAATATATAAAATCTACCTTGACAGAGGTGATTCTCCCCACATTGCTGAAAAACATCCAGTCATGACCTACTGTCTCCCACTGTGCAATCTGCAATAATGTAGGACAATGCCAATCATTGGGAACAGATCAAGGAATTCACACCTTGACAAGTGAGAGACCCATTTCACGCATGGATGGAATGTTTGATGGAAAACATATGTACATATGGATAATCATTACTGACACCAAGCCATACTTCATAATCTATCTGATGTAATGACTTTATACTGGCCGAGTCATGAGGCCACAGCACTACGGCTACTGCGGTGCATTTCACTCAATCATCCCCTAATTATTCGGCGGGAATGCTGTTTGCAACTGGGCCGAAATAGGAGCAAAGCTCACTATGCTCATCCCGCGATGCCTTTTCCAGCTCTCTCAGTTATTCTTTTTTCCCGTTCGCTGAATATCAGAACGCGCTTTCCGCGCCAACGCGCACTCGGCGCGAGCACGTACGCCTTCTGAAAATAACACGACCGGGCTCTTTAATCTTCTGCTTTCTCGGATGCACGCTGAGACACCCGTGAGCTCAGAAATGAACACGTAGGATAAAAGAGGCAAAAAAAATGGAGAGGAGGAGAGAAAATGGAGGGGAGAGAGAGAGAAGGGAGAGATAAGCTGGGAGAAAGACAAACAGAGGAGATGGATGGTGAAAAAAAAAATGAAAACCAAATTTTCTTTCGCAATCTCGCTGTTCCTGCAGCAGGTGCTGGGCCATTTCAGTAAGGCAGACCAGAGGAGAATGTCATTAGTTCCTAAGCCCCAGGTGAATTTGCCACTGTTCCACATGATTAAGTCAGATAATTGTGTGTTGATAGCGAGCATGGTCGATGGAATACAATTTTCAGGCGAGATTCCTAAACAAACAGCTCAGCAGAGAGCTCGGGGGAAGGGGGCTATTGGGGTGGGGGTCGCTAGAAAGGCAGGTTGTGTGTGTGTGTGTGTGTGTGTGGGTGTGTGTGTACGTGTGATTTTGGCAGCACAATCCTTGCACCATTCAGGTTCTGGGAGGGTGATCAACCTGCATGCTGATTGGAGGGGTCGGCACCTGAAGTGAGGACACAGCCATCGGGATCGAGTAATGAGTCGCCTTACACACGTGGTTTTACTGGCTCTGAGACTTTCATGGCTTGGTTTGTCATGGAAGTGTACAGTCAGCTTTCTGTCACGGCTTGAGTGATGCTGCCAGGTGACAACTTGTCTGACCCCCTGGTGGAGCCTGTTTTACTTTTCAAAGCCCTATGGAGCCGTATGTCCCATGATGTTAAATTATCTTCGTTCAAAATTCCTTTTTCTAATAACCTGGCTTGATATTTTTGTTTATTTATTTCACATAGGACATTTTTTCCCCTAAAAAAAAATTCAATGGCAGGTGGCAGCCCGGTCTTCCCCAGTTTACGCTGAGTGTAGCTTCAAAGTCTTGTCAAAATTTGGTTTTCTGCGTATCCCTGGTCTTGCTAATGTAATGGGCCACATAGTTTACATTACCTGCTTGCTCCTAAACAGGTGTGATAGTTCCAGACATGCTTAGAAGTAGAAGACTGCAGCCATCTACAAAATGTGGGGCTTGAACACACTTCTCACCTATGTCCGCTGAGCTTTAGGCCACTTAATGCCCGAATTGGAAAGCCACCATTTGTATTGCATCCAACTGAGAAACCGAGGAAACAAATTAAAACAAATGTTGTTTTATATCTAATCACTAACATGACTAAGTGTGGTTAAAACTTCAGCAATACAATTGCTTCATGATTTCCAAAGGTAATATACTACGACTGAAATGTGTGGCTTATTGCTGAATATTTACCAAAGCAACTAATATAGAGCGAACAGCATGGCGGTGCAGTAGGTGGCACTGCAGCGTCACAGAAATAAAGTTGTGTTTGAATGCAGCCAGGGGACGAGGTGGCACAGTGGTTAAGTGCACTTGACTTGGGATCAAAAGGCCCTGAGTTCAAATTATTGCCACAGCTTTTGCGGTGTGTTCTTGGGGGGAAAAAAAACACTTCACTCCCACAGTACCTAACTCCACCCAGCTGTATAATTGTGTACCAAAAAATTGTCAGGGAAACCTGACTAAGAGCTGGGCGGTAACCTGCAAATGACTAGCATCCCATCCAGAGGGAGTAGCAATAATCCTAGTTGCTTCATGCTACAGCTGGGACACTCACTCTTTTCCAGAATGAAACAGTGTGGGTGCAGGTTTCCATTCTAACCGACCAATCACACACCTGATTCTACTAATCAACTCTGAGAGCCTTTGCCATAGACCCTTGATTAGTAGAATCAGGTGTGAAGCTGTGTGGTTAGAATGAAAGCCTGCACCCACTGCGGCTCATTCTGGAAAAGAGTGAGTATCCCTGGATTACAGAAACTAGAGTTAAGCACCGGCCTGATGAGCCACAGAATGGGCTCGGGGCAGACTTTGCCGTGAACCCAGCCTAGGGCCCTTCTGTGCGGAGACGGCACCGCGTGGGTGCGCGTGGGTCTCCACTGGGCAATTCATTTTTCTCTCGCCGACCAAAAACATTCGTGTTGAGCATACTGGAGACACTAATTTGCCCATTGTTGTGAGTCTGTAAGTGAGTGGTGCGTGCCCCTTGCGATGGATTGGCGAGCTGTCCAGGGTGCGTCTCCGCCTTTCGCTCACGGTCGGTTGGGATAGGCTCCAGCTCCCTTGGGACCCTAATGAGGACAAAAGGATGTAGGTAACAGATGAATTGCATACAGATCTCCCTGAATTTGTAGGTAACAGATGAATTACATACAGATCTCCCTGAATTTGTAGGTAACAGATGAATTGCATACAGATCTCCCTGAATTGATTCTATTGTTTTTCATATGGAGGGAATCACAATTTAGATGGTTTCTATTAATATATGGTACATATTGTATTCAGTTACAAATGAAACTGAAATGAATCCGATTATGTTGATGATACTGAAATGTTTACAGTGCCGTGGCGGTAACAAGGATTTCAGGATTCCAGCTGATTCCTCACCAAAGGGTGCTTGAGCTTGCTCAGGTGAACACTGATCTAACTTTAAGATATTAATGTGACTTCATTTATTTGTGCATGTCTAAGTTGCTTGAGTACACGGGCGAATGTGTGCTTCTGTGAGTATGTCTAAAAAAATGAACTTACACGGACAGGCGTCTGTATGCATACCGGTATACTTGTATCGCTCACTGTCGATTGTGCCACCGGAATTGGGGTTTTCTGCTGTTGTGTACAGTGAGGAAGTTTGCAGCTCAGTGCAAGGGTTTGATGGGTAATAAGAATGAATTTCCTTCAGGCCAGAGGCAGCGTCGCTTTCCTGTTCACCTCCTCACACCTGGGATTTTCATCCATCCAAATGTCACACAGGAGAGCAGGAGTAGCCAACCGCTGCCCTACGAAGGCAATATCTTAGCATGAGCTACCTGGGAATATAAACCTAGCCATTCCATTAGCCCCTTTCATTAAATTCAATACAGCGGGACATCTGCGTCCTGCCAAGAGACGGGGGATGGAAATGCCGGATGAGAGCGAGGCATATCAGAATTTGAATGAAAATACGGGGTGTTACCACAGCCCGACCCGGCCGGGGCAGCCCCAGAATCTCGATGATACGGGGCACGACTTCATCAGCTGGTGAGGTGGAATGATGTTACGGAGGGGTTTGCAAACCGACCGCAGAGTTCAGCATGTCACAGACCCTCGGCAAAGCCTCAATGCCACGAGCTAGAAAAAACACCTGGAAAAGAGCGTGCTGTTAAAAAGAATTTCATAGGTCAGAAGTGGCTTTTCTTGCATGGGCAGAGAATCGGCGACACTTTATTGATGGATAACCTCAACTCCGCAAGAACTAAGATAGTATGTAAAATGCACAAAGTGATTCGTACATCCTGTTTTACCTACATTTGGTTGAAAACTGCACAAAGACAAAAATTTCAGCTTATCAACTGTACTGATTTTTAACATTCACGAATTTCAACGCTGATGACTATTACACATTCCAGAATAATTGGGACAGGGGAATTAAAGGAGTGGAATAGTTGTGAAATATTAAGAAAAACACAACATTCCTCAGTGAAGCAGGTGAATATGAAACAGGGTATGAAATGAGCAGTCACCAAATCTACGGTCGACTATAAGCAGAATGGTTTGAGGTTTGCCACTTTGCCAAAAGCTGCCTGAACAAATGATCAAATACTTTAACCCCTCTGTTCAGATGTAGACCCCAGCGGACATGGAGCTACAGATTTCTGCACGCAGTAACACTATTCTACCACTAGATGGCAGACCCGGATTAGTTATTGAATGAACACTGGCAAGCCGAGCTCGAACACGATTTAGAATATGGACGATATCACTGCAATCCCTTTTTTTCGGGAGTTGCATGAATTAAACTCCTCAGCTAAACCTGATGTGCAAACTGTCCAATTCTCTCTTTCACAATTCCAGGGAGTATAAACTTTCCACAGTAACTGAAAGACATTGATTGGACAATTAAAACAGTAAATAAAACTTTGCGTAACAGCAAGGTAGGTTGTATTCTCTTAACGTTGCACACGATTGCACAGCTGAAAATTATGTGATTTCAAAGGAAAAAAAAGACTCCCTAAACCAGCCTGAAGTGTTCAGTTGCATTTACAGGATTTAAAAAAGATTAGGACTTGGTCAATGGGAATCATTCCGAATGAAACAAGACTGAAGGGTTCCTTCTACCCAATACATCTGAGTGTCTCAGGAGGAGGGATTCAATCAAGAACGGTTTTTGTTCATTTTATGAGTAAGTGCAATTTTTTTTTACCTATGGGTAGCTGGCTGGCAGGCTTACTGTTTTTTTATTCTTGGTTTGCCATAGCCATGATGATCACAGAGCTTGTTAGCCACCTTGGTTAGTAAGAGTAACTGTCAGTCTGCTGATAATAGCCACGGCATGAGGTGGCATTTTTTGTTTTTGCTGATAGTGGAATTTCTGTTCTGTTATAATAAGGTATATTTCAGACATTACCGAGTTTGCGAGTTACAGTATACTTGTTCCTTATGAAAACACTATCCACACCTTATAAGATTTCGAGCTCAAAAGTGGGAGCTGCTAGCCTTTCATTGCAGGGTGAATGTTGTTGTTGTTATTATTATTATTATTATTTTTATTTTTATTAGACTGCTTCACTCTACGCAGGACACACACTGCTGTAGGAGAGCCCATAATTATGTTACACTGTACAGACCTCAAAATGTTACAAGGAGCAGTGAGCGCTGGCTGGAGGACAGGTGAATTCTCTCTCAGTGACAGCGGACTGCCGACATCCTGCACATTCTTGGACCGGGCTTCACAAGGACCCAGAGGAAATGGAAGCCGTCAGAACCCAAATGGAAAGGACTGATTTTCCCTGCCTCATCACGTTCCCTGACTTGATTATGTCCAGACGAAATATCCACCATTGTTTTCCTCAGTCCAACTGATGCGCTCACAGATGCTGGTTATTTTCGTATTCATGTAGCCTACAATGTGATTTCACACTACATGTAATAGCACAATACCTCTCATCGAGTGATCTTTATTTTCCTGTCCCCTTAATGCATTAAGCAGCTTGTTCTCCTTGCTCTCTGAAGCCCTGTAGTGCAAAGGATTGTGGCTCTTACTGATTGATGGCCATTCAAATACTGGGCTGCTTTCAAAACAAGTCAAATTCTACATCTGTTTTGATTGCCAGCAATATACACATAAATACAGATTCCCATTTAAGAGGAAAACAAATACCGAAATTTCTGCTGCGGAAGGCGAAAGCTTGGATCAAACGAAACCCCTCTGAGCGGTTTCGGTGATGCTTCTCGCTGCTTCAAGAGACGGAGACAGACAGCATTCTGGGAGCTCACCCTGGCGAGAGAAATTAACACTGCCAGAAAGAGGAAGGGATAATCCTCACGCTGTCAAGCAAGCTGCCAGCTGGATCCAACACTGATCTTAGCTTTTTTTTTTTTCCTTCATTTTTTTTTCAAATTCCTGCTTGACTGTAGGTTTATTTATTAGCAGGATAAGCCCTGCTCTGTCTTTATTAAAGCCTGTAACGCTTCAGAAGATGGGATCATGCAGGCTAACATTGGCTGAAGGCCTATATTCTTCACCTTAATTGACCCAGAATTGATACTGTGAGAAACTCCGTCTGCAGCTGGCAGGAGAGTCTTAGGTCGCGGGGCCCTTGTTCGTGGATCATTTTGTATCCTAACTTCGCTCAGCAAAAGGTCTTGAAGTCTTAAGGAGTACGTGATTTGCTTCGGTGATGTGTTTGCAAAACTTTGCCGTCGCACGTGGATGATCATCCGTCGTGTTCAACTTTAGGCTTCAATCATTCACTGAAGTTAGCACAACTCAGAGCCAAAAGGGGAACTGTGGAATTTAGACTTGTGTATTAGGGGTTCTGTGTTTGTTTCTGAGAAAGAACCATGACCACGAATAAGAAAATTACGTTGCCATAAAACTACGCAACACACAACAGCTAACAGATGATGTGCTTTTAAGGTGAAGATACTGGGAGAAGAGGTGAAGGTCAGCTTTACAGCAGGAATCTCTCCTAGCCTGGTAACATTTCATGGCCTTTGTATTACAAGGTTTTAACTGCCCCAGAAACCCATATGTGATAGAACCTAATATTACTCAGGGTCACGATTTGGTGCCAGCGTGGGCCAGATTTAATTTTGTCCATCAAACCCCATTCTCTCACCACAATACAACGCGATCATGAAACGTGGCCGCAATAAACAAAGCAGTCACCGATATTAATAAAATCCACAGCACCACACTGTCATTTGTAACCCCCCCCCCCACCCTCCCCCCCTCCACAGACACCTGTGGAAATAGGTAACGGATGATCTGAGGCTGCCCACAGAGCCTTTTGACTTCCTGCCCCTCCCCCCCCCCCCCCCCCAAATCCTAGCCATTATGCGAACCAAGCATTCAGACCAACAGTGCTCGGTGAGGACATTACCGAGATTGTGAACACAGTGCCCTCATTAAACCACTACCGCTGAATCCAAATGTCTCGTCTTTCCTTGTACTTGCGGACTGTTGAACAGTCCACTGTGCCATAATGGCTCTATGGGACCAGGGAAGCTTAACGCACATCCAGCCTGCCCATCCATAGCTGCTCCGACCCCGCCATTGCACACAGAGAGCAATGAAGACAAAGAAGCCCTCAAAAGGAAAGATTCGTTGATTTACAACAGTGTCTGAGATGACAGTTTGGCATTGAAAATGCCATAACAACCGAAACAGGTCTGCTTGTACCTTAAGAGAGAAATGTAGCCATCTTTGTCTTCTCATTGCCAGCCTCTGAGCCTCCAGGCAGCTGCTTAGATAGTTGATTTAATCAAAGAATTTTTTTTGGACTCTCTGCACTAATAACAAATTTAATTTTCCCACTACTCAGTTTATAGTGCCACTGTGGCACTTTGGTTGGTTTAGTAACTTCACACCAAGAGGGTAGTGTGTTCAAATCCAAGCTGGAGTCATAATGTTTGGAGTTTGAATGTTTTGTGTTCATGTGAGTTTTCCCTAGGCACTTTTGTTTCAATCCACAATCCAAAGACAAGCATGTAAGGCTAATTGGAGAGTCCGAATTACGTCCAGGCATGAGTTAATGCTGAGTAATCAGGACAATGGACTGGTGAGCCCTCCAGAGTGCGTTCCTGCCTCTCACCCATTATGCTGATATTGGCTCCAGGGCCCCGACAACCCTGCCCAGGATTAACCCCTTTGCGCAGGTATAGACGCCGGCGTCCGTACATTCCGAAATTTAATTCCAAAATAATTCTGTAATTGAATTTCCAGTGGAATAATTTTCCAGAGTCTCTGTGACCCAAATACGGAATTATAAAGCCTAAATAGCCTCATGTATAACAGGAAAAATTGGCATTATTTGCATTCTGCGATTCTGCGCAAAGGGGTTCGATAAGACACCTTCGTAGTCCGTAGTCCTTCTGAAAAGCATATATGTCCAGCACAGGTAGTGCATAGAAATTTATGGGTGTAATGAATATAAATTCAGTGCAAACAGTGCATTACAAAGACTAAATAAAAAAAAAAAAAATTATGACCCTTTCAGTGGCCGGGGAGTATGTATGTTCTGGTATGTCAGGACATGTTCATCACACCAGTGCTCTCTGTTCGTCGCAGGCTCCCTGCCGATTACCTGCTGTAATGACTGACTTATCGATCTGATCAGGACAAGGAGAGACAACCGAAATGAACAGGTAGAGTGATGGAGAGGGTTGTAGGAATGCTGATGGGATAGAAAAGGAGGGCGATGGAAGAGGGAGGGACGCATGAGAGGGAGTGGAGGGAGGGAAAGTGAGAATCACTTTGGGAAGACTGTAATCTGGTAACATATTTGAATTGGGGCAAACGGTCTACTCTCAGCATCCTCATGTTGCGAAAAAAGGAAGGAGAGAATGAGAGAGAGAAAATTGAGCCATCATGAACCCCAAAAAGGATCACTATCATCTTTACAGTATCTGTCAACTGACGATTTAAATTACGTTTGACAGTCTATGTGAAACCTACCCAACCAACAATGCTCATGGTGAATCTGATCCTTCCACATGGTCTATCCTGGTCTTTAGTGACTGCCCATGAAATCTTTAACCAAGACCAGCTAAAGCTCTGCGGGGTCAATCTTTTGTTCTATGACATCAACAAGACACGCAATTATACTTGTCTCGATTTGAGAGGGTGATGCCCTCTTTTGGGTATGTAGGTGCTGTAGCGCTTTGCTAAAAAAAAAAAAAAAAAAAACATACCCATCAGCCTGTCTGGGATGGGTTTGGACAGCTAGACTTTTACTTGATAATGAGGACATCCGCGGACAAAAATACGCCGGCAGAATCATGAAGAGGGAAACGGGGGCCAATCTTCTTAAGTGGCTTGGGGAGGTAATGTCTCTTGTATCTGCTATAAAGATAATCTGATTAAAATCGCAGGCGATTATTGTTCATCGGGGTAGTTATGGGGGGGGGGGGTTTTCTTGGGGGAGGAAGGTTGAAAGTGGCAGCTCACCGATGCTCTTTTCTTCTCTGTATTTTGCCATGGTAGATGAAAGGTAATTACGCGTCTCGCCAGTGCGGAGCTGCAAGGAAATGGTGGGACAAGTGGGGAGTTGTGGCGGCTAATTGGCGTACGTGATTACACAGACTGCGGCTGAACAGAATTAACGTACAGCAGCCTTTTCTCCTAGACTCATCATCAGGGAGAGGGGAAGAAGCCTGATATTCTGCTAATTACACTTCACACCTTAGCGCCAACAGCACCACACAATCTCTCAGCAGCCACAGTTAGAAGGACAAGGGCCTATAACTGAGCATGGACACTGATGGTTTAATATAGACCGCATTTTCATCAACAGCGTCTCCGAATTCAACGATTCAATCTTTTTCTTTGAGCGTGTGGAAATAAGGAAGTAGAGGCAGTTGCTTTCAGCATGAACTATAAAAGCCTTGTTGAGCTGCAAATAAAACAGAAGAATCCGAGAAAAAACACTACCTAGAGGCAGGGTGAAAACAGCATCTAAAGTGAGAAATCATGATTTTTTTTTAGACCAAAAAAGTTAAAATTGTACCAATTATACCATGTTTTTTTGTCAGTTTTCCAATTAACATTCATCAATCCAAAGGTCACTGTTACCATTTTTCATTCACATTTTCTCTTGTACAGTTCTGGGGGGGCCATACTTTAAGATATAGAGGCTCTAGAAAAAGTTCAGAGAAGAGCCACTAAGCTAATTCCAGGTATAAAAGATGAAAGCTGTGAGAAAAAGCTGAAGCCTTAATCTCTCTAGTCTTAGGAAAAGGAGACTTAGGGGTGATCTGATTGAGGTCTTTAAATATGTTAAAGGGATTCACAAAGGGTCACAAATAGAAGTTGGCCAGGGGCAAATCTAGCACTGATGTTCAGAAATATTTTTTCACCCAGAGATTAATCTCACTGTGGAATTCCTTGCCTGACCATATTGTTGAGGCAGAAACCTTGAGGAATTTTAAAGAGCTTGATTTAGCACTGGATATCATTGAGTATCTGAAGTGATAGATTCACGATAGTAATAAGAATCTGGCGAGCCTAGTTAGGCTGAAGGACCGGTCCTCAGCAGTCATGTCATGTCATGTTATTTGGGCCATAATGCAAAAGACATATGCACTTATACCCTTATTGCACAGCACATTCCATATCCCAGCCCTTCTGATGGCATGCCACTGATGCAAAGCATGGTTTATATAGTCATACTCAAAGCAGAGCACATTTCATGTGTTCATACACATAATGCAAAGCAAATTTCATGTGGTCAGTTGTTCCTGCACTCGTTTGCCCTCAGTACAATATTTTTAGGCAATGAATACGCAAACTCCTTAAATCTGCATTCAGAATGCAAATTCTAAAGAAAATTTCTCATTATGTGCCTTTTATTTAAAAATTTACTTGAAGGAATACATGTATTCAGTAGCTATGACAATGTGAGAAGGTAGTCTCGTTCCTGTCAGAGGGTACTGCATTAATGGAAACAGGCATTGCAGCGGACACGTTTTTTTCTGAACTATTTGGCTAAAGTCAGTTATTCCCTTATCAAAACTTTGAAGGAAATGGCAAGGAAAATGGTGAAGAGTTTGTATAGTGTCACCGGCCAAAGTGACACATTAGTCATTGGTCATGTTACATAAAGATTTTTCCTTCCCTCGCCATTTACTTGCTAAACCAGTGACAAGCACTGGCTACTGTTAGTAACGTATGCCACGCTCAAGAATGCTAATCTTGAGGGGTCTGCCTTCCTTATCCCTTCGGCTAGTGCAAACCATTATAATGCAAGAAAAACCAAATCCTTGACTAATGACTGGTTGTAGTATTGGTGGTGGACCAATTAGGAATTTTATTCATTTTGAATGCCAAAATATTTAACGCAGGCTATAGGTCTTCATAAATCTGACCTGAAGTCCTTTTACTGCATTCAGTGCATTTTTCCACAAATATATGGAGGAGAGTGGCATTTTACTTCTGTCAAATGAATGCTCTGAAGAAATGAAACTAATGATGCATCTATTCAGCCTCTGGCGAGGTGACTGTCAGTGACGAAGACGGTTTGATCGCCCTTAACCACAATGCATCCCTGGATGCTTGTATTACTTGGTTACCCCAGCAGTATTGAAATATCAGGATTTAGCATTGATCGTAAGGTGAAATCTCAAGCCCAAGGTCACAAACTAATAAAACACATAGGATTTCGGCATCTGTTCTAAGAGAGTTTTAAATGCAGGTTAGTGAACCAGACCACGCCTATAAACATACTCCATTCATCCATGTCCTAACCTACCTGCCCATTTATGCTGCCTTCACTCTACAATCCGCATCCATCTTTTGACGTACCCAGCATTCTGTTGTGTTTTGATCAGGAACCAGATGCGAGAACCAGGAAATGCAGTAGAGCTTGTTTTATTGGTAAAGGGGGGTGTCCCCCGCAGGGCGAACAGTACAAAGTCCACATTGCAAAAGTCGAAATCCAGTTGGGCAAAAATCGAATCAAAAACCAGGGCAGCAATCACAGTAATCGTAGTCGGACAGAAATGGGTCTGGTACGCAGGAATAGTTCGATCAGAGAGACAAGCCAGAATCCACAGGACGTAATCCGAATTGTTACCAGGGCAGCAAACAGATCTCGTAGTCGGGCAGAATGGTCAAAACGCACAGATGCAACAGTAATCCGAAATCACAAAGGCAAAAATCAAAAGTCGGGCAATCCAGTCAGAAAGATAAACACTGAGAAATCGAGGCGAGAAACATGGCACAAGAAAACTAGGGAGAACAATCTAACAAAAAAGTGAACCAAACAGACATCTTATATACACACCCGGGGTAAACACATGACCAGGGAGAACAGGTGCAATCAATGGTGACAATGATCAGGGAGAGACACATGAGGAATAAACTAATTACATTAATTTGGCTGTAGCTAAAACGCAGACAGGGATCACAAGACAAACCTAAGTACAAAACAACAGCTCCAGTTAAGGAGTACTAAAGTGCCAAGATAAAAGAAAAGGAAAGCACAAAGTATAAGTGGAAAACTGCAGCAGAGATAAATAGTGATAGGCAAGGAGGCGGAGATTAGAATTGAGCGACAGCTGAGAGATTGTTAGTCAACTAGTATGTGCAGCTATACAATCCCGAGTGCATGTTAGTAAGTTAGTAAAAATATACAATGTTAATGAGGGTAAGTAATTATCGAAAACAACAAACTAAAAGTATGGTTAGTAGATAGTAAAAGAGAGAGGAAGGAAGCACACGAGATAATGAAGGAAGATTGAAAACCCAGAAACCAATAAATCACCCGAATGAGTGGCACGCAAGACTAGGGACCGTGAGCAAAGACCTACACAAGACAAGACAGGGTAGACGAAGTGCAATGCATGGAAATGAAAACATGGCATGAAAACTGAGGCATGAAAAAAATAATAAAACATGAAATCTAAATTACCAAAAACACAATACATGATCCTAAGAATGGTCAAAGGGCAGGCAGTGGTCACTAAACACAGAAATCCTAAACATGGCCTGGCCAGGCACAGAACTTAAAACATGACATGCAGAATGCAGAATCACCACACATTCTACCAGACCCGCTTTTTACAACTAATTAGGTAAATTGGCATCAATACCAACATGACTGGGTATAAAAAGAACATTTTAGAGAGGCAGAGTCTCTCAGAAGTAAAGACAGGCAGAGGCTCACCAATCTGCGAAAAACTGAGTCTAAAAATTATGGAACAATTTCAGAAAATGTCCCTCAGTGTAAAGTTGCAAAGATTTTGAATATCCCACCACCTACAGTACATAATATCATTAAGAGATTCAGAGAATCTGGAGAAATCACTGTGCGCAAGGGAGAAGGCCGAAGGTCAATATCGAATGCTTGTGATCATGTATTGCTTGTATCATGCAAAGAAGAAGCCATATGTGAACATGATCCAGAAATGCCGCCGTCTTCTCTGGGCTAAAGCTCATTTAAAATGGACTCCGGCAAAATAGAAAACTATTCTGTGGTCAGATAATCAGAATTTGACATTCTTTTTGGAAACCATGGATGCCGTGTCGTTTGGACTAAAGAGGAGAGGGACCATCCAGCTCAGTTCAAAAGCTTGTATCTCTGATGGTATGGGGCTGCATTAGTGCCTACGGCACGGGAAGCTTACACATCTGGATAGGTATTATCAATGCTGAAAAGTGAATCAAGGTTTTACAACAACGTCTCTTTCAGGGAAGGCCTTGCATATTTCATCAAGACAATGCTAACTCATATACTGCACCCGTCACAACAGCATGGCTTCATTGTTGAAGAGTTCAGGTGCTGAAATGGTCTGCCTGCAGTCCAGACCTTTCACCAATAGAAAACCTTTGGCACATCATAAAACAAAAACAAGAGTAGGACAACATTCCTCTCCAAAAACTCCAGCAACTGGTCTCCTCATCTCCCAAAAGTTTACAGACTGTTGTTAAAAAAAGAGGGGATGCAACACAATGGTAAGCATGGCCCTGTCTCAACTTTTTGAGATGTGTTGCTGCCATAAAATTCAAAATAAGCAAATATTTTTCACGAAATTGTATAATTTCTCACTTTCAACATCTGATATGTTGTCCATGTTCTACTGTGAATAAAATGTGGGTTTATGAGATTTGCAAATCATTGCATTCTGGTTTTATTCATGTTTTACACAACGTCCCAACTTCATTGGAACTGGGGTTTGTAGGTAGTGATTTCTTTAGTATATAATATAATTAAGAAATGGCCATCAGCAGAAATGGTGGAGGTCAAGTCGATGTCTGGAAGACTAAGACAACTTTACAAGAACACTGCTCATCGGACTGCTAGCAAGGTAAATAAAACCTTCAGCAAGAAGTAGCACACCATGAGGTCCTGGTGCACTGCTCTACTGTTCAGCAAAACCTGCGCAAATATTCATGGAAGAGTCATGTGAAGGAAACCTTTCCTGCACCCTCACCACGAAATTCAGAATCAGAAGGTCACTAAGGAACATTTAATGAACTCTGGGCCACTCCCAAAGTGGAGGAGAGCATTGGCTGGAACTGCGGATGGGAGATCGGGACGAGTATGATGTTGGACTTAGTCTGTGATTGTGCCGACGTTGGGTGTCCCCCAAGGTGGCGAGACTCAGGATGGGGCTCGCGTCTCTCATCGGAGTCTGCGTGGCTCCTAAGCCCCCCGGGGTACCAGGTGGTGGCTGTTTCTTGCTTCCTTCTTGGAGAGGGGAAGGGTAGGAGGGACATAGAAATGAGACGAGCGGGGATTGTGGGAATGTAGGACGTACTGTATATATTCGTAAGGACGAATAGGAAGGCACATTGAGAGAGTGGTCCTGTTCATTAACCTACTTCGTCGAGAACTCCCTTTAAACAAGCCTGGTGCATTTAGAAAACAAGTCCTGTGGACTGGTGAAGTTAAAATAGAACCCTTTGGCCGCAATGAGCAAAATTACGTTTGGAGAAAAAAGGATTCAAAAATTCATGAAAGAACACCTCACCAAGTGCCAAGCACGTGTTTGCATCAATCATACCTTGGGCTTGCAATGGCATGGGGAACATGTCACTGGTAGGAGGAAGAATGGGTTCTTTAAATTCCAGCAAATTTTGGAAGCAAACATCTCGCATCTGTAAAACAGCTGAAGATGGAAAGAGGATGGCTTTCACAGCAGGGTAATGATCCTAAACACACCTCAAAATCCACCGCTAACTACCTTAAGGGATGCAAACTAAAAGTTTAAACATTGCCCTCATAGTCCTGATACCTCAATGTCAGTGAAAATCTGTGGATGGACCTTTGAAAGAGCAGCTCTTGCAAGACAGCCAAAGAATCTCACAGAACTCATCTACTTTTGTACATTAATGACCTTGATAGTAATATTGAGAGCAGATTGGTTAAATTTGCACATTATACTAAATGGGGGGGTTTGGCAAATAGTTTAGGGTCCACTAAAGTGATTCAGGAAGATTTGGATAGAATCCAGAATTGGGCAGAAATGTGGCAAATGAAATTTAATGTAGCAAAATGTAAAGTTGTACATGTAGGTAATAAAAACATTAGACGGGATTACTTCATGGGAGGTTTAAAACTAGAATGTGCTGCACACGAGAAAGATCTGGGAGTGATTGTTGACCAAACCCTCACAGGCTCTAGCCATTGTGCCGTAGCAGTTAAAAAAGCCAATAGGATGCTGGGATACATTGCCAAAAGTAATGAGTACAAATCCAAGGAGGTGATGCTTCTTTTATAAAACACGTTCGTTAGACCACATCTGGAGTATTGTGTACAGTTCTGGGGACCATATTTTAAGAAAGATATAGAGGCTCTAGAGAAAGTTCAGAGAAGAGCCACTAAGCTTATTCCAGGTATTAAAGATGAAAGGTATGGAAAGAAGGCTGAAGATCCTTAATCTCTTTAGTCTTAGTGTAGCGGGCCAAAGGAGGGGCCCAGGTGGGGACTTGAACCTCCAGACTCCCAGGCAATAGTCCAACACGCTGACCACATCACCAAAGAGCCAGGCTCATTGGTAAGGTTGCCAGGGCATGTACTTATTAGGAGACACTTCAACTGTCACATTAGGAAAAGGAGACTGAGGGGCAATCTGATTGAGGTCTTTAAATATGTTAAAGGGATTAACAAAGTGAATTATGTAGGATTCCTTCAACCAAGTGTTGTGAGTAGAACTCGGTGTCACAAATGGAAGTTGACCAAAGGTAAATTTAGCACTGATATTCAGAAATATTTCTTCACCCAGGGAGTAATTTCAATGTGTAATAGCTTGTCTGACCATATTGTTGAGGCAGAGACCTCGGGGGATTTCAAGAGCAGACTTTATTTAAAGCTAAATACCATTGAGTCATTGAGTATCTGAAGGGATATATTCACAATAGTATAAAGAAACTGGCGAGCGTAGTCGGGCTGAAAGGCCTGTTCTTGCCATTTATGTTATGTTATGTTATGTTATGTTATGTTAACTAGAAGCCTTTAGCCCGGAATAATGGGCAAATATCCCCCAAACTAGAATTTAAAAACTCTTAACTGGCACCAAAAAGTGTTTACAAGCTGAGATACTTGCCAAAGGGGGTGTTATTAAGTACTGACCATGCAAAATGCCCAAACTTATGCGGTGGACCTTTTTCCTTTTTTTTTCATTTTGAAACCGCAAAAGATGGAAATAAAAAAGTAAGCTTTCTACAAAATAAAAAGGGTATTTGTCATCTTTAACTTTAATTCACTTTTGATAGTATTGTTATGCATGGCACCACAAAATTATGAGGCGTCTTCTGCGGATAAATGACGATGTAAAATATCAATATGCACTCATAATTTCAGCACTTGTTAAATGGCACAGATTTGCGGAAATTAGTTTGCGTGGCTGCGGGAATCCGTTCTTTATTTTGAATGTTGTCATGGCTAAAAGGCGCTGTAAGGTTGCACTGCTGCGTGACAATACCAAGGACGGCGAAAATTAATGCTGCAAAGTCAGTGAAAGTTTTGGATTTACAATGTCATATCAATTATATAAACGTAGGCAATGGGAATTCACATTTCATTACTATTTCTAATTATAGGTCATGTATTGGTCTTGGTCGCTCAGTCGATAAATTGTTTGATTGTTAATCGGGCCAGGTTAATTTAAAACAGCTTGCGGGCAGCCAAGTCGTGAAGGGAGAGCTTACAGAAGGCCCTTTGAACCACTCTATGGCCCGGATGCACGTCAGGCATCTGCACAGCTTGATAGCCAACTGTGCAGAGCCACGCTATCATGTGCAGCCTTCAGTGTGTCAGTAGGGACTTTAAGCTATTATAAAACATATAAAACATATAGCTAATATAAAACATACAATAGTTCCACGGTTTTAATGCATACCTGCCAGGCAATCAGAAAAAAGTATTCACCCAGACCATGGTATAAATTCATACCATGTTCTGGGTGAATACTTTTTTCTGATTGGCTGGCAGGTATGCACTAAAACTGTGGAACCGCACAGGTAGTTCGGCTACGGTCGTCTCACCATTCGAAATTCATCCACTAGCCAACTTGTAACCCTAGCAACGTTAGACCTGGTATTCGGCTGGGTACAACGGAAACCTAGCTGCTCATTTATCTCCAGTAAATTTAGCGGCGTCATACAAGTTGCGTCCTGCGGGGCGGTTAACAATAGGTACTCAAGCGATAATGAGCGTAAATATTGTCGCAGCGAAGTAATCAGGCTTTATCCATTAAACGATTGTAACTGTGTATGGTATACAAATGAAGCTAACGTGTCCACTTCATGTATCAGCGACTGCTGACAGTTTGCCAGTTCGCGTTTTGGTGTCCTGGATGCGCGGTTGAAACTGTGCAGTTTTGCTGATGTTATAGTTCACATTCGCCACATTTGCCTCGTCTTTGAATTTTCTCAATCGGTTTCATAGAAGTACTGTAATTTTAATGAATGGTTCGCTGAAACATGTACAGTGTGTCACTATCAAGTGTAGAACACATTTCATCTCAGAAATCTAATGAAAACTTTTTAATGCAATCACCTGAACCACGCGTTGACGCGACTATGTGAGATTGGCTCTTCCCCCATAGTAGATCAGCCTGCCTTGGCTCGATCAGCGGTGCACAGATGTGGATCCGGGTGCCGTAGCCGTCTCAAAATCTGCCATTGCTTAAAGTCCCTACTGATAGTGCAGAGGAAGTTTACAGATAAATTCATGTGGAGTCAGATCATTGTTATACAGTTTTTACGTACTCTTGCTACGCTTTTAAAAAGGCCAGAGAGGAGAAAACTGAAGGAATGTGTCTCCAAGCAATTTGGTACCTATTACATTTTGTATATTAAAGCCTATAAAACCCCCCCCCCCCCCCCCCCCCCCCCAGAACCTGGGAGCCAGGTGTGATGACATTCAGGCCAATGAGAATCAATAACTGTTCACTCAAGTCCCAGGAAGAACAGAAAACCAGGGCTGAATTGGGATTCGAAGGCCAGATTTGAGTATCCCTGGTCTATGGTATCAAAGTACTTAAATCAAGAAGAATGAGAACATAGTTACAGTCACAATCCATGCAGAGGAATAAATCATTCATGACTAAAGTGAGATTTGTTTCAGTATCGTAATGCTTTCTTAAGCCAAACTGAAACAAATCATACAGCAGAGAAAATAAGTATTGAACACATCAACATTTTTCTCAGTAAATATTTCTAATGGGGCTATTGACATGACATTTTCACCAGATGGCGGTAACAACCCAAGTAATTCACACACATAAAGAAATCAATACAAAAAATCCATAAATTGTGTGTAATAAAATGGAATGACAGAGGGAAAAATAATGAGCACGTTTACATAAATTTATTAAATCCTGAGTAGAAAAGCGTTTCTTGGAAATGACAGCTTCAAGACGCCTCCTGTATGGAGAAACTAGCGGCATGCATTTTTCAGGTGTGATTTTGGCCCATTCTTCCACACAAACTCCCTTCAAATCTGGGCCTCAAGGTTCTGGGGGCCTCTTCTATGAGCTCTGATCTTCACTTCTTTCCGTAGATTTTCAATTGGATTCAAGTCGGGTGATTGACTTAGCCATTCTAGTAGCTTTATTTTCTTTCTCGGGAACCAATTGAGAGTTTCCTTGGCTGTGTGTTTGGGATCATTGTTCTGCTGAAATGTCCACCCATGTTTCATCTTCAGCGTCCTGGTAGATGGCAGCAGAATCTTATCAAGAATGTCTTAGTGTAGTTCTGTGTTCATCCCTCCTTCAATAATATGAAGTCTGCCAATACCATATACTGAAATACAGCCCCACGCCATGATGTTCCCACCTCCAAACTTCACTGTTGGAATGGTGTTTTGGGGGTAATGTGCTGTCTGTCCTCAAAACATGGTGTGTGCTATGACTTTCAAAGAGTTAAACTATATTCTCCCAGTTCATAGGCTTGTCCAAATGTTGTGCAGCAAAATTTCAATGCTAAGTTATTCCTGCTAATTCCAGGTCTTTCTGAAGATCTTCGTGCGTGGTCCTTGGCTCTTGGACAACTTTTCTGATTATTTTTTTGACTTCTCTGTTAGAAATCTTGTAAGGAGCACCTGCTCGTGGCCGGTTTATGGTGAAATGATGTTCTTTCCACTTTCGGATCATGGCCCCTACGGTGCTCACAGGAACATTCAGAAGTTTAGAAATGCAGTACGGTGCAAAAGTCTTAGGCACATTTAAAGCTATTTTGTCGGGCAAATATGCTTGCAAAAATGATGGAGTTAAAAGTTTATAATAACTAAGAAATGTACTAAACAGAGCTGAAATCTGTTAAAAAAATAAACCAAATCAATAAGTGGTGTGACTACCTTTTGCCAAAAAAATTTGGGACACTGTCCTATTGTGATATAATTTTGTAAGATGATTGACTTTTTGCTTGCTCCAAGCGGAGTGGAAAACTTGCCACCATTCTCCTCCAGACTGACCGTCTCACTAGTATCTCTCCTTTCAGGTAACTGCAGACAGCCATGATGACGTTGATGCCAGGGCTCTAGCAAGGCAATATGATCTGTATTGTCTGTTTTTTAATGAAATATAAGCACTTTTTTATAAAACTTTTCCTCAAATTAGCATATTGAATTTCAAATTAACTTTTTATCTTCAGCAACTCAAATGTGGAAAACAAAAAGTAAACATCAAAAGCAGATTAAAATTTTAAAAGGTGCAGGGTGCCTAAGACTTCTGCACAGTACGATTAATCTGTAACCAATGCCATCAGTTTGTTTTGCAACGATAAGGTTGCAAAGGTCCCGAGAGAGCTCTTTGCTTTTACCCATCATGAGATGCTTCCTGTGTGACACCTTGGTAATGAGAAACCTTTCTATTGGCCAAAAATTAGGACTAAACCAGCTGATATTGATTTGCACTGATGGGGGCAGGATTGCCTACTAAATACCGACAGATTTCAGCTGGTTTCTTGGCTTTCCACGCCTTTTTGCACCTCGTTTTCTTCCTTTGTTCCATATTTATTCCCTGTGTCATTCCACTGTATTTCGAGTTTATCAATATTGGCGCAGATGGACATCAATAGGCACCAGTACCCTCTCCAAACCAAAAACATGCCTTTTCTCCATGATAAAGTTCAGAGTTTTGTCCATTTTTCTCCGAAGCCACAAGCCCTGAGCCTCTGGCTCGAAAATGACATGCACAAAATGAAATGAGTATATCTCTGCAACTACTTGGTCCATTCTACCATAGATAGCATAATTAGCAAAGGCTAACGGTTACCCATACAATCCCAATTCCAAAAAAGTTAGGATGCTGTGTAAATTGTAAATAAAACCAGAATTCAATGATTTGCAAATCTCATAAACCCACATTTTATTCACAATAAAACTTAGACAATATATCAGATGTTGAAAGTGAGACATTTTACTATTTCATGAAAAATATTAGCCCATTTTGATGGCAGAAACACATCTCAAAAAAGTTGGGTGAGGGGCAACAAAAGGCTGGAAAAGTAGGTGGTGCTAATCAAACAAAAGCTGGAAGAGCATTTTGCAACTACTATCGTAATCAAATTTATTGGCAACAGGTCAGTGACAAGACTGGGTATAAAAAGAGCATTTTAGAGAGGCAGAGTCTCTCAGAAGTAAAGATGGACAGAGATTCACCAATCTACAAAAAATTGCATCTAAAAATTGTGGAACAGTTTCAAAAAAATGTTCCTCAATGTAAAATTATGAAGACTTTGAATCTACAGTACATAATATCATCAAAAGATTCAGAGAATATGGGGTAATCTCTGTGCGTAAGGGACAAGTCCGAAGGTCAGTATTGGATGCTCGTGATCTTTGGGCCCTCAGGTGGCACTGCATTAACCCCTTCAGACCTGAATTATGTTCCAAGGTTGTGAAAAATATAGCAATCCCTTTTTTTTTCCCAACTAAATAATGAGAATTAATCATTATTTTGTTTTTATCAACAATCTTTAATTGTCTGTTTTTGACCATTTGAATGGACATCGGGTCTTAACAGCTGTGAAAATATGAAAACATCATATATATTAATTTCTTGACATCACATCATAATATGGATTTCATATGAACAGTTTAAAATTCAAAACAAACTAACATGAGCAACAAGCCAACAAAAAGCTTCAGATGCTCACAAACTGTTACTTGGGCTCATTTTCTGTGGAGTCCTGCCATGCCTCTCTTCAATGTGTTGTACTTTTTAAAAATGGCCACAAGGATACCTATACTGCTGTTTGATTGGTTGCCAAACATCCACTCAAATGGTCTTGAGGACTTAGGTGG
This sequence comes from Gymnothorax reevesii, assembly GCA_029721435.1. Taxonomy (NCBI): domain Eukaryota; kingdom Metazoa; phylum Chordata; class Actinopteri; order Anguilliformes; family Muraenidae; genus Gymnothorax; species Gymnothorax reevesii. The sequence continues at coordinate 11,190,010 of CM056590.1, read as the reverse complement.
TGTTAAATGTTGCAAAAAAAAAAACAAAAAAAAAAAAACAGTTGTCATGTGACGTCCATTGTAATGGACACAGGGTCTGAAGGGGTTAAAAACAGGCATGATTCTGCCCTGGAATACACTGCATGAGCTCAGGAACGCTCCCAGAAATCAATGTCTGTGAACACAGTTTGCCATGCAATGTAGAAATGCAAGCTATATCATGCTGCATCATGCAAAGGGGCCATATGTGAACACGATCCAGAAACGCCACCATCTTCTCTGAGCCAAAGTTAATTTAAAATGGACTGAGGCAGAACGGAAAACCGTGCTGTGATCAGATTAATCAAAATTTGAAATTCTTTTGGAAACCACAGACACCGTGTCATGCGGTCTAAAGAGGAGAGGGACCATCCAGCTTCTTATCAGCGCACAGTTCAAAAGCCTGCATCTCTGATGGTATCGGGTTGCATTAGTGCCTATGGTGTGGGGAACTTACTCAACTGGAAAGGAATTACCAATGCTGAAAAGTATAGGGTTTTACAACAAAATATGCTCCTATCCAGACAATGACTCTTTCAGGGCAGGCCATGCATATATCTGCAAAACAATGCTAAACTACATAGTGCATCCATCACAACAGCATGGCTTTGCAGTAGAAGAGTCTGAGTGCTGAAATGGCCTATCTGCAGCCCAGACCACTCACTAATGAGAAACTTTTTGTGCATCATAGAGTTGAAAAATCCGGCAAAGAAGACCCATGACTGTTGAGCCTACATCCTACACCCTGTTAGAGTGGGCCAACATTCCTCTCCCAAATCTTCAGCAATTGGTCTCCTCCCTTCCCAGTTGTTTACAGACTGTTGTTAAAAGAAGAAGGGATGCTAAAGAATGGTAAACACAGCCCTATCCCAACTTTTTTGAGACGTGTTGCTGCCATCTAATTCAAAATGAACTAATATATTTCATGACATGATAAAATGTCTCACTTTCAACATCTGATATGTTGTTTATGTTCTATTGTGAATAAAATGTGAGTTTATCAGATTTGCAAATCATAGCATTCTGTTTTTATTTACATTTTACACGGTATCCCAGCTTTTTTGGAATTGGGATTTTTATTAGCCAATGTGGCAAACAAGCTCTGTGATCATCATGGGTATGGTAAACTGAAAATAAATAGCAGCTAGCTAGCCAAACGCATTTCATAAGACTCCATTGCACTCACTCAAAATGAGGCCAAACTCCCCATCATGAAAGTCTTCCTCCAGATAAAGACAGCAACTGAGTTTTCTAGTTCAAAGCACCCTCCAGTACTGTTCTATTTGGATTAACTCCCATTTTCCATGTCAGAATCAAATTGCCACTGCATAGCCTAGGTGCATCTAGGTTGGTTTTGGAAGTCTTTTTTTGTACTCACATCATTCAGCAACGCACAGTTGAGAGAGTACAACGGAACTTGCTGTTATGCAAGGGTTTAAATACTTTTCTGAAGGGTGAAACAAAGTCTTTCAATTACTGTGGAATGTTGATACTGTCTGTGATTGCATTAAAATGCATCAATCAATCGATAATTACCAGGTTAAAGTTCAGGTGGGCTTGAATTATAACTCTACTTTATGCAGAGAAGCCAAAAGCAAGCATTTGAGAGACCAGACATCAATGAGGCATTTTATGAGGTTGTAAGGAACCACTGAATTCATCGATGGATGAATCTATGCATAATTAATGTAGTAGGGATTAACGCATTTCAATAACTGGGTACAATAATTGGTTATAGCATGACATAGTGTTGATACTATGTAGAATTTTTGCTTCAGAAAACTGATTTTTTTCCCACAGCTTAATTGAGATACCTTTGGCCTATCATAGCTGAAGTGGTTGCAACAAAGGATAAAGATTTTTTTCAGTCACAAGTGATCATTTTTATTAACTGCTGGATAGATACTATGCTTAAGTATCTTAGGCAATTTGCACACCAGGCTAGGCTGAGGAGTCAAATTCATACAATTCCAGGGAAGCAGGGAGGGGACTTAACTCGTCTATATTCTAAAGCGGTAACAGGCATGGCTCTGTTGTGAATATTCAAAAACCGGAAGGGGTGTGCCACCTATTAATAGAATAGTATAACTGCATCCATAAACGGAGCAGTTCCATGGCGTCTACATCTGCACCGAAGGGTTAAGGGCGCAATGCGGTCCACAAGCATTTAGTGCATATTTTCCCTTCTCAGTGCACTCCACGCCTTTTTATCCTGTAAGTACAGTAAGAGAGTCACTCCACAGTCTACACTATTCCCCCCTCTCTTACAGCGCGTAAGACATTTATAAGGGCATAAAGATACTTACACCACATTACCTTCCCCTCACTTTGCATGTTAAAATGATTGCTACACTCAACTCTCCCATATCTTTCAGTGCATTAAGATGGCAAAAACACTCTCTCTATCTTTCTCAAGTTACTAAAGTTTCTAAGCAATACTCAACCTCTTTTAAGTGAATAGAGACAGAGTCAACACCATTTGTCCAGTGATATGCACTAAATCTGGCAGTAAAAAGGCTGAGGGAGCACTAAAAACACTGGGCTCTGGTTTGCTGCCAGGAATGCCACACGTAACCAGACCTAAAAGCAGAGCCAGCGGGTGCTACTGACTTCAGATTGACCTTTTCCCCAAGGAGGCGTCCATCTTAGGAAAGACCCCAGTCGCTGTAGGGCTCTATCGATTAGCAGTTTCCTTTAAAGCCATCTCAACTCCTCGTGTACCTTCTCACTCTTTTATGCTGCAGAACAAAAGCATAACCGCTGAAAGAGGGAGGCGAAGCCTGAATTAGGGGCTGCCGATCATTGAAAGAAAGGTAAAGGTCGACTTAATGCTAGCAGTAATGCGGGGGCACAGCAGTTCATTCGGTTGTGAAGAGCCTTTTTACCGCTCTGACGCATTCATCTCTGCTAAGCCTTTATCACTCATTTCTGAAGATCACCCTTACAAACTGTTGCACTCGCTTTAAAACAGGGTCTTTGTCCTGACATTGAGGGATGTCCTGAAACGCCACTGAAGACTTAGAAGAAGAAGAAGACGAAGAAGAGGGAGAAGGTGTTTGGATCGTAATTGAGCCACGAGTTTCCCACGATTAACACAATGTGACGTCTTATTTCATTTTCTTCTGACTGACCCTTGACAGCTCATTTTGCGAGCACAGTGTAGATAGACATGTTAGCCTTTTGTCACTCAACTGTTACCTCTATTTTCACAGAACGGCTTTATACTGTACTGTATGCACCGCGGACTCCAAGTGCAAGCTGTAAGTGACATGATTGTCAAGGGCAGTAAATTTCTTCCGGGCTACTAAGGTGTGCAAACAATAATTTGTCTTAAGGCTTGTATGAGATAAATGGCTGGCCGATAATGGTCTTTGGCCAGTTATTCATTGAAGAGAGTTGTGCACACTAAGATGAATTGATTGAATTTAATTGTGAAATTAATGCAGTGTCTGTTTGTTATTTTAACTGTAACAAGATTCCTATGCGCATTCAACAGTGGTTTACAGTTAACATACACAGAACCTCTGTTACATACTGATTGTAAAATTACAGTTAAAAAAAGGTGCCCCTTTATAACAGTGCAGTTGTCTCTATCTACTCTTATTTATTTATTTATTTCATTTTATTTAAAGACAAACCCCAGATAATGCTCTTGCAAAGACAAACAGTTCAAAGATAATGAGATACAATCATTCCATATTTTTCTTGCAAGTTGTCTACAGGAAGGATGTGGGCAGGAGAGGGTAAAGGACAGTTTAGCTGCTGAAGGTACTCGTCTGGTTGCGGAAAACTGTGGCTGCCGGGCGTACTTGGCATCATCTACACTGTTATAAACTGGCACCTTTTTGCCAGTTTTAATTTATAATGCATACCGATTACGACTCTGGACTTCTCACGCTTTTCTTTACTCCGGGGTTGGAAGTAATGCATGTGTTTCATGATCATTTAAATGAAATTAGATCATTTGAAACGTCTTTATGCAATTCCATTGCTTCCAACCCCTCCATGCACAAGCGCTTCAATTCTGCGTGTGAATCTCTTACATACACATTGATTGAATAATTGCAGACTACAGCAGGGGAACGTAAATATGCCACTAAAACTCATAATGAATGCAAAGTTGCTGAGTTGACAGGTATAAATTATTAATGAAAACTAACCCCACCTGATAATCTTGAGAGTTTTTGGAGTTTCTGTGATGGTAATTTAAATGAATGATTGAAAACAGGTCACAGGCGCAGGGTTGGGATAAACTGGGCAAAGGTCCTCAGGTGCGACGAGAGACTTGGCGACGATATGCATGACCTGGCTGATCTCATCTCGACAGAGACAGATAACCTGAGATGAGCAGGACGTACATTACCACATCTCACCAGGCACAGGGCTTTGATAACTTGGGTGCCCCTGACCAAGTCCCGCTAGAGACAGGTTTAGGATAAGCAGGCTGTACCTCACCATGTCCCACCAGAGGAAGGATTAAATTATGCCGGGCGTAGCTCAGCTCATCTCAGAGTCAGAACATGGACAAGTCTGTTTCTCACATCACGGGTACGACTTTCCACAATAAGTATTCAGAAGATTTTATTCTCATGAGTGACTTCCACTGATCGCATGTATGCAGACATTTATTCGTTATTTTAAACTACAGCTGAGGTGAAATAAAATGGCACAGTGGCTCAACAGTAGCTCCTGTCTCTGAACTGGACTAAACTTGGAAATTATAAACCCACTTCCCTAACTAGAAAACTAAAACTAGTGATGGTAAATGAACCAATATTCATGGTGCGTGCACTCACCACATTAACAGTGGGGGAAAAAATGTATATGGTGTTTGTGTAATGTGTTACCAAATGCTGCCTGCAAACAGTGACGCGATCTGCGTCACACCATAATCCAGCCCCATCTCATCATTGCACTGTTCCATCCAACTACTCATCCAGTATATTACCCAGCAGTTCCTGGGAAGTGTCCTGGCGAAGGGGGGAAATGACTGAAGCCAAACCAAAACATACAACTATGGGCACGAGGCAGGTACACACCCTCGACAGTCAGTCCGTTTATTGCACGGATCAGATAACATTCGCTCTCGTCACTCGTTACTCGCACTCGTTACTTCTCCAGTGAGTCTGACGTCAGTGTCTTCATACCGGGGGGGCAAAGTTGGAGTGCCCAGATAAAACCTCTCACTAACGCTGGGAGAACATGCATATTCCACACAGTAATGTCCCAGGCTGGGGAATCGAACTAAGGGCAACCTACTTACGATGAGATGACAGTGCTACCCACTACACCTCGATGTCTCCCCTGATTTGAATATTACATCTCCAAAATAAATAAATAATAAATAAATACAGGGCAGTGTAAATATGAAATGAAGCATTTTCCTCTCTGTTTTTCATCAGAACTGTCCAACATCTCTACATTTTCAAGGGCCGCGTTACTTTCTATATCAAAGCTACAGGTGTTGCTTGAATGACAGGCATCTAAGGCTCGCTAACTGATGCGCAGGACAAAGCTTAAATTCGCGACCATCGGAGGATGATGGGGCTGTAATGATTCAGAGCAGGAATCAAATGTGGTGGCCGAGTGCTCTCCAAGAGTAGGGTTTATTGACGGCAACACGGTAAGACAGAGGGACGGAGCCCAGAGCAGAATGGCCCAGTTTAGTTCTGATGTAACCGACGAGGTCGTGTGGGCGTATCCTGTGCCTGGCCAGTGGTGTTACGGGACGGCCGCCAGCTGGAGTGTAAACTTCGCCACATCTGAACTGTCTGAAGGCAGGATGGAGAAGTTTAGCAGTCCTGATGACTGTAGAATGGCGAGGGTGCTTGAACCTAATAAAGTGGGCAGAGGATTGGACTGAGAAGAGTAACAGGAAGACGGTCTCAATCTTGGAGACAGAGAGTAAGGCTTGGGAGTTTGTACCCATTAACTGAACAAGGAAGAGAACTTCCGTAAAATCAGCGTCATTAAAGGTTACGTTTTCATTTCAAAAAACGATGAGCTTTACTTGCTGACACTGGCTGGTGGCTTAACCCCGTTGTGCAGATATTGACCCTGGCATCCGTAAATTCTGTAATTAATTCCTAAACAATTCTGCAATTGAATTTCCAAATGTCTTGCTTCACTGGAGTAATTTTCCAGAGTCACAAATACTGAGTCATGAAGGTTCATGCATAACAGGAAAAATTGGCATTATTTTGTATTGTGCTCTAAGGGGTTAAGGGCATACAGCAATTGACAATCCAGCAACTTGCGAACTCAAAGTAGGGGGTATAAACTAGTGAGGAGGAGTGAAACATGAATAGGACACAGCCGGTGAAGGGAAGCGCGCCGAACGTAAACCAGTCAAAAGAGACAACGCTTATATTGGACACACACGCTGCCGGATGGGAGGAGGCGCAGGACGGATTCACACCAGAGCCGTGACAGAAGTACAAACCCCAATTCCAATGTTTGGACATTGTGTAAAACGCTAATAAAAACTATACAAGGAATTGTAAATCCTTTCCGACCTATATTCAATTGAGTACACTACAAAGATGTTCAAACTTATAAACGTTATTGTTTTTTTGAAAATATTCACTCGTTTTTAATTTGATGCCTGCAACACATGCCAAAAAACCTGTGACAGGGGAATGTTTACCACTGTGTAACATCACATTTCCTTTTAACAACAGTCAATAAGCGTTTGGGAACTGAGGACACAATGGGCTCTAATTTCGTAGACCAGGCGCAGGCGCGGCGAATTGAGGGTGCGCCGCGCCAATGGGGTGTGTCCAGGCGTACGTTGCAATTTCGTGCCTGGCGTAGCCTGGCGCAAGTACTCCTCTGTCCCGCCTCTGCCCCGCCTTCCAGCGCAAGTTGGCAAAGAAGGCGTATTTGGGTATAACACAGCCGAGTCAAATATTGCTCATTCGCAAGAGAAACGATGGATAGCGTGTTCCTATTATTACAAACTGTTGCCGCTTAAAATTTTGGGATTAACATGAATGGACAACAATGCAAGATACGTTACACATTTATTTTCAATATGTGATATTAACTCAGTACAACATCGTAGCAATCAGGCTGTATTCCTTTCCCCCACTAAAAACGATTAAACCTAAGTGACAATAGCCTAGTATTAAGCCGCTTGCACACTGGACGCAAAACGAATTTTTCGCTCGACAGATTGCGTCTTGTGTCCAAAAGTCTGATAGAGTTTTAATAAATCTCCGTGTCTGACAGTCTATTATTGTTTTTAATTTCTTCAAATCTACTGACTCTTTTAGATATTAAACGTGAATGTTTTGATAAGAGGGCTCAGTTCTTCAAGATGAGTACCGAGAATTTCAATCAATGTTTCTGTTTAAGCTGCTCAATAAAGCGAGTCGACATTGGCGCGAGACAAAGTACAAAGCCTCCGTGTCTGACAGCCAAAAAAAAAAGACGATTAGAACAGATTGATAACGAAATGAAGAATAAAAAGAAACATTTTAACAACAGAGCATCCAAGGAACACTGCGATTTATTTATTGGCGGGTCATCTTTGTTGGATGTCCCGCTTGTTGCTGATATATCTTTATTCTTTATTTCGTTATAAATCTGTTCTCATTTCAATACTTTTACTTTTTGCAGGCTGCTGGACATGGAGTATTTTGCATTTCGTGTCGGACAGTCTTGATCGTGCATGCGATGATTTCTTCACTCTGTCAATGGTCATGGAATTGATTTGCTCACGCACTATTTTAACTCTGCTGTGGAAATAAAGCGTGAATCTGTTCGATCCATCGGACTAATTTTCAAAAGAAAGACCGAATAAATACTGATGTCTATTTTCAACGGAAGAAAACAGATGAATAGGCTAAAAAGACCAAGAAAAGTCGATAGCAATCAATTTGCATTCTGTGAAGGTCGAACACAAACATAGCCAAGTTTGCACGTCTAATAATTCCTGGAATACTCGGAAAAATTAGAACTTTTATGACTCTCGGACACGGAGCTATATTAAAACCCTGTCCGACTATCGCGTCTTTGCATTGACTTTGTCTGTAATCAGTCGTGCGAAAAATTCGTTGCGTTGCGTAAGCCAGGTCAAGTTTCCATTACGCGTGGCAACCGCCTGACATCAGGACAATCGATATAGATACAATAATTTATGTCCTCATTCAGATAGTTACATTAAATAGTGCTTCCTGTCATTATTTCTTGCATTGAAATGTGCCTGACATTCTGTAAACCTGTCTGTGAGATTTCGGTGATGTGTGCGCACTCTGCGCCGGTCAGCCAAATTTCCACTGCACAGAAATTAAACCAGGTTGAAGCTGGCGAGTTTTCTGCGCAACTCCAGCGGAGACTGTTTCTACGAAATTGTCACTGCGTCTTGATGAATATGTGACACCTCCCCCTACTACGCCGCCACACCCATCTCGGCGCACCTTCGTCCACCGAAGGCTTCGCATCTCACGAAATTACCACTACGCGGGCTGCGCCGTACGAAATTACCACTGCGCGGGCTGCGCCTCGCTACGCCACCTGCGCTGCGCCAGGAAATTAGAGCCCTAATTGTTGAAGCTTTGTAGGTGGAATTTTTTCCCATTCTTGCTTGATGTACTACTTCAGTTGCTCAACAGACTGGAGTCTTCGTTGCCATATTTTGCTCTTTATAATGCCCCACAGATTTTCAATGGGAGACAGGTCTGGACTGCAGGCAGGATAGTCTATTATCGGCACTCTTTTACTACGGAGCCATGCTGTTGTAACACGTGCAGAATGTGGCTTGGCATTGTCTTGCGGAAATAAGCAGGGACGTCCCTGAAAAAGACATCACTTGGATGGCAACATATGTTGCTGCAAAACCTGTATGTACCTTTCAGCATTAATGGTGCCTTCACATATGTGTAAGTTGCCCATGCCTTGGGCACTAAATAATACACCCCCATACCGTCACAGATGCTGGCTTTTGAACTTTGTATTGATAACAATCTGGTTCCTGAGCCCACATGGTAATATCCTTTTCAGAATAATGTCAGTTTTTAATGCAGTGCTGCCTGAGAGACTGACGTTCACAGACATTCAGTGTTGGTTTTTGGCCTTGCCGCTTACATGTTGAGATTCCCTGAATCTTTTGATGATATTATGGACTCTAGATGATGAAATCCCTAAATTCCTTGCAATTGCACGTTGAGAAACATTGTTCTTAAACTGTTGGTCTTTTGCTCACGCAGTTGTTCACAAAGTGGTGAACCTCGGCCCATTCTTGCTTGTGAATGACTGAGGCTTTCAGGGATGCTCCTTTTATACCTAATCATGACACTCACCTGTTTCCAATTAACCTGCTCACCTGTGAAATGTTCCCAACTGGTGTTTTTTGATCATTCCTCAACCTTCCCAGTCTTTTGTTGCCCCTGTCCCAGCTTTTTGGAACATGTTGCATGCATCAAATTCAAAATAAGTGAATATTAAAAAAAAAAAAAACAAACCGATAAGGTTTATCAGTTTGAACATCAAATATCTTCCCTTTGTAGTGTACTCAATTGAATATAGATCGAAAAGGATTTGCAAATCATTGTTTTCTGTTTTTATTCGCGTTTTACACAACGTCCCAAATTCATTGGAATTGAGGTTTGTTATAATTCTGTTTCCGTTCACTGTTTGCTTTAATTTGTCATTAGATTTTTTATTTCTGAAAAATTTTACTTACCATCCACACCACTGAATAATATCGTACACGGTAATGTTATTTATTAATTTTCTGAAAATAAACACTTTCAACACAATTTTTCTGCCTCTTCACATCACCCATCATACTCTTCTAAACAAGGAGGCCATAGGAATCAAATGTTATGCCATTCAGTCTGATAGTCCAATGGGTAAATTTGAGTCTCCAATCAGCATGTCCTTGGATTGTGAAACCAGGGTACTCAGAGTGAACCCATTTGAACATTGGAAGAACATGCAAACTCCACACAAAAAACCCCATACCGGCTTAAAATTCTCAACCTTCTTGCTGAGAGGGAACAGCAGTTCCTACTGCGCCACCACGCCACCAGCGCTCTGTAATGTACAGTAAATACTCGCCTGAAAAAACTTGTGTTTCATTTTGTTTTCGCTCATACGCAAGAGTAAGCTTAAGTGTGCAAAGATGTAATGCTCCTAGATGCCGCCCAGTAACAAAACTAATAACCTCTGGTCATTTGAATCATTTTGTAAATAAATGCACTGAACATTCGCAAGGAGTTGGTGGTTTTTCTTTTGGAAAAAAAAAAATTAAATCTGATGATTCCTATTTGCCAACACTAGATGTCACTACAATACACGGGAATATCATCGGTGACCATACTTTCTAATACGCATGAAACAAGAAAAAGGAGAGTGGTGCGTGACTCATATTTTCAGCAAGGCTTTACATTTATTTACCGTTCCAATTAAAAAGGAATCCAGTATTATCTTCTTATACAATTTAGATGATCGGTGTGGATGCAGTGCACTCTTACATGATGCAGTCCTACTGAACATTTTTCAGTTGCCATTATTATTGGCAGCCATGGAGTAAGTATTCATACCCCATGTTCACAGCAATTAAGCACATATGAAGGATTTGAATGTCTCGAAATAAAGACGACCACAATGACATAAAACATTTGGCCCTTTACAAAAGCTGCTGGAATGACTTCAGCTTCCTTTCACTGCTTATCCTCAATTGTTGAGGTCCAAAAGGACTGAAAAATAATCTTACTCATCAAGCGAATTTTTAAATTTACTAGTCCCAGGTAAAAAGAACAAATTGTTTCATCAGCATGTCAGTACTTTCCCTTTACCCTAGCAATTGTCAGCACCAACATTCTGTACTGTATTGCAAAACAAATTTGACAGTAAAAAAAAAAAACTGTAGAAATGCGTGGACATGCTGGGCAGTCGCAGGAAAGAAAAAGGTCTGTTATAGCAGGGCCTCGAAACAGGGTACATCCTGTTTGACTCATACGACAAAGATAGGAAAGAAAAACTTGCTCATGTATGGGTGGGGAAGCTTGTATAGCTATACTTGTGAAAACCAACTCTTGAGAAACCACATTTGTTGTGAGAACATTAAGGGCTGTGATTGTGTTTAGGATGGGGGCTCTCGGGGCTAATTTCATTTCGAGGTAACAGTTACGGTTAGGATTAGGCTCAGGTTTACAGTTAGTCATAATTTGATTACAGTTAGGATTTTTGGGAAGGCAGTACAGGAAGAATATCATTTTAAACAATGTTCTTTCACAAAATACAGTGTGTACGTGTGTGTGTGTGCGTGTGCGTGTGTGTGTGTGTGTGTGTGTGCGTGTGCATGCGTGTGTGTGTGTGCGCGCGTGTGCATAGCGCCGTCTGGTGATCATACATTTTCAAGGGAGCTAGAACCTGGAGCGGGCGACTCAACAGTGTGTAGGCCGACATTATTGTGTTAAATCACGATTGCCCGCTAACTCATCTTTCTTTCTTTCTTTTTTTTTTGGCTTAACTAATGGTGATGACAGGATCACTTGGCAGGTCGAAGGTTAACAACTTTCAAATGATTTCGTGATATCATGTTTCGTGACGGTACGCATACCCAATATTCATTATCCGCACGGTTTGTGACTGTTCGGCGTAATTTCCGAAAGTAGTACAATTGCTGTCACTTATCCCAAGAGAAGAACAATTAAGAAACACGTACAAAAACACAATCTGTGGCCACAGAAGTACTAGGTGAATTTACCATCTTTGGTTACGTATGCTTCCGGCGGGACAACATGGCCTTTGGATGCATTCGTTGCACCACTTATTCCACAGCCGTTTGTCACCGGCCTTTGGCAGTAAGACCACGTCTAACTAACTTTTCATGACGGCCTGAACAGATTTTAACTGAAGCCTCCAAATGTGTCGAGTTTGGACTTCTCCCAGTAGCTCTGGACCAAGACTAGCCTATATGATTTCATAAACCATATTGAGCAACACTCTCGTTCACCCTCACTGAATGAAAATCACGCCGACGCCGTTTGTGGGGGTTTAAAATACCATTTCAGGAGTGCGCTATCCTGACAGGCCTTTGGCCACACTATTCTTAAACTAGCGAATTCGTTAAATTCATTTTATGCTGGCTGGCTGATAGTGGCTATTCTAAGAAAGGAATAATCTGTATTGCAAGTCCCCCAGGTTTTGTCAAGAGTTAAAAATTGACAATGACTTGAATGATAGTAAAGTGAGTTGCTGACTTCTCCGCAAGTCCTGCAGTTAAATTTTGATTTGGCTTTACAGAGAATGTGTAGCCTATTTGCATTAAAGCAAAATTTTGGACCTAATGGTTTTATCTAGTTTGATAATAATTGTTCCTATTCTTGCACAAAAAGAAAGGTCAGCTGCAGACAGATTTCTGACAGTACCAATCATCCACCGTCTATACCGTCCTGGAGTTCAACTAACCTGCTATTATCCACGTACATGACTCAGCCTGTATTTTGTTGTCAGTTCAGGAAACAACTATATTTGAATTGTATGCGCATTGTATTAACTTACAGTTATTTATCGAATTTTAGCTTGGATAAAATTAATGTTTGAGGTACTATGAGCAACTTGGATGAAAGTTAACACTTTAAAGAGTTTTTACAGGACACTATGAGTTCAAAGATCAGGCAACATCTTAAAGTGATTATCAACATTCTAACAGCGAAAAATAGTTTTTTTTCCCCCGAGAATTTTCGCGCCTGTCCGACCTACCGTCACAGCTCCAAGTAGGCTAGAACAAGTAGGCTAAGAGTTACTTTATGGTAATTAGCAATAAATAAATAAATGAATACAAATGAATAGAAATTATCATCCATAATAATAATAAATAAATTAATTATAAATAAATTAGAAAATAAAAAAGGAAAGGAATCTCTGTGAGAGTCGGCGGTACCGTCACCTTTTGCCATAGCCTCCTGACAATCTGTTGACAGCCAACCATGTGAATTAAACCGCACATTTGCGGGATACGTGCGCGTTGTGTCACCGGACACATTCTGTACAGCGCGCACTGTAGTGGCTTCTGGTAACTGCTGGGACTAACAGCCTCCGATTTGCAAATTTGCTTGATTTCATTGTACATTAAAAATGTGCAGTCAATAAAATGGCGTATTATGTAGCATTTTATATAAATGGCTGCGATTCTAGTCCATAATTTTTTGAAAGGCCCCTCTTTTATTTATGAAAAAAAAGCCCTTATTAAATGTGTGGAATAAAGATAAATTACATATTTGGATTCGGGCCGCTAATTCAAAGCAATATTATGGGAGGTAATTGAACTTTATAATAAACCTCCCACTCCTGTTTAAAGGGACTACACGGTAGGCTATTCGTTTTAGCTGCTGCCAAATTGCTTATATTTGCATGTCATTCTGAGTCGGAGTCCTTTTGTGAATAAAGAAGAAAAACGATAAAAAAAAGAAAACATTGCGTTGGCCTAACAGTAAAATTAACAGTCAGTTTCACGGTATTGAAGGTAGTGCCTTTTAAACAACTAAAACAACATGCATCTACCATTCCCTTCCATGCTTGGCATTATTTACTGGTGCACAATGGGTTATTGCGGATCGTTAGATGGACACCTAGGCTTTTGATTTTAATTATAATTGTAATCCTCTTCACTTGAAGCCTCGAATGCACCGTTTGAAATCCCGCGGACATGGTGATTTTTTTTTTTTTTTTTTACTACGACCACTTCATGCTTGTGATAGCGACATTAAAAGGTGTAATCCAACTGAAATGTAAATCACAGCACTTGAAAACAAATTACGGACGAAGATAGCAGCGCGGCGCTCTATCAATAAAGCATCAGAGAGTCCCGTTCAAGGTGGGCGTCTTTCAGCCCAAATTGCAGCAGGCTTGTTATCATGGGTAATAGTGCGTTGTCAGGCAGGCTGATTACAAGGTTATGGTAAACAATCCTTTTCATCTGTTCCGGCCGACTGAAGAGGGGGTTGCTTCTTAGCATCCTCTAGCAGAGCCACGCGTTGCAACGCGAGTCTTGCCCTACTTTCTTCAAATCATGATAATTTGAAATTGTTGACCAACTAGGCTTATATTTTGAGATAGAACTTAACTTGATGAGAAAACGAGGAAAGTTGTTTTACCGTTATTGTTTCCAAAACGCTGTTTCTTTTAAGACCTTTCTTTGAAGACCATCAGTAATATACAGCACATTCCATTAGTATATGCGATGTATACCGATGAACCAAAACATTACAACCACTCATAGATGCAGCGTATATTTTCAATGATCTCATGACAAAGGCACCTGACAAGGTCTGGGGACAAAACTAGATGGTAAGCAAACAGTCAGTTCCTCATGTTCAAGGTGTTAGATGTGGCAGAAAAAGGAACCGATCGGACTTTGAAGAGGACCAAATCATAACGGCCGAACGAGGGTCAGAGCATCTCTGAAGTGGCAAGACTTCTGGGGTGCCCCCTGTCAGCAGATGTGAGTGCCTACTAACAAAGGTCCAAGGAAGGACAAATTTGGCAACAGGATTTTTGACGCTGAAACTGATCAATGCATGAGGGCTATGAAGGCTATCGCCGTCTGGTTCAAACTGACAGAAGGGTAACTCACTAAGAATTTTAATAGTATTTACATTAGGGATGTGTCACAACGCACAGTGCGTCATACCGTCCTGTATATTGCACTTTTTAGCTTACAGACCAGCCAACCGCCCACTTTGACCCTGGTCCGCCCCTGAAACTGCCACTAACGGGCATTTGAGCTTCAGATCTGGATCTCGGAGGAGTTGAAGAAGGTCACCTGGTCCAGGTACTTTTGCACAGCTTATCTGGGGAAGAGATGGCACCAGGATGCACTGTGGGAAGAAGACAAACCGGTAGAGGGAGCGTGATGCTCTGGGAAATGTTCCCTAAGAAACCCTGAATTTGGGAATTCAAGTGACGTCAGTTTGATGGCGCTGTTTGGCAGCACAAGGGTGGCCATCACTATATTCGGTTGGTGGTTTTAATCTTGTGGCTGGTCGATTTCAGCGGTTTCTTTGTGCGGCAGTGCGGGAGCCATTTAGTCGTATCTTTTTAACTAGCGTGTATGGCCCACTTTTTTTTATTAATGTCACATAATATTGACCCTTTTTTTTTTTTTAACCCAGATGGGAATCACACTCGTGTTTGGGCCAGTATTTGCCAGGGAGAAACTTCAACTTTAAATGATTTTAAGAAGGTGAAATACTACAACAGCCGATGCGAGTCAGCATTATGAGATTAAAAATTACTGCAGAAAACCCAAAGGCCATCAGACATACAATACCTTTCTACACACTACGCACCTTTCTGGAGCCGAGAGACTTAGTTATTTTTGAAATTGTTCAAAAAGTCTCAGATTTTTCAAGCCTGATTCGCTTGTTTATTTATTTTTAGCAATTTATGAAGTTATTATTTATTTTTTTGGGACCACTTTTCCGCAGCATATGAAAGGACCACTCTTGTTGTTTTGGCAAGTGCGGTGATGCAGTATGATAGGTGATATTGCCCAAGTGTACATTGTGTTCACTAGCTTAGCAGCTGCAGGCTTGGATCTTCTGGATGGCTAACACTGACTGCATCTGTCACTCTGACTGAATCGGTGAAACAGGCCGTTTTCCGCTGTACTATTCAGGTTCACTACCATAATTTCAGGGTCACCAAAAACTGCTCTCTGGCCCTGCAGTCAAACCCTTAATGGCCCACTGCCACTGTTCCAGAGCCCACTGCCTTTACGACTGGTCTGCAGTGTTGGAGCAGTGTGATCTTGACTGGTGCGTAACTGTCACTGCAAATTTTCTGTCTCTATGACATAAGTGCTGGCCTGCAAAGCTATGGGGATGTATTGAACTCTTGTATCTTTCAGAAGTTGGGGTCCATCAACGTCTTTCCAGTGAGGAATCTTTTATGAAGCCCTCTATCATATGTGCGAAGTGGAAGCTCACAGACAAAGACCCATTTGGGCTAATAAAGAGCTCATTGACTGAATAGGATTTTGCTTTGGAACCACTTTTGCAAACATTGTGTGAACAGAATTTTTTCAAAAAGTTGTGACATTTTCCCCTCTTTTTTCTCATGTTTTGTTTCATAAAGATGAATTGTTTAAATGGTTGCTCTCAAATAGGGAGACATTATACTATGTCCATGTCTCGACTTGAAATGTGCACGAAGCTCTAGCTTTTCGTAAATCTCATTACCTCCTCCAAGAGGATTATGTTTTCACCCCTGTTTGTTTGTTACTTGCCAAAATTGCCAAGTATATCAGTCAGTTGTGACAGACGTCTGTTTGTCTGCCAGTTTGTTGGTTATGAACCCTTCTGCCATTCATCCTGTACCAGTCTTAACAAAATTTGGACACATGTTAGCATAGGTTACTCACCACTGATTTAAACTTTTTATAGGTTTCTATGTCAGTGTTTAAGGTCAAGGTCACATAAAAGGTCAAAAAGAGATTTTGATTCAAAACTTTGTCACTAATTAAGATAGAGACTTAAATCTAAGCGCATTCTTTTTGGCAACACAATGTGCATCTAGCGGTTAGGGGTCCTCATGATGTCGCTCGGACGTTAGTACGTTAAATGACATCATTTATTCGATTTTTGACAAAATAGTTTTTTTTCGATTCTGTTCTTTAGACAATATGATATATCTTTTCACCTTTTCTAAATTTCGATTTCGGCTAGAGCTCATTCTAAGAACAACCTTTCATTTATTACTGCTGAAATCTATGATTTCGGCAAATACGTTGCAGAATCGTTGTTTGTATGTTTGTTTGTTTGTTTGTCTGTCTGTTTGTTAGTAACACGCTTTTTTACCCTTTGCATATCGTTTATCTTCATGAAACTTCACAATATGATAGAGGACGCTCGTCACCAGAGGCCTTTACTTTTCTAGTCCCTCGGTCGAAGGTCAAGGTCAAGGCCACTAAAAACATTGAAACCACATTTTGGTTCATAACTTTGCTACTATTACTTGAAACTAACTCCATTCTGTTCTGTCTGTTTCACAGATCTGTGCAGGATGTCAGTAAGTCATCATTCTACAAATGATCTTTCATTACTTGCAGGAAACTTGGATTCTGCAAGTATATTACTTTGTTTGTTTGTTTGTTTGCGCTGTGGCGTCTACAGTTTCAGCTCAATTTAGCTCATATTTCATGATCAACATAGGACAGGCACTGGGCAGGCACTGCACTAGTTCCGTGAATCTAGGTCAAACACATTTTGGTTCATAACTTTGCTACTATTACAATTCCATTCCATTCATTCTGTTTCAGGGGTCTGTGCATGATTCCAGCAAGTCGTCATTCTATGAATGACCTTTCAGTTGTTTGTCTGTCTGTTAACAGAATAACAAAAAGTTATGAACGGTTTGGCACAAAATTTGGTAGGATCATACATGGTAGTCCAAGGATGAGTTGATTACATTTTGGAAGCGATCCAGAACATATTCTGGATTCTGGATCCAGAAGAATTAAAATATCTGTTTAACACAAGGCTGTGCAATATTTCTGATTGGATAAATCAAAAAGTCACGAATGGTTTGGCACAAAATTTGACCTAATGATAGGTAGTAGGCCAGGGAAGAGTTCATTTAATTTTGGAAGTCATCCAGAACATACTCTGTAATCAAAGGAACAGATATATGGCGTGGTGGAGGTACATGCTCTACTGAGTGCCCTGTAATTGGACGTGGCCCTGGCGAATGCGCTTGGCACAGGGCACCGGCATAGTTGTGGACTATTGGTTTTTTATCCCCCGCCGGACGTTTAGCGCGAAGCGGGGGATATAGTATTCAGCTCCGTCTGTACGTCTGCCCGTCCATACGTCCGTCCCGAACATTGTCAGCGTGATATCTCAAGAAGGAGTCAACCTATTTCAATTCTTTTTGGTACCAACCTTCCTACTGGGAATGCGCAGACACCAGTCGGTTTTGGTGACCTAACGGTGGATAATATAGTCACTTTAGTGACAAACTCTTGTGATTTATAGTTGTCACAACCTTCATGTGAAAGCCTTCTGTCTTCTCCCATTCAGAAACTTATGTGTCTTTTAGAAGTAATGTCTCCTTTGATTGGTTTGCGTCTTGCATACTGCCTTATCCTCGGCTGCGTCTCATTCCATAGTTCTCACCTCTTGTATCTGTGATGTGTATTTATACCCCCTCCACTGAGTTGCAATTTGCTGGATTGTATTGGCTATGTGTGCTTAATCCCAGTCAGTGTGCTGGTTAAACTCTTTATCATTTGAAACTAAAGCGTAACCTTTAATGACAGTCATTTACGGAAGCAACCTTCCTCATTCAGTCATTAAGAACAGGCTCCCGAGTCTCTCTCAAGGTTCCTGGGCTCGGGACCGCATTCTCATTAATTCCTGTGCAAGTGTGTTCCTCCGTCCAGTTCATTTGGAACAAGCGGCCAGTCCTCTACGGTCATCAGGATTAGAACCTAAGCCTGCCCTGGGACAGCTCGGCTCTGGCAGTGTGTTCACTCCATGCCAGCTGTCATCCCGGAAAACCACTGGCAGGCGATTGGCAACGCCCTCTCAACTTCGCCTACAACATCTGAACGGAACTGTGCTTTTCCTCTTCTGGGTTCCATCCCATTGTTACCGTTACTATCAATGAAACCTGCTGTTGGATTGTACTTTGACTCCGCACTTCATTCCTGGTCTGGATCATAACAAGAGTTTAGTTATCCCCAGTGGTTATTAAACCTTGTTTGCAGCCCAGCTTCGAAACAGGATAGCCCAGAGCCACTTAAAGGGAGCTGAGGTTACAAATTTGCGACAAATTAAGCTTGTTAAGATCTTGATTGCTGAAAAGAAGGACTGGGGGACGGGTGGCTGGTTTGGGGGTCAGGCTGAGGTCATTTTTGCAAGCACAGCCCCGTCTTTGGCCCGGATTCCCGATCGTAATCACACGGCAGCTCCGGGGTGAGGGCCTGGGCATTTCATTGGGACTTTTGCATTACACCGGGAGGGCGGGGGAGTGGGAACAACTGCCCCATTGTGGGGCGGGATGTGATGCGTTCGCAGATGGAGTCCTGGGAGAGGAAACATAGATGTGGGAATCGTTCTGCTGCAACCGGAGCCCTGGGCAGGTGACCTTCTTAGACACATTAATTGGCATCATTTGTTACTTATACTCTGCGATTGGGCTGCTATCATTGCCAGCCTGTCCCCGACACAAACCCACTGCCTGTCACAGGGCGAGGGGACGGGGAAGGAAGGCGGGGGGGCGTAGCAAGGGTCTGAGGGTAGGGTCGTCACGGGCTGCTTCTGTGCTCTTACCAGTTTCGTTTTCGTCGCAACAAACCCCCGGCTTGAAACAGGATGCTCGCAAATATCCCAATTACACCGGTGCACCATGTCTTTTAGAGGCAGTCTTCCTGGCTTTACTTTAGGAATGTCCAGCCAGCACAAAGCGCACAATTGTACGGCGTGGAGCCCCGAGGATTTGTTGAAACATGTATGTCTGTTTTGCTTGAAGGTAAAGGCTGCAGGGGAAAGGGCCCTGAACAGGCCCCGTTTGATATCAGTAATATGCTACTGAGTTGTATTGTTGGACTGTTTTTGTGTTGAACCCTGAGGTCCCTTTGGAAGGGGTATAATTTCAGGACTGTACTCACCCAAGTACTCTGGTCTGAAGAAGTCTGACTGTCATGCCAGCATAACTATGGTTATGAACAGAAGATGATTTTTCCTGAGCTGCTTCTGTAAATATCCAACTGAGTGAATGAGCTAAGAGACAAAGTGTGAGCAACGACAGTTTCCGTGAAATAACAGAACAAATGTTGAATCTCAGTTTCACCTGTTTTTTTTTTTTTTTTTCCCCCCTGATAGTGAAAAATTTAGTTCCTCGTCTCCCCTCCTGTGTACCTCTTGGCAGTGGTGTGTTGTGGTGGATTCGGTAATTCTTCCTCTGTGGTTTCCTAATCAACACAGTCTCAGCAGCTCTGCTGTGTCACATGGGGAGGTGAGCGGCTCTGCGAGGGGAGCAGTGTAGAGTGGCTGACGCTGTCCCAGCTGGGCGGGCCATAGCACAGCCGTCCCGCTCCCTCCTGCCCCTGTGTCGCGGTGAATCGCGCTGACGTCCCAAAGCGCTCCATTAGACGTGGTGCTCAACAGCAGCCTATGAACACGTCTGCATATCTTCAAAATTATGTAAAACACCGAGTAACTGTTTGTTGCAGTAGAAACTGGCAGTAGCCCCCAATCAGAGGTGGAGGTTGAGATTGTTTTCGACTTGAAGAATCAGAGTTTGTGGCGTATCGAGTGTGTGAGCATTTTCTTGATGGCATCGTTCATCAGTGCCAAACAGTTCACCACAATTAAAACTGATGACCTAGCTGTAAGCATGGATGAAGACTGTTCTCTGCTGTTTGGTCATGTGGAACACTGAGCTAGAGTGATTTGTGGATGCACTGTGCCAGATTGAGGCAGTTTTTGTGATACACTGCACTAGATTGGAGTTTGGTGGAATATTTTGCCTGGCTACTGTGGTTTGGGGATATGCTGCACGAGGGTGTAATTTCGGCAATACTCTGTGCTAGGCTGGAGGGTCTCCGGGATATGCTGTGCTCGGCCAGAGTTGTTTGGTAGAATGCTGCTTTGGCCTACTGTGAAATGGATCGGCAATCGTTATGCCACGTCTGCCACCGCATCTGCCATAGAGATTTCTTGTGAGCGCTATACAGGTCACAGTTTTCATGGATTCATTTCATTTTTGGCATGGAACTTGTGTAGGGTAGGGTCGCAAAACGCATCGATTTTGGGAGTGATTGCTTCAGGTGGTTAAGTGACACTCGAAATTAGCCTTGAGCGGTTTGAAGGTACACTGTCCTAGGCCACGGTGGTTTGGGAGTACACTAAGTGAAGCTAGACCTGCTAGTTTACACACTGCACTAAGCCAGAGTTGTTTAGTTCTACACTGTCATTGGCTGTATTTGTTTGGTGGAGTGTTGAGCTGAATGTCAGGTGTTTAGTGGTAAATTCAGTTGGTAATCCATTACATTTGGTCTGAGTTGTTTTGTTGAATACTGTGCTAGGTCTGAGCAATTCGACTGTGGGCCTACATTGTTCTAAGCCAGAACTATTTGTTTCGAGGTGCTCTTGTGACAGTAGATGACCGTACATACTCTGGTTAATTATGTCTCCCCCTTCTTGGTGGGGGGGACATATTGTTTTTGCCTGAATTCCCGTTGGCGTCGGCGTTCCCATTTGTTTCCGGAGCATAACTCTGAAACTGTTCGACCGATTCTCACCAAATTTGATATAGTGTCTCTCCATAACATGTAGATGTGCCTTTTGAGGGTTTGAACTGCTTTTGAATTTAATTTTTTCTGTTTCCATGGCAACAATTTGGACTTAGGCACATTGAAGGGTGGGACTCGTTTCCAGACCATAACTCTAAAATGTGAAATGGGGGTAGGGGGAGACGTCTGTTTTTACGTGTAAAAACCATTTCTAGTTCAATCTCAGTTTTGGGGTGCTGTGTAGGGTTGCATATAGGGGCATCTGAATCCCCGTATAGAGTTTTGCTTGTATTTTTGTGACCTACTGTACTTTTTCCGATCTCGTTAGCTGCGACTGAAAGTCGGGGTCAAGATAAGGTCAGACTGAGTTAGCCATACTGAACTTGGCAATGAGTTGATGGGAGATGGGAGTCACTCAATCCGGTTGGTGAAAATTTGTCTCTCATCAACCAATTTCACTTAAACTGACAACAGGGTGCCACTAATTCACCAGAGGCGCTGACTCGCCCCTGCTTGGCACAGGGACCGTACGTTTCAAGCGTCGGGTGGCATCTTGTAAGATCCCACGTCTTTGTTTCATTTTTTGTCAACAGTAAAGAAAATGAAATCAGACTAATAGGAACCTCATTTCCAGCCGCTGATTAAAAGGGCCGAGAGGTCCTGGGGCAATGCCTCGGTGCCGCTCCCCAGCAGCAAACATGTGTACAAGGCGAAGAGAGAGAGACTTTGCTCTCGTATTTTCATTTTGGACGTCCACGCGTCTATCTCCTTAGGTCATCCTTCCTCAGTCTCATTTTTTTTTTCCGCAGGAATGAAGACTCAGAAATCTACACATCCTTTGGGGTGTTAATTAAGGAGAGCATCCAAAATTAATCAGCAAATTCACTAGGGCGAGGGGGGATCTGTCTCAGGGTCGAGAAACAAAGCGTTCCCGCGTCGGGATGGAAGGAGCCCTCGGCTATGAGCGGGGAGATAAACAAGTGCACAGACGGCGACGTGACACAAAAATTCATATACGTATAAAATGTTACACTCATTTTGCCTGTCAGCTTGTCACATTGAATTATAAAGGTTGATTCGCTTATTTGGCTAAGTGCGCTACACCGCAGCCCGGTCGTCTGAATACCATCATATGGTCAGTGTCTGCTGGGAGGACCTCATATGACTGGCAACCTGAAGTAGCTGTGCGCAGCTACAGCTAATTGTGTGGTTCTGGGGCGCTCCTTTTACTGCATCTGAGAGAAACCCTTTGCTAAATGGAGCAGGCCCTCTTCACGATTTTGTACAGGCCTGTCTTGAATATCTGACAACCTGGAAACCCCATTGGTCTCCATGTCATTGGTAATGGCCTCCGCCTGAGGAACAGGTGGGCCCATTCTTCCTTCTTTTTGGAGAAAGCACTTTAATATTTGATCAGTGCACTGATGTACAAGTGTAATGTTCTTGTTTCTTCATAAAATCTTGTTTTTTATATTTTAAATGACTGCACAGTCTATAATTAGCACATTGTCTGCAGGCTATTTGTGACCTTTAGTTGTGTAAACAGTCGCCGCTTGCCTTCATCCACGGTGGGTGCTTTGACATGCAGTCGCGGCACAGCCTGTATGACACCAGCCTGAGCTCTTTTTTGGCAGGTGCTGTTGAAATGACGGAGTGAGGTGTTTGGCTGCTGATAGCTGCAGATTGACTGCTGACAGATTTGACACATTTGCCGCACCGCGGTGCGGAGTAGCTGTTTGCTGTCACTCTCGTGCCTCCTCTCTCTCTCTCGGCTGTGCATGTCTCGATTAGCATCCTTTGATGCGTCGCATAGGTCATGCGCATGAGGACTGCTCCGTGCCTCGGTTTTCAGCGAGAACGGGGTTACGACCCGCGCGACTGTAAAATAGTATCCTTGTGACAAACCGCTGAAAGGTACCCGTCCTTTTCACCCTGTGGTAAATTGGAGTGCTGCACATAAAATGCGAAATTCACGGGGACATTCACGTCAGATCTGAGGTTGAACACTGCCATGCTTGCCGGCTTTGACATTTAAGGGGACACGGTGCTGTTTGGCCATGAGTAACTCTGGCTACTGGGCCTGCTGTCCATGCAGCCTGGCACTGCAGCTCCGAATACGCCTCCTGAAATGTCAGAGCTGAGTTCTGCCTCGCTTGCAGAGATGTTTGGAATGAAACAGACTGAGGCACAGCCACTGTGAGGCCTATTCTACTGTGGTGTCACAGCAGATAATTCTCCATTTTGGGCAAGTTATCATACTCTGTTATACACACAACACACATCCTTCTCACGTGAATTACCCAGGGTTAATCCAGCCATGCCACTGTGCTGTTCTTAAAAGGCTAAATGCAGAGACCTGACCTTTCTCCCTCCAATAAATACCCAGACCTATATAAAAACTTGTTTCTAAGATGGTACCTAATAGATGCATAAACAACTTTAGATATCTTGTTTTTATCTTTTTTGCTTGTCATTAAATGTACTTATTTGTACCAAAACAGACTGTTATTGTGCATTCTGTGTAAATTTAGTTTAATGTTTTTTAACCTGGGAAGCCCCGTTGAGATTGAAAGGGAGTCATGGGGGTGTTGGGGACAAATTGCTTTGCCAATTAGATCAGGGGACGATTTTACGGCAGGTCGAAAGAGCCAGGTTGGGAATTTAGCCATGGCACCGGGGAATCCCCTAATCTTCTCAGTAACCATCATAGGATGTTTAACAACCACAGTGGGTCAGGACCTCGGTTTAATGTCTCATCCAAAAGACGGCGTCTCCTTCAGTACAGTGTCCCCATCACTGCACTGGGGATTATTCCACCAGAGGGAAGTTCGCCACGTACTGGCCCACCAACACCACTTCCAGCCGCAATTTGGTGGTCTCCTGGGTGGTCTCCTGTCCAGGTAATAACCAAGCCCACACTGTCTCAGCCACACAGGATACCACAGATTTACTTTCATTTGGCTGCCGCCGCATCCAATCAGGTTTCTTGCGATCGAATTGCTGGTCATCATTGTCAAATAATTTTATTTATGCTATTTCATATATGCATTAGTTGTTGGTAAAGTCTGAATGCTTATTGGTATTGGTCAAAATCAGATTAATTGATTAAGGGTCACGATGGCACAAACCTATAAAGATAGCCCCCATTTCACTTACCGTCACATTTCGGCTTCGTTTTGTATTAGGGGCTGAAGGGAGTCATATCGCGGATCAGTTTGTGATCTTGGATTCGACCAATAACTTTGGGTTCTAGGTCTAAGTGATAGACACCCTGCATCCTGCTTATTATTGCGATTAGAGCTGAGGTTTGTATTAGGGACCGATGGAAATTCATGTATTTACGTATCAGTGTGACCATGGGTTCAAGGTCAAACATGAAATATCTTGTATTGCTTACTGCACAAACAATTCAATATTGCATTGGGCACCCACATCCCCCCAGGAAATACCCACATCATTACACTGGTCAATACCACATTTATTTTCTAAGTTTTTTTTTTTTAGCTGATTTAGAACAATTCTGATGTCCTAAATCCAAAAATCAAATTGGTTTTGCTTAACCAGGTGAACTTTTTGAAATATCGCCACATGTTGTTTTTTTATGTTTTTGTTGACATGTACGAGCATTTTTGCTTTATTTGATGCAACCATCTTTTTTCTTCCTTGAAGTGAACAAATGAAAAAGAGTTCACATGCGCCAATTTATGACTAACAGATAAACTGCACTTTGTTGAGTTTAAGCTTTCTATCAGTAACTATGTGCATTTTATAAAATATTGTTTGAATATGCCTTTGATGCCATCAAATGTTGTGTGTCCACAAAAATACGATATTTTCAAAAAAAATTTCATATTTAACTTTTTTTTTTTTTGGAATAAAATGTTAAAAATTGTACAAATTTTATTTTTTTCATTGTCAAACCTTAAGATGTTCTAGATTATTCATAAGAGAGGGGCAGAATTAGAATATAAAATACACAACATATATGGGACGCTGTATGTGCAATACCAAATCTCTGTCTTAGACATTAGGCTTTTTACAGTCCTTCAAATATGCTACTGCAGAGGGCAGAGAAAAATTTTTGAGCAAATTTAAGCACCCAGAAATATATGATTAACTAAAGGGACACATTCATAAATCCATTTTCCTCAAGTTAGAGTGGGAGATTTTCACCCCTGAAAATTTGAAGAACTTGGCTGAAATACTTTTCTAGTTATAGCCATGTGAAAGTGGCTCCTCAGAAATCACTGGTCCAAAAGGGCTGGAACTTAGTTGGAAAACAAAAGCCGAGAGCTAAAATTTTGGATTTATCCTATTCGGAGGTGTATGCACCCGCTGGATTTTTTTTTTCAGCCAAATCGGTGATGGTCAAGTGGGAAGTTTCTCTGAAATTTGGACATTTGACATGGAATGACCAGTATATTTATTTTCAGGTGAATGAAATTGCTTCGGGCAGAAGATCTTGCAAAAAAAAGCCCGATGTATTCTGCTACATCTGCGGTGAATACACCGTTGGTCCTAACAGGAATCCAGTCACAAGTTCCATAAAGCGTGTTTACCAGGCTTATTTTGATATGAAAATTGGTAGCCAGGATAAAGCTTGGGTGCCACACAATGTTTGCAAGACCTGCACCGAGTATCTGCGTCGGTGGACCAAGGGCAAGAGGAGTTGTTTGAAGTTTGGAATTCCCAATTCATGCATTGCGTTAGAAAATGCGTTCTCTTAAAACCTATTTCGGATAAGAAATATTACCAAAAAACAACCGGTAATGTCGCAGAAGTGTAATTGATTTAGTCAAAAGGTCAGATTTTATTATAATTGACTTAGCACCAAAACCTGACCTGATCGAGAGAAACGGATGTCATTTTCGGATTCTGCGGTGCAAAATTGTCCTAAATCATTTGATAAACTGAGACAACTTACAAAAAAAAAATTTTTAACCCAGTGTTATGAATTATAAATTAGTCTGGTAACAGCCAGAACTGATTTGGTAACCAGCTAACCTGTTGAGCGAATCAAATCAACTGTCAGCCTCAGTGATTGCTTAACCAGTTGCTTATGATATACATGTAATTACAGAATATATACTTGGCACCATTAAAAACCCCTTGGTGAAGTATATTTTGTATTTGTGGCAAATCGAAGAATCTATAAAATTGCTTTTCCAGTGAGATACGAGTGTAAATTAAGAAAATCAGCTGGTATTTTAATCCTGACGGGCACCACGTGGTCGTACGAAGCACTCGAGTAATAACAAAAATTGAGTTATTTGTGATGTGTACAGAGATGCTTGATTTGTTCTTTTGGGTGTGATCGATAGCCTACTTGAACCAACAAAAAAACGTGAAAATGCCACTGCATCAAGAAAATGGAACGACTTACGACACAGGAGAGAGAAAAAGAGCCTTTGGCATGTTACGGGCAGATCTCAGCTGCCGAGAAGCGGTGCGTCATTTGCACTGTCACCGTTCAACAATCAGTCGGCTCTCTATCCAAAAATGGAACACAGGCACTTTCACTGACCGACCCCACTTAGGGCAGCACAAGTGACTACGGCAGCTCAAGAGCGCCGCATCTGGTTACAGCCTGTACGTGACAGATTCTGGAAAGCAACCCAAATTGATCATGAGACGAGGGGTCCGAGACATCTGAGGGTGAGCACTAGTACCGTTCGACGCCATCTAAGTGAGCAACACATGCGCGCACACGTCCCCTACAGAACACCCATTTATTGCCCCTGCGTTTTTAATGGTGTTACGTATATTACTGCCATTTAAGCTTAGATTTGTTTCAGGCACAAACCGTTATGTATAGACCAGTGGTGGCCGACCCTGGTCCTGGAGGGCCGGAGTGTCTGCTGGTTTTTGACGTTACTCTGCACTTAATTGATGAATGAAAGCAGTTCATTACACACTTAACTCATCTCACCTGGTGCCTTCGGTTTAAATAGGGTGGAGAAAACCAAACTCAGCACACCCTGTGGCTCTCCAGGACCAGGGCTTGCCACCCCTGCCCTATAAACGTTCATCTTCACTTTGCACTTCTACTTTGTTCGCATTACAACTATGCTAAATGTCCAACCACATTGGAAAATCTTGGTTTCCACGTAGACTGCTGTCACAGCCTGCATGTCTGTTTAACTGGCTCTCGGAGTCTTGTGGGTAGTTCCTGGTAATCGATTGATTGGCTTATTATTGCATTAGTTCAGGAGTATTGCTATAAAAGCCGTCATGTTTCGGCCGATGTGGTCTTCATTATGGCGCTCTGATGAAGATCACAAAGGTCGAATCATGTCGGCTTTTTTAACTGTTTAGCCATAATAGAATAAAGGCCTTTTATCCTTTTTGCTTTTTTAGATCTAATTATTGTCTGAGTGCCTGGAATTCTCACATTTTGGGTTTACTCACAAAATGTCTATTATGAGAAAAAGGGGTCTGAATATATAAGGAATTCATAGAATCTGCTATTTGAAGACCGCATTGAAAAAAGTACTGAAGTCGCATGAAGTTCATTTTGAGAAAATTGAGAAGATGAAATTAGGTCACCATAAAAGGTGTTTTTTCATCCTCAATCAGTGTGTGAAAATGTGACTTAAGTACTTTTAGCTGTGAGCTCTTCATATTGACGAAATCAGTCGTTTCAGCAGTGTACTCATCATCCTGGAACAATAACTGGTCGTATTTTTTTAAGAAAAAAGTGACTTTTTTACATTTGTAGATTTTTTCATATTTGCGGTTGTACCGGTGTAATTGCATCGCATATGTCACAATAGCCACAAATTCAGTTAAGTTGAACATTTTCTCTAAAGAAATTGACTGTTTCTGTAGTTCATGCCTTTGTACTGATCACCCTGAACCTGTATCTGGTCATACGTCCAAAGAATAGACTGTTGTCGAATTTTAAATGAATTTTAGAAAATTTCCATCAACAGGCTTGGAGCGAATAAACTCCTGTAAAGTAGATCAGTTTCACCATAAGATGGCGGTAGAGGGCACTCGTAACTTGTATCGAGCAGCAGAGGAAGAAGAGAAACAAACTGAAGTGAAACAACTGGAAAAGAAACGACTGGAGGAGTAACGAGACCCTGTAAAAATAAAGAGAGGTTTACAGGAGTCGCATGTAATTCAGCAAATCATCACAGAGCTTTTCTTTAATGATTGCTCAATGATTGCAATGTCTGACTCTGTCCAGAGATGAAGACTGAGTCGAATGCTAATGCACACAGCGCTTAGCCAGCCAGCTACGTCAGAATGGCTAAAGCTGCTTAAGCTGTTTCCATCCCATATTATGTGCATTCACTCTTTATTTATGCATCTTCATCATCTTGTGACAATAACCAGTCTTATTTTTCAATAAAAATTGACTGTATCACATTTATGGATTTTGTTACATTTGCGGTCGTACATGTGCAACCGCAAGTGTAACAACAACCGCGATTGTACAAACTACAACCAGTACACCGCAAAGTGTGCATTACTTTTCCATTAGATAATGTCCCCAAACATACTGCTGTGCCACGGAGAATTTTAAAGCCAAAAATCACCCGCCCTGAATCTGACTGAGTGTGTATTATACTGGCTGAAGTGGAGACTCGTGTAGAAAAGCTCCTGTTACAATAAGCGTCCGTGCGGCTGACCACCTTTAGAGAAAATACCAACTTCTTGGTGGTGGAAGTCATTTAATGTACAACTGCTGAAACATGAAACTTTTTATTTATTTATTTATTTATCTTATTTATTACTTTTTGTTTGTCTGCTCTTTATTCGCTGTTTAATTTGAAACTCCATGTGCAGGAGTACTGACCTGAAACAATTAGAACTGTGTCTCAGTCTGAATACTTGAAATGATTCAGCACCATTATAAACCCTTTCATTGTCATAGAGGACAATAATTCTTATTTAGAATTTATGGGAAGTCAGAGGGAATATAGTGCTTTCCTTTTTCAATGAATAATAGAACAAGAAAAGCAGTACATTCAGATATACTCATGGTATATCTGGTATAATAAATAAAGTATCATTATTATTTATTATTATTATTATTAGCAGTAGTAGTAATAGTACCAGTACCAGCAGCAGTAGTAGAAAAAGTAGTAGTACTATTTTAGTATTATTTTCATCATTAATTTATGAAGATTTTTTGCAGCCAAGGTGGGATGATATTTAAATTTTTTTACAATTTTATTTTCATAAACTTACAAAGCTGACAGAAAACATTTGAGTTGAACCCTAAAAAATACAGGAGACCCGTCACTCTTAAGCAAACAGAATGACAGGGTCTGATCGTCACTCCAGATGAGTCCTTTATGTGCTGAAACTCGTGTCACTGTACCGTTCTCCGTTCTCCATTCTCCTGTAGAGCACAGACAGTGCATTCTGCAGTGTGAATACCACAGCATGGGCCTAATACTGGGCACTTATGAGGGACAACTGAAAGTTTTCCCTGTATAATTTCACATTATTCATCCCTTGAGCCATTTAACTGTCACTAGAGAGCTAGCAGATGTCTCCATAGCTTCAAAGTTTGACACGTCTGTGTAATAGTGTGATTAAATGACACTGGAGTTCTGTTTAAGAACTGCTGCTATACTGCAGTCGTCAGAATGTGTGAGTGTGGGGTCAGTTGTCTCACTTTCTGCACATTTTTGTCACCTTCCTTCGCTCTGCCTATTGGTCAAATTCTATTGGTTGAAACACAACACCATTAAAACAGTTCTTGGACAAAATTCACACTGCCCAGTCATGAAGCCACAGGAGTTTACGTCGAGAAAACCTGTGACTTGCCTTCAAACAAAGTTGTTTATCGTGCGTATGAATTAAAGATATATCAGAGATGAAAAAATGTGCGGTGTGACTGCAGTTTGAGATTGCTCGCGGACGTGTAATTGTATTGACCCCCCGTTCATTTGGAGTAAAAAATAATTTGCTCAAATCGCACATCTTCCCTTAATTTTCACGCGAATACATGGACTGGTTGCAGTCTCCAGGGACATCCCTCTCTCTCAACTATATTCAATACCTCTAGAGGGCATAAGTGCTGATCAGAGAGCTTGCGAAACTCTGTTTGCTGTGTAAAAGACTCTTTATGACTCAGCCAGAAAGTAGAAGGTCTGCTACTTCCACAGTTGCTGAAGTGAAGGGCCTTTCTATTAGAAATTAACATTGCAATTACGCCTATGGAAGTGGCTCAAAGTCCAACGTAAACATAGGGCCTTCGGTCAAAAAGGCGCTGGAAAGGAGGAGCACAGATCTCAGGTCAGTGTCCACTGCCCACTTTGTTCACTATGAATGTTTAAGACGCGGCTGATGCAAGATCAGTTTCATGAATAGGGGGTCCAGTGACCTCAGATTTTTTCTTTAAATAACCCAGTTTTCTCTGACCGCGGTGCAGAGCAGAGCAGCTTCCTGCGGTCCCTCCTGGGTCTGCGCTCGTGTCAGATACGAGGACAAAATATTAATAATAAATCAAGAACTAATGAGCTGAGAGAGAAAAATAGAGGAGAGATTCTGGAATAAAATAGAAATTACATTTATAAATAGTGTAATATGTGTATATACTCATTCAGAATATATTTTAGATTGACAGCAAGACAATGCCATTCTCAGCAAAAAGGCTTAACCCCATAAAAAAGCAAGGAAAAATAATTCTGAGTACATAGGTTCACTCATGCTGATTCCCATAAATGGCATTACTTTAATTGTTTTGCAGTGTGTTGGGTTGTAGTTGTTTGAAAGTGCACGTACTCATTACCATTACATTTACAGTGTTATATTCACTCTCCTCAAATTAAAGTTCGCCAGATTGTACTCAGATCGTATTACTGCGTTTTTATGTTAACAGTTTCATGTAAACAATATCACTTTTATGCACTTGAAGCGTTTTTGTTCAAAAATAATAATTTTTCTCTAAGTTTAACCAAATGTGTCCACATTTAAATGTAAAAATTAAGTGTTTTTTTGGGGAAATCATGATATAAAATCAAGGATTCTCGTCAAATGATTGTAAAAAATCTTTATAATTTTTTTATATTTTTAAAATAATGAGTAATGAAACATTCCCATTAAGATATTTAAATTACAGTTTAATTTTCAACTTGAAAATGGAGGAATTATTTTTGTATCAGGTTGACAAACTTTTGAAAACAGATATTAAAACATATTTATGTACTATATGAGCAAATTTATAAACATCAATGAGCATGTTTGTAGTATTGCTGTAGTATGTTTTTTCAGCCATTGGCCTTTTACTGAGTAAAATGTCTGTCTGTCTGTCTGTCAGTCTCAACTTGGAAATGTTTAATCATTTAAAAAATTAATGCTATTATGGCAGAAAATGCTGATTATACAAAATAAAAATAAGATAGAGAAAAACTGACCTGAAACTGCACAAAGTACTCTATATTTCTAAATTCACTTAAAGGATTCTTAAAAACTGTTCGTAAAATTATTGGTATTTGCTAGTATTTGGAATGCAATATTACCATTCTTAGCAACTGAAGGACGAAACATTAATGAGAGGTCAGGATGAAATTAAATAATATCATTAATGAGTATCTGGCGAATCAAAGTTGGCTCTCAATTAAATATGAATGTTCTCAGGCAAAAAATCCTGTCACCCGGTAAATGTTTCACTCCTTCACCAATGTGAAGAAGGCGAGCTCGAGGAGAAGTGTTAATTAACGAAAGACGGAGTTCTGCCAATTAAGGACACAACTCTGTTCCCTTCCCTAGCTAACCTCGTTAACCGACAGCATTGTGAGTCTGTGCGGTGCAGCGGGCTGGCGCTGCTACGGATTTCACGTGCCCCCCTTTCCAAGCATCAAAAAAAAACACAAAAAAACGGGGTTGAAATAATTTGTTTAATTTGGAGCCTTTCCCCTCCCAGCAGGTGAGGGCAGGGAACTGTGAGTGCTGCGGGGTTTTGTGTGGGGGGTGCGAAGCAGGGACCGCGGGGCAGAGGGTGGGGGAACACAATGTCACACTTCACTTCCTTCAGTGTCGGCCACAACCCCCCCGCCCCATCCGCACATACACAAAACCAGCCCCTAATTATCTCTGAATAGCAATTGTATTGAACTGTAATTTGTGGTAATGGATTGTGATAGGTCGTGATTGTGAGAGGGGCGAGTCAAAGCCGAGGCAAGTCTGTCTTCAGATATTGGGGAATCAGACGACATTTTACTTTGCTGTTATCACTAAGCTGCTAACTAGGAAAAAAAAACAAAAGTCATCAATTGTACAATGAAGAAAATTTCTGCAAAATACAGGAAACATCCTCGAAAATTGGCTAAAACATTGAAGTATCCAATCCAAATTTATAAAAAGGAACTATATAAGTGATTTCTGTTTCTGTTTGAATGCTAAGTAGCGAAACATGCTGAAAAGAAGTCTAACCAGCAGTTGTATCGGGCACAAAAATAGTGAAATTATTCTAAGAGGCAGGGAGAATGATGTTCAAAAATGCGTCCAGCTCAACAAAACAGCAACATTAAGATTAAGTTGCAGCTTCAAGTCAAAGCTCTCTGACCAGGAAACACAGACCCTTAGTAGGGTGTTTGGTCATAAGTATAGAACTAAAGCGCTGAAAATCACAGATTTTAACATTTGAACTAGTCTCAGTAAAAACAGCACATATTGTGAGCATCACAGAATTAGTATTTATGGCAGAACACAAAACACAAAACGTGGACCCTAATGCAATGGAGAAAAGCAATATGGTGATATTTTCATAAGTAAATATGAGGCATATTTGACTCTTTTTAAAACATCTGGAGGGATTCAGTGCGATTCAATGCACAATGGCTGTTTCAACTGTTAAGGATGGTCTTGGCTCTGTACTGGTAATGCCAGCCAGTTTATGGGACTCATCAGGCCCAGGGATAGCTATAAATGTATGTACAATGGGCTAATGACGTGACCATTTTACGAGACCATTCGTGTAACTTATGGTGCAAACCCTGTTCCCTCATGATGTCCCAGTACATGCTACTAAAACATCGAAGAAATGCTTCCATGAGCACAAGGTGAGCTAAAATGCCCTCACTTCACGAGGTGAAGTCAACTGGCCCGCACAAGCTCAGGAGCACAAAGGAAGGGCTGGAGCACTGAGGGTGATGAGTCTACCTCCTTCGTCACGAAAGGAACTGAAGACTGCCCTTGTCGAAGAAAGGGCTGATATCCAACAATACAGTATATTGTTCAGTGACAGCATTTCTGGAAGGATTTAAATTGTTTTGAAGGCAGGAGGTGCGACTACTTGTTCTTAGTCATCTATTTGTTATCTCTCTCTTTATTGAGGATCAAGTGTACTTCGTCTCATCATACTTGAAGTTTCAAATATGTGAGCCGACCTCTTGCCGTACTTTTTGGACTCGTCCGTGATTCCATGTCGCGAACAGGGCACCACTCCCAGGCGTTACTAAAGCCGTGTTTCCTGTGGGGTACTTTCGGTATAGTACCCTTGGAACCGTACTTTTACTACCAAACCCCTAGATCTGGTTTGCGTTTCCACTGCAAACAGGACCCTTAAATGTTGGCTGGGTTTTTTTTTACCGGATGGTGAAATGCAATGCAAACACACAAATACTCGAGAAACGCCTTCACTCTGAATGTAATCTGTCGTGCGAAAAATTCGTTTCGCATCCAGTCTGAAAGCGACTTTAGCTGCAACCTTTTTATTCGGCGCATTTTAATGCCAGCTAGCGAGCTAAATGCTCGCAGTGCAACTCCAGCCAAATTAGTTTGCATAATAATGGCTGTACGCATTTTAAATTGACTAAATTTAAATGCATGAAATATACATCTGCACCTCCTCATTGCTCCATGGCGCGTTGTTGCGAACAGACATTTCCAAAAACGTTTTTCCAAAACTGGGCGAGACGGGTGTTTTCCTGTTGTTTCCTTATGGAAGTCGCACTAGAGTGAAGATTCTGTTGGCCAATCAACAGACGGCAGTGATGACGATTCTCAACCAATAAAGAGGGTGTCTTTTAGCTTCGCCTTATTAGTATCGGATGGTAACGCTTGGTACCCCAACCGGAGGGGTGAGGAAAAATGGGAACCGTTAGGAACAGTTCTAAAGGTACCATCCGCAACTTTTGTAATGGAAACACTCTGAAATGTGACACGACCCGTATTGAACCGAACTTTTCCGCTTGATGGAAACGCAGCATTAGTGACTTACTCAGGCTCATCGCAACAAGAGTAGCATTAGCCAGTGACAAGGCAGCTCCACACAGCCGGGACATGTGTATCCCTTATGGCTTGGGGTTTGGTGTAGCCAATCTTTATTTCGGCATCAGGGTAATGTGCACATCCTGTTCTGTGCTTCCTATGGGGGCTCCAAGGTAAGGACTGGTGTGTGGTGTAAGTTACTGCCTATTGTAAAGCACGGCCTATCCAGCCCCACTTCCTCCTCAGGATCCGTTCACTGACAGTTTCTTCTTCTCCTCATTGGCAGAACTCTTCGTTGTTTATTCTTTCAGGCCAGTATATGCCAACGATATGCCTAAGGCAGCTGTTAATAAAAGTTTGAATCCTCTTTTGAACCTTCTTGGTCCTTCTCCATGTTTCCATAAAGAAGCACTGATTTCACCAAGATTAGAAAATACACAATTTTATTTGCATTTTATTTGCATCTCCTCAGAGTTCCAAATATTTTCGAGCACGAGGAATGTTTCCCACTGTCCCTCCTTGAACCCGCATCCGAATCTGGTCCTCCCTGCTTGTGTATGACCCTGCCAAGATCTGAGAACGACTCCACTTGCACTATGGTTGGTTGCTATTTGTGGTGAAGGTCTGCATAACTTCTGATTTGCTTTCGTTGCCCTGAGTCTTGTTCTCGCTGATGTTTCTACCAGTTTGGAGGCACATCTTTCATCATTATGAGAGCGAAAGGACCAGATAATCATACAAATTCCAAATCTTCCCGTTGTTCCCAGTGTCCTGTAAATTCAATTTCTTTTTCCTTCTGTTGTAGTCCTCATCATTCAATGTAAAACAAGCAGGAACACGAGTGGGGACAGGGGTCATCCTCGTCTTACTCCAGTCTTGATGCCAAACCTGCCAGTGAACTGGTTTCCATGCACCAGTCTGCAAGACATTTCCTGATCGGGTCGGTGAATTAAAGGGTGATCTGGGGTTAAATGAAAAATGATTCCAGGAAACAACTCAGAATTAACCTAGAGAGGTATATGTAATCACCACCAAAAAAGATACAAGTTGGCATTTTTCTGTTTATGCGGTTGCCGTGGTAACCGAGCAAGCTCATTAAATATGCAGAAAACTTCTGGAACCAATTCCTCTTTAACTCTATGATAGAATTCAGTTTTTCTTCCTTCATTTAAAAGCCATTGCTTATCCAAATGCAATGACATAGCCATTCTTTGCCCAATTTATCAGTTTTTTGATTTTGGGGCATTTTACTCCAATTTTGAAATTATTTTGGGCAGAATCTGACGAGTACTCAAGATATTCAAAGGATGTAACAGACAGGCAAATTTTACCGATGTCATTGCATTTCTAATGAAGGAAAGTACCTGCAGACCAAATTTTATTGATTTTCAACGATAAATAAAAAAGTCATGGCTGCCACAAACGTGGAAAAAGTAATACCTAAGGAAATCGATGTAAAATGCATTAGACCGCATTGAAAAGTTGCGTTCAGTCTTAGTCTGTGGCTTACACCCATTTTTCAGACTGTATTATCTGATTATTCAAATGTTTATCACTTTCCTGAAGTGAAGAGCATAAACTTCATCATCACAGTTGCTTTTAAATCACGTATTCATAGCAAAATTCAGTTTTCAATCTCTGTAGCAATTAGAGATTATTAAAGTGGGTTATTATAGAATATTTTTATTTAAAAAAATTTTTTTGGAAAAATAATCAAATTTTGCCCGTTTAACTCCAGATCACCCCTTAAGGTCATGATCTTTTTCGGAGTAACACAGTGCTTCAGTAATCACCATAGTGTCTCTCGCTGCACACTGTCAAAGGCTTTTTCATCATCAACAAAGCTGATACAAAGCGAAAAGCCCCATTCCAAATATTGTTTGACAATAACACTTCTTGTGGCCATGGGATCAATGCTTTTTATTTGTCTCAATAAAAATTTGCCTATTCTTTCGACTCCTACCTTCATTCTATCCAAAAGAACCCCCAGATATCGGGACAATCAAAACTATAATGTATTAGAGAGTAAGAAGTTTATGCTGTTCAGTGCAATGACCTTCCCCCAAGCCACGCCCATCCTGATGCTGTTTGACGTGCTGTAAGATGCTGTAAGATATCTGCTGCTCACATGGAACACTTTATCATTCTGATATCCTAATTAGCCAGTCTTAACTTTCGGAGCAATTACGATTCGGACAATAAAGATTTTGATTGCAGAAAAACCTGAACCATAAATGTCCATGCAGTGTATTCTATTATATTAAAGTGGCAGTACAAAATTAACTACTATTACGTGTCAAATTTTATATGTGCTGTATCTTATTAACTGATTCATCGTAGCAATGGATAAGATCTGTTATTTGTATTCAGTACTGCATCCGACTCTTCTGGAATCTTAGCTGTTAAACCCAATCGATTTCAACTGAAAATGGTGATTTTAGTTTAGTTCCTCTGCCTGATCCCCTGGTGTGTTTGTGTGTGTGTGTGTGTGTGTGTGTGTGTATATATATATATATATATATATATACACATATAGATTATTCTGAAGTTTCTCCATGATGGCTGGCGGTAAGTACGGTGTTTGCTGCGGCTTTCAATACTGTTGGCTCATATTACAATGTGTAGATTTAGTGATTATGTGAAAAGTCGTGAGGCTCACAGCAGAAGACCAGTAACCCCCTTTACCAACCCCCCACCCCCCCTTCAATTTCCTTCTGACTTTCCAGCGAGCAGATGGCTGTTGCTCCGGTAATGGGGTATGGCTTTGTTAAGCCAAAGTACCTGATTACAATTCACCCATACAATTCAAATATGATACCCCGGCTTACAGATAATGCCACGGTAACAATATCATTTATTTTCTGCCTGTACTTCTTATCCTCGTCTTACTGGGCGATTTTGTGCTAAAGCCCTCACCAAACAGAGAAAAGTAAGAATAGAACAACAGCAAGGAAATTACCTTTTCTGTTCCTGATATAGAACTGTCCCTGTATAATTTTTTCTGTCTTTCTTCGTTTCATATTTGTTTATATTGATTAATAGACAAACACATCTATCTATCTATCTATCTATCTAACTGCACATTTATGATTCATAGTAAGATATGTCTGCTGATGGTGCTAGTAAAATCTTGCGATAAATGTACACGTTACATTAAATCAGATATGAGAATTACTGTATATTCATTATTTCCCATTTAAAAGTATAACTTAATGCATGTTTTCCAGATCTTAATGAATTAAGCTACTTATGAATGATGTTGTATGAAAAGTTTAAACCTGAAGCAACTATGACTAGGATATTCAAGATGAAAACACAAGAACATTTTGTCATGTTTTTACTCATTATCCGTAGAACAACGTACAGTAGACGTTAGAACTTACCTGTCTTTAGTGAGCTATTTCAAGAAAAGATATAAATATAATTTTCTTATATCTGCTATTAATTTATTTCTATATTCGCAATTTAGCAATTAAAGTGGCCTGACAAATAACGACGACCATTTATTTGTGGATAAATATACTTTAATTCATTGATTAATTTTGAATATAAGATGGTCTGATTGATGATTGGTGTTTGCTGCTGTGATGCATAAAATATTTTCCAGCTCATAACATGTATTTTTCATGCCATTGTTTTGATAATCTCATATAATTTTTGATTCATTTCTGGCCAAAGTTGCATTAATTTTTGGCCAAAATGCTGTATTGACAACGGAAGAGTCGAAGCCGTCTTCAGCACATCCCAAAGACTTTCAGTTGGCTAAGGTCAGGACTCTGCGGTGGCCAGTCCTTGTGAGAGAGTGATTCTTCGTGCATGCTGAAACACTCTTTCAAAATTTGAGTCAGATGAATCCTGGAATATGCCTGTGCCATCATTTAAAAAACATCACTGATGGGATAATCTGGTCATTCAGTTTACTCAAGTAGTCTGCTTTCAGTTTATTGCTGCATAACATTGCCGAGCTTTGACCTTACCAATCGATATAACCCCAGATCATAACACTGACACTGGTGGCTTGTACAGTGGTCACTGTGCATGCTGGGTGCATCGCTTTATGGGCTTCCTTTCTTACCGTAATCCTTCCTTTGCTCTGAAATATGGTGAAAGTGTACTCATTAAACCACATGACCGTTTTCCATCGCTCCACGGTCCAATATTTATGCTCCCTGGCAAATTGAAGTCATTTTTCCAGATTATCTTCCCTAGCATGTGGCTTGGTAATTAGTACCACTTTGCAATGAGACTTCACCAAGCTATTTAGTGGTCTTCAATCAAAATCATTCCAGGGGATATATCTTCTGAGAGGACTGTTTTTGAAACAAGAAGCTACACACTACAGTCAGGGGGAAAAAAATACAAATTATTGCCTGCTGAAACACATTAACCACTGCAATAATGACTCAATCATAAGGTCTTAAGTATTTTATTGTTTGAATCTAAATGGTGACTTTTTTTTTGTTGTTGTTGCTATAGGCAGCAAATTTACATATGGGCAGGTGCTTATCTCAATTTTGTATCAGTGTTTACTGGAGCTAAGGTTGGTTGAGATTTGTTGCATTGCAATTTTCAAATGCAGTCTAAACAACAAAATAATAGCACTTGCCATGCATTCTGAAATTCTTATGTGTTATACATTAGCTTTAAGAAATGAGTTTAAAGCTTGAATCCAAGTTTAAAAAAAAGTTCATATTACAGTAAGTCACCTGCGTAAATTACTGTTCTTCACA
Organism: Gymnothorax reevesii; assembly: GCA_029721435.1. NCBI lineage: Eukaryota > Metazoa > Chordata > Actinopteri > Anguilliformes > Muraenidae > Gymnothorax > Gymnothorax reevesii. Next base: position 11,150,839 of record CM056590.1, on the reverse strand, counting down.
GAGAATTTAATTTTTAATTTACTTTTTTTTGACACAATTTTACACAACTATGACATTTTGCTCAGTGAAAACTGCATGTTTACATAGGGTGCTGCTGTTCTGCAATGCATGTGTTTTGTTGGATATGGGTGCACAGTACATCATACCTCGCAGGTCATACTCTAATATCTCCCCTAAACTTTATCATACAACTTGCGTGTTGTCACTATGGAATATGTTCATTGCAGTCACTGAAATGATGAATGATTATGTCCGTGCAAAGTCTTTTGAGATTGGCTTGTGGTTTTTAAAACACTATGATTAAGGAATGATTATCGACATAATTAGTACCAAATTAGGAAAATTCAAATAATCTCACCAACATTTATTGATTGATTATTTAAACGCTGAAAAAAAAACGACAGGCATCTTGGAGTATTGCTAAGTATTAGTGAGTATGTTTCTATTTGCACAGCAGAATGTCCAATGGCCCCATGTGTACTGTGTGGATTTGTTGAAGTTTACATAGATCAGGGCATACAGGTGTGCGTGTTCATTTGTGACTTTGGGCATTTCTGGGTATCTGTGTGTGATTGTGTGCGCGCAAGCGTTGTCTGTCCATGTTTGCTTGTGCCTGCATATGATGTGAGCTCGCTCGCATGCTTGTGACGGTAGTATGGGCGCACCGCCCAACATGCACCTACACCTTTCCAGGCCTGCGTCAGCTCACCACACACTGCTCCATTAATGTAATAGCAGCCTGCCCACATCCCAGCCACCGTAATTAGCAATTCTTCTTCTTAGTTTTGTTTGGTTTCCCCTCTGGCTGCTAATTAATGCTTAATCGAAACTGCTGAACTGAGCTTGTAAAGAATTCATGAATATTAAAATTAGCCCCAACAAAATTTTGGGGGTTGGTACCGTTTGTATTTGTTACTGTTAGGGGTTTGAGGCGTGCTTTTTCATTACAGTCCATACTCTGTCTCTCTCACTCACTCATTTTGTCTCTCTCTCTCTCTCTCTCTCTCTCTCACACACACACACACACATACACATACACACACGGACATAAAACTGAAGTTCAGCGTGTGTGTACTCACCACTTCTTCTGAGCATTTTCTGGGATAAATATTCCTTGTCACACATTGCTCAGAAGTGCCTCTGAGATATATGACACACGGTGCAGTTTTGGAGGCACTGATATACTAGATGAACTGATTTGCACCGCTTTTTGTTTTCATTACAACGCTGCTTTCCTACCTCAGCATTGCAATAATTACACCTCTGTCTGTTATTGTTGCAATAACGCCTGATCGACTCGGTGCGATAAAAAAGTGGATTAGCTCAGCCGAATCTATGAAAATTAGCCAACTTACGACTTACACCACAATGCAGTGTTAAATGGTTTTAATCAACTGCAATGTGTTGCCTGATGTTAATATCGTATTGAATATGCCGCAAAAAAAAAGTTTCACCGACAGAAACAATGAATGTGCCAAAAAAAAAGTTTCACAGATTTTCTTAAAACCTTTAGCACAAAATCGCAGGGTAAATACTTCCTTGTCGTGTAGTATTTCTGCATGACTCTGCGGAGTACAGACGTCTCTCCGCACATTTTGCACATCTTACATTATGCCTAATTTTCATATGTGAAGTTCATTTCTTAATTGTAAATTGGGCTTCTTGGTGGCTGTTTTCAGAACATGATTATTAATATTTTCTCGCAGGGAGGCCTGTCATGTTTCTTTGAGGAATGAACGTTACTGTGCGGAAAATAATTTAAAAATATACACCGACTGGCTCCGTTTAACATATTTTATTAGAAATATCAAATTTAAATGTATTTATTCAAATGCTAAACATTTCCATTGTATTATTATTCAGGAATCTGAAGAAGAATTACTCATGCAACCCGACCTAATTTAAATAACATTTATGACAAAACAATCATGCGCACTCTTACAGATAGAAATAGAAAACAAACAAACATGTGTCTGTTTTTTTAACTCATTGACTAAATCAAGAATGGCATGGAGGATTCACACACTCAAATCTCAGTGACAATTTCTCAGAAGTTATTCAAATACAGTTTGACTGTCTGACAATGGGATGTAATTTATGAAACAGAACATGCCTATCAGTGGTACCCTGAATTTGCATAATGAGGATACTTCCATCTCCGCTCGCGATATTTTTGACATCCCAACATGGAGCAGTGGGAGATGGGAGTGAGAAATGTCAATATACATAAGCGCAAAACGGAAGGATGATTAAGGTGGCCTCGGCATCCGTTGGAGCTCGGGTGAGCGAAATAAATTCCGCTTCGGAAGAATAGCTCTTGCCCCAGCAATGGTAAACTACAGTCTGAAATGACTAAGGCCCATGACGTCGGGAGAAGCCGTAGCCTTAAGCAACAGCCTTCAACTTATAGCTGAACAAGAGAGTGGAGCAAAAGAAAGTACTTTACAGTTTTAGTGACAGGATGACAAAATTGACTAAGCTGACATTTATTCAGGGAAGCTTTTTTTTTTTTTTTTTTGCTCTAATTGTTGATTCAATTTTGCTAATTACGGGCTTTATATAAGCACAGACTTATTTGCGCGTTCGGGGAATGGAAATGGGCCGGGGCGCTGTGATGGCTTGTCGTGGAGGGGGTACTCGGACATGAATATTTTATGAGAATTCGCACTTAATTGTTTCTGATTTGTTTGTTTTTTAGCACAGTGCACTAGACCCCACTCAAACTGTCCGATTCTGGCTCTCTCCCTACCTTACAAGTGGTGCTCACACTTCCAGTGGCGGGGGCCACAGTGGGTGGCTGCGTGAGTGTGTGTAGGTGTGTGTGGGATCTGTCAACATGTCCGCTTGTAAGTTAATGTGCCACGTAAACAAGGCTTTTTAGTTCTGGGTGAGACTATCACAACCGACTGTATACATGCCTGAACGCCAGGCCCCTCCCCACGATCCCTTATGATTACAAATGGAAATAAGCTCTGAGGAATGTTATATATTCCTTATGAATATACAAGTGAAATCTTACCATCAAATACGATCACTTTCTGTGCTAAAACACTTCTGTAATGGCAATACTGCAAGGAGGAGGGCTCGAAAGATCAGAATGTGATTCTGTCTTTAAACTGACAAATAGTACAGTTTTAAAGATTTTGAAATTCTTTAAACTAACCTTGACCTTATAATACAAGGCCTTCCATTGGGGCCTGAAAATAATTCAAAGTTCTTTGTATTAAGTTGCCAACTGTGTGAAAATGTTTTTAAATAATTAAGCTGTGCATGCAAGCATTTCCCTTGGATAAATTCTGAAACACTTACAGCGTTGACATTTTCCAGAGAAACTCAACCTGCAGCTCCAATTATGCATGTTTGTGAGTGATGATATTAAGGTGAAGTATTGATAATTCACCAGATAAGTAGCCAGAACACCCATTACCGAGATGAAATGCTGCCAAATTACGCTATAGCAGATACTGGCTAGCATTTGTGCATGTTATCATCGCTGAAAATACTTACCCTTGAAGGTCAGGGAAAACTTTGCAACAGCCGGGTCCTGAACATCCAGGCATCTCTGCTGACGCTAAAGGCATTCTTGTGGATTCTAAACTCTGGGTTCCTCAGTGGTTTTTATTTTATTTTATTTTTATTTGTTTGATCCATGCTGCTCAATGCTTCTCTCAGCCAGAGCCAGGTACAAAACCAAGATCAGTAACTGTGGAATATCTTTTTTTTACATATTCTCTTAGTGGCTCTATATGCTGCTCAGTATCTCATTGTACATCTTAGAAAGAAATGGCGTGACGATCCTAATTTGCACCAACACTTTAGTAATATTACGCTCAATATTATACATTTTTAGCTAATTATGCACATCCTGTATTATTAGCTCATGGTACACATCTATTAAAATACAACGATACGTCCGGTTTAAGTTTGGAAGCATCATTACACGCTTTATGATGTAGATCATAGGAGGAGATACTTTGCTGTTGCAAAAAGATGAATAAACATTCTTATGTTGTCCCTACATTAAACACTTGTATATTCTCTCAGAATTGGCTGCTTTGCAGTGGCTTGGAATGTACAGCTAAATTTGCAGTGAACTCGGAGTCCATATCTTCTTCTTCTTCTTTCGTGCATCGTCAGATCAAATGTCCAGCTTTGTGTCGCGGAGCCGCGCCCTCATCTCCGGTCCGACGTCATACAGCGTGGCAACTGGCGGAGTTCATATGATTACGCATTACAAGTGGGTAATCATATTTTTCAAATAAACATAATTGGAATGGAGCAGTTCACATCCAGGGCAGCAAGCATCTCTCTGCACTGATTGGCCAGAGATGCTCGTGAACACGTTAAATTTGCTTAAATTTTAAACACCTAAACTGCTTAAATTTGGGAAAATGGGAAGTCTGCTTTCTCAGTCTCTGCCTATACCAATGCTCAGTGCCAGATCGACTGGCCAACTGACTGAGGTGAAAAATAGATTCAGATGAACGGACGGATAAACTTTTCTTATTTCGTAGTCGGGTAACAAGAAGTAAGGCAAAACATTTCCTGAATCAGTGTTCTACATCATAATATGCGCATTATTAAATCATATTTCAAAGGTTTGAATAAATGCAATATGTTTTGCTTTGTCCTCATTCTGAAATGAAAATGAAAGAAACTGGAGTAGACTTACAGAGTAGAGATTATTCTGCAAACTTTCTCTGAGACAAAAAAGAGGGGACAAATGGCGGCGAGCTGGTCGCTCCGCAGCAACAGCTTGCAGTGGTGTATCTCAGTACACTGTAAACCCAGATAGTGTGCTGCACTCCTTTGTTTTGTGGAAACTTATTACCTCAAAAAAATGTGTAAGCCAACTTAGTGATGCTATGTTCACAGCACTTAAAAACGTAAGAAAAGTTTATACCTTATGTTTTTAAGTACTGTCTACACAATGCAATTTAGATGCATTGTAATGTTTTTTTGAGGTAATAGGTTTCCACAAGACATTGAGTTTGCCACACTATCTGGGTTTATAGTGTATTGACAAAAAACCATTACTTAAAACATCTGTGAAGCCCTATTTAATAACTTCAAATACGATTCACTTAGCTTGCCAATCGAGGGCAAGGAATATTTATTTGCTGGACCAAATGAAGAGTCAAAAAGTGAATTCCCAAATAGCCATTTACAGGTGCACTGTAAACCCTGATAGTACGGTAAATTAAAATTTTTCGTGGAAACCGATTACCTCAAAAATAGTGTGTAGGCCAACTTAATAGCATTGTGTGGAAGGAACTTAGAGAAAATAAGGTGAAGTAATTTTTTTACGTTTTTAAGTACTGTGAACACAAGATAATTAAGTTGGCTTACACAAGTGTGTAATGTTATCGGTTTCCCCAAGACAATTGAGTGTACCCCACTTACCAGGGTTTACAATGCAAAAGACAACAAAAGTTCTGACATCTGTACAAAACCCTGCGCCCATAACACACCACTGTTACAGAAGATAAAGAAATCATATGATAGGGCCCTCCCGCCCGTCGCTGTTCACTCACTGGATCTCAGAGCTAATTATATTGTTTTAGCTGTCCAGCATTGCCTTGAAGATGAACTGCACAGCTTGTATAACACTAGCATTTAAGTGGGTCTTATTGATTTGATTATACGGGAGATGTCAATGAAAATTAATTATCCAATAATTGATCATTAGCGTGGTGCAAACAGCCAGGGACATCGGCGGTTTCAGGATGGGGGATGTGGAACAGGCTGATCTCTTTTATGACTGCAGTTGCCGGGCAGCGCGGTGCCACAGTGGGTTGCCCTCCGACCTCTCAGCAAGAAGGTTGTGGGTTTAAGTCTGGTCTGGGGCCTTTCTGTGTGGAGTCTGCATGTTCTCCTTGAGTTTGAATAGGTTTCCTCACACAGGACAAACACACGCATGCTAGACTACTTGGAAACTCGAAACTGCCCATTGATATGACTGAATAGTATGTAAACATGAGAGTGCTAGAAGTGATGTTTAACAATAAAGAACCAATATGCTATATGAAAAATGAATATAGATAATTGCTTCATATCTCACCAAAAATCCAGAAATTATGGTGCGTTAAAATCACTCCATGGGCACGTACATTGGGTGTTGTGACCTAATACAAGGCTACCCAGGACCAACAGCAACATTAACATTTTTGCAATGTTTCAAGAATACTAACTGGCATAGAACAGTCCCTGACAGAACATACTTCACATCATTCAAAACTTACTCAGACATTTAATGATGAGCAAGACAGCCAAAGCCCATGGTTATTTTTGATACTAAGAAACTAAAATCTTGATCAGACTGCAAAACATAAACAGTCATTATTACAAATTGTGTTCCAACTTTGTGTCTCTATTAATTTCAGAATTCTAATATACATGTATTATGAAAATGTATGAAAAAAACCCTTTTTTCTCAATAGTGCAAAAGCTGAAATATATGTATGAGAAGAAAAATATGTTGTATCGTGCCGTTATTATTTGAGTATATTTCAAAGAATAAGTATTAGGAAAAATTATTAAATATGCAGTCTCTGTATATTTTTTAATTATTGCATTCAATGGGTCCTCTAAGAAATAACTGATAAGATTACAGTTTGGTTGATTTGATTTACACGTCATATTTCATTGAATCTTTTAAAAAGAAATATGAAATAAGCGCAGCAATAAACATTTTTTTGAATGCATTATCTGTGGTCCATTCTTGAGTTATGTTTATAGATTTTCTGGCCTTTGCTCAGTTTAAAAAAAAAAGAAAGAATGGCACAGTATTACAATAATATTGATTTCATTATTTTGAATATATTATTTCTGCATTACAAATACGATGAGTCTGCAATCAAATAACATCGTCTCAAGGAAAGCATTTTCCTCAAAGTTCTTTTAAAAAATGACTTATGGCATTTATTGGAGGAGGTGCAGACAAAATGATATATCGCATTGATCTGCCCTTGTTTCAGCAAGCACATCCCAGGCTTCTTTTGGAAGACACCCTTCCGTTGCAAATGTGATGTCTAAAAAAAAACCAATGACAATGATATCAAAGCATTTAGTTAAACAAAATTATCTATACTGCATCCATATTGATCCATACAGTGCCATCAGATATGTGCTAATATTTTCTAGGAAGTTGTTCCTTTTTGGATTTGTCCCTATATTAGCATTACATTATTACTTGAACTGTTTAAAAGTCTGTTCAAACAAATCTGACTTCCAATAATATCAAAACTACCGCTTGAATAGAGTTGCATTTTTTAAATATTTTATTTAACCTTTTTTTAACTGGGAAATCACCATCGAAGATCAGACCAGCGGAGAGACAGGGAGTCCATATTCAACTATTGTATCTATACAATGTGTGATGCATTGTATAACTGAACAATTTTCTCCGATCACTGATTTATGCAATCATAAATACACATGTAGATGCACATTTTTGCTGCCAATCTTGTCGAGCGCTGTATAAGTGTAGCCCAGTGTTGGTATGTTTGTAATTACTGTTATTGCCATTATTTGTAAGCTAGAAAAAATGCTATAATATGATAACTTAATTGCAACAATATTAATTATATTTGCATTCTCTCCTGTTAGCTATGGCAACACTGATATTTAACACAATGAAACTTTCATCATTAATGTAAACTCTTAAGATGCACAATCATCAAATCAGAATAAAATTTAAAAACATTGTTTAACACAATCTGAAAATGAAGACCAGAAAATTGCTTTTCTTCTTTTTATTTTTTTGCTGAAATTCCATTGTTATAAATGATACTGTTGTTTCTATGAATATTCATCATGTTAACATGAACTGAAGTAATCATAATTTCAATCATTCTGCAATATATATTGCTGTTCCCAGCTTTATCAAAGATTGAAAGAAGAAATTCCCTCCCAATTAAATTTTATGAAATATGTTATTAATACCACTAATATTAATATAATAAAATTATCACTTAATGAAATATTTAAAATATCTAAAGATAAAAGTGGCATCACCTTACCATAAACAAAAAATTAAAAATGCTGTTTAAAACTGAATGGTAACCACAGCCACTCAAAATGAATGAATAAAGTATTACTATCAAGTAATAAATAAACTTAACTCACAAAAACAAACGAACACGCATCAACATCAAATGAAGAAAAAAAACATCCATTATAAACAAGGTCAACATTAATTCATGTCGAAACAAGAAAAATAACACAACATCAAAAACAATTATGTAAAATGAATCCCTCCTAGTTGAGTTTGATCTGACTGCTCTCAATTACAGGCGTCCAGTAGGCTCCTTAATCTAATCCGCACACGTCTCCTTTCGTCTGGGATGCTCCTGCGTTCAGTCGCTTCTCACCCGGGGCTGTTTGCCTATGTTTGTTTGAGGTACCAGGCCTGGTCGGAGCAGGTTACTTCCAACCCATTGGTTGACCTGTCCAAGCCGAGCAGCCGCATGACCTTACTGACCCGTGTGATTTCATTATACTGAGGTGAAGCGCACAACCTCGCATGTAACGAATTGCTGGTAGCTTCATCGCACAAGTCCCCTCTCCCTATGCTGAAATATGCAAGCGCGTGCACACACACACACACATACACACACAAATACACACACATGAATGCTTACATTCACTTGTGCACATAGATATAGAGTGGTGATTTCTCCGCTGCGTAAAAGTGATTTTTTTTTTTTCTCATAAGTAATTTGAAGAATCTCTGCTGAATATGTGGGCAGTAAATACTGTGCAGTTTAAACCTTTGAATTAAAAATTATTTACCACCTAGAAGGCAGATTTCTGAAATGAAAGAACAATAAATACTAGTTTTTGCAGGCTTCTTTTTGATTGGTTGATTTCATTGCCAATATCTGCAATGCATTTCACTTTCATATATATATATATATATATATATATATATATATATATATATATATAAAACATTTATAAATTACTAACACAAACTAACTAATTTATTGTCCGAGAATCCCCCTAAAATTTTGAGCAGATTGCCAAAATCACATTCTTCTTCTCCAGGCTGATTAGGATTCAGAACCCAACTCGGAAAAATTGACCGAATTTATCAAAAAGGTTTGTGAGTTGAAGTACAGTGCTTAGTTAATTCTCCTGCCACTAGATGGCGATGTCAGTTAACATTCGTGTCACACGAACTGGAGTGCAGCAGTCACGGCAGAGTGCTGTCAGGCTTGGGGTTATGAGAAGTAGTGCAGTGTTGCAGATCCCCTTTGTTATATCGCATTAAACCTCACAATTAAAGAACACGGCAAACTAGTTCAACTGCAGGCTGAGGTGTGACCAGCAGAACATTGGAACATGGCGAGTGTTCGAGTCTTCCTGTTTACCAACTGTAGTGTACTGTTTTGGCCTGGGATAGATTTTCCTAGTACTGCTTCTAATTCTACTACCACTAGTGGTAATAATAATAATAATAATAATAACAACAATAATAATAATAATAATAATAATAATAATAATAATAATAATAATCACAAAAAAGTGCACCATATTTTTCACAAGAAAAACAGGCAAAAAGTGGCACATGCCTGAGGTGCGGAGATATTTACAGGATTTCCTCCTGTATGGTTACCCACTCTATCCCTCCACTTCTCTCTCTCTCTCTCTCTCTCTTCTTCTCTCCCCCTCTCATACAGACACAAAGCTTTCTTCTCTCTCCTGTCTTTGTTGAGGCAGAATAGCTCTTCAGAAGAGCTGGTTCCCTGGCTGGAGATTCTCAGGGAAGGGGGGATGTGTTCGATGCAGATGAAACGCTCCCCGTCAGCCTCTCTCACAGAGAGGGGACTCCTGATGGACGCCCTTCTTCAAATGCCCACAAAAAGGGAAAAACCGCAGGAACTGCATCAAACAGAACTGTGTGCAAATAAGTTTTAATTCCCTTATTCCTTTCTACTGTTTCAACTCTTTCTCTCAATATCCTTCTTTTCTTGTCCTCCCTTTCTATGTATAGCCTACCTTTTTACTTTTCTGTTCTCCCCATTTGTTGTCATTTTTTTTAATGTAGTTTGGTACAATTTTGTAGATGTGATGAAACAATGAAATAACAAATATACTCAGCAATTAAAGTTCCTTTGACACCAATTTTCTCGAGTTGTTCAGCAGAAAAAAATGTCTGGTGTTCAAATCTGTTATGAAAGTATAAAAAAAAGCCACACAAATACACTCACTGCAGAAAAGCATGTCCTGAATGCCAAAGGTGACTTTTATGCCAACATCATGCATTTGATGACCTGAACTCGGATATAAAAGCAGGTGTGTTGCAGGAATTCAAGATGCATTGTTCCTGCTAGTGTTAACAAAACAACACGTTTCCATCCTTACTCGAAGTTTGAAGATGCCACGCCTATCTGAAAATGAACTTCTCAGAGCCATTGGTGCGCTTGAAGCAGGATCATCTCAGCGGGATGTCGCAAGACAATTCAACATCCATAGAAACACCATTTGGACTTTATGGCAGTGTTGGCAACAGATAAGTACTGTCAGAGACTGTTCTTAATGTGGCAGGCCGTCCGTTACTGGCGTCAGGCAGGATCGTTGGATTCAAACCACACACCTGCAAAAACGGTTCCAAACTGTAACGGTCACTGCCAGAACCGTCCCAGGACTTTGGCGAATATTGGCACAGACTGTATGTGGCCGCCTAAGACGTTTCGGGATTGTCGCCAGAGGATCCGCTAGAGGTCCGATTTTGACCCACAATCACTGACGATTACGTCTGCAGTGGTGCAGGCAGCGTATACATTGGAGAGCAATTCAGTGGAGACAGGTGCTGTTCACTGACAAGTATCGTTTCTACCTCATTCCCAGCGATGAACGCAGACGTGTTCACTGACGTCAAGGTGAACGTTACGCTGTGTAACACTGTGTCATGGAGCAAGACCGTTTCGGAGGTGGCAGTGTTATGGTATGGGGTGGGATCACAGCTAGACAGAGAACTCGTTTGTTAATGGTTGATGGCAACCTCTCTGGACAGCGTTACCGTGACGAGATCATCCGTCCCCTTGTTCTGCCGTCTTTGCGTCGACATGGCCCTGGCGTCCTCTTTCAACATGACAACGCCTGACCGCATGTGGCTTGAGTTGTGCAACAAACACTTCAGCAAAACAACGTGAATGTGATCCCTCGGCCTGCTCGCTCTCCAGATCTCTGTCCAATCGAGCGCATGCGGGATCAGATTGAACGACGCCGCTGAAGTTACCACGAGCCCCAGAGACACTCCAGGAAGTTAGTGACAGGCTCGTACAGATATAGAATGGTATCCCATAGGCATGGGAGACATCTGATTCATTCTGTGCAAAGAAGATGTGTCGCTTGTAAAATATGCTTGTGTCTTTTCATTTCGTACTTTTTTCAAAGCTCATTTTTAAGAGAATATATTTCTCTGAGACACTGAGAAAAAGTTGACAGATCTCGCTTCCCGTTAGTTGCGCAGTCATTTTGACTTGAATCAGGAAGCTGCAGCAGCATGTTTGGTTTTTAGCAAACGAGGGGGAAAAGTGTTGAGGCCAATCTCTTCTTAGCCGTTGTTTATTTTATTTTTTTCAATTATGCCTGTGAAATTGCACGGGAGCAGTGGATACAGTGTCTTAGTAAAGAAGTCAATCAACACATCTGAAGTTTTATTTTCCGTAGACTTGGCTACTGCATGAAACTACTGCAGATTCTACAGCATGGAGAGTGAGGGATGTTCTCTTTGTCTATAATTCTAACAAACACATTTTACAACTTCAATGAACAGATGTGTGTAAAAAGTGCTCTTAAAGCAGCTTGAGCATCACTCGTAAAACAGCACATTTATTTATTCTGACTCCATCCTTCAAAGCATTGTATCTAAAATATACAGCTATTCTTTATCGGTGTGTGATGTCAGCTCAAGGTCTTCCACTAGGTGCAAATGGAAAGACGGTAAGATTAGCAATGCTGCTGCTGTTGTTTATGATGGTGGAGATAATGAAGTTGAATGATGATGATGATGATGGCATATTCCACTGTTTTTGTGAGAAATACTGCTTAAATATTTCAAATCACTGAAAATTTTTCATGTCATTTGAAATTGGCACTTTTATTCATTGTGGTGGTATCAAATACAGCCAAGACATCGAAAATATGATTGAAATTTGGACTTCATGAAATATATTCTGTATTTTCAAAAACTCATAAAGCTCATATATGCAAAAACATGACTCGGGTTTTCACAATTGCGTAAATGAGCATTTATGAAGTTTCATCTTGGATTAAAAGGAGCCAAAAAGAAACAGGTCTTTTTTTTTTTTTAACTTGATAGACAATTTCTGGGATGTGTTTTTTTCTTGCATGGGATTGCCAAGAAACTGTTGATTGCGCATAAAGATGTGCACTTCAGTGTTTATTCTTGAGTTAAGAATGCAAACTGGATCAAACAAAGGCAAAGAGAGAACGGTTGGCCCAGATACACAACTGTACCAGAGAACTAGGATGACAGGGTCTCTCATTTCATTAACAGACGTCTCACTGGTGCTCAACTGACAGCATCACTCAATAACACTTGCCAAAGTTCAGCGTATGTGACCCTTGAAGGGGCCGCTCCAGTAGCGTGATTTCCCATCAGAAAACTGGTGAGGTTCCGGCTCCAGTTCTGTTCAGGAACCACTTAAACAATTCCAGAACAGCAAACTGACGCATTTCAGCCGCAGCCGCTGTTTGTTTACGGGGGTTGAGTAATGTGCCCATTCATGATGCGTATATCGTCAGTACTCCTGTTCCAATCTAATGGGCATCCGGTTCCCATTGAAAACTAATAGTTAAGGTTATAAACTAACCTATTTTCACTCAAAATTCACCGAACTTCGCAAATGGGAACCTCAGTGGGAAAAGCCGGTTGGGAAGCTTGTCTTAAAGTTTCAAAGGAGAAGACGCAAATAAATGTTGAGACACAATATTGAGAGAAAAGAGATCAGAATGACATTAAAAAAAAATGATAATAATAGGTCATTTTAAAAAAAGATAATAATAAACATTAAAAAGTATGATTTGACTGATGAGGCAAGCAAGGCCAGCATCCTAGAGCGATGTCGTGAACATTACAGATCCTGCTGTTGGCAGGTACTGAGGACCTGAGACAAATCTGCGCAAGAAACAACTACTCTTTGGTGAGTTTTGTACGAAAAACAGATTCTTTTTAAGGCCATTATAAACAAACATTTTGCCACGAAATGCCACTGTGTTACTGTGCTGCAACTTAGAGACAGCTATTTTAGTTTCAGAAAGCAGCATAATTGTGATTAATATAATGGGAGGTGTTTCCCTCGTATCAAATTATCTCAATGGCATAATAACTTAAGCAGAAGGTGTTTATACTTCGAGGTAATGGCTCTAGAAAAACGGCGCTTGGCAATCATGTAAAATTCAATTGATACAACACTTGTTTCAAACAGTTCATCTTAGCATTATAAAAATCTTGGCTGTCTTTGTGATCAATATTATGGAATCCCGGTGAATCACAGCATTGTTTTCTTTGAAATAAATTAAAATATTATTTGTGATTCCAAACCTTTGAGCAGTGGTGTAGAATAATGACCTTATATGACATGTGCTGTACGTCAGCGGAGGCTGTAGGAGGATCCACTAAGTGAGCCGTGTCATGTCAGGGGTACCTCTGTAGTGACTATAACCAGATGAAGACATGTCATGCAGTACTATTCACTAATATTGGCAGCAAATATGGTTAGGAATTATTGCCATTATTCTTTTTCTTCTTTATATTTAATTTAAAATATGAATTTATTAATAACCATATCTCCTTCCATTGAAATGCAAAGATTGAAAGGACATTACAGCTATCTTGAACCAAATATTTTTCTGGTGCCCCAGTTATCATATTCACACTGTTTTATAGTTTGTGCAGCCTCCCTTGCAAAGTAGCAGCTCTGAGTCTTTTCCATTGGCTTAAGACAAGGTTGGGGAAAACATGGTACTGAATCTGAGACCATTTCTCCATGCAGAATCTCTCCAGATCCTTCAAATGTCAAGGTTTAAGTTTATTGACTCTATACTTTAGCTAAGCCCACTGCGTTCCTGTTGGATTTAGGTCAGAGGATATGGAAGGCCAAGGTAAAATTTCGCGGTTGGTAAACCACTTTGTGGTCAGTGCTAGATCCAACCGCAACCAGAACTCTGCTTTCTGGCAGAACCAGTTATATTTTCATGTAATATCTGCTGGCACCTGGTGGAATCCTGGAAACCAAGTTTTACAGTGAAGAAAAACAGATCCACAGAATGAAAAACGCATCGCCCTGCTGCGCAGCGAGGTTGAGATTCTTTACGAAACGGCTGGAGTTGTTTTTTATGGCAAACCCATCACTGTTCTTCGGCAAAGACCTTGATTTTGTTCTCATCTGACCATAAAGCTTTTCACACGATCGGAAGTTCCAGTACTGTATGGTAAACTGTAGTCACATAAGAATTGTTTTTGATTACAATGGAGGCTTTTTTTCCTGGCAATACTCCAAAACATCTCGTAGTCCTGTAGATGGTATCTGATCGCAGACTTTCTGACCCCGAGGCATAATGAATGTCTTCAATTCTCTGACAGTGATTCTCGGAGTTTCCTTTACCGCTTGAACCATCCTCCTCACAATATAAACACTCAAAAGCAGGCAAACGTCCTCTTGCCATATGCCAAACACCTCTGCATTATTTCTCAGATGGTCGAAATACGTAATTCAACTTATTAGCTCGTTTCTTTTGGTCTTACCCACTTTTGTGAACCTCAAAATCTCTGTCGCTCATCAGCGCAGTGTTCGTCAGCCTTAATTATTGTGACAGATCTCTAAGGGAAATTAGCCAATATGTAAAAATAGTACAAGGTAGCTAGAGCTCATAGCTGGTCATTTCAACTTTCCTAATCATTGCAGTGAACTGGGAATGGCGGTATAATTTAATAAAATTTTTATGATACTGTTTTCCAGGAAATGCTGATTGTGGCATGCTTTTGAGCAAAGCAAATATTTAATTTAAGAAAAGAACATTTTTCTTATCAAGATCCTTAAATTCAAGTTTAGATTTTTGGGCATAGTCTGAATAAAAGATAGCCGTAGCCTGATAGTCATAGCCTTTAGATGATATTTACCAGGGATGCCAATATAAGTGGATGGCACCAATATAAGTGGAAGGCACTGAATAACATAAATATTACTTCAGTATAAACTGGGTGGATGTACCTCAGAGCAGCTGCACCTCACTGTCAGGCCATCAGGATGCAGAAAAACAATCGTCCGTAGAGAACAGAGAGGGAAACCCTGCGACTGTTTCCCACCTGACGGTATTTCGCTCTGCTTGGCTATTATCTGCAAATATACGGTGAGTCTGACAAGAATGAAATGGACATCCAGTTTTTTCACTCACATCTCTATCATGTGGCACTCTGTCTGTCTGTCTGTCTGTCTCTGTAAAAATCATTCATTAACTTGCAATGCATTGCTGAAAGCAAATAGCAAGACGTCATTGAGAACAAATGTCACGTTACGTGCAAATAACAGAGTTTCAAATGTTTGCAGACATAACAAATAGTAGTGGACATTTGAGAGAGGAATACATAAATAACAACATGCGCAATTTGTGTCCCACTTTAAGGAATGATCTGGAATGAGAGGTCTCTTTGAGTCCAGTCTCATCCCGACTTGTAATGTAGTTATCCTACTGGACTAAACGCTGATTAATGAGGAAAAAGGAGGCTTTTGCCGTTCTTATTTGATGCTAGTTTAAAACAAACCTAACCCGGAACCCTTAATCCAAACCCCAACCCTAAAAGTCTAATAACGACATCAAAAGCCTCCTTTTTCGGCGTATATTGGCACTTGATCAGGTAGCGTCGTTATATGACGAGTCGGGATGAGAATGTGTCGTCTCCCGGTGTTTTTATTTGGAATGCGTACCGTAGATCAGTCACCTCAGTGGCCATTATTTATTTATTTTATTAATTTATACTGGGAGTCTGATTGAGCTCAAGCTCTCTTTTTTTGCAACGGAGCCCAGATCTGACCCACAGTAAAACATCCAAGTACAACAATGAATAAAAACAACACAGACGAATTACACTACACATGTACATTCCTGCATCATGGCAGCCAGTAAAATACATTTAAAACAATCAAATGAAATACATTTTCTCCAATTTTAGAAACTGTTAAAGCCCAATATATTTCTGTGGGTCATAATACCGAAAAGCAGTTTTACCCAGTTCGGTATAAACCCTCGGGATGTCTAAAACCAGATAGTCAAGAGCAAAAAGATGGTATTCCCCCTTTCTAAAATTAAGCAAACTGGCGACATATCCAGGCTGCTTACCTAACAATGTCTTGTCTATAAAAAGCACAAGAAGATAACCGGGAGCCATGTTTGGGTCAGCCTTCCCAACAGATCACCTTTCCTGTCAGCAGAAGTTGCAGAATTACACGCTAACTGTATTTAATTTTTTTGTCAGGCGAATTGACAAAAAGTACCATTTTTTCACCCCACTTTTTGTGATTGACCCTTCCACCTGAGCGCACAGCGTGACAGGAAATTATAGAAGTCACCTGCCGATGTTTGTCACGTTCCCAAAGTTTCATTTCTGAAGGTTCGTCAGGGCCCAGCGCTAAGGCAGAGCTGCTCCGGCGGACTTTGTGGCACTTCTCAGCAGGGGAACAGCGCATTTAGCGAAATGGCTGAACGTCCCATGAATTTTAATGTGCGGCGGCCGCGGCGCGCTGCACCAGGGCAGACCTGTGAATTGCCTTAGCGACTCAGCAGGCAGAAGAGAGTCAGTGTTTAGGAAGCAGGAGGTAATCACTTACTGTACCGTACGCTCATGATGATGTACAATGTTGGGCGACCCCTCCTCGAACCCCAGTGGTTACATCGCCCTACCCCCCAAAAGTTAATTCTCAGAGTCCTCCTTCCTTTTCTTCTGAAGGAGAGAGATGTTCCCCTCAAGTGTTTACATTTACCCCTCCATGTACAAATGAATTGGATTTGCAGTAAGAGGCAATTGAATTCGGCGTGGAGCGCGATAGTTTTTGCTTGGTCTTGTCTTATAGGTATTAAATTGTCGTTGCGTGGAATTGGCTTTACTGTAATTGCGCGTTTAACCGTGCGGGCGCGCGCACCCTCGCGTGCGCTGTGCCGTTTCAGGACGATAAGCGCGAGAGAGGGAGAGCAGCGCGCGACCGAACGCATTGACGTTTGCTTGCACTCGCGCAGGCGCATTTGCGTGCGAGCGAGAGACCAGGGGAGCGTTAGCGCTCGCGCACGTGCCCGCGCACTCATTTATTTATTTGCTCATTTGCCGCCGTGATGTGTATTGATCGGGACTTAGACCTCCCTACCCTTCGGTCCTGTCTCTGCCTCCCCACAGCAGAGAGCATCATGGGTAATGAATTGCACAGCTTCTCCTTATTAACCTCTCCTAATGAAATCGCGGGGACACCATTGTTCCTTTAATGAACTTTCAATGCCAGGACAGGACCCCCTTCTCCCTCCGCTGCCACTGCCGCGAAAAGAGGATTTCTCCGCCCTTACCCCGGTTACATTTTTGCCTTTTGCGGAATATTGTTCCCCATTTTTGCGTTAGTGACGCTTGCAGGTTTTGCAAGAGAGTGGAGCATCCTTTTCCTGGGCTAGGGAGATGGAGAAGGATGCGCGTCCCGTGGGTTTTGCTCCGAGGGCCGGGGGATTGTATTACCCGTCATTAGCCCCCTTCAGTAAGGGTCCAATTCACTAATTATTCGAGCTGCCATGGTTCACTGAGATTTAAGTACCAGCTCAATCCCATTATCTCCGGCCCCCTTAGCTCGCCAGAGTTGTCTGGCTTTTTGTGCTAAAACGAAGAAGCTTCTGGGTTATCGATAGGGGCTCCCAGATAAAGCAGACAGAAATACCGCGGCCCTCTGGGAGAGGCGAGGTTTCTTTTAACTGTCCCTCTCTGTAAATGGTGATGGAGTAGGAGAAGGTGAAGGTGAGGTAAGGTAGAGAGATGGGCAGAGGTATGCAGAGGTTTTTTTTTTTAGACTGCGGCCTGCACCATATTTTGAGACGGAGCACCCCCGCCCAGCCACTCTCCAGCCCCAACTCCACCTTCCCTGTGGTGTTTCCAGGGAACTCGATCTCCAGTCACCCCTCAGCTACTAATTACGATTCAGATGTCACACACTCCGCGGATAATAAGAGTCAGGAAACAGAATTAGAATACTGCAAAGGCCTGGGGGGCAGCGTGCAGGAGAAAGCAGGGAGTCAGATAGTGTGTGTGTGTGTGTGGTTGTGGATACATGCATATGTGTGTGTGTGTGAGCGTTTGAGGAAGGGTAATCATTATCTGACCACATTTTGCGTTCCTCTGCCCCCTGCCTCTGCCACCGCGGCGCCACCTTCCCTTCACGCACTCGTTGTTTGTTGGCACCGCGACGGCGGTCTGTTAGGGACGATTGAGTGGCATCTGCTCTGCGGAGAGGGACGGATTGGTGGCTCTTGGCAGGGCCGGACGCAATGTGGGCGCTGGCACTGGGCCTTGCGGATACAGCGGGGGTGGCAGCACCAGAGGCGGGCTGGATATGCTTGGCGGAGCATCGTTTAGCCCAAACGGCGTGACATCTACTGGAATGAAACCTCTCATTCTCTGGCTCTGCCCCCTCACCCACCCCCACCTGAGTCCTCATGCCTTTGATTCCACACACTGCTCCTCACTCTTCCCCCCCCCCCCCCCTCTCTTTAGCAGCCAAAGCCTTGATCCTCGCTTTTACCACTCATGTGAATTTGCATTTTGAATATTCAAACGGGATGGGGGCGCAGTGAGCACCAATGTTGCTGAAGGTTGCGGGTTTGAATCTGGCCCGGGGCCTTTTTCTGTGTGCAGTTTGCATGTTCTCCTCATGTTTGCCCTGGAAAAAACCGTTTCTAATGACATGCATGTTAGGCTTACTGGACCCTCTAAATTGACCATAGCTATGAGTGAGTGAGTGAATGGTGCTTTTGTGCAGAATTGGACTGCTGATTGTTCCTGGGGTGTCCCTGCCTGTCACCAGTTCGATGCTGCAATCGGCTCCATCCCCAGCACTTACCAGAAGCAAAGCATGATGGGTAATGGATGGATGGATAGAATATTCAAACTGGGTGATGACAAAATATCTGCCCAAAAATTATCACCCGTCCTCCATATCTCCATCGTCGCTGATGGTGGGACCCTACAGGCCGTGAGCTGGCTCTCGGCGGGGAATCTCCCATGTCAGGAGCATGTCTGAAGCACAGCAGTGATGTGGGAGGAGCTGTTCGCCAGTGCGGCTGCAGATAAGGACACAAGATGCAGCTGACTGCAAGACCAGCGCACAAACAGGAAATTAACAGTGGCACTTGAGTATACATAGGAACTTGGGTAAGAGGAGTGGTAACTGGACTGGCTAACTAACTTGATGCCGAATGAAGAAAGAAGAGAAAGAAAGAGAGAGAAATATTGTGACTCAATGAACACCATAATTCAACAGACAGACACACATTTTTAAGTTTTTTTTTTATTTGGTTTTGTCAACCATGGGATCTAAAATCGCATCCTCCCCTTAATAACAAAAGGTCGCAAGTCACATTCCTGATGAAACCTGTTTTTCTGAACCCGTGTTACGGAAAAATAGGTTTCATCAGGAATGTCACTTGCGACCTTTTGCTATTCATGGGACAACATGAAAATGCGTTTCGAATGCTGCAGAGGAGACTGAAGGCGGAATTTCCCCCAAAAAGTAGAAACTTAAAGACGGCCGCAGTACAGACCTGGCAGTGCATCACTGCTGATGTCTGTGCATTACAGACTTCAAGCAGTCATTGCGTGCAAAGGATATGGGGCCAAATATTCGGAATGACAATTTTATTCTATATTATGTTAAACTGTTCAGTACTTCTTGATTTCTTGATGGGTATGCTTTACACAAAAGTTTCTGTCATTTGCAAACACTTCATTCACTCTGGATGAAAATTCACAATCATATTAAAGCTTTCAGTCTGTACATCACCATCACTGTCAGCGTATCCTTCCAAACACAATGTATCCTTTCAAAGAACCAAAATTAAAGAGTGTGTAACTGTCCGGCGTGTAATTTTGCTCACTGTGTACACTGTGTATGGGAAGGAATAAGAAGAAAGTCCAAGGAAAATTAAATTGCATATTTTTGTCTTTCAAACCACTAATTGTTTACATACTGGACCTTATGTACCATCCATCCATCCATCCATCCATATTCCTCCACTTCTCTGGGGTCGCGGGGGTCGCAGTTTAAGCAATGTGGCCCAGGCCTCCCCCTCCCCAGCAGTTAGTACCATCATCTCTTCCTCGGGGACCCCAAGATGTTCCCAAACCAGCCGGGAGACGTAATCCCTTCAGATATAAGTCCAATGTACCATCCATTTCTATTAGCTTTTTTCACGTCGATTAATTAATTTGTGTTGAGGAATTTAGTTGGTAAATTATTTAACGTACAGCTGGTGCCACGTCGGTCATGTGTGTTTCTGCCACCAAATCAGAGAAGATGTACTAGGGTGTGGATAGGTGAGAGAGTGAGGGAAGAGTGGTGATTCTTTGTGTGTGTGTGCGTGTGCGTGTGTGTGTGTGTGTGTGTGTGTGTGTGTGTGTGCGGGTGCGCGCGTGTGTGTGTGTGTGTGTGTGTGCATGGTCTTGTACTTGCTATGTACTGATGACTGGAATGAATTTTTAATCAACAAAGTGAAGTCTTTTTTGGGAAGTGACGACATTTTGGCCAGTCGACACAACTACAAAGGCAAATTGTGACTTATGAGTGAAGGTTGGGGGTAAGGTTAGAATTAGGGATAGGTTAAGGTTAGGGTAAGGGTTTGGGTTAGGCATACATTGCTTATTGTTAAGATTATTGATTAGGGAAAGGCTGTAGAGACACAGGAAGAATGACTGGAAGTCAATGTAATGTTGTCACTAAGATATACAGTAAGTACAGGGATCTGTGTGTGTGTGTGTGTGTGTGTGCGCGTGTGTGTGTGTGTGTGTGTGTGTGTGTGCGCGTGTGTGTGTGGGTGTGTGAAGGTGCGAGTGTGTGTGTGTGTGCATTACCGCAGTTCTGTTTGTGTTAATGGAAGTTCATGTGAGAGTCCATGTATACATGCCAGTGTGTGTGAGTTTGCTTTAAACATCAGAGAATTTATCAGTTCTGTCAGTTTCACTGACTGTTGTGTGCATGCATTGTGTCATATCAATTTACCATTTATGCAGCAATCGGTTGAAATACTCTGTCATACAACACACTAGACAACGGAGAATATACAGTTATAATACGGGTATCTCATTCTCTGTTTTAGCATGACTTTTTTGAGTCAGAAGGATGCAGTTTGTGGCGTCTCAGACACTCATATAATCACCAAGATCCCTCTTCAGTCAGGAAGTGGGAGTCAGTGGTGGTTTGGCTCGGGGACGGGGTGTGAGGGGGGGGGGGGGTTGCAATAAATTTGATGTGCTGTAAATTGATTTTGGGCGAGATGTGATGATGAATTGAAGACGAACATCTTCATCACTGACCTCCCTGTCGCGTGGTCGGGATTGCTTCCCGAGCGCTCCGCCGTGATTGACAGGTGCCCTAACGAGCTCCGTCTGTGGTCGAGCTATAATTTACCTGCGTGGAAAAACAAGTTGTGCCCAGCCCCGCAGATAATGAGATCTTCAGAGCGCTCAAATGAAGAAGAGGAGGGGAGGAAGGGAGGATGGAAGTGTAAAGGAATGAAGAAAGACAAGAGCTATTCTAAGCAGGAGGGGAATTACACATTGGGGTTTGCTTTGCGCCCCTTTATCCGCTGCGTGTATCTCTCAGATGCCCTCGCACATAAAGGCACCTCCCTGCTCTGAAGCGAATTTGCTTTTTCTCTACATTGTCTTGTTTCTCGCAAGGTTGCTTCTGACACTGCAAGAAACATCGCACATTGAGTGATGCAGTTAATGGTGCCAGGGGAAATTTTGGGGGCCATCAGTGTTGGGGTCTTGTTTTGCATTAACGGGAATAAGGGTACTTTGGTAAAGTCGTACACGAGGCAGCAATTTATGGCCAGCTTTCCTGGTACAGTTCAATCTTAACTTAGCCAGGAGTTGAGTGTGGAAAATATTAATTGAAAATAGAACTCATGCCTAAGCCTAATTTGTGTTTTTGAAACTGGGATGTTACTGATATAAGGGAGATATTGTTATATTGTTATGCCAAACCACAGATAAACAAAATGCTGTAAAAGTGATTCATTTTGGAGTATTTTGACAGACACTTTTCAGGTGGACACAGACCACAACGCAGGTGCAGCAATAACAGCTTGTGTGTTTATTTATTCTGGCATGATTGCAGTAAACTACATCATTTATTATAAATTTTTTTTCAACACTTTGGCTAATTAGATTGCCTGGATGTTTTTTGCTTTCTCAAAAGTTGAAGATGAAAGAACTTGTTGACCCTGCTCTTCTTGTTGGCCTTTAAAGCTGATTGTTTCTCCTTGGCTGCGAAAATAGTGCTTATTTTACATTTTACTCTATCCTTGAATTACAAATATGGCCTGTTTTTCAATTACCTCCATGGACGGGGAAGGGGAAAAAGGTTTCATACGCAAAATCGCCACGAGGGTTTGCTTTGGTTTGCGTGTGTGTATGCGTGTGCGTGCGCGCGTGTGTGTGTGTGTGTGTGTGTGCGTTCACGTTTGCATTTGATTTTTTTTTTTCTAATTTATTCTGGAAAAGCGCTTGCAAGGTTACAAGCAGCATTCCTATTTTGTTTATTTCATGAATAAAAGGTGATGAGATGTCGAAGAAGGTCTGACTTTTAATCAGGCGCATGCATCACTTTAACCTTGATTGAGGCTGTATAATCTTCATAACATTGTCATCACTCATCAAAACAAGCTGGTAGACCGCTGTTGAGATTAATTTCAATTCACACAAATACATCTCTTATTTTTTTTATTTATTTTTTTTACAATTAATGATTTTTTTTTTTTTTTAGAATCGTCAAGAAGTGAGCCAACCAAACCTATCAGTGATTTTAATTATTTACAAATGGCCAGCAACATTTTTGTTAATCCGCTTTTAGCATACTCCTCCAGGCATTTCTGCCTAGAGTGGATCTGGACACTGACCGTCAGTTAAGCCAAAATTCCTCCTGTTTACGACACCTGTGGAAGAGGCAACTTGTCCAGGAAGTTGCCTGAAACTTGGTGTCCTGCGCACGACCACTTTGTTGTGTCCCCTGCACAGCAGAGCGGACACACAGGGATCACTTTGAGTCGTCTCGCCTCTGTGCTCATCGTCCGTCGTCACACTTATTCTATCCGCAACTCCTCCACCATTCGTTGTAATTGGGCCAAATTGGCCAATACATTTATTATGACCTGTAGATGTGCACCACATATTTAGATTTTACATAAATTCAATTTTTAACCCGCACCACACAGCAAGTTTATCGTCCTTCTCGCTTCTGTGCCGCAGGTGACACGTCTTCCATAGAAGACGCACATCTAAGTAGAGCCACTGGTTACCTTTGTGCCATTACGCGCTCGCGTCTTGCAGTGGCATGGATTTACCTCAGGCGAGACAGGGTGCACGAAAATGACCTTTGAGCTCCAGAAGCTTTTCTGTGATCTTAAGGAAAAGAGTTTACACTATTATATTAATACTGAGAATACTGCATAGCATTCATGCCACCTCGAATGTGTTCTCGATGTTGCAGGGGGAAGCCATTTTTTACATCTTCAGTAGATATACACTGATAATCAAATACATATTTTTGAATGAGACACTTTCCCACTATGTTCTCGGGTTGAACTTGTCACCAACACTGAGCAAGTATGACAGCGAGCAGATTCCTTCATACATTTTTTTTCCTGGGATTTTTAACCCAAAACTACTGAGCTTCTCCCAGTTTGCCGCTAGAATTGATCCGGGACCGGACACATTCCTTGACTGGAATCATGAGGAGTGTTCTGCCTACCGGTGAAGCATGTCACTGTTAAAAATAATATTCTCTAATCACATAGTACTCTGAGAGATCAAAATCGGTCAATCACTTTGCCGCCGAGGAAGTATTTTAGGACTAATCTGGATTTGTTAGCTTTGCTTAAAAAAATGTTTTAATCGCTAAACTCCGTTTTCCAGACCGCAAAAGTATACGATAGTTGCTGATTTTGCGTTCCTTTCTTGTGTTTTTAAGTATTTAAGTAGAAACCTGCCCTGAATGTGCTACTCTTAAATATTTGTTGAATAACACTGTGCTGAAAATGAAAAAAGATTTTTTGGTTCTTCTAAGATTCAGAGTTCTGGAAGTTTTCCTGAAAGTGTTTTTGAAGCAAGGAATGGAACCATCCATGTTCTGCGTACGTGGTGCTGCATTGAAAATCTCCATCAGAGACCCCACGCAAGCGTAACTACCCTGCTGTTTATTGGGAGGTGTTTTTGATGTATAAGGATATTCATGGAATGGATGACACTTGATGCCTGTGCAAATGCTGAATACAATCTGCAGCAAGTGCTTATGGGAATGAATTACTGGGGGTTAGCCCCCCAACTGGTTTTATGCGTGCTTTATACATATTTTGTGAGCAGCAAGATTTGGAGGGGGGGTCATAGCATTTATCTTCATGATGTTGCCAGGGGTTTAGGCAGGGTACGACATTATAATACATTCACTACATACACGGTTTATGCCTGATGACATTATAATACATTCACTACATACACGGTTTATGCCTGATGACATTATAATACATTCACTACATACACGGTTTATGCCTGATGACATTATGATACATTCACTACATACACGGTTTATGCCTGTGAAACTCAAGTTATATTGCTTTCTTTCATTTATTAAACCAGCTTTGTAAAAGCCATCTTTCTTACCTTGAACACAGTAAGAACACTGCGTTCTTGTCATACATAATGCCAACATTTATGACGATGTCGACTACGTTAGCTGACAGATGTCATTGAAGAGTTAGTTCTTTGGTGCATTTTTTTCAGCGGTTCATTTGCGGATGGCACTTGCTTTTTTCGAGAGTGAGGCACTAAATTTGGTGAAAAACAACATTTTTGAAATTGTTTGAGGTCTAGACCGTCTTAAAACCAACAACTAATTTCTCACAATCATTGTTTGCAACAAAACCAAACAGAAATCTAACTCTGCCTCTGTTCTGCACTACAAAAGCGAAAGAAATAATTTGGTGGCACAAGGGTTTTTATCAAAGAACCTGTAAGTAGGAGTGAGTACCGCGCTTTAATTAGCGATTCTCGCCATAGCTGAGGATCTTGACTGGTGTTTCCAATGTGACACAGCAATACCAATAACGCTTTTGAATTCACAAGTTGATTTTACAAGCAATGATACAGCTAAAACACAATTCAATGGCTACATTCTCTTACATCATGTGATAGACACAGTCAAGAAACTAATATACTTCCCATTCCTGCAAATTCTAACAAGGGAATTATTCTTCCTTACAAAGCTCATTTCTATTGAAACATTGACCAATAGAATAACACAATATTCAGTCAGGCAGGGTACATTTCTATTTCTAACACATAATTCTTATTAAGGTAAGTCTAAATCTGGAGAAAAAAAAAAGAAAGAAAACATCTGCTGTTATATTTGAAACCAAATATACTTACCTGTGAAATGGCTCTAATATCGGGATATTTTCTGCTCCATACATATCTTGTGATAAAGTTAGGCACCTGATGGGCAAGAGAGGCGTTGAAAATGGCCGAAATCTTTTGAGCACTTAATAGAAACGACAGCCCGGTTCTTAAGGAGCATTTTGTGCGTACAGAGGAGTCACTGGGCTGAGGTAGGTTAGCATTTGCATCATGATCCGGAGTCCACTACACAATCAGGGTGTCACAGTCATGGTGGTTTTAAGCATGCCCTGAAACAGAACTTGCTGCCATAATTACTGCAAAAAATCATTTCCAAATTTCATTTAATAAAGAAATGGTATAAAGCTGTCTGTATTTTTTTATTTATTTATTTATTTCCGTAAGACACAGTGAGAGCTCAGTAATACTTTCTGTTTCTCTGAGGTCTTTTGCATCTAAAAAAACCTCTGGAGATGCTACCGGGTTGCTCACTCGGTAAAAGCACGGCTCGCGGCGCATGAGTGGGCACCGCGGTCTCGAATCGGATCCGGCTGTGCCACTGCCAGTAATGGACTGCAGAACCGCGGGAGCGCTGCATAATTGGCTTTGAGATGCTCAGGGATGTGGTGAGCAGTCATCTCTGCTCCAGGTGGCCGTGGGTTACTTGCACATGAGCAGGTTTCCTCAACCCTTGCTGCAGTGAGCACCATATTTCACCGGACAGTGACACATTTTACCCTTATTGTGTTTATATGAAGAGTTTGTTTCCGAGATGAAGGATATCCATTTTACTCATTATGAGTAAATCAGCTTTTTCTATATTGGCGCCTGTTGTATTTTATAGAAAAATACACAAATTTTGACCGTGAAAAATACACCGTGTAGTATGAATTTATAAAAACAGATTTTTGCAGCACGTGTAAGAAGCACAGGGCTATCGCTCATTGTTATTATGTCAATTTTTTGTTTTCTTCTTATTATAATTATGACAGTCAATAGAACTGTATGTGGGAGACTGGGGCACCTTTTGACGCTATTCTAATGTGATGCCAATGTACCCAGTGATGCCATTTTCCTCCAAACCAGATTTTCTGTCATTTTGAATTTTATTTTAAAAAATATATTACTTTTTTTAATACTCTTCTTCACTAATCCTAGCTAAAACGATCTCGACCATTTCTCACAAAATGTAATCCTTCGTTTGTTAGCATTGGCCATACTTTCACTGCAAAGTTGAGAGAGGATGTCCAACAGGAAGTGAGGTAAAGACCCAATAACTGTTTTACCTATTTACACCAAATATTATAGGCATCTTACGGATCACTTCGCATTGATTTGACGCCAAGCAGCGCTAAGTATGGATACAGTAATTCTTGAAATATTTAAACAACCGTTGGGCCTATTGGCATGAAACTTTTTTTTTTTTGGTTGACACTGGACACACTTAAGGTATTTAAAATGTCTAAATTCAGCCCATTTGGTTTTTTTAGTTGCCATTTAGAAAAATCTGAAAAATTTAATTTTTATGGCTCCTGCACTGTATTATTGATTGGTTTGAAATTTGGTGTGTCTGATCTGGAAGGTGTCCGGAGAAAGTTCCCAAAACGTAGCATTGATTGGACGTAGCGTGTGTAAACGCCACTTAACCAAAATTTATGACAATAATGGTACAAGTTCCATCAAGTTCCCAGTGCTCGTATAGACCCCCGGCAGCTGCTTGCAGCTATATTTTAGTTTGGCTCTATACTCTCACACCCTGGAGGGTATTACCATCCACATCACATGAACCATTTAGATACGACAGCGGCGTTTCTCCAGAAGTCCCCTCATCTTCGGACACATCAAGAAATAATGGAAGGTATAGCAAAATGTACTAGAATAAAGTCATCATTTTTAATACTCGATCGTACATCTTCTGCATCCAATGACTGCATGAAGCCTGTGATGCACAGACATCACCAGACACTGCATAACTTCCCTAATGATGCTCTGTCAGGCCTGTACTGCAGCATCTACAATTTCTGAATTTTTTCCCGGCACTTTCTTCCTTCAGTCTCCTCCTCAGCAAGTGAAATGCGTATTCAGTTAGATTCAGATCTGGTGCTTTGACTCTGTCAACACAACCAAAATAACAGCAAAAAAATTTGCCACTGTCCAGTGAACTATGGTGCTCACTGTGAGTGTGTGTGTGTGTGTGTGTGAGGTGCAAACGTCTCCGAGGGCAACCGGTGGGTGTTTCAAAAACTGGGTCATTTCAAAATTAGCAAAATTTCAAATGTTCCTTATTAATTCTTGAATATTTGTACCCCTGTAGACTGCAGTGTATGCCACTCGCATTAGAGGTTGACTTTACTGGGCTTGAGAAGAGTAGCAGATATCTGAAGACATGCAGTGCATTTTGGGTTCGAGAGCAGACGATGGCGGGGAGGGGCAGGTAGGACCGCAGCAGTTTCCAACATAAGGAAGCAATTCCATAACGCTAGACCCCAGAGGGAGCCCAGTTTGAGCTCCTCTGGGCGTCTCCTGTTCTCCACCTATAACAGAGAGCGCTGGAGCGTGCGAGATCTGAGGCTGTTTCTCGGGGCGATGAATTTGCATGGGGGAAGTCAGGTGACTGGGGCCAGGAAGAGGGGGGCCTCAGGGCCCAGGGCCCCCAATTTTTCGTCCTCTTCCATTCTCCGCTTAGTAACAGCTGCCCTCCCCTCTCCTGCCTCTTAGCAAGGCGGGGATATTAACCCTCCCAGTGACTCCACTCCGTCCTTCCTTTCTTTCCCACAGTAGCTCTCATTACTGGTGATAAAGAGATGATTAAAACCAGTTCAGCTCCCCTGTAGATGCCGAACTCCTCCCAGAGAGTTTCTGACTGCAGTGTCCGTAGCTGATGAATCTGCCCGAAAGCTTATTACCAGGGCTGCAGGATCTGCATCATGATGTTGGGGCTCTGTGATTGCGGGTTGTGCGTTTAGGTGTGGATTCACGTGTTTGTATGTCCTTTACGTCGCTTTTGTATTCGTGTGTTTACAGAATGTGGGCAGAGAGCTTACAGAACGTGGGCAGAACGTTTACCGAACGTGTTTCCAGAGTTAGCGTGTTTCAGGGGTAACAGTGTCTGAGTATTACTCAGTATCTTGACATCCATCATTTTAACTTGTTGTTACTTTATTACACATTTAGAGTATACATTTCGCCATGAGTAAAATATGGTATAGTCCTCAGTTTCCGCATGATTTTCCAGCATATTATATTGTTTTTTTTTATTCTTGTAAGTTATGAGATTTCTGCAGAACAAGGAAGAGCAAGAGTATAGTCATTGGCCTAAAACTGACTGACTGACTGACAGACGGACAGACAGACGGACGGACGGTCACAGACATGTTCAGCAATGTCATTAAGATGCAGAATCACTGCTTGCCGTCTCCGCATGGTATTTGCTGACTTTGACATGGCACATAATAGACACCACATCTCCCACTCAGAGCTTTATGTACAGATTAATTCATTCTTCAACAGAGGACACTGATTAAATGAACATGAAAATGTGTCTAATGTAATTATTCAAGCCATTACAATTTAGACATACCTCTCAGAGATGTGTGTTATTGCCAGACAGTGGCAGTAAATCAATGATGAGCTTGTCTGTCAGTAATAACAAGGATAACGCCGCATGTTCTGCCTCCTAACAATTTTATTCGGGAGGCGTGTAGGAATATGTTTATGATTGTGCACCATATTTACTGTTCTGTCTCCACTCAGCATCAGCAAATTGTTACTGGGAATGTACCAGTTTGGACGTCAGTTGACCCACAGGAAGCCGCAGAGGCTGCAGTGAAATTCTAAAAATGAAAATGGAATCAGAGGCCGTGTCTGAAATCACTCACTATAAAGGGACTCGCTATGTAGGTGACCATACAGTGAGCTCATTAGCAGAGGAAAGAAACGCTTTCGGACACTACTCGGCTCGTTTTGTCACGGCTGTTAAAAGCGTCATTGTTGTCGCAAAATTACAAACCCCAAAACCAGTGAAGTTGGCACGTTATGTAAATCGTACATAAAAACAGAATACAATGATTCAATGAAAATCCTTTTCAACTTATATTCAATTGAATACACTGCAAAGATAAGATGTTTAATGTTCAAACTGAGGAACTTTATTTTTTTTCTGCAAATAATCATTAACTAAGAATTTAAAGGCAGCAACACATTGCAAAAAAGTTGGCACAGGGGCCTTTTTACCACTGTGTTACATCGCCTTTCCTTTAACCGACACTCAGTAAACGTTTGGGAACTGAGGAGACCAATTTTTGAAGCTTTTCCGGTGGATCACTTTCCCATTCTTGCTTGATGTACAGCTTAAGTTGTTCAACAGTCCGGGGTCTCCGTTGTCGTATTTTATGCTTCATAATGTGCCACACATTTTCAATGGGAGATAGGTCTGGACTACAGGCAGGCCAGTCTAGTACCCGCACTCTTTTACTACGGACCCATGCTGTTGTAACACGTGCAGAATGTAGCTTGGCATTGTCTTGCTGAAATAAGCAGGGGCATCCATGAAAAAGACGTTGCTTAGAGGGCAACATATGTTGCTCCAAAACCTGTGTGTACCTTTCAGCATTAATGGTGCCTTCACATATGTGTAAGTTGCCCATGCCTTGGACACTAATACACCCCCATACCATCACAGATGCTGGCTTTTGAACTTTGCGCCTATAACAGTCCGCATGGTTCTTTTTCTCTTTGGTCCGGAGGACACGACGTCCACAGTTTCCAAAAACAATTTGAAATGTGGGCTCGTCAGACCACAGAACACTTTTCCACTTTGCATCAGTCCATCTTAGATGAGCTTGGGCCCAGTGAAGCCGGCGGCGTTTCTGGGTGCTGTTGATAAATGGCTTTTGCTTTGCATTGTAGAGTTTTAACTTGCACTT
This sequence comes from Gymnothorax reevesii, assembly GCA_029721435.1. Lineage (NCBI taxonomy): Eukaryota > Metazoa > Chordata > Actinopteri > Anguilliformes > Muraenidae > Gymnothorax > Gymnothorax reevesii. The sequence continues at coordinate 11,120,248 of CM056590.1, read as the reverse complement.
GCAGATGTGGCGATGAACTGCTGTTACTGACAGTGGTTTTCTGAAGTGTTCCTGAGCCCATGTGGTGATGTCCTTTACACACTGAAGTCGGTTTTTGATGTAGTGCTACCTGAGGGATCGAAGGTCACGGGCATTCACTGTTGGTTTTCGGCCTTGTCGCTTACGTGCAGTGATTTCTCCAGATTCTCTGAACCTTTTGACGATATTACAGACCGTAGATGATGAAATCCCTAAATTTCTTGCAACAGCTCGTTGAGGAATGTTGTTTTTAAACTGTTCGACAATCAGCTCACGCATTTGTTCACTAAGTGGTGACCCTCGCCCCATCCTTGTTTTTGAATGACTAAGCATTTCAGGGAAGCTGCTTTTATACCCAATCATGGCACCCACCTGTTCCCAATTAGCCTGTTCACCTGTGGGATGTTCCAAATAAGTGTTTGATGAGCATTCTTCAACTCTCTCAGTCTTTTTTGCCACTTGTGCCAGCTTTTTTGAAACATGTTGCAGGCATCAAATTCCAAATAAGCTAATATTTGCAAAAAATTACAAAGTTTACCTGTTCGAACATTAAGTAACTTGTCTTTGCAGTGTATTCAATTGAATATAGGTTGAAAAGAATTTGCAAATCATTTTATTATGTTTTTATTTACGATTTACACAACGTGCCAACTTCACTGGTTTTGGGTTTTGTAAATCGTACCTGTTCAACTTCAGCTGAAGGATTCGGTCTTATTTTTGTAATAAATGTAATAAATAAACAGAGTATATTTGTGTTTTGTGTTTACCATTAACGTTCACATAATAAATTTTGCCTTATTTTTTTTTGTCCTCTAACTCAACATTATTTGTTTTAATTGTAGGGTGTTTTCACACATATTTGGCTCGACCCAATATACAATGTATCAATTTTAAACTGGAGCGGCTCGGTTTCACATATGCTTTTTATCGCCATACCAAGTCCAGCGTTCTGCAGAATGGAGCGTCATGTATCCATGGCAACCAGACGAAAATGAGGTGTGTAGCACCGTTCCATCCGGAGAAGAAGGTTGAAATGAATCCTCGAGATGTAAACAGAACACACGTGAACGATGGAGCCTCAACAGCAACGCCGTCTAATATGCCTAACGTTACTGCTTTTGGCAATCTACATACATCGTTCAGTGCCGGGAAGTTATAACGTTCGAATTACAAAAGGAGGCACGGTTGAGTGTGGAGAACAATGTCTTGCACTGGAGACGGCGAATGCAAATTGCCAGACAAACCAGAACGAGGCCCAGATTGGTTCTGTTAAACCAGGCCCCCCTCACCATACGCAGATATCGGCGAACAGCCAGGTAAGTCGCAACGTTAGACATGAACGAATTGATGTCAAATGCAGTTACGTTTGCTATCAAACACGTGATAATACTAAACGTTGCATTAGGCATACCGTGTAACCATATGGGCTCATTCACACCTAACTTGTATCCCATTTCAGCTAGCTGATATTTTACATCATAACCCTATGGCGGTGGAGAGGAAATTCTGGGCTTGGGCCGACCCCGGGTTCGCTGCGCGTTCACACCACTGGTTTGTTGCGCCGCACTGAACCCAAGGGCTCGGTGCGCCGCTCCGGGACCACCCCTTCCAGCTGCTCTCGGTACGGCTGTTTAGGTCGACGTCGGGTGCGGCTGGTTGTGTTCACACTACCCGCACCGCACCAATTAGGCCGGCCTCGACAGTTAGGTCGACCTGAACACCCTATGAGTGGAAACACCCTGAATGTCCGTTTGAAATCTCTCTCTCATCTTTACGTTCCACACACTTTCCACCAAATATCCCCTGTAAACAAACGGGTCTCCTGCGCTGGTTGGTTTCTAATTTAAAGGGGAAAAAAAAAAATTTTTGAGCCTGAAGTTGAATAAGTGTCCCGTGCTTGTTTTCACTAAGTTAAATAAACCAAACTCTGTTCACTTAACGCAGCTCTTTTGGAGCTTTTCGGTTTGTGTGCAGTGCATGATGGGACGTATAGCTGGGTTAGTGAACCATCGGATGTTCACTACATTTCGCGGTGGATTGTGGGATGTAATGAGTTCACTATATAGGGGATGAAAATTCTTACAAAAAATTCGGACAGCCCTACAAAATGGCGAACACACTATATAGTGCGCTATATAGAGAGAAGTGAGTGATTTCGGACATTCGAGAATTAATCTCCCCTGACTTTTTGTCATTTGGACTTTCCAGCCTGAAAAACAATAAATTAAAAGAATAAAAGCAGGGTGTTCTAGTTCCCTTGGGATTGTGAAATGCTGTTAACGGGCCTTTAATTGTATTTTGTGAGTTTTCTTAGGCGGACGCATGAAAAATTGAGAATAAAGAAAGAAGATTGAAGGAGTATGAAAAGGAGAGGGGAGGACAGACGGATGTAGGACAGAAGTGAGGCTCCATGCGCCTCTGATGCTGTTTACACCACTCAGCTGCTCTGCGCTCAACGCTCCTCCACATCGCTGTATAATTATTACTCATCACTTTAAATTAGGGCCTCTTTAGAGACGCTGTTTCACCACTTTAACATGGAAGCTAATGACATGAACGAGTCAGGATATCTGCTTCACAAAGTTGATCTCATTCGGCAAATATTTCTGCAAAATGTGCTCAATAAAAGCTGCATAATTCTTCCTTAAACACAAAATAATATGCTTATAACCACAGCCTTAAGCAGCAATACACCAGATATCACTTGGGTTGTCATGTTAATGCATCCAATGCTAACAGTATCGTCAATTCTGCTTGTGGAGTTGCTACGTGACAGACAGAAAGGAGTTACATGAAAGACCATTCATATAAAGCGTTACCTTGCATTCTTATGTAAGTATTCATCGGCGATATGATATGAGAATGTGGCAGGTAGCCACCGAAGGGCGAGCTAGCGTGTCATTCGTGCAGGAAGACCTATAAGGCCGCCGAAACCTTCAGCGCGTTTACATTTCATGGCTTCAGCCCTAGTACCTCTCCCAGCTGCCTCAAACTCGCCCAAAAACTTTTGAAAAACATTTTTCACCCTGATTTTTTTTTTTTTTTTTTTCACCTGAAAAGTTAAAATGTGTGAACAATTATATTCTTATCATAAATCATGCCCTTTTTTCTGCCTTGGAGATATTGTAGAGGAAAAAAAGAAACAGGTAAAAAAAAAAAAGTTTTAAAAAGTTTTACAGGAGGATAAACTCTGAATATAAGGTAATGAATAATGTGTTTTTGCTAAACATTTTAATTAAAACTATCCCTATGTGAGCAGGACAGAAGACATAGTGTTCAGCGTATATATGTTTCCCCCAGCAGAGAGTAATTTGGTTGAAAATAAGGAATGTAGCCATTTTCTTTGAGAGCAGTGAGCTGGGTATTCATTCATCAGTGTCGAACGCAGACCGCCGTCTGTGGTTTTCTATGGCAGCGCGCTCCTCATCTATCGAAACAGACTTTGCCCAAAAACAAAAACTGACAGTGATTCCACAAACCTTTCTGTAAGGGAAGGCAGATAAACGTCTTCTTTTTCAAATTAGCGTGGTGCTGCGATGTTAAAATGCTTGTGTTGTGTATATTTTTGTATGCAGATATCGGGAGCTTGAGTATTTGAGATGAGATGATTATAAGTAATAGAGGTGATGAAATCTTTATTAAATTATGGATAATATGATGTGTTTTCATTACTAGTAGATGTGTATATTTATTTATTATTTTTATTTTTTTATTTTTTTCAGTTTGTCTGAGGATTTGATTTGACCTGACAGGTTTTGTAGTCACTCTGGTTTGGAGAGGATGCCTATAGGCATGACAGGAAAGAAAGCCTTTAGTATTAGGTTACCCTTGACTATTTTTTTTTTTTTTCATTTTGGGAACAATAATTGCAAGCAGGTGAATCACAACAGTGAGCAGCAGTCAGCCTGAATCAGGTCCTCCCTGTTAGTAGGAAACAAAAGGTCATTGATACCCAGTGAGTCTACATGTGCATACTGTAGCAATTAAAGACCTTTTCCATGTATGGCAACTGAATTTTTTCTTTTGCGAGTGCAGGAATTCAGAGCGGTCAGCTTTTAACGCTTAAGGGCAGATTCATGAATGTTTTCAGCAAGATTTGTACAGCCATCATAACTGACATGGCCTTGGTAAATTTTTCGAATCTTTCATTAATGCCCATTCCAGAGCCTTATGGCATTCTTCGCATTTTATGTCATTGCAACAGCATTCAGTCTTTTACATATGATATAGCGATACCATTTTTGAAAATATCAGCTGCTTTTTTTGGCTGAGGGACTATTGCATCAATTCCAAAAAATGCAAGTCAAACATACTTGTGATAAATTTGAAACATTGAATTGTTTTGAAAATGCATCAGAGTATGACACTCTGTAGATTAATTTTAAATCAAATTAAGGAAAATGTACAAAAAAAAAAGACCCCTCAAAAAACATAAAAACATATTCAAATTTAGCCTTTTCCGTGTATTTCTGCAGTTTGATGCCCTCAAGCAATTCTGCAGTTTTCAGGGCCATCCTGCAATGGCCCTTTGTTTATTGTGCAGGTAGCACAAGTATAACCCCTTTGCGCAGAATACAAATAATGACAATTTTTCCTGTTATGCATGAGCGTGTCTGGGCTTCACAATTCAGTGTCTGTGTCAAAGAAACTTTGGAAAATTATTCCAGTGCAGCAAGACGCTTGAAAATTCATTACAGAATTATTTACGAATTGAATTTCAGAATTTACGGACGTCGGCATCTATATCTGCGCGAAGGGGTTAAATAAACAACTCTTAACTGACAGAAAAAACATCCCTCGCTTTCGCAGGAAGGGGCTTTTAAATGCCCTCAACAGTTACCTTGCATGTTGGCTAAAATCAAAGCAGCTTTAATGTATTAACACTAAATCCCAATACACAGTTTTTACACGATGACATATAGTCCTCATCTAGTTTTATAAATTTGGCTGATATTATTCTTGAGATCAGACAGCAGACGTACTGCCTTGTTTTTCTTTAAACTGGCTGATTTTATTAAATCATATTCTGGCTGAAAAAGTATCCTGAAAAGCGAATCCAGCTGGTCAATACAAAATATGATGGAAATTGTTTTCTTTCTGAAACCGTATTTAATGGACTCTGTTTAAATGGCACAAGCGGTGTGCGACAGTAGATGGTTATTCCAATTCCGCCCTAACGCTAATCCCGCACAAGTCTGCTGCCATTTCAGTGAACAGAACTGTTTCGAAATTCAGTTTTGCGCGAGCTGCCAGTCAGTGCCAGTGCAGCGAGCGTCGCGTGAGGAGTTTAAGGGCACCGGCTGGGTTTGACGGGCCGAGCCGTTGATGCTGACGCGTGGAGGAGCCCGGCAGAGACAGAAAAAAGGCCGTCGTTCAGCTACTTCATGTACTTCCAGAGGCTGACTTTACACCTCCCAAACTCCGCCGCTGGGCTCAGTGTCACCAGATTCAGAGCGATGTCGCAGACAGGCGCGAGGTTTGCTGCGCGTTCGCACAAATGTGCGGCTTTAATTGGCCCGCCCGGGACCCCGGCGCAGACTGAGGTCGGGGGGCGATCGCTGACACTCAAAGCATCGAACGGAGCGCTAAGAGTTTGGCTTTTTGTGGCAGCAGAGGTTAGCATCTATTGAAATACATTCCACTGTTTCTCACTTGCCTGCCCCGAGGCCTCGCCTTAACCTGCCTGCCCTCTCCGTACACGCTGGAGCGTGAAGCTCGTTCAGTAAACCGACGCTTCGGAGCACAGTTTGTGCTCACTGCCCTGTGGTTTTAGTTCCCTGTGGAAAGCCCGTATGAGGTCAGTCTCTCTCACTTTAAGGGCTGATTGAATACTGCCCTCCTCCCAACTACCCACACACACACACACACACACACATGCACATACACATTTGCATTAGCATACCCACAAGCGCACACCTGAAGCCATTTTGCGAGTGCCTCCTCTTTTCTTCAAACAGCGCTGCGGTCTTGAGAATGGATCGATCCCCCCAGCTGTTTCTTCCGCCGCCAGCGCTTAGAAGGCCAGGGGTTAAAAGGCCCCGGCACAGGAGCACGTGTAACAGGCCTGGATTCACACTGAGCGCTAATGGAAGGACATGCACTCTGAGTGGGCCCGGCTCTGCCTGCCAAGAAAGTTTGGTGCGGTTATTAATCACTTTCACTGAAATTAGCCGCGTAACAATGACCCATATCTCTTGGCCCTGGTGTCTCACATCGTGGTTGGATGCTGTGTCCAGCTTTGGGGTCAGTGGCTATATGGACCATGGGGGGAAGGGGCAGGGCTGATGGCAAAGTTTGTAACAGCAGGGCAAAAGCGAAAAGGCTGATTAAACGAGGCTGAACTGCAATTTTATTTTGTACCTCCTCTCAGACACACACCAGCTTATTCTCACTCACACACACACACACACACACACACACGAGCATGCACACAGACACATACAGACTCACGCTGAGAAGTTTCTGAGGTGTTTATGTCTGGCAAAAGCTGTTATTTCTTATGAGCAGAAGCAGATGGACACTGTGTATTGTGAAATCCTCAGTGCCAACTTTTATTTTTGACCTAAAGGCGTGTGGAATTTGCCGGAAATAAATATGTGTGGTTTCATGAGTGTGTTTTGTGCGAGTGCCTGTCTATGCAAACATAGTAACACAAATACAAGCGCAATCAGGAAGGATCAGCCAAGTTCTTTGAATTCAGCATTTTTATTAGTTCTTTTGTGGTCAATAATTTTAAATGGGCACCGACAAAATGTGATTTTTCTGTTTGAAGGCGCAAACAGCGCCAACTAACATTTTCTTTGCATCGGTTTGCAAAGTAATACCACCTCAATGCTTTCAATCCAATTAATTCAGGACAGAACAGTTTAATATAATTTTAAAAAACCCGTCAATTTCAATCGCTAAAATTCTATGTGACATGGAAATTTGTAGTAAAGCTTTTACGGTATGTGGAATTATAAGATAAACATTACAGAAAATAGGACATGCTTTTTTCCGCCTCCTACATTCAAATGATTTGTCAAATATTTCAAATAAAAAAAAAAATAAACACTGGAGTCGGAATTTGTAGAAGCTGTTCATGTACCTTCTTTTCATCGGCAGTAAATATTGATAAAGGTCAGGGGTATTTGCAGCTGCGAAACAGGGCGGTTGTTTTCCGCTATTGATTTGTGGTGAATGGATCCTTCCGTTTTAATTAGGCTCATCGTCTCACTTTAATATCATAGTTTCTTTCTCTCCGTGTCTCTTCCGCGAGGGCCTTTTCTGCAGGCAGCATAATGGACGCCATTTACAGTGGTCGCAGCAGCGCCAGGAAATCACCCAGGCTGTCAATGGGAAATATTGTGGGGAAATAACAGGCTGACAGGTGTTTTGTTAGAATGGGCTACTCTGGCATTTCCTTCTGTGGAAGAACACCGCTGCAATTATAGCCAACAATAGCGGCGGAGATGGAGATATAGATTCATTGCGTTTAACAACCTTGAGAGTCCTGCTCTGAATTTGCTTATCAGTTCCTGTTCTTTCCTTCCTCATCATCCCTCCGCCACGAGAACTGGGAAAGAAGGGAAATGGAGGACGGGAATAAACGACAGAAGGAATGAAGTGAATGTCACAAATTAGTCCAAACACCCTGGCTCTACACTCTTTCATTACTCTCCCCATTAACCGTGCTTTGCTTGAAATCAGAGGAACTAGGGGCCTAAACGTAATCTAGTCTCGCAGATTATAATTGCTGTGACTGCTGGGGCAGTCCTCGCCTCGCGGCAGCACCACCAAATACATTTAGCGATGGACTGAGTTAACAGAAAAACTGGTGGTCTGTGTTTTCACCCAAACTCTCCGCCAACTCTCTGACACACATACCACCAAACTCTCTCCCACCTCACACACGCACCATCAACCTCTGTTGGTTCCAAGGCTATCAGGGCCCTCATTAAATATCAATGGCCTTTGGAGGGAGAAACAGGTATATTTACATTTTTGGGAAAAAAGATCTTTCTTTTCTGCTTCCTTTTTCTTGTATAAACTCATTTCTTTTCATTCCTTTTCAATTCATATTTTTACTTTTTCCTTTTTTTTTTTACCTGATTTGCATAGGGTTTTGAATTAGCTCTTAAATTGATAGTATTAACCCCTTTGTGCAGAAGCCAAATTTGGCTATTTTTGGGTTACCCACTTTAATGCTGTATAATTCAAGATTTAAGCTTCATAAAGAGGAAAAATGTGGCTCAATTCTGAAAAGACACTTACAGCATTTAGAATTACATAGTATTTCAGTTAATTTTCATGATTATGGTAGAGAAAATGAGCTGCAAACATAAAAAATCTTCATGAGAATTCACCATTGAAATTGCAAAAAAAATAATTCTGAGGATTGAAAAACTGCTGGGGCTAAAAACTATACATTTCTGGGATCATAAACTCCTTGACCACAAGTACAATTCATCTTCAACATTACATTCTAGATTACCTACATGCTTTTAGCCAAATTATACAGCTACCCAAGTGTCTCCCCGAAGTCTCAAAATGAAGTCCTGTCAAATCATAAAAAAATCATGTATATAACACAAATAAAGTTTTAAGGCATGAAATTTAATAAGAACAAATGATTTTCTGGTTGAGTTTAGTATGAATTTATCAATCTCAGTGCAGTTGAATATCAATGGTCACCAGTAACCACTCCAAAAACAAAACATGCCTTTTCTCCATAATAAAGTTTAGAGTTTTGGCCATTTTACTTCAAAGTGCCCCAAGCCAGCACAAACACGCATTAAACAAACTTCTTATTAAACGGTTAGAACATTCACCCTGTAATGGAAGCTACCACTCCCCTCTTCTAAGCTCACAAACTCATTTCATTACTTATAAGGAACAAGTGCAACTCACTAACTCAGTAATATCTGAATTCTGAAATATACCTTATTTTAACAGAACAGACACTCCACTTTCAGGGAACAATCCATTGCCTCCCTGGATTCAGAAGAAACGTGCAATGAACGTACCAGGGGGTCCATCCAAATGCACGGGCAGTTCGCGTTTTAAACAGGAAAAAAACCTCGACATTCGACTTTGTTGAGTACGTATACATTCCAAAAACAACAACAACAACAACAAATAACAAAGTAGCAGCCTCACCTTTCTCTGGAATCCCTTCTCCAGAGACCGATCCAATAGCAGGAACCCTCCGGTCCTGTTTCATTCTAAATAATTCCAATTGACCATATCCTTATCTCATTTAAATCCTGTAAATGTAACTGGACACTTCAAGGCCAGTTTTGCGAACGCGTTTTCTATAAATCGCGTCTATTTTAACCGCGTAATGTGCATAACGTAGACAGGATACAACCGAGCCTGCTGATACGCATAGGTTTGTATGCTCTCTGTTTGTCCAATCAATGTGTTTCACTTACTCTAAAATGTTTAAACACTCGGGAATTGGATAAGAAACGCTCCAATCAATACATTTTTACCAGGGTAGCTTCACAGGGCATGAAGTGTAACTATCCAATTACGCAGAAGAGCTTGAGTGTATGGTTGAGTGATTGGCTATCAACGCCAGTACTCGGGTGGATATAAAGAAGCGCTGAATTTGTCAATGAATGGATCTGCGCGTAAATCCACGGTAGGGAACTACGAATTTTTTTGTATGTGACGACTGTAATTAACAGTAGAATGTGAGAGAATCAATACCATGTCGATTTTTTTGCCTCAGAAAACTGATTTTTCTGAACCATTACTTGGAATACTGTTGGCTCACTGTGGCTTATCTGGTTGCTACAGAGGATAACGATTTTTTCTGTGTCAAGATATCGTTTTTTTAAACTGCTGGATCGATACTATAGGCAAGGATACTGACCAGTTTGCACATCAGGCTTAGCTGAGGAGTTTAATTCATGCAGCTCTTGAAAAACCGGGCGTGGAGTGAACTTCCCCATATTCAGAACAGCGTTGGGGGTCTGCTTGCTTGTGAACATTCAATAACTGATCCGGGGGTGCCATTTAGTGATCGAGTACAATAACGGCGTGCTTCCAATTTGCAGGTCTATAGATGCGGGCGTCTACGTCTGCAGAAAGGGGTTAAATATGTATTCAAAATAAAGTGCTTGATTGCAGTGCTGCATGGATGCTAAATTTAGTGATGGGGGGTGGGGTGAGGGGTGGATAAGGTCCTGCGGTCCACCTACCTTTATGTCCCTATAGGTGCCCATTAGTACCTTATTGTCACCGCATTTGAAACCAATCTGGGTGTCAGGCCACGCCTCCAGCCGTCCAGCTCACTGAGACCCGGACCGCATTCTTTACGCCGCTCACCATTGTTTGCAGCTGTGTGTAATTGCCAATGGGTGGTAGCAGTGCGTATTTAAGACCAAGACTCGCGCTCTCTCATGGTGAAGTCTCGTGAATACATGCCTGTGCGGCATTCTTAGTCTTGTATAGATGTATTCTCTGCGTATCGCATAATTATACTCTAAAACTCTTTATACCGAGTGCTGTGAATGTCCATTCCAGCACTTAATATTCAGGAACCTCGTTTCCGTTTGTTTTTCTCTTTTGTATTTGTAATACATTGTTACTGCAGCTACAGCTCAGAGTCTGTATTACTGATAGCGTTTATTAAAGAACCTCGCATCAACTTTGTTTTGTAAGGCTTCGTACATGCCTTCTTAATAAATACTGCTAAGTCCATCCTTGCACCTAAGTCCAGTCTTCAACTTCCTGTCCTCCGTGCACCTGAACTGTATACGAAGCACAACCCTTACACCGGGAATTTCTTTTCTCATACCTCAAATGCGTCGTGTTCAAATAGCAGCCAATAAAATTTTTCAGTGATATGGTTAGTTTAAGCCAAATTTTGCGAACTAAAAAGCGTCATATTACCTGAACGAGCAAATGCTTTAAACTAAAAATAATTTTCCACCTGCTTAGTTTTCTTGTTGCTATTACAAATTGTTAATACTTTTAAGCAATTCGTGTGATGTTGGCCTCAGAATTGTCAAATCTGACTCTGATCGTGAACAGGGAATTGCCCAAGTTTGAAACACAATGAATTAAGACAGCTAGGATAGCTAGCAGGCTATGGTATGCTATCGAAACCAGGAGAGTTTAAACAATGGCTTTGAAAATGCTAACCAAGACTGCAGGAAGCTACTAGATAACAGGAATTTCTCAAGTGAGGTAAGATTGAATTAATTAATTCATATTTACCTTGAATATAATCTTTCGCAGCCCATTTGTGTGACTAATAATAATTTTCAAAAAAACTTTCCACAGTGAAATTCAACAATAAATGAATTCATCTTAAAGCCATAGCCTACTAATGCTGTCATTTGTTTTTTAGATAAATAGTGGTCACTTAGATGTGACTCCAGTTCCATGAGCATGCGTGTAGCCCTCTACCAAGATTTGCTCTTGGTTTAATCTCACAAGCCGGTGCCTCAGCTCTTGAGAGTAGATCTTTGCACCCCCACCCAATCAGGGGGTAGCATCTGCACAGTACCCTCCCCCTGTCCAGCCCCAGCACTCTCACTACTCACCTTCCTTTGAAGGAGCAAACAACTGGGGCCAGCTGGGCTTGTGCTTAGTGGGTTACTTATGTGCTTGCAGAATTGGAGTTTCATCCAGGAAACTACTTCATCTACTTTGTACATGCTCTGGCTTCTAAAAGGCCTCGCTATTGGATATAATTACAAAGGTGAAAGCTGTTAGGGAGGAAGTGTGCACCCAGCTTGGCCCACACCAACACTACACCAAACCCAACCACAATCTTGAAACAACAGCGGTCAAGCAGTTGAGCGCCACCAGCCTATGGTCTGAGCCCAACCTCAATCGCTAACGAACAAACGGCCGGACTTCTTGAAAGCTGCCGTGCGTTCCATATACTAACGACGGAGCGCACGCTCGGGGCACAGAGAGTGGAGATGCTCTTCCTTCCTGTCGCTGTGTTTAAAAGCCCTCAGGGGTACGACGCTCAACCGAAAGATGGTGGTGACCTTGGGCAGGAGGGTCAGATTCAGACGTAGTTTCACCAGATGATACCGTCCATGAGAAACATACAAAAGGGTTGCACAGGCAAGGCGCACAGATCACCCGCCCTCTTTTACTACGCTAGGCTAGGAAGAGCGGCGAGTTGAATGAGGGCTCCTCCAGGTTTGCTTGACCCAGCGGTTCAAAAGGCAGTTGCACTGGACCAGCAGAAAGTCCCACTGAGGTACAAAGTAGGGAGCCTCAGCCTGTTGGTCTGCCTCAGGAAGCACTTCGCCATTGGGAACTCGTCATCATGGATCCTGACTGTGACGCGATCTAAGCCCTCACGGCCCGCTGTAATCGCTGCTGCAGACATCCCTAATGTGGATACAGCATGATCACACATAAGCCCTGAAGTAAATCTTAGATACTGTGCATGATGCACAAATGCGATTTGATGTTCCTGGCTTCGCTAAACACCCGCTAGTGAGGTGCGTTGGCCCTGGTGGTGATTGGGGAACACGCCCTCTGGGAGACCCACGCTGCTCAGTCTCGCCTCTCAACCTCCAGACTATGAGGTGCCATCAGCCACGCACCCGTCACTGCTTTTAGGCAACCAGATCTCCAGGTGGGACAACTATCACAAATAGATAACCAAACCGTTTAGAGCAGCTACTTACGTTATTTTACCTAGTCACTACATCTATTAACTTTCAGAAACATTGTGCATTGATATTAAAAAAAAAAAAAGTTTAACAAAGTATAACCTTTTACTATTCTAAATTTATAAGTCAATGATATGACTCTTATCTGTAGAGGCCGTTAGCGCACAGACAGTCATGCTTTTGTTTCTCATCCTGTTTTTCTGCTAAATGCCCATATGAAGCAATTACGTACATAAACTTGGATCCAAAATTTTTATCTTGCTTTTTTGATTCATTTGCATCAAAGACAGACAGATAGATTTTTTCAATCGTGTACTTTTTTTTGATTTTTGAAGTTGTACTACCGTTCCACGTCTACATAACTCCTCTGTTGTTGAGGGACAGCATATTAAACTGGGAAATGCCTTCAGCTGTGAAAGTCTTGTAAATTGTTACAAATTTAGTTGAAAAGCAGTAACCCAAGGCCAGACATGCAGGGAGGCTGGGATGCAGGTAATGATTGGATACAGGATTTCTGTGGAAATCCCTGTTCCTGATGAGTCGACTTTATACACTGCAGCTAAAGGCCCAGATGAGATCAGTCTCTTTCTCTCCCTCGTACTCTCTCTTTCACTCACTCCGTCTAACTGTATCCTTATCTCTTACTCTTTTCCCCTTACCCTTTATCCCGCCTCAGCTCCTCTGTCCCTCAGTATCTGTGGCCAGGTGAGGTTTCCTTAATGCGAGCTGCGCGGTGTAAGCCAATATCCTCCTCTTTTTGTGCGTGTGAATGGGCGGTATTGGGTTTGCCGTGAGCTCAATGGCGGGGTGTTGTCTGCGGGGGGATTGTTTCGCTGCTTGTTTAGAAAAGATTGGCAGGTGGACAGGCAGACCACTCTGCCCTGGACCTCCTTAGCGACTGGGAATCTGCCCCCGGTACAGGCTGCCGGATGGTGCTCCGTACCCATTGGGGTATTGGGGAGGTCACCGGTTCATTGGCTGTCTGGGGTCAGCCGGGCAGGAGACTAAATTGAGCACCAGGGGCCTGTTTGGGGTGGCCCACAGAAAACACTGATATGAGCCATGATTGAAAAATATCCCCGGGGGGAGGGTTGTGTTCACCTGAGCCCGATTGGTTTTTACAGGCAGGGAGAGGACCGCTGGAACACACGACCATTTGTAATAGTTGATGTCTGCAATGGAGTCACGACGAACAGCAGAACAGAACCTACAGCGTGACGATTGTCCACATTTCACATCACCGTGCAAAGCACACACGCACATACGTGCACGCACCTATACACACACGCACGCATACACACATGTACACATGCGCACGCACACGCAAACGCACGCACAGTACCCTTCGCTAATACCGGCAGTAGATAAATCGAATGAAAGCGGTCATGAATTAATGCCATCACTTTTCATCCTCTTGATGTTTGATCCAAAATACTTTGTTCGCAAGAGTTCTATCATCATACTATAATTTGAGGAACGTTTGTCTGTTTGTCAGTCAGTCTGTCTGTTTGTTCTAATCCTACTCCCTACTCCTCCGAGGTCCTCGGACGCATCTTCACCAAACTTGGTGGGTCTATGTAGGTTGTCCCTGGAATTGTCCTTGAGGGGTTAGTTTTTTGAAAGGTCAAGGTCACTGGGGTCAAAAGTCAATTTTTCGCATCTCCCATCTCCCTGGACAGATTTTCATGAAAGTTGGTACGTGGACGTAGGTCGTCACATGAAATTATTCTCGCCACGGGTAATTCGCTAGTTAGTTAAAATCCAGTGACTGAAAGAAACTTCCATTACCATCATGAAACAAATAATTTTTCAACAAGTTGCTCAGAGTTATTGGATCCCCTTGATTTAATCATTTGTGTAGCCTCCCCTTGTCTTGTCAAATGTGTTTTTTTTTGTCCCACATTCTAGCCATTATTGATGGTTTCAGTTTTGTCTTGTTAACTGATTCTCATTGGTTAATGATTGTTTTGCTCTTGTCCTCTCCCCTCGGGTTTCCACCTCGTGCTCTGCTCGCTCCGGTCTACTCTGCTCGATGGTGTCTCTGTGTATTAAAGTTCCTGGTTGTCATCTCCTCTTTTCTAGACGATTTTCTTCCATCTTTGATGTTTAAACTCTTGCAAGCAAGTGACTATTTATCAGGGCGACTCTTCTCCGAGCCTTTCGCCCTGGCGAGTGCTGCTTCCTTCACTTCCGTCTGCATCTGACGGTGCGCATCTGGCCCGCGTTTCCTGATCCATTTAGCTTGATACCCCCGCTACTGACATCGGGCATGTCCCTTCACCGAGGCCGAGCCTGACCTCCTGCTTGCCTGACCTTGGACCATGTTTTGATTATCATCTTAATCTGTGTATTGAAAACTCCTATCTTCTATTTATGGACGACGCCTCAACAGCTGGTCGGTCATATGCTCGTGGCTCTCACGCTGTGAAATCTGTGACCCCCCTTAAAAAAAAAACGGTGAGTCCTCTCCTTTGGCGTGTTTTTAGGTTAGAAAAGACATGACCAGGAATCTGAGAGAAGAATCTCTCCAGATCCTCCATATTCCTCTGCTCACAATAGTGGGCTCCTCTTCTGTTCATCCCAAAGGTTTTCGATTAGATTTAGGTCAAAAAAATCTAATTGATGGTCGTGGCAAAATTGTGATTCTGTGGTTGGTGAATCTTTATTTTGTTCTCTTCAATGCAAGTTCTGGAACATGGTCCAGTTGGCGGATCCAGCCACCGGTAATTTAAGCTTTCTGGCCGAGGCAGTCAGGTTTTCATTTGATATCTGCTGGATTCTGATGGAATTTCATGATACCAGGCATCCCAAGAAGTGGTTCCAGGCCCTTGGAGAAATAAATAAGTAAAATACAGCCTCAGGATATCAAGGATCCACCCCCTTACTTCATTATAGATGAAGTAATTCATGACCACCTTTTTTTTTGGTTTCCTCTGACCATCGAAATTCTAGATCAGAACATAGCACGTCCTCTTCAAGGCAAAATTTTTACTCTCCCTCGTGCCGCATTCGTAATTATTTTCCAGGTGGTCAAAATGGGTATTTTCCACTTTTTATCAGTTTTATTTTAGCAATTCCAGCATTTATGCAGTCCCTCACGTCATTGCTGAATTCTTTTGTCTCAAGTATGATAATGGAAAACAAGGGGACATCAGCCTTTGTGTCGCCTTATATTTGTATCCCAGGAGAGCAGGCAGTCATGGTTGAGCTCTCCTAATCACCACGGTGAACTCAAAATGTACAGTATGAACGGGAATACGCTTCAATTTTTCTGGTCAAGTTTTCTTGGGGTGCTGCTGCTATTTTCAGGGAAAATGAACAATTTTAAGATAAGAATATATTTCTTGCTTCCACCATTTCCAATTTTTTTTTACTATATTCTGGATAAATTTGGAGGATTGAGAGCGACCAATTTTTTTGATAGCTAGTAAATACTACTAAATTAGTTAGCTAGTAAATACTGGCATTTGACTTGTAAAGTCTTATCATGTCAAGTTTCTTTTCTGCAAAACAAATACCGCCTACATGATGACACTGTAGATTTGGTCAATTCCTCTGACATCCGCCTGACTCCCCTCCAACACCCATAGGCACAGGATGGAGAGTATAATTTGTCGCATATTTTTGCCCAGACCTTCATAATTCTTAAAAACAACTGCCAAAATGCGTTAACGGTGAGCTGTGAGGCAGGCACTGTTCACGGCAATTAATAGGTCACAAATGTAATTGTTTCTGGGACATTGCTCTCTAAGCTAATTTAATATATTTATTTGCTTACTAATTAAGTGATGTGCCCATCGCCCACTTTGGACAAAAATGACTGAGAAGTCAATGCCAGCATCAGCTCATATTGATGCCAAGGGCGTACTGTTAGACTCCATTTCAATGTTAAATAGCCCTGTGTGGCTGTATGGAGATTTCATTTTTGCAACAGGTAGCAAACTGCCTATTTGTGAGTCGTTTCTAGAGTGGGGCGCATACAAAAATGACCTGCCTCCCCCCGGTGTCGAGTGCGCTCGCAGAGAGGGGCTTGTCTTTGCAGAATTGCGGAAGGCAGTTTGAAGAACGTCGCATGGATGAGCATAAAATGTTGGAAAATGTCGCTAAGAAACATTAGCAAGGCTGCGTTTCATTCCAAGTCGACCGCCGACCGCATTGTTGCCATGAAGAAAGGTCTAAATTAAAATGCCTCTCCATAGTCTGTGCCGCCGATTTTATTTGTAGGCTTATGTGTTTCATCCTGTATGGAAATCCTCAAAAAATTTCCACTTTTCATACTAAATGGCCTGACAAAGCTCCAGAAAGTGTTTAAATGAGAATCCAACTCCCTTTGGCAATCCACCACAGATTAAATTTGCAATTACAGCCAATTAAAGCAATTCTAACAGCGATGAAAATGTGTTTGATATTGTGCTTGAAGACAGTGATAAATGCTAGAGTCTCCTACCAGCAAAAAAAAAAAGCTGCTTCATTACAATATGAATAATAATAGCAATAATTGCGCAAACAAACAGAAGTTATTCATTAGTTTCCCCCATATCTTGTATATCTCAGAGGTGGATTGCGCTCTGTGGGGAATGCTGGTATGCTAATGATATTGATCCCCTCCCACATGCTCTCCGCACCATTGGACCGGATAGACTCGCAGGCCTCGCCTGTGCGCCCTCGTGCCCTGGCTCTTCTCAAGCCTGCAGTATTCTTCAGTCCTCCTCTAGCCTTCTTTTGTGATTCTCACTTGTGTTCGCGCAATTCTCAGGCATATCTGCACCGAACGATTTTTCAGCTTTGTTTGGCTGTGTAGACTATTTCAGTCTTTATTTTTTACCCCTAAATGTTGGCTAGCGACTGTTGCCAGTATTGGGGTTAAGGCTTTACGAAGGGAATTCATAATAAGATTATTGTTATTATAATTATTATTTTGGTTGTTGTTGCCGTTGTGAGAAACTAAATAATATAGTGAAGTGCTGCTAAAATTTGCTTATATTTTTGCAGTTACTGAAAAAGGCAAGGCAACATTTCTCTTCATACTTCGCTTTTATATATTTGCTGTTTTATTTGTCACTATATAATCTGATTAATTTGCATACATTGTTGGCCATGCACCAGAAAATATAGCACCAAAAAGATGGACCATCCCCTTTTACCAACACAGAGAAAATGGCAGGAACCAGCTCATTCTTCCAGTGGAAAATTATATAATATTCCAAATTCATTGGCAAAAAAAGGCAAACGCGTTGTCCCTTAATGGAATTTCAGGAGATATCGGCTCGCGACAAAGCAGCTAACCTAAAGAAAAGAAAAAGTCAACAATAACATCAGCCTTGGAGATAAAATCACAGTTCTCCGCACTGCTGCTCGTGCGTACTTTTGAATGTGCCATCATGTGAAAACTATTTTCTCAAAGGATGACACTACAGAGAAATGTTCTGGTGTTTATGTTTGTGTCGGCGGCCAAGATCAGCGTGACTATTCCTGCCCTGCATTTACTCATTTATGCCCAGCACAACGGTGCTGCGTTTGAGATCATTCTGGAAAGGTAAGGCACACGCAAACAAAAAAGTGATGAAACGTATTAAAAAGCATAGAAGGTAATATTTGAATAAAGAATACAGGAACCTTCAATAGACCGTTCTGAGCAGCAAACTATGCTATTTTTTAATAGTAATGTTCATACCCCTAATTGGTGCTCACCTCTGTGAGCTGCTGTGTTTTGGCTCCGGATGCATCTGCGCTGACTGCAAACGCAGAATTGAGCTCGGCGGTGTATTTTTGGCGCGCCGCTGTCTCGGCTGCAGTCTGGCCTGGGGTTTATGAGCACGAGAGGCCACACACTGAGTCACAGTACGCAGCTGCAGTCAGGAGCGAGATGGACGTTCCCAGAGTGCGGAATCACTGGAGACTGCCGTTCACATTAACTTCACATGTAGCCTCTGTGGCTGTTCTAGCCCCTCAGTCTGGCGCCTTTACTCACGGAGATGTATGGTGCGAGCTCTGGAACAGGCGGCTCCGAGTGTGTTTTGTTATTTGTTGACAGAGGCATCTCGCCCTCTCCCCCCCTCCTCTCATCCACCCCCAACAGCTGGTTCACTAGTCTTTTTCGACGCAGCCCAGAGAAACATTACCAATAAATGGAGTTGTATGCCATAACTCATCGTAGCTGGGAAACATTAGCATTGTCATTGCCCGCCAGGAATTGATCTTCCCCAAAGATTTTCTCAGTGACAAATGCAACGTACTGAACGCATATCTAAATATATATTTTATTTTTTCGGCGAGCAGAGCGAAGGCGGCGGCGGCAGACAACATCTTTTTCGACATGCTCTGGGAGAGGTGATTTGGTGTTGACGAACTATTAGTCACCCACTGTACATTCTGAAGAGAGCGGAGTTCTCCCGGGCATATAAAATATGTGCAAAGTATACGGCGGCCATCATCTTCCGTTTGTCAGATAAGATTTCTCTTTCTCTTTCCCACGCTGACAGACGGACACTGACAGCAGGCCAACAGAGGCTCACAGACACAAACACTGACAATCACTCACTCTCCTGACAAGAGGCGGTAAGGTGTGGTTCGGAGGAGGACCCGATGAAAACATGCGTCAGCTGTTCCTGATGCTCAGTCGCCCGATGAAGAGGCGTGCTCACTGGCAGGCGCGTTCACGTGCTCCTTAAACTGAAGCGTCCACTTGACTAGCTTCACGTCCCTGGAACCCCACTCATTTTAAATCAGATCTCCACTTCATCTGAGTTAGATACAACTGTAATGGAGACCTTTCTACATGTGTAACTCAGTTCAGACACTGTTCTGTTCATACAGCTTTAAGTAGCTTTATTTAGTAGCTTTATCACCACTGCTGATGAAAAAGTTATGGCAGAAGAGGGCCAGTGCAGTAAATACATTCCACAAATACATAAGTAATTGATGATGAGAAGAAATCCTCAGAAAAAAGATGGGGATACTGTTGATGGTGGCCATAATGATGACGATTATGGCAGGGATGATGATGATGATGATGATTATAACAGCAGAGGTGATGAAGATAATGGTGATGATGATGACAGCAGTGATGATGCTGATGATGGTGGTGATGATGATGATGATGGTAATATGATGATGATGGTAGTGATGGTGATGATGATGATGTTGGTGATGATGATGATGGTGAGGATGATGATGATGTTGATGATGATTATAACAGCAGAGGTGATGAGGATGATGGTGATGATGATGATGATGACAGCAGTGATGATGCTGATGGTGATGCTGATGATGGTTGTGATGATGATGATGGTGATGATGATGGTAATAATGATGATGATGGTGATGATGATGATGTTGGTGATGATGATGATGGTGGTGATGATGATGATGGTGAGGATGATTGATGATGATGATGATGGTGATAATGATGATGGTGATGATGATGGTGGTGATGATGGTGAGGATGATGATGATGATGATGATGGAGATGGTGACGATGATGATGGTGGTAATGATGGTGGTGAGGATGATGATGATGATAATGGTGATGAGGGTGATAATGATGTGATGATGATAATGATGATGATGGTGGTGGTAATGATGGTGGTGAGGATGATGATGATGGTGATGAGGGTGATAATGATGTGATGATGATAATGATGATGATGGTGGTGATGATGTTGGTGATGATGATGATGGTGGTGATGATGGTGAGGATGATGATGATGATGGTGATGGTGACGATGATGATGGTGGTAATGATGGTGATGATGATGATAATGATGGTGGTGAGGATGATGATGATGATGATGGTGATGAGGGTGATAATGATGGTGATGATGATAATGATGATGATGATGATGGTGGTGATGATGTTGGTGATGAAGATGGTGATGATGATAAAGGTGATGGTAATAATGATGATGATGGTGATGATGATGATGTTGGTGATGATGATGATGATGGTGGTGATGATGATGATGATGATGGTGATGGTGACGATGATGATGATGATGATGGTGATGAGGGTGATAATGATGGTGATGATGATAATGATGATGATGGTGGTGATGATGTTGGTGATGATGATGATAATGATGGTGATGATGATAATGATGATGATGATGTTGATGATGTTGGTGATGATGATGATGATGTTGATGATGGTGATGATGGTGATGTTGGTGATGATGATGATGGTAGTGATGATGGGGAAGAAGGTGATGATGGTGATGATGATGATGGTGATGATGCTGATGATGATGGTGATGATGATGATGATGGTGATGATGATAATGATGTTGATGATGTTGGTGATGATGATGGTGATGTTGGTGATGATGATGATGGTAGTGATGATGGTGAAGAAGGTGATGATGGTGATGATGATGATGGTGATGATGCTGATGATGATGGTGATGATGATGGTGATGATGATGATGATGATGAAGATGCTGATGATGTTGGTGATGATGATGGTGATGATGATGATGATGGTGATTATGATGATGCTGATGACAGCAGTGATGATGATGATGATAATGATGGTAAATGGAAAATGAACTGCATTTATATAGAGCTTTCTAGTCACATGTTATGACTCCTGAGCACTTAACAACTATGCTTCACATTCACCCTGATGTCAGAGGCGATGATGGTGTGATGGTGATGATGGTGACAGCAGTGATGATGGTGATGATGATGATGGTGATGATGATGGTAATGATGGTGATGGTGAAGATGGTGATGATGCTGATGATGATGGTGATGATGGTGATGATGATGATGATGATGGTGGTGATAAAGATGACAGCAGTGATGATGATGGTGATGATAATGGTGATGATGATCGTGATGATGATGATGATGATGGTGATGATGATGACAGCAGTGATGGTAATGATGATGGTGATGGCGATGATGATGATGATGGTGATGATAATGGTGATGATGATGGTGATGGTGATCGTGATGATGATGATGATGATAATGCTGATGATGATGGTGATGATGATCGTGATGATGATGATGATGATAATGCTGATGATGATGGTGATGATGATGTTGGTGATAATGATGATGATGGTGATGGTGATGATGGTGATAATGTTGGTGATGATGATTATGATGATGGTGAAGATGACAGCAGCGATGATGATGGTGATGATGATGATGATGGTGATGATGATGGTGATGATGATGACAGCAGTGATGATGATGATGATGATGATGGTAAATGGACTGCACTTATGTAGCGCTTTCTAGTGACATGTTATGACTCCTGAGCACTTAACAACTATGGTTCACATTCACCCTGATGAATTGGCGATGTTGATGATAATGTGATGGTGATTATGGTGATGATGATGATGGTTATGATGATGAGTATGATGATTATGATGATGATGTTGGCGATGATGTCACTTGCGAGGATAATTGATGATAATAATGACAGTTATGATGATGATGATGACGGCAGCCGTGGTTATGATGACGGTGATTTGGTGATGAGGACGATGTTCATAAAAGAACTACAAAATAATAAAATTGATAATGATGGGGAATGAAGGAGGTGGTGATGACGACAGTTGTCATGATTATACCAGTACAATGGCGGTTATAATAGTGTTATAAAATTTTAAAACTGATGTGAAATAGAGTTAATGAAGTAGCTGGTGATGGTGACAAAGATTATGCCAGCAGGGATGGCGATTGAGATGAACTAAAGATGAGGAAGATGATGACAATAGAAATGACAGGGACACCAGTGATGCTGACCGAGGTGACAGCAGTGACGCTGTTCAAAGGCAGAGAGGCGTCAAAACAGAGTCGAAAGCTGAAGAGGCCCCCCACCCCACCCCACCCCGCCCCGCACCTGGCCGCATGTGACAGTGTGGGTGCGGACTCCTCCGCTGCCTGTCACAGCTTCCCTCTCTTTCATGTGTCCGTTAATGAGGTGGCCACATATGCGCCCGCGAGCGGGGCCTCGTTAGGCACAAGGCGGCGCGAGGAAGAGAGAGAGAGAGAGTGCGTCATGCTCGCATCCTGTCACAGGCGAGAGGGCAGACGGGCACCTCCGCACCCCCCCCCCTCCCCACCTCCCACTCCTCCCACACCTCTGCACCCTCCCCCAAATGGTCAGCCATCAATGTACTGCAGGTTTTCTTATTGAGGAATTTGAAAACAAAAAAAGCGTTTTTGAAAACTGAGGGGACACAGTCGAGGTAAAGTATTTTTTCGGCTTCGACAGATGACAAGCGTGGAGGAAATTTCCGAATCCCAGCTAACGCAAAACATTCCCTCCATGTTGCAGCAATGTTTCGGCAAATGTTGTAACATTACCAGATTGACTCAGACACCCTTTTAGAGCAATTTGTGATTTCTGGATTGTTTACGACCGGGGATGTTTACAACGGGGATTTTTTTCAGCGCTCGCGCTGTAGCTGCACCTGTAAATACTTTGATATTGAGGCGTTAATGACTCAGCGATCGGGTTCTTGCTCTTCCCTCCGGCTGTCAGTCACAGGCGCAGGGCGCAGGGGAGCGGCGGGCATGAGCGCTCAGCTGGGGAGGGGGGGGGGGGTGTATGGGCCCTGGACGGGGCCAGGCTCTTTCACACAGGCCCCTGTGCAGCTGTTACCCCACGCCTCGTCGCTGAATGAAGCCTGTCACCTCATCCGAGGGGATTTACTCGGTCAGAGGGGGAGAGGAGGTGGGGGGGGAGAGAAAAGGGAAATACAATGGGGATTAGGGAGGGCCAGCATCAAGGGCACATGTGTGGGAGACACTAATGCGTCCCCCTTAAACTCCAGTCCCCTCCCGAGGTGCCCTGGATTACCGGGCCGGCAGAAGAGATGCTCGAGTCGGATCCCGATCCCCTTTCTGTGCTATTATCTGCCCTGTGCTGCAGCTTATTAGCACCTTCAATCAGCTCTTTTAACTTCTTTGGCAGTGCATTATTTGTCATTTTTAAGTATAGATATCACAGGAGCTTTCACTCCCTGGATTAGAAGGAAGAGTTGGGAACAGCACGCCGCTTCATACTCTCGCAATATGCTTTCGGCTGAACAAATCGCTCGGTTGGCGCCGCAGCACATTAGCATAATGATATTAATAAAATGCAGCGCAGGTTACAAACAGTAACGATAAAATTGTCGGGTCTTATGTGTCTGGCGAAAGAAAAAAAGGAAAATCCAACCAATTCTGCGAACTTGCTGCCTCTCTCCCCAGCGCTCTCTCCATCTTTTTTCCAGAATTGGCTGCCTTGCGCGTTCGTCACTGATCGCACGGCAGGATTACAGTGGCGGGCCGGCGCGATGACTCGTGCCCCCTTTTTAAAAAGTTGCGCAGGTGGCTAGAGAGACGCGAAGCTGCACGGCGCTGATACCGCCGCTGTCGCGAGTCCCGCGCGCGTCTCGCTTTCGCCCGCCGCGGGAACGCGCCGCGTCGCAATGGAGAGAGCCCGCTCCGGCACTTCCGAGCTTCCGGCTTCCGCGCGCTCAAACGCAGATAGGATTCACGCTCCCCGCGAACATGTCGCTGTGCGCAGAATGAAGAGTTGATAAAACCGCTCCATGACTTGTCGGTGCTCTTCGGAGAAGAACCAAATTGGCGAGATCTCATTGTTGCACAGGCTTTACGGATTTACTGAGAAATGTGAGCTTTCAGAGAAGTCAGTTTTTTCAAAACTTGAATACTTTCCACCTATTTCTTTCTATTTGATTGTTCATGTATTACACACATAATACATAATGAAAAATATAATTCATCAATAGTGCAAACTTTACATAAACACTGAAGCTTTGACCCTTCTATAAAATCTTGCCCATAGGGGTCAGTAGAACTTCATCGAATTGTCCTGACATTGGATAAGGAAGGTCCTGAAAGCACACCCATGCACCAGCACATGCAAACACACACACACACACGTGCATATACACACACACGCACACCAACACTCCCCGCTGCACTCATGCCAGGTCTCTAGCTGTGTAGCATTAAGTGAGTTTTATTCACAGTCGGGGCCTGGTTCTGGCGTGTGCGGAGCTGAGGATTCTGGCTTGTGTGGAGCTGATTAGTGGAGCTACATGGATGTGACATGTCCTTTCTGCCAGCACAACATCTCCTTGTCCCGCAGCCAGAGGCTCAGTGAGGGACGAGCCCCCGAGCGAAATCTCCACATGCAAATGAGCTCTGTCCAGCCAGGCTGAAAGCCAGAGGGGCAGGACCGTATGGCCTAGCAGTGGGACTGCCTGGAACGAACCCTCCCCCTGCCGATCCTGCTATACTCACAAATACGCATACACACACACACACATACACACACACACACGCTCACCTACAGGCACATATGCACACACACACATACACACTCACGCACGTACGCGCACACCAACACGCACACACATACACGCGCACACGCACCCACACAGATGCACACACATGCACCCCACACACAAGCACGCATTCACTACACACACATGCATGCACACACACACACTCAAACACACACAAAAGTACGCACACACACGCATATACGCACACACGTGCGCATTCACCCATACACGCATATACATACGCACACACACACACACACACACAAACATGCGCGCACACCCGCTCGCACACCCATACACGCATATACGCACAGACACGCGCGCATTAACCCACGCGCGCGCACGCACACACACGCGCGCGCACACATACACAAACGTTCACACGCACGCTCACATACACACGTACGCATGCATGCACATCCATCACATACGCACATACGCATGCTCATACTTACACATACACGCATGTACAGACGCTCACACACATACGCGGACATGTACTTGCAGGCACACACACACACACTCACCCATGCACGCGCACAAGCCCTGATGCCCACACATACATGCACACCAGCATGCATGTGCACACACAAGCACCCGAGCAGTTCACACATACACAAACACAAACATACACACTGACTGGGGCAGACACACACTCACGCGTGGTCACATGCATCCATAGACACACAAAAGCACAAATGAATACATGCACAGCACACAAACTCTGCCATAAAATACACTCATACAGCAGCATGCTCCCATGAGGCATTGAGGAGCACTCACAACATTTAATTAACATTGTTTAAATGTTTAAATAACAGCTCTCCCATTATTACATTACTGAGGCAAACAAACAAATGCGTCATTTTGACATTGGGAGCAGCAGTTCTTCTGAAGTGTCAATATTTGTCTTTAGATTAGCCTTAATGTAATCGTGATCTGACACCAGTGCATTTTTGTTGATGTTTCTCGGTCTTAATAAATTCTCCGAATACTGACCTATTGTTTTTTTTTTTCCACTGTCTTGGTGTTGCTCTCTTGAAGTGCAATAAAATTAATGGCTTGTTGACTAAAATGTGCATTGTATTCTATGATCTATTCTATCATGTACACACTGTACACTGGGCTCTTGACACTGAATAATTCAGTATTTTTGTTCGTTCCAAAAAGATAATGAAATCCATCTCCAGGAACTTACAAATTTTGAGTATCGAATCTACATAAAACATTTCCTTAAAGTCATATTTCAAGTTTGCGATCATGTTTTACATGCTAGGAAATACTGACATGAGTGAATTGAAAATAAGTAAAATGTTGTAAGAAATCTATCCCAAAGTTTGGGGGAATGACTTGTATTATTTGTAAATACTGTATGTCAGCGCTGTTAAAACTTGGCACAGCTAACACAACAGCTTAAGTCTGCGTACTGTAGTCCTTGAAAATTTTATCACAAACAGGGTTGGTGTGCACAGTGAGCTTGCATGTTTTGGCAAGTGTGGGTCCATGCGTGTGTGAATATGTGAGTATGTATGGTCCTGATATTATGTACAAAAGGCTCAAAACAATCCCTGAAAATTAATGATTGGTCATGACCTGTTTTCAATCATTCATTTAAATTACCATTACAGAAACTCCGACAACTCTAAACATCATCAGGTGTGGTCAGTTGTCATTAGTAATGCATACCTGTCAACTCTCACGCATTCGGTATGAGTCTTAGTGGCATATTTATGTTCCCCTGCTGTAGTCGGCGATTATTCAATCAAAGCGTAAGCAAGAGATTTTCGCGCCGATTTGAAGTCCTTGTACACTGGAGGGGTTGGAAGCAATGGAATTGCGAAAACACTTTTCAAATAATCTTATTTCATTTAATCGATCATGAAACAAATGCATTGCTTCCAATCCCTGAATAAAGAAAAGCGTGAGAAGTCCAGAGTCGTTATCCGTATGCGTTATAAATGACAGCTGACCACACCTGATAATGTTGAGAGTTATCGGAGTTTCTGTAATGGTAATTTAAATGAATGACTGAAAACAGGACGTGACCAACCATTAATTTTAAGGGATTGTTTCGAGCCTCCCCTATCGCCAGTTCACCAGCCGCCACTGACATATAGTATACACACTGTGTGTGTGTGTGTGTGTGTGTGTGATTTTTTAAGTATGCTATATCAGCTTACATGTGGTTTATAAAGTCCCACCAGTAATAGGAGAAAAGAAGAATACCGCTTTAAGAGAGAATTATTAACACAATCCACAATCTCAACAATATATAGTTAAATTCTTTTTTTGGTCTGTACCTTATTCATGTTGAAATTCTATTAAAAAAGAATGAGAGGGAAAAAAACTGTAGTAGCTTTGCAAGTTGTAATTTTATTTGTTGCAGCAAGAACAACGTGCAGGAGATTGAAACGGCACTATTACCCGTTAAACTACTGTGTGGGTATCAGTCTCATTATTATGGTAATTTCCCTCCACTTAACCCATTTGCTCTCACCACTGAACTGTAAGGGAAGAAAAGGAATATAAATCATATTATTTGAAGTTTATATCACACTTGGATATAACATCATATTAAATGCAATCTAATGATGAAACATGCATTCATGTTATAAATACAGGTTACTGCATGATGTAGAACAGAAGTAGAGAAAATTGCCGTTGAAGCACGAGTGAAATAGGTCACTACTAGCCATTAAAAATAAAGGCAGTGTGTTTCCTTAACGAGTTCAGGTTACGTCTGAACTCTGCAATTAGAGGGTCTCCTCTCTTGTTAACACTCTCCCTGCTGAATGCGCTTTGCACATCAATCAGGCCAGACGAACTGCGTACGTCAGGAGTGAGAGTTTGCTTTGTCCTAGTGAGGTCGTACTGTTATTTTTATTGAGTCGGACTACGTAAGATTGTACTTCAACACCTCTAATCGCCGCTATCTATTATGTTTTCTAATGCAACAATAACTAGTGGACAGATTAAAAAAAACATAAGGTAAGTGTAAGTGTGTGTGTACAAACATGCATTCCTGCATATGCGTGTGTGCGTGTATTAAGCCGTTTGGGTTTATGTCTCGGTCGCACATGAATATGCATGCTTAATTTTAAGCATGCCTCTGGGAAGACAACTTAATCACTCAATAAATTTCACTTCTTGTTGAATTTCTCCGAACACAACTGTTGACTACAGCTGTCAGCGTTTATACCTTCCCATCCAGGTTTGGGTTTGAAGCTAATGGCTGATCTCTGTCTCTATAGAGAAAAACTTTCAATATATTTAATGGCCCAAAACCATGACATAGGAATTAACTCTGCGAGAACATTAATTTTATAAGGGCCAAGCTCGATCTAAACAAATCAAGAGAAGGTCATGACCTTGACCAGGTACCCTAACCTTTGCCCACCCGGAGAAAAAGAGAGGGGCGAAGGGTCTGTCCATTGCCCCCTTCCGTCAGGTTTTGCTTTGTTCTTAAACAGATGCGCACCAGTCTGCTAAACTTGTTCTGATAACAGAAAGTGAAACATTAACATTGGGCAAGAGAGTCAATCAAAAATAAACTACCAAAAAAGCCTCGGTGAGTCCCTGCCAGGTCATTTCTGATTGGTCGGAAGGTAATCGGGACAGAGGGTCTCATTCCCTCTCACTTGTCTCAAAATCCAAAGTGAGATCAAGGCTTTACTTTCACTTGATTGGGGATTTGGTCTCATCCACCAAAATTATTTAGCTCAAACTTTCGTTCAGGGTCGTTGTGATATAGGATATTGGTTATATGAAAGATAAGAGGTAAGAACATCTAATACTATTTTAACCCCTTTTACATAAACTGCTGCCCATCTTATAGCGCCAGTGAATGAGTGTAAGTGTCTGAAAACACACGCAGAGCATTTCTGCAATGTTAGCATCAGTTTGCTCGCAGAGCGGAGAAATAACATACACGTCTGGGACAAACTATTTCCTTTTTTAGGTCACTCTGCGGGTTACACACATGAAACAACAACACATCCACTGAAGAAGGGAGGAATCAGGATGGAAAACCGGTAAAATAAAGGAGAGCGGAGAACAGGAGAAGACGTGTAGGAAGGAAAGCAGATGCTGCGAGAGGAGGGGAATGCGGAGCTGGAACGCCGGCTTTCCGAAGCCAGTTTGCGAGGCGCAGCGGGAAACCATTTTCTGACAGGAGGCATAACAATAAGGCAAGGAAAGATCAGATGTGAGCAGAGGAGAGTGTTGCTTCTGGAGGCATTTGTCTCAGACCAATGAGAACACTGCTTTTCACCTTTGTGTTGTAAAGGTCAGGTTGCGCCTGAGGGCTCGGTGAGGGACCGTAGTTCACGGCGCATTTTTGCTCAACTTTGCGGTGTTTTCTCACTAGAGGATGGAAAAAGTATGAGTCTAAAACAGCCAAAGAAACCCACTCTTTTTTGCTAATGAAAGTCGGTGTCGCGGAGGGAAGCACTTCAGTTTTACTATCCCGCGAAACACGATGTTCTCGGAGTTCTAATGTAATTTGGAATTACTTCTGTTAAACAACCCATTTCAGGCGATTTCAGAGAAGTTGTTTTTTCCTGTTTCTTAATGGAGCTGAACAGTGCCACACTGACGATTCTTCGCCTCCACCTCCACCTCCACCTCTGCTGCCTTATGGACGCATTTATGCATCTGTTTTGCAAGTTGCGAGTTGCAGATTGCGTGGTGCGAAAGGGGAGATCGGGAGCGATGGCGGAGATTGAATAGAGTGGGATCATTGTTAATGAACAGGCATTCATTTCTGTGCGCTTTCAAGGAGGAGATGTGCGCGAGTGTGATTGTGTGATTGTGCATGTTTTAGAGGAAGAGTTGCCTGTGTGTAGTTTGCATCTATGTCCATCATATGTGCTTTTTTTGTATGCATGCATAGGCTCGTAGGTGCGCGCGTATGTATGCATTTGTGTTTGAGTGCATTTGTGTGCGCGCGCGTGCGTGCGCGTGCATTTGTTTATGTCTTTGCGTATATGAACGCATGCAGTCGTGAGGGAGGGCTCTGATTTATTATTGCAGGGCAGCTCGATGCCGATCGGCCTCCCCCCCCCGCGCTGGGCGGGCGTGCGGATCTCGCCCTCGGCCGTGTCGATGGGGCTCATTATAGTGCCCCCTGGGGCCTGACTAAAATTGTTAGCGGCTTGTGATGGTCGACTCCGCTGCCCCCCCCCCCCACCCCCCCACACACAGGAAAGAGGATTCCCTCCTCTCTCAGAAAAAACCTCTAACAAGACTGTGTGCACCACACCTGTAATCAACCAGGTACGAAGGCCATCGAGGGACCGGGTTCGGACCGGGCCTGATTGGTGAACCAGGAGCCCGAGTACAGAGCCCAATCTATAATTGATGTGTATGCACAATTACAAGCCTCCAGGCATCTCTAAAGTGTTGTACAAGCATGCCTCAAGGATTGTTAAATTTTAACATGCTTCGCATAAAATCAAGGTTTCTTCGCACTTTCTTTTTCAGAAACGAAGCTGCCTGATGTCCGTGAATTTATGTTCCTGTTCAATAAAATATGCAGCCATGTGTAAACCCACAGTTCACATTTTATATGCGCAAATGTGACTGGGTACAAAATTGATTCGTTGCCACATTTTACATATTTGAGGCACAGTTTTCAGAAGCTTTTGAAAATATGTTTTTAAAGCGCAAGTATCTGCTTGCGGGTCAAACAGGTCACCTGAAAATAATCCTTTGAATAACTGTTGACTGTTAAGAATACGCAGCAAAAGTTTTAAAATGTCAAAACATTATGAGGCTGTTAGAAACAAACGGAAGAATGCCCGGGTCACACTGTCACTCAGTGTCATAAAGAAGTCGAGGATTTATTTTTGAAGCAAAAATTAGTGCGGCCATTTTGTATGAGGAAACATTCAGATTTGGGAGACCTGAAAACCAAGGCCTTTTGGAAAAAAAAGATCAGTAGATACTGATGATGTCAGCACCCCCACAGGCTACACCCTAGAAACTAAGGTTGCGGTAAAAAGGGATGTTTCTGTTTCTTGAGCGAAGCAACTCCTCCCATCGCTCAAGCAGAAATAGGCCACATATGGTCAGGTCCATAAATACTTGGGCACTCACAAAGTTTCCAATATCTTAGCAGTGTAATCGCAGCATATTAAAGTGGACATTTAAAAAATTAAGCTTGAATTGAATACTTCTGTTTGAGGGTATTTGCATCCAAATTAAATGAATGGTGAAGGAACCATAGCTCTTTTAAAGGGACCAAAAGTAACTGAACTGTTGATGGTTTAGCTGTTTGATGGTCAGGTGTGCGCTGTTACCCCATTATTTCACTGGTATATTAGCAAATGAAAGAGTTAGAGTTCTCGCCATGGTTCACCAGAGTCCCAAAGCCTTAGAAATGGCTTTGTAACCCTCTCTAGACTGATATATGTCACTGACTTTGTTTCTCATCTATTCTTGAATTTCTTTAGACCGTGGCTGATGTGTTGCTTTTTGCGATCTTTAAGTCTACTTCACTTTGTCAAACAGGTTATATTTAAGAGATTTTTTGATTCAACAGGTCTGGCAGTATTCAGGCTTAGGTGTGGCTAGCAAAACTGAACTCAAAAACTGTGGTTAACCACAGTCAATTCATGATTTACTGGGGGGGCGGGGGGGGGGGGGGGATTAATTTTTAACATCGGGCCAGGTTTTTTGTACTTGGGTAGGAGAGGGATTGATCCTTGCCACAGTGGGGAGGTGCTTGAGTGAAAAATCCCGTTTGGCACTCTGTCACTGAAGGAGCAGCGACAAGCTCTTGATATCCAATACAGCCAGTATGGAACCAATTTCAAAACTGGATATTGAGGCAGTACATCCCTGTTCACGTCCTTCAACTTCCACAACCCAAATGCCCCCGGATTTTCGGTGGCTGTAACTTGACTACGTGAGAACAAGGCTACTGGTGGCCAACTGGTTGCATGAATTCTGCTAACAGGCAACAAAAACTTCAGATAGAAAGGAAGACTGTCTGTCATTTGAAAGGGAATGAGCAAGACTGGAAAATTAAAGGGAATGAGCCAAAATCATGTTTTGTGTAGAGTGTCCCTTAAATAAAGCGAAGAGTTTTAGTAAAAGCACCTCTGATGATTGTCACAACTCTCGTGTATAGTGTATCTCCTTGTAGTTCACCGGCATGCATGTACATTGGATGTATGTGTGCTGTGATTGGTATTTGTTTTTGTCTGCATCTTTCCTCTTTGCTGCATTTCGTCACTTGTTCCTTTCCCAATGAGCGAGTGAAGGGTATTCAAGCCTTCTGGTGTATGTGCTTGTTGCTGGATTGTAAAGTCGCATTCAGACTAGGATCCTGGTCATATGTATGTAAAACTTCTTTGTCTTCATCTTAATGCATCCAGTTTTTTTAGTGCCAGCCAAGGCACTTTATAAATCTTTCTTGTTGTCAGTTAATTCGAACAAGGTTCCAATCCTAATCAGGGTATAGGACTGGGATCAAGTCCAAGTTAGCTTAATTCATCCTGTACATCAACTCCAGTTTTCAAGAACAACCTTCCAATCCTAATCAGGGCCTAGGACTGGTAACGCATTCTTGCTAACCCTTGCAAGTCTACGCTCTTCACCAAATTTGTCAAGAACGAGCTTCCAACCCTGAGCTGAGGCCAGGACTGGGATCAAATTCCCCTCAACCATCAACCCTCCTCTTCGTGAACAGTCTAGTACTGGCAAGTGCTGCGACATCTGGCAGCACACCGAACGCCATTAGCCGGTGACAGCAACCTAAGCACTGCCTATCGCATCTGTGCTGAATTGTCTACCCTCCCCCCCCGGTTTCTGTCCTTGCCTATGCACTCTGGTGCTTCACACCCATTATTACCATACAGCGGCCAATAAATAACCAGCTGTACTGCAAGTCAGTCTGTGCACTTGATCTCTGGCCTTCACCATAACAGTGATACTTGGCAGGCGGCTGATGGACGTGACTGTAGCTCTTATCATCCAGCTGCAGCTCATGCATGAACTGGTGAATCCACCTGGCATAAACTCAGAATAACAACTGCAGCCAGTTTTCTTTTTGGTGTCTTTTCTAATTTACTAAAGTGCTCCCCAATGTTCGCAGTCAAATTTAAAGAATAATTAAATTCAATTGTTCACAGAGACGCTTTGCAGACCAAAAAGTCCAGCCTAATCTCCAAAATAGCAAGTGAGGCAAAAAAAAAAAAAAAATACTCCCAATAGAGGAAAAAAAATATCCACAAACAGTGGTGAGAAAAAACTCCCCGGTGGGAAGAAATCTCAGGAGGAACCCGGCTATAGTGGGGAAGCCCATCTTCTGCTGGCAAGCTAATTAATAAATTTGGTTTGCAGTCTATTAAAAAAAACTCGTTAAAAAATTTAAGCAGTAGCGTCTGTTGCTCCAGAGAGTTGAGAGGCAAGGATTGTGTTGAACTGGATCAGGACCGGATCAGAACAATATCAAATTGTGTATTACTCAGTTCGCAGTACTAAAAGTTTTATTGCAGGAAGCTACTTTTTATGTTAGTTAGCAGTGAACTACTTTAGTTTTGTTTTTTTTTTCGTTTTCCGACAAATAATTGAGAGATGTCCATTGTCAACTAAAGTTAATATTAGTGAGAACACATAATGACTACTGCCATTATCATAGAAATATTAACCACTCTGCGCAGATGTAGACGCCAGTAGACATGGGGCTGCTCTACTTATGCATGCAATTACACTATTCTTTCACTAAATGGCACACCTGGATCAGTTATTGAATATTCACAAGCAAGCCGAGCTTGAACACGGTTTAGAAGAAGGATGAGTTCAGTCCCATCCCTGTTTCACAGAAATTGGGTAAATGAAACTCCTCAGCTGAGTCTGATGCGCAAACTGCCTGATATACTTGCCCATAGTATCTATCCAGCAGTTAATGGAAATGATCTGTAGTGACAGAAGAAAATTGCTGACCTTTTCTGCCACCAGTTCAGAAGTAATAGGTTAAAGGTTTTTCAACTGAATAGTGAAAAAAATCAGTTTTCTGAAGCAAAAATTCAACATGGTATTGATACTATATGTTTCTACAGTCAATTATAGTCATCAGTGATTAGAAATGCATGATTCCCTACCACTGAATTATGTGTAGATTCACCCAGCGGCAAATTCAGTTGTTCCTAACAACCTCATACTCCACTGTTTGCTCAGGGCTATCTGCATAAAGCAGAGTTAGAGTTCATGTCCATGTGAAACTTTTGTGGTAATTACTCATTGATTGACAATTTAAAAAAAAAAAATCCAGTTCCAGATAGTGTAAACTTTCCTCAGTAATTTAAAGACATTGATTAGAGCAGTGGTTCCCAACCCAATCATCAGGGACCCCCTGCCCTGCAGGTTTTTGGTCTCTTTCTACTCTTTCACACCTGATCCATTTAAGGGCTTCATGCTGATTGGTTGAAAAAGATCTATCTGAACAGGGTGTGCATGAAGGTGCATTGGGCCTTAAATGGATCAGGTGTGCTAAAATATAGCTGCAACAAAAACCTGCAGGACAGGGGTCATTGAGGACTGGGTTGGGAACCATTGGATTAGAGCCTCAGAAAAGTACTTAAACGCTTGCACAGCAGCTAGTTAGGTTATGTTCGCTCAACTTTGCTCAGCCAAAAGGGACGTGATTGCATAGAAAAAAAGACCTCTAGAACCCACCCGGGAGTGCTGAGGTTATATTTGTGGGATGGAAATGTGATTCAGAGAAGGAAAATGGCAGTTATTCTGAATGGAACAGACTGGAAGGCTGACAGCATTGATTCTTTGGAGGAGAAATTCAATGATGGAGAGTTTTTCCACTTGAAGTATGAGTAGAACTGACTTTGCATGGAGTAGCTCTATCTTACTCCCAGCCAGCTAGTTAACTAGCCGGCTATTTCTTATTTTTGGTTTACCACCATGATCACAGAGTTAGTTTGCCACATTGGCTAACAAGCATTGACATTAGCCTTTGCTAATAATACTGCATGTGCTGTCATTTTGCTTAATATGGAGATCTGTTTTTGAATATTCACTACATTCAATGAAATAAAATGCCTTGGATTTTTGCTCTTTTAAAATGCAAACAGCTGAAAGACATCAGTAAATTCCCTGCTTCATTCATTGCGTGGATGACTCTATTCAATGTAGGGTAGCATATTGCCT
This sequence comes from Gymnothorax reevesii, assembly GCA_029721435.1. Lineage (NCBI taxonomy): Eukaryota > Metazoa > Chordata > Actinopteri > Anguilliformes > Muraenidae > Gymnothorax > Gymnothorax reevesii. Next base: position 11,085,114 of record CM056590.1, on the reverse strand, counting down.
GCTTTTAGCTGATGTTGGAAGGTGTGTTACGTTAAAATATAGTATATTACAGTTATTACTGTGTTAGTGAGTGATACTTGCTCCTCATAAGGTGTAAAAGTATTTATACAAGCTTGCTTGAATGATCAGAATTGTAAACAGCAAGCTTTCCATCACAGAGTGAACATTCTGACTGTAAAATAAGCAATTCCTTTATTGAAAACATGTGCTTGCTGATGCGGCTTTGAAGAAAAATAGTCAAAACTCTGAACTTAATCATGGAGAAAAGGCATGTTTTCGGTTTGGAGAGGTTACTGATGATGACTGATGTCCATCCAGGCCTATATTGATAAATTCATGCTAAATTCTGCCAGAAAGTTGAACTTAATGAGTGAAAATTTGATTGTTGCCGGCTGCTGCAAGTCACTAGTGCCTGCACACTATGTGGGCATAAAAACCAATTGTGAAAAAAGGATTGTTCCCTAACTTGTCATATTGAGAATATCTGATACAACCCTGCAGTCAAGTGGTGCAACCCAAAATTCTGAAAGGTTGGGACAGTGTAGAAATATGCAGATAGAAAAGAAGTGATTTGAAAGTTCTCTTTCACCATTTACTTTAAAACATTGAAGATAATTTTCTTTAAATGCATTACTAATAGACTTTATTGGTCTTTGTAAAGAAAAAACACTAATTACAAGTTCAATGCCTGCAACATATTCCAAATAAGTTGAGTTGGATGAGACAATATACCTGGGAGGAAAACACCTGTTTCTACGCACTAAATGTGCTTTGATAGGTTTAGGGTACAATTCACAAGAAAGTATTTATTACAGGAATATGGCAATAGACGAAAGAAGACAAGGGGCAATTCAGCTGAGTTTCTAATGACTGGCGAGGGCAGGGGCGTGTCCGTGCCCAGGTCGGTGGCCGTCTCAAGGAGAAGCCGCTGCTTGCTAGTAGGACTGAAAGGTTAAGCAGGCATGCAGTGCCAACCCAGGAGACCAACGAATGCTTGGGAGGTGTTCCTAGTAAACTGAATAAGAAGAACAGGCAGGAACGAAGCATTTACAGAAACACAGTCCCAATTCTGGAACCGATTTAAGGCTGAACACAAAAACGTTTCTCTCTTTCATAAATTTACAGAAGCCAGCAGATCCCACAAAAGGATACAAACCATAACGGTGATATGTCACCCACTGGCAATACAAATTACATGAAAATTTTCCATGGGACTTATAACATGTCCTAACCTCAATACTAGAAGACATAAACTGACTGGAAGGTTTAGTAGGGTATGAACTATGACAATACAGCAACTATAATGACACGACAGGAAAATTATATACAATATATGTGACGTTCACAAAAGGGGCGAGGCATCTTAATGAGCCCCAAGGAGCAGGGGAGGTGACAGGGCCATAAAAATCATGTAAATCACAAAAACACGCTAGGAGAGGAGCCGATAATTGACATGCGATGGTTATGACAACAGGTGACCCATTAAGAAGAATTAGGTACTATTTTCATTGCTCGCTCTAAAATAAGCATCCGTAAATCTTTTTTAAACAATTGTTTTTTAACGAGCGAAGATGGGGAGAGGCTCAGTCGTTCGAGTACAGCAGAGAACTGATAAGCCTAGAGTTTTGGAGCAACTTTTCTCAATGCATGATTTCACCATATCTCGCTTCACTAATCCTCATCTACCCAAACTACGGCTTGACAACAATTGTGGTGTTTCAGAGCGGGTTGCCAGTGATGGAAACTGATTGGCCGTTTTGCGGTGATACATGTAAATATGAACCAGGGAAAGCTGGTACAATTCAGTGGGATTTATTGCTACACCCAGGACCCAAAGAGGTCCGTCCACCCCCTGTAGCTCTTCTCTCTCAGTTGTTTGTTTGGTTTCGGTTTGGCCGGGCTGTCAACAGTGGATTGCAGAGACACCGCCAAGCAAATCAACCTCATGAGGTCAAGTGTCACGCCAAGACAATACGGCTGCATCCTTGTTTGACAAAGTCAACTTCGCGGGTTAATGTCTTTCCTCACTGATTATTAGCAATGCTAGTCACAGGCAGGGAGATTTTTTGTGTGGAAAACCCTCCAGTTTTTTTATTTTTTTTAAATTTCATTTAAAGTATTTCCTGTCAAAAATTTTTTTTCCATGTTCGTTATGTTTGATCTGCAACTCGATGACACTGGCCTTCATTCTATGGAGAGCAAGAAAACCAAAAAAAACAGATGCTAATATTTTTACACATGCTAAACTCCACCACACATTTTTGTCCGTGATTTGCAGTTCCTGAGTCCATTTGAGCTGAGAGCGATAAAATGTATTTTTTAAAAACTCTCTGCCAAAACAAGACGGTCACGGTAAATTAGGACCAAAAAGGTGATTTATTTAACTTTTTGTCACTCCAACTTCATTTCTAATTTGTTTCTACAAATGATCTCACGAATCCGTTGAAAACATTTATGTAATCATGCATTATATATGATTTTAACCTTTCTGCTCAATCACATCAGTTGAGCATTTCATGGATTGACCGTGCAGATACACGTCTAGCTATAACGTGGCGTGTCGACAGGCATGTACTGCACGTGCATGCAGTCCTGTGTTTAGGCTAGCGAGACAAGTATTCACATACAAATGAATGTGCACACAGGGTCTGTGCTATCCAGTGTTATTTCACAATTATATGAATCAATATTTAAGAGATTTCATTACCAACAATAAACATTATCTAGTTTGGTTGTTATTTTCTGTTTCACCTGTAAAACATTCATTGCTTTGAAAACTTGCTTTCATTATTTTTTTCCCCCAAAGGTGGTCTTTACGGTATTTTCTCGACTGATCAGAACATTAGCTTTTTCTTTTTCAGAAAAACCATCAGCTCTCTAATTACTAAATGTGACCTACCAGAGGTTACGCACAAATATTCTTCAAATACTGCAACCCATATCACATTGAATTGAGAAAAAGCTAAAATTAGTAAAGGATTTCTACAGAATGTTCTGTCTTCATAATTTCCAGGTCAGTTTGACCGGTTGCACAGTTCCGAAACGTCCGAAAAATGAACATTACTCACTGGTCAGAGCTGCCTGTGCATGCAGCGGCGGTGCATCGAGCTGCAAGAAACGCCCTCTGCTGCACTGGATTGGAGAAGAGTTTGGCAATAATGGGCGAAGCCTGCGAGTCTGACTGGGTTTTCCGCACCACGACAAAAGGGAATACTGAAGAAATGACACAAAAGATCAGATGAGAAATTACTGTTGGCGTAGTTCAGAAATTCAGAGAATGATTCTGGATCTCCCTCCACAGCCAGCAATTACCACTTGAAAGAATGGAGCCTAATAGCTTAGCATCAGTTCAGCTCTTTCATTAGCTGCACAAGCATGAATGCAGCATTTATCATTTGAGATGTTGCAGCTGTCCTGTGCCCCGGTGCTTGCAGGGAAATTGTCGGCATGAGCTTCCAAGCTCTATTCCCTTTTCATGGGCCTTTCCCCATCATCAATACGTGGAATCCCAGGCTGCTGAAAAAAAGTCAAACAAATGGATAAAACTGAGACTGAGAAAAATTAACGAGAAACAAAATTCGGCAACGTTTTTGAAGATAATCACTGGACATAAGAGAAATGGGCATTAGCTGACATTTACAAAGGCCACTGCCTCGATGTTTTTCAGTATTGCATTCAAAGCAGAAGAGACACAGCTTTAGCATCTGATACAGCAAAGGGATGTAATGCATATCTCTATTTTTTTCTTTAAAACAGAAGGATTTTTCATTTTCCGTTTACTTCCAATCTCAGGCTGAATTTGAGTGCTGAAAATTTAGACACTTCTTTACTGTGCATAAAAAACCTTATTTACATAAATGGTGTCTTTATATTTTTGATAGCGTGTACTCTCCTGTATGATCAGTGCCCATGGACTCTCCTGGATAAAAAGAGAGCTCATCCCCGACAAGAATTTCCTGACTGAACTGCGCGCTCGCGCCTTAAAAAATGGAAGGGAATGGGAAAAAAATGAAAGACAGAGTGTCCACTGTGATATGCCCTTATCAAAATTATGCCCTGATTGAAAAAGGGAGGGAGACTTACGTCTCCGCCGAAGTCCCAAGTTTCGAACGAAGAGCAAGGTCACAAATTTTATATTTCCAGAAGACCCGTCTCACCCTAAGTTCCTTGATACAATGGTTAATTTATGCCGGAATAAAGAGGCGATTGATAACAAGGGCCTCACATGGGACCTCAACTTTAATTTGGCCGCTCAGCAAAATAACCGGTTGTGAGGTTTTTCCACAAATTTACATAAACCCTTCTTTTAGAAGAAAGAAAGAAAAAAAAAAACAAAGAGAAAATGCACCTTGTAGTTTCACGGCCCATTAAAGAACAATTCAATGGACAATAAAGACGCTGAGTTTAGAAATGGAAAAAAAAAAGCACATTCAGTCCCATTTATCTCAATGGCTGCTTTGGGCAAGTCCAAACCTCCCATTTCTAGGAGTTTATTAAAGATAAGCTTTATAAAAGAAAATTAAATTAATGAAAATCAGGTTGTTTGAAAGTTAGAACAGCCTGTTGAAGTAAGCAACTCTGCGCAATGCTTAAAGACACACACTAGGCAACTTCTGTTGCACTGTCCCCTCAGTGCGGTCTTGAGAATATGACATTGGACAGCCACCTCTTTAAAGGGGCCGTTCACCACCAGAAAATCCTTGGTATATTAAATGCTCAGGCTCTGTAAAATGATCCTTGCACAAACTTTTTTTAGTTTCCCACTGTAGCTCCAGATTTTGACTGATTCAGCCATACATACACCGTCCATAAGCACTTACTGCAGAAACAACTGCCCCATTGCAATGCGCCGTCCACCTGATCAGACACATCCTCCCAAACCACCCAGAGGACATGCTTACCTGAAGCGGGCCAGACCTACAGAGCCCATACAGGTTTGCAGCAGACGAAGAGACCAATGGAGGGTACCTGCAGAGGGCCTTTCGGCCAATTATGCCAACAGTCTGTGCCATGTCCGCATGCACAGGCTATAAAAATGCCTTGGCAAGGGGCATTATTTTCCACTTGTGGCCAACTGACTGCCAATGGACAATTAAGCAGTCACGGGGTCATTAAAAACTGGAGACACCCCGAAGACTTACCTGTAAGCAAGTCCGGCAACGTAAGGACTTGCCTGTGAACACATCCTAATTGACAATTAAATGAGATTTCATCAATGAAAGCAACTGGGCCTTTAAAAACAATTTTTTAGAACTTGACCTGCTTCTTTAGGTTCAATAAATATGCGTAGGTAACCCATGCATGTGATTCAGAGTTCAGGTAAGATACGACTCCCCCTGAGATCACCTTGCCCATTATATATCAAACAATTTACTTGGGTAGTGTAAAAAAACAAATCTGCAACATCATTAGTGAAAAATTTATTGGAGTAAACTGAGCGCATGACAATTTGGAAAGCCATGATTACGACATTTTCTGACGTAGCATTATTTTCTCCAGTTCTTCAATGGTTTCTTCCAAGAATTCATGATATGTCCCATTATGTCGATTATTCCTTGATATAGTGCAGATTGGTCACACCGGACACTAGTATACCATAATTCAACGTCTTTTCCTGGCTCATTCTCTTAGCTACGCCAACACCAAGAGAAACCGATTGCAGTTAATCGATATTGTCAATATGAAAAGTGCGACATCCATGACATTAGACAAAACAGCCGCCCTTAATATACCTTTCATTTGAAGTTATACTCGTCAGGGTCACTAAGCAGGGATGCGTTTCCTGATATCACAGATGCTAACTTACATAGTTGGGCCCATTGACTGTGAATGGACGAACTATGTAAGTTGCTAACTTAATTAGCAACTACACTTTTGGGAAACACGCCCCAGGCCAGCAATTGTTAGCTTGGCTTAGTAGACAAGCTGGTAATGTTAGCCAAGTAATTACTGTTAAATTGACAGCTCGCAGCACTCAAGGATTCTGGCGACTTATATAGCCTCTTCATAAATCGGAGTTTGTTGAGTCTTGACAATGAATTAATTTAGCTATAAAAGGGTTTCGCTACCAAATTCTTTATCTAACAGGAGACTGAGCTAGTTTGGTGGCGCTAGCCAAGGGGAGGCTCACCGTAAGTTAGCTGTGTACCTTACGCTGAGCTCCTATCACGTTCATGTAACTTGGGACTCATATAGACATTTACACACCTTGTTTTCCTGGTTCAACATGAGAGGACGTTTGTGCACCAGCTTCACCCGTTTTGCAGATTTAATAAAATGTGCAAATTCATTTTCACACACTGACTTATGATGTATAAAAATCAATTGGCATGGTAAGTTCACAGAGACCTGTCAGCCAATAAGAAAGCATTTGGACATATTTTCCAGTAATAAACCATCTCTGATTGGTTCTTCTTGTCTCCGTTCATTGAAGACAAAGAAACACAACACTGCCATCTTGGTTTGCTGATGTTCAATTACGTAGTAACTAACTGTCAAAGTGAAGAATTATTCAGGTCTAAGGAAAAATATCTTTTGGGCTACGGCCTTGAATGCCCTGGTTTGTCATTGAATTTTTATTTGTCAGAAAAGAATTACATTCACCACGGTAACTACCGCAAGTATTTTTCTCCTGATGATGGATTACGGTTGTCAATGACAATCGTGATCAGCGCCAGTGGGAATCTTTGGGTTGGCCAGCAGTGCAAGTGGGTGGACCCAAGCCCGCAAGCCCGTCCCTTAATGCCACGCATGATTTACATGTGAACTCGTGTGAACGGTTGTCACATAAGTTTCCACTCTTCGAATGTCTTTGTTCCTCGTTTTCATAAATATTTCCCAAATGAAAATAAGTAAAAGGAGCAGACATGCACTTTTTTAAGGCAGTCCAACGTTGTTCAAGAAAGAAGTCTGCCTTCAACTAGGAATGTCATCGGACACATCACAATTAAGATATGAATGAAAAACTAATTTGAGTGATGGATTTTTTAATTTTATGAGCTTACTTACACAGAACGTGCATCAGCTTCCGGGGAAATCCCTAGCTCTCCAGTTTGTCATAAAATTTCAATATCTGTCAGAAATATCACACCCAGCACAATTGGTTTGACATATAAAGGATTATTTAATGAACATAAACTTCAATGAACAGCATTGCAAAAATGTGAGAAGGTACCAAATATGTTATCATTTCAAAGTACAAATTGACTCTTTGATGTCTGGTTTATCAAGGCTGTTTTCACTTTCAGGGTGCAGAACAATCATCTGACTGATTAGTCCTTCCTCATTTGAGTGACTTCAAAATCCAGCATAAATAAATGATTGTCCATAAATAGAGGCACATGGTCTTTGTTTACTTAGAGATAAGCCCACTTCTGAAAAATAAACAGTGATTTGCAAGAACTGATGCAACAGTGTTGAATAATTTAGATGCCAGTAGATTGAGAAAGAAAGCGTCGTTAATAATATTCGACTTCAGAGTTCAAGAAAAAAATGTTACAGACGGGCTCGGAATCACTTATCTCAGGGCAAAGACCAAGAATGGCTAGTTTTCAGTTATCTTTATCCAAACGCATTGGACTGCAGTTTATTCCACAGCAGGATATTGGTAAAAAAAAAAAAATTTCTAAAAGCACCTGGTAGCAATTAAATCAGCGCTTCAAATTCAATGTTTGAAAAACTAAAGCGAAAACTCATGAAAACTAGGTCCTGCTGAATATGGAACATGACCGGCGCAGGCTTGGCAGAGCATCGTGAATACGCCACACTCGGCGATGTCAGTGAGTCACAAACAGCCTCTGCATATTGAGGATTTGTGACAAAGTGAAAGTAAAAACGTCAAAGCAGGACAAAATATAAACAGGACAGAGAGAGAGAGAGATGGGCAATCGAAGAAAAAAAAGGGTATCATCACTGGTTCATTGTGCCTCAACATCCATACCCCTGGGTGTCAACAGGTGAGAGTGGGCGATAAGAACGTTTGATGTTACCGACCAGCATTTTTACCGCCCAACTTTATTCCTTCCATGAGTCCTCTCAGCAGGACATCAAAGGACTACCCACACAACCAACCACCCCCCTCCCCCCATCTCATTTTAATCCAGTGCACTGCGCCCCTCAAGTTCAAAGCACTCCTCCCTCTCCGGCCCCCTCCGCAAGACTGCTACCAAAACGTTCTCTTTCCCCATCGCCTACTAAGTACCGATTACAGCTCCTCCAGGGTGGTGACCAGCTCCTGCTATTAATTAATCCTACAAAGAGGAGGGGGGTACATTTCCTGGCATTTTGAGAACACAGACCCCTCTTTCAAAGCCAATTCAACCCAACCAAGGAGAAGAGAGGGCCAGAAAGAGTGTGGGGCTTGAGTGAGGCAGGGTTAGAAGAAAGACTTTCCCTCCAAAAGTAGCAGTTGAGGTGTGGAGCGCATTTGAAACCGTGTTACGCGCGGGCGGTCGAATGTTTTGTCACGAAGAGCTCCTGCCTTCTCTCTACCGGCACAAAAAATGAAAGATGACGCTGGAACGTGAGCACGTTTGCCGAAAGCGAGGCTGAGCCGAGGCGAGAGGTTTTGAATCGGGCCGACCGTTCGCCAAATCCCAAACATCGTCTCCAACTCCCAAACCCCGACAATTTCCTTTTTGAACCGAACGAGCCAATTTCACTTTAACGGAGGAGCAGTAGGAAGGAAGAAAGAGGGAGAAAGAGAAGCAGAAGACATGAGAGATGGAGAGGGAGGTGAGTGGAGGGATGGATGGTAAAAAAAAAAAGCCCTAACAGTAGCGATGAGATTAAAGCCTTTCATTCATTTCTCTCTTTCGTATTCAAATTGGGCACTGGGGGCTCTGTGAAAGTTCGACGTAAGCTTGTTCAGGAGCACTTCTTAAGTGCCTGAACATGAATTTCCAGGGAATAGACTACAAGCTATGAACCCAGCTGATGAAAGAGAGATAAGATGCCCCACATGAACCATCTCAGGAATGGGGGGCAAATGCCCCTCACTGGCCGATCGAGAGGAGCTTTGAGCCGCTGTGAATAGCCAGAGAGGGATTTGACCGTTAAAGGCTGGGACAGCACACACTTCTAACGCCACAATAATTTAATGGATTTAAGCAGACGCAAGCCTTTACTTGGCCTGCCTGCTTTCCGCTGCGTCTAAACATAAGCCTGTCATTCATTCAAACCAAGGGTTACTCGGTTTGATACTATTGCACATTTAAAGGGGGTGTGTCTCAAGCTGGGCATGCGCAATCCGATCACAAAAGCTTATGCTTACGTGGGCTATGACGAAATACCACTATCCGTTATTGGAAGGGGGTCAGTAGTAATTCAAGCAAATCCCAGCCACTTCCGTAGCCATCCAAGCAAACTTCAAAAACAGTTATTAAGTTTTGCTACTTTTGACTACTTTTCATAGAGTACCTTTCCTCAGTTTTGTCACTTTGACTTCAAAATAAGGCATTGGTGATGCCAAATATGCAGATTATCATCAGCTGACTAAAGCTTTCTCCCAAACACCCATTTAAGACTTGAGAGGCTGAGGAAAGAAATTTGTAAACACTTACGGCTTGCAAACGGCGAATCAGTGGCATATAGGCAGGTCTTTTTTTGCTTTTGCCAAGTGGCAAACACTTTTTCACCCATGTCGATGCATTTATTACAGGGCCAGTTCCTAGCAGGGGGCAGGGGTGAGAATTGCCGACTCAAATTGTTGGTCTGCCCACCCAGTCGGGTAGTTGTGTTCCGCGCGTTTTGAATCCAGCAATCAGGTGTATTAAGTTTGCTCATCTAGTGTCTTCTGTGCCTCATAATGGTGCCCAGGGTTCTGATTTGTTATGGCTGGACAGTATTAAAGAACAGGAGATAACCCCAGTATCCCACTGTGTTGAATTGTACAGTGCTATTCGACACAGCTTATTGCTCCTGGCTGGAGTCACTAGCTCACAGAGAAAATCTAAGGAAACAAATTAAATTTAATTTTAAATTGTTTGCTGATTCAACCCATAACAGCTGTATCTATGCAACATTGTTATCTTGATTCTTTTGTTATTGTTTGTTTTGGTGTTGTACTGAATTATGAGCTCGGGTGGTGGTTAACTGATAGCTGGCGAACATTAGTTGATGTTAGCTTGCAAGCACAGCAAGCCACGAGCAGGGGTCAGTTGGTTGATTTTATTTTTTTTATTGGATAGGTAGCTAGCTAATGTTGTCACACAGGTAAAGACATACTTTATTCAAATGAATGATCATTATACATCTATTTGTGCTTACTTAACATAGCCCTGTACAACCAATTGTATTACAGCTCCTGTTAGCTTTTCAAGGGTTCACATACTTTGGTGTAACATTGGTTCTACTGCCCCTAGTGCCCTGTTCGATCATGGCTGATGACTGATCATGGGCAGTGCTGCATCTGGCTTGTGATTTAAATAATTGCATATCATCTTCACATATTTAAAATTATTTCACATGTGAATATTTAGCCTAATTAGTCCAAGCTGGCGTCGATCATGGCAGAGTTTGACATACTAAACAGTGGCGGGTGGTGGACGGAAAACTGGGGGAACACACTGGGTCTAAAAATTGTGGAACAATTTCAGAAAAATGTTCCTCAATTTTATCACAGAATTAAAGAGAACAACAAAAAAAAAAACCCTTCAAAATCCTCCAAGCAGCGGGATGCAGAATTATGTTTTTTGGGAAAACTTTTATTCGGTTTTGCCTGTGATTACTGTGGAGATCTTTTTTTTCTTCTTTTTTTTAACTGTTCTCTTTAATTCTCCTTCAAAATAACCAAGACATAATTGAGATCAGGGGCATACAATTATGAGATCTCCTCTGTTTATCCCACTTCTCAAGTATTGCTCAAATGGTTATCTCAACTGCCATAAATGTGTTGCTGCCATAAAATTCAAAATGAGCTAATATTTTTAATGAAAGGGTGAAATTTCTCACCTTCAACATCTGATATGTTGTCCATATTCAATTATGAGCAAAATGTAAGTTTATGAGATTTGCGAATCATTTACATTTTACACAGCATCCCAACTTTTTTGGAATTGGGGTTGTATGCATAACACTTATAGTAGTAGTTTCCTACAAGGAAAACAGCTTGTAGACTGTTGTAAAACATAGTGTGATATGGATTAAAAGTTTCCCACCCCAAATCTCTGATTGCCCCTCCAATCAGAATAGTCTGGAACTGGGCCTGTTTCATTTCTTTCTTCTTATGCCAGGATTACTTTGCATCCCCCTCCAGTTGCGGATAGTCCATGCAGTAGTCAGCTTTTGTGACCGAACTGCGCCCAGCTGGTGACACAGACGCTTAAGTCTGAAGTAGGTTAAAAATAAATAAATAAATTGTATATTATTACATCACTGAACATAAATTTATTAGCTTATAATTTAACTAGAGGCCTGTCGGCCTAGAGAGCTCCGCAGAGGATGACTGAAATGTCCGTGTCATAACTTAATTTCAGAAATCCTTGAAAACTATTGTAATATTAACACATATGACACATTAATGAAAGACTGAAAAAAATCAGCATAAACACTGAAGTCCAAAATGCTAAATTTCTTAAAAACCGGGATATTGAATTTTCTAATTTTTGCAGGGGATCATCAGAACATCATAAGGAAGGCTCAAAACAAATTAGCAAAAAGTTATGGACAGTTTTTGAGATATTAATGAAAGACTGAAAAAATGAGCACAAACACTGATTTCATAAGGAAGGCTCACATCAGATTTGAACAAAAAGTATCTGACAGTTTTTGAGATATTCAAATTTTAAGAAAAAAGGTTGCCGCTGGACGGACGGATGGACGGACAACAGACAGACAGACGCCAGACGACTCAGCGTTAGAAAAGCTCCGCTGACTGCGACTATTGTCACTGCGGAGCTAAAAAGTTAAATCTAATTCCTTCAAGGAACTATTATCTGTAATGTGAGTAAAAGAGCCGCATGTGGAGAGAAGCACTTCTCTACCAATTACTGCAGACTGTTAAAAACTATAGAAATCTAAAGCATTCCGCATTACATGCATCACCTGTTTGGACCCGGAAAATGAAATAACATCAAATTTCTATTCAGGGAACTACCGTTTGGAAGATCAGGAAAGTAAGGGTTAAATGTACAGACAGCTGCCCGCCAGAAACCCAAGCATCACCACAAGCTGCTGTCAGTTCCAGGCCCACCTTTGTGGGGTGGAGGTGGTGGTCAAAGGGGACAGATGACCCCCCCCCCCCCCCCCGGCCTAAGGACAAGGGGGAGCCTATGCAAAGTTTGCCAATTATATGGAATGAAGTGCAGCAATTTACAATTGGCCTCTGACCAGTGGCGCAAGCGTGTGATGATGGGCCCAGGTACAAGAACTATTTCCAGGCCCTCCAAGCCCCCTCATTCACAAAATATGCACCTGATCCAACACTGTTAGTTTGCTCATATTAATGCACACTGACAGCAATATACTGGCAAACTACAGTATCAAGATATTGCATCGGTTTGTGTATTAGAAGAGGCACAATTTTATTTAAACTTCACTTAACCAGGTAAGTCCCATTGAGATTGAAATCTCTTTTTCAAGGGAGCCCCTGGGGTTTGAGGTGGGGAGGGAGAGGACAATTTGCACAGCCAATTAGATCAGGGGATGATTGGGTGGCAGGTCACAAGAGCCAGGTTGGGAGTTTAGCCATGACACCGCGTAACCCCCTATTCTTTTCAATGAGTGTCATGGGATCTTAAATGACCACAGTGAGTCAGGACCTCAGTTTTACGTCTCATCCAAAAGACAGCGTCTTCTTCAGCACAGTATCCCCATCACTGCACTGCAGCATTCTGGGATTATTCCGCCAGAGGGAAGATTGCAACCTCCTGGCCCACCAATGCCTCTTCTCAGGTGGTCTCCCACCCAAGTACTGGCCAAGCCCACACCTGCTTAGCTTCAGCCATCTAATAAGAACTTATGCAAGTCAACAAATTATACAAATTAACATTTAATACGAACTTTAACATTGTTGAGCGATTAATAAATAATCTTGCAATTTATTATTTGATCTAATGGTGGTAAGTTGCATTGTTAGCTAATATTACTATCATTATACTTCATTAGCTAGATAGCTTGTTAGCTGATGATCTAGCTACAGTCTGATGCCAGCCATACAATAAAACTGCGACTCAGAAATGCTTGTGGCTGGCTAGCTGGTAGGTTTTTGTGAGGCCCAAACATACCACATAGCTTCTACATGAACAACTATTTTAACACTTATAATTGTTTTAAAGAAGAACAAAACTTCACTTTTTTTTCGGAAAGTGTTCCTTAAGTTACATTCCTATAAAACTTTTAAAATGAAACCTACAACCAGGAAAAAGTGACAAAAATATAGAACGGCTGTTAAAGCCGTGGTGGTTGAGAAAAAAAAGTAATTCAAGTGCCCCTATCTAGCCAAAATAGCTGACTTGGACATTTGGTCTCCATATTTCCCAATAGCTTGTTTGCAATCCCATAGTCCCAATGGTGCACGAAAGCCAGATGGGGAGCAGGAAGTGAAGAATGCCGGTCGAGAATCTTTGGAATGTATTTCTATACATTTCAGCCATATATGTAAACTTTAGTAGCTAAATGATTGTAGCCTTTCACGAAGCGGTCGTTGCATACACAAGTTTTTTCTGAATCCGCTACTCCGGACTTTAAACGGAGATTTTTAATCCATGTCTGCTGTCGTTTTTCCATGAGCTTTTTAAGTTTCTTGCTTTTATATGTCACTACTTTTGGGACTCGAAAGTACACTGAACAAAAATATAAACGCCCCATGTCAAATTTTTGAGATTTTATTAACAAAATACTGCAAATGGGATTCGTCTGTGAATAGCCCTCTTCTCCAGCGTGCCGAGGGCCATCGAACGTGTGCGTTTGCCCATGTGAGTCGGTTCCAACGCCGAACAGCGGTGAGATCCAGACCACGGTGAGGACGCAGAGCGTGCAAGTTGGCTTCTCGCAGGCAGTTACGGACTGTCTGTGGTGTGATGCGTTTGTTGTGCAAACCAACGGTCTCATCTGCTGTGCGTGTCACTGATCTGAGCCGATCCCACAGGTGGACGAGCCGGATGTAGCGATCTTGTGCTGGTGTAGTCACACATGGCCGACGTGGATGAGGTCGATTTGCGGTACTGCCCGTCTGTCGGAAACAAACTCTCAAATGGCCTATCGTCCGATAGCTAACATTCAGCTGCACAGCGACCGCTCTGGTGGACATCCCTGCATCCAGCATGCCAATGGCACATTCCTGCACGACGTGAGACATTTGAGGCATGATGACTTTTGAAAAAATTTGGCATTTTTGGATGGCCTTTTATTGTCCCCAGTATAAGGAGTGTCTGGGCACTGCTCATTTTGTCTGATCACCGTCTGGAAATGCCACACCCATGAGCAAGCTACCCATGCCATGGGCACTAACACATCCCCATACCATCACAGAGGCTGGCTTTTGAACTTTGTACTGAAAACAATTTGGATGGTCCTTTTCCTCTTTAGCCCGGAGGACAGGATGTCCATGATTTCCAAAAACAATTTGAAATGTGGACTCGTCAGACCACAGCACACTTTTCCACTTTGCATCAGTCCATCTCAGATGAGCTCAGGCCCACAGAAGCTGGCAAAGTTTCTGGGTCTTGTTGATATATGGCTTTCACTTTGCATGGTAGAGTTTTAACTTGCACTTGTAGATGTAGCGACGAACATGTTCTAACTGAAAATGGTTCTCTGAAGTGTAATATCCTTTTCAGATTGATGTCGGTTTTTAATGCAGTGCCACCTGAGGGACCGCCGGTCACGGGCAAGTTTAGCAGTTTGAATATTAAATATTTTGTCTTTGTAGTGTACTCAATTGAATATGGGTCGAAAAGTATTTGTAAATCATTGTAATCATGTTTATTCACGTTTTACACAACATCCCTACTTCATTGGAATGGGGGTTTGTATATGAGATTACATGAACAACGTTCATCTAATTAATTCATTAGAAACAAAATTTGAAACTTATCTTAATACCATCTTCAGCAGCATTTAATATGTTGCATTCTAGCACTTCAGGACGGAATTACGAGAGATTTCAGCTGATTGCCATCCATGCGATCTCATATTGTAGCCTTCCTTATTGACGCAAAGCAGAATGTCTCAATCATTCATGGCAACGCAGCTTATTGGTAGCCAATGGACTCAGTAAAATAATTCACTTAATTGTCCAATTCTCAATTGGACACAGGTAGAGAGTTATCCTGCATTATGGTAATGTCACTAGTTGTAGACAGAGTTTTAATTTTACAAACAACAAACTTAACACGCGGACCTAAGAGTCGGCAAAACTGCATATGAAGCCAATTGGATGTGGACACAGAAAAAAATATAAGATTTTGCGAGCTACAGGAATTCAGGTGCTTTGAAAGACATTGACGTTTTATGCCACCATTAATTATGAATAGCCAAATACTTCAATATTATTTGCATGAACTGTAATGCAAGCTGAAGGGTAATAGGAAAAGGGGAAATAGGTCTATGTGCAAAATTGTGGGTAATTTGTCGTAAGGATAGGCAGTGGTGTGGCCTGGGTGCCGTTATAAATTCCTCTGCAGATATTCTTGAGCTGTGTTGATCCGCATGAATCCGCTGTCAACTCCCCTTGATGATGTAATAGAAACTCTTTACGGCAAATTAGTTTGAAAGACCAGCAGCCAATGGGGAAAATACACTCAGCTGGCCGATCAGTGGTGTGACGTCATCAGTCAGTCACTCACTCAGCTGCGGACATCCGCAAATGAAAGGCTAGAAGAAAAACTGTGCCGTGATGCTGCCTTGAAGGCAATTATATTGGAACCTCTTAAAGTTAATAATGCTTGCAATTGGTCAGTGAATACAAGAAAACAATCAGAAAGTTCTCATGATACTGCTTCTTATGTGATGTGTGATGGTGGTGCTGGAGTGGGTGTGGGTTGGCGGTCCGATTTCGCTAATTTTGTCCTCCCGTCCATAATTCATAAAGGCTGGCCTGGTCAGCTCTTACAAAAAAATGTCATTTGTAGTTTTTCTCTACATGCCTTTAGGTGTGCCAGTGAGAATATCCATGGTGCCTTGCAGCAGAATCAACAGAGAACACATTGTCCATGAGACTGGTCCCATCCTGTAGAGTTTATCGACATGCTCTGAACCTCCTGACCTCCGACTGACAAGCACTCATGTTTTTTTGTTTGTTTTTTTTTTTTAAATCTGAGCTCTGATTTCAAAGTAGTTTAGGATTAATACAAACACAAGCAAATATACTTTTAAAATGATAGGTATAGCACAAACCCTAATGAGAAGAGAATTATAGCTGCCATGCTAAAAAATATGAATGATAATAGAGCTTGGTGACCAGAATGTTTTGCATCTTGTGGTTTTATTGAGAAGATACCAGTGAATTTTCACTTGTTATTCGATGAGTTTGACAGAGGGAAAGGGTTAGGTGATGTACTTCATCCACAATTTCTGGGATTACATGAAAACGGATGTTTATGGCTCAGATTTGGATTTTCGGTCGAACGGGTGACTAATGTCGGCTTGAGGTGGCGACACTGCAAAGGACAGAGAAGAGCCGCTCGTTTTATTTACCAGGAGGAAGAGGGACAGAGAGAGAAGAGGAGAAGGAGTCTACTGGTGTGTGGTGCCTTTGGAAAAGCTTTTTCCCCTCTAAACTGTACAGTATTTACACTTCAATGAGCTACGGCAAAGCACGGACACAAAGAGGAAAATCCTGGGTCCGCATAACTGACAATTCAGTCTCTTTCTACTTCACCATTTCTTTCTTCACTTTACTTTTATTTCAAGAAAATCCCTGCTTTTTTAGACCCCATTTAGTGATTTTGATGGATAAATGGCTACAGGGGAGAGAGGCTTTAAAGAGAGTTCTCTGAGTAATCTTACAAAACAGAGGTGGGAAACACCTGATGTTGCTGAATGCCGCTTTCACAATACCTCCTCACTTTGATGCAAAACGCGAGATTTGCCGAAAGAATTGTGAAGAGGAAGGAGATGCTAAATGAGCGAATATCTCCTCAAATGCGCGGCCCCTAGCTGGGCCCTCCACAAGAGAAAGATGTGAGCACAAAGACCGTTCCCGATTACGGGTGCAACAGGGGAGAGCCCAACGTGAGTGAAATTCCTTTAGCTGAAATGTTCGGACCGTCAAACCTCTCAATCCAGAGACACAGCTAACAGGAGGGGAAAAAACAGGAAGTGCAGTTTGGACTAAGTCAGAAAGTTCTTCCTTTATTTGGTTAGTAAATTAGCTGTCCCAGGCCTCTGGTTAAAATGTAGCGAGAGGTGTTGTGGTTTAGGTACTTGGTGTCCCAATGGACCACACTGGACGTGAGAGAACTTGAGAGTCAGGCACGACTTGTGGTGCCCAACACGAAAGTGGATGGAAAGCACTGACGGGTGTGAATTCCCAGGCCTGACGTCCACAGACCCCACCCTGGCGCAGGAAGTGGAAATCCAAATATCCTTCTCGTGGGACACATGGGGTTATTCAAACCCCCACTTTAAGTGCTGAGGTCAGGCCCCCATTGACACCCTCACTTAATCCTGGCCTGACTAATGCGAACGACCACAATCCTTTTCGCGTTATCCAATGGACGTTCCAGATGTTTCAACCCCCACCTCCCTCAACCTCATTCCAATTCACCCTCCCCTCCCCTTCCATGTCTCTATGAAGTCATTGGTCCCGTCAGCTTGGATGCTGTGATTTCCAACCATTTATTAACCGTGTGTCAAACGTCTGGCCCAGGTATTCATTTTCACTCTGGCAGACAATCAAGTTAAATGAAGGGTAAAAACCTCAATCAAACAAGATTAATTGCAATGTATGATTAAATGTGATTTCCACTTCCTGGGTAGTGTGTGGCTGGAATGGTTCTGGTAGCACTGGGGCAATTTGTTACCGACAATTTCTGCTACTGCAGTGCTGCTGTTCTCGTTTGTTTCCCGCATTTTAACAACCTCCCTCAAATATATGACTGCTCCCCCAACATGGCCACTGAAGGGCCTTTACAAGCAAAAAAAAAAGATTGTTGCTTTAAGGGGGACTATTTATTTCCATTGTTTAATGAAGAGGAGCTGAGATTCCCATTCAAATTATTTGCGGAGAAAATGAGAACCGGCAGTCTGCGAACAGTGTATTTCCTTTTGGGTAATTTTGTCCCCTGGGGATATTTCTATGAGCCATTAAATGAACAAACTTCCAACACTTGATACAGCGCCACATACATTGACAAATTCAATGTTTTAAAAAAATAAATAGTTCTTCTATTTGATCTCTGGGATGCGGAAACTCTTGCGGTTGATCAAACTGTTTCAGCATTTTTAACAGCTTACCTTTTTAAATTTCAAACTTTGCAAGAGCTTTTTTCAGCCGCGCGTTCACTACACTGGAATTATCATACTGCAGTAAAATGATCCGGCTCACAGTACAACTTTCGCTAATCCTTGAAAAGATCAATTTCAGTTCTTCATTTGAGAAGCTTTAAGGATTCTTTTGGTCTCAGGGTGAGGGGCCGTTTCGACAATGTCATAACTTCATGGGAAGGACATAAATATTCAAAAATGTACTATCTGTGTGATAAATTATTATCTAACCTGTGTTGTAGGTCAGTGTCATATACATATACTGTATCTGCTGGTCACAGTGTTTCACTGATGCTACATCCCATTTATATTGAGTGAAATGTTCAATCCCAGGACGCCATGTTATGGCTGCAGCATAACATCACATATACAATATCTACATCTTTTGCATCATTTTATAAATATTTCTCTGTAACTCAGCAGGACATATTTTGATTCTTTGGAAACTTTCTGATCCTCACCAGAATATAAAATAGGCCTGAATTTCCACTGATTTGAATAATGCAGCTGCATTTGATGGACCTACATGTGGGATCACAATCATCAAGAGGTTAAAATTATTTTTGAAAAACTATGTACAATGAGCACTATAATTCATTGGTCACTGCCTCATTTTTAAATTTTGGTTCTGCGCTGCAGTGCTTTGTTTCTGCTAGGATGCGATCAGCTCAAATTTGGGGGTCTTTGAATCTTTCGCACCTAGACCCCCCCCATTTTTGAGCACATCAAAAAATATTTGACAATTCAACATTATGTAAAATATATCTTTTACATGTAACTGTTCGAGCGCGGTGACTCATTGACTTCCCATTGACTTCCCTACACACTGGGCACCTCTCCTGGCAGTGACCTGTTGAATTGGATTCCGATCTGGTGTTTGACTTTGCAAACAAAACTAAAATATCAAAAAACACGTCACTGTACAATGAATTATAATGTGCACTGTATATCGCATGACTCTCATTTCTGCTTTAATTTACAGTAATTAATTTTCTTTCTGAGACACTGTGCAGAGATAACTAATTCATTTTTCACTTGTATCAGTCTGAGTTATGACAAGGACCGGGAACAAGATGCAGTCCGAGTACAATCCGATGAAGTCCATTATTAATAGGAATGTGGAAATGGTTAGAAGGGACAAAGCCCATTTTCCAACAATCTCTTTGAATAATCTGGCAGATGTGGTAGGTAAGGTCCTCCAGGGTTGAAGAAAAAACCAGAAGATTGTCTAAGTAAACATAGCTGACCCTGGGGACCATGTCTAAGCGGACATCATTGATGAGATTCTAGAACAGTGGTTCTCAAACTCGGTCCTGGGGGATCCCTGTGTGTGCTGGTTTTAATTCCAACCACAATGGCAATCTCAGTATTTTAACAAAATGTTAATTATCCAAACAAGAGCTTATACTGTGGGATTACTTAAACTCTTAAATCACATCCTGCCAGAATTGTCTATGTATACAATAAAAAATGTATCTTCTATGTGTGTGTTGTACTCACTGGATTAAATTTCAAACAGTTGATTTCAATATGCATGGAGAAAGGTAACTATAACCAATGCAATTGAAGACTGTGGTCAATCAGAAGGCTCTTAATTGGTATGTACACCTGGCCTTCATTCCTACACGTCAAGAATATCATGAAGAATGTAACAACGGCAATGAGGGAAAAAAAGCCGATTTTTGCGTACACAGAAATTGACCGAGTTACATGTTATGTCACTAGGTTTGAAAATGTATCGTATTAGTCTGTTACATCTTAAATTTTTTGCCTATAGTGCAATGAGCACAATGTAGAATTGGTCATCTTTGGGGCATTGCAAAGCTAAGTTTGGCATTCTGTAGATTAAGATGGTAAATCACCTCTCTGAAGACCAAAAGCAACTAATGAAGAAAAACTAACAGCTTGTTAAAATCCTGGAATTGCAATTGTGGTTGTAATGAAAACCAGCATACACAGGAGTCCCCCAGGACTGAGTTTGAGAACTGCTGGTCTAGAACACAGCATGGGCGTTATTGAGCAGGAACGGCATCACCAGATATTCATAGTGCAGATATTTGAAGTGGCTGGGGGACGAGTTAGACTCTTTCTTCCACTCTTATCCTTCCCGCATGCGCACTAAGAGGCTAGGATTGTGCAGTTCCTGCTTGGTAAAGTAACCACAACTCTTGAGGTTGGAGAATTTTGAGTAAATCAGGGGAAGAGGGTGAAGATTCTTCATAGTTATTGAACTGAGTCCCGATAATCGATGTATGGATGTGCAGACCCCTCTTTTTTGGCCTTGAAGAAGAAACTACCTTCGGCAGATGACAAAGACGCTCTCCAGATGCTAGGGATTGATTTATGTACTCCGCCACAGCTCGGGACTCCTGGGATGCAAAAGAGTACAGCTGACCCCTGGGCAGCGATGTTTTGCGTACGAAGTCAATAGCCTAATCGAGAAGTGTATGTAGTGGAAGCTCAAACTTTCCTGAAGTTACTATGACGGAGATTAAAGTAGATGAAAGAAAATCAAGTTAGGTGGCTCCTCCAGGAGGTCAGAGGAAGGGGGTGCTATTGAACTGGATGATGAGCAAAGACAGGAACAATCCACTCCAGGACTAAACCCGTTAGCCAGTCCACAGGAGGGTTTTGGTGCTCAAGGCAAAGCCTTTCCAACACCACCAGGGTTTGCAGTGGCTCCATGATGAAGAATGCCAACTGTTTGAAATGTTTATAGGAGTTTAGCACGAGCACCAGTTTGGTTCCATCTGTGAATTCAGATGGTAGTAACTCAAAGGCCATCAAACACTGGGGCAGGTAGAGGTGTTGCCGTCGTAGGGGTTTAACACCAACATTGGTTTCCAATGTGCAATTGCCCAGAGAGAGTCTGCTGCAGAATAGAGCTGGCTGCTTGATTGGCAACGACAGACTCCAGGGAAATATTTGTAAAAGCCATGAGTCGATTGGTGAGGGCTCCAATGCACTGGTGTAGTTGGTGGGTCTCTTCCTCTTGCTGACCAATCCAGATACCTTGGTACCTCAGGGCATCAACCGGGCAGAGCATTTCTGTTATTTTCATTCCAGGGCTGGATGATACTGCTGCGATCCTGACAAGGAACCTGATGCAGAGTCAACCCAGACAGCAAAAAGTTCCGTATAGGATTCGGCCACTTCCGCCCTACCTCTGTTTACCAGTCAGACAAGCTGAACGCACCTGCAACGGATCTGGCAGATTGACAGTCGCTTGAGAGATACGTGCCAGATATGGGCTGTAAACGGTTGGTCTTTTTTGGATCCGGTTCAGATCTGGTCCAGATCTGTTCCAGAACTGTAAAGTGGATCTGTGCCGGATCTGGGCCTGGGAGCAAAAATTCTGTGGAGCAGATTGCTTTCGGGATGTTGGACTACGTCCGGCGCAGATCCGGCCCGGATCCATTTGCTGTCTGGGAGAGTACAATCCAATGAAGCCATTTATGGATCGTAATTCAGTAACGGTAAGAGCAGACCGAGCTCTGTTCAGTTCAGATGGTATGATAACTTGGGTTAGGGGCGTGTCCATGCCCAGCCAGTGGCATTTACCGGCAGAAGCCATATGGCGATCACCCTCGCCAGAGCAGAAATATCAGATACAAAGGATTTAGCAGTAAAGCAGTCCTTCTCCTGGAGACCAAGAAATAGGCTTGAGAGCTTGTTCCTATTAAAAAGGCTTAGAAAAGTACTTCCAAATTTTCCTGTCTTTAATGATTTCCGTAATTTCAGCAGATATTGCACTCTCAAATTAGGAAGAGAGAAACTGGCTGGTGTTTAAGGGACTATAGCAAGGACAATCGAGCAAATCTGCTAGACACAAAGTAAGATTACATACACCACAGGAATACGTACATGGGAGTGGGGCACACAAATGCATTACGCCTGGCGGGGGCGGCACACAAGACCGTTAATCAACTAAAGGAGACAATAATTCTAACAGGTACACAGGTTGCAGGGTGGAAGGCTGAAAAATTAAGGTTCACATCAGGATTGTGACAAATTCATGACGTTTCATATGTTGCAACACCAATTTTCCGGTGTGCTAGATGGGGAATTGTTTTTATTCAGTCTTATATTTTGGTTCATGCCTGCTCCTTATTTGAGCCTAATTTGAGGCCGCCCCTGAAAGGTCAGTAAGATCGTCCATGGCGTAGAATCCATTTTCTGGGGGTAAAAAAAAAAAAGCTGGCTATTATTTTCACTGATATTTGTCAGCACCTGTAAGATAAGTTTTAACATTACGCTGAGGTTTCGTAATCAATTAATACCCAGCACAGGGACCCCTTCATTGTTTTAATAACCGGTAATGTAATAATGGGAATAATTCATGCGGTTCCTCAGATGTGAGGAACTTCAAAGCCGGCTGCCACTGCTGAATTAGCAGAAAAGCAGCACCTTGTTCACACACAGAAGGAGGGAGAGGTTTCCCGAGCCCTGCAAGCAAACTCATTAGTCCTTAAGTCTTCTTTGTTCATGATCCCTGCAGTTTGTGTGTGTGCGCGCGCGCGTGTGTGTGGGGAGGGGGTTGCTGTCCTGCTGCATCTGAAAAACCAACATCACATGTACGTATCTGGCCTCAAACGCTTTCGAGACAAATGGAACAGTGACGCACACCGATCTTCTGACCCTCCAAGAGCTCTACCAGGGCCTTTGTTCCCAAACACCACTGAGGAAAAGTAAGAAGTGCCCAATCAACCCACTTTCATCACGTTCTTTGGGCGAAGGTCTCTGCGTTTTTGTGCGTATACTCTTGTGCCTCTGAGAGCTTGCGCATGCCTTTGCCCGTATGTGTTTATGAGTGCATTTGTCAGCAAAAATGAATAAAAAGAATAATTTTAACTTTTTCTCCTCCATGACAAATAGCATAATTGCATACCACCCTGTGGAGTCACTGGATGTCAACGTTCTGTGTACATTTGCCCCGGAATTATTATGACTGATTCCATTTTAATTGTAGGAGAAATAAATGTGTGATTATATTTATGTTTCTTTGTATAAATAGTATCAATCACTGTAATACTACTAGTAGTATTTACATAAAATGTGTTTTTTTTTTCTTATTCAGAACTGACAGAGGCACACTTCTAAGTAGTTTACCCGTCTCTGTGCAAATTTGCTGCATAAATTAAATTATGTATTTCTCAGCATCTGGGATGCGAGCGTATCCTTGGTAAAAGAAAAGCCTTATACATATATATTTTTTTTTTTTGTCAGATTGGTCCCAATTAATAATAAAATTGTGATAGTCAGCTACTGTAACACCCATCAGTTTACAGATTGAATCTGATTTGAATAACCAACTAAGCACTGCTTTGGGAAGGGC
The DNA here is from genome assembly GCA_029721435.1 of Gymnothorax reevesii. Taxonomy (NCBI): domain Eukaryota; kingdom Metazoa; phylum Chordata; class Actinopteri; order Anguilliformes; family Muraenidae; genus Gymnothorax; species Gymnothorax reevesii. The sequence continues at coordinate 11,061,353 of CM056590.1, read as the reverse complement.
TCGATTTCCAAGGTCCCTTTAATGAATAGGTTTTCGAGTCTGAAGGCTAATAAAGGGCACGTAACATTATTAGGGAATGTTTCAAAATAAAATACCGAGCCATCTGGCTGATTTTAAAGCATCACATTAGGTCAGACTCCCAGTCTAGAGTGAAAACTGCAGATACTCTCTCTTCCACTGCACCAGCGAGCATCAAGTCTCGCCTTCATATCCGTCTACAGTTGAAGGGGCCAAGGGGAGGTACAGTGAACTCTTGTTGCTTATGACAGAGCAGAAAACGGCCACTCTGTCCGTCCACATTATGCACGGATAATTGCTGAGAAGCAGTGAGGATGCAACTGCCCCGTAACACAAAGAGCATTTGAACACCTAATACAAGCCAGTTCCCTGAAAACATAAACCAATTAGCTTACAAACAGCCAGGGGGAGCAAGGTATATGTGGCTTGTGAAGTGTGTAACGAGTTGAGGAGGCCGGGAAAAAGACAGAAACAAACAAACTGAGAAAAAAAAAACAGCTCGGAACCTTTTGACATGACAGGTAAACCAGCAAAATGGGCTCCAGGTTGTAGAATGCAAGCTTGCATTCAATCAGCTTGTAAACTGACCTGGCCTTCATTCAATATACTAATCCTTATCTTTTACTTGCATATAAATGCATGCTTTGATTTTACTTTTTGGTCACTGCTTGATGGACTTTTTGATGGATAGATGGAATAAAGTAGGCATTCAATTTATTTAAAGCCATAAACCAATCAACCTTTTTACAATTATATTCCTTGACTCACTTCAGCTTCACGTTTTGGGTACATCGTCCTTGGGAAGCTGCTCACTCCTCCTTCAGGGAATTGCTGCTCTAAGGTCTTTGTTCTTAGCAGTTCTGTTAGCATTGCAGGTTTGCAGGAGTGTGTGAAAAGCAGTAGTGGTATGTCGGCAGTAACACTGGCCCTCGGCAACCCCAACTTTCAGTGCTTAAGCCTGATTATCAACAGCTGGGGAGAGTAATTGGTAGAATGACTGTCAAATTTATTTTATTTTTAAGTTGGAGGAGGTTATGTGATCATTACCGTTTGTCGGTTGGTTTGTTGGTTTGTTTGTGAGCAGGATTACGCAAAAAGTTACGGATGGATTTCCTCAAATTTTTTGGAATGATTAATTATTATTCAGGGAAGAGGTTATTCGATTTTGGGAGGTCAAGGTCAAAGGTTAAGGGCATGCAAAAGGTCAAAAATGCATTAAAAACATATTTGCGCGAAGACTGCATGACTGCATAAACACAGGGGTTGCTAGCTAATTCTGGCAAAAATAACATTGAGTACTTTGGCGGAGGTACTTGGGCTCTCTGAGCACAGCTCTAGTTGGTACATTGCATCACAATGTTATGAGGCGTTTTCTTATGCATATAAATAACGACGTTTAATGGCAATATGTTTTTTATGTATTCTGAATGCATGCAGCTCATGAAACCATACAAATTTGCGAAAATTATTTTGCAAGACTCATCAAACAATAAGGTGTAAGAGCCGTTCTATATTCTGTACAGTCACCGCATTTATCCTTGCAATGTCACATCAATTTAAGAAATATAGCCAACAGGCAATCACTTTGTCATCATCATTTCTTAAAGGACAAGAGAAACTATAGTCAAGTTACATTGCCGAATAAGGTACATTATCTCAGTATTCCTAAACAATAAGCAATTAAAAAAATGTTTTTTGCACTACGCAAACTGTGCGTAAGCGTTGGGTACAAGACGCCATTAAAAAGCCAACATGATCGTTTGGCTGAAGAAGATGCTTGCGTCACCTGGGCTGGTAGCTTTTGTTTTAAAGGTAAAATGGTGAAAGGTCACATCAGTCAGGTTAGGATCGCCCGTTTCATTAGAATAGCCAACAACCGCGCACTGCGACATTGTCGAGGATTAAATATCGATTTCCAACAAACAAGTGGTTGTAATTCAAACAAGTGGTGTCTCTTAAAACAATTTTGATTATCAGCGCAAACTTTCAATACTTATACTGTGACTTCATACTCTCGAAAGACACATCCAGCCCTCGTGACGTCACGCTTCCCATTGTCTGATTGGTCGATTATTTTTTACGCCGGCGATGCCAGATTCTGAAGTTTGTTGGATTATGCGACGTTTGAACACAGATAAAACGGTGTAAAAAATATAAATAAAGTAATGGCTTATCATTTTGGACAGCAAACATCATGTACCTACTTTGACAATGCAAGTTCACCGTAGGTTTTTTTATTCTTTAATCAGTACAGGTCATGTATCGGTCTTGGTTGTTCAGTCAGTAAATTGTTTGATTGGAAATTCCAAGAGATTTCAACACTTCCAAGCATAACAACAGGTGCAGGACAAACAATAGCATCAAAAACTGGAAAAGAGATGTCCGCACACTGTTAAATAAGCTCCCAAAATTACTTCTTTTTTTAAATTACATACCAGACGAAGGCCCTATCGGCCGAAACTGTCGTGCAATAAAAAAAAAATTTTGGCAGCTCATTTAATAGTGCGCGGACATCTCTTTCCCGGTTTTTGACTGGAAACTTAAACAGGAAGTGCTTGAGAGAAATCACGTGGTAACGGATAAGGTTACCGATAGGCCTCTTGACATCTGACGGCACGCCGCTTCAGCAAAGTCAAGCTCAATTAAAGCCACGCTGCTGAAGCTCTACACATTTTATTTTAAATATCAATTTAGGGTGATATTGCTTAAGGAATGAAGATTTTGTACTATGTTACCCAAAACCAAGTGGGAATCAAAATTGTCACCTTATTCTCACCCCGCTTGGAAGAGGCTGTCTCGATTTGACAACTTTTTTCCCAATATTGTGTTGCACATACTGAGGTGACATGGCCACACCCATTACTAGCTGAGGCGGGGAGCCTAGATTTCGTGTAGAGCGGGGAGCAGGCCAAGTCCCTCGGCGGTGCAATCCCATTAAATCTTTTGACATATTTTTGCATACATCTTAAAATAACGTATCTGACATTGTGCGAATCCTTGAGAGCAAAACTGTTATGAAGATCTCGAAGGTGTCTCAATATTTGCTTTTCGTGTGCGTCAAATATCCTCAATGTTATGTTCTCACTGAACACCCGCTGCCAACTGTTTAATACCGTTCGCTCACCCCCAACCTCCTCCCGCATGCGCGCACATATACTGTGTATGCGCACACCACACGCGCAACTGACTCGTCTGTATTGCCCAGTAGCAATGCTAACAATACTTCTTCAATCTGTCCCTTTTGGTTACTGGGTCACTGATCAGACCGTTCGGTTCCGCTGAAGGACATTATTTTTCATGGGTCTCAGATTATATACAACATCATTTCATCGTATGGAAAAGATCTCGGTGATGTCTAACTGCCAAAAGGATAGGATGTCCGCGTACTATTTTACGATTGATTTTGCCCATAAAGCAAATTCCTGCATGAACAAATTGCAAGAGGACAGTTTTGCCAAAGTGCTGAAAATTTTTCAGTTATTAATTGCCACAAATCATATCAAACTAACAGTCAGGATGATGCTGAACACTGGCTCTTGTAATTTTGCAAACTGATGGACTTTCGCATTGCTTTTGCTAGTTTACCAAGTGTAATGCCGTGAATTCTGTATTCTCATAAATTAATGGAAAATGTCATCGATGTAACTGCTGCAAGACTGTTGCATAAAGTAATAGTTGATTTGTTAAACTCTGAAAAAGGGTGGATTTTACTCCACAGCGAGTCTTAACATGAACTGCCAAATTGTGATGTGGCATGAATTAACATCACTTATGTTCTGCTAATAAACCGGCTTAAAACACAGCCAGTGTTTATTACTGATGAATAATGTGTGTCTGAGGACCCTTTTGGTTTCCAATGAGAGTGTCAATCTTTCATTAAAAGAAATATATTTGCATTTGTGTGTTTGTGTCTGTGTGTGCGTGCGTGTGCGCGCACGTTTGTGCATTTGTGTCTGTGCGTGTGTGTGTGAGTATGTGTGTGCGTGTGTGATTGTGAGTGTGGGAGCGGGAGTGCAGGAGTGTGTGTGTGTGTGTGTGTGTGTGTGGGATCAAACGTGTGTACTTTATAACATTTCCGGAGCAGAGGGACACACACTGTTCATGAGGCCTGTGCTTTGCTTAATGTTTTTGCTATGAATTCAGCACTCCTTTCTCTCCTCAGAAAGTGCAATTAAAAAGCTGTGAATTAATGCTTTGTGATAATGGAAACTGGGTAACAGTTCTGAAGCTGAGTGCGTTTCACTCATACGTACGAGCGTAATCGCTGCAGAACCGGGGACGGAGAATCTCATCAGTTTAGATTGGCAGTGATCCGTATATGACACCACATACACTCTCTTGATGTTGCGTCGCTATTGTGTTTCAGCCGAAGAATGAAAGCCGAGACCAAATAATGAATGTGAAAAGTAAGTCTCAATTATGGAGGAGACACTTTTTCAGGAAGACAATATGACAGATGTGGAGCGATTCACCTCGTGAATTGTAAGTATATGAATAAATACATAAATAAGCGGAGATGTGATATATTGTAATTAATAAGATCAGTAGCTGTTATAGACGTAATCATAGAAGACCTGGTGCTACAATAATCACTGCGATACTGATCAAATGACAGCTAATTTCTCATAAAATATTGAAATGGAAATTGGTTCTTGGTTTAGGAGAGCACCTTTGACCTGCTTTGCTGAGGTAGGCAACGTCAATTACAGCAGCGACTAAAATGAGACACTGAGTACTGGACCCTGTAGTGTATTTTCCGCTGAAGGTTGACCGAGGCCCACTCCTCGTGACGCAAATTATTCGCCTTCATTTTAGTCCATCAGACCTGAATGAGTGAGCACTCCTCGGTGATCTTAGAAGACCTCTAGAAAAGGTGAAAGAGTTCCGCTCAACTGAGTTAAGGAACTTCAAACTAATTTAATTAATTAAACTGGCTAAAAAAATCGAAGTATTTAATTACTTAAAATAGTTGTGGGACACTGCTTCCCTTTTCCAGTGACCAAAAAAGAAGACAAAGACTTGCAAAAAGTGAGGTTTCGTGCCAAAGGCATCATATAACATACATAATGCAGTCATAAATGTGACATAATGGCTTCATAAATCATACATTATGCCTTAGGAAATGTGAAAAAAACATATAATGCAATATGCTATGCAGAATCCGATATACTCACTAATGTCACCTGGCTAATGGCTGAATGTTTTAAAGCCAGATAAAAAAAACATGCTTGCGTATGATGCAGGTCGTGCCGTGACGATTATTATCTTCTCATTATCAACATTACTATCACGAAAGCCTTAAACGGTCTGGTTACCTGTGGCACTTAGTGATGGTCGACTGGCAACCCAGGATATGGGTACCAAACACAGGTCAGGTGGGGCATCGCCCGAGCAGCCGCCCTGGAGAAAGGCGGATGGCGGTGTGACTTGAACCTTCGTGGATACAACAGTCTGGAAAACCCAGAGAGATGATCCATGAATATTCATCGGCAAATGTGATGGGATATGGCAGGCGCTTCCTGGCTTCACACCCAAGCAGCACGGCAAGGCCATGTCCAATCTCATTACTGATTGTTGCCTTACTTAATTGGATTCAGTAATGATTTCATGTGCGTGCTTGTATACTTGTGTGTGTGTGTGTGTGTGTGTGTGTTTCCCTGCCTTTTTTTCAGACAGATCCTCGCCCTCTGAGTTTCCAGCTTAATATAATGGTGGAAAACAATCACAGTCCATCCAGAAAAATGTAATTACAATGGTGGATTCCAGGAAATTATTTTTGAAAAAATTGCATTTTGAGAGTAAGAATTGTATGATATTATTTCTTGTAAATTATCTACCCCCCACCCCCTTTGAGAGGCAGAGTTGGCAGCGGACGGCTGTAGGTTGGCAACCACACACTGTAGCGCAGTGCTGAGAGGCTGAAACTGCTATCTGTTAAAAGACGGACAGAGGTGGGGTTTGATGATTGGTGCGAGACAGGAGTTTGGGCTGTCGCCGTCGATGGCACGGCATCGCATGACACCACCTCACCCTCCCAAAAGGAGCAAGCTGCCACGGGCAAGTGACACCCGTGACACAGATGATAACAGGGGGTCAGTCACTGTTTTCACTGACGATAATTGGGGGTCAATGACATTGCACTTCCTGTGGGGTCTTTGTGCACTTCCTCCTGAGAGATTCCGGGACTAACTTTTCTTCTTTGGTATTTCTTCCAGTTTCTTGACTCTCTTCCCATGAATTAATGCACAGATATCTGACATTGTGCAAAATAGGTTAGAAGGTCTTGGATTGTACTTTTTTAGTCAATGAACTTTGGGATCAAACAGGAAGCTTTTCGGCCCGTTATTTCAAAGAGAATATTTCAGCTCTGACACATGCTAAATTATGAGGTCTTCATCCAGTGTCAGACCATATAAAACAGGATGAGATGGCCTTCAGATGTAGGGAGTGTCATCTTGTTTGTTGCTCTCATTCAGCAATGACAGAGAAGGAGAGGATAGGAGGGAGAGCCAGGGGTTCTGTCTTTTCCAAAAGTCTGTGAACGAATCTGCAAAAAAAACTGTCTTGCAATCTAACAAACTTTGTGGGTGACCGGTCTCACAGCGGATGAAGGTCGGGCTATTTTGTGTAACAAAGATCTTAAACATTCAGCTTGAATTATATGCAAAAAAAAACTCTGAGTTGCAGGGTTTTTGCTGACACGCTTTCCAGAGACAAGGACACAGTTACAGACATTTTGAGGGTTGACAGCATCAGAGATTAGTAACGTACAGTATTAGTAACGTACTCATGAAACAACAACAGACAAAAACAATAGAGCTGGGTATTGCCACTGATGTCCTGAATTGATTCGATTTTCATTCACAAGGTCCCAATTCGATTCGATTTTCGATTCGATTCAATATCAATTCATTGAAGGATATTTCAGCTACGTTTCGCTTGAATAGGAAAGGGAGTCTTTGAGAAATAATGGCAGAAATTATACTTTCAGTTGAATTATTAATAAGAAACCTTCTATCTAGGCACAATATTTAAAATATTAAAGTTCACACTAAAAAGTGACCCCAAACGTGTTTCCTGAAAATACTTTTTATTGACCAACACATTTGATCAATCAACATAATAAAGTACAACACAGACTTAACAGTCAGTAGAGTATTATTCTCTGAAACTGGGTCAATATTACATGCTTCACTTTCCAAGTTCATTTTCCAGTAAATATTATTGAATTTAAACCAAAATACTCCACATGGACATTTTCGACTGTACAGAAATAGATACATTCAACAAAGAAAATAATATAGGATTTTTTTTTTATTTTGAAAACTGGTTGAAATGGCGGAGGAAAATTGGGAAATGTTTCATCACTAAACTTCCACATGTTGTTGAGCTTAAAATAAAGATCTGATACCGAAATGCCTATCCAACGTTGATTTTGTTCTCTCATCAATACTTGCAGCTTGAAAATCCGGCCTCAATTTATACCGTTCCGTGCGTAACCAGTCGTGTCCACTGCAGTTACGTACGGATCACTGTACATTTTTACTGTCAACAGGTAGTTTTGCAGTTGCAGCATGCTGTCTATCAATGAAACACTGCTCGATGTAGTATATGCAGTGCTTGAAGTGGACCGGAACGCAGCAGAACGCAGTTCCGGTACTTCTGTATTTTTATCATATGCGTTCCTGCACTTTGAAGTTGGCCAGAACGCACCGGAACACAGTTCCGGCACTTCTTTATTTTACATTACATTACACATTATATATTTTCATCAAAGATTGTGGTTCATTCGATAGCCTAGATTATTCCATTGTCTGGGTTGCTTGTCGTTCATTCACATGAGCGCACCAATAAAAGAAAATCCCACATTTGACAACAAATTGGTTGCCTAGCTACCACTTCTGAGTTATTGCCATAGGTACTGAGGGCGCGCTCATTCAAGTCTGCACTGCTGTGGTTGGCAAGTGGGACGTTACGGTCCAAACCACAGCTGTAAATGGTAAATGTTTGCTGCCAATATTAACTGCTGGATTGTAAAACACCTACTACGGTTATGAAGACGAGGAACACATTGTTGAAAAGACGAGACCGCGAGGATTCATCTGCAGTAAGTCGATCATAATTTTATATCCACTCAGGGAATTCCTATGTGTTCCTATGTGTATGTGCACTCTATGGGACAGCTTTGAATCACTTGTCACTCTGTGAAATGACAATAAAGGCGTTCTATTCTATTCTATTCTATTCTATTCTATTCAATTCTATTAAGTGCGACCAAGACGGGTCCATTGTTGTTGTTTGTGCTAACATTAGCTAGCTAGCCACCAGCATGAAAAATAATTCAATGACTTGCCAACTGGTTCGCAAAACCTGCTCAACGAGCTCTCAATAAAGGATTTTAAACTAACATCACAATCTAACCAGCCAACACGCTGGAACAGTGTTTCGTCCTTTAAACTCTAAAGCACAAAACACTTCTCAGTCGTCGTTGGCTGGTGGTACGATTATTATTATGCAGTTCTGTGTTGCTATTAAGAGTTTGAGCAGGCTTTGCAAACTATCCTATGTTGTTTGACTGGTGACTTCTAGCCAGACAATCCAAACAATGACATGAATAAAGTGCTCTGATATATATATATCGCATGCTTGCATTCTATGCTCATTAAAGCCGCTTGCACACTGGACGCGAAACAAATTTTTCGCACGACTGATTACAGACAAAGTCAATGCAAAGACGCAATAGTCGGACAGGGTTTTAATATAGCTCCGTGTCCGAAAGTCAGAAAAGTTCAAATTTTTCCGAGTATTCCAGGAATTATTAGATGTGTAAACTTGGCCATGTTTGTGTTCGACCTTCACAAAATGCAAATTGATAGCTATCGACTTTTCTTGGTCTTTTTAGCCTATTCGTCTGTTTTCGTTGAAGATAGACAACAGTCTTTATTCGGTCTTCCTTTTGAAAATTAGTCAGATGGACCAAACAGATACACGCTTTATTTCCACAGCAGAGATAAAATAGTGCTTGAGCAAATCAATTCCATGACAATTGACAGTGTGAATAAATTATCGCATGCACGATCAAGATTGTCCGCCAGGAAATGCAAAATACTCCATGTCCACCAGCCAGCAAAAAGTAAAAGTATTGATATGAGAACAGATTTATAACGAAATAAAGAATAAAAACCAACAAACAGGATATCCATCAAAGATGACCCGCCAATACATAAATCGCAGTGTTCATTGGATGTTCTGTTGTTAAAATGTTGCTTTTTATTCTTTATTTCGTTATCAATCTGTTCTAGTCGTCCTTTTTTTTTGGCTGTCAGACACGGAGGCATTGTACATTGTGTCGCGCCAGTGTCGACTCACTTTACTGAGCAGAGCTTAAACAGATACATTGATTGAAATTCTCGGTACTCATCTTGAAGAACTGAGCCCTCTTATCAAAACATTCACGTTTAATATCTTAAAGAGTCAGCAGATTTGAAGAAATTAAAAACAATAATAGACTGTCAGACACGGAGATTGCAAAAAACTTAAACATCTTGACAATACGGTTGTGGTTCTTACTCCAGCTGCCCACATACTAAAGGTTCATTCAAAAATAGGCCTAATATCAGAATTATTGTGAAAACACATCTGATCAAACAAGTACTGTAGCACAAAATGAAAAGAGTAGAGCATTGTCCTTAAGAGCCATGTTTGCTAAATGCATGAATGTAAAAAAAACGTTTTAAGTTTCCAATTTAAAAAATAACGTGTTTTCAACTTTTCAACTAACCCAAAACCTTTTTTAATGACCGGGATGGTTCTCAGAAAATCAGGGTTCATGCACTTCTTTTTTCCCACTTCAAGCACTGAGTATATGTATATATGGATATATGTGACTCTGTGTCACGAAATATATATTTATAAACATAGTCAAAACACCTCTACCTGCAATTAACTTATTCATTATTTTCCGGGAAATTACGTCGGTAAATTCATTATTTAAGTAGTTTTTTTTTTTTTTTTTTTGAGGATTTATACTTGAGGTTTTTTTTTTTTTTGTTTTGAACTGGGACTTTTACTCTACAACATTTAAAAGATAAAACGTATACTTTTACTTCGTTACTTTGACACGGGCTACTTCGCTACTCGCTACAAATTAAAATATGAATGTATACTAATTCATCATTTAAGGATTATCTGGATTTGGCGCGGTCGAGAAGAACGGGGCTCGGCAGGGTATCTTAAGCGCCTTGCGCAGACGTGCCCGTCAGCAGACATGGAGCTGCAAATTTATGCATGCAGAACAATATTGTATCACTAGATGGCACTCCCGGATCAGTTATTGAATATTTACAAGCAAGATGGAAATGCACTAATAAAAGATCGAACTTTGAATAACGTAAATCGATATCGAAAAATTAAATAAAAAATCGATTTGAATAAGAAAATCGATTTTTCGAACCCAGCTCTAGAAAACAAGCTAACATGCAAAAGAATCAGCTGGTGGAATTTTCATTTGATGATTCAGGTGAGCTCAAGACCTCAGATACTGTAAGTAATGTTAATGATAGTCAAACACACCTACACACACACACACACATATGTGCACTGTCAAAATGACTGGAAAAAGGAGAGTTTGCAGGCTGTGGTTTGACAGAATTAACCCGACCGTTAATCTCATCTCCTACCTCTGTTCTCTGCATACTGGGCGCATGGACTTTCAATAATTGCCACGACTGCCCAGCCTACGAGCCCTCTGCCTCAGGCCTCCCCTGCTTTCTGTTGCCTAAGACTTACATTTAACTTCTTCCTGTTTGAAGGGCTAAAACTTTGGAACTGTTTGCCACTGTGTGACACAGTAGGGCGAATTTCTATACACACGTATCAGGCGGAGCTGCCAAGGTATTTCCTGAGGTGGGTGAGAGAATATAGCAACTGAACACCTAAATCACTACTGTGTGTGTGTGTGTGTGTGCGCGTGCGGGCATGTATGTGTGTGTGTGAGTGTGGGCGCGTGCGAATGTGTGTGTGTGTGAGTGCTTGCATGCGGGAATGTGTGTGTGTGTGTGCATGTGTGTGTTTCAGTGCACGTTTGTATGTGTGCGTGTGCACGCGTGTGTTAGCGTATGTGTGTGTGTGTATGCATGTGGGTGTGTGTGTGCATGTGTGCGTTTCAGAGCACATGTCTGTGTGTGTGCATGTGCATGTGTGTGTTAGTGTATGTGTGGGAGTGTGTGAGTGCATGCATGTGGGAGTGTGTGTGTGTGCATGTGTGCGTATGTGTGTTTGCATGTTTGTGTGTTTGTGAGAATGAAACCGTGAAACTTTTCTCTTGCTCCCCTGCCTTCCTTCTCATCATGTTTTCTTGCCTGTATCTGCTTTAAAGGGCTATATTCAGAAACCAAGTCATTAGTGCTTTAATGAGGTTTCTTTAATTTTCAACTGCTCTCTCAGGGCCGCGCTGGCCCAAAAATACACATCTGGTTATTTATGTCACAGCACTCTTTCAGGGGAACACGGCAGAGACTCGGAGACAAACACGGACGCGTTTGTCAGCACTCATACAGTCATACAGACACATCTTCTCAGGTCCTTCAGTCTGCTGAGATTAAGCAAAGGTTGTTTCATCAAATCCTGTTTTCAAACAGCTTTGTTTGTGGATTTTCTGGGGGCATGAATGGAGTTTTCTGGTTCTAGAAAATGATGGCATCCGGGGCAGTGGGGGCGTGGGAGGGTCCGGGGCAGTGGGGGCGTGGGAGGGACCGCTGCGCTGGGCTTTGGGGACATTGTAAACACACCTACCCCTCTGCCCCCCAGGAAAGACAGGAAGCCCTTTAACAGGAAGAGTCAAACTGACAGGAAACGTGAGCACCTGTGCAGGTCATTGCGGCCACATCGCGTTTGATTCACTTAAAAGTGACCCCTTGTTCCCACAGCACCGCACAGCTCACACACGGATCTATTTACTCAGTCCAACTTAATTTGTCTCCCGTTTAACCCTGCGTATGAACGCGCATGATCAATTTTTATTTTCGAGGCAAATTATCACATTAACTGCACGGCAAAGATCTATGGCCATGAGCAACTTTTGAGCGACTTTTTGTCCACTGGAAATGGGCCATTAGCCGATGCACTTTACGCCCGTTGCCTTCCCATTCGTCGCAATGCGTAGGGAACAGTTTTTAAACTCTGCGTATGCTGGCAGAGGTGATGTGACCACCCTCCACTACCATCACACAGAAGCACAGGATCTTAAGGCTTGACCCACTGAGAACATACTTTTTCTCTACCCTTGACTAAAAGCTATTATCGTTACTTAGGATAGTACTCAAAGGCGTCAGAAACTAACAGGTCTGAGGAACAGATTCCATTGTTTCAGAGCTGTTGTGTATTTACATGTTTAATGTGCGTCCAGAGTTCTCGCTGAAAAGAGCGCTCGGTTCGAGAACTACATGAGTAGGTACTGACTGTGACGAGCGCCACATGAGGCTCGTCGGTCTGCCTGCCAGCATAGTTGCCCGCCCCTCTCACCCATTATTCAATTGTTAGTTTATTTCTCTCATTGGTTTAGTTCTCACCTCACTTTCAGAATTTAGTTCCTGCTCTGCTCACTTTTCTATTGTCGTCAGATCATTTACTTCCTTTACTCTACACTGGTTCGGCTTTCACCCTAATTTTCTCATTTTTGAGTTAGACCCATATTTTGCAAGTTAAAAGTAAAATCTATTCAGGGCATAAGCGGTCTAGATGTCACGGTGATCTTTCTATACTAGTTATCCTGACTTCCATGAAGACAAAAAGCATGAGTGCAACAGTGGTCTAACTCTCTGAACCCTTCAAAAGTCAAGGATTTGAAAGATGATCTCAACCTTGTACCGCCTGTCCACCACTCATTTTATCTGGGTCTGATCGAAGATGAAGATGGCCCCAACTTTCATCCAGATGATGACAGCGAAGACAGCTGTGAGGAACAAGATTAGCTGATGGATGACTTTCCCAGTAGTCAGCAGTTTGCGATACAGTGTTTCACTTTTGATCTGTATTCTCTTGTTATTTTGTGTTTCGAATTCCAAGGATGCTGGAAATTAAAGCTATTGTTGAGTTATTAAAATCAAGTTATTAATTTACTTGTCTTAAGTCAGTTATATTTGTTAAGACAGCCAGTGCATGAGTAGTCTAACTTATAAAAAGGGTCTTTTTCAAAAAATTTATAGAAAGTAACCTCCGAAACATTACTTTTGTGGAAAAAAAGTTGTGTTATCTTGAAAAACATGGTCATGAACTCTCAGGTTAACAACAGATGGCATACCCTAAACGTGTCCTGAATTTTATCCAGGGCTTGGAGTTTGGCATGGATTATCTCAAAACTATGAAAAACCTTTGAGTTAGACCACTCTTGTCCTCAGGGGCTCAAATTCTCTTATAAGACCTTGTGTTCATTCGCGTGTCTAAATTTCTCTTTCTAAATTTTACTCTGTTTCACGGCTCGCCTTTCCTGAGCTCCGTATGTTCATTGCCAGTTTGGAATTGGCTGTTTCCTCCCTTTTTGAGTTTGTAAGCTTTTCCACTTTGTTTTTACTATTGCCATTGTTTCTTGTGCTTGTGTGTTCATAGTTAACTTTGCACAATGACAAATAAACCAGCCGTTTGGCCTGCTACTTTGCGCTTGGGGTCTCCCTCTATAATCACTCATAACACAGAAAATCTGAGTCTGTGTTTCATAGTGCTAATGCAAAATTAAAATGGTGTCTTTCAGAGAGACACAAACAGTAAGGCTGAAGAAAGATGAGTGGGGCAGAACCACTCAAGATCACACTGTTTGCAGTGAGGTATCAGAGCTTGTAATCTGCCGTTGCATTTCTGCCTTAATGATTCACAGTCAGCAGTCCTGCGCGGCATCGCCATGGAATCTGTCTGAATCATGGTAATACTTCAACTGAGGCACTCGACATACAGCTGACACAACACTGTCACATACGGCATAATCAGATTTAGCAACAAATTTTATGACTGTAATGTCCGTACCAAGATGCTTTGCGTACGTATGTCATTTGATGGCTGAGTATCCGCCGTCTTTCTATCTTGTGCCATGTAAAGTATGGCGATTGATGGCATTTTTTCAGGGGGTAATTATGAGAGGGTGCAAGTTTATTCAAGTACATACCGTGAGAATTTTCATTGTAAATGATATTAAACTGATGATTTAACCGCTTAAACATGTTGGATATGCTTGGTGGAATGGGCAACAGAGTGACGCAATGTATTTTGAGTTGAAGGGATGAGAAACCTCTGTTTAGTTGAACTCCATTAAGAATTAACAATATTGCATTAAAGGTGACAAGATAATGACATGGGCATGATCCCCATGCATTATAACAGCATAAACCTGATGATAACCACGTGATGATCAACACGATAGAGTGAGAAGCCACCTCAAATTCCCACAGAAGCTCAAGCTATTGAAGCAACTTACAAAGCCCAAAACCAGTGAAGTTGGCACGTTATGTAAATCGTAGATAAAAACAGAATACAATGATTTGCAAATCCTTTTCAACTTATATTCAATTAAATACACTGCAAAGACAAGATGTTTAATGTTCAAACTGAGAAACCTTTTTTTTTTTTTTGCAAATAATCATTAACTTAGAATTTAAAGGCAGCAACACATTGCAAAAAAAGTTGGCACAGGGATCTTTTTACCACTGTGTTACAAAGCCTCTCCTTTTAACGACACTCAGTAAACGTTTGGGTACTGAGGAGACCCATTTTTGAAGCTTTTCAGGTGGAACACTTTACCATTCTTGCTTGATGTGCGGCTTAAGTTGTTCAACAGTCCGGGGTCTCCGTTGTCGTATTTTACGCTTCATAATGCGCCACACATTTTCAATGGGAGACAAGTCTAGACTACAGGCAGGCCAGTCTAGTAACCGCACTCTTTTACTACGGAGCCATGCTGTTGTAACACGTGCAGAATGTGGCTTGGCATTGTCTTGCTGAAATAAGCAGGGGCGTCCATGAAAAAGACATTGCTTGGATGGCAACATATGTTGCTGCAAAACCTGTATGTACCTTTCAGCATTAATGGTGTCTTCACATATGTGTAAGTTGCCCATGCCTTGGGCACTAATACACCCCCATACCATCACAGATGCTGGCTTTTGAACTTTGCACTCATAACAGTCCGGATGGTTCTTTTCCTTTTTGGTCCAGAGGACACGACGTCCACAGTTTCCAAAAACAATTTGAAATGTGGACTCCTCAGACCACAGAACACTTTTCCACTTTGCATCAGTCCATCTTAGATGAGCTTGGGCCCAGCGAAGCCGGCGGCGTTTCTGGGTGCTGTTGATAAATGGCTTTTGCTTTGCATTGTAGATTTTTAACTTGCACTTGCAGATGTAGTGACGAACTGTAGTTACTGATAGTGGTTTTCTGAAGTGTTCCTGAGCCCATGTGCTAATGTCCTTTACACACTGATGTCGGTTTTTGATGCAGTACCACCTGAGGGATCGAAGGTCACGGGCATTCAATGTTGGTTTTCGGCCTTGTCGCTTACGTGCAGCGATTTCTCCAGATTCTATGAACCTTTTGACGATATTACGGACCGTAGATGATGAAATCCCTAAATTTCTTGCAATAGCTCGTTGAGGAATGTTGTTTTTAAGCTGTTCGACAATCAGCTCACGCATTTGTTCACTAAGTGGTGACCCTCGCCCCATCCTTGTTTGTGAATGACTGAGCATTTCAGGGAAGCTGCTTTTATACCCAATCATGGCACCCACCTGTTCCCAATTAGCCCGTTCACCTGTGGGATGTTCCAAATAAGTGTTTGATTAGCATTCCTCAAGTCTCTCAGTCTTTTTTGCCACTTGTGCCAGCTTTTTTGAAACATGTTGCAGGCATCAAATTCCAAATGAGCAAATATTTGCAAAAAATTACAAAGTTTACCTGTTCGAACATTAAGTAACTTGTCTTTGCAGTGTATTCAATTGAATATTGGTTGAAAAGGATTTGCAAATCATTGTATTCTGTTTTTATTTACAATTTACACAACGTGCCAACTTCACTGGTTTTGGGTTTTGTATGATTATTAATAAACTGTTTAATTATAGGGATATTGTTGTGTTCTGGGGTCCTGGCCTTTGGCCAGGACAGCATTTATGGTTTTAACAGTTTCATGTTTCAAGATTTCATAGGTTCATAGTTTTAAGTTTATTGTACCCAGTCATTGCATTCCATAATTCGTGTTCATTGTCCATGTTTTTACTTTTCCATGTTTTTGTTTTTTCCAGGTCTGCCATGCCACTCCACCGCTTGTCTGAATTCCGCCCCGTGCCTTCGTTGTTGCACATTTCAGAGCTCTGGTTGGCTTTGGTATTTCCCCTTCCTTCTGTGCTGTGCTGATTCGGGGCTGTCTAAGCTTAATTGACAATTAACTGTTTTTAAGTTACTAACATTTACTAACATTCACTGGGGGGTGTAATTCTTAGATAGGCACATTACTAATATTACTAATTTAGACAGGGAGTTTATTGTCATGATTCCTGCTTTACTATTTCAAGTCTTGCTGTGCTTTTCTATTCTTAACATTCATGCTTGCTTCCAAACTGCATACTTAATTGGTACTTAAGCTGAGCGCTCATTCTCTTAATGAGCAAGTCTTGTCCACCAATCTTAGTCCATGTCATGATCTTGCCATGCCTCTTGTTTCTCCTTCTCCAGGTGTTGCCCCTCATGTCTTGATTTCTTAGCCTTTATCTGGATGCGGTGGAAGTTGGCTGGCAGACAGTGTCTCAAGTTTTGTTGCCAAGTTTTGTTTCAAAGTCAAGTTCTCGCTCATGTGTCCTTGTCCTTGTCCTTGTCCTTGTCCTTGTCCTTGTCCTTGTCCTTGTCCTTGTCCTTGTCCTTGTCCTTGTCCTTGTCCGCGTCCGCGTCCGCGTCCGCGTCCGCTAGCTCATGTTCCAAAGTCTCGTTTTCTTAGTCATTTTGTACATAGCCTTAGTCTTGTTGTTTATTTTCGTTCTTGGATTTCTGCCTGGAGTTTCCAGTGGTTTTTTGTTCTTGCCGTTTTTGCTCTTTAGTTCTCAGCTCTGTGTAGCTTACCTTAGTTTGTCTTTTGCAACCCTTTGGGCCAAGTTTTTTGTTGGCCCTCGTGCCTGTTTTATTTTGTTTTCAATAAATCCTCATTTCCCTTCACCCCGCTTCTGGTGTCTAACTGATTCCGTATCAGATAATATGTTTTTGGTCCGACCGCTGCCTCACTACGTGTTAACGCGATAACTTCAGTAATATTTCAATTAGAAATTTTTGCAAGTTTTGCATGTAAGTATCATAAAGAGGAAGAACTGATTCAATTTTGGACAATTTACAATTTCTAGATTGGCCACCAGGGGCCAAAAACTGAAAAAAATCAAAGTTTTTATCATATCTGTGGAAATATTTGTCCAATTCACCTCAATTCAAGTGCAAATGAAAGGCCGTGGCCTGAGGATGTGTCCCACGATGACATTATACCTGTTTTGGTTCAAAATTTTGACACAAGGTGGAGCTGTGTCACATAAAATTCACAATTTTTGCCATATCTTTGGAACTATTTGTCCTATTGACATGAAACTATGTGCAACTGCAAGGTCATGACCTTACAACGTGTCACATGACATCACACCTGCATGGTTCAATATTTTGCCACCAGGTGGCACTTTGTGATGGAAAAATTACCATTTTGGCCATATCTTCAGAACCATTTGTCAAATTGACCTGACATTAAGTTGAAATGAAAGTCTATTCAAGGATTGGGGAATTGGAGTATTGGGGACGTTCGGGGATATACCCCAGCCCAGTGGCGTGCACAGACATTATGGGGGGCAAGTGCTCAGGGGGGAGGGGGAGGGGGAGGGCACTTTTTTGCACATCTTATTATAGTGTGAGATTAAAAAAATAAAATCAACATTACACGCACATGTTCAATGCAATTCATGACTACTGTCATTCATCACAAGAAGGCACTTGGGTAGCCTTTATGGAGATATTTTTCTCAGGCAATGGGGAACTGCCTGATTCTTCTTTATGTGTTCATTTATGTTGCCTAACAATACCTACACAAAAGAAAACGTTCAGCTTAACAGATATGCAAAGTCGACCGACATTGTTTGTGGGGGTCGTCCTCACGTTATCTATCATTGTTTTGGCTATAGCATTAAACTAGCTAATCAGGTGACCAGTAGGCTAAAAAATGCTCAGTTGTTTGGTGCTGTATGAGCACTGGCGTACCGTCAGATGCCAGGAAGGCCTTCAGTAACATCACCCTTTCCCGGATAATTGCTCTTATACTGTTTGCGATCAGGTTTGATTGATTAACAGTCAAACAGTTAATTAACAGAATAGCCACCACCAATACGTGACACGTAATGATTAAGAAATGCTAATTACACAGCGATTGCCTGTTGGCTATGTTGATATAATTGATGTGAATCCGCAAGGATGACAATCTGCAAAAAATCCGAAACTTTCGCAGACTTCACAGCATTTATTTTCGTCCTCACTCAGCTGTGCTACTACACATTTTGGCTGTCACATTCAGAGCGTATAGAACGGATTGTCATTGCTAATTGCTCAATGAACGTCGCAAATTAATTTACGCAAATTCAGAAATTATAAAGACGTAGGCTTTTGATATTTTTTCCGTAGCCATTGGTGTGCGGAAGTGAGTTAAACGCCGTATAATTTCATAGTGCAATGTATAACACGGCTTTCAAAAACAAGTTCTCCTCGGCTCCTCCAATCAGTCTGAGCAACGGTTGCTAATCGGGGAGGTAAACTGCGAGAGGTGTCTGTCGTTAAGAAGTGAAAGGTGAGGTTATTGCTGGCCCTGTGTTTCTGCCGAAGGACCGTCACTGTTTATGAGACATGCTACTGCACAACAAAATGATTACAGGTTGGGCTTAGAGGGAAAACTGTTCGATTTCACTTGATCTGTGTGTTACCTGGCTGGTGGGGCACAAGACTGTGGCTTCCAGTCGCTCAGCTGATATGCTCCTGCAGCGCATCTATATGCACTGCGCGCGTGTTCACGTGATAAAGGAAGAGAGGTCGGAAGTGCGTGAGGAGGTGGCCCATTTCGGGGCATTTTTTTCAGTGGTTTTTAATCACTCAGCTTTTCTGAAAGATCATTTCAACATTGGGCCCACTAAAGTGTTAATAATAATAATAATAATAATAATAATCATTTAAAAAAAAAAAAACGAAATTTCAAAAGGGCACTTTCATTGATAAAGGGCAAAGGGGCAAGTGCTGTAGCACCAACTAGTGTCTATTTGTGCACGCCACTGCCCCAGCCGTTGCCTCCGACGGCATAAGCCTAGGTATATAGAGGATAAATCTTTATGAATAACAATTTCTTAAAAACGTTGGAAACAAACTCCACTGAAATGTAATTAATAATGTGAAAACTTTGCGTTAACCCTGCTGAACCGGGGAACTGAGCTGAAGTGTGAATCACAGATTTGTGAATGTGTGGGAATACACTCCCTGTCCCTGAAACGGACGGTATTTATGGGATTGTTTGTTTGCCTTGTTAATGATGCAGGTCAGGGCGTACGGCGGGGCCAACAGTTTTACCCCCGACTAATCCTGTCACATTTCACCAGTAGGGTGCTTCTTTGGTGAAAGGCTGGTCAAGTGCTTTGCTCACGGGGGCAGGAGAAACATGCCATCTGTCGCCCGATTTCCCACTGATTCTGTGACCAGTTGTCATTGCTCTCCACACTGACTTGATTGGGCTTCTTCTTTGCTGAGCCATTTAACTGTTCTAAAATCAAACCAACTGGGAGAATGTACACTTAAGCCTCGTCTGAATCCCTCTTGGGGTAGATTAAAGGAGGGTTGTGCCACGATTACTGTGCATCCTCACATCTTTGAACAAAGTGAATCCGCTGCACTGCAAGTCAAAGTCTACTTCCATCCTTGCAAATGCATCATCGTTTTGCAATATATTTATATATTTAAGTAACTTGGGCATTACGCTTTTTATTTGAAGGAGTTTTCTATACAAAACCCAAAACCAGTGAAGTTGGCACCTTGTGTAAACTGTGAATAAAAACAGAATAAAATGATTTGCCAATCCTTTTCAACCTATATTCAATTGAATACTCTGCAAAGACAAGTTACTTAATGTTCGAACAGGTAAACTTTGTAATTTTTTGCAAATATTAGCTCATTTGGAATTTGATGCCTGCAACATGTTTCAAAAAAGCTGGCACAAGTGGCAAAAAAGACTGAGAGAGCTGAGGAATGTTCATCAAACACTTATTTGGAACATCCCACAGGTGAACGGGCTAATTGGGAACAGGTGGGTGCCATGATTGGGTATAAAAGCAGCTTCCCTGAAATGCTCAGTCATTCACAAACAAGGATGGGGCGAGGGTCACCACTTAGTGAACAAATGCGTGAGCTGATTGTCGAACAGTTTAAAAACAACATTCCTCAACGAGCTATTGCAAGAAATTTAGGGATTTCATCATCTGCGGTCCGTAATATCGTCAAAAGGTTCAGAGAATCTGGAGAAATCACTGCACGTAAGCGACAAAGGCCAAAAACCAACATTGAATGCCCGTGACCTTCGATCCCTCAGGCGGTACTGCATCAAAAACCGACATCAGTGTGTAAAGGACATCACCACATGGGCTCATAAACACTTCAGAAAACCACTGTCAGTAACTGTACAGTTCGTCACTACATCTGCAAGTGCAAGTTAAAACTCTACAATGCAAAGCGAAAGCCATTTATCAACAACACCCAGAAACGCCGCCGGCTTCGCTGGGCCCAAGCTCATCTAAGATGGACTGTTGCAAAGTGGAAAAGTGTTTTGTGGTCTGACGAGTCCACATTTCAAATTGTTTTTGGAAACTGTGGACGTCTTGTCCTCCGGACCAAAGAGGAAAAGAACCATCCGGACTGTTATAGGCGCAAAGTTCAAAAGCCAGCATCTGTGATGGTATGGGGGTGTATTAGTGCCCAAGGCATGGGCAACTTACACATATGTGAAGGCACCATTAATGCTGAAAAGTACATACAGGTTTTGGAGCAACATATGTTGCCATCCAAGCAACGTCTTTTTCATGGACGCCCCTGCTTATTTCAGCAAGACAATGCAAAGCCACATTCTGCACGTGTTACAACAGCATGGCTCCGTAGTAAAAGAGTGCGGGTACTAGACTGGCCTGCCTGTAGTCCAGACCTGTCTCCCATTGAAACTGTGTGGCGCATTATGAAGCGTAAAATATGACAACGGAGACCCCGGACTGTTGAACAACTTAAGCTGCACATCAAGCAAGAATGGTAAAGAGTTCCACCAGAAAAGCTTCAAAAATTGGTCTCCTCAGTTCCCAAACGTTTACTGAGTGTCGTTAAAAGGAAAGGCGATGTAACACAGTGGTAAAAAGGCCCCTGTGCCAACTTTTTTGCAATGTGTTGCTGCCTTTAAATTCTAAGTTAATGATTATTTGCAAAAAAAAAATAAAGTTTCTCAGTTTGAACATTAAACATCTTGTCTTTGCAATGTATTCAATTGAATATAAGTTGAAAAGGATTTGCAAATCATTGTATTCTGTTTTTATCTACAATTTACATAACGTGCCAACTTCACTGGTTTTGGGTTTTGTAAAAATTAGAGGATTCAAAGCAGTATTTTGGTGGTTTAGCCGAAGGATGTAAACAGGTTAGCCAACTGCCCATAATCATTGAAGAACAAGGTATTGAAGAAGAAGAAGAAGAAGAAGAAGGTGTTTTTCTTCTTCTATGATGTTTATTGATGGTTAGCAAACCAGCTTACATTCTTTGGCTAAAGCACCAAAATAGTGCTTGCACAGTAATTGTGCCACAGCTCCTTTAAGGAAGTTAATTTATATTCCTGTTCCAGCTACTGTAAAAGCACAAGGCGAACCCCTCCCCCCCAAAACTAACTATCTATCACTGCATTTTAGGATGTACAATCCACCCATCAAGAGTATGGATACACAATACTTAGAGTGCATACACCAAAACTGATATCATACACAAGGTCTGCACGAGTTAGCATGTCCACTTTAAGAGCTCATCAGCCAACACTATGTTCTAGAACGCCTGAATTATTGAGGGTCAATATCTGTCATAGGACAGAACACCATGCCAAGTAATATTGGGTAATTTTACATTATAATGCACTATAAACAGCTATATCGTGTACACAGTGAGCACCGTAATTCATTGTACTGATTAGTTGTTATAATGGTTCTGATGGCCGAATCAATTACCAGACTTGAATCCACTTGATGGTGGATTTTACATGCTGACGAGGAGTCTGATGGCAGAAAGTCTTCGCAAGACAAGTATTGAGGATGGCAGCAGTGCAGACCTGGCGGAGCATCAAATGTGGAGACCGAGTCTAGTGATATCAATGCATCACAAACTTTAATCCTTTGAATACCAACCCAGGTGCAGGCCCTGCAACCAGCAGCCATATTGGATCATTTTCATTAAAAAAATGTTTTTCACAATTTAAGCACTTTTAAGCAATTTAAGCTCTCTAGGACTCATTTTCTTTGCCATTCCTGCACTAGAAAAGTCAAAACAGCAAGTATGCAAATGATATGGCAAGGCAGCCCCAACTACAACAGTTGTAACTCATTACAAGACATTGATTTGTGAATACAAAACTTCTTCTAGATACTTCATATAGCGCATATAAGTATTGTTTGTAACTATTAACGTTAGACTAATACGAGAAAAGAAAACAAATTCAGTCTCTATTTCAGGCCTACCAAAGAAAAAGGCCAAGCTGTAACAAAAGTTTATCAGATGTCTACCTTTTGCAAAGAACCTGCAACACACGATTGAAACTCATTTGGTTGATCTCTGGGTTTGTTACAGGTCATGTGATTTTTTGAGTTTGGTTCTGGTGAAAATGTGCCAACTTCAAAGTATTATGGAGCTAAGTTTAGCGGGAATGTGGCATGTTTTCAATTTTGTGTAGCTGGTTATTTGAAAAAGGTAGACATCAGACAAATTTGTTACTGCTCAGCCGTTTTGTTTGGTAGGCCTGCATCTGTGAAAACCTCTTATGCTGTGTTTCCACCGAACGCAAAATGAATTTTTTGGGTGGACAGATTACATTCAAAGTTATGGCAAAGACGCGATGCTAGTTTACCCGACGCAAATCACACGGGAGACGCAACCCAATGCGAAACGAATGGCACACGCGAACAACGGAAATGCACTAAATTTGCATTTTACTCCATTGCATAATATTCATTTTGGGCAAAAATTTCACACGAGTTGGGCCGCAACATTGGCCAACTAGGCTACCTAGCTACATATTCAAACTACAGTTAGCTGCATTGCTTGAGATAATGAGAACATTAACTACCTAGCTTGCTAGCTGTCTCAAATAACATAAGTAATGCAGTTTCACAGAACAAGTTGTCGAGCTCATCATCAGATATGACATCAGTTTTGTGAATATTTTTATTCTCAAGTGGGCACAATGTTCATAAAGTATAATGTTTGTGACAGTAGTATGGCAGAGATTTTTGAGATTCCAGTAAGTACTGCCCCCTGAGCGTAAACAAGGCTCAACTCGCATTGCCATTAGTGGCAATGTAAATTCGTGTGTGAATCTTGTACTCAGTTTTTCTCCCATAGATGTCAATGTTTTCTTGGCGCAAACTGAGCGGAAAATCTTCAAAGCGAAAAAATAGAAATGATCCCGTGGTCAAACTCCTACGAAAAAAGTGAGGAGAAATTTCCTTTCGCGTAAACGCAGCATGCGAGGGTGTATATACACGTCCTCGATATCTGAGGTCATGATTTTGGACGTATATATTCATCCTTGGCATTCAAGAGGTCAAGGAAATGCATGCAAAAGATGTGGGGCCAAATATTACAAATGATTACTTTACTCTGCATTATACTGTATTAAACTGTCCAATATTTTTTATGCGCCCAAAATTGGAGGAGGGAGTTATTTTCAAAGGGTGGCGTCATTTCTAAACAGCTTGGCCAATATGTATTCAAATACCCTCAAATTAAAGCTGTCCATGCTTAAATATCACCGTCAACCCTAAGTGGTAGGGTGCAGAACCAAATGTAAAAACAATTTTTTCTTGTCCAATGAGTTATGGTAACCACTATATATAAATTATCCAAATATAAGGATTTTTTGGCAATTTATTGCATAATTGGTGATAGACTAGCCAATAGTCTCATCTGCGCTTCAGTACCTCGATCAAGACTAATTTCGGAATCTCCAAACAGGATAATCACATGATGCTCCGCTCTTTCTGTAGAGGTGAGGTTGACTGATATTTAGTTTAAAGCACAGTACCCCAATAATAAAGAACGCAATTATTTTTTGTTTGAAAGATGAAAGCTCGCACATATTTTAAATCATTATTTGTATTCATTTTTTATTATGAAATGATTCAAAGCTGCCCCAGAAACACATTTTGTGACATTTACTTAAGTTTTGAAGTTTTTTTTTTTTTTTTTCCAAAATACACTCTTTCAAAAATGTAGATTTCAGCCTAATGTGTTGACGGCGCGACACGCAGAGGCAGCCCCGTGGTGCCTGATTCCACCAAATCCATTTCTAAAAAGCGGAGCAATTAATAAATGTTAATTTGGCGAGTGCTGTCAGAGGACTAAACGGAAAATAGCTCCGCAGTTATTTTTTTTACCGTAATTGCGCGAGCCCTTTTGTCAGGGCGGTGGCAGGGCCTCTCGGCTGCGGGCGTTTGACTGGCCGCCAAAGACTCTGCGGCTCATAAAATCCGGCCTCCATGTTTGCCGTTGCCATGGGAAGGAATATTATCAGGCCCGTCGTGTTCACGTGTCACGTGATGAAGCGAAGCGACAGACGCTGGATGCTCTTCCCATCTCCTCTCTTTCACTGAAATAGAAAGGAGGGAAAATGGCAGAAGAATTCATCTCCACAGTCAATCTGTCCGAGAGGAAGTCCGCCCCTTCGCCCCTCTTCCTCCCCGCCTCCTAAAACTCACTGAAATGGGACCCCAACCACAGTAAACCAGCCCCCCTGCCCTCCCCACCTCCCATTCTTTATTGTCAATAACCAGGAATTAACATTATAAAGACCTTGGATGTGCATGACTTCATTCACAAATTCATCTCGGTGGGAATCGGTGAGGAAACGCAGCAGACTGGAGTGTGAAAGAAAAAAGGCGTCCGCACATGTGCCTGTCAGGCCCCCCAGATGACACCCTGCCAAAATATACATAAAAGCACCAGCTTCCCCCTCCGCACGGTTGTGCCACAGGGCCTTTACAGCGTACAAAACGAAGCTCTGACCGGGGGAAAAAAAATCAATAATGTCGAAGGAACGCCGTTCATCTCACGGAACTGATTGGACTAACAAAATGAGAAATGTCTGAACTGCTTTTTCGGGCGGGCACTTAACCCAAGAAGCCAGATCACGGGTCAGAAATAACCTGGCAGTTTTACTTTTCCCTGTTTCATCAAAATGAATAATTTTCTTCTTTAAGGATGCCAGGTTTCCCTCATTTCATTCGATCATTATCAAGCATAATTTGCGCGGCTCTAGTTCTACTTTCTTAACCACGAACATGTTCGTATGACTGCCCCAGGTTTTTGCAATATGGGTTTGCAATGGCATGTAATCATTTCCGATGAAATTCTACGCTAGGTTGAGTATTTCAATGTTCAAGCCAATTAATAAAGTGGTTAAGTTGATACTAGCGTTGGAAATAATGGAATATTTTTATTTTAGACAGTATCAAATCAGAATGATTTGAGCCTCTGTCGATTTTGTTTTGCTACAAATTTAACAACATGAGTCAAAAATGACACCCAATGGCACAATGACTTCCAGTCTTTTTTGAGTGAATATACTGTTAATGCAGTATTCACACTCAATGTTCAAAATTGTGATCAAGCCATAATAAATTGTTTTGATCATCATATAAACAATTATAATAATTACTAAATATGTTTCAGTAAGCAGTGGTTGCTGTTATAAATGCATAAGGCCCATGTGACCACATGGTGACATCCCAATGAATGCAAATTTGAATGCTCAATGAAAAAATGGTGCTGCTTAATTCTGAGTTTACATTGCAGTCACTCAACTTCTTGAGAAAAATATGAGCGGGAGACAAAATATCAGAAATGGCAACAAAACCTGAATAGTTATGAACTAATAAAAAAGTAAGCACACCCTTTGCCTTCAAAACAAAAGTTGAAAAAAAAGTTTCAGTCCTAGGAATGTTCTCATGCAATTTTAGCACTCCATGTGGTGAAATATTGGCTCGTTCTTCAACAGAGGCAGTTCTCTGTAATTTGAAGGAGGAGGGAAATCTAGTATGCAACCTGCGTTCCAGAACTTCCCAAAAATGTTCGATTTTGTTTAGATCTGACGATTGTGCTGGACATGGAAGTTAGTTCATGTCACTCTCGCGTCCCTTGAAGCATTATTCAGCGTTTTATCCAAAGTGTATTTCGGCGTTATTATGGAGGGATGTGCGGCTTTCATGAGGGAACAGTGTTTACACCATAGGGTGCATGTTGTCTTTTAAAAAGGTGTTTTTCATTTTTCAGAGTTACACATCTTTGGAGTGCAATCACTGGAAGACTCCCTTGAAATGACTGTCCGAACCCTTCCTGAACCACAACAGCAGCGAGTTGATAAAAGACATTGTGCCTTTAATGCTTCCCATAACTCAAGATGTATTTCAAAAAGTTAAAGATGCCACAAATTAATTTTCTCCATTGCCCAGGGATTTTACCCAGGTGATTTTAACCTCTTTAAATGCTAGCAACCATCTTATGCAATGCTTGTATACGCAGTATTATTGATCAGTATTAATGATCTAAAAATAATAGTACGTAGTCTATCTCTCAGCACATTCTCCAATACATGGAAATATAGCGCAAGGTGATGATGCATTGTTGGTAAGTGTAAAAATTTTGGATGAAAGATAAACTGATGGACCTGATTTGCCGTAGATGAATAGTAAAGACGCGCTCATCTACAGTATGTGTAAAATATTACTGTAAATTAGCCTTGGTCAATTTCCAAACATGCTGTCAAACTGAGGGTAGTGATGCAAAAAATTTTTTTTATTCAACATATATCAACAGAGAAAAAAAAAAAGATTTATTGTAATCACAAACAAGATACTCTCTGAATAATTAGGCTATCAAAAGATTCAATAAGCTTATTTAAAAGTATTAAAATGTGCAGAAAATCTTGAAATTGGCGAATGCCGATGAATATGACTGGGGGTCATTTTTAACCCATGTCGCGCATTCATGGGACAGTCAAAATGATGCAGTTTCTTGGGTTAATGAGTGATACTATTCTACTTGGATCCGTATACCTCAGGCAACAGTATGAAGTGACAAAACAGTAAATAAAAAGGTTTTTTTTTTTAAGATCGCCAACTTTAAATAAACATCCGGATGTGTCTTCGCATGAAGCAGTCCAAGTACTAAAACAGTGGCAGACATACTCACAGGATGTCCAAAACAAGCAAAAAAGGTGTGAAAGCCAATAAAGAGCTTTATCTCAGAGTGAAAGATCATCCCGACTCCTCTCTAAATGAGCTTTCCGCAGACGCCATTATTCAGGGCCTGCCCGGTTCCGCCCGCTTCTAGTTTGAGCATGACGTTTTCAGAGTTACCGCCGCAAAGACGAGAAATCGTCGCTTTAATTTTCCAATCTTGGGTGGCTCCTCTGTTCTGCCTTTCACAAACAGAACCCCCGTGACCACAAAGGTACGCACCGTGCATTATAGCTGGAGTGAGAGGGATTGAGAAGTCACATGATCTATGAAAGAGAGCGCCCAACAATTCTTTGAACTTATGTTTTCCTCTTCTTTTTCTTTTTGTCGATAAATTATTCTTGCCCTACTGGGAAGGTTATTCAAAGGCAGGTACGCAATACCCCCCTCGTTCCCCCCTCTTCCTCCACCTCCCCCATGCTAGCGGACGACCCGCGGTGTAGCAGTGCTGTTTTGGACCTCCCGGAGTGACGGGCATCCTCTGTTTCAGAGAGCGAGCTTCATAGCTCTCCAGCTCTGCTCATTAAGATCACAACTGCACATCCCCCTCATCCCACACTGGCTCTGGAGTTTGCATGGAGCACTGACCTGTGTTTGTGAGCCTGTGTCTGTGTACAGAGATGTGCAAATAGCTACACTTAACACCGTGTGTGTATGTACACAGCAAAACGTTCGGTGTTCCGCGTGGATCCAAATAGACTCTTAAAGTATTGATTTAACATTGAACGTTTTACTGTGCGTGTGTGTGTGTGTGTGTGTGTGTCTGGTTTGTGTGGGCATATCTTCTTATAGCCTTCTACAGAATCCACCCTATTTTCTCCCGGTGAGGGATTATGACCACCGGATTACGCTGTAATTCCAAAGAAAGCAATTAAAGGAAGGATCTCACCATTGACAGAACTACAGTGTTCCCTCAAAATGAGGAGGGAATGAACTCAATATCCTGTCATTATAATCATTACGTTACATCACGGTCAGATGTTAAAAAGCATTTGAGTGCGCTTTTTTCCCGACGACAACCCATTACCTCCAGCTTTTAATTGAGCAACGGTGCTACCAAACGACAAAATATTCAGAGAAAAACTTGTCCCGATCATTACGTGTGCCGCCAGGATTATTATCAAACTTTCGATTTAACATTCGTGAGCCCTGCGCGGAGCTGGTGAAATTTCATTTCCGCAATTATCCCCATTTATTGTCCTTTGCCCCTGCCTGAATCTTCCTAAAGTCTTTCCATTTTCATTCAATTGCCGGGGCTTATCTTCTGTCTGGTCAGATTCATTTCAATCCTTTTCATATTTCCTGACGTAGCCCTCGCTGTTTTATTTTATTTTTTTCTAAAGCTGGTTTCTTATTGCTTTCGTGTGTTGCCTGAATCCCCTTCCTGCATGTTATGGATATGGCCCAGTTAACCACCCCCCCGGAGTGCCACGCCACCCGATTGCAGTAGCCAAACACTGAGGGAACTCTTGTCAGCTCTTCATGTTCAAAGGTTCCTCAAAAACAGTCTGGCGCTTGTTGGAAGTTGCAGTCGTCAAGAACCACCTTCTCATTCTGCCCAGCCCCTTCCACTCTCTCTCTCTCTCTCTCTCTCTCTCTCTCTCTCTCTCTCTGCTCTTGCTGAAGCAGTCGACTTTGATTAACTCTGACACCGGCTCTGTCGGGACGTCTATCCACGCAGAGAAGGTTCTGTGCTGAGCGAGATCAGGGCATCGCTTCCTATGAGGTGTTTTTTTTTTTCTCCCGCATTTTTGTTTGCGTGTTCCAGGAGCTCGAGACACGGGCCTACGGATTCTCTTCTTGAAGCTCACCTCGCGGGCTTCTTCTCAACACTTTGCTGATAACGGTTAAAACCGTTCCGCGGGCGATCCTGTGCGCATTCCGTGTCGGGTCGGATTTTGGCTGGGCCTCGCTGATGACGGAGGGGTGGGGTCGGTGGAGGCGGAGCGGGGGGATTACCACGTAAGAACATAGCTGACTGTGGTGTGTAGGATGCGAGGTTTTTTTTTTCGCTTTCTCAGTGTGAGTCAGCGTTCTGTTTTCCTCTAAACTCTCATCTTATTCAGTCTTGTACCACTGTGTAAGTACTGATTCTGGTGAACACAGGATTTAACTGTCCGCAGCTTACACTCCATTCAGTAATAAAGCATTTTTCCCCTTGAATCACGGACATATTAACAATGAGTTTAACTAATAAACCATGCAAAATATCCCATATCGCAGTATTGCCAATTTCTGATTTCCCCAATTTATAAAAAGCGGATACCCTCGAAGGCCCCTCGAGTGCCGCTGGTTGAAAAACAGATGGAAAAACAAACAAGAATGTACACTTTGCTGTCATTGTTTTTCGGGTTCCAAAAACTCGTAACTAATCTGGTTTCTGGGATGAAAAACAACACGCTCGTGTTGCCTTTATGCGCGGGCCTCATTTGTGAACGCGTAAGGTGCCCAGGATTGTTTCGAAGCATTTTGTTTCTCATTTGGAATTCAGCTGAAAATGCCGCAACGCAGAAACGCTGGCAAATGGAGCCATGAGCATTTAGACGAACACAATTTCCGGCTTATCGCGTAGAGCGAGTTTTACCAATCAGCCCTCTCTCCACCTCAGCTCAGACTCTCCCCCTCCGCATTGAAGTCGGATCATTTTCACATGCAAATAGCAGCACTTCACCGTAATCCGCCACACCAGAGGGGGAAATCTATTTGCATACATAAGTTTGACATTATTATTGCCACAAGTCTTAAGCATACCACCGTACGCCGCTTTTCTTTGCCGTCGAAACTCATCCGTTTTTGTGCAATTTAGCGGAAAAGCATAACTTGAGTGAAAGTCACTCAATGGCCTGCAGTTTAAATAGAAACACGTTTTTCCACTTAGCCTACTGTGCGTGGGTCCATTCTTACTAATACTATATACTGACAATCAGAAAGCTGTCACAGTGTCTAGAAAACTTAATTAATGAATCTGGTCAAGGTCATAATATTTCTGAAGAATGTCGCTAAGTTCCATGCATTTGCATTCTACAAGCTTTTGGCAGAAAAGCTGCACTCAAAGACTCGTGTTTACTAATTGACGGAAGGTTTGTGCTCGTAATATGTCGGTTGAACATATTGATCTGACATAATAACTCCAGTGATACAGGGGTTTTACTGGTAAAGTCTCAACGTCAACACTTGCAAATTTAACACTAGCTCGCATATTTTATTCAGCAGACTATGTTGAAAATGTTCAAGGATGAGGTCTGAGAACAAAACCACTGTTTTATCTCTCCGGTCTTTGGTTCATTTGTCTTAGGTGCTTAAGACCACCCAGAATATTACCAAACAGACCTTCACTGAACGCTGACTCCGGAGCACCTTGGTTAAGCAGCATTGGAATACATGGAAGTACTGGAATACATTTTCTCCAAGTGGATTCGTCATTTTTCAAATGCCAAATTGATGGATTATTCTTATTTTAGATCATAATTTTGTGAGGAAAAGACAAAAATGAGGGGGGAAAAAAATGGAGGCTTTGTCAAAAATATATGCTTTTCCTGATAGAAAATAAATCTTACTGTTGTATGCTTTTGAACTGAATTAATGTGTTTCTTGAAGGTTAACCATTTTTGCACCTGATTTTGACATTGAAATGCCAGGCCTTTCCATAAAAATTCTAAATAGCCCTCTGCATTTTTTTTTTTTTTTTTTTGCTGCGTGAAAAATAAAAACTTCACACAATAAAAAACTAGTAAATTGTGTAATTCGTTAGTTATATACTTGGCTCTCAGTACTTGGCCCGGCGCAGTTTCCCCGCACGTCACTGTTGGGCTGCCCCAATTAATTCAGACTATCAGTGGACTAAATCAGTTCATTATTGGTCCTTAAGATCAGCGGTCTTCATTCCTGGTTCGAGAGCCGCAGAGTCTGCCGGTTTTTGTCGTTACTTAGCACTTAATTGATCAATTAAAGCAGTCAATTATACAGCCAACTCACCACACCTGCTTACTTGGGTCCAAATTGATTGCTGATATCAAACAAAAAGACTGGTAATGAAAACCCTGTATTCAGATCATCAATCGGCAACTGTGAAGATACGCAAAAAAATAAACGAGATCAAATGAACCTGAATTCCTCATTACAATTATATGACAGCAAAATTAAGATAAAATGGGGGATGATATTGAAAGTTCTGTGGAACCCAGATCCTATAAACAAAGACTGAGTGATCCTTAGGCTAAAGAAAACATCACTGACATCAGGCGACAAGGAAAAC
This sequence comes from Gymnothorax reevesii, assembly GCA_029721435.1. Taxonomy (NCBI): domain Eukaryota; kingdom Metazoa; phylum Chordata; class Actinopteri; order Anguilliformes; family Muraenidae; genus Gymnothorax; species Gymnothorax reevesii. The sequence goes on along the minus strand of CM056590.1, from coordinate 11,029,520 downwards.
TAACAAAACACGGTTCAGGTGTTTGATTTTGCCAAATAATGCAAATGTCATGATTCACACATCCTGAAAAGGGTCCTTTATGTGACTATTAAACTGTTTATGGAAGGAAGAACTGGGGCGATGCTGAGTATTATGATTAATTTTTTTTTTTTTTATGAATGCGAGTCCGATGCCAATCTAATTAATAAAAGCCCTTTATATCTCGTCAAACCTCTTTGTTTTCCCATTGAACAGTCGGCAGAATGAGATGAAAAGGTGCTTATTGTTTCCTGGCTGAATTTTACAGGTTGGATTTTTTTATTCGCGGTGGGGAAGGCGGGATGCAGATGGCGCGATAACCCCTACAGTATGTTCTCAGAGCCCCGGCTCCGATAACAAAGATATGCAGATGAAGGTGGGGTAGAATTGGAGGTATGCCAGAGGTGTGTGTGTGTGTGTGTGTGTGTGTGTGTGTGTGTATTGGGGAAGGGGCCGCAAATCAAAATTTTGGGGGTGGGAGTGGGTTCTAAGAGGGGGGTGAGAGGTGGGGGTCAAATTGATGTGTCCGGCAAAATCTACCTCTGCAGCTGAGGGACTCGCACATCATGCTGCCAAAAACCCACTGCCTTCTAATGATGTCCAGACCCCTCCCACTCTCCCCCATCTCCCCTCCCCCTCCCCCGCCCCCTTCAGAGGGAAACGGACCTCATTAGGGACAGCCCTCTTTCAAAGTCCGAGGCAGCGCTTTTTTATCAGGGAAATTATAATTATTTCATGTTTAACTTTCAATGTACATGTAAAAATGGATTTACAGTGGGAACTCTGGGGAGGTGCTTCAGAGGTTACGGTTATTTATTATTTAGAATAGAATTTCGTTTTGCACTGAAATGCATTAATTGGGAAATAGCGGACTAAAGTGTGTGGTTAATGCAAAAATCAGACCAAACCAATAAACTGCGCTGTTAACTTAAGATTGTTCAGTATACTGCACACTGTGTCAACCTACAGAACTCAAACAAGATTTATTAGTAGTTTATTAGTTTATAAGTTTTGCAGTATCACTCAGAAATCTTGAATATAAATCACTGGGGCAAGTGTGTGCACTCTTTATTTAATTCATTTTTCATTTTTTGGGGTCAGTGATCGTTGATAATTGCACTTAAAAATGACAGGTCATATATGTTCTGCAGTTGATACAGTACATGAGGCCACAAAATACCAGTGTTACACTGGAGTCTATTTTAGGCAACTGAGACCAGTTATATATATATATAAAAAAAAAAAAAAACAGCAAAACTTTCTGTTAGATTGATAGTTTAAGGTGCTATTGCTCACCTGTTTTAGTGTGATGTCTCCCAAATAATAATGTGTGTATAAAGTGAAAGGTGGTGTTTTTGTTTAATTTTTTACACTTTAAAAAAAAAAAAGAATCCCTGGGTGTGATGCAGTCATATACCTGCAGTTGTGTTGTAGAGCACCGTACACATGTCCATAGAGTCTCATTAATCGCAGCACTAATGGGTTTTTAAAGAATCGCCTGTCAATCTGCCCCCCAGTGACTGGCAGTGAGTTGGGTGAATGTGCAGAAATTTCATTGAAACTCCTAAAAACAACCGCCACACCACAGCCCATTTCAGTCTGGCCAGCCCATATTGATCGTTGGACTCCATGCGCATTAACGAGCAAGTAACACCCCATGCCAAATCTCAAAAACAACACAGGGCCAGGTTCAGATTTACCCTTACGTTGTGCAGTAGTTAATTTCCTTATTTCATTCCAATACGACACAGGATAGAATGTGTTTTACGCCTAGCCCATACGTAATTGCTATGGAGCAATGTTCTGAGGCCACGCTCATTAATTGTATGTAGAACGATTGTATATCAATGGCGAATTGCATAATTGGTACCAAACCCAATCATTTTGAAGATAAAAGGTCCTTTCCTGGCCCTCTCACCAATATAAAGTAATAAAATGTGGCATTAACTATAGATTTGTTAGCCTGGGGTCACAGAGACGAGCAGTGTTTACATTCTGTCGAGCTCCCCAGCATTTAGCCAAATTGAACTGCACTGAGGGCCTCTTCCTTACAATTAACAGACATTAATATACATTCAGCCTTGTTCTGCCTTCACCAAAGGCTGAGCGGGTAAGGACGAGGTGAAATGAAATAAATAAATAGATTTTTTAAAAAGGAAAAGGAAGAAGCGGGAGAGGGTGAAAATTGTATCTGCATTTTCAGTCGATAAGCTCTCACCTCATTAGCATGTTCAGGCCTGAGGGATGGAGGCGACAGAGGGTGTGTGTGTGTGTGTGTGTGTGTGTGTGTGTGAGGGAATAGGGGGGTGAGTTGGGGAGGTGAGGGGGTGGTCACGAGTCTCGACAGCCACGATGGAGAAGTGCAGAGGGAAATCCAATTGTCCCTAAAAGCAGCTTAATGCGCACTTATGAATGAATAAAACTATGTTAAAAAAATCGGTCGTGTTCTCTTATCGGATTCCAACATGGACACGAGAATTGCCCGCCTTCATAACTTACCATTGACCGTTGATTGACCGCAGCAGGCGACTTTATATACTGTAATAAACTTAATAAGAATAAGCTTAGCTTAATCGATTAATTAACGTTTTTTGGGCCAATGTCCAGGTCCATTGAATAGGTCCAGGTCCATAGAATTTTATTTTCATAATTATGGACTGTTTTGTCCATATTTCATGAAAGACATTAAATATAATTGTAAAAATTATTTCAGTCCACAAAACAAATTCAGTGAATTGTTACTGCCATTATTTATTTATTCATTTATTTATTTGACAGTTACACCGTGTTTAGATTGCCAGCCTCTCAGGATACAGCTTGTATGAAATAACCTACTATCAGCTGATCAGCCAATTAGCTGATTCTCATTCGGTGATCGGTAATGGTACAAACAGAGCCTTGAGCCTTTGCTGTCTGAACAGGACGACTTCGCCCCTTGAGTCTATTCTGGGAGCGGTCAGTTTTGTCACTGTGGGATTAACTCCACAAGCCATCTTTAAATGGACCCTACAAACCAGTTACTGCATGAACTCATCTGCACGTTCGCATGCACAAACGAACATACGCGCACATGCACGCGCATATGCGCAATCATGCAGATGCGGGCGCAAATGGGCGTGCACACATGCTCACAACTTTGCACAGGCATACACACACTAACTCACTCACAAAAAAAAAACGATAACCTCTTCAGACGTACACACACACACATACACACCCCTGCGCACACAAAAACAAACGCACATCCACAGCCAAATACACATGAATACAAACATAGCCGTGCACGCATGTGTACTATATACATCCATGTACACACATACACACACACATACACACACACACAAACCAGTACGGGTAGGTTCCTGCGTCCCACAAGGACGTGTAGCTGTCCTTCCTGGCTGGCCCGGCCCATGAGAGGGGTGGGGTGAGAGGAGAGAAAATGGCGGTGGCGGTGGGGGGGTTGGGTAGCTTTGGCTGGCCCCTGTTGCTCCTGTCTGATTGACAGTTCCTAATAGCCTGCCTGCCCTGAGTCCCAGGGAGGTGCTCTATTAGGACAAACAGCCAGGAGATTCCAGGAAGACAGCCAAGTCTGTTCTGAGTTATTACAGGGCCTGTAGTTATCTCAGCTTTGTAATTCTGTACTGATATGCAAATCCACACATACCCCCTCCTTCTAGCTGCTGTGTCTCCCTATGAAGGGCAGGTCCCTCTGTTAATTGATCCACGGAGATTTCGTTTAACCTTCCTGCTGGTGTTTATGCTGCGGAGGAGAGTGATGTGGAGTGCGGGGGTGTGGGGTGGGGGGGGCTGGCCATAAATCTTGGAAAAGAGCAATCCCTACCCTTTATACCGAAACATGTTATGTCAGAAAATTGATCCTGGCAAAAATGTACAGCATAGATTTGTGTCATGTACTAAGGAAATAATTCTCGATGAAAAAAAAAAAGGTCTTTGCGAGTGTTTTAGCCCAGAAACGAGGCCGAAAATATATACGTGGTTTTGTCTCAAGTAACGCCCCGGCCCCACGTCATCAACTCCTGATTAGCAAACGGCACCACGTCAGGTCATGATTAATGTGCTCACCGAGTTCTGCGGAAAAATATTGAACGGTTTTCAAGCTCCAGAAACTAAATGTTCACCGACAGACGGACGTACGGACAGACAACCACACCCATAACTATATCCCCCTGCATTATATATATATATATATATATATATCATATAAAATGATCATCTTTAGAAAGGCACAACATCAGTAAAGAGCGGCCAATTCCGTGCAACTCGCCCATGGGCCGGTAGCGAGAGCGCGGCTGTAAAATGGTAGATGCCGGGAAGAAGGCAAAACAGGTGGAGCGGCAGAAGATGTAAATGAGTGCGGCGTCCCGGAGCGGCGATTTCAATGGCTACCGCTGGGCGAGCGTCGCCCCCTCACGGAGTCAGCGGACTGATAAGGAGAGCCCGCCGAATCGATGGAGTGTTCGTAATTAATGTCACCCTCAGACGGTCTCGCACTTGGGGCGGAGCTTGCTGCCTGCATCTTGACATAAAATAAATAGCACAGCAACGTGCCATTAAATTCCTCCAACGCTCAGCGAGAGACTTATTTTACAATGTATTTGAAAATTTTATTTACATTTTCTTTTATTTGCAGCAATGATGTATTGAAAAAATCCCCAATTGCCTGTGGTTGGTACCCTTACCAAAACCTGAGAAGGCTCGTCTAGTTATCATTCTAAACTAGCTTAAGTCTGTGATGTTCATCCAATGAGATTCATCACTGTCTGAAATTTAGTTACCTGGAAAAATGCCAACGGCTTTTTATCCAGGAAATCAGATGGAGGTGCACGACGTTGAATTAATCTCTTCTCACCAGCATTAATCCACTGTCTCAGCGTTTTGCTTTGAAAACTGGTTGCTTCTCTGGGCCCTTGCGAACGGTGTGAAGGCGAGAGCGCAGCACTGAGCTGCAGTTGGTGCGACCGGTAACCCTCTCTGTGCTTTCAGGGCCGTCCCGAAGACAGGCATATTCAGTTCTTTGCACAATCAGGAAAACAAGCATGTGTATCCAATCCACATTCAGATTTACAAGCCTCACACCTCCCCCTGACATGTTGAAAACATGCCAGGCATTATTTACAGGATTAGAGAGATCTCAGTGCGAACACTCCTTTCAGAGAAAAAGAGGGAAATTACCCACTAATGGATCAGTGGGCCACTAATATCTAAATCCCCTATCTCCTGTAATTGCGCTAAAATGCCTTGGCTTGTTCTAAGAGGAAGGCTATCTGAGTGACTCCTCTCTCCCCTTATTAAAGCAATAAAAATGACTGTGAGGGGGCGCAGAAAAAGACTTCGCAATTCTTTCAGTTCCTTCGCCTGTCGAATCCCCCAGACGTCATTAATGTGTCGCCCCTTTCATGCCTACGCGCGAGGCTTGGGGCGGCCGTCCTAAAGCTCATCCGCTTCGCCAACTGTGACTCCCGTGATTAATTTCTCGTGCACGGCGTCCTGTTTGAAAGGTGCTTTATTTGCATTAGCATTCATAATTACTTAATGACAAATCAGATATGGTTCATTGCGGGCAAGTGGAGAAACAAGCTGTCTGGAGCACGTATTTTAATTACAATTCTACAAAAAACATGCCCACCATCACTGACCAATATCCATTGCTTTATTTCATTAAACTGAAATTTGTCTGAGCTCTGAGGCCAGGGTCACCGGGGGTCATCGAAGGCCCCATTACAGGACAGTGCAAGAATTAAAAGCTTTTTAATAAATTGTTCGGACTTATAGAAGTCTGCCCCAAATTTAACACTTTGCAGTTCTTTACAGGATACAGTGAACTTTCTCAAAGCAACATGTGTGCATGATAAACATACTTAGTACATGTTAACAGAGATATCTAGCAGGTCTTTAGCCAGGACAAAATTTTACCAAGGTTCAAGGGCTTTAGTGGAGCTGGTTCACTTTAAAGTCATACGTTAATACTTTCTCTGATGAAAATTTGAGATTCAGACATGTAATAACTGTTAATGCTGTAAATAAGTAATTATTTTTTAAATAATGAATTAAAGTAATTATAATCTAAAGTAATAGTACAGTGCTGGGACAAAGTACTTGCTCCCTTCCAGAAATCATCTGCTTTTGTATCTTTCTCTGAATCGTAAATGTTTTAGATCATCTAACTAATTTTGATAACAGACAAAGATAACCCCAGTAAACATGAAATGCTGTTTGTTTTCTGAGGTGAAAAAGGTATCCAGGCTTACTTAGCCCTATATAAAAAAATTTTTCCCCCTCAGTAACTAAATCAACCAATTAAACAAATTAAATTGATAGCTGGGTTCGATTTCACTATATGCAGTCGGGCATGATTCCTGCCAGCACTGTTAAATCTAAAAAGCCCTTAAAAAGAGCCTGGCAGGCATTGTAAAGAGGGCAAAAGCAGCACATGATGCCACGACCTACACGTATTCAAGAACAGGTGAGAAGACATCTAATTACAAAGCCATTTCTGAGGTTCTGCGACTCAAGTGTACCATGATGAGGGCCATTGTTTACAAATGAGGTCCACTTGGAACTGTAATGAGTCTTCCTCAGAGCGTCCGGACTACCATAAGCCTTCCAAGAGTGCATCGATCACTCATCCTGGGGGTCACAAAAGAACCCAGATTGATGTCTAAAGAGTTGCAGGCTTCACTTTCCTCAGTTAAGATCAGTGTTCACTATTCCACAATAAGAAAGAGACAGGGAAACAAGCACTGATGAGAGAACTGCAAGGCCATAACCAGTCGTGACTAAGAACAACACAAACGTGTTTCCGGTAGTGAGATGGTCAGGGGCTGTTTTGCTGTCTCGGGACCTTGGCAACTTGCCACAATTGATGGAACTGTTAATTCTGCTCTCTACCAGAAAACCCTGAAGGAGAATATCTTGCCATCAGTTTGTAACCTAAAACTAAGGCGCAGTTAAATTATGCTGCACGACAGTGGTCAGAACCATGCGAGTGAGTCAATTGAATGGCTCAAAAAAAGAGAAGGTTTTGGAGTGGCCTAGCCAAAGTCCTGACGAATCCAACTGAGATGTGGTGGCATGACCTTGAACAGGCAGTCCATGCTTGAAAACCCTCCGATGCGGCTGAATTGAAACAATTCTGCGAAGAAGAGAGGGCCAAAATTCCTCCTCAACGATGTGAAAGACTCATTGACTAATTGAAAACATTTGACTCCAGTTGATGCTGCCTCGGGTGGCGCAACCAGTTATTAGATCTAGGGGGGCGATTACTTTTTCACATTGGTGATATAGCTTTTGAATGACTTTATCATTACATTTATTGAAGGTAATCTGTGTGCAGGACTAGGATTAGCGGTCACATGGGATTTTTTTCCATTCTGAGATTAACGGGGTATCTCAGTGATGTCCCAGCACTACTGTACTTGTCAATTTACAACACTTTACTGGGCATAAATCCGCCCAATTTTTTCTCAAAATGAAAAACCTGGATCACTCTTTGATTTTGTTGGAAAATCTCAATTCTCATAAAATGACCCAAGTGACCCCTTTTCCAAGTCCTGCACACATTGAACAGCTACATTTTGTAAACACACACATTGACCCAATTCCAATCCGACCCCTTACGGACTCACTGACTTAGAGGCTTGTTCAGGGGAAGTCCGTGAGTGTGTGAGGGCTGTTCCACTGTTAGATCATCAAGTCAGTGAGTCCGTGAATGAGCCCTTACTGCCTGCTGACCGTCAGTCAGCACCAAGGCTGACTTTGGGGAAGGAAATTACCCACAGTTCACAGCATTGTGAACGCTACGCTATGGGGGGGATGCTGTCGGAATACCGGAAATGTAAACAAAAAAAAGGTAAATAAACTAAAGAGTGGTCCGATCGCGGTAATGGATGGAACAAGAAAGAAAAAGTTTACATTTAAGTATTAATGTTGATTGTCACAACTGCATGTAGTTTGTGATTATTGCAGTCTGATGATTTTGTCAAATCTAATCCAAGGGCATTTGTTTTGTTTAAAAACGGAGCGAGCAACAAACCATTACATTACATGTCGTTGTCAAGGTAACGTGAAAGGGGGTAAGTGATGTTCCATTCTAATGTATAGGATCTGGAGCTCTCAGACTCTCAGACTCAGTTCCTTATAGCTGACTTCAGTTCAGTCAGTGAGGGTTCAGGGCTCGAGTCTTCAGGGGGCGAATTGAAATTAGGCCTTTGTCTTTGTCTTGTCTTCAGATTAGTTGGAGGATGTGAAAAAATAAAATATTTAATATGATCCAATGGAATAAAGTCTGCTAGAGCAAACAAGGTGTTCTATCTGAGCCACTGTGTACCTAAAATGCAGGCAAAACAAATAGCCCTTCCTTCTCACCACCAACTCAGTTTTAAGTCATCTTGAACCGTTCCTGTGAAATAAGTGGGCATGTCCATCGTTTTTCAAACTACGTCGAGTTCTGTATGACCCTCTGCCTCAGGGGACCACTTAAATACAATTTTAAAAAGTAGAAAAGAAAAATAAATAAAAGTAAAATATTAAGAGGGAGAGGCTCTCTATATACTGGTTTCCCAATAGCGGACCAAGCACTATCAAAAATTTGTTTGTTCATTTGTTCTGCAATGGATATTTAATTTAATTAAGTTTAATTAATAACATTTCAACGTTCAGAGATGGGATCAGGTGTACTTGCCTTTAGTTTTAACTTTGGACTTCTTCTCTGTCCTTAGTAATTGTGTATTTTACTTATTTAATTACAATCCCAATTCTGAAATAGTTGAGAAAAATTGTGGCGTTGGGACAAGTTGGGGCGTAAATTGTGAGTAAAATCAAAACGCAATGACTTTCAAATCACTCCAGCCAGTATTTTATTCACAATAGAACAGAGATAACATAGCAAATGTTGAAACTGAGAAATTTTGCAATTTTACCCATAAAATTAGCTCATCTCAAATTGGATGGCTGCAACAGGTCTCAAAAAAGTTGGGACAGGGGCCTGTTTACCATGGTGTAGCATCTCCTCTTCTTTTTCACACAGAGTGGAGCCGTCTGGGCATTGAGGAGACAAGTTTCTTGAGTTTAGCCATTGGAATTTGATCCCACTCTTGTTTAATACAGGCTTCCAGCTGCTGGAGAGTTTTGGGTCTCCTTTGACTGACTTTTTGTTTAATTATGCGCCAAATGTTCTCAATCAGTGAAAGATCAGGACTGCAGGCAGGCTAGTTCAGCACACAGACTCTTCTACTATGAAGCCATGCTGTTGTAATAGCTGCAGTATGTGGTTTTGCATTGTCCTGCTGAAATACACCAAGCCTTCCCTGGAATAGATGTCATCTGGAGGGGAGCATATGTTGCTCTGAAACCTTTATATACCTTTCAGCATTCATTATGCTTTTTAAAACATGCAAGTGTCCCTAACTATATGCACTAATGCATCCCCATACCATCAGAGATGCAGGTTTTTGACCTGAACACTGATAACAGGAGGGGTGGTCTTTCTCCTCTTTAGCCCGGAGGAGACAACGCCCATGATTTCCAACAAGAATGTCAAATTTGGACCTGATCACAGGACACTTTGCCACTTTCCTACAGTCCATTTTAAATGAACTTTAGCCCACAGAACACGGTGGTGGTTCTGGATCATGCTCAACAATGGCTTCCTTTTTGCATGATAGAGTTTTTGTGGCATCTGTGGATGGCACGGCAGACTGTCTTTATAGACAGTGGTTTCTTGAAGTATTCCTGGGCCCATTTAGTAATGACAATGACAGAATTGTGCCGGTGAGTGATGCCGTGGCGTCTGAGGGCCCGAAGATCACAGGCTTCCAGTAAAGGTTTTCGGCCTTGTCCCTTACGCACAGAGATTTTTCCAGTTTCTCTGAATCTTTTGATGATGTTTTGCACTGTCGATGATGAGACCTTCAAAGCCTTTGTAATTTGACGTTGAGGAACATTGTTTTTATTCCACAATATGTTTACGCAAGCCTTCACAGGTTGGAGAGCCTCTGACCATCTTTATTTCTGAGAGACTCAGCCTCTCTAAGACATCCCTTTTATAGCCAATCATGTTGCACACCTGATGCCAGTTAACTTAATTACTTGCTAAATGTTCCTTCAGCTGATTCTCCTATATATTAATAGCTTTTTCAGCCCTTTTTCCCTGTGTCCCAACTTTTTTGAGACCCGTTGCAGCCAGAAAATTTGAAATGAGCTCATTTTGTGGATAAAAAATGTAAAATGTCTCAGACTCAACATTGGAAATGTTATCTATGTTATGTTGTGAGTAACAAATTGACTTATGTGATCTGAAAGTTATTGCAGTTTGATTTTTTTTCACAATTTACACTTCATCTCAACTATTTCAGAATTGGGGTTGTCCTTTTCTTTATTTCCAATTGTATTTTAAAAAATTTTTTCCTTTAGCCTGCAATAGTTGTATGTAATTGTGTGAACTTTACTGTGCTCTGTGATGTTAACTGACTTTTTAAGGAAAATAAATAAAATAAAAATAAAAATATACATGCACACATCAGTGTGAGTATTAGAAAAGGCAAAATGAGCATAATGTCTTTGATTCTAATTCACTGCCTTCAATAGAATAAAATGGCGCGATGTAAAATAGTTCTCCTAAGTCATACATAGCAGATAAGCAGGCCAGCCATATAGAAAAAATGAAAAGTTAACAACAGTTTGCTGACATTATTAATATTTATTATGAACCTTAAAAATGTTGAGAAATTGATAAAACATTTAAAAACTCACCATTCAATTACTCAATCGTGAGATGTAGCTGACCTTACTTTCATTATAATTTATTAGTGAGTAAGCAAGTTCACTTTCTGTGTAGCCTAATGTGTCCCTCATAGTTCTCACAAGGACAATTGGTTTAACATTTGAAATATTTCAAGCAAGAACCCAATTTAGGCATCTTCAGACCCATCTTAATTTAATAAGTAAAACTCTTATAATTTTCATCATCTTTTTTTTTTTTTTTTAAATCTAAGCTCCCCAATTCAGTGTCCACATGAACTTTGTAAAAAAAACTAGGCACTTGATAGGTACGCACATACAACTGCACACTGTCTTTTAGCGAAACTGAAGCACTGATTACTAAAACCCCACAAGTCAAGTCAAGTCAAGTGTGACTTATGGGGTTTTAGTAATAGGTGCTTCAATTATCAAGCTGAGAATAATGAACCAGCGGCACCTAAAAAAAGTCCGATGCTAGGGTGAGAGCAAGGCAGGAGTTGGAAGGAAAATAATTAGCTAGCTATGTTGCAAGCTAGTAGTTAAATAGTACAGTTGCAAGGTACCAGGAACTTGCCATTTCTTATTCTTTAGCTACTTTATGCAGATCATTGCATGTGAAGACAAAAAATAAAAATCTAATTTCGACAGTTTTACCCTTGCCACCTCTTCCTCCATACCGCCTTTTTTTTTTTTTGCTCTCGTTTTGGTGTTCTCTGACGCATGCATTTTCAGTGAAGTCACTGACAAGCCAAACTAACCAAAATAGCCTTGACATTTGATTGGTCATCATATTTTCCACAAAACTCCACAAAAAGAGGACAAGAGGAAGGACATTTTGCATAATATTGAAGAAAATATGCAGCCTCACAACCACTAACTTCAAAAATCATAATCTCGGTGTAATGCAGGCCCCTACATATTTACGAAGTATGAATCATGGACTAATTAAAAACTTTAAAATATTGGACCCCACGATATTTCCTTGGCCTTGGTGTGATTAACAATGAGAGACAAGTTTGAGTATTGTATTTAATAAAAAACAACCTGTTGTATTTAATGTAAAACAATCTGTCACTTTCTATACATGACAAAGACAGGCTCACTAAAAATATAAAAAAACCGTACTGACTTTGAGTTTTAACAGGGGCAGTTGCATCGCTACGACATCAGGACACCATAACTCCATAAGCCCAGCAGCAGCTGCGTCACTGGGTCAGGGAAGCTAACAGGAGACAGGCCAAATGGGGTGAAAAAAGGAATTGCCTTTTATGTATGTTGCCTTTTATTTACTTAACGTAAATAAATGAGCAGTATTATAGTGTTGGATACGTCAGTGGTCTCGTATAATTGTGGGAATAATATTTTGGTTTCAGGACTTGAGACTCTCCGCTGCAGAATTTTGGATTTGCAACAAGACAGCGTCAATAGACAGGAGATTTGACTCACCTAGGTTGCAGCAGCTGGACCTGAAGCCTAAAAGCATGACTACAACTGCAGGCATCAATAACTTTTCACCTGTCGTAAATGGAGGTATTGATTTTGAGATGTGATGAGTCGGAAGGGTATATATTTTACCTGATTTGGTTTGTTTTGGTTAGTTTGCATAACTTTCATCTGATTGGTCATTTGATCTTTCTTTCTATTAAAATAATCCTCAGGTTTATCCTTGAGATGTGCAAGTATGTACCCCACTGTTTGCGCATTTTTATGGCCTCATTACTCAAATAGACCAAACAGATGGCACATAACGTTAGCCTTTGGTTGGCAGCCACCACATATACAGTATGTAAGCATGGTCGTACCTGTGTTTGAAAGGCGCTTGGTTTTTGATGCGGGTCAGTCACAAGGTTCTTCTGAATCAGTGACGGTGGCAACTTTTGTTTTTTAAAAAAAATAAATGTCAAGATATTATTCTGCACTACAAAGGCTTAGCGCAGGAACTATGGAATAATTCAACTGTAAAGCTCACTCGGTTTCCAGTTTCCAGTCGCCTCCATCTTGAAACTCACAATAAGTCAATTGACGAGCACGAACGAATAGGAAGGATAGGGGAACAGATTGCAATCTATTCGTTCTCGTCAATTGACGAGACTTATTGACTTATTGTGAGTTTCAAGATGGAGGCGACTGGAAATTACTTCAAGGTTAGGTTTGCATAAACAGTCTTTTAAGTTGTCAGTGCCTCGTTTTAAATCTCAGGGCCCTCGGAATTCTACTGATGAAATGTGAAGCTACTTTGAGCCTTGTTAATGATGAAAAAAATAGCTATTTATTTGCATGGCAACGTTATGCCCGATCACTGCCATTGTAAGCCTGTTGGGAGCTTCGACTAAAAAGCCATGTATTTCGAAATGTTGCGTGTGTACAGAGGTGGGGTATTCGACAAAAGTTAGTACTCGTTATCATGTTTCAATACACCCCAAGTCAATTTCACACCGGAATTCTCCTTTAAAGTGAGTGATTGTCATAACTGCACAGGCTGTTTACTGCGACTGGAGTAAACACAGTCGTGCTGAGTAACATAGTCATTCGCTGGTAAAATCAGTGGTTCAAAAACTGAACTTAAGATAATTTATCATTATGGAAATTTATTAGTGGCAAATTCTTTTTATGGAAATGGGCTTATGGCCCTCCAGCCACTGGCGTGATACCGTTCTGTGACTTATAGTTTGACAAACGCTGGGCAAGGCCTTCCTCTGAGCAATGATGTTTTTGTTATGGACATAATGGGTTAAAAAAGGCAGTACCCCAATGTGACTGACGTTAGCCAGTCAATCTTAGTCAGCTAACCTTGAGCACTGTAAGAGAGTTGATATAGCCACCAGTGGTGACTGGGTTGTACCATATTGCACAAGTAATGTTAATTTTCAAAGCTGAATTGTGAGGCTTGCCAGTGTTATAAGATGAAATCACATTCACAAGAAGCAGAGTGCTATACAACACAGTATTATATTTAAGGTTTTATGTCAGTAGTCAAGTCACAAAATGAAGACAATAACATTGCAGCTGATCCAAAATGTCATATAGAAGTGCTGCTGTGCTACAGGTAGAGAACAGACCAGTTCAATAGATATGTGAACAGTGTAAATATGTAACTTTAATATTCACTGAAGGTGACCATATTTTGGTTTTTTTAGAATAAGTCACTTGTCAGTTGTTGCTAACTTGTTGCTCACTGCTGGCATTTGTTGTCCTAGTCCCTCAGACGATCAGATGCGATAGAAACATGGTCATTTATCACGAAAAATGAGTTAAGAGCCTGGGGATAAAACTACTTAAGTCACATTTTCATACACTGTGATGCAAGCCTGGGAAAACGTCTTATACAGTTACCTAAGTCAATTTTCTAAATGTGATCAAACTGGACATGCAGTGACTTAAATACTCTCAGCACTGAGGTCTTCATTCGGCAGATTTCTTGGATCTATTATGCAGTGTATTATGTCCCCTTTCTCTAAAAAAAAATGTTGTGACTTGAGTACTTTAAGTACCAGAGTCTTCAAATTTTTATTGGCAGAAATAAGTCTTATTTGGTGGATCGATGCAACCTGTTCGCTTAGATTTGTTGACAGTTCTGCCTAAGCTACGCTCCAACATTGGCCTAAGAGATGTGTCGGCGGGGGGACTTATAGCAATGTCTAAACAATTTTGTTGACAAAATAAAATCATGTTTGTTCACACATATAATGAAAAATATCTGCTTGAGAGGGGGAAACATATTTACCAAGGTGCAGAACTTGGCGACCTCATAACTGGTTACAGCAGTGATGTTCTGACTAACCTTTGGCCATATTCCTTGCCTGTCATGATGGTAAGCTATTGATCAAAACATCCAGCCAAGACTGATTTCTGATTTGCTTTTCTACATTAAATGTACTGTATATGGCTGACACGCAACCCAGGAAAGTAATTAAAATGGTAACTTCCTGTGATAGTTTGGACTACAGAACCAGCTAGACAACTCTTAAAAATATCCGTATAGTAAATAGTCTAACTGCATCGAGGGAAAAAAGTTCCTTTCAACATAATGTGTGCCATTATCCCACAAAGCCTTCATTAAAACAAAACTGCAATCCCTGCAATATATGCAGTATTTTAATCAGAGTATGACACAAAAGCAGGAACTTACTGTAAATAATAAATTAATTACTATACCCTGATATCTCCAGAGGCAAACGTGAAGCCAGCAAACTGGGATTTTATCATATTTCCTGGGGTTACATTCATTTAAAATTTCAGCTTTGGTGTCTAACTAATTGTAAGGAGTTCAACATCAGTTCAGGGAAGAATACTTTTATACGCACTCAGAGGATGGTCGGAGCGGGAACTCCAGAAAATTGTACGCGCTGTACGACTGCAATTGATGTTGACTTTAAACTGCTGTACCTGTGTGACATTTGGAAACGTGTGAGCAGAGAATCTATTTGTTTCGGCAGGAGATGAAACATTCACGAAAGAACAGCAGACAGCTACAAGAGGAGAGAGAAAGTTCAAGAACATATTTTCTTTCTATTGTCCCAAAGGGGAGTTATTTTCAGATGGATTCATTCTATTTTTCCAATTGGCCCTAGCCCAAGCCCTAGCCTCTGTATCCTGACAAACAGTTGCATGATGGGTAGTTGAGTGGTTTATCCAATGCAGACTGTGGGCTTAACAATGAGGAATAATTGACTCCAGACAAGGTGCAGTCTGAGAGCATCTCATCATTTAACAAAGAGAAGCATATAATAAGCTCACATAAAGTTCAGCTTTATGGTACATCACTGGATAAAGCTGAATGAGAGCCGGAACAGTTCATGCACTCACTTAAATTTAAAATGAAGTTGTGTCGTCACTGCTCACACAAACTAGAGTTGAGCATGCCGCACATGGGGTGTTTCTTTTTCAAATCAGTCCACTCTGCCATTATTTATTTGTTTATGGGTGCTGGGTAGACCATAGACTGGAGAAACTTTTACTAAAATCACCGGGGAGACCTTTAGTTCACTTTCCATCAAATGACTTGCACAGAGGCCCCTGACTCCCTAATCCAGTCCTGAGCAAAGATGACATGACTTCCTGCCTGAAGGCCTTCCTGAGGGTGTGTGTGTGTGAGTTTGTATGGGCTTTTGCAGGTATACTTGTGACAACCAACTCCAGAGAAACCACATT
The DNA here is from genome assembly GCA_029721435.1 of Gymnothorax reevesii. Lineage (NCBI taxonomy): Eukaryota > Metazoa > Chordata > Actinopteri > Anguilliformes > Muraenidae > Gymnothorax > Gymnothorax reevesii. Next base: position 11,013,593 of record CM056590.1, on the reverse strand, counting down.
TGAGGAGTTCTCGCAGAGGAATATGGAGGATTGCAGCTAACTGGTTAAAGCAAGGGTTACGATTCGCGTTTCAGTTAGTCAGGCGTAATTTGATTATTGTTAGTGTTTGTAAAGGTTCTTCAGAATGAATGTCAGTCAGTACAGTGTCCTCACAAGTACAGCTATAGGGCCATTCTTTGAGAAGTGAACCAAAATGTCTCTCATGTGACCAGATGTCATCAAATAAAGATATACTTTGAAAATGAATGTGAGGTATGAAATTTATTCCTTGCTATTTTCCACACCCCTAAACTATGAAGATTCTGGATTTTTCAACTTTGCAGAGTTTTTGAAGTCAAATAGAGTTATGAAAAACCTGTTTCCGTGTGAAGTCACACACGTGACCAGGCATATTTGACCTCTGACCTTAAGTAGTTAAAGTTAATGTATCAAATAAAAATTTTACTTGATAGACTTGGATAAGTGGTCCTCCTATATAAGGTCCACAGTCATGAACCTCCAATGCTTTTGTAATTGGAGGAGATTTTTTCTACTCTTTGTTATATTTTTGATCACATGACTAAGAATGGCCCTGTACTAGGGGTGGGAAATCCTGGTCCTGCAGGGCCGGTGTGTATGCCGGTTTTTATTTTTATCAATTACCCTGACTAACTGACTTAATTGGTTGCATATACAAATATAGATTTGTCCATTGATTCGATCAAAGAAAAATGTTTTACCAAGGGAGAAAAGAACCGTCTTTGGTCATTCATGATTTTTTAAAGAAACGCCCCCGAAATGTCAGATTTCATAATTTAGATTAGCCAGAAGTTGGTGTGAAAACCAGGGACAGATACGGCCCTCGTTGCCTACCTCTGGCCTATACGATAGTGTGTGTGTGTGTGTGTGTGTGTGTGTGTGTGCGCGCGTGTGTGTGTGTGTGTGTGTGTGTGTGTATGCACTATTGTAATCTCCAGATCTTCTCTTCCCCGCCAGGTCACCATGTGATCACTTGACGAACATCCCCATATAGTGCCAGACCAAGGAAGTCTTGGCAGCAGTATCTGGCGGCTCACGGTGGTAGAGATACCGAAGTTGATGGATTTTACAAACAGAGACTCAGATTTTAGCAAGGAATACAGCGGGAAAGAAGTCCGCTCTTGCAAAAACTAAAAAATGCCAGAGTGTGTCATGAGAGAGCCACTTCTGTCAGAGTTCCAGCCTTCTTTCCTTAGGGACCATCGACGGGGCTGAATGACCGGACCACAATCCTTCACTCAGCCTGTCCCTCCCTCATCACTTACTGTTACCTGATCTGCCCGCCCAATGTCAGCATAGCGAGGTGTCCTTATATAGCGCAAATGCAACACTTCACCAAAGTTGCTTTGGAGCTGGTGGACAGTAACTGACAGAATGGTGCTTTCTACAACACGAGACAATTCCCCCTTCTAAATTACCAGGACGTTCGCTACATGATCCACTGCTCTTTTAGCCTATTAAAGCCCATGAAAGCAGTCTTGTGTAATGCGAAGGGACGGGTCCGACGGCACCGAGCCAGAGCCACACTTCTGTGGATTTTACTGCGGCCTCTCAATTATCTTCCGGCTTTCCCTGAAAATACAAGGCGAGTCGACTTCCTGTCCAAATAATGACTTTTATTAAGTGCCACAAAGGCAGGGTGAAAAACAGTGGACCTCAAGGAAAGAATGCGCCTCTCCTTCAGCTGTCATTTACAGTTCACTGGGACTGCCTTATACTCCCCCTGTCACCTCCTTTCACCTCCCTCTCCCCATATATGTCTGAAGTCTGTATGTCTACAGTATGTGTTTATGGGCTTTATTGAGTAGCCTATGTTCTTGTGAGGTATCGTTCTGGAACCAAATGCAAGAACAGAGAGTTTCAGCAAAAAAGAGTTTTATTGAAGCTAGGGGGAGGGCAGAAGGCAACAGTACAGAGTCCACAATCCAAAAATCAGAATCCCAGGGACAAAATCCAAACTGTACACTGGGCAGCAAACACAAAACTCAGAGTCGGGCAAAACAGGTTCAGTACACAGGCACAGGGATGTCAGTGAATCCAAAGCCAAAGTCCAGTCGACGTAATCCGATTCGTTATTAGGGCAGCAGAGACAGAACTCAGGGTCAGTCAAAACAGGTACGGTACACGGGCACAGAAGTATCAAAGAAAAAGCCAAAATCAGAATCGGGGACGTTCCAGTCAGAAGTATAACACTATGAATACAAGGCATCAAAAATCACAGCACAGGCAAAACGTTCAGACAAGAGCTATGAGTGAAATGACTGCTTAAATACACATAGGGGAAGTCACGTGCTATGATGAGGCACAGGTGAGCTGGATCAGACTAATTACAAAGGAATGAACACGAGGAAGTTCCTGATTACAAGAAATTGGCAAAAGCCAAAAGCGGACAGGGATCACAAGACAGTCTATAGACGATCACACGGCTCCGGTTAGGGAGTTCTATCGTGCACGGGTAAGGAGGGAGAACAGAGTCTAACAAATGCGGAGGTTCCGCTGAAACTGCAGCAAAGTAGATTGAGTAAAGCCAAAGGGGTGGAGACTAGAATAGAGCGAATGCTGAGAGCTCGTTCGTCAATTAGTAAGTGCAGCTATACAATCCCTAGTGCTCATTAGTAAGTTCGTACTATAAACAGTCTTAGTTTGGGTTAGTATCTTTAACAAAAATAATAATCTGTTACTCTGTTTAGTAATTATAAAAAAGCAAGGTGAAGGAAGTAAACGAGATTGGAAGGAATGATTTAAATCACAGAAACCTTGAAATCACCCGAAAGTGCGGCACGCAACTGGAGGAGCGAGCGATCACATGACATAAGACCAAACAGCGGGAGACAAAGTGCAGTGCATGGTATGACACAAAACAAGGACCGGAATGTAACTACAATGGTGGAATATGGCAAACATACAGAGACAAGGCAAAAACAAAACATGGCATGGAATCCGAATCACGATATCAAATCATAGTCAGACAAAGCAGAATTCATAACACAAACATGGCAATCAAAGCAGAATCACAGCAGTTCTTTACTTATTATTTCACATGCTTTGGCAATATAAGATGTGTCTGTTAATGGCAATAAAGCTGTTTGTCCTTTGAACATTTCAATAATTTAGAGAAAGTCAGAAAAAGAGATTGCAAAAGAGAGCGATGATGGAGTGCCGCTGTGTGTCACGTTGAGACACGTCTCCATTCACCTCAACACTTCCTGGTTTAACACCAATACAGAGGCTTGAATGGTGACAGTGTGTATGTGAGAGGAAGAGACTGGTGCTGGGAGGGGACTTATGAAAATTTACTTTTGTGAAATGAGGTGGGAAAGAAGAAGAATGATTTTTCTGGCGCTGTCTCTCACAGCAATGACAAAAATGATAGCGCACCATGAATAATCAAAAAAAGAAAAAAAAAAGGGGGACGCTGGATGCCAGAGAGCAATGCAGGTCTCGCAACGCCCGAAAGAAAAGGAAGGGAAACAGAACAGAAGACTGCGAGGCTCCTCCGCCTCGCCCCAGTCTGAGATGTCAATGCCTTTGTGGGAACGGCCGCGAAGCAACCGGTCAGCCCCGCCGCTCCGACCTTAAACACTCCGCACTTAGCTGCCTTTTGTCTTCCTTTCCCAGCCGTATAAAGCGGGCGAATTGAGAAAAGAAGACATATGGTAATGCGCTGACCAGCTGCACCGAGCCGCGCTGCAAACAAAACACTTTATAAAAGGCCCATGGAGAGAGGTACGGAGCAACATCAATCAATTAACAATTACCCCGCTGCTAATCAGACGTCCCTGGTCTCCGCCGAGCCCGGGCATTGTAATCCTGTTGGCAGCATCAATTAAATTCTTAAGGTTAGTCTATTGAATTTCCCAGATAGCGGCGAAACGTATGAATTAACTGTAACCTGGGCTTAATCGCGTGTCTATTGCCGCTCATTTGGTAATTTTCCTCACCTCCCCGCTATTGTGTGTTTACAGGCCGATAGGATCTCGCTGCCGTCTCTGGAGAGCGGCAGGCAGTGAAGGGGATTATGAAATGGCCTTCGACAGCGCGAGAAGAGCGAGGGCTCGGCACAGCTCACCCCGCCTCCCCAGGCATCTGCCCTGTCACCACCGGGCCTCGTTTCGAAATCGTTTGGCTCGGGGAGCAAGCGGGAACTGAAGGCGTCTTTGTACGCCGTGTGCTCCTTGCAGCGGGCATGGTTTATGCGCCTCCGAATCGACAGCGGTCGTACCCACGAGCACAGACCAATGTGCTGTTCTGGTCAGAGGGTGGGATCACTTCGGTAATGTTTACGTTTTTCTATATAAGTGATACTCTTCACAGAGGTCGCATTAAATGGCATTTAGCAGGAATATCATAAATTTCAGTTCATGTTTGAAATAGCTGTTAATGATAAACCCTAGAGTCTGCATCATATTGACTACCTCATGGATTCACAACTCCACAACATATTAATTTTTAGCAGAATTTTCTGCTTTCGTGAGACTCTGAATATACACAGTATATCTTGTTTTCAATTCTGATTAATCAAATTTCTTACTTTTATTTTTGAAGAAAAATCTACCCCAGTTCTTAGAGTCGAAATGGATTAATTTCTGATAATATTTTCAACGTCATTGATGAATGTTTCTTTATGATGTATCAGAAGTAAGTCAGAAAAAAATTTTGTCTTTAATGATTTTACTACACTTCTTGTTTTGAACTATGAAAACACCCTTTCATACTCTTTCGTGGATGAACACATGCAGTGAGGGAGAAGAGAGTGAGAGAGAGAAAGACAGTTTGATGGTTCCGCCCTGCAGTCCCTCCCCCTCCTGCAGTCTTCGCCTCCACTTCAATGAGCCTCACCTGTTGCTATTGTACACACCTGTTGCTCGTTGAAGTGGAGGTGAAGTGTATGGTATTTAAGAGCTGCAGTGCCAGTTTGGCAGTGCAGCTGCATTCTGGAGTCTGAGCCCTGCGTTGTTGTGCCGCTGCTCCCCTGAGTTTTATATTGTGTTTTCACCAGTTTTCTTAAATATCTCTATTTTACACTCAGCCTGTGCGTGTGGGTCCCTCATCCACTTTCTGGTTACATGGTCTCAGTGCCCGCCAGTTTGCTGTTTGCAGCCGGCGGGGGCAAAACCGTGACAGAGAAAGATAGCGAGAGAAAGAGAGCGAGAGAAACTATACCTCTTTAGGTACACTTGGTTGGATAATTGCCAGCAATTATAGAACTGCAGCTGTAAAATCACCAGAGAATTGCATTATTCTGTATGCAAAGCCACCTCAAGCAGAGATGATGTTGTGATGATATTACACCAGCCACTCTCACTCCTCCCCTGTCCTCTAGTGCCCGTGCCTGAACCACACCCACCTCTAGTGCCCGTGTCTGAACCACACCCGCCTCTAGTGCCCGTGCCTGAACCACACCCACCTCTGAACTTGGCCTTGGTTGTGATCTCAGCGGCACACCTGAAGTTTTGTGGCTGCATCTTGCACATTTGTGATGCTAGAGCAGTCACGAAATCCGTCCACAGACGGGCAGGCAGACATATAAACACTTGCTAAAGTCCTCAACGCTGCTTCTGTGGTTGTTCTCGCTACAACAGGTGTCTCCAGGACCACACTGTGCCATGACAAACACACACGCACAGAGACTCAGAAGGTGAAGACGATACCAGCTGTCGCTGTCGTGGCTGGTAATAAAAACGGCACATTACGAGTTGCATAAAGCTGGTATTTATGGCCAGGCTGCCTCTCGAAAACTGTCTGTATGAGGCCAACACAAAAAAAGCGTAACAGTGTATATAGAACACATACCTGGGACCCCTGAGCGATGGAGCAAAATAATATAGTGATGAGTAAACTTCCAGGTCCCTTTAGGTGGTGCTTCTAACGGCAGCCCCGTGATCTTGGGCTCCAAACTTTTAAATATGTTCTGCATATTTTAAGTGTCCTTTCTAAGTTATGTGAATTAGATTTAGTATAAAAGCATCCTCTGAAACAGTTTAATTTCACCATCTCATTAGAATATGCAGATGCCCCCTGCCTGTCCATGGTTTTTATGCAGTGTTAAAAATACCCCAAATGCATGGATCGAAGAGTCTGTGAAGTTCTTTTGAACTCAAAACACTTTTGGAATTACGAAGAAAAAAAAACGGCATTGATGACAATTCCAAATCAACTGAAATCAATTGTGGCCATTCTTTCGAGCGTAAAAAACACCATTTAAAAAACACAAAATGCCTCCATGCTGCTTGTGGGTAATCAAAGTGTCCGCAAGCCCCAACATTCAAATTTGACTCTAAAAGATATCGTTTCACCATGTTTTTAGCCTTAATGTCCAATGTAGCAACTTAGTGAGAAGACTTGTTCATCTTCGCGGAAGAAGTTAAAAAATTCATGATCTACCTGCGGTGGCGGACGAGGGCAAAAATGCTGCTACAACCCTAAACATCGCCAATTGGAGAAATGCGCTGCAGTTTTTAATGTTAGTATTCACTGACTGAACAGCACATTTACCCTTGTCAGCCACCGTAGCAAGGTCAGCTTCTTTCATGAAGATCAACAGGGCTCCTAGCTAAGTGTCTACATTGGACATTTTGGTTAAAAACACGATGAAAAGATGTCTTTATGAGTCATATTTGAATGTAAGGGCTAATGGACACTTGAATTACACCACTTGAGCAGTATGAAGGCATTTTGTGTTTTTTAAATGTTTTTTGCGCTCGAACGTGTGTTCACCATTGACTTCAGTTGATTTGGATTTGTCTTCAATGCGGTTTTTCTTTGTAACTCCAAAAGTGTTTTCAGGACTAAAGAAATACACAGACCCTTCGATTAGCCTTGGGGTGAGTAGATGATGAGTGAAATTTCTTTATTGGGTGAATTATGCCTTTAATCCCAAGTCTGCTTTTAAAAAAATCTTCCATCACCAGGAATGTTCACCTATTGATATCCAGAAACAATCAACAATTCTCTTTAGATTCCTTTTAAAGATCACTGACCCATTTGGGGGCTTTTCTTGCATCTGTTGGGTCATGGCTGATCGACCTGGGAACCAAAGTGCAGCTCTAAATTCAGCATTGAAGGAGCACCTAATAAACCTCGAAGTATTACGTCGCAGATCATAACCAAGGGAGAAAAATGCAGGAGTAAACATTCACAGGAAGATAAGAATTCACATGACATATAGGCTGCATCAAGTCCTGTCTTATTCCTATGAGCAAGAACTGAGTGTAAATCTGTCCTTAAAAGTACACTGCTTTCCATCCTAGACCGAGATGTACCCAAACCACACCAACAGTCTTTTCTTACTAATCTCCAATCCGAAGTAGACAGGATTAAGGAATTACTGATACCGTATCTTCATGAACTAAAACTCAGTAGGGCTTTCCCACAGAGTGGAAATAATTCAGTAGTTAAAATGGCTAATAATGAAAAATAATTATTAATTATTACAAAGCAACTTCAAGTAATATTAATGTTCCTCATGGGCACTACTCTGTAAAACAGAGAATAGAGAGCCAGTTTAACTGATACAGTCTCATTCATATTCACCATGAATTTGAAATTTCAGTTCATGATCAACCTAACAACCAAGAACGAAAATACCATGTCAACAATACAATGCCGCTCATGTTAAATGAAACCTCTTGAAAGTAGAAAAATCACACATATTGTATACATGTCGGACTATGAATAAATACTCTCAAGCAAAGGTGTAGCTTTCTGGCCTTTAGCCTAGCGTTTATTTTATTTACGTCAAGGGTAATGCTGTATCATGGATTGAATTTTCTAAGGGCCACCACATTTGTAACCTCGCAAAGCATCTTGGAAGTGTGATGTCATCTGGTTGCTTAAGCGTGCAACACACTCTTTCTGAAGCACTCATTAGTGAGAAAAGCATCGTGAAATCTCCGAAAACATCCTAGAATGGCACTTATTTTGCTGTTTCAGTTCAAGCCAGAGCATTCCTCAGTCTATTCCTACAGTACGACCACATCAACAAGAAAAGTTCTCTTTTTAGCTTCTCAGGTTAACGCTATCTGAACTCTTGGCCAACTTAGATTGCTGAGACGTGCATTTGAAGCTGACAGTTATGACTGAGCAATTTTCAATTCGGCAAGCTTTTTACATATATCAACCACCGCCAGAGCAATCGTGAAGAATAGATCATATTCTGCAATTAACGAGCACAAAGTATTTTTTTGGTCACATGTTATACAATCGGTCAGTTATGTTGCTGCGACAGCAGTAATGTGATAGCATGTGAGTGGGTGCACTGCTTTTTATTTCACATTTTTGTGGTGAAAGAACATTTTCCATTCCACTACACTGATATAAATTGACTGAAATTAACAGTTAAATTAAGGAATCGTCTCCTTGTTATTTTAACTGTAAGTAGAGTCCTGTGTGCTTTTAACTGTGGTTTACAGTTAACATATACAGAGCGTCTGTTCTGCACTGATTGTGAAATTACTGTTAAAATAACTGGCAAAAGAGGGTGCCAGTTAAAATACCTGGCAGGAAAGGTGCAAGTGCATAAAATTGTGTCGTCATAGTTAAGGCTTTTTGAGCGAACAGATCAGAAAACAAACACAGGGCTTATCTAAGTAGATTAACGTGCCTAAGATCAGGCTGATGAATACGTGATTGCATGACTGCTCTAAATAAGTCTCTCCTGCACCTCTCCTGTCCAGGGCAAGTATTTTGAACTATTTTCAAATCAGCATTAGCTTTAGACATTTACTCAGCTAAATTGTAGAAGTTCTCTACCAGCATGTATTTCTGAGGTAAAATGAAGTCTGAACTAGGCCTAGATAGCTTGCTAGTCAGACATTTCGGCCATGAGACTTGTACGTCTCGTAGCATGTGCTTTTATTTTGCAAACTAGCTACGTCACTGTTTTTAAATTGCGAAGCAACTGGTTTTAGATCTATCATTATTATGAGGACCAGACCCGCCAAACATTGGCATCAGCAACACTGAAGAGTATCAGCGGAACAGGAACCTCTGAAACTGGCAAACGCGGGGAAAAAAAGGTTAAAAAAATGTAACAGTTTGACAGAGATAAGGCCAACAGGGCTTATACAGCATCAACAAGTGGGATTCTGGTAAAACAGACAGTCCATAACTCTCTCTGTCCTGGTTAGACCCATTCCAAGACAGCAATGCGCACCTTTTCCATGGAAAACCTTGGTAATTAAAAAGTGGAAAATTTCTATCAAAAGCCTAAATACTTCTCAGTGATTCTAAACTTTTGAGCGGTTATGTACAACTAGGCGTTCTAAAATTGTAATAAAAAGGGGGGGATCAATCAAATAAAGCAAAACAAATACTTCAATAATCTGTGTGATTCTTATGTATTTAACCACTGCACTCTGTTTTGTACCAAATTTTAAAAGCAGTATACATACTCTCGGAATTACTATCACATTTTAATTGGTACTGCCAAGTGGCATTTTACAGGAAATTGACCCTGATGACTTTCCCATAATTACTAATGGAGGAAGATACTCACCCCCTCAACCATCCATTTTTCAGGACATTCACTGATGGAACCTGCACTGATTTTTGTGTACCCAACATTATATTGATATCAATAAAGCTGGGCTGGGCGGCCAATTTAAAGGCTTCTCCCCTTCATCGAGCGCACACACCCAATGAAAACACAGTATGGCCTTATTAAAATCTCATTTAGATGGCAGATATACTCTGGTCTAGGTTTGGCCACATTCAAGCAACTTATTTGTCTGATTTATATGGTTGTTGCATTCTGGAGTGAGTGCATTTCACTTCCCTTGCGGTTTTGTTGTTAGTTTGAAGTAGTGTTGGCAAAGAAGCTCGAAAATTGCAGCCAGCTAGCGACTTGGTAAGGATACATAGATAACTTTGTTCACGACATTTCCCAAGTATCTGAGCCGGCGAGGAGTCAGTCAGCCACAGTGGACGTTCTCTCTCGTCGCTGTTCTGTCAACGGCGCACCTCATTTGTGCAAATATACACTAGTTTTATGAGAAAATGTGGTCTGTGCTACTGCATTGAAGCATTCTCAAATGAAACTGCGCTATTAGCTGTATTATATAGTATGTATCTGTTGAAATATAAGATTACTGCTATTGTGACTCCCAAAATACTGGATCTAAGTCGGGACCGTGGACACACACCCGCTCCCGGAGACACACAAGGTCGCCCTGCAACGTTCGCTTTTAAAGTCACGACTCCAAATCCGACTCTGTAATTCAACCTCGAATTAAAACAGCCTCAGCATGAATATAACATGACAGTGCATCAACTTCCCTGTCATCGGGAACAGAAGAAAGGCCACAAAGTGCAGCCATATGAATTTACCGCCGCTGACCCAATCGATGTGTCTAAAATGACAACCAAAACATTGGCCGCAGTGCCGACTGCATCCAGTTGGTATCGTGCAGAGCTCCTCTCCTTGGAAGGCTATTTGAAATGTAAACTAGAAGGCATGTGAATTTGATATGGGTTCTTCACTGACTCGGAGGATGGGGGGATATGCTGACTCTTGTCGCGTTTCCTCAGATGAAACTCGAGCAGCGCTGACCCAGGGACCTTTTGCCCGTCCCCAAAGACCCCGCTTCCAGAACCACTTATCTGTCTGATTGCTTTTGACACTGATCTTATTAAATCATCATGAATCATCAATTAAGCTGCGACCAAAAAAAGAAAAAACATTTGGGGCCGGCGCAACTGGGATTATAGAAGAGGCCGTGACTTCGAGGCAGGAAACCAAGATTTCCCTCATTTTCCCCCCGGTGCTACGAGAGGGGATGGCGTGAGGAAGCACCAGCTTGCGTTGCGGCCCCTACAGTGGCGCTCTCTGTCCCTCCCGCCTGCCTGCGCTCAGTAATTAATGCCCTCTGCCTCGTTCACACTCTGGGCGCAACGTGGCTAAGATCCCAAAACGACAGCAGTAAGAAGTGTGATGGCCAGCTATTCACACAAGCCCATCTCACCAGCCATGTCCAACCAGCCGTTTAAAAAATCTGGTGAAGGTACACTTACGTCAGTTTGGTACTGCAGAGCCTCGGCCGCTCATCATTTTATTATATATGATTTTTATTTGCATTCTGTCTTTTGTATGTTTTCGCACGCATTTTCACTGCTGGCATTATTATACCACGAAGAGGAAGGAATCGTTCGGTGAATACAGCCACAACTTTAAAATCAATGAAGCCTTTGAAGAAGCAAATCACATTTATTCAGGGGGAAATGTCTGGATTCATCACCATATCCCCATTTTTTATAATGGGGAAACTCTCTTGTCTTTTAATTGGCCCAGGAATCCTGTCAGTTTCAGGCAAAGCACAGGAAAAATGAAGTTCCCACAGCCCAGAGTCCATTCCATTCTTGAATATGACCTGGTATTATACTGTAAATGACAGAAGAGAATGCAGCTCTTCTCTCTCATTTTCATGAGGACATCCCAGAATTCTGCAGTGATCAATTGGCACGCTGTCCCGTTAATCCCCGGTCTCTCACTTGAAGACCGAAAGGCTGGCAGTCGAAGTATTGAGACGCTCTATTCTTCTCCCATAAAGAGAGAAATTACTCTTCCTATCCTGCGATTCGCATCCTCTAAAAAGCAATCAGTGCATTTGTTTTCTCTCCTTTGTGTCCAAAATCACTGTCAATGGCCCGCTGGATATTCATGAAATATTTCGGTCTCAGTAGGTGAAAAGCCATGGCTAAGAATACTCTATATTTTGAACGAGGACTATTCCGTGATACCGTCTTCACCTCTATGTGTCAGTTTTGATCAAGGAGGAAACTAAAAATATGTGCTATAAGCGCATCATTATGTTGTTATGAATAGGGGTGGTGATTGCTTCATCCGAACCGAAATGAGCCCGTGTGGTGGGGGGGTTGTCCTTTGTTTGAGAGGGAAGGAACGTGGAGATCACGAAACACTGGCAGAGATCACGGTTGTGAGGACCCTCATACGAAACAAAACCGGCCGAAAATATGATTGATTTTAGGATGAATTGAGCAGAGTAAACCCTGGTTTCCAAACCAGCCTGCCAACTCATTTAAGGTAATGTCCTATTGAAACAGAATTGCTTATTTTGCATCCACCGTAAGATGGGTTGGCGGTATTGGGTGTTTATCGGGGAAGGCTGTCAGGAGACTTCGGAGAAAGGTGCAATGGCTGCTGGGTTTTCTGAAAGTAAATTTTAGAGGCAATAGAACTGAGAAAGAAGAGAGGGAGCCCAATTTTTTTTGAAAAAAGGACAATGATAAAAAAATGGGAAGAAAAATAAGATGGGGAATCCAGAGGGCGTCTCGGTGCAAGGTGTGCTGCAACGGTCCCGCCGCAATCTACCCCCGGCGTTTTCCATCGGCGAGGCTGGGAGCTCGGCGGAGCGTGAAGGGGCAGATTTTCCGGTAGGAGAAGCTTGAGATGGGCTCCCGTGTTTCGGTGATCTCCTTCCCTCTGCCTCCTGCGATGCCTCCTGCTGTCACCGTGCCGAGGCGAGGCTCCGCAGATCCGGGACGGGTACGTGGGGGGGGGGGGGGGGGGGTGTTTGGGGCAAGGCAAGAGATGGAGAGAGAGACAGAGCGACGGAGGGAGGGAGAGTGGGAGAGATTGCTCGCGGCTCATTTCTCCACACATAAGCCCATCTGTTCATCACCCGGGGAGGGACGGCACCGCTGCTCTCGACGAAATGACAAAAAACCCAAAGACCTCTGTCGCCACAGGAAGCCAAATGAAATCCCATGAATGCTGTCTTGGCTATTACGCTTGAGAAAAGCCTTTAAAATAATTCATTTATTTATTTTTTATGTCAGTATCTTGATGTGGTTTCGCTTCTAAACGTGATTGCAGTTGCCTGTAAAATACACTAAGAAGCCCTTGGAGGACCTAAAATGTACTGATACATGTCTTTACACAGTGTGAACTGGTACATGCATATGCACAGGCAAATACATTTCTGTTTTAGACGTGAGTAGCATTTACATGATGCAGGCCAGCAACAATATAGTGCCAGTTGTGCAACACAGATCAAGATTAAAGTAAAAAAATTTGAATGGACTTTGAAGTGAAATTAGTCTTGAACTAAGCTAAATCAGTGTCTGTGAATCTGGCCCATTGGTTTAAAACCCAGTGTCCTGTGACCCTTTAGGATTCTACCATTTAGCATTAGAACCTGTGCTCCACTTCTGTGACTCTTGCTGGGTTCAGGGGTCGCACGGCCCCATTCACATTATTTCCAGGAAAAAGCCCTGTTCCTGTGATCACGTCGTGCAAATCATTTTATTCCCCCTTCCTCTCAGGACGTGGATAAAGTTGCAGCCAACCCAAATTCATCACCGCTGACCAATAATTTGCTATGAACCGGCGAGGCCCCGTGCGTCAGAAACAGCAGCCGGGGAAATGGGGCCTGCATACAAACCCTGAGAGCCGGCCAATGGGGGAGCGGCGTGAGGGTCAGGTGCTCTTCCTGAGTTTATCCTCTGATAAATTGCAGGTCAGGCAGGGTGATGCGTCCCGCTGCAGCCTTCAGCGTCGTGTCACTTCTCCTCACAGCATAACTGTCTCCCCCCGCCGATCCTCAGTCACCCCCTAAGCCGCCCATCACCCCCCCCCCCCCCCCTCCTCCCCAGATGCTCTGCAGTGTCAGCAAAGCCAAGATGCTGACTTCCCTTGCACTTGCAAACTCCCAGACTGAACACAATTAACTTTGTAATTGCATTTGTTTCTGTTGAAGTGCGGGGGAGGGGGTGATCGGGGGTGTCACCATCGTCCACTGCCTGCCGAAACACACCAGACGCACGTAGACCCACTCCCAGCTACATCTGTCTAGGCAAGCTCCAGGCTTGTCTGTAAATCGCCATTTACTATTTACCAATTACCATTTTTTCTGTGTTTGTAATGTGTCTATACCCCACGTCAGGTTGGTCAGTCATGTTGTGAATGCTGGTATCGTCAGGGTAGTCTGGGAAATGCTTAAGGCATCTGAACACTGTAAAGTGAGAGAGGAATTTCAAAGTCTGAAAAATGGGAGACGCCTTCTACTTTTACAAAACATTCAGTTTCCAGCTTTAATTTCCGCCGCCCTTCAGATGTGAAACATCCACGTACAACTAGCGTTGTGGCGCATACAAATTTTGTTGAATTGGTATGGACTGTATGTAATTTTGCAGTTCGTGAGTCGGTAAGACTGCTGTACATGAATTGTCTCTGTCTTGTCCAAATTATCAAAGGCAGCAAGTGAGGACTCAGAAATCTTGGTTTGCTCATGGCCAAATGGAGCAGTGATTACACTAAATAATAATGATGCAGCTCAGTAGCAGCTCGGTAATACTTGTTTATAAATCAGGAAACGCACCAAAAAGTTGTTTTCTGTTACGGCCGCAGAAAGCGACAATTTTGAATTATGCACTGGTGCGTAAATAAAATAGCATGCGCACACAGGCACATGGATAAAAAGCCTCGTCCGACTACATGAAAGACAAATGATCATGGTATCATATTTCCAGAGTAAACAGTGTTTTTTAATATTCTGTAAGGAATAACTAAATTCTGCTGCCCAACTAAGTAATGGACAGAATTACATTTTTTGACACTGTGAGAATGAAAAGACTCATATTTCCTGATTTCGTAATTGAAATGCAGCTACATCAGTGGTCAAGCCTCTTAGAACTGCCAACCCTCTTCTGCCAGAGCGATAAAGGCTACAGCTATTGCTGCGGCTATCAGCCTGGCCATGTGTGTAATTGCGGAATGCGATTCTAAAACCTAAGACCCGCAAAATGTAAATAAAAAACAGACACCCGCGACACAATATAGTTGAACAATATATGTTTAATTTCTTTTTGTTTCAGTTTTCCGTGGTGTTCGAATTCTCCCGGCTGGTAATGTTTGAGCAGACTTTAAAGGCAGAAAGACCAAAGGGAGTGAGGAGTATGAAAGGATGTGAGGAGAGCGTGCAGAACAAGAGAGAGAGAGAGAGACACAGAGAGGGAGAGAGGGATAAAGTGGGGGCCCGTAGGTCCGATTGCAGGGGCCATCGAGACAGGCGGCCATTTTAATTTGCATTGATCAGCATCACTGATGAAGGCCGCGCTTGGGAGGTCCCTCCCCTCAAGTCACCTTGATCTTGGGGCAATTCCTGGCTGCTGACCTCCTGACCCCTAAAAGCCCCTGCCCCCTATCCAGAAAAGCTGAATTTGGAGCGAACAAGGTCAAGAGTCAGCGGGGGAATATGGATTCAGTGGTGCAATGCTCTCCAAATGAGAAGTGACTCCCCACCCCCTCGGAAGCTGGAAATGTAGGGTAAAACATGTCAATAATGTTTCACCAGAACAATTTCTCCCAAGAATTGCAGCTGTGCGGAATGTTTTGACATTTGGTTAGCGAGAATGCTAACGTGCTCTGGCGGGCTCTCGAAGGCGGCGGCCAGCCACTAACTCGCGGGGCCGTATTGATCCGGTTGCGAGATTGCACGCACGCACTTTGAGGTTCATTGAGATTCAAGCGCAGGTCGAGAAAAATGTCTCCCCACCATCGGCACTCTAATGATAATTGCTTTCGATCGTCATGGCGCGACATGCGATTCTCGTGCCCCTCTGATGAGCGCCCGACACAAAATATTTGGGAAAGAAAAATGCATGGCGATTTCTCGTGAACAGTGTGGTCACCAACTGGAGACCTTCATTATCATTGCCACGAAGAAAAGTGTTTTCTGAGCGTCACAGTAGATCATTTTTAAGCAGCGCTTGACTTACTCTAGAAACAATTTATCACTGTAAGAACTTCAAAAGTGTTTGAAATAGATAGAGCTCCTGTGGAGTGTTTTCTTGAGTGCTTCACTCAGATTACATGAGGGAAAATAGTTTTGGTTCACCCCCCCGCCCCCAAACTCCTGGGTTTTTCAGATCTGCACCATCTCATAATAATCACATGCCTCTGTAATGGAGGAGATTCAAGTACGTTGCTCACTCATCCGTTAGAGAGAGCAGTGTTTAAATGGAGATTTCTGTATGAAATTCTTTCCAGAGAGTAAGAGAAAATATGGAATGTTCGCTATGTTGGGTACAATGTATTACTAATTTTAGGAACGGTATACATCCCAGCTGAGCAATGCAGTGTGTGGTTCTCAAACTTTTATTTTCTCCGCACACCACAGCAAAAATTATGAAGGACTCTGGGATGTCCCAAATGTCAATAAAATGAGCAGTTTCTAAATGGAAAAACAAAAAATTATAATCGTCTATCTATTTTTGTTCAGGCATTCGCATGCTATAATTGCCATCTCAATAGACAAATGGGAGTTGTCATAAATATGTTGTTGATTGCATTTTTCCACAATTGTCATCACTTTTGTGAGCCATGGTAAATGCCATGGTATGAAATCAAAGACACATAATGGACCGTCAAGTTAAGAAACTTGGCTTGACTGTCTGATAGTGCAGGTTTAATTCCAAAGTTGGGTGTCAGCCTAGAATCCTGTAGCCAGGTACATAAAACTGAATTGCTTCAGTAAAAAAAAAGAAACAAACAAAAAAAAACCCCCTGCTGTATAAATCTAAAATCATCAGTGCTGTTTTTGCATTAGGGGCCTGTGGGACACAACCCCACCACCAGAGGCCGCTGTTGTAGGCTGCTCTCTCTCTGAGACACAGGCCGTGTTCGAAACTGCGCACTAACGTACTACTCACACGACCGGTGACATCAGATTCAGGGGGTAGGGTGTTCACTTATGCGTGGGGAGTGAGTTGGTGTCCGAAGTTCCTGGATGTATATTACTAGATCGGGCAGATATTTTGCGGGTGCATCGTAAGCTCACTGTACATACATAAATTGCCTTAGCTACAATGCGACGTAAACCGCCAGAAAAACTCGCTGAGGATTAACAAGAAGAAGAAGCAAAAGGAAGAGTTTGTTCTTAGTGAGTAGCGTGTATTGTGGTTCTGAACACGGCCAATGATTTGATGCGCTCATTAACTGCAACAAGATTGGTTGACTGTATTTCAAGATGGACTACCCAACAGCTTACCAAAAGTGAGGCCAAAACATCTTGATCACCATCTAGTGGCTGGCTGTATTACAGGTTATGAGGCTGCCCCCTGCATGTTGGTAAATGGGATATTGGCCACGCAAAAAAATTTAAATACATGTCAAATAATTTTTTCTGAAGGTGGTTACAGTCATTTTAAGTAGTTCTTACCATGTTGATATATGTGCAAGTGTTCATTTTTTCTGATAAGTTTGATTTTCTTTAGTTATTTGATACTGTACTTAGGGGGTTCAAAGTCACGAGTGACAGATGTGATTGACAGCAACTCTTCAGAGATGTGGTCACCTGCTGGCTAATTTCTGCATTAGAATGAGACCGTCAAGAAGAGTTAGCTATAACATTAACATTACGCATGATTTTGTTGCAAGGTCCTTGTACAACTGAATAGTAACCATGATGGTTTTGAAAGAACAACAAAAATTGACTTTAAAATTGTCTTTGCTCTGAACATACCATCATGTTCGGTTTGCTGCAATGCTATTGCTAATAGGCAAAGCCAGTTTTCTAGCCAGCTAGCTACCTAGTTTAGCAAGATTCAACTAGGCCCCTGTCAATTAGGTAGCAAAGGAATCAATGATAAAAATCACTTTATTCAGAATATAGCATTATGTATTGTTATTTATTGTTATTTTTTTATTGGTAGGATTAGCAGTGGGCTTACTGCGTGCGTTTTGCTTTGCATATTTATTGTCCATCATGAGGAGGCTATTTATGTTGAAAATCTTTAACACAGTCCTTTGGTGGTCCTACAGTTGGTATGGTAATCGATGTGGTCAGATCTTCATTGTTTGTGTTTGACGACATTCCGTCCAAATAATTGATATTGATGATGCATTAGTTGCAGCACTTGCGCTGGGTTTATTGGATGTTTGAGCGAGGTTCATTGTAGTATATATGTGGTGCGTATGGGTTGCATGAAATCTTGTGGCCCCACCAAATTTTTCACACCAAAATTGCCACTGAAAATAATCTAAGTTCTGCTGAATAACTGTGTGTGCACAGTGCCTACAGTGTAATGTAAATGGCATGAAAATAACCCGTTGTCAATTCCATCATGCAGTGTACTAACTATGACCAGCGCTATCTCAGATACAGCTCTCTCTCTCTCTCTCTCTCTTTCTCTCTCTCTCATTAGCAGTGATTTGAGTCCATGCAAGAGGGAGCTGTTTGTTTTTCTGCCCACTCCAAGCTGCCAATGTTAATCCTGTTTATACTCCTGCAAAAAGGGAGAAAAACCCATCCGTTTAAAAATCCCGATCACCGCGTCAATATCCTAATCACCAGCATTATACACAACAATGTCACAATCTTTATTTAATGCCATGTAAGCCAGTCTGAAACCTGCTCTTGCATAGTCACAAAAAAATGATTTCGACTTCTGGTTTAGACTTTTGGCGAGTTCCGTGGTCTGTCTGAATGCAATAGATTATTTATGTCGGCGATGCGACTATTGACAAGAGTAGAAAAAAGTGTTCTCGCGTGAGTATAGTGTAATCTCACTCAGATGTTTATGCGCTCAGATGCAACACTAATTCACTTAGTATTGTCACACTTTTGATTTAGCATGCAGGAAATTCCCAGCCCTGAAGTAGTATGGTTTGAGCGAGAGTGCAGGGGAACGGGGATACTGAGACCTCTGAGTGAGGGATTTCCATTTTGAACCTACATGTCATTCACAGAAGGGCACTGTATCGGGAAAGTAAGTATCCAGCCAGCGTTTTGCAGTATCTGGGAAGAACTGTACTTGCAACAACAATGGTAAACCCAAGTTAGCCCTAATGGCCCCATGGCCTCTTAGATAAAAATCAAAAGTGAAAGTCCCAGCTCCAAAATCTCAAAAGTCAAATCGGCAAGCGGGCGTATACTGATATTGCGAGCATATTCTTACTTTGAGGACGTGTGTTAAGGCTGCAAGCGAGCCCGGTTTAAAATTTAGAGCGTATACTGAAATTGCGCGCATTTTGAAGTTGCGAGCACTTAAAGAGGGTCTTGCGCGCTCAATTTTTATGCACTCAAGTGTTGAGACTAATTTAACGCCATACATTAACCCCAAGTTTCTCAATTGAAAAGTAAAACCGGAGGCAACAACTTTGTACAAATCTAATGTTGATTTGAAAGGATGTGCAATATAGTTATTGTCATCCTCAGAAATAAATTTGTATGTTCAACGCATGTTTTTTTCCCTTGACACAAGAAAGAGGGTACCTCTGACATTATTATTCAAGAAGATTTTAGCAAAATACAGGCTATAAAAATTAATAAATTTGGCTGGCAATACCTGAGCACACATATGATTACAGTTACATTTCAGGCCTGTGCAGCTTCCTTTTCTCGAAAAAAGAAAAACAGCTGATCAGTGGGCCAAACAGTGCAGGCGTGCGTTTCCTGACATCACAGATGCTAACTTACATAGTTGGCCCTATTGACTGTGGATGGACAAACTATGCAAGTTGCTAACTTAGTTAGCAACCACGCTTCTGGAAAACACACTCCTGTTTGAGTTCAGTACATCATGATATGAGCTCTTCAAATACTTTCTTCCAATTAGCACTTTAAAATACAACATTACCAGTTTGGCAGTTCCAAATACTTGTCAGAAAAATCCTTCTTTAGTTCATTTCCTAATTTTTCAAGGAGCTCAAGGACACATTAAGAAAAAGTCTCTGAACTCTCCTGTAATAAAGCACTCCTCAAGAATTCCAGAAATTTGTTTGCTTGACTTGGCACAGAAGATACATTTCTAAGATTTTTTTAGAGATACTCTAGTCCATTATTTCAGATGTAATCGCTGGTTAAAAGACCCTTAAATTTATATATCATATATGTTTTTTATTTGAAAAAGAAGAAGTTATCAAAGTCGTTGCAAAACTAGAAGACTACAGAGGGAGATCAATCTGAATTTAGTGATCTGTGCAATGATCATTCCATCATAATGAAGCCATTTTCATTTCTCATGCACTCCCCTGGCCGGACTCCAGGTGCTCTCAGATGGCTACCAGATGTCAAGATGCATCTCCAAAGACTGTTTCCTCCTCTCATTTCATCTGAAGGGTATTTTCTTGGTCTTTTCCTGGTTTTCCTCAAGGCTGGGTAGTATTTGTTTTTAAAGTTTTATATCAATTTTTCCTCCGCAAGTAGCAGTTTTCTTTCATGCAGAATATGAAATATATGTTGTTTTCCACAACAGAAAATTGAGTGATTATATATGCTGTTCTTAAGATACCTTAATGTCACTGAAAGCAAAATTATGATAATTGCATAGTTGCAGAAGGCTACTGTATTTGCAACAGACATGCGCACAGTATATATGAAGGGTTCATTTGCGAAAACAGTGATGTGCATTTTGATTTATTTTCCCTAAACATGTTTTTTAATTGTGCACTCTAGTGAATATCAATCAAATTAGTGTTGGGTTATTTCAGTAATATATCACGAAATTTGTCCTAAATGGTGATTTTTAATTGTGTAATCAATGGAACATTCATCAAATTGCTGATAATTAATTCATTTTAAGAATGGCCTTTATCTGTTTTTGCAAATCATATACTGTGAATACATATATATATATATATATATATAATTATTATTAATATTATTACTATTATATTAGTTCACGATATGTCCTATATTAATTCATGCATTTAATCATCTTGCATTAGTTCAGCATTACTTAACCCCTTTCTGCAGATGTAGAAGCTCGCGTCTATAGACCTGCAAATTTAAGCACTTAGTTACAGTATTTGACCACGAGATGGCACCCCCGGATTAGCTATTGAATATTCACAAGCAGGCAGAGCTGAAATGTGATTTGGAGTATGGAGAAGTTCCCTCCAATCCCTGTTTTTCAGGAGTTGCATGAATCAAACTCCTCAGCTAAACCTGATGTGCAAACTGATCAATATCCTTACCCATAGTGTTGATCCAGTAGCTTCAAAAAATATCACTTGCGACAGAAAAAAACTTATTACTCTGTAGCAACCATTTTAGCTACAGTGAGCCAACAGTATTCCAAATAGTGGTTAAAAAATAAGTTTTGTGAGGCAAAATGGGATGGAAATTATTCCGAAAGAAACAGTACTGGAGGGTTCCTTCTACCCGATACATCTGTCTCTGGAGGAGGACATCAATGAAGAAAACAGGTTATACTTCTACTCTGTTTGCATTTTGCTCAATATGGCTTTTTGCTGTAGAATTTATATCTCGTTTGAAGACATCGAATGCCGAAGTTTTCGTTTCTCCAAATGCATGCAGCCCACGCACGTTGGTAGATCCCTCGGTACGTTCATTACACCATTCTGTTGAATATGGAGGCATATGTCATTTAATTTTTCCTGGAAGTTGAAGTTTCTGTTCCGTTAAAATAAGGTGTATTTCAGAATTCAGATATTACTGAGTTAGTGAGTTTTTACCCTTATAAGGTGTAAGGTTATGTGCTCGGATGTGAGAGCGGTTAGCTTTTCATTGCAGCGTGAATTTTATAGCTGTTTAATCAGCACTTTATTTAATGCTTGGGGGACTTCAAAGAAAAATAGACAATATTGTTGACTTTATTATGGAGAAAAGGCATGTTTTGTGTTTGGAGAGGTTACTGGTGACCGATGATGTTCAACTGCACTGATATTGATAAATTCATGCAAAACTCAACCAGAAAATCATTAGTTCATGCAGAATTTCATGCCCCAAAAGAATTGTACTTGTGGTCAAGAGGTTTATGATCCCAGAAATGTATAGATTTAAGCCCCAGCAGTTTTTCAATTGTCAGTATTATTTTTTTTGCTAATTCAATGGTGAATTCTCATGAAAATTTTGTGTTTGCAGCCCCTTTTCTCCACCAAAATCATAAAAATAAACTGAAATACGATGGGAGTCTAAATGCTTCAAGTGTCTAGACTCAATTGAGCCAAAGTTTTTCTGCCTGCGAAGCTGCAATCTTGAATTATAAAGCCTTAAATCAGGTAACACCTATATAGCCAGATTTGGCTTCTGCGCAAAAGGGTTAAGCATATGATATGTCACCTTACTGAAAAGTGTTACTGTGGGTGCTTTCGGCAATGGATCGGGTTTGAATGGGCACTTTGAGTGGTTTGCAGCTAAGCGTTATACACAGCTGTGTGCGATGTACTGTGTGGTTTGACACTTTCCTCAAGACTTGTGCTAGTGTAGCCATTCTTTTCAGGCTGGACCAGACTGGTCATTCTTCATTACCCCTGTGCACTGATGAGCATTGGGAGCCCAGTATGCTAACGGCAGTTCATGGTTAAGCCCTATATGGACCACTGTCAGTAGGTGCTCACCATTGGTGACTGACAGCACCCCAAAAGCCTTGCCATTTTGGAGATGCTCTTCCCCATTTGTCAGGTGATAACGATTTGGCCCTCGTCAAAGTCACCCATTTCTCCCACATCCAATATGTCACCAATGAGAACTCACGGTGCACTCACCACCTGAGGTCAGTATACAGACCTTGACATTTGCCACTGTTACGAGATAATCAACATTGTTTGCTTCATCTGTGAGTGGTTTTAATTATTTTTTTGGCTCATCGGTGTATATCCCCCATCTGATAGCCAAATTATGGCTGTGAAGAATCATAGATTTTTTTTCTACAGATACCATTTTTTTGATTCTGAAATCAAAGTTTGGCCAGGCAATCTTTAACCTGACTGGTTCTGTACGCAAAAAAACTCAATTTACACTCGTTATTTTGCAAAATTTCACTGCTGTGTCTTTTGCTAACAACAAGGCTTTGTGGCGTTTTCCAGAGTAGTGGTGGGCTTTGTATTTCTTTGTAAAATCAGGGTTGCCATCATACATGCACTATATTTATTTAATTATTATTAATATTTTTTTTTGTATTTTATATCCCATACAATTGTGCCTAAATTAAGATGAAATCACCATTTACTTTATGAACCCTGCAAATGGATATGCATTAATAGCAGACAAGGTCCCGCCGCATTCAAATGTTTTTCTTCTGAAAGTGTAGCTAAAATGTTTTAATTTATTGTACATGTGCATTGCATGTGTGTAATTTATGAGAGCGTAATTTTTTACTTGTTACTGTATTAACAAAAACCAATATAATCACAGTTGCGGTACCTGACAAAGACAGTCCAGCTTGCATCAGCCATTCAGTGACCTGCTCCCATGACAACTCCCGCCAAAAGAGGAAAGGCCTCTCTCCCCATTTCCCTATGGTGGCTCAGTCAATGAATGCAAGAAATTGGACGGTGAAAAGCGAGCTCTTTCTGGCAGATGAGGAAGATTCAAATCACTCTTGAGTGGTCCGCCTGAAAAGCAAGGGACAAGCCTGATAGAAATACCGCTCATAATTATTATTATTTTATCCTGGTTTTATCCTTTCTTCTCTGCTCTTCGAATGGCAAATGTGAAAAGCAAATTTCTGAAATGACTAAGGACATGTTTATATATACAGCGATCATTTGAAAAATGACAAATACCTACTAATCAGTGTCCAATTTTTCTTGAGCAGTAATTCCTGTGACTGAAGCAGGCACTTGTGTCAGAAAGTGAATGCGCAGTAATGACTGTAGTGTTTAAATGCAGTGCGTCGCACTAACACTACCCTGGTTTATTTCTGAACAAAGCAGCATTTTCTCTGTGTGGAACTATAGTCACTCTTTTTATAAAAACCAGTAAAATTAAATAGCCAATATTCATATTATTAGCATTGCATCTATATTTAAACAGTCCACAGTGGAGTAGGATTACATAAAATTTATGGTGATTTTATAGAGTCAGGACTATTTTAAATGGCAGTCACTCACAATAAAGGCATTCAGAATTCAATTTCAACTCTGAACATTTTAGAGGTGGAGAAAATAAATGTCAGTAGCCATATGGTAATGATTGTAATACACTGCAACACAATCATCTGTGCTGTACAAGGCTGTGTTTAAATTGAAAATATTTTACTCTTACAGTAGCAAAATGTTTTTTTATTTTTACAAAATGTTTTTTATCAGTGGGATAATTTAGCATGACTAAAGCGGATGCTCACAACCGTGCTCAAAATCTCCAAACATTTACTGAAAGGTGCAGAATTATTGGCACCATCAATACAAAATTAAGGAAAGTGACATGATATAATAAAAAACAAAAAAATCAGGTGACAACTGGTGTAACTGGACCGCGTGGATCAGTTGAATCAGGTAAAAATCGGGGGCAGTGAGAACTCTGTTGCCCATTCCAGAATACGCTAGCCTCCATTGAGAGAAAGATATTCTGAGAATGATGAGTTCATAAATCATAGCCTGTAATACGGTAGACGACTGACAGAGTGAGAAACTTCTGGCCAAAATTGCCACGTGGCAGCTTCCTATGACCATATGTTCATGCAGTGAACAAACAAAAGCCCACATCAATGCATGGCATAAGTTACATTCATCAATCTAGTTTGAAAAATTAGGCCTAGTATCCTGCAGGACTTTTGACTTTGTGGCTCCGTTCCACCACTTGAAACATATAGTGTTGCGCTCAAAAAAATTAGTGGCACCAATAATTTGCATGATATCACATAGTATTTCTATTTTTCACCACATGCATGTTTACGCCAGAGGTAATACAAAATCAATGTTCAAAAAGAATTGATTGTTCTGTTAGTTTGTTTTTGGATTTCCTGTTCTGTCATTTTGTATGTTTTTGTCTTGTTTCGTTAGTCCACTCAATACGTTTATCTTCAGTGATCCTGTCGAGCTGTTTTGATGCATCGGCAAATTGTTTCATTACGTCTTTCAACCTGTCCACTCCTCACACTCACTCTCTGCACTCCTCACACTCACAATGTTCACTCCTCACACTGACTCTGTGCACTCCTCACACTGACACTGTGCACTCCTCACACTGACTCTGTGCACTCCTCACACTGACACTGTGCACTCCTCACACTCACAATGTCCACTCCTCACACTGACTCTGTGCACTCCTCACACTCACAATGTCCACTCCTCACACTGACACTGTGCACTCCTCACACTCACACTGTCCACTCCTCACACTCACACTGTGCACTCCTCACACTGACTCTGTGCACTCCTCACACTGACACTGTGCACTCCTCACACTCACACTGTGCACTCCTCACACTCACTCTGTACACTCCTCACACTCACAATGTGCACTCCTCACACTGACTCTGTGCACTCATCACACTCCTCACAGTCACTCTGTGCACTCCTCACACTCACTCTGTGCACTCCTCACACTCACACTGTGCACTCCTCACACTCACACTGTGCACTCCTCACAGTCACTCTGTGCACTCCTCACACTCACTCTGTACACTCCTCACACTCACACTGGGCACTCCTCACACTCACTCTGTGCACTCCTCACACTCACTCACACTCACTCTGTGCACTCCTCACACTCACTCTGTGCACTCCTCACACTCACTCTGTGCACTCCTCACACTCACACTGTGCACTCCTCACACTCTGTGCACTCCTCACAGTCACTCTGTGCACTCCTCACACTCACTCTGTGCACTCCTCACAGTCACACTGTGCACTCCTCACACTCACACTGTGCACTCCTCACACTCACACTGTGCACTCCTCACACTCACAATGTGCACTCCTCACACTCACACTGTGCACTCCTCACACTCACACTGTCCACTCCTCACACTCACACTGTGCACTCCTCACACTCACTCTGTGCAGTCCTCACACTCGGTACACTCCCCACACTCACTCTGTGCACTACAGACACTCACACTATGCACTCTAAAAACTCACATTAAGCGCTCCTCATACTCTCTGTGCACTCCCAACTGCACTCTGTGCACACCTCAGTCACTCTGTGCACTCCTCACACTCGCACTGTGCACTTCTCAAACTCACTCTGTGCACTCCTCACAGTCACTGTAAGCTCCCCACACTCACTCTGTGCACTTTTCACACTCAGACTGTGCACTCCTCACACTCTCTGCACTCCCCACACTCACTCTCTGCACTCACTCTGCACTTGTCATACTCACTTTGTACACTCCTCACACTCACTTTGATCGCTCCTCATGTGCACTCCTCACACTCACTCTATGTGCTCGTCACATTCTGTGCACTCCTCCCACTCACACTCACTCTGTGCAATCCTCTCCTGTTTCTCCTCTATTTTTTACTCTATGAGCTGTAAAGCCCTCTGTCTGTTCTGTGTAAGGTCATGTGACGGTCCTGGAGCGACCGCACATATATGCCCTCCATAGAGACTGTTCTACGCACGAAAACATACACATGCGCTCGCACATACCCACTTACACTCGTACATGGACTATTACATTTGTATTCACATTCCGTATGATTGAATGAACATTGGACTGGGGTTTGAATAATTGCAATGAATGCAAGGCTTTTGTTATGCTGGGCATTTATTGGGCTTAAGTAGGGACGTAAACTTGAGCACAGAAGAAATGTTTACGAGCATAAAATGATTTACCGTTGTGTAGTTAACGTTTGTTGTGATCTTCGGTCTGGCAGCATCTGCCTGGCAGCCAAAGGGTGCCGACCCGAAACTATGTGTTATTAATCGGTCCCGGGCCTAATTGGGCAGGTTCATCCTGGTTGTGGCCATGGGGATGCCGGAGGCGGCCTTGATCACGCCACCTCCGTATTGTATCTTTTCATGTGCTATTAGGAATGTGTCTTTTTGTATTTATTTAGTAAATCTGCTTGTCTGCATATGTAAGAACTTGTGCTTTTGTCTCAGAGTCTTTTTTGTTGTTTATGTGTCAATTGATTGTTAGGTGTTCACCGTAGCTTTTAAATGGTGCTGGTCACCTGCTATATGTTTGCTTGTCTAGTCTCATGTCGGGAGTCTTGAATGTCATGAGCGTGTGAGTACTGAGGCTCAAAGCATTGTGTATTTATCCTCTGCATTTTAGATTCTGAAATCTGCATGTGCAGATTCTGAAATTGGTGATATTTTTGCCC
This sequence comes from Gymnothorax reevesii, assembly GCA_029721435.1. Taxonomy (NCBI): domain Eukaryota; kingdom Metazoa; phylum Chordata; class Actinopteri; order Anguilliformes; family Muraenidae; genus Gymnothorax; species Gymnothorax reevesii. Next base: position 10,986,598 of record CM056590.1, on the reverse strand, counting down.
ATTTCTTGACTTAATTTTCCTTTTCCGAATTTAGATTTTTCTTTTTCTTTTTGTACCTTGCATGATTTGACTTTTTGCATATGGGCATCTATTGTTTGATTGACATATCAAATATGAAATAATATTGTCCCTTCACACTGACTCTGATTTTTGTGGCCAAATCCACTCCCGCTCAAAAGCGTCCGCTCCGCTACCTATTACAGTCATCTTATTTGCTTTTTGGGTCATTCCACGCCAATCTGATCGAAGCTCCACCCCGACCCCCTCCGTTTTCCATTAAACTTATTTTGCGAATAGCACTTCGGACCAATAGTGATATACCAAAGTTTCTAAATGGTGAAATAGCTTGCAAGATGTGCATGATTGAAATTTGCCAACCACGCCCATTTTGCTATTTTACTTGCTCTGGGTCCAATGTTTAGAGGCCAGTATCTGCCTGCGCATCAGTGACAATCTCAAGATTTTTTTTTTTCTACCTCATCTATGCTTTGCTTGCTTTCAGACTTCACCATCAGAAGCACTGAGGAATATTTCAAAAATAGTTGAAAATGGGAGATAAATTTGCAGTTAATTTTTTAAAGGACTTTGCCATGCGCTCTTCTCATCTGACAGATAAGGCATTCCAAAATATTTGCTGCTGTTATATTGTATGGACACGTGGTAAACACCAATATGCATTACTACCTTCAGGTCATCTCAGTTTATCGAAAAATTAAAGCCTGAAAAAACGCCCTGCAAGAAAATATGCAAAATTAGCATATTTTTTGAATTTGAAAATGAATGAGACAAGATTTTAACCACACAATCGTCGTTGACATATAAACATTTGAACGAAGTCCTGTCGACTAGCTCAGCCTCCTTCCATGGGAAATCCAGTGGACACTGATGTATGGTTTGATGAAATTGACAAATACGTCAAATACGTTGAATCGACTTTCTTCTTTGGGATATTGGCGTCACAGCGTAAGTTGTGCTGTTCCTGAGCTAGACTGCAGCAAATCTGAAAATACATTTCAGTAAAATAAATGAAACTTATCTCCAATGATGTTCAGTCAAATGTTGTGAGGGTTTAGTGGTAAGAACCGTGGCACTATAATGAGAAAGTTCTGTACTGTATGTGTACAGAAAGTGTTAGCACCTCTCCCACTGGAAATGTCCCAATCTAAAGAGCTGGGACCGGGGAAACCAATAAAAGAATAGATGAAGTGGACAAATTACGTCTTCATGCAGGATTTCTTCTCTTTTATCTCTCATGAAGAGTAAGATCACCTCCTGACCCTGGATCCAATACTGTTCAAACTGATTTACTACAGCCTAGCTCTGGAATAGCACAACTTTACGCTTTTACACCAATATCAAAAAGAAGAAAGTCGATTTAACGTATTTGACGTGCAAATTTATCTCCCATTTTTAACAATTTTTAAAATGGATATGAAATATTCTTCAGTGCTTCTGATGGTGAAGTCTAAAAGCGAGCAGAGCATAGACAGTAGAAAAAAAAAAATCTTAAGATTCTCACTGATACTGGCCTCTAAACATTGGACCCGGAACAAGCAAAATACCAAAATGGGCGCAGTCCGCAAATTCCAATCATGCACATCTTGAATGCTATTTCTGAAATTTTGGTATATCACAATTGATCCTAAGGGCTTTTTGCAAAATAAGTTTCATGGAACTCGGAGGGGAGCTTTGTTCAGTTTGGTGTGGAATGACCCGTGAGCCATTTCTATCCTGACTGCCAGCCTTTTTAAAAAAATTTTGTCCCCTTTTTGATTTTTGGATTTTGTCTGTGATTCACCTGCTGAATCTGCCTGGTTTTCACCCCTTGCCTGTTTCTACCACCTTTGGCACCACATTCTGCCATCTTTGATTTGTCAGGCACTGCCGGGTGATTGATCGAGTTCCTGGATCGTGACTCAGTACCGTTGCGTGTCCTCTATGGTGTTAACCCCAGACAATTTGATTGCCTCAGATGGTCAGAATTGCAGTGAGCATTACCCACATTGAACAACAACACAAGAAATCTAGCTTTATTTTTGACAGGAAAACGATTGTACATACAAATTCCAATGATGTTGGGACATTGTGTTAAACATTAATAAAAACAGAATGCAACGATTTGCAAATCTCATAAACCCAGATTTTATTCACAACAGAATATAGACAACATATCAGATGTTGGAAGTGAGACATTTTACCATTTCATGAAAAATATTAGCTCATTTTGTTCCTGCCATCAAATTCAAAATGAGATAATATTTGAAATGGTAAAATGTCTCACTTCCAACATCTGATATGTTGTGCATGTTCTGTTGTGAATAAAATCTGGATTTATGAGATTTGCAAGTCATTGCATTCTGTTTTTATTCACATTTTACGCAAAGTCCCAACTTCATTGGAATTGGGGTTTGTATTTTAATGATAAATAATTAATGCAGAGTTAATGTTAAAGTTTCACCATAAAATAAATGTCATTAAGCTGACTCAAAATTTACATCAAAATATACATCAAAATACAGTTGAGAAACTGATGTCAAGAAATATTGTGAAGGGGGCGCCCCGGTGGCTCATTGAGTAAGCGCGGGTACCATAAAGGCTGTGTCCTTCCCGCAGCGACCTGGGTTCGATTCCGGCTCAGGTCATTTGCTGCATGTCTTCCCCCATTCCTCTCCTCAACCCTCCTGTCTCTCTACACTGTACAACTGTCAAATAAAGGAGAAAATACCAACAAATAAAAAGAAATGTCCTGAAAATTCTGATGAAGTTAACATGAATACTTTCAACATTAAATGATCATGCTTTTTAATGCAATATCATAATGTTAAGATATTCATGTTAATTTACTTCATTATTAATCTGATCATATTAACATAAGAAATGTTAACGTTAATCATAACTTTAAATTCATAACATTCGGGGAAATTAACACAAACTTGTGTTGAATTTGAGGTAAAGAGTTTGATGGTTAATATACTGTATTACCCTAACATTAATTCATGTAAAATTCATGTTAATGTTTATCTGGGTGACCACATCAACATTTTCTGACCTTTACGACTGCTCCATAACACAATCCCTATTTTCCACTCTCTTTATGATCCCTTAATTATAGAATTGCATAAACATATTCTATCAATTTGCTATTTAAATGTAATTTTAGCCAGCCTCCAAGCTGTTGAACTCAGATTCTTGTCGAATCATGCGCACTTCATGATTTAACCTTGCCCCACCTTTGTTTGAAAGGGTCCCACCAGAATGTGTGGAAATGTGCACAACCACTAACTGCATGACATTTTACAATTATGCAATCATTATCAAAATCATGCAGGTCCATTTAAACTGAATACCGCAGTAACTTTAGAAATAGCAATGAATCTGGTCATTTCTGCATTTTCTTCAGTCTCTGTTATGCATTATGCTATTTTAAAGAGAAAACTTTATTCTCTTTAAAATAGCTTGTAAATAATTTAAATAAATGACTGCCCCATAGAGGCTTTTGTGTCTTCTAAACTTTATTTGTGTTCTTCGGCCGCCATTCAAAGCCTCTATGAGCCACATATTTGCGTACACATTGTCTTTTATTCTTAAGAAATACAGTGACAGGACTCCACATCAGCTTTGGCAGTGCAGCAGCTTTAAAACAGGTAATGCACGGAGCTGTGGTACCCAATCATGTGCAATGGGCGGGGGGGTCAAAAGTATAATTTTTTCATTCCAACCAATCGCTGATTACACCAATTAATCTGCTCCTGTCTGATTGGAGCTGTGCTGATAAGTGAAAGCAGCAGGTGTTACAACTGGTTGGAATGAAAACTTGCATGTCCTCAGCTCTCCACAGCACGCGATTGGTCGCCGCTGGCATAGAGCGTGGTCCTGTTAGCAAGGTATATGTGCTAGTCTTAAAGGGACAAAATCTCTTTTTGGTCAGGGGTGCATTTCCAAAAAGCATAGCTGCTAACTAAGTTAGCAACTTACATAGTTTGTCCTTTCACCGTCAGCTGTTCCAGCTATCCAAGTGGTGCTTTTGGGAAACGCACCCCAGCTCTCTTGGTTCAGACACATTTCACCATTTGTGTTCAGTTCCAAAATGTGAAAATGTTTATGTTTAAAGGGAAGGACCACTGTTTTTCATGATGCAACCATTTAAAAATAAAACAAAATCATTGGTGTCAAATCGATCAGCCTGGCAGCTTTACTTACTGTATACCGTAGAAACACATAACAATCACAATGTACTTTTTTATTCCTGTTCATAAACACCTCCTTGTGGGTTGTATTACAAATCTGTGTTTGGTTCCTTGTCTGCATCAAAACAGCAACCATCATATCTGTTTAACATTTATTGATGAAAACCTTTACAGCGCTAAACTCTGTTATTCATTCCCCTCCATAATTATTGGAATAAAAATAATAAAAATTGTCATACTGAATTATACATTTTCTTTGTGGCATCCATGGATAGTTCCATCAAAATGTGGTTCATGATAGAAAATAACTTCTCTAAATATAAAATACACCAAATTGAGTTAAATTAACTGCTAATTAAAGTCCAGTGGTTGTAATTGTGGTAGGAACATAAACCAGCATAAAATCAGCCTGCAGCTGAGTTTGGGATCTGCTGCCCTGATGAAATAAAGTTCAGTTAGAATCAGATGAACTTACATCAGTGCTTTTCAAACCTCTCCTGGAGGACCACCTGTCCTGCATGTTTTAGATCTTTCCCTGTTTTAGTACAGGTGATTAAAATGATCAGCTCGTTATTGACCCTCTAAAGCTGATTGATAACATCCTGATTATTTGAATCACCTGTGCTGGGGCAGGGAAAGATCTAAAACAGGCAGGGCAGGTGGTCCTCCAGGAGAGGTTTGAGAAACACTGACTTACATAAATGCATTTTGACTGTTAAACTTTGTTTAATTCCATGTACATCAATTGCCTGGGCTGCCAATTACACCCATGTTTTTTCAATGAGATTACGTAATGAAAACAATGATCCATGAAGCGCATTGAAATATAACAGTTTAATTTATAGTTTACCCTTAATTTCTTAATTTATGGATTATCAACTGTGTTGCTTATTATATGTAATTTTTTTTTTTTTTGTTCCCAGTTTTAATAAATTAAGCCAATATTTCTGCACCTGACTAACCAGTGAAAACGCTGCTTCTCATTTTATTGGAGAGGTCTTGCCCTGTTAGATCCAGACATGATCAATAGGCCATCAGACAGTCGGGGTCAGAGAGTAAAGGTCAAAGTTGCCTTGAGACGCGACCTGGCTAGACAAGCAAAGGAGGCGTGGGCCGTCTAAAGCGAAAGAAAAAAACAAAAGCAGAAAAAAGACATTACACTGATATTCAGACTGTATGTTTTAGTTCATCTCTGATATTTCATCTGATTAAGAAGGGTGAGGTCCTCCCAGGCTGGAAGCGATCTCCGTCTTTCTCGCTGTGCCTCTCATTTTACGGAAGTCTTAACTGTGGATGCGACAAGCAGGTTTTTCTTGGAACAAAATAATTCTGAAGAATTATATTTGCTGTTTTATCATCCTGCTAAATATTTCTAATGTTCGCAAAAATGCGCATGAATATGCAGCAGGACTGAAACATAATGCACTACCTTCAAGGAATATTGCAAAGCACCGGGCTTATGGTTTTAACCAGCAAATTAAGAAAAAAAAAGCAATATTCCTCGGTTACCCCACAATCCATCTTTCTGCGTCTTGGCAGCGCTGGCCTGTTCTCGCTGAAGTCGGGTACTTAAGCTCCCAAATAAAACATGGAGGCAAAGCAGGAAGCCTCATCAAAGTAAAGATTGTAATGGTGAAGACTAAGACGCATATAATCATATGCAAAATATAGATCTATGTAAATAAGCACTGTAACCAATTGCCTGTTTAAGGGATTGAGAGGAGGGCGTTTGTTCAGCTGGTGCTGCAGGTTAACAGCTGATTCATGGGCGGGTCGATCCAAATTGACCTCTCACGGCAGGGCTGCTTGAGGTTCGTCGGGGCGTAAGCATTATTCGCAGATGTAGCGCCCAAGCAGTTAATGAAAAAAGGGAGGCATCAGACCGATGTTGTGACAAACATTCAAAGACTCTTTCACCTGAAAGGATTTTGTTCTTTTTGATGAGTATTATTCAGCACTGGAGTGACGCTTGTGTACACTGTTTGTCACAAACAACCTGCCCCCACCCCACCTCTCAAATATTCTCTCTGAACAACGCACAGGGAGGAGGTGGTGGGCCCCAGCTTTGGAGTCCAGTTGTCCCCCTGTAGGTCACAACTGGAACAGTGGCAGGACAAATAAGTCCCCATGTCATTAAGAATATGCAATTATTATATACCGGTATGGAATACCGTGGGATATAGTCATCGCCCTGTCCGTCCGTCCGTCCGTCTTTTCATAATCATCAATTTTCACCAAAAACAGCCCTGAAATTGCACTTTGTCTCGGTTCTGGGACAGAACTCAAATACTATGCCACTTAGAAACTTCAAATTCGGTATGGAACTTACCCTTATGCTGTAGTTGTGCCTTTTGGGGGTTTCAGTTCCATTCTGCCCAAAATTTTTCATTTCTATCCAATTTTTGGGTTTTTTTTGGTATTTTGTCCCTTTCCTACAGCAGAATTCAAAAACTCTGCCACAAATCAGGAATTATGTGGAACCGGTGAGATGTGTCATCTTCTGATGCCTCGCTTTAATTTTGCATCTCCTATCCCACCCGAATCTAAAATGCCCAATCTGAGAACTATGTACAAGGCTTGTTCGTATGTGACCCCCTGTTGCAGCTCAGGAGAGAGAGACAGTTCGCGGCTTTCCTCCAAAGCACCAGCCTGTCACCCACCCTGCTTCTTATACACTCATTGGTCGAAACTATCGAAAGGTCATAATGAGGGCGGAGGATCCCCGAACATGAGCATCTCACTGACGAGCGTCCGGCTGGCCAACAGGAGGCGCTTGAGCAACGAACAAGGCAACCATTTTTAATTTCCCTTTCCAGCAGTCTGTTCTGAAAAAGCTTCCGACCACTGCCGGTCGGTAAGACTGGGGATAGAACCCACGCCGTGGTAGTCACCTCTGCTCCGCAAATGCGGCGTCTTTACCGAGCGAGCTAACCCAGCAGCTGAGGCAATGAAATTTTAACGGAATGACAGTTTCAAACGGAGCTGGAAGTGGTTGCTTCTGTCACTGCTATCTCAGTTTGAGCTAAATTTAAAACTAAATTTAAATCTTATTTAAGACCATTAGCTGTATTCAAGTAATGGGAAATAGAAATTATCACCAGACATCCAGTTATGAAAAACCAAAAAAAGTGTTTAATCGTTCAATTGTGTGAAATGTGCCAAAGATTGCCTCATTTCAAAAGGAAAATGTCGCTTTAGCGCACAGCAAATTTACAATAGCATTCCAGGAATGAAGTGTGGTAAGTAGGTGCTGTTCACTACAGGCCTGGGCAGGTGGGGTGCGACAGAGTGTTCTAACGGTTTTTCGGGGCTGATGGTCAGAGGAAACGAACCATAGCCTGTCCCTACAGCGTAGGATGCAGATTATGGAAATGCTTCCATGGAAATGCAGTCCATCATCACCACAGTTCTGTGCACAGTCTATGCCGTCCCTGCGTGTTTCAGTGAAAAATGCGCAGCTTCCTATTTAAATTAGAAGCCCCTGAACCATGAAGAACATCACAGGTATCTGTTGTTGGTCCAGCCTAGTGCAGAAGTGGCCCGACTGCTGTGCTTTAACAGCAGACAGATCCAGCCATTCAGCTGTAACATATTAAAAGCAGAAGAAATAAATGACTCTCGACCTGATGAGTTATGAGTTATGTCTCCGGAGTTAAAGTGTACTTGTGAAACGCTAGCTCTTACAAGCGGGGTGTTTTGCCACGGCAGCTACTTACTGAAACACTGAACTACCCCCTGACTCCAGGCCTAATTATGTACACGATTTACTTTTAAACCCTGGTAAAGCAATACGTCTAAAATCTTCAAAACAAAATACAAATTTTTGACACGTGGCACTTTAGTTGAGTGTGTGTACGTATGCAGGCTTCCATTAGTCACTGGAAGCACATGATATACAACAAAATACTATAAAAGATTAAAAGATATTACTTCTACATTGTGCTGATAAAATGTCCAATATCTTCTGCTATTCCCAAAAACGGGGTGACTATGTCCATCAAGTGAGGTCATTCCTAAACAGTTTGTCTGACATGGATGAAAACACTTTGAAATTAAAACTGATGGTCTGCACTTCAACTTCATTATCACTGTCAGTGAGAGAATACAAAATAAACATGAAAATGTGTCACTGTCTAATGAACTATGGTACTCACTGCACATATTCATTATGATAGTCATATTCTCAAAATACACATGAAATCTCATCCACATATTGCATTTCTCCACAAGTGAAATACAGCTTTGTTCTATACCATTTTTTCTACACACTGCTGTGTCAACGTGCTATTTGTATATGCGTATCTGTGATACCAGGAAAAATACACACTCCTGGGCAGAAAACCCCAAATGGCAAAATATTAAGCTTTTAATTATCGACACATCTTCACAACAAATAATTGATCAGAAAATCAGCAAGGATTACATCAATGCAGTCCTGAGGAGGTCCTGATGTACCTTTGGTGGCACTATTTGCTTGGTAACTTTTGCTGAAGCGTAATGTTTGGGGGAAAATCGGAAAACTGTTTCGCAGTGAAGCTGAGCTGCTCCGCTGTGAAAAATCAATTAGTTTCAGGGTACAGGAGAATATCGCAGAAAGGCTATCTTCCAACAATTGAAAAGTTGTTTTCGAAAGAGGAATGCTATTTTTCAACTTCTCTGTATGTAAAAAGCTGTCAATCCACATGGCTGAAACATTTGAGGCAATCAAAAAAAATTATCTATGGTGACTTTATCTATTTGTTTAATTTATGCTAATTTCCAGACCGATTAATTGTTGTTATGACAGTCAAAAGCCATATTTTGCCATTTTTTGCCACGGCCCATCTTGGTTTGCCCAGAGGTTTGCAGGTGATACATACAGTATATGCTCTCAACAGAATGCTAGCATTGGCATAAGCTAATGATGGTAATCATTACAAAGAAAAACTAACACAGAAATGACACACAATAAACATGCAAACAGTTTCCCTTTTCTCTCTTTTTATTTCTTCCCTGCTGCTTTAATGAGTTTTTTCTCAAAGCAAACAAACTGCTATGCATTACTGGGCAACAGAAAAAAACAGAGAATCTGAGGAACACTGCCGTGTAGAAGTCGTTGCTATCTGGCTGCAAACACAAATATACTAATCCCACTATTCAGTTACATTGATAAACAAATGGGGCAAAAATCTATAAGGAAGTAATGAAACGAACCCACCTGTAACAGAGTAAATATTGGAGCAGTTAATAAACACAGCACAATAAATCTAGTGTCTCCAATACAATAACACAGCCTAGGAGCTGAGTTGTTTTCATCAGGGCCATTTCAATGAGTATGGGATCGACTCATTAAAAAAAAAATGCAGGCAGAATTCATGTAAAGAACAGGAAACATTATTATAACTCACATGTAACACAAATTTCGATACCTCCCTCCCAAATCCCCGCCTTTATACTCAAGGTGATGAGGATAAATTAATATCCTTGATGACACAAGATCGACTTTCCTCCTGTTAAATATGAAAAGGGTCAAAGGGAACTCATGCTGTTGGCTACTTTTAATCATGTCACTGTCATTATGATTTCAAAATCAGTCATGTCAGCATGTGTAATTACTTATTCTCTACTCAGCATGCAAGGTAGCATGCAATTCATTTGTCATAGCCATGTTTTTTCCTTCCTTGGGGAATTCTTACATCTACCACTGGACTATCTGATACGGAATCAGTTAGACACCAGAAGCGGGGTGAAGGGAAATGAGGATTTATTTAAAACAAAAAACAAAACAGGCACGAGGGCCAACAAAAAACTTGGCCCAAAGGGTTGCAAAAGACAAACTAAGGTGAGCTACACAGAGCTGAGAACTAAAGAGCAAAAACGGCAAGAACAAAAAACCACTGGAAACTCCAGGGAGAAGCAAGAACAGAAATAATCAACGATACTAAGGCTATATACAAAAACGAGAACAAGGCTTGGGAACATGAACGTGAGCGTGAACGTGAACTAGAGAACAAAACTTGCACATGGAACGAGACTTGGAAACAAGAACTTGAACATAATGCAAGACGCGAGACACTGTCTGCCAGCCAGAGGCGTACATTTGCTCTACGCAGACTACGCAGTTGCGTAGAGCCCCGAGGCAGAGGGGGGCCCCCTGCTGGGCTGCTTAATAATTACGTTTCAGTCTGCTGCTGGTTCGTTTTTTCCCCCACTGTCCTGACAACATGAAGCAGTATCACTACTACTATTTCCGGTACATTTTCAAAATAAAACGTGTGGTGAATGATCGATAGTATAATAGAAAGTAAAATAGGCTCTTGTTTTGAAACGCGCACCGGCACCTTTGAGAGGAAAGAGGAACGCCAGGCAGCGCGCGGGGGAAGTGAGCGAACGTCGCGTCGGCAAAAAGTCGCTCTCATCCATCGTCCTCCTCAGTTAGCTGGTGAGTGGTAAATAGTAATAATAAAAATACATTTAAATGCTGCTGCTGCTGTTGCTGGTTGGCAAAGTTGCACTGCACAGTTTGCACTGTTTAGTCCCCCCAGGAATCTGCAGAGAAAAGGTGTTGATTCCGCGGAGAACATTCCTGATTCTGCGGAGAGCAATTCTTGATTCCGCGGCTTGAAAGTTGATTTTCCGCCGGCATTAAAAAAAAACCTAAAATGACTAGTTATAAAGCAAATTTATGTAATAATGAAGCAAAAATTATCTTATGAAATTATTTGCAATACCAAAACACTGCGAAACATTGTGGTTATAAAATAAGCAGCATCAGCATTCTTTTTGTCCCTCTTGAGCAGATTTATTTGCATAACTTATAAAGTGCAAAACATTTCACCAAACTATGGGTGAACGAGGCTTAGTAACTGAACAAGTGCCAAAGATCAAAGTAAAGATTTAAACAAAGTGTACACTATTCACTGTATCCTCTGGATATTGTAATCGTTACTGCATACCATAGACTGTATAAAAAGATGGATGAAGCTACCGTGATGTCACCCGCTGGTTCGAAGATGAAGAAGTGAATCGAAGATCCGGAGAGGAACGTGGCTCTGGATCTGACCGTAACGGACGAGGACCAGAGGATAGCGACGCCCCAGAGGCATATTCTGGCTTTATACTTTATTCTAGTTTATATGGGACCATAATTCACGAAAATGAATGTCATGATATATCGAAGGAGACCTGAAACTTGCTATAGCTAACATAAAATGATGTGGAAAAATCATTATTTAAATTAAAAATCAGGTCGGAAAGTAGGATCATTTTCTCATAGACTTCTATTGCATTGAACTTCTTTCTGCAACCACTGACGTCGCCATCTGCTGGCCATTAAATAGAATGCCATTCTACGGTACTTCCACATGGGCTTCTTTTTTCAAATCAGGGTGCTGTGGCCATCTTTTCATATAGTTTATGCTGCATACTGCGGAAAAAAATCAGTTTCCGTAACCGGCAGCACCAGCTGTGAGTCTTAGATCCCGTTTATCTGACCGCAAAATCTAGCGGCCGGGATGAAAAATACATGTAAAATATAAAATTCTGCACCTCGCCCTATATTCCGCGGACTGCTTTGATTTCCGCGGAGGGCTTTGAAATCTGCGGTAAATTCCGCGATCGCGGAATCGCGGATTCCTGGGGGGACTAACTGTTGCTATGTGGGCTGTGGCGTTGCATGGCTCTTTTTTGTCTTTTGTTGTGTTGTTTGTGCAAACATGTTTAGGGTCTTTATGGCAAAATGTAGGTGATATTTTATTTCATAATTTATCCCATCATGATAAATCAGTGATTTGTCATGATAGCACAAAATATGAAATAACATAATGACCTATTTGGTTTTCAAACAGTGGTCCAGGGTTTCCAGGTGGACTGGTCCTCAGCTAATATGGAGAGTTGGTAACCAAATGAACCCTTATGAGAATGAGAAAACAGCATAAAATACCGTAAAAACATCATTAAAAATCATTAAAAAATTTTTCCACGCGGGGGGGGGGCCCCCTTCCCGACCTTTGTGGGGAGCCCCCTGAATATAATGTCCGCCCCTGCTGCCAGCCAACTTCCACCGCATCCAGATAAAGGCTTAGAAATCAGAACATGAGGGGCAACACCTGGAGAAGGAGAAACAAGAGGCAGGGCAAGATCATGACATGGACAGAGATTGGATGACAAGACTTGCTCATTAAGGGAATGAGCGTGCTCAGCTTAAGTACCAATTAAGTATGCAGTTTGGAAGCAAGCATGAATGTTAAGAACAGAAAAGCACAGCAAGATCTTGAAATAGCAAAGCAGGAATCATGACAATAAACTCCCTGTCTAAATTAGTAATATTAGTAATGTGCCTATCTAATGAATTACACCACCCAGTGAGTGTTAGTAAATGTTAGTAACTTTAAAAACAGTTAATTGTCAATTAAGCTTAGACAGCCCCGAATCAGCACAGCACAGAAGGAAGAGGGAAATACCAAAGCCAACCAGAGCTCTGAAATGTGCAACAACGAAGGCACGGGGCGGAACGCAGACAAGCGGTGGAGTGGCTTGGCAGACCTGGCATGAACAAAAACATGGAAAAGTAAAAACATGGACAATAAACATGAATTATGAAATGTGTAATCCTGAGACAAGAAACTGTTAAAACTATGACATGAACTATGACTAGGAACATGGAACATGGAACTGTTAAAACCATAAGCAATACTGTTCTGGCAAAAGGCCAGAACCCCGGAACACAACACTATCACTTTCTACCAAAAGTAAATGTGCGGACTGTGAGAGGGAGCCTGGTCTCATCTCGATGTGTCATACAGTGACGCTACCACACCAAGCGTCGATATACGACGCAAAAGGAGGCTTTTAAACATCTTTATTTGATGCCAGTTTAACACATACCCTTTCCCCAATCCCTGACTCTTACCCCGAAACCCAACTTTCAGCATCAAATAAGGTCGGCGAAAGCCAAATTTTTCGTCGTATATCAGGGAAACATGCGAGCTCTATGACTACTTCTCAGTGCTCCGTCAAACGGAGTGGTTCCTTGGCGTGAATTTAAACGCATGCAACCATTATGGGTTAGGCATAACAAGAGCAGCGATCACTCTCAAGAGGTTAGGTAAACTTCAAAATCAATACTGCCACCCTATGTCGGGCCTTTGGTGTATGCACGAGAGGCAGGCGCTCAAGGTAGTAAACTTTTTTTTAATTTGCTTTTTACTTTGTGTACATTAAAAACCATTTTACCACAGGTGATGTCTTCATCCAATTCAGCTCCTTTCAGCCTTTCTAATGTGTCCTGTGCAATCGGTAATCCAGGGATTTCGTGAAACACACCATATAACAAAAATGACTTTTACGGGGCTACATTGTAATATTCCATCTGACCTGTCCAGGCTCCTGAAATGCGTTTTCAAATTTCTAAATGTTCACTCAATCACAAGCTGTTGGAGCTGTTCTGTTGAATCTGTGTTGCTTTTGAGTTGTTGGGAGTAATAAACAGTGTTATAAGACGTTCATAATGGCTGGGCAATATCTCTTTACATCCAACCACCTTAAGGCGGAATTATTACCAGCCACGGTAGCGAAGCTTAAATTGTTTTCAGATGTCTGGCCTGTGTGCGTGTCATCAGGGCAAACTTCAACAAGACTTGTCTGAAACCACTGGGTCTATACAACTGCAATGAAAAATTTTTCTGGTTTTTTTTCAGATGTTTATTAGTCTGTCTGTGTTTCTGTTTGTGGACAATTCTTGTGAAGAGGACAGAATCACAACCTTTTAAGATACTGGCATGAAACATTAAGGATTAAATGGATGGCTGAGTAAAAAGATGGGTCTGGTCTGATTATGAAGAGTCCACTTGCAAAGCCTTTTAAGTCAAGTTGCTCCATTTTTTTGAAGAAAAATCTAATTTTTTGAAAGGCGTAGAAATGATCTTCCATAGGTACCAATTTTCACTATACTGAGACTATAAGCCTTGCAGACATAATCCGTGAGACAATAAATTTTTTTAAAGAAATGACTTTGATTTTGCAACACAAAGTTTTGACTTAGCAGGTTTTGAAAGTGGAGTGGAAATTTAGCAAGTTTTGACAGTGTTTCCCAAACAATCGTGGAAGTTGGCTTTGCAGTCACATGCACGACACATCGTTAAATTGACATCTGTAGTAAGGCGGTTTGCCAAAACTGTCATACCTTGTTTGTATCTCAGTAGTTTGCACCATGTTGGTTTGAACTACCTTCGTTTGAAATAGCAGCGTTTCGGGATATGAGCCAGTCTTGGTTTCTCAGCGCGAAGCTTGCAGAAACTCATCAACTTTTTTCATGTTTTATATTAATAATTTTATTTGCTTCTCCAAAAATGATAAATTGAGTAAATAAACAATGTATCAAATGAAATCCAGCAAAGATATACCTTTTGTGTCTGAATGTTGTGAACTGACACGTTTCTTCAGCCATCTCCTACATATTCCTGTGGTTGGTTGGAGCTGTTTGTTTGATAAATATCAGACAGGCTCTGGGGGTTAAGTTGGATTATTTATAATGCCAGTTGTATACCTGCAAGTAATCACACTAACTTTGCATTGAAGACAATACAACATGCAATTTAATCATGAAACATTATTTATGTAAATACCTTTAACTGCATAAAACATGCCAGACGAGAGGCACACTTGTAGTCATTTTGGGCACGTATTTGTTGGCACCTTCTGGTGGAATAACATAGTGGGTTTAGATGCTATTCATACAAGTCACTTACAGCTCTTAATGTGTAACAGCAGCATATAAAATCTTGCCTCGCACAACCTCTTTAAACTGCACTCCCACTGCTGCCATGATTTACTTAGAAATCGCCAGTTAACTTAATTACTTGCTAAATGCTCTTTCAACCGATTCTCTTATATATTAATTGCTTTTTTCAGCCCTTTTTGTCTGTGTCCCAACTTTTTTGAGACCTGTTGCAGCCAGGAAATTTGAAATGAGCTCATTAAATGTCTCAGTTTCAACATTTGAAATGTTACCTGCATTCTATTCTAAAAAATATATCGGCTCATGTGATCTGAAAGTCAATGCATTTTGATTTTATTCACTTGATTTGATTTAATTTATATAACCATGTGACGCCGTCTTTGTGAGCAACACATGCATGCACACGAGCCCAACAGAAAACCCAGTTTTTGCCCATTTGCGCACGGCTGCCCTTACTGCGGTCGGTCAGCGACAGTCCCTGTTTTCCATTCTCAGACAGAAACAGGGAAATAAAGTGCCAAAAAATGACCCAGAGGCAGGTGCCCACAGTCAGAAGTGAAGAGATCCTACTCCTGTTGATGGGAAAAAAATGGGTTTTTCACCTGTGTTTTGACAGGTTTCAACACTAGTTGGCTTATATGGAAACCAATTATGGCTCCAGACGTTTCACGCTTTTCTTTATACAGGGGTTGGAAGCAATGGACGTAGACGTTTCAAATGATCTTATTTCATTCAAACTATTTAAACGATCGTGAAACACATGCATTATCTGCCAAAACGCAAGCGAAACTGATAAAACTCCATGCAAAAGAACTTCAATTCCGCGCGAGAGACACGCGCGAATGCCTGAGAGTTGACAAGTATGTGTTACTAATGAAAACTGGCCACAGCTGATAATGTTGAGAGTTTTGAGTTTCTGTAATGATACTTTAAATGAATGATTGAAAACAGATCATGACCAATCATTATTTTTAAGGGATGGATTTCAGCCTCCCCTATCGACAGATCACCAGCCGTTACTGGTTGATAACCTTTCACATCATTGTCTTTTTTTTCAGTTTGTATGTCTGTGCGCTGTTGCTCGTCCCCATGTCAAATGTCACAAGATGGGTGTACACCTGTCCTGCATTTGCCTACGAAGGGGCATAATGCTATTTCATAATGCGCCCTCAAAGTAGCACCTAAAACCTGACAATCAGACCAGGTTTTTGTTGGTCAATTTTGTTGGTAATTGGTTTCTGCTGCCTTAGTTTGCAACATATCATCAATTCCCCTGACCACACCTCATTTGAAGAGTAACACGCCCATGAGCGCTCATTTTGGTGCAAGTACATCTGCTATTTGGCAGAGCAGTAAGTCTCGCGGGACAACTTTTTGAACATGAGATTTCTTCCCTCTGGAAACATTCTCAAAACAGCAATCCAGCAAAGCAGTCTTTTTAGCTGATATCCTGCACCAGAAATGTAGGGATTTGGCAGTAACCCTCCCTTCGTTACATCACAAACCCGAGTTCTCTCCGCCAAGACAACCACTGCAGCCTGTCTTCAGAGGTGGAATATTGGCCAAACATTTTTACTCAGGTCACTTTAGGCCCCCCTATACGCTGGAAAAGTGCCATCATTTTGAGGTCAACTTGTCATAGCCATGGCAACTGGTTCACGCCGAGCAAACCAAACGTTAAGCAAAGAACAAGAGCAGTGTCTATCGCCATGATTCTCATGTCTATGTATGGAATTAAGCTTTATTTTCAGTGATCTTAAACCCAAAAAGTGCTAATTATACAAAAAAAAAGAACAGGAAGCATTTCTCACAATAGTTTTGATTGTCAAATATTCGGGCATTTCATGCCATGTGTTAACTGTATGAGTGAATGTGTTGCTATGCTGTGAGCGTGAACCATGGTCAAGGAGGTGAGTGTTGATCCCAGCGAAAGTGACGTCGCACTTTTTTAGCATATAAACACAAACTGGCTGCTGGATGAGAAAACGACACCTGTGCAGGTCGCTGACAGAGACACTTGCGTCACGCTTGGTGCCGCTTTGTGCTGGGTGTAAGATAGAACCCTGAGTACACTCTGCTCCAATTTTAGCAACATTTCATCAGTACAGACTAACTTTTGACAATCTTTTCACACTAAATGAGTTGTCCCAGGCCCAAACAGAAGCAGCTTGAGGCTCAGCCAGCCTGTCTGGCAATCCTCATACCACAACCAAGACACCAGCCCCACTCCCAACTAAAGAAGGTGGGAGGCACTGCGTTAAATTACACGTTAGTTCCCATAACTGCAGGGAATCAGTGGGAATTTGGGTTTTTTTGCTATGAAAAAACAAGGGAAGTACAGGAATTCACATGGTAATCAAGAGAGTTTCTACCACAGCCCGGATGATCAGGAGGTTCCAAACCTGGGGGTTGTCAGGAGCATACTGCTTGGATGCCCTTGCTTAAAACGAGGCCAGAAGTGACGGGTATAAATGGGGTTTGGGACAATGGAATGCAAGTGAGAGTAATTAGCATTCAGGTGACCGTGATCGGGGAATTGGGGGAATGGGAGAGTGAGGGTTGGGCGCGGCTGGTTGAGATCCTGGAGCGGCCGTGATACTGACTGGCTGCGGAAGGTCAAATGATAAGCCGTGCTAAAGAAATTAGGTAACTCTTAGCGCTTCCAGCCCACTGCACTCTCTCACTCTGTTGAATAGAATCATTGTGCACGCTGCACATGAGCAACTAGGCCGCGCAGCCAGCACAGTGAGCCAGTAGCCCGGCTGAAAATTCCAGCTCAAACGAGCTTAAGATGGCCAAGCTGATTAAAGCCGTGTTTTCAAAATGTCGCTGTTCAAGCAGCTGACCCATGAAATCTGTACATTCGGTAAATCCTCAAGAATCAAACGGGCTTACCCTACTAGCTTAACTAGCTTCGACCAACTTTTTCCAGCAAGAGACCAAAGAGACCATCTATGACCAGGAAGAAGTGTTGATAACACAGCTTAAATCATCTTAAACAGCTTTGAATCTCGTATTCACTGGATTTTACAGAAGCAGAGATTTACTTACTGAAGTGATACTAGATGCAATGCAGAGTTCATTCATGCTGTCCGAAGTAGTAATAAGATCATCTCATGCCTCACAAAACTGAACTCCAACAAAACTTTAGACAACATTATTTTGTGTGTCTAAGTATGCGGAAGCAATAATATATCTTACACTGCAATTCATTTCAGGCTGGTTAAACGTAGAAATGAAAGTTCACTGGCTGTCTTGAGCTTAAAGATCAGCTATTATTCAACTCACATTTAGTCAAGAAAATGGATAACTAAGTTAGCCTTTTGAAGACTTTTAAATTTGATTTCAATATCCAAAACTTGTGAAGAAAAGTGGATTTAAAGACAGGAAATAAGTTAACCCTGTAATGCCCCCTGTATCATATATGGGCATGTCATATATATCATATGACATGCCCACCTGGTAAGATGCAACACAACCATGACTGCTCACTGTATCATATCTGATACCTAGTGCTGTCCCCTGGAGGGGAGAAGTGAGATTACAGGAGTCGTCTCTCCCCTAGTCACTCACTTCAAGGTAGTAGCTCCCATGTGAATGGAAATTCATGAATTTCCTTGGACTTTGGCAGTGAAGTTCGGCATTCCAAGGTAAGTATTACACAAAAACTTATTCTTACACATGTTAAGGGATAGCTATAGATAGTAGAGAATTAGAAGAAGTTCTGTTCAGCAATGTATATTTTGCTGTCACAAAACCTAATGATGAACAGTGGATCTGAATACTACTCTTCAATACTTCAAAAATATTACTGGATCATATTTTTCCTATAATATTGTCTGTGTCTGGGCATTATAGGGTTAAGATAACTTACTGGGAACATCATGCTTATATGAAGTAGCAAAATTTAGGCACTAACATTGGAATAAAAATGGATACAATCACAACGTGGTCGATATCCTGTAGGTGAACAAACTGTCAAATTACAGCTGGAAATATTAACATTAACTTGATATTCAAGTGCCCAAATCTGATAAGTTCCTGTTCTGGGCTCAAGAGACTTTAAAGAATTGTCAGTGTCCACATACTTATACACTGCAGTTTCTGGGTAAACTTACCCATGGATTTTACCAAGTAATTTGTCCAAAATTGCTGAGGTATTGCTTGATTGGAGGACAAATTTAGATTTCAATCAGCTTGTGCTAGGACGAGGCCCTCTTTGCAAAGGCAATAATACTGACATTTGCATATTGTCACAGCATGCGGTGTTTACTCTAAGGTGTTTCTAGACTATCTATGCCCTGGGAGGCACGTGTTCATTTTTGCTCCGTGAATAAATGCAAATTTGTGAATGAAGCACCAGCAAATATGTTGGGATTTTTTCAAACTGTAGTTGAACGATGGCTTCTAATACGGGAACATGCTGCAACACACTCCGGTCTGACTTGGAAAAATTAAGCACAGCTTTAAAAGACTTTCAACGTCTGACAGGCTAATTATGAAAATCTGAGAGGTCGAGACAGAAAAACAGATAAGGTTTGTACATGATGCTCAAACCCCGTGATAAAGACAGAAAAGTTTGGCAACTTGTGAACTGAGCCATCTTAGGATTAGATCTACAATTAATTGATTTTTTTCCCCCTGCACCCTGAATGTATGATAGTTTTCAAAAGTCTTGTGGGAACCAACACTTACGCAGCATTTCATTTAGTAGATCTGCAGAATTGTTGTGACGTAGCACACTTCAGTTGCAGATACATTTGGTGAAAAAGGAATTCTCCGTATTTTTTTATTTGAATATTTCTTATAGGTAGCGCTGGCACATTCACGGACAAAGTGTGTAAGTTTTAAGAACATTTACTTTTAAAATATCCAGTCATAGTTCATTATTTCAAGCAGAGGCAATGATACTTCAGCAAACTGTAGGCAACAATATCGCTGCCTTTGTGGAGGCAGGGTAAATATCATTATATTATCAGTGAAGAAGCCCATCAGTGTTCAACATTAAATTTAAATCAGATGGCCCCTAGAAGTAGATTCACTTTAACCTCTTAAACTCCAGGGTCCCCAAATTGGGGGACCCTGAGACTCACCGCAGCAAAATACCTACAACGCCGCGCTAATTAAGTAGCAATATAGTCATATTACACATCAAATGAAACAGGAGAGCCTCTGCTACAAGCACATATAAGTCATTTTTACATACACCAAGCACAACCCAAACGCCAAGCATATTAATGTTCAAATATCAAAATCCGAGTAGCGTCAGAAAATCAACCCTCTCTCCACATTTCCATGTCTCCCTCTCTGATACTTCATGCTACACAAACAGAGATATACTCTATTCATTTTGGGTATGTCATTTTCAAACAGAAACCTAAAAAAGAGGCTGGGGCTTAAGAGGTTAAGTTGGTTCAAGTTAGAAAAAGCATTTTTCATATCCATATTAGATATCTGCTGGCCATATCGCATCTATACATCTGTTTTTAAAGCCACAGCATTACAAGAAATATTAAATATTGAGATCTTGTGTATTATTCC
This sequence comes from Gymnothorax reevesii, assembly GCA_029721435.1. NCBI lineage: Eukaryota > Metazoa > Chordata > Actinopteri > Anguilliformes > Muraenidae > Gymnothorax > Gymnothorax reevesii. Next base: position 10,966,153 of record CM056590.1, on the reverse strand, counting down.
ATGCCTACTTTCCTGTAATTCAGCAGGTCATATTTTGGATCTTTGGAAACCTTGGGATCTCCAACTAGAGTTTAAAATTAGCTTGAGTCTCCACTGGCTTGAGTAACGCTGCTACATTTTATGAACCCGCATATCAGACTGACCAAGTCAAAGAGGTTAAGTTCACAACTTTGTACTCAGCAAGCCAGTCAAGTTCTTCGGCGTTGTTCTTGAGGAGCCATGGCTTTTGTACAGTGCGCGCCCCCACTTTTTTGAAGAAGTGACAAAAATTATTGGCAAGTTCATATCTTGAGAAACTTTCAACATGCCCCCAGTAGAGCCTATATTCCTGAATGCTCATGCTTTCCACATGAAACGTTCCGGTAACTAAATTATTTACACTTGTTTTGTTGTTAACTTCTATTGGCCCAGCCCAGGGGTGGCCAACCCTGGTCCTGGAGAGCCGCAGTGCTGCTGGTTTTTAGTGTTACTCAGCACTTGATTGATGAATGAAAGCAGTTGATTACACACTTCACTTATCTCACCTGGTGTCTCAGGTTTAAATCGGGTGGAGAAAACCAAACTCACACACCCTCTGGCTCTACAGGACCAGCGTTATCCACCCCTGCTCTATAAACTTTTATCTGTACTCTGTACTTCTACTTTGACTGCATTACAACTACGCTAAATATCCAACCACAGTGACAAATCTTGGTTAACATGTAGACTGCTGTCACAACCTGCAAGTCTGCTTAAATGGCTCCAGGAGGCTTGTGGGTTGTTCCTGCTAATTGCTTGATTGGCTCATTATTACCAAACTAAACCAGGTTAGATCAGTTAAGTGAGTAATGTAAACTACTATAATCCATAAATCGAGTGCTGAGTAACACCAAAAATCAGCAGACACTGCAGCTCTCCAGGACCAGGGAAGGACACCCCTGGCCTGGCCCATTATTTTCTGGAATTCGAGACATGAGCATCTAGGAAGTTGCAACTGAAGTTTTCAACAATATTGATGTTTCCATATTGTTAAAATTTGTTGTGTCTTTAAAGAGCTGTATGGCATGTCTGAAAACGTTCAGTGTGATGTTGCTCATTCATTTTTATCATAAAATATTTTGGGGAAGGAACCAAAAATCACTGAAGCCATGACACTCAATCGGCTCGAATGGATGAAACAGTCCTTCTATCGCTTGCCTCAGTAATCTGGCTTCTGCAGCATAAAATGGTGATTCTGGATGTTTGAGGGTTTGTCGCTATGGCAGTGAGTGCCAGAAATGCTTCTGATCATCACAGATGTGTTGTAGCATGAAATGAGAGTAAACAAAACTGAAAATTTGAATGTGTCCAGGGAGATGACCTGACATTAAAAGAGATAATTTTTCTTGCTAGCCTCAAATCATGAGCTAAACTGTAGCCTACCTTTCCCTTAATATGGTGCCTTCAAGTTTTATTACGTGACCAATATTGTATGACAAACTCGGAAGGTCACTTGCAGCTGGCTGGCCTAATAACAGCGAACACAAGTAACACCCTTAGCCCCATCTCATTCCAGAGAAATTACCTTTCTTTTCGAGAGACCTGTAGGATCTTGTATGCAGAAGGACCAGCGCGCTAGTTGTGTCAGTTAATTTGTGACATCAACTATTATTGCAACGTTGTAGGTCAAAAGCCGTTTCAATCAATCATGAAGAATTACATTTACAACACATTCTCATCCCTACTCTTCATAAAATTTCGCTACCTGACCAAGCGTTGATATACGATGAAAAAGGAGGCTTTTGGTGTCCTTATTAAAACGGTAAAAAAACAACAACCACTCCGTTAAGTGATCTGTAAATACATGGAACCACGTTCGCTTTCCCCACAATCCAAACTTTAATTTGCCAGCTTCAGTCATCAGAGCTGCATGATTTATTTAATATCAGGATCTATTCAGAGGAATTCAACAGTGTCGGCCTCCTTATGCAGTAGAGGAATATACTTATTAACTGGGGATTGCACAAGCACCTCTGAGTGCTTTTGTATGTATTAAAATATTATTCAATGTTTTCATATGATGCAACAAAATTAATGTTCAGCTTGGCTTATCGCTCCAAGATCCCATACACTTGTTGCCATTCAATGAGAGTAAATAACTTAATGGAAATGAATGACGGAGGCAGAAATGACTAGAACGTTGGGGTATTGTACATCTGTTTGACTGTAAATTAATACTGAAGCGAGCTTGAACTAATTCAATCTCTACTCAATAGTGAACAGCTGCAAATCTCTGCAATGCAATTTGGGTTAAAAAACACTGCATATATTGAGATTACACCTTACATTGTTTGTGCCTGTGTGTGTCTGTGTGTGTGTGTGTGTGCGTGCGAGCGTGCGTGTGTGTGTGTGTGTGTGTGCGCGTGCTTGTATGTGTGCATGGATATGAGTAGGAAAAAAAAACATTCTTTTTTCTGATAAATCTATTTTAAGGTCTTGCGAAAACATGAATGCTCTACAAAAGGCTAAATGTTGAATGTTTAACTGACCCCATCTCTTAGTTGACTATTCATCTTCAGTGAGTGGCCCAGACTTCTGTTCCAGTTTGGGGTGTGCTTTAGAGAGTGGAGGGAAAAGGAGGTGGTTAGACAGCTAGCTATATGTTTAAAGTGGTAACAAACAACTTTTTAGCTCCCCACCAGCTAACATTTCCAAGTGTTATTAGTGTTTGCTCAGCTGTCACTGGCTGTTTTCTTCATAGCCTACCTACTGCTAGCAGCCTGACTGCTGTCCAAAGCGAGAAACAAAGAATCCCTCATTTGAAACCCCAATCTCAGTGTTCTGATTAAGGCAGAATAAAAATCTACTGTAGTTACGTTAATAAACAGGTAGGTTGTGTTACTTACCGATAACACAGTCAAAAGAATACCGACTGACTGTTATTTGGAGCCCCTGCAAGTTCCGGGGCTCTCTCGATGGCCCGAATACCCATCCAAGGTTCGTTTTTATTTTACCTCTATTTCTATCACAGTCCCTCATTGCCTTTTTTTGCTTCCTTGTTAACTGGATTATTTTTCTCTTGCTGGGTAGAGTTTCCCCATAGACTGTATAAAGCAATGGACATAGTCTCCGTGACGTCTCCCAAGTTCTGAAAAGCCGAAATGAAGCTCATTTGGTCGCCATTTTAGCAGTGCCTGACTCCGCCCACCTCCCCACTAATCCAAAAAAGGGCAAAGAGGTGGAGCGTTGGCAGAGCTGAGGTGGGCCCGATGGGCAGGCTGAATGAAGCTGGGTTTGTACAGAAAAATAACCAAGCTTGATACTACGTAGTTCGCTGTGGCTAAGTAGCTTGCTGATTTCTGCCCCAGTGAAAGGACGAAATCTGCCAAGTAGAATGTGGTGGCGGGTCGAACGCTGTTCATTTCCGTAAAGTGGCTGCGAGACAAACGCTGGACACCACCAGGAAAGGTGGCGGTTGGCTTGCAGTGATACTATATACCCTGGGGAGAGGGAGCAGGGGCTTTTAAAAGGCACCATATCCACGTCAAATGCTAAGATCACATATATGGTAGTGCAGCCAGTCCAACCTTACCATTGCATAACGTTGGCTAAATTAGCTAACCCGATGGATCTTCATTTTCTCATTGTCTCATGCAGGCACATTTTGATCATAAGTATAATCACCCGACATATTGATTTTGGTGAGTGCCGAATTAATTGGCTACTATGGATAGCATTTGAACCCGTTAGCAATGCTTGGACAGCTGGGAGTCTTGCTCTAAGGCTAAACCATTCATCAGCAAGCTAATCTCTATGGCCGGTAGGGCTACCGTTTTCCCTGTGACTCAACACTTCTTTTGGATATAATTTAAGGTAGTTCTGCACCTCAACAACTAGCCTACACTTTGCTACACTTTCTTGCTTTTGTTTTTTCGTGTTAATGTAGTATCACTGGACAGTAGATAATGCTTAACATAACTAGTTAGAAAATGTCTGTCTTCTGTTGCAATTTGTAACATTAAGTAGGTTTATCTAGCTTGTTGGCTTATGGATTATGGACTTCATAATGAAACATATTTAGCAACAGGTAATAAGCTCAGTAGATAACATGGGATAAGTTTAATTATATAGCTTGCTATCCTGTTTATTTTCAATGATACTGTATGGGTAGCTAACTGGATTGAGAATAGAACAAATGAAGCGAAGCAATGGTAATTGTCGTACTGGTATCTCTCGCGGTGTGTATCCCTGTATCGTATAATTATTACAATTTCTGTATGTGCCCTCCAATGTCCAGATTGACTGAGAAACTGCATCATTTGGTGGCGAGCTACGGTGGTACGAATGCTATTGATGACTGGACAGCTACATTAGCTGCCTATTAGGGAAGGCTTGACAGCTTTCCAACCTCTGACAGGCGCCTTTTGTCATAAAGTATTATTACCCTACCGTTAATTCTGACACTTCTCTACTACACTGTGAATCCATTGCATGCTGGTAGGTAACAAACACACACTTTTGTTAACTGGGCTGGTCATCTTTGGTGAGGGCTAACTGAGGGCAAACTGTATTAATTTGCTGGTTAATAGGCTAGTTAACGAGCAAACTCTGACACTTGTCCCTTGGTTCTAACATAGAATGAAGTAATTAGAACTTCATTGACTGAGGAAAATGGAGAAAAGACATTATTTTCCCAATATTTTGATGAAAAGTTTTCTAGACACAAACGCGGACTGGAGGTTAAGTTCAGTTACTCGAATTAGCCTGGCTTAGGAAACTCCCCACTGACATCTGGGTTATGGCAGGGTTAGCCGCTAGGCTAGCCTAGTTGAAGTACTGCCCCACAGACAACTTGGCTTGTCCAGGGCTTAGCCGCTGGGCGTAGAGTTCCTACCTTTGCCCAGAGTTCTCTAGGCTGATGTGTTGGGTATGCTCCAGCCACGCCACATGACATGACTAAATGTGACGAATCTTGACCATAGACTGTATCAAGGTCCTGTCACTCAAAGTGGCCATGCCCTTAATTATGCAGAACTTTAAGCCCTGATGATAGGGAGTTACATAAACTCCCCCCACTGTTTATATGTGGGGTAACTTGGCTATAGATAAATGGTTTTTTTTTTCACCAGGCTGTAAACATGTTTATTTTGGCTGAAAAAATAGCCTTTTTTAACATGGGCATCAATGGGGATTAACTCGCTTTTGCAGCCTCCAGTGGGCATTTGAGGAACAGCAGTTTTTGGCACTTCCATGTTGGCCTCACTTTGCAGCCCTAGAGGTTGCAGCTTAGAGTTTCCCCTGTCACTATGGAAGTTCTGCACTCCCACATTTGGGTTAAGCCCAGCCCACGGCCAAATATGAATACAGATACAGATTTTTTTTTAAATACAGACAGATTCAGATACAGATAATAGTCCTTCGGCATGCCTCTAATTTGAACTTACAGTATGTCAACTGTAATGGAATAAAGTCCAAAGCCATCGTGCAGAAAAAAATAATATCGCCAATCTCTCTCTCTCTCTCTGCTCAGATGTAGCAGTTATTGTAGGAGTCAGCTCAGCAGTCATAATGCCAGACTGTAATCAAAGAAGCAACAAAAGACTCCTTTCATTTTCTGTCTGGTTTTGTGCATTATTGTACGTTTCCATTTCGCTCACACATCTTTAAGTCGAGCACTCTTTTGCGGTAAATTTTGCACTGAATGAGACACCAGTTATCAAAGTCATTGGAATCTTTTTGATTCCTCTGAAAAGCCCGCCCTCCTTCTGTTGTACCTTTTGAGCAGCTTAAAACTCTGCAAAAAAAAATAAAGAAAAAGACTTCAGCATTCCTCCTCTGCGTATTCCCACTGCATGCTTGTGTTACAGGGTATAATTTCAGTAGGAGAGAGCGCTCTATCCCTGTAAAAAACAGAGGCTATGATCATAAGGTTTTCTGTCTTGCCTTACTGCTCCTCATGAGAACATTATCTTTGCGACTGAACAATTATTAGGTTTAATACTGTATTTTGACTCCTATCAACTGAAGAGTATAACAGAAGACTCAGTGTTTGCTTTAGTGCTGTTTGCCTTTTTGAAGCAATAATTATTAATGGGTATATTTGATATATTGTGTCCTTTGAATTGCTAGTATCGAGTTTACTGACTGCACAGGTGATGAGAGAACAGATTTTACATTTATTTCTCCACCTTAATAAGCTGCACATTTGCGTGGCTTCCTTTCTCAAACAGAAAAGTTGTCTTTATTTTTAATCAGTCTCAGACAAAATGAGATGGAAAAACAAAACGGACACTACCGTAAATGCTATGGTTTGGAGTTTGTGGGAGAGCTGCAGCAGACAGTTCAGTATTCAGACTTAAGTAACAGCGACTCTGCTGCTAATCGATGCTCTGAAGGACCTGCTTCCAAACCAACCCTCCTCCAACACTGCAGAGGGTTTGAAAGGGTGAACCCACAGAACACTAAGTTTGGTAAAGCTCTCCCAAAACATGGCATATCTTGTGGGGAGGGGGATACTATCAGTCAAAATCACTCATTACAATGTCATAATCCTGTCAGATTTGTGGAATTTCAAGCAAGCTTAAATGACTTGCACTCAGGAAATGTATACAGAATCAACAGAAATCAGAAATCTTCAGAAATCAGCAGATGCAGAAATCAGACCCTTTGGCTCCGAATCGTGAGAATGAGCACATTGAAAATCATGGGAACGAGGAAAGAGACTGCTAATGAAGCGATGCCTGGTAGTTTCAGTGAGCCGTAGCATATTCATCTTTGACTATTCACTGATCAACAACCTCAGTACGCTCCGACCTGTGGGTCAGAGCAAGCATTAACAAACTGGCAAATCAAACAGCAGCCAGCAGCCATACCATGACTCAATCTGCTTCAGCTGCATGGCTGAAGCTAAGCAGGTGTGGGCTTGGTCAGTACTTGGATGGGAGACCACCTGGGAAAACCAAGTTGCTGCTGGTGGGTTGCGGTCTTCCCTCTGGTGGAATAATCCCCAATGCCCCAGGAGACGCCATCCTTTGGATGAGCCGTTAAACCAAGGTCCCGACTCACTGTGGTCATTAGAGATCCTATGACACTCTTCGATAAGAGTAGGGGGTTACTCGGTCTCATGGCTAAATTCCCAACCTGACTGTTTCGATCTTCCCCTGATCTAATTGGCTGTGCCACTTGTCCTCTCCCTCAACCCCCTAGGGCTCCCTTGAAAAATTGATTTCAATCTCAACAGGACTTCCCTAGTTAAATAAAGGTTAAAAAATAAAAACAAACATTTGGTACATTTCATGGTTCCTTGATTGATTACTAGCCTATGTCTAATATTGCATCCTCTTGTACACTACAGCACAGTTTCACACAACAGGTTTGTTTCAGGTACATTCCATAGCCTTGTTTCGCCATGTTTTAGCACCCTGTTGAACCAATATGCAAAATCCATGATAATAAACCCAAATATTTATTTTGTTCATGACTTGAGCACATAGGGGTCTATTCTCCCATTAGCGCGTAAGTCCTTCTTTACGCGATTCGAGTTAAGCGCTTTTGAGTTACGCGTATTCTCCCCTACGCGCTTCAATCACGCCCGTATCGCATAACTTCAGAATGTAGGCGGCCTTATGAAAGAGGTGTGACTGATCCAAAGGAGAGGCAGACTCTGTACAAAGCTCATTGATTATGGCTATCAGGAAAACATGGAACAAGGATTTTCTGATTAACCATGAAAATGCAGTTGTGGTCCATGGAAAACGCAAACCAGACTTTAAATTTGAATATCGTGGGCCTGCTGATAAAACCTCGTATCTCCAAACTAATAAGAAACAAAAACTCGTATGTCGTCTATTCTTACATGCAAAATGAAACATTTTTATTATTATTATTATTATTATTATTATTATTATTATGTCATCACCCCCGTCCGTCTGTCTGTCCGTCCGTCCGTCCGTCTGTCTGTTAGCAATTTCTTGTCCGGGGCATAACTCCTCAGCCGCTTGAGCTACATTCGTGATACTTCACATACATGTGCACCATCACTAGGCGCTGTGTCGCGCACCATGATTTCGTTCACCCGATCAAGGTCAAGGTCACTGGCAAAGGTCAAGGGTCACATGGGGCCCTGATGGGGCTTGTCCGGAGCATAACTTCTCAACCGCTTCAGATACATCCATGATATTTCATACACACGTGTACCATCACTGAGCGGAGTGTCGCGTACCATTTTACGGCCCTCCCTCCAAGGTCAAGGTCACGGACAAAGGTCAAAGCTCACATGGGGCTGTCGTCTGTTGGATATTGGTATCATGTTGTCTGTTCACTTCCTGATCCATGTTCATGACGGGCGTATTATGCACCATTTGCGGTGCTCTTCTTGTTTTACTTTAAAATATATTTATCAATTTATATAATTTTATTATTATTTTTAAATTTTATATGTATTTTTTTTTCCCTATGAAGTTTATCATTGAAGTAAATCAAGTTTATCATCAAGATACTAGGTTTTGTCAGCAAGCCGACGATGCTGTAATAGTAGGCCTATGTCTGTGGCCGTTACAAGAAGTAATGCAGGCATCTCTTTTTTATTACTTATTCTAGCCACCGTGGCATTAAAGCTATGCAAACAAACACATTACTGTGATAATGAAATAACAAAAACAGAATTTAGCGCTTCTCCACCAGCGTAATCAGAGCATTGAAAATGTGCCCCTCCTACACCAGCCTGTTTGTTCCGTGGAAGACAGGGAAGAAGACAAAGGGAACATTCTAGTCACACAAAGACAATCAAAGACAGTTTATATGATCTCATTTAGAAATTGCGCACTTGAGATTTCAAACTACTCCGATGTCAGGACATGGAAACGCTTTAACAAAGGATTCTTACCCCGAACTTGTGCCTAATACTTTATAATAATCAATTATCCCATTTACTGATAACGATTCTTCCCATGTCGGCTATTCTTTATTGGCTAAAATTGATAAACAAATGGATAGTGCTTTGGTATTGGCCAGGGTAGGGCTCAATCTAGAGTAGCCTATTTAATAATATCTTTATTCACACATTAAAATACACAGTATTATCAATGGTTAAAAAAAAAGAAATTATAAAGACACGAGTTAGTTAATACAGATATCCTCAATTAGAAAATCCTCCCTCGTGAGAATATCACAACTTTTTAGATTATCACGAACATATAGGGCAGTCGCATTTGTTAATAGAACATGAAGACAATGATGGCGACGTCGAGCCAAAGCCGAAAACCAAATTTCACAGATGTATGGCAATCGAGCACTGAAGGCTGATCCGAGGAATTAAGCTGCGAATCGTTCTGGATGTGGCTTCGGTGGTGAGATGTAAGCGCAGTATCCCCGATTTAAAGCATAAATGGAGAGATCTGCGGGGCGCTGTAAAAGCCAGGTTCTCTGCACACCGGAGAAGTGTACACGCAACAGGTGGTGGCCAACCATCATCCCCTGTGCATTTCACTGCACAGGAGGAGGGGATGGCATCCACTCTTTCTGCAGTGGAAGTGCATGGAGAAGAACTTGAAGCGTCAACGAACTGCGTCAGACACCTTGACACAGACGCCTGTGATATGTGTTTGACATCACCAGCCACTCTATGGAATGACCCAGACCGTCAGCGCAGTTGTGACCTTGATGACCACGGGTATGTTTTGTGGATAATTGCTGCGGCTGGATAGCTGTTCATCCAGAAGTCAGCAAAGATATATGATTGCCTCACGGTTCAGACGAAAGCGCTGGATGCACTCGGTGTTTGTTAGTCCCAGGATATCCAAAAGAGGCCGATATATGCGCGGTCGTCTTCGAGCTCGGCGCACTCCTCTTACTCTTTCCCAATCACGCAAGAGTGCAAGCAAATGCAGGACTGGCATTTTGATTTTAGGTTTTTAGGGCATGGTAGAATGATGGCGAACAGGCTGTTGCGTAATATCATGTGATGATTTTGTTTGATAATTCATTTTGAGAAACATAGTTAAGAAATATGGATGAACAATCGAATAGTGAATGTCTCAACCTTTATCATGTTAAATAAAATAAAATTAATGTTAAAATTCAGCCTATAACCGACATCAAACGTAATACTCTATTTCTCCTTATATTGGCGCTTGATCTTAATACAGCCCTCAGAGGTGCTTAACAGAAAAAGCACGTAAGCCAGGGAGAGAATACGCGTAAGTATTATTTGCCAGAGACACGCCCAGATTTTGGCCTTGCTCCGCCCAAAGTGCGTAACTGCCATCGGGGCGCGTAATGCACAGTTGAGGGAAAAATACGCGTAGGCTGAAAAACGCATAGCTACGTGCTTTTTTCGACTTACGCGCATGGGAGAATAGACCCCATAGTGCAGGGTGTCAAACTGACCCTTAAACGGGCCAAGAGGCTGCAGGTCTTCAATCCTACCAAGGAGAAGCTCACCTGAAAGCACTGATTTAATCAACTGATCTTGGCCTGCACAACTGATTAGTTGTATCAGGTGCACTTCTGCATTGTTGGAGTGAAAACCTGTTCCTGGACCTCTTCAGTTAAAACAGCCCCAAAACACGCCAACTGTCCATCATATTAAACTGTGAGTATGAGGTGCTTCTCCTTGTATGCATCTATCTCTATTTCTACACCAGACATGCCGATACTATATCTGACCAAAACATGCAATTTTGGTCTCATCAGACCAAAGCACCTTGTTTCAGTCATAATTTAAATGATATTTGGCCAACTCCGAGTGCTTGTTTCTGTGTCTTCTGGTCAGAAAAGGTTTTCTTCTGGGTAACCCTTCCAAAGAGCCTGTGGTTGTGGAGGTGGCGCCTGATGGTGCTTTTTAAACTCTGATGACCCCAAGATGCCACCAAGGCCTCCAATCCTTCAAAGTGACTCTATGAAGCAAAATTCCTGATTTCAGTCAACAATCTTTTCAATTTTTAGCAGGCAAATTATATGATAATGACCTTCAGAAGGGTTAAGAGGTACCTGTGAATAATGAATGATAAACTTTTTTGAGGGATAGGGCTAATACTTCACCTTAAGGGCTAATATTTTACAGTATTTCTCACATGTTGTTATTTAGAGTTTCGCAGTATCTTTTTATAATGTTATAAAGCATTGTTTGCGCATTGCCAGTCAGGGGTAATTTTTAAGCCCTCTGTAAGAATTTTTAAACATGGGGAAAAACTGTATCTTCACACAGAGCTGTCAATAGCGGGGAACAGAGGCAAGGCAAACAACAACTGAACAGACTGAACAGGAAGAGAGGTGTACAGGAAACTGACCGGGAGATTCACTGTGGAGGTGGGATGAGAGACAAGACTGCACCAGGTATGATATGATAATGATATGACAAGACAGTTGAAGGCTTGGGAAATGAGACACACAGAGAGGAAAGCTAATGCACCTGGAGGAGAATAAGCCGGAACCATATTAACAGAGACATGGAAAACGCGTAACAGAACAGACTCACGCACTCCTTACAATCTTTGTTTTTAAGCCAAACCAAAAGTCACTGTTGACTGTTTAATGCCATCTGTCCATCAAAGCCACTAGCATTACCATCTGGAAAACTGGAGGGCCGATGAACTCTGATCATAATTTTGGACACTTTCTGACTCTCAGGCAAAATAAATGTCCGCAATTCTCAAACTGTGATCCTCAGTTTTCTTTACCACTTTACCTATTCTCTTTACTGCGCATGCATTAAACATTAGCACACATCCTCTTTCGGGCAAATCGATAACATTGCCACATACCTTAAACTTTATACCTTAAACATCTCACTTTACCAATACTCCCTTGATGGACAGTATTACTGTGGGTATGTGGAAGGTACATTTTTGTACCGCCCCTCTAAGCCATCAGTCAACTTCAGCTGGGATGGCGCGTCATTGGGAGGTACACCAGGAGACGAGTGCGTACAGACAAAAACTGATTTCTGCTTATTTCTGGAGAAAGTGACTGTGGAGAGTACATCATTTTAGGTGTACTGAACTTTTTTAGACTGGGACTTGATTAAAATTGGAATCGAATCTGGGCTCCTCTTTGGTCTTCTTTGGGCGTAGGGATGTGAGCTAGAATAGAGAGGGAATTTTTAAGTTGAAGCTAGTTTTTATGCGAAAAAGATCAATTTATTGTGCATATATCCGTGCACTCTTTGGATATTTCTTTATAATTACTGTATTGTGCTTCACTTCTGGGTTGTTTTGTACCTCAATAATTTCTAGGATGGTTGAGAAAGATGCGGAAACGGATGGTCTAAGTTTGGATTTCTCAGTATTTTGACGATCATGTGACTGTGGATATAAGGTCGAAGACGGGAAATGGGTAGGCAACAGCGTACCAAGAAACGATTCCCAATGGTCATATATTCTTTTATTTGATTCTATGGAAATGCTCAGTGTTATCCACAGAACATCATTGATTTACAGTACTGATGCGGATATATCAGCAATGAAAACAAAAAAAGCTGTTAAATGTATGTAGCCGCCCAGTTATCGGATACTGAGTGTCCCATCCTATCAAAATTAAAACATTCATGAAACAGTCATTTGTGGACTTTAAATGTATAGCTGGCAGGTTTAATTCCCCGCTAGAGACTGCAATCGGCCCAAGTGGAAAGGAGTGTCATGTCAATGTCAACAGTGCGCCAACTCACTGCTGGTGCATCATGCTCTTTCCTTCCAGCCAATGAGCATTGGGCAGTAGTGGTTGGTGTGGTCAGGTGGTAAATGAGACAGTATGCAGAATTAAGTGACGAGACTGTGCATTTGTGAAATGTTACAGTCATTCGAGCAAAGTGCTTGCTATGTAATGCATCATGTCAAATGTATAACAATCCCGTTCCTAAGAAAACACATGAACTGTGATGGTTGTAAAATATTGTACGCCAAAAGCAGCGGCCAGAATTGAAAGGCAACAACAGCTGAGAACTGAGAGACTGAAACAGACTAAAAATGTGAGACTCGCGGTACCAACAGACCTGAAAGCCGTCCGAGGTAGAAAACAGGCGAGCTTGAAGAGATAAAAAGAAAAGGGAAAATAAAACAACAAAGATTCCCTTTCTCACTACAACTAAACCTCAAACATGTAACTAAGTCCTTAACAGTGCTCTGTCTCGAGACCTTACCGGCAAAAGCGCAAATATGACACTGACACTCACAAGGAAAGGAGGTGGAACTGGAGCTTAAATAGGAATCCGATTGGGAGAAAAACGATATCGTCCCGGATGAGAGCAACAAAGAAAGCTCTCAATGCCTCCAAACCATGGCATTAACAGCTGTTTTTTTTTTTCAAACTATGTGATAATTCACATCCTTTTATGATCTTATTAGTAATTAAACTAGATTCAATTAAACTAGATAGATTTTTATTTATCATCAAAAATATTTATAGCTATGGCAATGGGGGAAAAAGCACGTTGCTTCCCTTTTTCATTTTCATTCATTGTTATTATGTTATTAGTTGTTTATTCACTTTATTTCACTGTTGTTATTCTTGCAGCTCTTGGAGTAAAAAAGTGTACTTTCCAAAAAGTATACACCTCCAACCTCTTGGAGTTATTGCACTTAATTCCTTGATCTTTCCACTTGTGTTTGCGATATAATTTGCATTTGAAGGAGCATGAACTGACTGATAAAGTAAAGCAAGGAACTGGTTGTATTATTTTGGACCGGCAGCTTTTCAGGAAAGCAGTTTACATTTTTTTCAACTTCAAATTGGTTTTCCGTGTCATTTAATGATTCATTTGCCACCAGGCTCTGTTTGGCTCCAGTGTATTCATCCTCTTATTATTTCATTCATGAATTCATCTACTGACTCGTTCAATTCAGATTCCCTTCATAATATCTTGTAGTTTTTCCAGTAATGCCTTACATCTGAAAGCCCAGAGTGCCGTGTGTTTTAATGGCTGGATTTGATAAATGGGATTTGATCGCATTTCTTTTTCATGGGTTTTGATAACTGTGAAAATCTTTGCCCCACTTTTCAATTTTCTTGAGTTTGAAACTGTTAAATGGACTGATTGAAAGCAAACACGGGTGGGATAGATGGAGGGAGACGGAGAGGGAGGGGGCACGGTGTGCCTCTGGGACCCATCTTCACCGCTACACATTTTATTTTAGGATCTTGCGCAAGATAAGGTCTGCCGGTGTTGCTGCTCCCTGGGATATGCGACGATCCCGGCTCCGGGTTCCCTTGTCTGTCTTGGTTCTAAATCCATTGATGGAATTATGGCGAGCGGTTCAATAATTCAGATTAGTGCTCATGTTTATTAATGCACTACATCTGTGCAAACAACATGTCAAGCAGAGAGTTTATTGTAATTGCCTGAGCAAACAAAACCTGAAAGAAGCAATTTCCCGTTACAATGTGCTGTGACAAGTAATGAGGCCATTGGCATTCTGCTCTGATTGCATCCCCCATACTTTTCATCACTCCTGTAATGTGGGTGATAGATATTTTTATAAGGAATGAAGGTGTGGGATAATGCGGTTCAGCGCTGGAAGAAGGCTTGTGATTAAAGATAATCATCATTTTCCCCCTGTAGATCTTATTAGTTTTCTTTAACATTATTTATTCATGGTTCTGCATGTGCATTTTGTGTGCACACCTGACCGTGTGTGCATGTGTGTTTGTGTGCGTGCGTGTGGGCGGCGTGCTCGCGTTTAATATGATTTATAGTAACCGTGTATGCGCGCGCACAGCCACACTCGGTGTCTCTGTACTGTCAAAAATCAATTGTGCAATACAGCAGAAATAAATATCTAATTGAAAATGTCACTGGGTAGCATTAGCACCGAGAGTAACCATGTATTAGCGTTCCTCTGAATTAGTCATTATTACTTAATTGAATTTCAATTGTAAATATTTAATTGAATAATAGCCCTTAGGTTTATTGAATTCTCTCTCTATTTGCGGTGAGCCGGACCTCTTAATGGTTTTTTAAAGTGGCTCGTTTAAAACATACGTTGTCATGTCATTTCAAATGCGATCATAGCCCAGTTATAATCACCTTTGCGCGCGCAGCAACAGGGACACAGCGACACTTTTCCACAGGGATTTCATTACAATTCATGAATGCTGAAGAAATATCCATGTAAATGCGCACATACATATATTGGATATTGGATATAGCATTTCCCTAATTCCCCCCTCCCAGCATCCCAACCCCCACCTTCAAAGTGCTAGCTCTTTATCAGGTGAAAGGAGACTGGAAACCTGGGTGTTAAAGTGGAATCTGGAGGGAGAAAGGCGCTTGGATTACAATCGCTCAGCTTTGACTGAATTAATCTTCTCTGGCTTAGGCAGAAGTCGGGGCTCTCTCTATCTCTCTCTCTCTCCAGTTTCTCGCATTTCCACTACCATGCCAGGTTTTTCACGGTTGCTCACTTTATTGGTTCATGGTAATCCACCAGTTTCCGCGAAGATGCACCGGCAATGAGCGCAGCGAGAGCAACATTCTTGTTGGGAGATTATGCGCGGGGCAAATTTCAAACGCTGGCGACATACGGGCAACTACGCACCGGCCATTATTCAACATCCTGGCACGACATTTTCATTAAACACACTCAGTAATCATGTCCTAATCGAATACCTCTATTTTAGCTGCGAAACCCATTGTGGTAGAAAGGGTATATTACCAGTCATGGGTAATTTTCAATTTTTACGCCGCTGTATGGCACAGTGTGAATTACACATGAAAGAGCTTCAGAGTCATTGCATATTGCTAATGGCAGGCCTCAACCTGGGTGTTATAAAATTATTATTATTATTATGGTGAGTCATGTGGAAAAGCACGTATTCATGGGAATACATCGGAATTTTGACTATTATTTCTTCACTGTGTTCGAAATCGCAATATGTATTTGACAGTGTTAAAACATAAAACTATCTGCTTTGCGTTCAAGAGTCTGACTGCTACTTCTTTTACTAGAAGGGTAGATAAGTGGTTCCTGAAAAACTTATCAGACAGTTGAGGTATAAAGTAATACTGGTTCCATTTTTTGAACACGTACAGTATGTGCTTCTTGGAGGCACCGAATAGCCTCTATGACTGAAATGCATGCATTTTTGAGGGGCCCATCGGCTGAACTGTGATTGAATTTGGAATCAACGCTAATCGAGGTCAGTGAAATGCCTTCTAATTGATTTATTGATCGGGAGGAAAATGTATTATTTTAAGCGCTAATTGGATGTGTTCAAAAGATCACATTGGTATAGTTATCATGCTGGTTTATCGAGGAAGCTTGCTGTACGGTAATTGGCTTTTTGGGACTATAATAAGCTTTTTTGAGTGAGCAGCTCAGCTTACTGGTACAACACGAAACATAATAGAGCTCTTGGCTTGCGAAATGCTGAGTTAAACATCAAACAGGGTGTCATTGGCGAATGGGGAAACAGGATGCTTAGGCAAGTGATAAAGTGTTTAGGTTGCGTGTTTCGTTTGATGGGCCCGGATTAGGGAGACCGTTATGATTGATAGATTTATTTGTCACTCCTGTCTGCAAGCGAAGGGCTTATACGCAGCCCTGGCCCAGTGTCATTAATCAGAGCATAAATAACACGCTTTTTATTCCCGTATCAGGAGTATGTAAAGCGCGACATTTGACATTGCTGCAGCATATTCGCTACAAATAGCCTGATTGGAGGAAGAGATTCAGCCTCCGCTTGCTGTGTCGGTGGAGGGGGGGAGGGGGGCGTCGATAAGGGAGAACACAGCTCTGCAGTCATGGCATTGTAAATGATTGAGCTCTTTTGAATTTGGAGGAGTTCACAGCGTTTGCACAACATTATTTTGTTTGTCTCAGACATGAACCTTCCCTGCTCAAGCCTCCAAACAGAATAGATTTGTAACATTGTTCAGAAAAAAAAAATGAACAAATAAATTCACTAAATTATTGTTAAACTGATGTGTTTTGATATTGGAATTGTGTTGGTTTGGGGTTTTTCCATGACTGAGAAAATCTGTATGCTGAACTGCTGAGAGCTCAGTATATATAATTTTGTGTAATTTGAGAATCATAATTTATACGGGTAAAAGACAAATGTTTAATGAATCTGTGTCATTGTGCCAGCCTGGACCTAGCATCAGTATCAATCTGACAAAATTCTGCTGAAAATCTCTTTGAGTCACTCCCCCCCCAGGAGATCCAGGAATCAATTTGTTCCATACTATTCACACCCACTGCAAATTAAAACAAGCTCTCTGTTTTTTTTTTTTTTTTACCTCAGTTGTAACACATTAAATGCTTGAATTGGGCCCAGAATAGTTGAGGAAATGTTTGGGACCCACTGAGTTATGCTACCAGAACTTATGCTTTGGCCGTTGACTTTTGGAAATAAGTTTACCCACGGGGCCCTTATTCAATGGACAGAGAGTAAGGCACAACATTAAAGTGGGTTAATTTCGATATCGGGGGAGATATCGGGACTCTTTCTGTTGAACACTGTACACTAGAGTCTCTGAGTGTGATTAGCTGTGTCGTATTATCATCGTAATGAACTGTTGGGGACACAGACACTATACTATACACAGAGGAAGCTGATTGGCTGATTTTCCCCAGGCTACAGCTCACCCAAGGTGTGCCATTATCTTTGCATAAATGCGCACCTTGTCATTATTTATTGCTCAATTAGCATTGTGCTTAATTAAATTTACATTAATCAAGGAAATGGCAGCGGTGCAGGGGGAGTATTTTGCACACATTGCAGAGGAGGCAGTGTACCCTCCTCCTATAGACAGTAAATGGCACTCCTCTCATTCTTCAGTAGATCACACTCAGTCATTTATCTTGTCATTATTCCATTGAGCATCGTACAATATTATGAAAGACCTAATCTCACGTTTCATGAAGTTATGTAGAATGAATTCAATATTCTATTTCGTATTCAGATCTAAAAAAATTTGCTAATATTTGTTCCTAAACGTAACAGTAATTTAGATTCTTGGTTGGAGCTTCATCAGAGTTTATGTCTTAGACTAAGTCATATTTCTTCATTGGGATGTATGAATTTCAGAACATAAGTCTGAAGGCTGAATTAAGGGTGAGTGAATAATTAAATTTAAAATAAAAACATACAAAGATGCATTGATGTAAATGTTGTGGTGCATTTATTCTCTTTCAAAAGTTCAATGCTAGGAGACATGGGAGTGATGGTCTGGGATTGTCAGTTGGTTAAGGCGCTGCTTTTGCGAGGCAGTAGCGAACACCCTGACCTGGGTTCGAGCCCTGGTCGCACCGGTGCCGGCCGTGGACAGTAGCCTTTTTAGAGCAGTGGAAAATTGGCTTTGTGCTGCAGGTAAATAAATAGGGAGGGACTGACAGCATGGGATTATGGGGCATTTGCTCGTCGCTCAAGCACCTCCTGTTGAGCAGCCGGGCGCTCGTCAGTAAAATTAAAAGTTTGCACATGTTTGGCTATCCTCCACCCTCGTCCTGAGCTTGTGAAGCTTCGAGCTATGAGTGTAAAAGAGGCAGCGGCTGACAGGCCCGTGCTTTGGAGGGGGGCTTTTTTGCGCTGTCGTCGCTCCCCCGAAATGGCAACATGGGGTTGCGTAAGAGAATGCTTGTGTACGTAGTTCGCTAATTGGACATTCGAGATTCTGGAGGGATTTGAGATGCCAAATGAATAGAATAAAATGAAAAAAATACAATAAACTTTATGTCCAAAGGTGACTGATGGGGCTGATTCGGGCACAAATGTATTGGCCACATGTTGGGCAAAAGTGCTCAGCTACAGCTCGCAGCTCTCGTCTTACGGACTTCACGTTTCCTCCTACATGCTTCCGAGCATAAAGACTCCGTGTCACTAAACCCATTATTTATGGAAGCACTCCAGAAAGGGTGGCACTGTATAAGCCTGTCACACAAGTTGAGGCTCAGTCTGATGTAAAGTTCCTCAGAGAAACTTTGAGGCCTTCTCTGAATCTGTTCCACTGTCCTCCACTAGATCTTTTTCCACATGACTATTCACCATCCCACAAATGTGGCCCCTCCAGCAAACTTTAAGTTGCAGCAGGATCGTATTAATTGATTTCAGAATAACACAGGACAAGACTTCAGTGTTTGGTATCTTGTCTTTCCACTTAATACTCAGCAGCCTGCAGCGGAAGGTCATGAGAAAATGATCAAATTTTTTGGCATGTTTGTCTTAGATAGTCCAAGTTTAGCAGGCATGAAGCATGGTGGTGATGACAGCTGCCTTGTGCACTAATAACTTTGGTTGATAGAAGAATGCCTCTTCGTTCCCAACCTTAAGTTAGAGAGGAGTCGGCAAAAACCTTTGCTATCCTACAGTTCACCTTGTCATCTATGTGTACAACCCTTGACATGGAACTGCCTAGTGTGGCAAACTGGGTTTGGCCACGCCCCTCGACCATGTCAGCACACCCGCAACTGCCAATTCTCCTCCCTATCTACACCGGTGCAGAGACAGCAGCCAGAGAGCCGACACCCGCGCAGCACTCCCTATTCTTGCAGGACCATGGACAGTTCCCACCAGCTGCAAGTCATAAGGCTGGGCGGGCCTGGGACAGAGGCATGAGGAACCGCAGCTGCGCCTCATAATAATCAGAGCCGACCAGAGCTCAACAGATGGACCCCGGCAGTTGCGGGGAAGCCTGCGAGGAGCGTACATGTAAATCTGCTGACTAACCGTGTATCTGTTTTTTTCTCCCTTAAGATTTGGATGATGGGGGCGCCCCAGCGGCTCATTGGTCCAAGCGCGGGTACCATAAAGGCAGTGTCCTTCCTGCAGCAACCTGAGCTCGACTCCAGCTCAGGTCATTTGCCGCATGTCTTCCCCCATTCTTCTCCCCAACCCTCCTGTCTCTCTACACTGTATAACTGTCAAATGAAGGAGAAATTCCCAAAAAAATTATCTTATAAAAAAAAAAAGGATTCGGACGGTGGAGAGACCAAGGGTTTTCACCACAGCTAGCCATAGTGACTCGAGCCACGCAGCCCACCTCCTGAACGAAGAGAGACTAACTATTGAAATCATTTTAGAGAGACATTCATCCGTGTAAAATTAAACGTACCTTTGTTTGAATTAGTAAGAATAAAGTTACTGCCCCATGGGTGGGGTTTTGACCCTTCCTCTCACCCTGTCTGCGCCTTCAGTTCCCGTGTCTCGCTGCACAAGATGAGTTCATTTCTCCGTGCACTTGTATCGGAGGCTCAGCATGCAGCATTCCCGGAGCTGCCTGATATATCACCTCTGTCTCCTTTATATTAATGTTGAGCCCAAAGTTGTGACACGCTTGAGAAAAGAATGACCCATGGTTTGCCGCATGTTGAATGCCGAATCAGCGTTTAGGGCGCAGTCATTAGCGAAGAGCACGTCTCGGATGACGGTGAATTTCACCTTTAGCATTTAGGCATCGTGGGTTGAAGAGTTTCCAATCTGTTTAGTATCTGATGTTGATTCTTGGTTGAACTGGTTAAATGCATCAGTCAACATGGCAGAGAACACTATGCTTAGCATTGTTAAGGCTAAAAGGCAGCCTTGCTTGATGTCATTGGGCACTGGAAAATGAGGGGATGCCTCACCTTCATCCAGAGCCGGGGCCATCATGCAGTCATGGAACCGGGCTACTATAGTGGTAAACGGAGTGAGACATCCAAAGTTGGCCACGATCTTTTCACAGTCAGTCACAGCTGACGGTCGAAGGCCTTTGTTAGGTACATAAATGAGGTATAAAGGTCCCGATACTGTTGATAACATTTCTCTTGGAGTTGCCCTGGTGCAAAAATCTTGACCGCTGTGCCTCAGCCAGCATAAGAACCACACTGACTTCCAGGCAGCAGACCATCTTCCAGCTGCATTTTTAGGCAATTGAGTTACAATCTGGCGGGGCTCTTTCCAGCGAATATTCGTCTATATTTGTTGCCACACTGCCTGTTTCCTTTTGGCTTGTATATGGTACAATGGACAAATCCTCGAAATCCTGTGGGAATATTCCCTTTTCCCTAAAGGATTAATCAGTTTGTATAGCTTCTGAGTTTGTGTTGGCCCACCAGCCTTGTAGATTTATTTCTGTCCCACCACAATTGCCAATGTTCTGCCGGGCATTTCTCCCAGGGCAACCTTCACAAAGAGAAACATGTTCTCAATGGAAGTTCCCTGGTTAAATAAAGGTTTTAAAAACTGGGCTTTTTATTTGGGTATATTGGACAGGGACAGTAGAGAGACACTGGAAAGGCGGGATAGAGACGGGTTGACATGCAGCTAAGGGCCTGGGCTGGAATCAAACTCGGGCCGCTTCAGTTAGAACTCAGCCTTAAGTGGTTGGTGCCAGCAGCAGGTGGACCGCCAGGGCGCCCTCTCCCCCCGAGTTCCGGGGAAAATTGGAAACTGCTCAGATTTGCGGCCTCAAAAGCATTAACAAAACAGTCGCTTTCTCCTTTGCCAAAAATTTGCAATGCAAAAGGTTTCCGAGGTTTCATTTGAACACAAAACGCATGAGATAATTTGGGTCATCCTTTTATTTACAAAAGGAGATAGATTAATAAATAAATAAATAAATAAAATAGAAAGCTGTAATTAGTAAAAACTATTTGCCCCGAGTGACATTGAAAACATTTGGTAAAAAAGTTGCTGGTTTGCCAGTAAATTGCAGTGGCTTTTTACCCGCTGTGAGTTAAGCTTTGCCATCGCATTAGCATTGCTGTTCTGTTCATCTGTGAAGCAAACATGACATTGGAATCAAAAGTCTTCAATCTCAATAATTCCAAGGCTATACAATGCAGAATCTTTTTCATTGCTTTTCCCCATTCTACCTTCATTCTAAAATCCCTGCTTCGAAGACAATCCTGACACCTGTATTGGTTCCCCTTTGAGAATTCCTCTGTACCATCCAAAACCATCTCCCTGCAGTCACACTGTGAGCCAGGTTCTATAGGTGAATTGAAACAGTGGCCTCTACCCTTAACCCTTTCAGCGCCGTGGGCAACTACAGTTGCCCAATGATGTAAGATGTCAGAATCAGACGCTGTTGAAAACCTATCGCATGAAAGGTTTTCAACAGCTCTGGATAACTGCATTTTTAATTCCTTGAAAACGTATGCGACGCTCAAAGGGTTAAAATCCCATGATTTTGCTTTGAAATGACCCTGTCATAATAAACGCAAACACTTCTGGGTGCATTTAAATCTCTCAGCTACTTCTCTTTAACATCTGGGCTCTTATTCATCATCATGCATTGACTGTCCAAAGCTGCTGTCATCATTAATCCCTTATAGCTCACTCCTTTTCTGAATTTTCTGAGGTTCCTCCAAAACTAAAATGCTTACTCCTCTAAAACCACTGTGACTACAGGCATAATCACGGTCTTGTTTGAAAGGTGATAAGCAGTAGATTTATCTCGAATAGTCATAATTGTTAAGGATATTACACAAATTGGGTAACAACACTGGAAATATAAGTTTTTGTCGTGCCCCTGTAGCGCTGTGACCAAGCCGCATCAGCCAAGAAAAACAACACGGCCTGACGCTTAAGCAACTGCAGGTTCAAATATGATGATTCTGTGGCTGAAAATTAATATTTTTTTAGATTTTCTTCTTGGTTATGTTTATGCGTATTTCAACAAACAATTCTGAGGAATCCAAATTTCCCTGCACTCTTAGCCACAGTCGCGTCTCCCTCCACAATTAACAACTGTATTGCAACTGACTTTATTCAGGTCCTCTCCCCCATATGTAGCTAAATTTTCTCACCAATATATCTTTCCACTTCCCCGTATTGATGTGCGATTTTATCTGCATGATAAAGTCACTTTTGAAACCCCTTTACTTCATTGACAAAATGTCCTCTAATCAGAAACCATTGAAAGAATTCCTCATAAAAATTAATCCCTAGGCTACCAAATGCATCCATCTTTTGGAAGTTTCAGGCCAGTGGCTGCTCGTGTAAACTAAAAGAATGAAATTTTTCTGTTGTATTGGAGTCAGGGCTGATGGGCAGTGGGTGCACTCATTTTATTCCTAATAGGCTACTGTACAATCTACAGCACAGCATCATGAGAAAAAAAGCTAATTATAGAGAAGTCGCGCTGCTGCCTCTATGTCAAAGTCGATTTAGTGATGTTTGTCCGGGGTGGATGTTTGGTGGATGAGGAACTATAACTTTTTTTTTTTAATCTCTGGCCCGCTACCAAGGTAAATACATCGATTTCAATATATTTTGACAAATCTGAACAATGATATACAACTGAACCTTTGGGACTGCATAGTCTGACAAAGGGTTGTTATGACACAACTATAGATACTATTTTCGCTATCGTACTTGCATCATAAAATGGCTCATGCTGTCAGAATTCTGAGTCCTCAAACTTTTGTATGATGCATAATTCTACAACGTAGAACAATTTAGAGTTACGCCTTCTGGCGTGCCCTCAGACCGATGCTTGCAAAAGGGTTAAAGTCAAAGTACCTAAGGCCACAAAAGCATACAGTTAGCAACTGCATATGACTGGTTGTTGCATTTTGCCATCCCTGCTGAACTGGCCTATCTAGTTTCTCATTTTTCAGTATTCTAACAACTTTGGCCAGGTCTGATCATTACTGAATTTCAGGTCACTGAAATTATGGTCACTGATGTCCTTTGCTTTAAGTCATGCCCAAATCTCAATTATAGCATTTGATTACATGTTGGTCACTGCAGACTGCTAACACTACAGAGTAGGCCCATTTTCACAGCCAAAGCATAGCTAGATAAGATCCTTACTTTGCATTCCGGTCTCTGCTCTCAAGCCAAAAAATTCCTTTCAGATTTTCCAGTTCTCTAGCCATTGCTGATTCATACATCACATTCAAGTTTGTGCAGTCCCAGGTGCTGAACTGTCACAAGGGACTGACAAAACTTTACATGCCTTGTGCCCTTAGTCTATTCTGAGCAACATGGAGATTAACCCACAAGTGTAATTACGCTACCAGACAACTAATACGAACGGTGGCTACAGGAAAAAAAATTCACTGGACCAATTCATGCAACTTATGAATGGGTGTTGTACCTTTATTGGAACATGGACCCACACTGCTGAATGGGGAGGCTTCAACACTCCCTGGATTAGGGAAGAGACGCAAAAAAGAAAGACGTCACAGCTTCACGGCTTTTCTATCGCTCTCTTCAGGACTATCCTCTGCTATCCCTGGAGTTCACCAAGCGACAAGATGAAACGGATAGAGACTGCATTCAAAAAAACCAGATTGGGTGTCTGCTAAATTAATCTAAGTGTAACATGTGGCTTCTACCATATAAAGTCATGTTTTGTGGCTGAACATCATTAAGTAATGTTATTTTAGCATGATGTGCGATAACTTAACATTCACTAAATTCGGTTATGCTGACAGAACCTAATGCTTTTTGGGTAAGATATCAAATGGCGTGTACAACTCCAGAACAGAAGGTGGCAGTAGTGTGCAAGCAGGGACTGCATTTACAAACTTTACTTCCGGAAGTTGCAGAAGAAGGCAGAGCAACGCACGAAAGAGACGGGCGGGCGGACAAGTTGGGGAAGGTGAGTTGAATGAAGTTCAATCTCAAGAAATCCTGTTTGCTTTTAGGTGTTTTTTTTTCCTAACTTGATATCAACTGTCATAAACTAGGATAACAAATGTTTACATTGTTTAAATCTATAGCGCAGTGGTTAGCACTGTGGTTAGGTTGTGGGTTCGAATCCCGCCTGGGGCCTTTCTGTGTGGAGTTTGCATGTTCTCCCCTTGTTTGCGTGGGTTTCCTCCAGGTACTCTGATTTCCCCCACCCACGAAACATGCTATATAGGAAGACCTCTGTATGGCTGTGTGTGAATGATTGGTGGTCAGAGGGGCCTTAGGCGCGTACTGGCAGCCATGCTTCCGTCAGTCTGCCCCAGACATATTATGTTTTTACGGCATGTTTACATTAATTTCGCTCAACAAAACTGTCTCTTGCTAAATGAGCGTATTATAATTGGGTGGAAATACTTTCCATAAATTTTGTATGTTCACCCAACAAATGATTATTATGTTGGACTTACCCCTTGTAATTGAGTAATAGTAGCACCTTATGTTGAACCAGCATATTTACATTTATGTCACTCAATAAAAGAATTTGTTGCTAAATTAGCGTATTATGATTGGGTGGAAATACTCTCCATAATTTTATTATGTTCACCCAACAAATTATTTTTTTGAGTGTGATTGGACATTCCTGGCATTATTCATAGTAACTTTAACTTTTCATCTTAACTTAAGCCTTTAATGGACATTATCACTTTCAGGCCATTGCTGTTAAGGTTTTTGCAGTCCACGAGTCATTGCTAGCTCACTCATTGAAAAGAGTTCATTGCCAACAACAAGTCATTGCTGGTTCAGTCATATCATACGGGTCACTACTAACGACAAGTCATTGCTGGCCTGGCGTAATTTTTCACTTGTTTAGGATCTCCTGGGTGAAACGTATTGATTGTTCTAAGATAGATTTTTTTTTCTTTTTTTGGTTAGAATGATCTAAACCTGCGAGTGGCATGAAAAGAGAATCACATTTCCTCAGTGTTCAAAACCAGCAAACATTGAATGTGTTTTTGGCGTTGTGATTTGCTGCTGTAGCGATATTGATAATGCTTTTTTTACTTGCATTGAGCAAATTAATTACATGGAGTTCCGACACCCACTTAGCAGATAACTCCATTCTTCAAATTTTTTTATCAACTTCAGCATCATTTTCTGGTTCTGAGGTATGTGCCATTCAACTGCTAGATCGATGAGCGGGTTTCCTGGCTCGCTAATCACAAATTATTTGAACTGTTCCATTTGTTTTTCTCTCATTGCATACAAGTCATTGCTGAGCCTAAACCAAAGCAGAATAGGCACAGCTCGTTAGCTGTTAGGTGCCTCAGGTCTTTGCTGGCTTGTGCATCACATGCAGGTCAAACAGCAAGTAGAAAAACCAACACGGAGTCATGGATAAACTGGAGAGTAATATGGGATCCATCGGTAATGCACAGTGCTGGAAGTTGTGCCAGTCAGTCAGCAGAGTCATCAGCCACCACCACCAGTATCTGGACTTATTTAGAGGATTTATCCTGCTGCGGCTCAGGGCAGACGCTCCTCAATAACAAAACCTGCCTTGTGAGTGCAAGTGCAAAAGACTTTGTTATGGCTATCATCATATCTGTTAACCTGTTCACTCTGTAATATTATGATTGTAGTCCCCAGACAAAGTATGGTTGCTACTGTGGATTCATGGCTGTTGTATCTGCTGTCACAGATTTTCTCAGGGATGCTCTGCAGGCCGCAAATTTCAACCAATTCAGGAAAGGTAAAGTAAGAGAGACTGATATTACAGAAAGCCTTGTGCCTAGGAACAAGCCCAACCAGCGGGATATGAATTTAATGTGCTCACTTTAATGAAGGGGGGGGGGTTTATCAGGCCTCACATGGCCTCAGTGTTTTTGCCACAGTTTGTGAGGACATGGAGACCTCTGATGACACATGAATCATAAGATGTGGGGCTCCTTTGGTTTCAG
Organism: Gymnothorax reevesii; assembly: GCA_029721435.1. Taxonomy (NCBI): domain Eukaryota; kingdom Metazoa; phylum Chordata; class Actinopteri; order Anguilliformes; family Muraenidae; genus Gymnothorax; species Gymnothorax reevesii. The sequence continues at coordinate 10,939,679 of CM056590.1, read as the reverse complement.
GAATCTCTCTGTTGTTGGCTCAGTCATTGGTGAGAAAGCATTACATTACCAGTCTAGGCCCCCCAGAGACTAGCAAAAGTTGGACCTTCTCCAGTAGTGGTACTCCATTCAGGCTTGATTAGATGTAGCTTCAGATTTTTTGGTCTTGGTCTTGGCTAACCTATATGAAGTATCTCAGTAGATCACATTCACTTGAGTCTTGATGCTTTTTCCTGATCAATATCGCGACAGACCCAAGTATACTGCTGCGTACCATATTTCATGAATCATGGTCACCTGTTACAACTGGAGTGAAAATATTGAAATACAGAGAGGATATGCTCACTGTGAGGAAGTGGATAAATTGGACTGCCGGTATTTTTTGAAAACATTGCTGTCTACCTGTCTGTGCCACTGATCTTTGATCAGTTACTTCCAATCACTGCTTCTGATGCAGTTAATGTACATAATGATCCCGTAAATGAAAAATCCACTCTGGTGCAAGTCCCAATAATCAATAAGATGCACATTTTATTTTTACTATTTCAACAGACAATAATCTTAAATTTAAATAAATAATCCAGCATTGTCTCTGATAAAAATCCTGATTGTATAGATGACAAAGGTAACCGTATGAATTATCATGATAGCTTGTGTACCTCGTAGATTAATTAAGATCCAAAATTGACTTTGTTTATTGTTGAATGACATGTACATTCAGGTCTATGAATATTTTGCCTCTGACAATGTCTTTGTCTTTTTAGCTGCCAAACTCTCCAAATAGGAGATGAAAATAAAAAATGAAAACAAGCTAAAAGTGCACTTTCAGGTTTAATTTGACTGTATTTGCTTCCAATAAGGTGAAAGGAGTAGGGATTACATCACTTTGCATTCAGCGTCTCCTTCTCTTCAAAAGTGCAGAGTAATTGAATTGGTGAATTCAATAAGGGCCAAACTCCACATATTTTCAACATGAAGTTGGGCGCTTATTGAATTCATCGATTCAATTAAACTTGACAGTGGATCTGTTTCATGGTCAGGTATGCACTTTTCCTCCATTATTCAATTTACGAGTAAACAGATAAAATGTATACCTTTGGCCCAAAGTCTGACATTTGCATTTGCAATATGTAGCTGTTAATTCTTAGTATTAATTCCAAAGAGCTGCCCCTGCCAGTGAAGCAAGCCATCATTTGGCTGAAAAACTAAAACAAAAGCTTCAGAAAAATAACAAAAAAATTTCTGCGCTTTGGTTCATTCGTAAAGATGAACATGCCAGTAAATTCAAGAACACAGAAAGGCCGGGGAGACCACAACTGTAGTGAATAGCTGATGAACTGGGAACACTTTACAATGAGTACAGCAATTATCATTAAAGCTGTAGTCTACCATTTGAGAATCAGTTGAGAAAGATTGAGAAGTTGAGAAAAATTTGAAGAAAGCATCCCGCCCACACACACACACACACACACACACACACACACACACACACCCCTCCCCTCTGTGCTCCCTGATCCCTCCCACCAATCACGTGTGGCCGTCCGCCCGGAGACTCCCAGACACACCCCCTCGACCAGAGCAACAAGCCGGCTGGTGTTCTGTCAAATTTTGCTCCCTAGTCAAAAAATGCTATCATAACGCAAAGCGATTGTGAAGTCTTTGTTTTCGTCTTGATATTGCAATTTCAATCAGGTTACAATATTAACTTTGTTATTTTTGAGCTTATTATAACATAAGCAGATTGTTTAGTTTGTTTATCATCTAATTTCTGCATTTTCAGGAAAACCCAGCGTGTACGTGCAAATATATGTACACTTACTGGTCGAAATGCGCACTGAAAACAAATCTATTTTTATGATTTTAGAAGATACTTCAGATATGAGCAAGGAAACAGCCCGAGATTTCAGGTTTGCACAAGCGCAGAACCGTGAGGCAGCATATTTTGATCGGTTGCAAAATTTTTCAGAACACCGGCAGTAAACAGACACAGAGCCAGCCTTGAATGAAGATTTGCCATGTCGGATTCGCAGGTATAGCAACATTTAAAGTTATTAAATGCATGTTAAACCTAACGTAAATTACAATGTCAACAGCTGTCAACAGGTATTGTTTCTTCCTCACAATATTACAATAGGCCTGACTCAATGATATTTAGTGAAGGCTGTCATGATAGTCTTGCTAATGATAAAACCACAACAGCTCCGCAGTGCAATATTCATTCCACATAAATGAACAACAAGAACATCTGGTCAAATATAAAACATTTGCTTTTCTCAATCACCGGGATGTTTGCGCTGTGTTTTTGCTGGGGTTTCTGCATCAGTAAGAGAGCGCGCCGTTCAAAAAAGCCATAATGAACATGTTCACAATAACGTTCATCAATCAGAAACACATATGAACGAGTTCATGAGTTCATTGAATGGATTCAAGCACAACACTGATGACAGCAATGCTAGTTTACAATGCTAATAATAAACAGCTAACGTTCTGACGCCATCTGTCGACACAGAGAAAACCGGCAGCGTTTACAGTCTTAAGCCAGAATTGTCATAGACTTATCAAAAGTTATTTATGTAACAACTCACACAATAAAAGTTAAAAATTACCAACCTGTTTAACAAAAATTCTGCTGTATCAGCATCAGTTTTCAGGCCCAAATCCCCCTGGAGCTTCCTCCAGCGGTGAATGGATGACCCGATGTTTACTCGGCTTTGAGTCCTGCGTTGCTCACAGCTCCTCTTTGTCTCTGCTAAATATGCTAAATATCTGCCTTGTTTACTGCTACAACAATATGGCCGATGAAAACAGAGGTATCATGGTCCATAAATTTCTAAAAACTCCACAATTCGAAAGGCATGGGTGGATTTTGTGGAAAAGAAACGAGCGGATTTCACGGAGCCTGGATCAGGATTGATTATCTGCTCCTTACACTTCACCGATGACTGCTTTTATCAGCCAAATCCTGAGTCACAGCATCGCCCCTTAATAAGCCATTGGTTAATAAGCCCATCCCAAAATGAGTGTAGAAACTATTTTATGCAAGAAAATGACTCAAAACTCAACTAAATCCATCTTCCACCACGAGACCTTCAGCAACATCAAAACTTCCGCCACGATAGCGAAACCAAAATGAGATCAGAAGCTGCAATTGGATAAAAAGCATAAGCTTCTAGTCAGTTCAAATCTATGGGATGAATAATTTGCTGGCTACTACGCTAACGCTTTTCGCCATTAAAGTGATTAATTCAAGTTACTACGAAAACTGTTACATGGGTTACTTACTACTTTAAAGGGGACCTATTATGCTGCATTTCCAAGGTAATATTTTGATCTTGGACTCCCCTAGAGTACTCCTGATTGTTCAAAGTCCTAAACAGGGTCCTTATTGAGCTCATACTGCCATCCTCAAATAAACCCATTTGTAGTCCATTGTAGTCTCTGCCTGAAACGCCTTGTTTGGACGGTGCTTCCGCTATGGCCCCCCCTCCCCGTGTGCCCACTTTCTTCTGATTGGGCAGCTCTGTGGAGGGCGGGAAGAGGGAGTTGGGCCGGAAGAGGCTACAGAACGCAGGTCTCTGGATCCACCTCCCTAGTGTGAAACGTGAGACGCGTCTGCCATATGAATCAAGGAATCGGCGGGGAAATTCCACTATCAAAGCAGTACATGTGTATAGATCTAATGAAATTAACTAGTTCTAATAAACGCAGCGGCAAATGTGGAGTACACAGTGCGAAAGTCTGGCAGCTCAAGCTCAAATTTACTATCTATCTACGGCTTCTATGGTGGGTACAGTAGTGTTTCTACTCTATAGATAGGATTGAGGGAAAGCTAGAATCCACCCCATATAGACATTTGTAGAACGGGTCAAAAAACCGAAGTGTAGACTGGACACCGTAGAAATCCGTTGGGTCTGAGTTTAGAGGGAAACATGGACAGTGAGGAGAAGCAAAAAGTGGACCAACAGCTTATGGACTGCTTAGGTCTGTATTATAAGGACCTGCTGGTTCATGTATATAACTGTGGTGTGTCGTTAGCGTGGAGTAACAAATAGTTTCTGCGCTGGCATATGACGGAGGGGCGAAAGCTCCAGGCTTGAATGTAATCTGTCGCGCGAAATATTCTTTTCGCGTCCGGTGTGAAAGTGGCTTAACGCGCCCATAATGCGTGTATTTGCGGCTTTGCTTTGACTTTGAATGTAATCTGTTGCGCAAAAAAAATTGTTTTGCGTCCAATGTGAAAGCAGCTTTATGGATAATACGCAACAGTTAGAGAGAGCTTGAATATGTTATGAATATAATACAGGTTTTACAGACTGTAAGTTGCTTATGTGGAGATCACGAATCAATCACTTCTACCAAAAAGAATTTCCTATTCAATCTCTGCCTTTTTCGGCTTTTCATTAGCCAGAACAATCTCTAAAGGGGGATGAAATTATGCCACGGCGGTGCAGAGAAATCGTTTGTTATATCAGACACGTTAGAGCTTGTCCGTTTCGCGATTGCTTTCACGGTAGCATCAGAGAGCTAGCCCAGATATTTGAGAAGAATCTGGCTGATCCCGGTCATGCGTAAGTGAAGTGATTACAAGCAGCAGTAAACAAACCCAAACAAGTGTCCCAAGCTCTGCAAAACCTACGTCTGGTCTAACTGCAGCCTTTTCAGCCCAACTTTGCAGACACACACAGCACCTCTCCAGTTAGCTTCAGCCGGGCAACATTTTGATGAAACTGCCACATTGATGCTTCCCGAATTAACATAAGCATACCAATCAGAATTACTGCATATAAGTGAACCAGGAGCATTTTTAAGTAACACAGCACGCCAACTAACATGCAGTAGCTGGTAACCGAGCATTTATATCAACCACATAGACAAACCTTTGCAATAAAAGTTTTACAGACAGCAAGTTCCGTTACCGTGGACAGTTGTAACAAGCATTTAAATCACAAACAAGTATAAAAAGTTAGATTCAAATGAGGTTTATGTTCACTTACCTTCTGTTGAATTTCCCCTGGTATTTCTCTTGCATATTTAGGACACAAACATTAGCAACAGTAACTTGGCTATGTTAGCCCATGTGCTACAGCCACATTCAACTGGCTATCACGTTAGGTAGGCTTATGCCGTAAAAGCAACTTACAGCATACGCTTCTGTGAGTCGCGGACAGGCGTGACCAATACAGATGTTTTACAAAGCCTGCGTTTGAGGCCCGTTGTTAGTAATAACTATCATTAACGGTCCTGCTAGCCACCCGTAACACATTAGCTTCACTTACATTATTTGCTGATATATCATTACTTACAGCTTGTGGCTCTGAGCGCTTGATCGATGCAACTGCTTCAGGTTTCAGAAGCATCTGAAACGCTTATCGAGTGTCGAATTATCTTTTATTAACAAAGCTGTCTCTGTCTGAGCCCAAACTGCTAACGTTCCCTTTGGCCACGGCTGTTTGCCGCCAGCAAACAAAAAAGCTACCCACTGATGGATTCTGGTGGCATCATCTTTTGGAAGAGAAATGGGTGATTTTCTTTGAGTCCAAAAGTAAACGGACGAACAGTTTTGGGAGAAATACTGACAAAACTACACTTCAAATGATCTGCAGTTCTTCTTTTGTATTTCTGTAAGTGTAGATGCTACTAAGGCATAGTATGATCTGCGGTTGTTTGTGCCTGCTAGAATAGTTTCCGGTGTGGCCAGGTCCAGCGCCGTGATTGGCTCTGGCTAGGTGTGTATTAATTGGACGGCTCAACCTGACGTCCGGTTTTGCCCAGATCTTGTGAAGATCTCGGGACGAGCTGTTCAGAGAGGAAATCACATTCACAAAATCACATTCTTGGATTACAGCAAAATCCTTGTATCTTCTGTTTTGAAACTTTTCAGAGGTTGAGTATGCACATCCAACATTGTAATATTACTTATATATATATTAAAAGAAGGATCAGCATAATAAGTCCCCTTTAATAGTGAAAAGCTTAAGCATTCTAGCCAGCCAGGGGCGTGTTTCCCAAAAGCACCATTGCTAACTAAGTCAACAACTTACACAGTTTGTCTATTCACAGTCAATGGTTTCATCTTTGTAAGTTAGCATCTGTAATTTCGGGAAACGCACACCAGCTGTGCAAACAGGGCCTCATTTGACCTGCATGGGCCATGTTGTTTGTCGAGTGTGCTCTGTGGAATCTGAGTTAGACTCTGAAGGTCTTGTGCAGTCATCATGTACATAGCCAACTATTTTCGACACCTGTCCTCGTCATGGCCTAATAAAACTCTCAGTAAGTATTTTTGGCGTACTTTGCCTTCATGCTGATTGTCACGTTGTTCCTTTTCCCTGTCTTATGTGAAAAACATTTGTTTTCATCAATTTATGGAAATAATATTCTTTGACAACACCTTCTTTTCTTATTGTTTTGAGCTTGACTTCTGCTTTTGGAACTTCTGCCGTAACACCAAGTGCACTAATTGGCAAATTCAGGTCAATCTTCAGTTGGTTTATAGAAATCTCCACACCTACCTCAATATAAGGCTTCTTTTAAAAAATATTTATATATATTTAGCAGTATACTGTTCATGAACTGTTTATTCAAGCATGTTTTTATTCAGGAAAATTTGATGAATTTGCACTTTAAGTCAAAGAAATGGCATGCTCTTCAATGGCCTAGTCAATGACCTTTGCAGAATCCAAAGGACCATACTTTTCACTTGTTGAATGCAAAACTGAATACAGAATGCCTCAAGAACAAGCAGGACTTTAAGATGGCTGCGATGAAGGCCAGGGAGAGTATCTTCAGCGAAGAGACCCGACATCTCAAGATGTCTTTGGGTTCCAAACATTAGACAGCTAGAAAGGATTTACTACTAAATTATAAAAATGAAAACCTTTTTTTTTAACATGATGGTAGTGTGTCCAAGTAGTTTTGAGCCTCTAAAACTGGGGGAACTACATCTAACAATGGTTGTAATTTCTCCATGGAACATACAATATTCTTGGAAAAATCTTTAATTCAAACCTGTCGGTCTACCCTTTAAGCATCTCTTGAATGATTTATTTCAAATCCAATATCTTAGCATGCAGAGCCGAAAATTATGATAATTATGTCTCTGTCCAAATACATCTGGACATCATATTTTATTGTTTGCTTCTGATGCGCTACAGTCATACTTCAACTAAAAAAATAAAAAGTATTGAAATGGATTATTTCACCCACCTCTGACGTTTGTCCACTCTTTAAACAAAGTGGATCCGGTAGTTTGAAAAAAGCACACTAGGCATGTTGTGTCATGTTAGTCAAGTATCAGTCATGGTAACTACGATAATAGCAATAAATGAACTTTGTGCTTTGTAAGACAGCTTGGCAAATTGAAGTGCCATCTGTGAAATATGCCTTGTAACTCCAAAGACAATGGGGAAAAAAATAACACATAACTATTGCAGCTTCGTGTCTGGGCTTCACCATCAAATCTATTTATTGCTGTTATTATGATTGTAATTATTTTGCAAGCTGCTGCAGGACATTAGTTTGCGTAGTTATGTTTCGTGTTTGTGCTTCATATTTTCAGTTCGAAGTCGGTCCACAGCGCAAACAATCCAGCTTGATGTCCAGGCATGAGACTTTTGTCACTTGATTAAATGCCATCCAAAGGCAAACCCCAGGTTTTAACTTATATTAATTTATTAAGAAAAGAAAAAATGGATGATTCCGCTTGTTTAAAAATGTGAAATTCACGTTCTTATTACCGTGGATGAGCAAAGTTGTCTGTTGTGTCCCTTATTACTGAAGATCTTTGTTAGGTGGACCTTATATTTACGCCCTTACGTAACCCCAGAATTTCCTGCCTCGACACGACCCGACGAGCGATTCCTCACTCGCCACATTAAATACCTCTTGCCCTTAAAAGATAGAAACATGGTATTCAATTGGCTCGAAGATCTGCATGAAGGGGATAGGCTGGGAGCGTGAGCTGGAGGTAAGTGTAGCTGATTTAGGAACCTAGCCATGCGTATTTGGATATTATAGAAGATGCCACTGTTTGTTATTCAAAAGGAGACTGTGTCTGTTGATGAGCCGAAAGTTTGCCGGATCTTTTGGCACGACATGAAAATAGCTGCCACCTGGTCTCTTGAGGAACAAAAAATATGTTTTTACCCACTGTTCCTCTCCTCAAGGACAGAGAAAGAGGAATTCTGTAAGAAATGCAGGGAGGGAATTCGCATTCATTGGTATTGCTGATTGATATGACGTCTCATATTACATTTCTTTTGCATTTATTCAGCTAAGGCAGGGGTGGGCAATCACGGTCCTGGAGGGCCGGTGTGTATGCAGGTTTTTATTCCTATCAATTACCCTGACTAATTGAGTTAATTGATTGCATGCACAAATATAGATTTTCGCAATGATTCGATCAAAGGAAAAAGTTTTATGAAGGGAGACAAGACTAGTCTTTGTAGTTTCATGATAATTTAAAGAAATGCACAAGAAATGTCAGATTTCATAAATGGTTTGGCTAATTGAGACAATCAACTAATTAAAGACCAGACGTTGGTGTGAAAACCAGGGACAGATACGGCCCTCGCTGCCCACCTCTGGTCTAAGGAAATGACTAAATGCAAACTCTGTGCTTGGACACGATCAGTGCCATGGTCATAATAACCTGAAAGTGGGAATCTACTATACTGCCAGGCTAAATGTTATTCCTGCTGCTTTGATTTGATGGGACACAATCGAGTGTTTTTTCTGCTACCTGCGGTGATGTTGCTCATTGTAAAGGTCAGTCTTTTATATTTCAGGAGTTTAGAGAGGTCGCTGATACTGGTGTATCGATCCAGTTTTTGATTTGTCCCGGTGGTCATGCGATTCTGTTGCACTGACACAGATTGGGCAGTCAGGCTTATACTCAGTTGGCCTTTACCCTTTGAAAAAATAGTGGAGTCTATAGTCTCAACAGGATAATTCATCTCAAAAACTATTTTTTGAAGTGAAATGCTTCCATTTGCTGAAAGTTAAATTGAATTGATCAGCCCTAATGCTAACAACTGCCTGCCATTTATCAAAGTGTTTCACATAAAGATTTAGAAAGTATTAGTTAGACGTTTGAGTTGAAAATTAGGTCAATATCATTGCACTGTGCGGATGCCAAATTAAGCCAATCTTTGCCTTTGTGTGCATGACCCATTCATAACACAATTGTTACAGAGTGTCACAAAAACTGTAAAAATGGCTTAAATGAAACAAGAGACTCGTAGAATTCAGAATGAACTATTTCTGTTTAGATGTACAATTTCCGGACAAAAATGTTTGGCAAAAATGAGAGGCTTAAAAATTGAAATGTTGAGCTTGTTCATCTTAAGTTTAAATTTATACTTCAAATAAAAAAAGAGGGGGAAAAACATCATTTCCTGGATCATGAACTGTTTGAAGACAAGTTTGCCAAAACAGAGGGTGATCCAATGAACCTCAGATGATCTTTGTGCGGCTGCACCCCAAAGTCCTCACATATCTTAAAATGGAAAAAAATTGGTATTTGGCATGAATGATAAAATCCAGTATTTTTCTACCAAACAGTGGCTTGGACTTATAGCGCAATTTAATTCGCAGAGGATTTAATTATATTTTAACCTTTTTCATTTTTAAAATTAGTGGACTGGTAAAGTACCAACCAATGTGGGCTTCAAAGCTCAGAAAACAAGTGGTTGCTACTGATGCGAGATCAGAGACACCAAATGCGAAGTGGAAGGGAAAAGGGAATTTATTAAAACAAAATCAAACAGGCACAAGGGCCAACAAAAAACTTGCCCCAAAGGGTTGCAAAATACAAACTAAGGTGAGCTACACAGAGCAATAAACAAAATACAAAAACGACAAAAAACAAAAGGCACTGGAAACTCCAGGCAAGATGACCATAAACAGAAAAGAATAATGATTCTAGGAATACCAAAATGCTATATACAAAATGACAACTATGAAAACCAGACTTGGACATGAACTTGGCTATGAAACTAGGCAAGAAGCTCGAGACACTGTCTGCCAGCCAACTTCCACTGCATCCAGATAAAGGGTAAGAAATCAAGACATGAAGGGCAACAAGAACAAGAGGCATGGAAAGATCATGACACGGACAGAGATTGGATGACAAGACTTGCTCATTAAGAGAATGAGCGGCTCAGCTTAAGTACCAATTAAGTATGCAGTTTGGAAGCAGCATGAATGTTAGGAACAGAAAAGCACAGCAAGACTTGAAAAAGTAAAGCAGGAATCATGACAATAAACTCCCTGTCTAAATTAGTAATATTAGTAATGTGCCTGTCTAAGAATTACACCACCCAGTGAATGTTAGTAAATGTTAGTAACTTAAAAACAGTTAATTGTCAATTAAGCTTAGAGAGCCCCGAATCAGCACAGCACAGAAGGAAGGGGAAATACCAAAGCCAACCAGAGCTCTGAAATGTGCAACAACGAAGGCACGGGACGGAACGCAGACAAGCGGTGGAGTGGCTTGGCAGACCTGGCAAAAACAAAACATGGAAAAGTAAAAACATGGACAATGAATGTGAAATATGAAATGCTATGACTTGATACAAGAAACTGTTAAAACTGTGACTATGAACATGAACTATGAACTATGAAATCTTGAACATGAAACTGTTAAAACCATAAATGCTGTCCTGGCCAAAGGCCAGAACCCCGGAACACAACAGCTACTAACATGGCAATATCGCCCGCCGCCTCAATTTCATGTGTCTGTACGGACGCACTGACCGAGCCCAATGCTACATCCCTCGCTTCGCGCTAATCGCGTGGCGGGGGATAACAAATTGAATTCCTTCTCTCCATTCAAAGTTACAACTTTTATTTGCTCATATCAATTGCATGCATATATTGCAATGTCTGAATAAACTGCCACGTTACATAAAAGATGATACCTTTGTCGACTTTCGAGGTTGCCTAAGATTGCCTGTGGACTGATTTATATGGGAAGGTACGGGATTGGATCTTCTTTAGAAATCGGAAGGTCGGAAGGCTTCCGAGTATCTTGCCATTGTCCTGGAAAGCTAAAAAGCCAGAGACGTCTCTCATATCTCTTGCAAACTTTTGCTTGGAATCAGCTAACATGCAGAAACAACCAGCAGCACCCATCATTGCGCAGAGCCTGGCACAAAGTCCAAAGAAGCTTAAAACTACAGTTTTCAGAAACAGTACCAAGGGAAGACCAACTAGAATGTGGCCAAAATGGTCCCATAGCAAACCTTTTCTTTTTTTTAAGTTTGTGTCCTAAATATGCAAGAGTGATATCAGGGGAAATTCAACAGAAGGTGTGTCAACATAAACCTCATTTGAAGCTAACTTTTTATACTTGTTTGTAATTTGGATGCTTGGTACAACTGACTCACAGGTCCGGGGAAGAATTTCAGCAAGCCTGGCAGACATCTCTACTTGGATGTCCAGACATCATCTGAAGTTCAACCCTTGGAAGACGGAGCTCCTCGTCATCCCGCACCAAACCTCCCCTCCACAACAGCTTGCCATCACCCTTGATGGCACTGCAATAGCTGCTACCTGCTCTGTGAAGAACCTGGGGGTCATTCTAGACAACTAACTGGACTTCAAGAAGCACACTGCAGCTGTTACACGGTCCTGCAGATTTCTTCAGTACAAAATCAGAAGGATTCGACCTTACCTGAGCACCTACTCTGCACAGCTCCTTATCCAAGCCACTGTGATCTCCCGTCTGGATTACTGCAACACCTTGCTGGCTGGGCTACTATCCAGTGCACTCAGACCCATGCAGCTCATCCAGAAGGCTGCTGCTCGTCTGGCTTCAACCTCCCAAATTTCTCCCATATGACTCCCCTGCTGAGATCCCTGCACTGGCTGCCAGTTACGGCCAGAGTTAGATTCAAAGTCCTCACTCTGGCTTGTGCTGCAGCAAACAAGACGGCCCCTTCCTCTCTGCACGAGATGATCATCCCATTCACACCGGCCCGGCCACTTCATTCTGCAGCAGCAGGACGACTTCGCCCCCTACCCTGGGTTGGAAAGCTGGTCATTCTACCAAATCATTCAGTTTCTCCCATCTTGCTCCCCAGTGGTGAAATGACTTTACCACCTTTTATTTACTTAAAAAAAAAAAAAAAAAACCTTTACTGTTTGTCTCCATTTGCTTTGTTTCTTTTTCCTGTATGCTACTGCCATACTGTCGGAGACCTTACTGTATGCACTTACTTTATCTCGCTTTGGATAAAAGCGTCTGCTAAATAAATGTCATGTAAATGTCATTTTCAAACTCATTCTCCAGCCTACTGCCCAAATAAGCCACTTGCAAACATTAACTGCTGGGCCTTAGCTAGCATACTCGATAACATTAACTGCTGGACCTTAGCTAGCATATTCACTAACATTAACTGCTGGGCCTTAGCTAGCATACTCGCTAACATTAACTGCTGGACCTTAGCTAGCATACTCGCTAAAATTAACTGCTGGGCCTTAGCTAGCATACTCGCTAACATTAACTGCTGGACCTTAGCTAGCATACTCGATAACATTAACTGCTGGACCTTAGCTAGCATATTCACTAACATTAACTGCTGGGCCTTAGCTAGCATACTCGCTAACATTAACTGCTGGACCTTAGCTAGCATACTCGCTAAAATTAACTGCTGGGCCTTAGCTAGCATACTCGCTAACATTAACTGCTGGGCCTTAGCTAGCATACTCGCTAACATTAACTGCTGGACCTTAGCTAGCATACTCGCTAACATTAACTGCTGGACCTTAGCTAGCATACTCGCTAACATTAACTGCTGGACCTTAGCTAGCGTTCTCGCTAACATTAGCTGTCCAGTTAGTCACGGTCAAAGACTTTCAGCCTATCAGACATTCTGTGGTTATATTTGTACTACACCCGTGATCCATGGTCGAAAATCATTGAAAATAACTTCAGAGCTTGCAGTGAGGCAAATTTTCAGTTGTGATTTCCATTTTAACATATTAACAGTTCTGGACCACAGTGTATTTTATACATCTCCATTTTTATCTGTGATGGCTGGTGCTAAGGGTGTACATTCATTCTAATCTATTGCATCTTCAGTTTTTTCATGTGTTATTTGTTAATGCCTTTTATTAGCATGAAAAGATAGAAAAAAAACTTTATTTCTGTTTCAGTATTTTAGCCCCCCTTTAATTCATTTTCAAATTTAAAGGAATATTTTTTAAAACCTTTTGCTTTAAAATCAATAAAAACTAGCTTTTTCAGTGAAGTTATACACACAATTCTTTTAAGTCTTTGCAAGCACGTGTATTTCCTTCAGAAAATGCATATCTAGTTGTTCTTTCGAAAGGCATACTTGATCACACACATATCAGGAAAAACCTGTTTGCCCCTGAACATTTTATAAAGCAAAAATTAAGTCTCCTCTCTTATCGTTTTAGATAAAAAAGAGCAATTGATGTTCCAAATGTGATCTGATGTTTAAAGTATACCCTGTCATCTTTAGTCCTTTGAGTGTAATTGCACCATGGCTATTGCCTCTCTGTTTCCAGAGCCTGTGGCAATTACAGAAATACAATGAAGCTTGCATTTTCTTGCCGGCTGTAGAATGTTTTTACTAATTTGCAATAAAACGCTACAGCTGTCAGTGCATTTTCTGCTCTGTTACTTCAATAAATTGGAACACAGAGCAGGAAAAATGGGAATATTGCATTACATTCTCCTTCCAAGGGACAAATTCTTCCAAATACAATTTGTACCATTTTATTCTCACAAGATGAACATACATGCGTCACAACTGAAGACCATCTCAAAATACTTTTACCCCCCAGTTCCATAAGAATTAAAATTCCTATGATATTATTTCACTCTCAAAGAGGTAATAATTAGGGAAAAAAAATACATGCAGGTGACACCTATGGAAATTTTGAGTTACGAATTTACTGTGAATATATTACTTAAACCAACCTTCATCGCACAAACTGAACAGTAGTTTCACTGATCACATTTAGTCATAAAGGCAAAGGCGGATACTGGCGATGAAACTGCTTGACTGTGTTTCCCAGACACACCGCATAGTTTTCACTGGGTTCGGGGTGGTGTTCGCCGTTAGCTGATGATCACTTCGTTTGACCCTTGCTGCACTTCGGTTAAAGCTGCTAACGCTCATTGTTTTGTTGAGAATGATCGCTGGCCTGTGCTGCAGGGGTCAGGATCTCTTCCAGATGATTAGCCTTTCCCGCCTCTGAAAAACTGGCCCACCCATCATCTCGCACCGCCACAGCACCATTTGCCCCCTCCTGCTCGCTTTGGGGTATGAAAGCACAACCCCCGCCCTCCTCCCCCCACTCCAGCACCTCCTGAAGATTTTGGGAGTCCAAAATCTCACTACCAGGTTCCAGAAAACCTGGCGCTTTGTACTGCTAATGATGCCACTGCATAATGCGGAATCTGGATGGTGAGGTGTGGCGTTGGTGGTGGCGGCGGCGGTGGTGAGGCGGGTGGGGGGGGGTGTTTTTGCGGGTGGCACAAAGCAACCAGGGGGCAGGATTGAAGCATCTGACAGGAAGTGTGCTACAGGAAGAGCCCGTGTTCGCCGACTGGCTCTAACAGCTGCCTCTGCCCTCTGCTCCAGCGACGCTCCTCGTTAGGGATCATTTATTAGCTCAGATCATCTTTAGTTTGCCTTGGGGTAATGACTAATGTCAATGGCAAATTTCACAGTTGTCTGGAGAAATGAATTAAATATGCAATAAAAAAGCCCTTTGGCTTGTTGTTCGCGCTCATTTATTGAAGTTGCTGAACTAGGGAGGCTGCAGAGATCCTGAGAACATTGACTTAATTTTCCCTATGTAAAACACTGACCTTTTTCTCTCATTATTGCCGGGGAAACAGGAGAACGATTAAAGAAGGCTCTTACCTGCTATGGAGCGGATAACTGCATTACCACACTCTTACTGACACAAATTAGACTCACGCCCACAGTGAGGGCATTTAACCGTCCTGTGAATTTATCATTTATGACCGCATGACCTCCTCCTCTCGCTCAAGACGCAGTTTGGTTTCCTACCCCGTCCATCCATTCCGTTTCCATTTTCTCACCTAGTTACGACTGAGCGTGTGTGTGTGTGTGTGTGTGCGCGTACATGTGCAAGGCATGAATCGCAGATTAAGACTCAGAAGTATTCTCTAATCCAGCCATTGAAACCGAGCAGCGTGAGGAGAGAGAATGGGGTCCGTACAATAGCTCCCCCACCGGGAGCGGCTCACGCCGTGGGCGCTGCTCCTGACGGGACGACAAAACACCCCGCGCCCCGCTCAAAAGAGCCTGTCAGGAGGCCCCCAGCCATCCCGCTCCGACAGGGCCAAGGGGAGGCCCAGAAGAATGGGCCAAAAATTAGGAGCGATCTCACTCCTTTTCTCTCCGCTTCTATTCGAGACAGATGAGAAGAATGGAGTCATTCAGGCTGCATTTCATTCTCCCATGTGCAGATGTATGGCCAAACGCTGGGGCCGCTTACAATCCTGGGTTAGGGAGTAAAAGAGAGGTTAAAAAATAAGGAACAGAAATCATCCAAACAGTTGAAAATAAAAGAAACTCAATAGTCCCACATAAAAAAAAAATCAACTAAAAAAACGGAAATTTTGATCGAGAAAAGGATTCACCGTCTCCGTCTCTCTCGTGTGGTTCACCTTTTCTCCCATTTTCTCTCTCTCTCTCACACACGCATACACACATACCCTTTCACATACATAAAAAATGCATAAACTGTGCATCACTTATTGATTGCAGCCTTATATCTTTCTTTAGGGGCTTCGCCACAGTACGCAGGTTACATAAAGGAAGGCCCAGCAGAGCCGTTTGTGTCGCGCGGCTTTGCAGCTCGTGTAATACTGATCGGCTTCTGCCGGCCTGGACTGAAGCAGCCTTATGAGAGGCATCTGAATCGGAGCCAGCTTTCTGCCAAGAATCCCACTGCGAGTGCCTGCTCATTCTCACCCTCCGCGTTATACATTAACTATTTATGGCAGGTACTGTAGCTAGCGTGGCGATGAGAGGAGAGAGCGTATGGTAGGGGGAGGACGAGGCGATAGACAGGGGCCATGTAGGCCGTACAGGGTGCACCTCTGCCACTTATGGATGGGGGAGAGGGCTTTCTGTTTTGTAATTGCTGGTCGTCAACAGTTTGGCTGTTTGCGTGTCATGTTAGCCTTTGAAAAGAGAAGTCTTTTCTGGTTTGTGATGTAGTAGTTCTAGTGAATTTAAAAATTGTAAGTTAATTGATCTATTTGCAGTTCTCTGTTGTTGTTGTTATTATTATTAGTAGTAGTAGAAGCAGTAGTAGTATTACGTTTTTCAGCACCTAACTACTTCCCCATACTTTCAGCTTGAAACTTTAAAATGTTGAGCTTATTGAAAAAATGTTTCCTTCTATGCAACGTATTATTTTTTTTGTTTTTATCATTATTATTATTATTATTATTGATTACAGACATGTATAGTGTCTAACTGAAGCAGATAATAACAGTAAGGTGATGTAGCAGTCAGGTAAATGCAGTGCAGGGTTTCTTGAGATGAACGGCATTTTCAGATGTGAATGTAACAATTAGCTCCTAAGCGCTCAGGCTAAAGTGGGCATCTTCTGATTATTTAATTGCCCCACAATTTTCTCCTGTCAAAAAAGCAACCTGCACCTCTGATGGGAGCGAGCGAAAGTGCGAGAGTTAATTAGCGACCTCGTTAGAGGCCTGGAAGTGTCTGGTGGTAACGAGGCCTGGGGAGGCCGCGGTGTGGGTGTGCCGTGTGGGGGTCGGCGATAACAAGGGGAACGTGCTACAGGACACATCTCTTGAGCCGAGCAACTCCTCTCATCTTAAATTCACACCCTGTCCTGTTTTCTCATGGTGCCACAATGCGCTGCGAGGAGGGGGTAAGAGGGTGCTCACCAGAATGTTCTCAGAGCCTCTTGCCTTGCCGGTGGACTGCATACCTGTGGGTTGCAACATGTATGCACAATATCCGTTGACCAAAATATTACTTTTATTTTTTTTTATATCAAAGCTATTGTACTAGCTCAGGCAAACCACCAGTTAAGTACATATTTGTAACATTAAGGCCATGCTTACTGATACCAGTACAAAGAATTAATTTGGTTTCATATTAACAGTGCAAAGAGATTTTTAGACAGGATCAAAGCTGAAAGCAATGGGCAGATACTGGGTTTTAAGGATGGCCATTTTGGCTGGGAAGACATTGACAAATAAGAAATGTAAGCGTTGATCAGTAGAGCGCAGTCCTCCACCACGCCATATGTCAGTATTATTGGTTCTGGATCCACAAGAATATTATGCAGATCATTAATGGCTAAAATCAATTCTGCATTAGTGTAGATCCTATTGAACACTGAAATTTTATGAAAGTCTGTTCGCTATATAACGGACAATCATTCTATTCAGGGATATTTGAACTTCTTCTGGATCTAGAATCCAGATATGTTCTGGATCAATTCCAAAACTGAATCAACTCATCCTCGGTAGGACTATCACCTACCATCCTAAAGAATTTTTCGCCAATCCATTCATAACTTTTTGAGTTATCCTGTTAACAGACAGACTTCAGACAAACATGGGCGAAACATTACCCTCCTTGGCAGAGGTAATTATGGATGATGCTTATTTTTTCTTTATTTGTATATACACAGGCACAGTATATTATACCAAAATTATAAGATGAGGACTCATCTCACTGGCTGTGAATTAAAATGAGACCTTCTCAGGAGTGGAATTCAAGTAATTCGATGAACTAAAGTCAGATTTGCACGGCTCAGTCACACTGTGGTCACACTGTGCACTGATAAAAAGAGCGAAAGTTTCCAGAGGTTACTTGGTTAGGTCATAAAAATATGAAAAAGACATGGATTTTTGTTTTTTTTTTCAGATATGACATCTATAATGATATCATTGCGATGTCAGAGTGCTGAAGTTTGTGATGTTTGATTCTAGTTTTGAAAGAGAACATATGTACCAGACATATTACTGATGTTATAAGAAGTTCTATCATAGGGGAAAACAAAGTAAAGAAAATGTGAAAAATTGTTCAGAAAATTATTTATTTTCCTTTTGTGTGTGTTTTTCCCAAAACAAGTTATTTTTGACATCATAGTAAGGTCAAATTTATGTTACTCATGAGTTTATAACATTTATAATAATACTAAAGTATTAACTGTAGTATCAGTAGTTCTAGAGGTTACAGAAAGTTACTTATTTCAGCTAAAACTAATAAAAATATTTAAAAAAACATGCATGTTTGACATTTTGATGTTTTTTCCTAATATGGTATTAGTTATGATGTCACTATGACATCATAATGTTGTAATGTGTTTTATTTGTACGTGATTTGAAGAGAGGAGATCTGTAGCTGTACCCTGATACCAAACAAGATGATGTTTATTGCTTAATTTCAAAATAATCGGGGTGCGGGGGCGATGGAAACCAGAAGAGCTCCCGCAGCTCTTTTAAAGTTGCCATATGATAGGTTTTCAAAAGCTCAGGATAACTACATTTTTAATTCCTTGAAAATGTATTCAGCACTCATAGGGTTAATAAATATACAGACTGTCTGAGACCAAAAAGGGTCAAGGTCTCTCTTTGTCTTTTTTGGATTGTCAGTCTCTCAGCCTGATGGGTGTGTGACATTTAAATGTCTTTTTTTGAATAGAAAAATCAGCAGAAACAAAATGAGTGTATAATCCAGAATCACAACTCCTCTCTGGCAACCCGCCCCTATTACCACCTCCTCTAACTGCCTCCTTTTTTTGCTTCCAGCTGTAATTTGTTAAGATAGCGTCTGTGAATTATTAAACAGTTATAAGTATAAATAATTCACCGATCAACAAACGGGGTGTCAGACCATCCGTCAGCGCGCGAGCAGCCGTGTCGGGCCTCGTGCTGGGAGGTCGCCAGACTGGCCCTGCTGAGGTCTGCATGCTGGCATGAGGACACATTACAGCACTAATGTGCGCTGATTACATTCCCCTGGCCTGAGGTCACCGGAGAAATACTGCACATTACTCCTGACCGGCTCCTGTGTGTGTGTGTGTGTGTGTGTGTGTGTGTGTATGTGCGTGTGTGCCTGTGTGTGTGTGCGTGTGTGGGTGTGTGTGTGTGCGCGTGTGTGTGCGTGTGTGTGTGTGTGCCTGTGTGCCTGTGTGGGTGTGTGGGTGTGTGTGTGTGGGTGTGTGTGTGCGCGTGTGTGGGTGTGTGTGTGTGTGGGTGTGTGTGTGTGTGGGTGTGTGTGTGTGTGAATGTGTGTGTTTGTGTTTCTGAAAGGGTATTCCTACCTGTTATAGAGACAAAATGTCCTGAAAAAAATATTGGAATACCAGATCTTTTCATTTTTACTGGGACTTTTTTGTTCTCAAGAAGATAATTGAGCCATTTTAGGGTCAGGGGTAAAGGTTAGCGTTAGGGTTAGGTTAGGTTTTGAGTTACGGTTCAGCATGTTTCTGAATGGATATTTCTACCTGTTGTAGGGACCAAATGTCCTGAAAAATGATGGAATCCAGACCTTTTCATCTTTACTGGAACTTTCCTGGCCTCAAGAAAACTGAGCCAATTTAGGGTTGGGTTAAAGGTGTGGTCAAGGTTAGGGTGAGGTTAAGTTTAGAGTTACGGTTTGGTATCTTTATGGTCCACCAAACCGTATGGTGTCTTTTAATATCTTTATGGTCAGGCTAAGGGATTAGATAATGAATGTCAGTCCATATGATGTCCCCACAAAACATGAAAACACAATATGTGTGTATGTGTGTGCGCTGGCACGTGTGTGTGTGTGTGTGTGTGTGTGTGTGTGCGTGTGCATGCATGTATCCGTATGTAAGCACGTTTTAACAGGAGTTAAGTGAAGGGCTTTATTCAGGCGGTCTGGGAGAAACACACACCAGGCTATTAGAGACACTGCCGTTCTGTAATGTCAAATATTAATGTGTAATCAGAGTCCCGTGTGCCTTGAAGAATCATCTGGATGTTCTGCTCTCTTTCTGTTGGATTCTACCTGTTTGGAATTTGCTGGTGCGCATTATGCAGCTCATTTGAAAATTGGCCAGCATTACCTTTGGCTTTCGAGTGCATCTCATCAGTTGGCGGAGAAGCGAATTTCGTGACGAATAGCTATATAATAGCCAAAGGGATAGAAACGCCAGCGGGAGACAAATTCTCAACCTTGTGTTTTACTGGGGAGTTAAGGTCAACGGAGGCTTCATCTATCACCGTTCTAATCAGTGAGAGGCAGGCCAGCGCACAGCTCGCTAACCGCTGAGGAGACAGAGGGAGCGACGACACGGAGGGCAGCAACAATGCAAAACAGGGCTTAAAGGAAATAAACAGGGCGGGAAATGAGTGAGCCATCCATTTTATAACTCTCAGTCTGTCGTGTGTGATGCGCGCTGGTGCACGTGCACATGTGCACGAGTGAGTGAGTGCATGTGTGTCCTCGTGCGTCCGCGCTGTCCTAATGTCCTAGGAGCAACAAGAGAAATATGTGATCAGAGTTAAAACCTGAATATTACATTGCCGACCTAAGTTACAGCCAAAAAGAACAGAACTCGAGAACAGACTTTGAATCCTAAAAAATAAACTAATTAATTAATTAATCCAGGAAACCTCCGCCGCAAATGGTTCAGTAAAAGTGTGAAGTGAGCGTGAATTCTTCACACACACATACAGATTACGCGCGGTGAAGCATCCAATACAGGAGTGCATGCTAGGTTTTATTGTTTGCCACTGCTTCAACAGCTGCAGTATAGGGTACAGATTCTGAATGTGTAAAAGCAGTGTCCGAGATGTTTCTTCTTCTCTGCATTCAGTTGACAGACCTCCAGCAGAGCCCCAGTGGACTTGCGGCGCAGCTGCACATGTGTAAATGGTTCTCACAGTCCACTCTTCAGCCGGCTTCACAATGGGTAAGTTTGCTCTCTCACCTCAGGAGTTCACCGCTACTTAGCCCTGTCAACCCTAGGTGCAAAACCCGTCAAACCAAACCCCGTGTGGCTGCCTAGTTGGACCACGTCCAACCTCCAAAAACATCATGTATAAAGGCACACTTTATGTTCAGAGGTTTTTCGTTTTCTCCATATGCGAAAACTACTGGTGTCTACTGCACATATTTTTTTTTTCACGAGTTCCTTCCACATAATGACTCGTTTATTTCACTTCAGCCAAGATAGGATATAAAGGTGAATGATCTACTGCTTTCGTTTGCCAGGTAGCTGCTTACTTAACAATCCTCAAGGAACTTGGGCTTTAAGTAAAATATATTTTGAATATTTGTGCTGGATTGCTCTCATGTAAAATGTCGTAAACTGCTAATGCTGCTGCATTAATCTTTGCTTGTCTGCATTTCAGGCTCAGTTTTCAGCACTCAGATTTTCTGCCAACTGTTTCCATTATACCCATATCACACCTAAGCAATGACACAGAGAAATACATCACTTGCTTGATTGTGAAAAGGGTTTCAATTGTTGAAATGCAATAAGATCACTGGAAGCGATGGAATTGCATAAAGACGTTTCAAATGATCTTATTTCATTTCAACAATTTAAACGATCATGAAACACATTGCATTGCTTCCAACCCCTGAGTAAACAAAAGTGTGAGAAGTCCAGAGTCGTAATTGGTTTCCAATTAGTAGAGGTGAAATCCACTGTAACAAATGTGAAACTGATAAACCTCCACGTACAAGGGCTTAAATTCGGTGCGAGAATCTCTTACATATGCGTTGATTGAATTATTACTGACTACAAACGGGCAACGTAAATATGCCACTAAAACTCATGTCGAATGTGTGAGAGTTGACAGGTATGTGTTATAAGTGAAAACTGGCCACACATGATTATGTCGAGAGTTTTTGGAGTTTCTGTAATGGTAATTTAAATGAATGATTGAAAGCAGGTCATGACCAATCATTACTTTTAAGGGATGGTTTGAGCTTCCCCTATCGCCAGTTCACCAGCCACCATTGCCTTACAGGATGATGCACCAATAGCTCCGTATTTACATTGCAACAAATTTTGTGATGAGAGGTGTATTTTAAAGAGACTATAGACATTGTTTGGTCATTCCCATGTTTTGAATATGTATTAGGCATTTATACTACCATATTACTGAATAAGTCAGTCATAATTTAGGCAGAGTTACTTACCACTGCTTTCCTGAGGTTTTCTACTTGGCTTGTCTCCTGAGTTTGCTGGTATTTGCTGGTAATCTGTTGCTGGTATATTGCCGGCTGCTGTGTCGCTCTTGCCTGCCGTTGGTTAGAATCGTCACATCCAACTATCGGTTCAGATAATTCCCTGGCAGGGGCAGAATATCCTCCTTTTTCCTTGATCTAAATAGGTCACAGGTCGTGTCAGGGTCAGAGCCTTAATGCCAACATACTATTGTACCTATTTGTTAATAATGCAATTAACTATTTACACGTGAGTTGGCTGACTGAATTTATTAAATAGAAGCTCACCTTCTCTGGTGTGATTTGTGGTGTGGCTGTCTGCACCTTCACACTAAGATATTTACTCTAACACCAGGGCAGAAGATGGAAGCTAAGAAATACATCACTTATCAGTGTGAACACCAGGGCTTCGCTTGCAGCTGTCATGAGAAGTGTCAATAAATTCAAGCTCACCTAGAAGAGGTGTGCATGTTCTCAGAAAACTTAGAAACTTGTCATTATTTTAAAATATGTGTTTTTGTGGTTCTGTTGTGAATTGTTTTAGAATATGTTTGCTGTATATGCGGTTGAGCAAACCAAAAACTATCTGGTCTGCACGTCATTTATGCATTGGAAGGTCTATGTGTTGATATCGGTGCATAATTGCATTACAGGTTTTAGTTCTTTTGAATTTTGCTTTGTGAAATTTGGCCTCTGCGTGTTTGGCCGTGCCTTGTCTCAGCTTGCCAATGGTAATTGCGTCTTCGAGTCTTTTACTCTGAGAGTGAATGTAAAACTATTTTAGAAATATGTTCTTCATTTTTCCCCCTGCAGTTTCTGTTCTGGCTCTCAATTGCACTGACATTACCTTTAATTAATAACACTTATATGGTCCGGACAATGTATGTTAGTCTAGTTGCAGGTTGTTTGAAAAAAAAATAAAATAAAATATACATGGCTTGCATTGTATTTTGGGGTAGTTTGATCAGGAATATTATAGAATACTGATGCACTTGAGTATTTTTTATGTTTGCAGTTGAAATAGAAGTTAACTTGGATTTGAATTCAGTGAAAATTTTCCTAGAATGATACTCATGTATACAGTGCTGTGCAAAAGTATTTGCCCGGAGAGATAGTCAATCAACCAATTCCAAAAATTAAATTTTTATTTGGGTTCAATTTCACTGCAGATGCCTATCACTGCCAACCCTCTTTAATCAAAACATCATAAAAATAGAACGTGTCTGGCAATTTGAAGTAGACAAAAAACAACACACGATGCCATGATCAAAAGAAATCAAGAGCAGATGAGAAACAAGGTTCTGGGACTTCAGAGAATCGTGGAGAGAGCCAATATCGACAAATGGAGAAAAGTTGGACTGGTGATGAACCATCCCTGGAGTGGCTGACTCACAAAAATTCTTCCGCAAGAACATCGATGACTCATCCAGAAGGTCACAGAAGAACCCAGACTAAGATTCAAAGGACTGCTGACCTCATGTGCCTCAGTTCAGGTCAGTGTTCATGATTCAACAATAAAAAAGAGACGTTATAAATGGCATCCATTGGGAAAGCTGCTTAGCTAAAACCACTGCTGGCTAAAAAAAAAAAACCAGAGACTCATCCAACATTTGCCAAAAAGTATCTTAATGACCACGCCCCCACCCCCCGCAGACATTTGGGGTAATATACTGAATGACTTTAGTTCTGCATATATCATTGACACCATGATTTCTGACCCAATGATATTGCACTTCAGCAGTTCGATATTGATGGAAAACTGGGTCTCGTTTAGCTTACACTTGTTAATGAATATGCAGTAAAACCAACTTTTTGTTCAAACAATTTACTTGGTTCTTCAACTAGTGTTGGGTCAGAGATCACACCATGAGTCAAATATGCAGAACTTCAGTATAGTTTGTGGACTGATGAGTCAAAGGTGGAACCTTTTGAAGGAATTGGGTGCTGTAACATTTGGCCAAAAACTAACACAGCACTTCACAATAATAACATCATGCCAGCATGGTGGCAGTAGTGTGATGGTCGGAGGCTACTTTGCCGCTTTAGGGCCTGGGCAACTTGCTATAACTGACGAAACCATGAATTCTGCTGTCTTCCAGAAAATCCTGAAGGACAATGTCCCTCCATCCGTTTGTGGCCAAAAACTCAAGCGCAGTTGGGTTATGCGGCAGGACAATGATCCCAAGCGCATAAGCAAGTCCACCTCTGAACGGCTCGGAAGAAACATGATGAAGGTTCGGAGTGGCCTAGTCAAAGTCCTGGCTTGAATCCAGTGGAGATGCTGCGGCATGACCTTAAACAGGCAGTTCGTCCTCTAAAACCACACAATGTGGCTAAATTCAAACAGGAAGAGTGGGCCAAAATTCCTCCACAGGGATGTAAAGTACTCCTCGCTAGTTCTAGCAAATGTTTGATTACAGTAGTTGCTGCTAAGGATGGCATAACCTGTTATTATGTTTGGGGGGGGGGGGGCAATTACTTTTTCACATGGGTGATATAGATTTTGAATAACTCTTTACCATCAGTAAGTGAAATGATCATTTAAATGCTGCATTTTGTTTTTAATTCGCTTGCCGATCTGAATATGACAAATCAGCAAAAATAGAAGGAGTTGGGAAGGGGGTAAGTACATTTTCACAGCACTGTACTTGTTCCATCAAAAGTCAGCAGTGAATGTACCTTACAGATGTGACTTGAGCATGGAAGCACAGTAATGCTGCTCAAGAGTTTCTCCCAGTGTAGCGTTTCTGGACATATTCTCATTAAACTTACTCCAGCTAACTTAGGACACTGCTGTCAGCGGTGCACGGCGGAACGTTAGATCTGGCACATGAGAGAGACGAGAGAGACAGAGGGAAGGGTAGTGAAAGATTGAAAGAGAAAGAGTTGAGAGGCCACTTAAAGAGATTCAGTATTGACAACTGGAGAGAGAGGAGGACGATGATGGCGTTGAAGAAAATACATTGAACTGAGAGGGAGAGAGTGAGAGGTCGCTGAGGGATTGTGGGATCGACAGTTGAGTGGAGGGAACGAAGCAGAGGTGGGCATGTGGGGGAAGGGCACTGAGCGTGAATATGTGTGTGTGTGTGTGTGTGTGTGTGTGGAGGGGTGTTAGAAGGTTATTTTGCTGCTGGCTTCCCCCAGCGGTTGGCAGAAGGCCCGGCTCAGCAGGGACAGAGAGAGAGGAGGTGGGGGAGGGAGTGGCCACAGCAATGCCGCGCTCCAATTTATCTTTTGATTGATGAACGAAGGAAAGTTATGGAAATGACTGGTATAAGGGACTTATACACCGCCGATCATTGCTGCTCCCCTTCCCTCCATCCGTCTCACCCATCCTTTTATCAGAGGGGCGCAGTCAGACGGGCTGAGTGCTCCGGGATGGAACGTCCCTCGGTGGAGAGCGTGGAGAGAGCATCAAACATGGAGGCAAGAGGAGAGAAATGTCCGGACCGCACCCTGACTTAATCTGTACGTTTGCCCAGCAGGGACCATGTGCAGCGCATAGCAATAAGTTCCCTTCCTTCCCAGAAAGAGAGGCAGCTGTTTATTTATATATTGTGTCATTTGTTACCTTAGTTTGCAATATCAAAATAGCATTACTCCAATTCTTATCTTATCTTATTTGAACTTTAATCCCTAAAACTGTTACTTTCCACTTAGCCCTTTCAGCGCAGTTGGCGACTATGGTTGCCCAATGATGTAAGATATCAAAATCAGACGCAGTTGAAAACCTCTCGAGTGGCAACTTGTTTAAAAGGGGAGCTCTTTTAAACAAGTTGCCACATGATAGGTTTTCAACAGCTCAGGATAACTTCATTTTTAATTCCTTGAAAATGTATTCAGCACTCAAGGGGTTAAGTTTCCTTCAAGTAGGTTCAATGCCAGAAAAAGTGTTTTATTCATATTGCAGGACAGTGTCATACACACATTCTGTATCTGCTGAGCGCTTCACACTTGAAGTATTGAAGTACTTGAAGTATTGAAATATTCAAACCAAGGACACCGTGTTTTTACGGCCAAAGCATTACATCAAATGGAAAATATCTAGATCTTGAACATTGTTTTATACACATCTACTTGTGTTGCAGGAGGACATATTTGGGATTGTGGGAAATCTTAGAATCTCTACTAGAGTTTAAAATAGGCCTGAAGTTCTCCCAGTTCCAATACAGCAAATGAATTTGATGGACCCTCATATGTCCAGAGGTTTTACAAGGTTAGAATGTATTTGTTTTAACCATAATCCATAATGTGCACCTTATTACACTGCTTGTTTTTTTTGGAATAAATGTTTTGTGTATGAAATAGAGAAAGAGAGAGAGAAAGAGTTGGTAGCGATATTACCTCATAGTTACATGCTTTTTATGTGTCATAAATTTGTTGTGTCGTTTTCAGTGCTACTGTACCCTCATTAGCCTGAGAGAGACACATTAGATTTTCCAATCCATACATTGCCGGTAAATCACAAATTTTGAAGGGGAACTTCTGATTTTGGTATTTAACAGATGCACGTGGGTTTGCTCAGATCAGACTAGCCCACAGAGACCCCTTTGCCAGTTGAAAGAGGAGTTGTGTCTCTGTAGCTGGTCGTGTTTTTGTTGTGAGTTGCGCATCGGCTCGTTCCTGACCCACAAACTGGAAAGTAGAATGACCGCGGCCTCCCCTCAGCGGGTTATCCGAGAAGAACCCCTCTGACGATGTGCCCCAAATCCTCATCACTCGCCGCTGCTGAGAAACAAAGGCCACTCATCTCCCTTGACAGATTCACTGGGGAATTCCTTTTCTTAAAGTCCGGGGATCTCATTTATTAAAGAATGTGTTGGAGGAAAAAAAAGATGTGCAGGCCACTTCCACCTGCACAAGTGAGATTTATAAAAAGAAACTTAAAGCTTAAAAAAGATGTGCAACTGGCAGGCTTATGCACGTTTATTGATGGTCATTTATTTAAAAAAAAAATATGTAGTCTAGTGTGCCAGGGTTTTACAAATCAGGACATTTTTGTCAATATACCTCTTTTCTTATTTTACACGTCCCCAACATCGTCTGAAATCTACATTATATATATATATATATATATATATATATATATATATATATATATGTATAATTTAAATATATTTCTTTCAATTCAGGGTTCTGTGACATTCTTCTTCATGGACTTTCTCCCCTAACCCCCCCCCCCCCACACACACCTATTAGCATGTTGCCCCGCTGGGAGGGGGAGATGCTGATCAGTGATCACATGCAGGAGGACTGCAGGGATTTTAATCACAATGATTAACTGGAGCCGGAGTTGAAGTGGAACCTGACTTCCTGCCTGCCTTGATTCTTTTTCCTCCGTTTTTTTTTTTTTTTTTTGGAAGTACCTGAAATTGATTTACGGGATTCAGTGATCAGATGTCCTGCACACAAGCTGACTTTGTGTATCAGATGTAAAACTTGAGGAAGAGCTGATTTCTGAGGCTGACCCTCAGAAGGAAGCATGCACACTTCCCCAGACTCTGGGAACAGTCGACCAATCCATGTGGAAATCGCTGCCTCACCTCCACCGAACTTATCCAGGAATGCCGGTCCATTACGAAATTCAAGGCAAGGCACTAGATTATGACAAATATTTTGTTTACCTTTGTGAAATGGTTTGAGGATGAGTGGTGCATTTTGCAATTAAAGTTACAAAAGTACATTAAAATAGCAAGAGGCAAGGTCTCGGCAGTCGGCGGTAATTTAAAATAATGTTGCGGTGTGCTGGACTTGATGTCAGAGCATCAATTAGCAGCAGAAGCTGGGCGAGGGAGGGAGGCAAAATTCCAAAAGTTTTTATTGGCCCATTCATAAAACGGCTTTCATAGCTTAAGCATCAGACTAATAATAGTGGTATTATTGTTATTATTATTATTATTATCATTATTATCACCAAATATGGCAAATATGTGGTAGTGGAAGCACTTGTAGTACTCACAGTAATTCCAGTTGTGCGATTCTTGGACGCTTAATTCCAAAATACTTTTTAAAAGGAGTTTGATGACAAGACCAGACTTGACTGAATTTGTTATCCCTCACTTAATTCTCATAGGTGAGATGTATTTCCAAACATGTTGAATTGCTTATCTGTAAAATTTGACTGCAACTGCAGAATTCTTAAGTATTCACAATGCACAATGTTTGTTTCAAAATATTTCCTCAAAGCGTTACTGTGCACTGCAACTTGATAATATATGGACACTTCAAAGACACCTCCAAATCATAAGTGTACAGAGGATGTGCCTATATGCAGGAACAGGAATGGAACGCCTCTCTTTGACCTTTTCAGGCTCACGAGAACACCTGTTTCAGTCCGAGACAGCTACACATGCAAATCAGAGCAGTGCAGGGCAGGGGGGTCAAGTATAATTTATTTCAGGGCCATGCCATTCATTTTCATTCTTAATCCAGGTTTTGGTTGGCCTGACAGTAAATTAAAGCCAAGGACTTTTGGACATCCTCTACATTAAAGAGCTGATTAAACTCAAGGTGTTACACTAAGTGCTTTAGTAGGATGAGGACTGAATAACCACCGTTACACGACTCTCTACACTCCGAGCGCCTCTCGCCTGCTGCCAGATCTGAGTGAGTAACTCAAATTTCAGGCCCAGCCGAGCAACAAATGGTCTGTGTCCCCAAAAAGGAACACATCAACCCCCCTTATGAAAAATTACTAAAGTTCCAAGCTGTAGTTATCTTATTGTAAATGGATGGTATTTTTGTCTCCATAGTGTAGTACTGCAATCGAGATACTACAGTTATTCAAACTACAGCAATACAGCTGTGTGGACTAAAGTAATATCATGGTACTGTTGACTGTGATTATGCTGTAGTTATAATGTGATGCCTATATTTATACTCAAGTTATACAATGCAAACTATAGTTATGCCAAAAAAATACTATGGTATTACTAAGAAATAACCATAGGATATTTGCATAAGAGCCCCCACTGAGATATTTTGATGCATTTATTTATCTGTAATTATATCCCCAAACGCCGAATGGCGTTTCAGGGATATTATGTTTTTGGTCCAACCGCTGCTGCGCCGCCCTACGTGTTAACGCAATGACTTCAGTAATATTTCTACTAGAAATTTCATGTTTTGCATATAAGTAAGAAGAACTGATTCAATTTTGGGCAATTTACAATTTCTAGATTGGCCACCAGGGGCCAAAAACTGAAAAATCACTGTTTTTATCATATCTCTGGAAATATTTGTCCGCTTGACCTCAAATCAAGTGCAAATGAAAGGTCATGACCTGAGGATATGTTCCACGGTGACAATATACCTGTTTGGTTCAAAATTTTGATACAAGGTGGAGCTTTGTCACATAAAATTCACCATTTTTGCCATATCTTTGGAACCATTTGTCCGATTGACATGAAACTATGTTAAACTGCAAGGTCATGACCTCACAACGTGTCACATGATGACATCATACCTGTATGGTTCAATATTTTGCCATCAGGTGGCGCTTTGTGATGGAAAATGACCATTTTTGCCATATCTTCAGAACCATTTGTCCGATTAACCTGAAATTAAGTTCAAGTGAAAGTCTATCCAAGGTCTATTCAAGGATTGGGGAATTGGAGGATTGGGGGCGTTCGGGGGTATACCCCAAGCCATGGCCTCCAACGGCATAAGCCTAGTCATTTACATGGATTATTTTCACTTTCTGCATTGAAGCGTCTGTATGGGATGTAGGATTCGTCCTTAAGAGCAGGAGGAGGCTGAGACCGAATGGCTGTTATATACTCCTGCATCGTTGCCGTAAAAATGGATCTGTGTATCGTGGTGTGCGGTGTGTGTGAAGGTTGCAAACCATGTTTGTAAAGGTTTTGTGTATGTGTTCAAAAACTGGTTTATAACATGTGCTTGTGTACTCCACACCAGTGAATGATTAGTCGTCTGGTGGTTTGACTCGAGATTATGGTTATGCCTTCAACAATTTTTCAACAACAAATGAACAAGCATTTATTTAGAGGCTAAGCATTGAGATACTTCATCAATGCTTTACTTTTGAACAAGAAATGAAGAATTTGTTTCCCAAAAGCAATATATCCATTCTACTGATTTTAAGTAATTCGGCTTTTTTTGTGTTGGAGCCAATTGCATTTTATTGAAGAACACAAACTTTGACCATGAAAAAATTTACCTTATATACTGAGTCAAAAAGGAAACTTCACACTCATAAATTTGTTCATATTTTCTTGAAACTTTTAATAAAAGAGTTTTTATTATCACTAGAGGTAAATGCGTTGTCAAAGACATCATGACACACATCAACTCTGACGTGCACAGGTACGTAGCACGTGCGAGCGTACTTTAAGCTAAAACCATGTTTTCTCGTGTTCCTAGTCACGTGACCATATGAGAGATGTGCAAATGAGCTCACGTTAGCACGTTAGAGTGACATCACGGAAAAACAAGTTTTTACAGTTAATTATTCGTTGATTTTCAATGCCATGGCAGTCAAACTTTCAGCATGAACGTGCCATTGGCATGCTGAATACGGAAACGTCCGTCACTGACGTTGCAAGGGTTATGGGATGCAGTCGACGGACTATCCATGATCTTCAGACACGTCTCCAACAAACTGGCACCACAGCTGACCGACCTCGTTCTGGTAGCCCACGTGTGACGTCAAAAGCAGAAGACCGACAAATTGTCTTACGTCATTTGCATAATCGATTTGTCACTGCAACGTCCACTAGGAATGAATTGAAGCACCTATTACTAAAACCCCAAAAGTCATACTTGACTTGAATTGTGGGGTTTTAGTAAACAATTCAATTGTTTAGAGGTCGTGTGACTGCACAAACCATATGTAATCGCCTGCGCAGTGCTCTTATTCAAGTTGTAACTTACCATGTTTACTCTTGGACATTTCCATAGCATTTCCAGTGGAACTGGTTACATTATGGACATTATTTTTATGATATACAATCTTAAATGAGTTCAAAATTAAATAAAATAATTATCTAAAACCACATTTCTTGTATGTTCAACTTATCGGCCTCCATACGAGTGTTAAGTTTAATTTTGGCTGAGTATAGTATGAATTCCTAAAAACGGATTCTTGCATCATGCGTAAGAAGCACAGGGCTATCACTTTGTGGTAATATCTCATTTTTTGTATTTTTGCTTTGTATTTATTGCCTTTGGAAACAAACTCTTCAAATTTAAAAGTTAATGCAGGTCGCATGACCTGTGCAACATTCACTATATAGCTATGAATGTTTTGCCCTTTCTGAAATGTTAAGCAAAACGCAAATAACATACGTGACTTAGACTACGCAGAAGTGTACAACAGTCTTAACCCTTTCAGCGCCATATCAAAGTCAGACGCTGTTGAAAACCTGTCATGCGGCAACTTGTTTAAATGAGCTTGTTTGAAAGTTGCCACACGATAGGTTTTCAACAGCTCAGGATAACTACATTTTTCATTCCTTGAAAATATACTCAGTGCTCAAAGGGTTAAGCCCAGAGGTGGGGTTGTGGTGTCGGTGGAGACGGTGCGGGGGGAGTGGGGGGGGGGGTGGGTGTCATGTTCAACAGCAGTACAAGGCAAATGGGTCTCTTTCCATTAATCTTGTACCCTGATGGAGCAGAATCGCTGGCCAAGCTGTTGAATGTCTAAACAGGGGTGTGTGCGTGCGCGCGCGTGTGTGATTTATTATCAAATGAATGCATTAGAGACAAACTGCAGCTATTACCTCAGACAGCTAAGGACGCATCCTCACTTCAGGGTAGAAACATGCGCATTTCTGGCTTTGTATCTCGACGGTGCGGAAAAAAAAAATGCGAAAGCTTCATGTTATGTTTTTACACTAAATGATGCGCAGTAAAGGATGACTTTCACAAATGATAAAAGGGAAAAAATGTCATATTGTAGATATCAGTGTTCATTGCCGAGGATTCCAGTTGCTTTATATTGGAAGGAGTAGATAAATACAATAAATAAGAATTTAAGTTTGAATAAACATCTGACGCAATTTGAAACTTGGTGTTTTTTTGCGTGCTTTTGAAATGTTTTCCATACTTCCGATGAAAGGAAAGCGTATATAAAGTTAACTGCCGCGCGTGCTCACGCCTGTGTTTTTTTTTGTGTGCATGCGTATGTTTGTGAGAGTGAATGTGTCTGTGTGGGTGTGCGGGTGTCAGTACGTGTCAGTGAGTGCGAGAGTGAGTGAGAGGGTCTGTTTTGGCCAACGTAATCCGTCCATTGTGCTGCAGTTCTTCATCTGTATCGATTCATTGAACACATGTTGGCCCCGGGGTCTGTAACCGAACCCACCCCTTTCTTTACCCTCTTCCTGGCCGGTCGGGTCTGGGAGGGGGGGGGGGTTAACGGACCATGGGAAAAACACAATCCCTGCCCCTCCATACCACTTGTTCCACCCCACTTCACCCGCACACCCACCGCGTATCTGCCACTTGTCACTGACCCCCGCCTCTCCCCCCGTTTTCCAGAGTCCTCTGAGACCCCACCCCCCAACCCCCACCCCCACCCCGTTGCACATGTGCACCAACGCCAGTCCCTCGCATCCTCACGAAGAAACTCCAGCCTCACACCACCGGCCCCCTCGGCTCCCTCGCCCTCGGACTCTGCTCAGCGGTGCGAGACTGGGCCCCTGTGTGGACCCCTCCTGCAGGAGTGAGTGTACCAAAGGGAAAATAAAATAACACCGAGGATCCCTGCCATTGTGTGAGGGAGAGAAGGCCACAGACGAGAGAGAGAGAGAGAGAGAGAGAGAGAGAGAGAGAGAGAGAAAGAGGGAGGGAGCCTGCGGGGTGGAGGGGTGTGTTTGGGGGATATATTGAGCTTCCAGGCGATATGAAAAAATGGTAGAGACAGGGAACACAGAGCAGATTTGCGTGAGTGTAAATATTGGCACGATTTTATCATTATTCCTCAGCGTTGTGTTACTTCTGCATTACACTAAATCTCCATCTTGAAAGGTAATCATCTCAAAGGAACTTTATTCTGCGCAATTCGCCACAACGCAGCGCGCCGACGGCGCACGAGAGGAATGTTCAACGGCGTCTGTGATGAGAGTGTTGCGTCTATATTTACCTACAATGTAACTCAGTCCTAATTGAATTTCAAGTGACACGTTTCGACATTTGTGAAAATTACATATATGATGCGCATGGTATCTGTAGCACTACTGCACAGGCTGTTAAAACTAAACCCTTTAATGGTGCGTTCAGCCAAGAGCTATTGTACATTTTAAAAGTGCATATTGGTCCCTGTGTGACGTTCCCTGTTGCAATTAAGTTCCCCTGGGACAGAAATAAGCAGAACAAAGTTGCAGACGATTTACATAAATGCAACCCCCCCCCCTTTGTATTTGCTCGTCTTAATTCGATGATAAATGTGTAATTAATGACAGAAGTGACAAACAGTTCCTCTCTCTCGGTGGGGCGTTCAGGTTGGTGGGAATGGTGAGCCAGACATCGACGGACATTTCCTGGATTTTTGTTTCTTAGCATCGTCTTCTCCTGAAAGCAACGATCATCCTCGCGCTGCTATTTTCCTTTCAACCTCCTTGGTTAATGCCGCCCAACACCGAGAGGCTTTTCTCCTGTAACCTGTCACCTTTTATTACCCCGCGGGAACAAGTTTAACTCAAAAGATGAATGCCTGAGAGCCCAGCTGACCAGCAGGGGTCACTGGTGTGCAATGAGAAGGCATCATCTCCAGTGAACCAAAACTCTCTGGAAGTCTGGACAGAAAATAGCAGGAATGAAAACTCCTGCTCAGAAATCAAAATTCATCTCCAGGTTTTCATTCTGATGTCCTTCTGAGTGCAGTTCTTGAGGCAGTAGGTCAGAAAAATCTGGAACATCTGCTGGCTGAGTTCGAGGCCGGAAGAAAAGCACAGCCGGGCTTTTACTTTCTGACCTCTGCATTTCTCACCCCTACAAAAATAGCCATTTGGGCATCAACCTGTTGGGGGGCAGTTGGCTGTGTCAGTGCTTGACAGTGTCCCGATTCAATATCAGCTTGTCAAGTTTGCTCATGGGCTTTAACTGTACCGTAACAAGACAAGCCACCGAGCAGCCCTCGTGTATACCGTACATGCATTTTGATTTTGTAATTTTGGTGATGAATGTGTAATTAACGACAGAGATGACGAGCCGCTCGCCTCTCTCACTGGGGTTCTGCGTGTCTGTGGAGATCTTAAGGGGGTTGGGAGGGGCGGGGGGACGGATTACCCCGGTAGCATGTAGCATGGAGGTGGATTTTAATTACTGCATCTCATGCGGCCCGAACGTCCGCATCGTTCATGCCAGCATTAGCAACCCGAGCCTTGGCGAAGATCTGCAGAGGAAATGATAAGATATTATGTATGAAATGAATCGTTAACATGGACCATTAAGTTCTCTTTTTTTCCCTTTAATTGAATTTGTCAGCAGTATCCTCTTAACTGAAAATCATTCATAACAGCTAAATTAAAAGATAATTAAAGAAACAACCACGGCGAGATTTGTTCAGGGGAACTCTGGTTTCTTATTGCGTGTTGCTCGATAACGTTTTTAAATTGAATCCTGTAGGAAAAGGCCAATGAGAATCATCCCTCTCATGTGCATTTAAGCAGGGCATATCCATACCAATCTGAAGCTAATATGCAGGCACTTATAACCCGATCCTACCCGTTTAACAGCTGGTTAACTGTGTTTCCTCTCTCTGTCAGATTGACTGAGCTGTGCTGTCACTGACGTGGGGCAGTGCTGCAGTGTGCAGGTGAAGGCCCAAACGGGAGTCCATGGGGCTACAGGAAAGTGCTTCAACAAAGCCACACTCTCATCAGGAAACCTCTGGGATCCTTACCTGGATAAATATTATTTCTATGAAATATGACTACTATACTAGCTTTATTTTTTGTATTTCTTGTTTGGATTTAGTACCCCTGAAATGGTTCTTGGATCGTACAAGCTTTATGATCCTCTAAGCGTGATAGGACTGCTTTTGGAAACTCACGTTAGGTTGAGTTCTTTGTCAGCATGAGCATTACTATGATATTTGCTGGCTACCAACAGGTATTAACCCATCAAATCAGCAAAGAAGAACTTGCTAGCTGGAGAGCAAGCAGCAGCAGATACAATGGGGCTAGCCAAGCTAGCTACTTTCAGTCACACACACACACACACACACACTGACCACAGAACCTAGAGCGCTATTGCTTGAAACTCTCTTACAAGGTTTCATTTTGTCTTGAGTTGTTTCACTTGGACTCGCCGGCTAACTAGAATCATCTCAGAAAAAAAAAATAATACCTCTCTCACCTAAAAATACTTTCCTTTCCCTCTTGTGTTCTGTCTGAAATTTGGCCACAACAGTTCTTCAGAGAAGAGAAGATGTGAGGAGGTCAAACGTACCGTGCTGTGAGGTATTGGTGATTCTGGGGTGGATGGCTATTCACCTGCAGGGGTGACGGACAGAGGAGAAAGGGCCGGACTCGAGTATTAGTTGGGTCCTTCCCCATCTCTGAGTAGATCATCATGAGGTTGTGGTTGAGTGCTGCCCCAGTGTTCCCCCACACCACTTAACACCTCCATCCACTAACTCCAGCCACTCCTACCTGCAGGTACCCCACATTTTCATACCTGCACTTCTGCTGATTATACCAATAGGGGAATTGCCCTGGAATAGCACCAAAGTCTACTGTTAATTATTATTTAAGAGCAAAGCCCCTACTCCTCTCCACATTGTAATTTGGTGTGCATCTCCTTTTTTAATTACGATGCGACATTAGGTGTTACTCTCATTAATGTTTCATTTATGCAATGAGCGTCTTGCACATATTTGGCAGAATTCGCAGCCCCAGTGCCTCGCCCCGGGGGCACCTGTTCCTACCGACCGCTTTCTCCTCCCCTCAAAACCCTGTGACACCTTGACTTCCTTTGCAAGAGGTGTTTATGTTTTTTTTTCCTTGAGATTTTTGTTATTCTTTCCGAGTCTTTATTCATTGTTTATTCAGAAGTAATTCAAGGCCATGAACAGTGGTGGTCCATCTCACATGTTTCAGTCCAATGCAAGAAGGATTATTAGCAGGTTGTGGTGACCTGGCTGTACTAGATTTACTGTTTCCATATGGGATGCTAGAGAATGGAGGGTGGGACTGTCTGGTACTAGCAAGCAAAGGGAATGGGCAAATATGTCTCATACACCCTGCAGTTTCCTCCTGAATACTCAGTGAACAAGTTTTTTTCATGTTTCTTTTCTTGTATTTGGTATTTTTATATTTGTTTACAAGGTACAATATATTCTTCACCTGCACCAAAATAAGGTCCTTAACCCCTTCCGCTAACTTAAGACCGAGGAGGGGCTACTGGGCGTAATTGGATTTATATACCTCCAAATGTTGTGCTACATTTTATAACTGTTAAACTACGCTATTGTTTGAAAGTGTGACAGCTCAGCAATCTAACTGCGTAAGTCGATTCAGATGCAAATACTACAGAAAAAAAAATTGTCATAATAACGCAAAGCCTGACTATGCAGCCCCATTGGTTTGATTGAACACCCTTGTGCAAAATAATTGAAACAAACTGCAAAAAAGGGACTAAATATGATTTTTTTTTTAAAATTTTAACTAGAATTTTATTATGTATCTTATTGATTTACAGACGTATAAACATAAAATGACCTCCTTGGTTTTAAAGACTGAAAGACTGACACCAGCTGCGTTTGCTGTTTCCCTGTATGATTTGATGGTGGGTTTGTGCAGAGTCACAATCTTTCTCTGCGTCACATCCGTCACGTACGATGTCTGATTCGCTACTAACTACCCAGAGAAACGAAAGAACACAAATAACCAAGAGACACGCTGTGCAATATCCGCTGATGTAATAACTGTGTGTGCGCAATCATGAAGTTACCCACCTACAAATATTATGAAATTTCTTACACAGTATGATTTTATGTTTCCCGTTTGAATAGATGCAAAAATAAATACCTTTTTTTGCTTGAGAACGTGCATTGGGATAATTAATTCATTTCAATTCATTTGCGTGAGGGTGTATAGCATTCTTTAGATCGGTCTAAATTTGCACAAATCGACGTTCAAATCCATTATAGTTTTTAATTCGCAAAACAAGCAAGCCTAGACGAGCATCCCAACAACTACTTTGACATGAAGACGGCTGCTGTGCCTCTCAGTGAATTTCATTATAATTAGCCTTTCTTTACTCACGACGCAGCGCTGCAGATTGTACAGCAGCCCTCAAGGAACAAAATAAGTGAACCCACTGGCTATCATGTGCTGATCTAGTAAAACTGCGAGTGTTTTCACTCCAATATATCCGGAAACTCTAATTCTTTCAGTTTATATGGAAAACCAGCAGTGGGGAGCTTCCAAAAGACTGACACGTATGGTAGCCAGGGGATTAATTTTTACAATAAATTGTTTCTAACAAGGGGGGATTTTGTCAACGACGGATTTTCGGAAGTGACTTTTTCACGCATACGCAACCGCACACCAGCGCTGAGAATCAGAAGAATTCAGCCACAGATTAGGTTAAGACTTGAGAGATGGAAGTGATAAAACTACTGTAAATCAGAACGCGACCGTGATGACTCACAGACATTATTAGAAAACAAGAGCAACGCAGAGCGTGGCAGATGCCCCCGCCTGTATGTTGATCAAGGGCATATTGAGATGGCTGCTGTGGCGGCCATATTAGATATTGCACGACTCTGGTTTTCGAAAGGAACCTTCCTCTGGCCACTCCCAATACGCCATGAGGAAATGGCATCAATCCGACGAGGGATTTTATAGTTATCCCACGGAAACGGAAAATTAACGCATGACGGACGGACGGACATGGTGTCAACGTAATGCCCCCTCTCCTCTTTGGAGGGCGGGGGCATAAAAATCCATAAAATGTTTATTTTGGTTACAGTGTAATAATATTTGAAAAGGCAGTTGTTCAGGCATCTGGCTGTGGTTTTATTTTTTTTTTGGCAGATGAGGCTGGTTCATAGTGCCTTAAGGCCTGGTGAAAACAGAGAATCTTTTATTTTTTCCAACAGACAAAAAAGTTCCATTTCTAGTGTTGTTACTCGATCTTGGTGTTACTAGTGAATTACCCGAGGCGAGAATAATTTCTTGTGACAACCTACGTGCACATACCAACTTTCATGAATATGGTGACCTTTGACCCTCGTGACCTTGACCTTTGATGGAACAGACCTCTCGCGGTCATTTCTTGTGACGACCTACGTCCACGTACCAACTTTCATGAAAATCTGTCCAGGGAGATGGGAGATGCGAAAAATTGACCTTTGTCCCCAGTGACCTTGACCTTTCAAAAAACTAACCCCTCAAGGACAATTCCACGGACAACCTACATAGTCCCACCAAGTTTGGTGAAGATCCGTCAGAGGACCTCGGAGGAGTAGGGGAACAAACAGACAGACAGACAAACGTTCCTCAAATTATAGTATGATTCTCAGAATTATGACAATTTGAGAGCCGCCTCCAAAATGTCACCATTCAAAGAGGCCGCGATCGTGCTGGTAGTCAGCCTGGTTCAAGAACAATTCAACAGTAGCACGAGTTTGAGTGGAAATTTTCTCAAAAATAGGGTGGAACATTAGGGGGTTAAGCCTTTCAAGAGTCAGCTTTTTGGCTCGTGTAATTGCTAGAGTTTTCTAGAAATCCTTTCCTTTCAATTACCAATGGAAATTTTCACAATTAAATCCACTCTTAAAGAGTCAATGAGTCAGAGTTGACTTAAATCTGAACATTTCACTGAATACGTCAGCATTAGTTTGTACAGTTAAGAAAACTGGAACATATTTGTGATGTCATACCTCAAAGGGTTACGAATAATGTCCCCCCACCACCCGTCTGTATCCGTCACCTGTTTCCCGGAATAATTATTCTCCCGCACCGGGTCCGAGGAGAGTGACATACCAGCTACCACATGGAGAGGTGCACTGTGTGGTCGACAATCTGCTGAACTATGTCTCTTCCCCTCTTCTGTTAGACCAGATCTGAGGAAGGTAATGTTCTAGAAAGTTGCTCTTGCAAAGTCCTCATGCTCCTTTAGTTACAGAGGAGCAAAGCCTTCACCCGCATGTGGCGGTTTTCTCAGTGAGTCGTGGCTCGGCACTTGGTTTGCTCTCCCCAGTGTGGACGTCGAAGGAGTGCGCGGTTCGGGTTGGAGAGCCGTCAGGGAATAGCTTTGGAAGCACGGATCAGATGCTGCACAAGCAACAGCACCAGGCACCTGATTTGCTACAGCCGTGATGGGTCTCCTACCTCCGCAGCCCCCCACCATGTCTTGTCTTTGTGAG
Source organism: Gymnothorax reevesii (assembly GCA_029721435.1). Lineage (NCBI taxonomy): Eukaryota > Metazoa > Chordata > Actinopteri > Anguilliformes > Muraenidae > Gymnothorax > Gymnothorax reevesii. The sequence goes on along the minus strand of CM056590.1, from coordinate 10,900,157 downwards.
CTACAAGACTGCAACTGCAGTAATATTGCAGGAATTCAGCTGAAACTTTTATACAACATCCGTTAGCACAGCAGCGACATACATTTGGCCAGCAAGATGGAGTTAACGGCCTTGCTGCTATATCAGACAGCTTCATTTTTCTTATTCTGGCTGCAAAATAACCACCAACATTTTTGTCCCAATCAATTGAGTATCGCCATCCGCGGTATCGCTCGCTGCCTAAAATAAGTGCACTTCAGGAGCTGGGCAGAGAACTTGCGTGCATGTATTCGTTCTGTTGTTTCATTTATATGAGCGCAGCGGTACTGGCATCATGTGCTGGCTGGCTGTTCACCATGAATTTGTGCTGCTCGTGTTTTTAATATCATTGCACTGCAGTGCATACAGCACAGTGACATCTCGGAGACATCCCATCCACTTTCGGCCATGTTCGAAGCCCTGTTTGCGAACTAAAACACGATGTATGTGCATCAGTACACCCGGTAACATCCCCCCCATTTCAACCCGATGGGGTTTCCATGGCTATGAGGCAGCCAATAGGGAAGGATGGTTTCACCGCAGTGGATTTGAATATCCTTGGGACAGCCTCGCCTATTTAAACAAGGCGAGACACTTCACAGACAGGGAGCAGGCCAATTATTTCTGCCTGGGGCGCTGCTCCTAGGTTAGCATTTGCTTATAGTGATAAATTGGTACTTTGTATCCATAGAAAACCACCTTCGCGGCCCTGTTTTTCGGCGGGCCGGCTGTGTCAGGGGGCCGCAAGGTGATTAAATGGGTTTGCGGCTTCCTGTTTTGCAGGGGTCACCTCGCTGTTGTCTGTGTAAAATTAATTAAAACTTGGCCAGGGTCACTGTCCTCGTGAATTCCATCCCTAACAAACAGCTACTGAGGGTAGGGGCTGCGTGAGGGTGCGTGCTTTATGTGTGAATGTTGGTGTGTGTGTGTGCTTGTGCGGGGGCTACTGTGGAAGCACAGAGCTCTGTAAAACACCCGAGTTTGAATGATATTTCAGGCCATGGATCACTTTTGATTTTATTTTTTTAATGTGTATATCCTAAAGATCCAACTGTGATTCACAATAAAATATTTTTAAAATAAATATGGATTCATATGTTCATATGGAGTCCTATCCCTGAATGTTTATCTAAAGATATACTAACATAATACAGAGCATTAGCGTACTTAGATATTGTATAAGTTATCGTTCCCCAGAACTTGTGTTTGAGAAAAACTATTTAAAATGTTACACAGAACAGTTCATCCGCATTTGGATATAATTTTTATCAATTTTTTTTCAAAGCTTGCAATTCTTGCAAGTACAAGAAAAAAATAAAGAATTTGTTGCATGTTTCAAATATCTACTCCATTGCTAAACCAGGAGAGAAATGAAGTTTCCTGGGGAGCTTTGCTTGGGATTGTGGGTGGGATGTGTGTGTGTGTGTGTGTGTGTGTGTGTGAGAGAGAGAGAGAGAGAGAGACAGAGAGAGAGCTTGTGTGTGTGTGTGTGGGTGTGTGTGTGCGCGCATGTGTGTGTGTGTGTGTGTGTGTGTGAGAGAGAGAGAGAGAGAGCTTGCGTGTGTGTGTGTGTGAGAGAGAGAGAGAGAGCTTGTGTGTGTGTGTGAGAGAGAGAGAGAGAGAGAGCTTGCGTGTGTGTGTGTGTGTGAGAGAGAGAGAGAGAGAGAGCTTGTGTGCGTGTGTGTGTGTGTTTGTGTGAGAGAGAGAGAGAGCTTGTGTGCGTGTGTGTGTGTGTTTGTGTGAGAGAGAGAGAGAGAGAGCTTGTGTGTGTGTGTGTGTGTGTGTGTGTGTGTGTGTGAGTGTGTGTGAGAGAGAGAGAGAGCTTGTGTGTGTGTGTGTGTGTGTTTGTGTGAGAGAGAGAGAGAGAGAGAGCTTGTGTGTGTGTGCGTGTGTGTGTGTGTGAGTGTGTGTGAGAGAGAGAGAGAGCTTGTGTGTGTGTGTGTGTGTGTGTGTGTGTGTGTGTGTGTGTTTGCTGTTTTGGGGTGGGGAGGTGTGGTATGTAGGTGGAGGTATTGTTAGCCGGGTTACAGAGGCGTGGTGGGGGGTTTTTATTTGAAGTTCAAGCTGACTATTCTCTCATGGTCCCGCTCCTGATGAGCTGATTAGCAGTAGTTGATCAAAACGCCTCATCACCTGAGGAATACCAGGTGAACATTAAAGTCACGGTCAACTGACTTTGTTCTGCGGATGAGGGCGTGGAAAAAAAAAAAAAACAACAATAACAACAGTAGAAAAAAACAACAAAAAGCAACCTTCAACTTTTCAAGAGGGGAGAGGTCTTTGATTTGGAATATCAAAGGCCTGGCGCGTTTGAGCTTCCCAAGGTCGGTTCTTAGCCCTGTATTAATGAAGCACGATTTTACGGCGGCCGTGGTGGAGCAGCCGGCAGCGATAACAAGATGTGGGCAAATCCAACATCGTTTGGTGATGGTGGAGGTCACTGGGGGTGAGAGGGCACTTAGAACCAGCATAACAAGCACGCGGTCGGGGTACTATGTCGTAAGCATGAGCAGAGTGTATTTCTTTGTATTTCTTATTGAAGGGATAAATAGCTCTTTTCGAGGGTCAGTCATTGAAAGAACGTGTGAAAAATCCATTCACCTCATTATCCTTGATGTAATCATTGGCCACCAATTAATTCTGACCCACAGGAAGACGATACCATTTCTGAGCCAAATGGGGATCCTTAGTTAACTATAAGAGTGTCATGATAGCATGAATCCTGCTCCTTTCCGGACTGATTTTAGGATAATCCTGTCCTATTTTGGCAGCTCCTTAAAGGGATAAATTTGGCTTATCTTACCCATCATCGGTACTGCTCCCTGGTGTGTAGGCAGCTCCGCGCTGGAGCTTTTGCCGCAGAAAAAATCTGATGACACTCATACCAGCGGGTACATTCTTCCTCTGGACCGTTTGTCATGATGTTCAGTTTCTTGGACCTCTCAGAATTTCAGCTTGTAAAAAAATGTCTTTTGTTTCATAACGACATCGGCGAGCATCCTGTGAAACACGACACAAACGGTTTTGCCGCCCGTGGAAGTATTTTATAAAGGCAGGCGTAGCGGTGTTACGCAGGCTGGTGCAGAGGACGCCCTGCCCAGGCTGCCAGGCGGGGGTGGGTGTGGGCGGCCGGGGTCAGCGAGAGTCGCTTCACTCGACACCGGGCTGCGAGGACCGTGGGAGGGTGTCTGTAATGAGAAGGGAAGCCGAAGTCAACAGCAGGGCACAGGAGACCTGTCTGCAAAAAAGAAAAGTTTCTCGCACTTTGGATTCACGCGCACTTTGGACTGAAAACATTAGATTTTGAATAAAACAATGACTATGAGGTGTAGACTATCAGTTTGAATTAGCAGGTAGTTATTGTAAAACTGGTCAAGCAAGTCAGAAATCGCTTGTAAACAGTTGTTCCCATTTTGGAGAGCGACCAAATGTAATTGGTCTGTTGGCTGCTTGGCCAAGATATTTCTTGGCCACCTGGACGTTGTTAAATCACTAGTTTATTCTCAAGCAAGTAAACAAAAGGTGTAGTGTCACTTGTTGGTTCGCTTTTTGTGTTTAGCGGTGTCACGGGGGAGCAAAGTCAATGCCTGTGAACCAGGTCATCATGAAGTGTAAAAATCAGAAACGTTTAAAAAACACAGATTTTGTCAAAATAGACCAGTTCATTTGCCAAGTAGAGAAAATGTACTGGTGAGCTAGGTAGTAGCAAATACAAAAAACTGTACTGTATTTATTATTTTCAATTAAAACTGTATTTCAACTCTGATCTGCACTGTTAATACCATTACGGATTTTAATAAAACAACAATAAAATAAAATTCAGTTTTTATCAACTTGTTGATAACACGATTTTTAAATAGGTTTTGGGCCTAAAAAGCTGACCAATTCAATGATCTGAGATCGATTAATTTAGAAAAAAACTAGAAAAGCACTCCGAGAGCGCAGACCTCCGCCAGGGGGCAGCAAAACCCAAAAGCATGACGATTGGAACTCCGGCCCATTGGAAAGACTTGAGATCATGAACTTTGGCGTATATCTCAGCTGCACTTTGGCCAAGATATGCCAAAATTTAATCACCTGTTCCTTGACTTAATACTCACCTTCTCTGATTTCATCAAAATCGGTGCATTACTTTTTGAGTTATCTTGCTAACAAACAAACAAACAAACAAACAGACAAACGCTGCCTAAAACCTAACCTCCTTGGCAGAGGTAATAAGTACTTTCAGGGAGTTTTTTCATCACGCAAAGATCAGTTCTCATCCACTTTGCACATTCTTCCCAGATTATGTAAATATAATATTCTCCTTGAAATATCATCTCATGTACGACACATGTGCAAACTGTGCAAGCGGGAGCGACTGCAGATCTCCTGACATCATAGCAAAGAGGAATGTGTGAGAGGCATGTCTCCCACTGGGGTGAAAAAAGTGAATGTTTTACTAATGGGGATCAACTGGTCACCAAGAGCAGACTGGTCCCTGCAAACTGATTAATGTCTTCTGGTGATTGCTTTTATCCTTTTTATTAAAAAAAAAAAATGCCGTCTTTGCGTAAATCAGTACAGAGCGAGTATTTCAGTTAGCAGGCATTAACTCAGCGGGCACCAGCTAGGTAATGTTTACTAGATGTAGCCTCATTGCTAGTGTCTTGCCAACTTGATATTTTAACTATGATTCAGTTAAAAAGGGGACGTGGAATGGCATTTGAATACAAATAGATTGTTTTGAATGGCTTCAAAATTCCATTTAAACTTCATAGCAAGACAATTACCAAGTCATGTTGTAGCTTGGAAGATGCAATCCATGGCACTCCACAGCGAACTAGTCAGTGAGAAGAAATTTAACAATGCAGCCAGAGATGTGATAAATTTGAGGAAACAAGGCACCGCACTCCTTGTGGACCCACCTCCCGCGAGTAGAGGAGTCGGGGTGCGGTGCTGGGCCCCAGTTATGAAAACGGGCGTTTGGAATCTCATCCCTCTGGCGAGGAAAGGGCCAGAGGTCGTGTGGGAGGTTGAGCAGTACAGGCTAAAAAGTCTGAGGCTAAATCTAAATCTCCACCCTCTGGACTTGCAGACTGAGCCTTACAGACTTCAGGCGTATGTAATGTGGCGTCTTCACCATCATCACGTAAAGTCTGCAAGAGCGGGTGTCTGCAGCGTGATAAAATGAGCTGATAGACAGGCTTCGAGTCTGTTTCACTCGTTTCCGTGGGAACATTAGAGAGAATATCATATAGCCTATATTTCTGTATGATGACGTTAAATTTTTAATATAATTGTTTTAATATTATAAATTTATAATAAGTTTATGTGGTTTTGTGCGTGTGTGAATGTGCTTTTATTCTGTCAGAAATTTGGAAAAATTGAAGCGTCACCTCTGTATTGCAATGAATTGTGGGTAATTACACCATTGAAGTCTGCACCCCAAGCGGACTCTCTGGAAGTCCACAGAAAGTCCGCTTGAGGCCCCTTGTGAAATATATGAATTGCGGATTTGGACAGCCCTCGGCACTCCCAGACTTCCCGTGAACGCGCCCCGTGAAGTCCGCGAGTCTGCGAATGCGGTGAAGTGCGGACTCTTGGATGCAGCCTGACTCACCTCTGCATGCAGCACTGGCTCTGGAACCAAACTCTTTGAAAGGGGTTGGACTCTCTATGTTTCTGGTATTGCCCTTTGAGAGGCAAAGGGCGGAAGTAGAAAAAAATCTAAATCTACTCAGCTGAGTGCTGCTGTCTTGGAGTTCCCATCGGTGAACGAGGGGGTCTCCGCAGTGGCTTTGTGGGTTGCGGAAGGGAATGCTCTGAATGTTTTATATACTTATGCATCTAACAGCAGTTCAGTTTATCCAGCCCTCTTGGAGTCCCTGGGTGAGGTCTTAGAAAGGTCTCCAACTGGGGATTCTATGCTCGAGTGGGTGGAGACCTGTCGAGAGAGTATTTGTTTGGGAAGCATCCCTGATCTGAACCCAAGTGGTGTTTTGAAACCAGATTTCTGTGCAGATCGTGGATCAGCTGTAACAGTCACCATGTTCAAGCGCAAGGGTGTTCCTAAGTGTATCTAGTACCAGACGGCAAAAGATCGATAGATGATAGATTTTGTAATCATGTCATTTTGTGTCCGTACGTCTTGGGCACTCAGATAAAGAGAAAGTCAGAGCTGTAATCTGATCACAACCTGGTGGTGAGGTGGACTACATGGTAAAGAAGACTGCTGGACAGACCTTGTGAACCTTAAAGTTAGGCGAGGGTAGAATGGGATCATATGATGGAGGACTTTACCTCCCCTGAAAGACCGAAACTGGGGACATGTAGTCCATGTTGACCCTGTCCAGAATCTCCATTGTTTAAACAGCTGCACTGAGTTGAGGCCTGGAGGTTTTTGGTGCCAGTCATGGCGGCAACCCAAAGAGGGAATTTCCTCTAAAGGTGTGCATTGTCAGCTATTTCGTTCGTGATTTTCGTGAACAAGATATGGAGGTACAGCCAAGGCTTGGAGGATGTCCAGTTTGGTGGCCTCAAGGTTGCATCTCTGCTGATGTTGTGGTCCTTTGACCTCTGGCAAGCACCATAGCAGCTTGCAACTAAGTATAAAGCAGTGTGAATCTGGATCAGAACCTCAAAATCAGAGTTCATGGTTCTCTGCTACGTGGAGAATAAGTTGCTACCCTAAGTGAAGGAGTTTAAGCATCTTGGGGTCTTGTTCACAAGTGGGATAGAGTGTGAGATTGACAACCTAAGCCTCAGCCTAAAAGTAAAGCCCTCGATTTACCTGTCAATCAATGTTCCAACCTTGATCAATGGTCTCAAGTATTCAGTAGGGACTAAAGAGACAAAATCCAAAACACAAGCAGCTAAAATGAGTTTTCTACAGAGGGGTGGCTGGGCTCATCCTCAAAGATTGGGTGAGCAACTTGGACATCTGGGAGAGGCTCAGAGTCGAGTCGCTGCTCCTCCGCATTGAGAAGGATCGGCTGAGGTGGTTTGAGCATCTAGTCACAATGCCTCCTGGATGCCTCCCGTTCAAGTTTTTGAGGGCATGCCCAAAGGTGAAGAGGCTCAGGACATGCTGGAGGATTGTATCTCCCAGCTGGCCTGAGAAGGGCTTGAAATCCCACAGGATGAGTTGGTGGAAGTAGCAGGGAGGTGCCTAGAGTAATGGCCGAAGGAATAGGGAGGCCAAATGCAGCGGTTGGAGTGAACGAGACCAGCGAGGACTAAAAATACCCACAGGGAGAAATAAAAATGAGGCAACAGAACCATCTCTCGTGCTTCCAAAAGAACGCCCAACAATCCAAACCAGGAAGCAAAGCGAGAGAGGAAGATAAACACTCCAAAGATAGAGAGGGAAGGGATCAAAAAGGAAATTTCCCTAAAGAAATATAAACAACAAATATACCGCAAAGATTTTCGCCACAAATCCCTAGCTAGAGGTATCTTCTGGCCGTAGTGAAAACTGAAATCAGACACTCCAGCAAAGGAGGCATGGCGGACATCCGGCTTATATAGACTTAAAGGAAAGTGCTGTCCACGCCTGACGAACCAGCTGGGAAAAAAATCTGATAGAGAAGGAATTCAATATCATCCCCGGACGCGTGCCACAAAGAGAAGTCCTTAACAGATGCACACCACCTGAACCATGACACCTAGGCTATTTTGCTGGCCCTGGATATGCCCTGGTTGAAAATGGACGGAAGGATGGACGGGGCATCACATCACTTTACAGAGGGAAATTTTTAAACGCTAAAGGTGATACATCAACGTTAAACACAAAGTTGACCAAACATATATTTAGATTTTGCCAAACTGTTCAACTTTGATGCTTTTTATAAATTTTATCGGTTGGGGGCAGCACAGCGGCGCAGTGGATAGCGCTGTTGAGTCGCAACAAGAAGGTCTGGGGATAAATCTGACTAGGGGCGTTTATGTGTGTAGTTTTGCACGTTCATTCCGTGTTTGCATCAGTTTCCTCCTGATACTCTGATGTTCGCCCACAGTTCAAAAAAAAAATGCATGCTAGGTTAATTAAGCACTCTAACTGTATATTGGTGTGAGTGCTGTGTGAGCCATACCTAGCATTGGCGAGCTGTCCAGAGTGTTTTCCTGTCTTCAGCATGGACAGGGATCAGCTCAAGCTCCCCTGTGACCCAGATGAGGTAGAAGTGGTATAAAAAATGATTGAAATACAATTTCAGAGCTAAACAATGATGCAACACATCTCTGACTGGAGTATTTTGGCTTAATGCAAAAGGCTAAGTGGAATTGATGCGTCAAAAAATCGTTGTCTATTGAAACACTGATGGAGTTTGATCAGCAGTTGATCCCTGTTGTACAGCGGAAATTCGTCTTTTAGCGATAGATTGTTCGATTCCTCTTTGTATCCAGAGCAGTCCACACTCATTCATAGTGTGTGATTGTGATAGCTAAATACCATGATAAAGAACTTTAGTTTTATGTCGGCTATATCAGTTGCATGAAGACTGAGCTAGCTAAGAAATGTGGCGTTCATTCATACTTCACAGACAGTGGAGATAATATTCTCAATGGCTTTGGCTGACATGACCGGTAACTATCACTATGGCTACGACAAAGGTTAGGATCGCCTGAATGCGGAATGTCGTGATCGTCCCGTTCCTTGGAGCTGTGGGTAGGGCGTGCGCACAAGTCTTTATATGTTCAAGATGTCATTTTTCTGTGGCAGTGCTGTCCTTCAGAACTAATTTCATGACTCTGTGTCATTAACAACTTTACAATGTCAATAAATATGGAAATGAAATGGCAATGCACGTGCCAGAATGCTAGATATAGGCATCTGTCCATACAAATAGATGGGGATCTGCTCTTGGTTTAATCCTGCTCCCTAAGGTTGTCAAAGATGATGCCAGAATGTTCCATCTCCTTACATTTGCAATGTTTCTGATTCGAAGTAAGAACACCTTACCCAAATCGAGGCGAGTTCTACATGTAGTATTCCCACAGGAATTGCCAGATATGCTAATTTAAACGTCATGGCACTCCTTACAGAAGTAATATTCTGAGAAATGAGGCGACATCTTTAATCCAAGGTCATCTAGCAGTTCAGCATGACCTAACATAGATGGGGAAGACAGGCTGCTGTTGAAGCAGTGTGTGTGAGCTGCCGAAACCACTTATAGTTATTTCATTATTGAGAACAACTGACGTGGTTGTATCAATACAGTATATTCAGTGTCATATTCTAATATTCACTTGACGAAAGAAGAACAAATTATTGCCAGTTTGTCAATGGTTTGATTTCATAAATTGGGTCCCATCCGCTAACAGTTTAGAGGATGATTGGCATAGAGTTGGGCTCTTTCATTTAATTTTATTTTAATTCATAATTTTTTTGTTTGAAACTGTACCAAATAACACAAAGGTCTGAGGGTGAATTTTATGTCGAATCTAAAATGGCAAAGTGCAAAATGAAATCAGGAAAAAGTGGTCACGTCCAAATCGAGTGTATACGAACGCGCTTTTCCCGAGGAAAGCCGTAAGACCACCACAGATCTTTTGACACTTTCTGTGCTTATCAATGGGGTCAAAAGGCCTGAACACATCATGGCTTGGAAGAGCGGGCAGGGGGAACGGGGCGGGGATCGGCGGTGGTGGCGTTAGGCTTTAAGACTGTGCCAAACTGGGCTTCATGGGCGAAGGGTTTAAAATGGACACAATGAGATAGAAAAACCTGGCTACCTGTGAGACAAAAAGCACCGGCAGGCAGGAAAAGTTTGAATGAAGGGGGTGGGGGAGGTGAAGAAAAGAACAAAAAAATCTCACCCAACTCTCTCTTACCCTCTCTCTCCCCCCCTCTAATCCCCACTATACTATGGAGCCTTGGGTGTGAAGAGAACGCTAGCATGGGTGAGTGTTCGTGTGTGTGTGTGTGTGTACCGGCCCGCGCTCGCGCGCCCGCGCGTGTGTGTGTGCTTTTTGTATACGGGGGAGAGCGGGAGCGTGAGGGAGTGCGTGTCAGGCGAAGAGAAAAAAGAAAAAAGAAACGGGCGAGGCTTGAATTCTTGCCATCAGCTCCTTCTCCATGAATAGGCTTAATGAATGCGCGCAAGTGCTCAGCATCCATGGGCAGCTGCATCAAGGCAGGTAATACAGCTCAGATTTAATTGGGTGCAGGTATTGGAAGGCTGTATTACTTTAATTGGTGAGGGGTGCTCTAAATGGAAAAGACAAAGTATAATGGCCAAATTGTGGCGCACAATAGCACTTAGCCCAGGATTGTATGCATTCGCTAATCTGCCAAGGAATGAGGCAATTCTGAGCCATTTTCTCTGCGAAACGAGCTCCTGAACGCTTGTCCCTTTTGTTCTCTCTTGGGAAAATGCAAGATTGAAACAGAAAATACCTTTACCGGGGCAATCATGTGCCACATGTGGAAAACGGATACGGCGGAGAGCGTCTGAAGAGGAGAAAAAGGAGATCATTGTGGCAGAAGATGGAGGACAGAGGGAGAGAGAGAGAAAGGGAAAGAAAGAAAGAAAGAAAGTGAGAGTAAAGATAAAGCTCACAACATGGGGAGGGGTGGGGGGGTGGGGGGGTTGAAAGTGGAGGCTTGTCGTGGTCTCTGGTGGAGGAATAAAGAAATGACATTTACGGTGACAGACGAAACTGGGAAGGGAATCCTCCCACGATTAAGAGACCCAGAATCTGATCTCTAAAAGATGTGGAACCCTGATAATTAAGGGACAAACAGCCTCAAAATCACTGAACTTTCTTATAACGACGACAAAATGAGATCAGACAGTTTTAATTCTTGGTGAACCACACATACAGCGCGAGGGCACTGGGTGAAGTCATGGTCTTGCGCAGATTCAGAAAGCAAAGAGGTTCTGGACTGAGAAAAGTTGTGTGCAGGCGGCTATGGGAGTGGAGGAGATTCTGTTTACGCATTCAAATGTGCATCTCAAAGACTCATGCCGCCATCCCAATCACCGGGCCTCATGGATGTTATAAGCAGTCAAATAAAGATAAATACACTAGACAACAATCAAACAAATACATAAATAAATGAATCCAAAAAGATTGAATGCCACAGCAAAACTTAAAGCAACAAAATAACCATAGACTATTTAATATAATAATGAAAAAAGTGGTGCCCGTCAGGAGAAAGCCCACCCCCTTGCAGATATTTTAGCTGTTCAATGAGTTGATCTACTTTTTCGGTACGTGTCCTTGGGTTTGACCTTTCAAGGTCAAATGTCCTGTTACCATTGAGATTCCCAAATTTGAGTTTCTGTCAGTGATTTATAGCAACCGAGTGGCTATCTACATTAGTTATTGTGGAAAATCCTTCTGGAATCTTGTGACCTTAGTTGTGACCTTTCAAGGTCAATCAAGTTGAAAAGTCATGATGTCATTGTACTCATCATACATGAGTTTCTATATGTGATTAATAATAATAAAGTGGCTATCCACAATAGTTTTTGAGATATGGCCTTCTGAAATCTCGTTACCTTTGGTTTGACCTTTTAAAGTCACTCAAGGTCAAAGGTCATAATGTCATTTTAATCTCCAGTTAAGATTTCCAATATATGTTCAATAGTAACCAAGTGGATATCTGCAGTAGTTTCTGAGATATAGAGTAATGTAGACGATTAAGATCAATGACCTTGACCCCACTGAATATTGACCTCAACCAATCTTTCAAACAATTCACTTTTCGGTAAAGCAATGGGCAGGATTATATTTTGAAAATTGAAAAATGAAACTTTTGGCATTGTTTTGATGAAATCAGACCATTTTTGACAGAGTAATTATTAAAAAACAATGTTGACCTTTTCAGTGGCCCTGACCCTGACCTAATTCATTCCAAAATTTAATGGGATTTATTCTGGGTCATTGCTCAACTTTTGGGGAAATTAAGTATCTATTGAGACAGTGGTTTTCTTGAAATATTTCAAAGAACAAACAAATAAATTGACAAACAAACCAAGTCAATTGCAATACCCTCACCCCATCCTTTCGAGGTTGCGGGTTGGGAATTAGGGTCTAGGGTAAAAATATGACTTTTGCTCAAACCACGAAGCATATTTTGGTGCATTTTTATGAGCTGTTTTGTTAGGTTCTCTCTTGTCTCTCAATCGTGAATGGTCTTGGCGCCTGTGGAAGTCTTTACACGGCACATTTGTTAAGCATAAAGTGATAATAGCTGCCCTGACACCGATGGCGTGTCGTTGGATACTCCTCTGTGAGGCCTTAGTAGGGGGCAAGATTACAATTAAGAGGGAGGCTTGTGAACTTGGGGAAAATTCATCTGGCATGATAGTCCTCTTTACAGCAACTCTCTCTCTCTCTCTCTCTCTTTCTCTCTCTCCCTCTCCCTCCCTCCCTCCGCGGGCCATGGAAACCTAAGTACTAATTGAACCTGTGAAGTGAGTAGGATTGCTTTTTATTGGCCATTGTCTCCGCAGGTTGGCTTTCAGGAGAGGTTGCGTGTCCCAGGGAGGGGGGAATCACACTGGGCGGGTAGGAGCACAGAGGAGAACAGAGCACCGAAGACGGCTCGAACCGCCAGCCTGTTCCCACCGCTCCCAGGTGGGTTTCATGTACGCTGAGAGGCATTTTCTGCGGACAGAGCTCCAGTATCACTCTCTGAAAAAAATAAATTAAGCAAACATTGCCTGCCTCTCTCCCATGCTGTCCATCCTCGCCCCAGTTTCCAAACGTATTCATCTTAGCCAAGTTCCCATCACATTCGGCTAATTCTAGTTCACACTGGCTACTGTTTAGTGTCCAACCAATAACTTTTGCTCCTCAAGTCAGTCAATGTCATGAGGTCAGTAAGTATTTGGACTGTGACACAACTTTAAAGGCCTTATTTAAAATAAAATTGCACTTATGGATCTTGGATTGGAACTACTCAAAACAGTCATTTACGAAACAAATAAAAATAAAGTGAAATAAATCTAACATTTTGATAAACAGCGCCAGTAAAAAGTTTGGACATACCCTCATTTTTCTTTCAATAAATGTTAAAAAAGCACTTTTTATTTTGCACAAAAATCTCATTTTTAAATCCCTCAAACTATCCAGCCTTTGTTGTCATATTTGCTGAGAATAGTCTCATTTTTTTTAAATAAGGCCAGTCATATGGATGTAATGAGTTTGCAGCTGAGCGGCCCTCTAAGATCCCAAAGACGTGGTTTGCACTTCCGGTTTGCTTTTCATCGACCTTTTTGCCCAATAAGTCCCAAAACATGTTGACTTCAATTCGGCCGTCGGAAAATGGGAGGAGCCTGTTTGTTTGTTTACTTTTCAAAATATTGCTTCTTTGAGAATTCCTCCATTTTGGACACAATGCAGACAAGTAAATCATTCTCCCCAGTCATATGGTACGTATTGCACCCCCAACAACAGCTGTGAGCAAAACAGAGCATTTGTCACGTGAATTAACCATTTCGAACCGTCACAACAAGCAGTACGTCAGTGATGTTTTGGACTCTATTACCCCATCGAAACGAAGTCGCCCCACACCAAGAGAGAATCACAGGTCTTTCAGTGACGCACTTCCTCTAAGCATCTTTTATTAACCACATTGCCGTTTTCAGCTCAATGCTTGTTATATATTTCAGACGCTTGTCACCTTTACAGAAAATTATTTCACACTCGCTGAAATGAGACCGAATCATGCATAGATCTCGTATGAACCACGTCTCTTGAAATCCGTGGCTAAAAGAATGTGTGTAATTTATATTATTTGTACTGCTAACGCAAATCTATATTATGCAAATTTATAAACAAAAGTTCATATTATTTCCGTTGTTACCCAGGTAGCATTTCCTTTAGCAGGTGCAGTTTCGAATTGATGTCCACCATATATGGATGGATGTATGGATGGTGTGATGGGGAGAGGGATGGATGGATGGCTAAACAGACAAAGACAGAACACAGAAAGACATACAGAAAGACAGACAGACAGATAGAATACAGTGAAGAGCATTTAACCCCTTCCAGACTTTTCCTGTTTCAGCTTTAACTTGAGAAAAATGAATAACCCCCTATATAAAATAGTGCAAAAGGCATGGTATCACACCTGGATACACCAAACTTCACCTGAATCACTGCAGAAACTAAGGACAAATGGGTCAAAATAGAGTTTTGGCCATGGTAGCCATGTTAGGAAACAGATGGTGACGGTTTATGCAAACTTCACTTTCCTCATTAGTTCGAAGATGCCAGCAAAGTTTGAGCTTCATTGGTTGAGTCATGTCAGAGAAGAAGATTTTTAAAGCAGTTTAAGAAATTTAGCCGCATGTTCAGACGCCGGCAGTGATGCAGTACCACCTTACAGCAAGAAGATTGTGGGTTCGATTCTGGTCTGGGGCCTTACTGTGTGCAGTCCGCATGTTCGCCATGTTTGCACCAGGCACTCTGGTTTCCTCTCGTAGTCCAAAGGCATGCATGTCAGGCAAATTGTCCGTGGCAGGTCTAGACATTTTTTTTGTGGGGAGGCCAGGTGACGGCGCAGACTGAGAGAAGGGTGGCACATGTAACTAATATAAACAAGAGCCATCTGGCAATGGCGGATCCCCCGGCTGTAGGTTGTGTAACCTACAGGTTGTGTGGACAGACGGACGGACCGAAGCCCCCAAAAGGCACAACTAGACCATAAGCAGAAGCTCCATACCACATTTGGTGTTTGTAAGTGGTATAGTTTTCGAGTTCTGGTCCGGAAACGATTTTATTACAGACGGACGGACGGACGGACACACTGATCGCTATATCCCCCCGCATTATATGCCAGGGGGATAATAATAACATAAAAATTAAAATGGTACAGATTGCCATTTATTGGATACTAGGTAATACCATTAAACTACGGTGCCTAGATTCTAGATAATTTTCTCAAGTAAATCAATCAATGAATTTTTATTTGTGTAGCATTTTCATAGAGGAACTGTCATAAAGATGCTTTGCAGTGCAAACATGTCATTATGCCTTGACAGGGTTAATGACCAATATATTTTATTATTTGAAAGCATTTCTCCAGGATATGCTCAAAAAGTCATTAAGAGTATTATTTGTTGCAATTCCAACCACCAGAACTAAACACAGTGCTAATCAGAAATTTACCCAGTGCCTAGATGCCAATATGGCCTTGAAGTGTTAACAAGCTAAATCATGATCATTTCCATGAAATTCCTATGTGGGCCGAAGGGTCCATTTTTCAAAAACATCAGTTCAGACAGAAGGAGCTGGATAAGCAAGCTTTTTATTGGGCCTAAATTTGGACAAGGTGTGTACGATGGTCATATTAAAGGCAAATCGTCTACCTCAAGTGAAGACATGGTGAAATCATTGCCTAAAATGAGGGTTCTGAAGGATCCGCTTCTCCTGTGACCATTTTTGGGACCCCCAAAAATGATTTTTTAATTTATTTCTACAAATTTTTTATTTTATTTGAATTTAAGCTTTATTTAACCAGGGAAAGGAAAAGCAGAGGTTCCCACACTGATCCCTGAGGGACTCCACTTCCTACACTACTTAGCTCAGACGAGATCCCAATGACCACTACTCTTTGTATTCCGTCCCCTAACCAGTTTCAAATTCATTCAGAAATACCTCTTGTGATTCCTACAGTGCTTATTTTAAAATGAGTCTTTTATGCAATGCCTTATCAAACGCTTTCTGAAAGTCAAAGTATGTGATATCATCGGTTCTGCTCTGGTCATAAGTGTTAATAGCCACTCGAAAGAATTCTTATAGGTTTGTCAGACATGAAGTTTGTAAGCTTGCAAAGCATCTTGGGAGTGTGATGTCATCTGGTCACTTGACTGCATGAAACACAGCCATCTGAAGTACTCAAGTGAGAAAAGCGTCATAAAAATGGCAGAAAACGCCTTAGCATGGCTCATATTTTGCCATATCAGTTTGAACCAGAAAATTCCTCAGGCAAAGAAATGGAAAATATGCCAGAAATCAGTGACTGTGAATCTAACACAGAGGAATCTGTTACAGTTAGTACTGGCAATACATCCATGATCGATTGATCAGTAAATTATTGTACAGTATAATTATGCACTAGCACTTTACACACACAAAAAAACTGAATATCTAAGAGCAATTTAACTTTTTTTTTAAAAGAAATTCCAGTTTACAGCAACAAATGCTTCAATTTCCGTAACTTTAAGCATTGCTGCTGCAACACTGGATGCATCACCTGCAATGCTTCAGCCAGGCACCAGTCTACCAGTCTTAGTGACAGTTTTTTTTTTTTTTCTAAAGGTAAAAATGAAATTAGATGCCTATACTCACACCAGATTATATTTTGTGACTTTTGGCTTCTGGCATAGTGCAATTATCCATTTCACCACCGCAAAGCCAAGTCATCAGGCCTCTCCTTCCTAATAGTAGTAATGAATCCAAAACAAGAGCACTCTGAGAGCAAAACATTCCCCACCGGGTACGTGACTGCAATATGCATATCATCAGTTTATCTGCAGTATATGTGCAAAGTTTTAGCGATGTCCTATGAAAACTGTAGGAGGAATTGATTTCACCAGCGAAGTATCTTCCGATGGATGGATGGATGGATGGACAGCCAGAAAGCACCAAGACTCAGTCCTCCTTTTGGGATGTCTCCTGGTAGGGGATAACCAGTCGTTTGCAAATGAAAAGTAACAACCCAGCTTGCTAGCTATTAAAGATGCTCACTACCAGCCAGCTGGGTCTCATTGTTTGAATGTCTAACTAGCTGGCTATCTGTTAGTTCTAGCTCAAACTTTATTTAATCATTTATTTATTTTATTTGGCAGCACCGATCCCACCTGAATCTGGAATACCTAATTTGCGAACTACTTACACAAACTTGCTCGTATGCAACCCCGTGTTGCCATTTCGGGAGGGCAAAAACAGTTTGCGGCTCATCTCTGAAGCATGCACCCGTCAGCCGCTATTTCCTTATACACTCATAGCTCAAAACTTTGCAAGTTCAGAACAAGGGTGGAGGATATCCGAACATAAGCAAGTTTAGAATTTTACTGACGAGTGCCCGGCTGGCCAACAGGCGGTGCTTGAGCAAGAAACAATGCTGTAATTCAATAATCCCAAAGTGGCAATCCCTCCCAATTTAATCAGCTGCAGCGCAAAGCCATTTGTGCTCTGAAAAGGCTGCCAACCGCTGCTGGCACTGGTACAACTGGGGATCCAACCCAGGCTGTGGTGGTCACTACTGCTCCACAATGCAGCGCCTTAAGGGAGTGAGGCACCCCGGAGGTGGGGACCTCAGAAAAGATAGCGGAGTAATTGTCTGTCAGCTAATGTATTATGTTCAGAATTTAAAGGTTGTTCAGAAAACTTCTCCATGGACAGAGGAGGTGCAGAAAGTAGTATTTAGAGCAGTCGTGATTGCATTTCTGATCTCTATTGCCATGTTAGTCTATTTAGATCGGCCTGGCATTTGTTTTTTGCACCGCTAGCTTGAAAAAGCTAAATTATGGGACCAGTGGAAAGGAACTATCCTTTCATCATGAAAATGTCAAAACAGCGTGCTAACTCACATTACTACTGTAACATAAATGACCGATCGTGTCCCCAACCAACAAATACTTTGTGCACGTTAATTGCTAAACATGATCACAATTGCTCAGCCACTGGTGGATACGTTAAAAAAAAAAAAAAAGTCAGCTTCAAATGTCTGCTGTTTAAGCTGTCCAAGGGTACAGGTAGCGTTTATCTGAGAAGCTAAAAACGGAATGTTGTCTTGTTGATGAAGCTCCTGGCCAAACCATGGACTGGGGCATAATCTGATTCAGGTTGATATGAAAAAGTATGAGACATTCAAGCATGTTTTCAGTGAATTTTATGATGCTTTTCTGGCTTACAAGTTCTTCTTAAGGCTGTTTTATGTGGTCAAGCAACGAGATGACATCACACTATCAAGATGCATTGCGACCTTCCAAATATGGTGACCCCCTGGAAATTCAAGCCACAATACGGCCTTACTTTTGCAGTAAATAAAATCAAAACTAAAGGTCAGAAGGCAATTACTTTGCTTGAAAGTATTTATTTATATTCTGACTTGTACAATGGATAATATTTATCCAAATTCCAGAAATTTCCTTCAACATTCCATTTTCTACTGGGTCATTCCATGACTAGTGATCAAATGGCTCCCAGATGAGCTTAGATTTTGCTAAAAGTCTGTCAAAATGCACATTATGGCGTATAATGAATATCTGAAAAAATTCACCAGTTTGGATTTTATGGCCCTTCAAATTTTTGAAGCCATGCCCACTTTTCAGGACACGCCTGCCTGAGGTGGTTTTGGAAAGTCAATATCTCCATAAAGGAGATGCCCAAAAGGCTGAGAATCAATACTCTAGCCAATTCTGGCCCAAACTTTCAGAATCTGCACTTACTTTTACATTATCTTGCACCATTTAGCAGTTGTGGGTTCCCAAAGGGGGAACTTTTGCAAGACAGACCTCAGGGCCCTGGGGGGTTTGGAGGGAGCCTCAGACCACTATCCATTTTTTTGCAAGGAAATCAAATGCGAGTACAGCTCTATAAGTAAAATGCTTATGAACCACCCCTGATAGTGTGTTCATGGATTGATGGGGGTCTAAAAAGGATCTGCAATAGAAAATCCCAGAAACGGCCCCTCTATGAGGGCCGGAAACATATGTGGGACAGTACCCAGCCTAACCAACTTTTTACCGGTTTCATCTGTTTATAAGCTACAACGTGCATTATGTCAAGTTTTCATAAAATCTAAACCGGTGGGAGTTGGACCCTGATATATTTCAGGTGTTCATTATACGCCCTAAGGTTACTTTTGACAGACTTTAAGCAAAATTTGAGCTGGTCACCTGGGAAGTTTTCACAAAATGTGATCCCTATTGAAAAAGCCACTTAGGGATAGTTTTACAATCTTCTGCAATTTGCCTTTCATAGAGTCTCCTGGCTTACCTCAGCTCTTCTTTAACTTTAGCATTTTACAATATTCAGCCTTATTGTTCTTTAGATATATCTCATAAACACTATTCTTTTCCCTCAAACTCCTCAGAATAGTTGTGGTCATCCACTGAGGAGTCTCCTTTATAGCTCCTGGAATTTACCCCACGTTTCATTTACAGTCTTGCCATAAAGGGGTTTTATTCAATCTATTGCACTTACATATCAGCGCATCCTTTTAAAGGTTGAACACCTAAAATTAAAATTTTACATTTTTACGGAGATTCTTCAACTTGCCATGATGCATCAAAACTAACTGTGGAATGATCGTTTGTCCTCAGTGGCACCATTAGCACTACATTGGAAATTCTTCTAGGATCATTACAAAGCACTAAATCTAAAATTGCCCTCTCTTTTGTTGGTTGAGTGAAATGATCCACCACAAAATTGTCATTCAGAACATCCAGAAATTCATACTTTACCTTGTCATTATACCATTTCCCAACTGATGGCAAGGTAACTGGAGTCACCCATAATAATCATCTCACTTCCTCAACAAGCTTACCTTGAATTCTCAAAGAGCATTGCATTTACAGCACCATCTGAAGCTGGCAGTTGGTAGCACTCTCCTTTGTTAAGACCCCTCTCATGCCCCCCAAGCCTGATCCAAATATCCGACAACAGAGGACCGATTTCAGGAATTTCCTACACATTAAAATTTCTGTTCACATAAAGTGCTACATCCCCTACTCTCGTACTGGATGCATCCTTCCTGATAAGTTTGTAACCATCTGTATTTATCACCATCACCCTCTTAAAGCTACATCTCTGTCATCCCAAATATATCACAACATTTGTTAATCATAACAGCCTCAAGATTATTTATTTTTATACTTCTGGATTTTAAATGGAAACATTTCAGACAATTACTTCTGCACCTCCCCACCTGTTCCCCCAATACCTGCTGCTTCAAGCCACTCTCCTTGTATTACTGCTTTCAGAGGATGTCCTCACCAGTGCATGTAGCCCTGTCAGCTTCAATCTAAGGAGTCTGCATTGGCATATTCTTTCCAAACTTTGACCTCCCTGCCCCCCACATCCATAGTTTAAACAAGCCTGAGCTGACCAAAGCACACGCTGGCCCAAGGTGAAGCTACCCCTCCAGCTCAGATGCTGGTCATCAGGCTTGAACTGGTCACGTCCGGTTGACTGTCAGCGGTCTGGTTTGCTGCTGCCCGTGCTTTTAGTTTACTTTTATTACTTTATCGTTATTTTAGCGCTGTCGTTTTCACATCCTATTATTTCAACATTTTATTATTTTATCTTATCACTTTATCTCATATCGTTTTGATCATTTTATCATTTTTATTTTATCATTTTAATTGTTTTATCATTTTATTTGTTTTATTATTTTAACTTTTAATCCGATTAATGGCACTGGTTACCTCTCCGGGCTGCACGAGCTGTGTCCATTTGTCCCAGAGGAGCGCGGAGCTGGAGGGGAGAATCTCTACCCTTTACCAGATTAGGTCGTGATTCAGTTACATTGTGAGAAATAATACTTGAATCGCTTGGAGAGTCAAGGGAGGATAACGTTACTACATCAAGGTCAACCTGTAACTGAGTTCCTGGGCTGGTAACCCTCGGGTTTTTTCGCTGCGTTAACTAGCGTAGTCATTTGCGTGGCGTATCTATCGCATATAAAATGTTAACTGCAAGCTTCCGGGCACCTAGCGGAGAGGAGTGAATTCCATCTCTTCCGAAGAAAGCTGCACGTTTCCAAAATAAATGAAAATTGTCAATAAAAAATATACTATGAGAGGTGCAAACTGACTGAAGCCATAAATGAATTCCACTAAAACGCCCCATACCACGACATAAAGTCGGGATAGGACCAGAGATAACAAGTGTTTGCCACTAACATGGCAATATACCCCGCTGCCTCAATTTTATGTGTCCGTACGTACGTACGCACGGACGGACAGACGGACGGACGGAGCCCACTGCTATATCCCCTGCTTTGTGCTAATCGCGTGGCAGGGAATAAAAATATGCTTTCCTCATAACTATAGCTTATTGAACAAAGATATAAAATCCAGCTTCAGCAGTTCGGACTGTTGGTACGAGGTGTCATTAGTTCCAACATGAACAAAAATGTTCCGAACATGGGGATGTTTATCCAACAGGCTGGGTTTAAAATGTTTAAAACTCTGGCACCCGGGCAGCAGGTTGAGATGGTGGAGTTAGTTTGAATGTTCCAAATGTTTGAGTCCCCAATAATAAGGGTGACGGGAAGTCTCAGGGAACTGTCCGAAGACCGGGATCTCGCCGGGGGAGCGGCTCTGTCTGTAGACCTGGGTCTCGCCAGAGGACTGATCAGAGTAGCAGGCCGCAGGGAAGCGGAGCTTGCCTCACGGGGCTGGGTTTCCTCTCTCGGCGCAGGCGGCGGAGGTGCAGCCGGGCATACAGGAGACGGCGGGGATGACGAACACTCCTCATCTAGGATGGCAAACCTGTTTTCCAGCTGTCAGTAAATTTATTCCCATCGCTGTGATTAAGGACATAAATTCTCCTGCCTGGGTTGACAGTGCAGTGCGCCACCTGAGCAACAAACTACAATCCACATGGAAACGAGCTAAAAAACGCAATATTCCAGTGTTGTGGGCACAATTTCGTGAACTACAGAATAAATTAAAAAATGTATGTACTCTCAAGTACAATCAGTATTTGGATGTTGTCAGTGATTCTCTTGCCACAACACTGAAGCGTTTCTGGGGATTCTTCAAGAGTAAAACAAAGACAAAAAGTGTCCCCAGTTTTGTTGCTTATGGAGATAAAACTGCATCAGATCCCAGCACAAAGGCCAGCCTGTTTAATGTGGACTTTCAATCCCTTTTCACTCACCAGCCCCCACTGCGTACCTTTCCAGACATTACTGTTTCTAAACTTGCTAATTTGGGTAATGTAACAAATACTGTCCACGACGTTGAATCAGTTTTCACCAACCTTGATACCAATTGCTTGGACGTGGTTCAGGTTGAATTCCAGAGAACACCACTGTGGAGAATCTGACCCTGTACTTTCATAATAATTCCACAAATTTGTCTTGCAGAACTTAAAACCTATTCTTACAGATATCATCAGTCTCAATTGTGGACTATGACCACTGGACCCCTCCCGGCTCTGTCCAGGAGCTTATCCAAAAGCTTCAGGAGGTCTCCTACCTGGGCACCAGGCAGGCAACACACCGTACGAGACTCCCTGTCATGCTAACAGACTATACAGTCAACCCCTCTAATAACTGAGTCCCCCATTATTACTGACTCTTTTCTCTGGGGGGAAAGGGGGCCCCAGGGTTCCCTGAGGCTCATCTATCCCCTTGCTCTCAGGATCAGGGGCCAAGTTGAGTTCTTGCAAGGGCTGGAATCGATTGGCCATCAACCTCTGGAGAAGCTGCCATTGTACGGCATGCACACCCTTTCCTGTGCTGACGCCCTACTGTCACCCAGCTTTCTCTCCTGCCTGTTTTGAGATCTTTCCCCTTCCTGGCTTTAGAATGGAGCCCATCTCTTCAAACAACATAGCACTCAGTTACTGGAGCTCTGCCAATTGTGAACTAAGTAGTGCCACCAATTGGCTCTCGAGACTAAAAATCTTGCTGAGTAGATGCTCAACTGGCTGGCACGGAGGGTAGACGAACTCACCCTGGAAACTGCTCTCCAGCAGGTCAGTCATCTTGCAACCCGTCATATAGTTTTGGCCACATTGTAACCGCTAACTTTACCCCAATTTTCTCCTTAAATAACAATAAATATTACTGTTGAGATAAAGGCAGGAAGACCACAATTTACAAACTCAAGAGCCTTCAAGCAGCAATCACAACAGAAAACACAGAGAAAAAAAGCCTCTTTTAACAGGGGCTCAGCTAATTTACATAAGCTCATGCTAACAACCATACTCTGTATATGAACATGGACATCTTGTCTCTACTTCCTAACTCTGTTTTTAAAAAAATGGAGCCAAAATGTCCTTCATACGTACCTTGCCATCTTGCACATTCTGAGCCAGAGTCTTCACAGCAGTGATGGGGTTTGAGCCACTGCATCAAGGTCCCGCCCATACACCCACCTGACTCAGTCACAAACACATTCCCTTAAAGTTATGATTCTGTACCTGTCTGGTTTTTGTATTTATTATTTTTCATGTTTTTTTTATTTGTTTTTTTTATTTGGCATCTCCAATCCCACCCGAATCTGGAATGCCCAATAGGGGAACTATGTACAAAGCTTGCTAATTTGCGACCCCTTGCTGCCAACACAGGATAGTGAGACAGTTCACGGCTCTCCTCCGAAGCACGTGCCTGTCTGCCACTGATTCTTATACACTCACTGGTTGAATCTTCGCAAGTTCAGAACTAGGGCGGAGGATACCTGGACATTAACAAACCCAGAGTCTTCCTGAGGAGCGCCCGTCTGGCCAACAGGAGGCGCTGGAGCAACGAACAAAGCTGATTTTGCATCCTAAATCCGGCAGTCCCTTCCCAATTTGAAACCCTGTAGTGCGATGGCCAATTGTGCGCTACTCTGAAAAAGCTGCCGACCCCTGCCGGTGGGTACGACCGGGGCTCGAAATTATTTTTCATGTTTATTTCATCCATTCCATTGCTGCATTGCACATTGGCCACGTTTACATGGGTAGTTTACCTCAATCTGACTGAAATCGATCGGAATAAGTGAATCTGATTTGATCTGTATACATGAAGTTTAAGTAAAGAGATCCATGTTCAATCCGCGTTGACAAGGCCCCAGCTGAATCCGACTGTATTGTGTTTTTTTACCTGCGCATTACGTCACTCTGCGTACCTCACTTCACTAACGAGCCTCTTGCGTACTAGGAGCGCATGTGCGGACCAAACAATAGTCTTTATCAACACAATCCGCTCCACTCAGTCGTTTACATGGAGCATGGAGCGGATTATTAATCGGCGTAGACTACCTCTTACAATCCAATCCGAAATACAATCGGATCCGGGTGAATCAAATTAGCTAAGGTGTTTATATGAGACATTTTGAATGTGATTGTGTGACTGACCTTTCAATCTGATTGTAAATAGGGTTTTTGGCCCCATGTAAACGGTGCCATTGTCTCCCCTGTATTGTCTAATGTGAGTTGTGTTATCATGCCAGTGCACTCCCCTGTCTGTGTGCAGACACGCTTCGGGTAATTCCGGAAGTTTCCGGTATTTCACAAACTTCCTTCAAGTCTCGTTTTACCTTCCTTCCCGCTTTTATGAAATCACCGTATTTAACTGCTAGGCTGTTTAGTTAATTCTGGTAATTTTACTGTAGACTAATCTCAACTAACAGTCAAGTATTTTGATTAGGTGTGTAGATATCACTGTTTACCAACATAACTAACTCTGCCCTGCCCTGCTCTGTTCTGTAACTCCGCACCTTTTACTTTCCCTGTGCTCTGCTTTGATTACAGCTCACGCACCTCAGGGGCGCTTCCCTCTGTCCTGGAATCTTAACTGCGCATTCAGAACTCCTTGACCAGAGCGGTTTATTTGTGACAGGTTGCCTGCGTGGATTTTGTCCACGTTTTGGTTTTTGCCCATTGTTTGTGGTTTAGGATTTCCCCGTGTGTGCTTACCTCCGTTATTAGTCTCATCCAATTCACCTGTTCCCTGCATAGCATGTGACTTCCCTCTTGTCTATTTAAAGTCTTCACTGCAGTTCAGTTCTTGTCAGAAACGTTAATCTATTTTCATTTGTGCAGAGCTCCTCATATGCCTTTTGTCAATTGCGTCTTCATGACTGTTTTGTCTGACTTTCAGTTTGCCGTTGCCCTTCTGTTCCTGTTTTCAGTTTTTGAATTTTGACCCATTTCCTGTCTGACCACGTTTACTGTGTTTGGATTCCCTGTGTATGACCCTCTGCTCTGGATTACAACCACGATTTTGGCCTGCTGTCTGTGTACCGTCGCACTTCTGATTCACTGGCTTTGACCCCAGCCTGTTGTGGGAAAATATTGATCCATGTAACCTTAATAATCAAGTTTGTTCAAATGAATGAGCATTGAAATGTATTATTAAATGTATTATTAACAGAAGCATTACTATATTGATTTATTGCTGAATTGTTGTATTCATTATATATCTGAATATATTACTAATCAAGCATTATATATCCGAATGTATTAATAATCAAGCTTTAACCGATTAACCGAAACACTGTGTTAATCTAAAGCAATGTGAATCTGAGTGAATGGTACTTTTTCAGGGACGTTTCCAGGGACTTTCTGTATCTCATATTGAAAGAATGCAGGCACCAGTAATCAGTGAAATGGGGGTGCACAGACTATTCGTGCCTTTTGAAGGCCCCAGCTGCGCCATTAAGCTATTGGCCTTATCTAAAAAAGATTACAGTGAATCCTCCTTCCGGGTATTAATTCATACAGAAGGACAGACGACAAAGAACAAAAATGAGTTGTGAATGTACTTTGAGGTTTGGTCCAAACAAGCGGATATTGGTCAAGTAGAGTTCACGAACAGATAAGCACACAGCTGGAGCCCGAAAAAAGGGAAGATGGGCTATAAGGAGGAGAACATGGAAGGACTTCAGCGCATTCGATCGCCATCCTTCGATTGCCCTCTGATGAGCCAGAGTATCGGCGGACGCTGCGCAAGCCCCCCTCCCCTGCTCTACTTCGACCTCTCGCAGAGGAACATTCGACTGTATCATCTGATGGTTTGATTACTATTGTCTTTGATGCTTGTTGCCTTTGTTATGGCCCCAATTTGTTATTACAATTTACTACACAACAGCAACAGCAACAGCAAGGGATGACAGACACAATTTAAAACTTAAACAAATTTAATTAACAGACAAAGACTAACACTAACCTACAACTAAAGACCAAGATTGAATAAATACAAAAAAACTGAAATATTTACAGTCCCTTTTGTTGGGGTGGCTTGGTGATGTCCTGGGTAAGGAAAAAAAATGCTCAAACACAGGCAAAAATCCACAAAAGAAACTTCACAGGTCTTGAACAGAAATGACAGGTCTGGTCAAATGTATCCTTCTCCTTGCAATTTCTCCTACTACTTTACTGTCTCAATTCTTTTCCTTATATACTCTTTTGCAGACCCCACCCACATTTAGACCTCTTTTTTTTACTTTTCGGGGACTTGCCCCAGACATGTCCAGGACATGTCTAAACATGACTCCAGTCTGGGCTGAATAAAAAAAAAGGTAAATACTGCCATCCAGTGGCCTATATACACATTACACCTTCATCTGATTACATGCATATGATTTCTCTTGATTATGTATCCACTTACTTTCTGATTAAATGATGAAAACATAATGGCAAATATAAAAGGTGTTTTGGGTCCTTCATTTAAGGGCAAGCCAGTCACAAATTGCTCACACTGTCTAATCGACTTTTTGGATTTTGTTTTTGGCTGGCAATCCTTGTGTCTTCCGGTCCTGGCCAATTTTGTCATAACGGCTCATGGTTTTGGATGATCCCTGAGTTGCGACTGGTTCCTCTGAGCGTATCGTTACACTTAACAACTCATATCGTCTGACTGCCTGCTTCAATGTAAGCAGTCAACTCTGCATTGTACAAAGATAAGAGACCGGCGCGTGTTCAACACCTAACAACATTAGCTGACGTTATTGTAAGTCTAATATCCTCGATATTTTCTTTTTGGGTAATGTAACCAAACATTAGGCCGAATGAATGCCCCATTCCCCTATGACTGACAGCTTGTTTAAGAGTTAGCTAGTTTGTATTTTTTCCGAGTAGAGCTGTCCAAGGCTAAAATGCATTCAGTAATTTCCTCGTCCTTCACAGCTTTGCTCCGATGCGGTTAACCAGTGCTCCTGCCAGCCTCCACAAACTCATGTCAACTACTAGGTATGTGGCTAATGCATTGACTATGGCGAAGTGCCTCTCACAATCCAACCTCCAAAAAATCTGAGAACTCTTCAGAATAAGGTAAATGCAGTCTATGGGTTAATAGAATCCCCTCTACGTTTTGATTTTATTTCTAATAACTTAGCTCGGTGATCTGTCACTGAATTTGGATTTATTAGTTGGCTAGCTTGCTGTTTTTCAGCTGGTAGGTCACTTTTATAGGTCACTTTAATTAGCAACAAAAACCAATGGTGAATAAGCTCTTGGCTTTGAACACAGCATTGCTGCAAACAGAACATTACAAGATTTAAGTAAACAGATTTTTACCACCAATTTTTGTTGCTACCTAAATTATGGTAGCCTGTTATAGATTATTGTTTGCTGGCTAGCTAACTGTTTTTACTTTCAGCTATAACAGCACTGCAAATATGACGCTATATTCAGAGGAAATGCCTTTTTACTGTCAATTTTCATTGCACTTTCAAATTTACTGTGGGTGTACTAGGGCCTAGAAACGTATGCATGTGCAGTGTTAACGTTATCTCTTCTCAATGGTCACTCTAGCTCTGAACAGTTACCTAAAATAAGTCAGCTGGTGACTAATTCTCTCAGAGTTGCCGTCAATCCCTGCGGTCAATCGAGACTTTACCCCCACTTTTGATAGTACCAAACCTCTCAGTACAAATGAACCCTTGAACATACAGAACATACTTCTTTAAATGTCAGAAACCTTCTATGCAAAAGAATTGTTTGACACAGTTCACGTCATTAAAATGCTAGCTGTTGCTAACTAGTTTACTACAATCAGCTAATGTCACCAAAAGAACTTGTAGCAGAGTAAAAGCCCTCTGCTTAACATTAGTCTTTAATATAGCTAATCTGAATGAACGGCTCACACTCTGCAATCTAAACATGAGATCCCAACTGTAAAATACTACCTAGGTAGCCACGAACAGCTAATGTGACCAAGTGAAATTGGAACAGAGTGAAAGCCCTCTGGTTAACATAAGTCTTCAATATAGCTAACCTGAACTAATTTATGGCTTCCAAACCCTGCTGGCTGAACGAGACCCCAGATCCCAACTCAAAAACATTAGCAGTTGTTAGCTAGCTGGTCACAAACTGTAACTGCAGCCAAGGGAAATGAGGAAAAAACACTCTGGTCAATGCCAGTCTTGCTCTGGGAACTGACTATGTATATGTGGACGGTTCACAGTCCACATATGTAAATATTTGTTGGGACTTCTTCAGAGCGTGACAGCTCCTTCTACATTCAGCTGTTTGCAACAAATACATACATACCCGATTTACCCAGTAAGCACATATGCGTTGTCGTGATGTAATGAGAATGTGTAGGAAAGATGTCGTATTTACGTCGTTTGCTTATTGGCCCTACGTTTGTTAAAATGCATTTTACCTAATACTGATGTCTTGGCGACGTATTCCCAATGCGCAAACGCGCTCCATAATATGTCTCGCTGATGCAACTTCATTCATCGTGCCGACGTCGGCGAGACGTATGCGTGTTGTCTGGGTATAGACATTTTCTGCCAGCATGTGAGAAAGTGCTACACTCAGCCAATTTGGAAAATCCTCCCTTTGACAACTGCGCATACCCGAATGACAAGAATCATAGATTCTAAGACATTGAACCCCTCAGAGGGGTGATTAGGGTGATAAAGTTGATATTGTGCACATGCACATTCAGCCATTTAAAGATGAGGGAAAGGAGCTAAATTCAAACAATCATATTATTTGACCCATCACTGGGAATTTTAATTTCTAGAATACAGCTAGTCAGCAGAAAATAATCTCAAATAACAAAAGAGGGAGGGTATAGTGGAAGGTAAGACTGATTTGTTGTATTTTGAGGATGCTTTTTGACACCAAACCATCTTTATCATACATAAAACCTGGGCCGCTATACATCTCAAAGCAGCCCAGATGGGCAAATGTCAGTCTTTGATAAATATTGCTAACCTATATGAATAAATGACTTACATAACATATCCTGCTGACTGAATATGAGATCTCAGATCTCAGTTGATCCTTAGAGTTTCCTAAGGGCCCAACTCCAAGGCACACTTTTTTTTACGAGAGGGAAAAATCTATTTATTTTTTGCCCATATGTTTTGACCCATATATTTTTAGTTTATTTCTTTACAAGGTAGAGTAATTGGGATACTTCTGGCTGAAATTACAATAAAGTTCTCCTTTTTGTTAAGATAAGCAGACCTCTAATTCATTGGAGTTGCGCCCTCTGGAAACTAAATGATTCCATTTTAAAACGCGTTAGCGCAAGCTAGCTAACTAGCTTGCCACAAACAGCAAATACGACCAAAAGAAAGAGGAGAAGCATAAAAGCCTTCCGGTAAGTGTTGGTTTTGAATTACCACACCATAAAACCGGCACTGAAATTTTCTCTCTGCCCCAAACCGAAGGAAAAGATTTTCCCCTGAGACCAAATCTTCCTTTCCGATTATTTGAGCATTTTAACTTATAATGATGAACAAGATTAGGCGCCATTAGCTGACATTCATGCAACGTTAACTTAACTTAATGAGTCTTCTGCAGAAGCAAATAGCAAACAAGCCTGTATTTTTTACCAAAAAAAAATACAAAAACTAAGTGAAAGAGGGGTTCAAAAGATCGTCTAGATATGGTGTGGACCAGTGGCGGTTGGTGAAATGGCGATTGGGGAAGCTCAAACACATCGCTAAAAAGTAATGATTGGTCATGACCTGTTTTCAATAATTCATTTAAATGACCATTACAGAAACTCAGAAAACTCAACATTGTCAGGTGTGGTCAGTTTCATTAATGACGCATATCCGTCAACTCTCACGCATTTGGCATGAGTTTTTGTGGCATATTAATATTCCCCTGCTGTAATTAGCAATTATTCAATCAAAGCTTATGTAAAAGATTCTTGGGCAGAATTGAAGTCCTTGTGCATGGAGGCTAATCAGTTTCACATGTGTTGCGGTGGATTTCACCACTAGTATTTGGAAACTGAATATGACTCCGGACTTCTCACACTTTACTCAGGGGTTGGGAGCAATGGAATTGCATAATTTCATTTAAAGAATTTAAATGATCATGAAACACATGTATTGCTTCTGACCCCTGAGTAAAGAAAGGTGTGAGAAGTCCGGAGTCATAATCGGTTTCTTTATCACCAAAGGTGAAATGCACTGTAAGGCATGTGATACTGATAAACCTCCGTGCACAACGAGTTCAATTACGCTTGAGAAGCTCTTACATATGCGTTTTTTTTTTTTTTGCTGATTTGGGGTTGTAGTTCATTAATGCCTAAAACCTGAGAAAGTTGTTTTTTCTCCCATTGCTCTTGTTTTTACATTTCAATTGACTGGATTCCACAGCCTCTGTTGAATATTTGCATAATAACACCCATAAATGCATGAACCTTCATTTAAACGTAATGAAACTATATATGCATACAGTGGTGTATTTATTTATTTACATTTATTTATTTAATCCCTCAATCTCAAAAATTTAACTTAAGTTTCCGCTTAAGTAGCTTCAATCTACTTTTTCATATTATTTTCATTTTACATATTGCATGTTTCATATTAATGTTTTACACATTACAATGTCAAGTACATTGATATTCTCTGATGGTACATCACTCTTATATTGAGATAATTGTTCAAACTCAGGACAGAATGTTTTTATGGCCTCAGCTTTACATCAAATGGAAAATATTTAGATCTTGTTCATCATTTTATACGCATTGTCCTGTAATTCAGCAGGACATATTTGGCATCTTCATGAGAATTTAAAATACGAGTAGACCTGAAGTTTCACAGGTTTAAATACAGCACCCGGTTCTTTTACGGACCCATATATGGGCTCACAGGTTTCGTGGGGTTTAATTAATCCAAATTAGTTTACCTTTGTTACTGTGTATATTGTTAAACAAGAAGTCAGTGACAAAGTGTCACCGCTTTGACATTAATTATACGCATTAGCACTGGTGTGCTGTAAACTGACTATCCAGCACTTTTCTGATTGGAGGAAATGTTTCTGTGGCTGAAGCTGCGGATTCATTGGTGGAAAGCAATCTTTATTCGAAGGTTTCTGTTGAGGACAAGGAGAAATTAAACTTTGCATGTCTCTGAACATTGTCAACTCTGAAAAACTATGCCCAGACAAGCTAAAATATACATCGATGTTATAACATTATGAGCATCTCCCTAATATTGTGTAGGTTCCCCTTTTACCGTTGCCATTGTAATAGAATACGGGGATATTCAATTCATCTGTCAGTGATCATAATGTTATGGCTAGTCGGTGTATGTTCCTAAAGAAATTGTGTTATTTTTAAAAATTTAAGAAAAGAAATGTTTCCGTCTGAAGCCTCCATTGCATAGCCATGTTTTCAAAGCTTACAAATACATGACAAGCAGCTTCACTCCGGCAGTGTAATGAACAAGTTTCATCCTGTTAAACCACGTGTATTTTCACATTTCACGAGGATTTAGACACTCTTTGCAACCTGTAACACTATTTTAATTTCAACGTGATGTAACTGTGGACCAGCAGGCCTAGTCTTGATGAAATACACTGGTTAATTATCTGTTCTTCACCAATAAACTTCCTTTCATGCCCGTTCAAGTCTATCGTAGATCGGAAAGCACGACCACATTTAACAGCAGTCAAATTGACTCGCCTCCCATTGAACATTCTGCCAAAAGTTGATTTAGTTGGATGTATGGAAAATCAGTTTTGCCCTCATCTGGCTGCTCTAATTTAAGAAGCTGAGGCATTGCAATCATCTCCTGCATCTGACTGAATTTCCACAGTATTTTTTGGCATAAGTTAAGGAGAGGCTTTAGTTTGCCGGGCAACATCAGCTACAGTTTTGCCCAGTATTTCATTCAATTATTTCACTCAATGAGCTGCAAAGTATCCGTAGCGATGCTGATTTCAGACCTACACCTCTCACTGAGGTCTTTGTATTTATCTGTGTATGCCAATGTCCAAAATACATCACTTTTTACTGCAAATATGATTCCTTATGGTATACAGTGCGTGCGTGCGTGTGTGTGTGTGTGTGTGTGTGTGTGCGCGCCTGCACACATACGAGGATGCTTGTATGCATGTGTGATTTGCACTTGTATGGCATCTGTCCTTGCAGGTCAGATGTGAAAAGGTTTACCATGGCGACAGGATACAAACTGTCACTGCGAGACATTTGAGCACAACATCGTACTTATTGACTGATCAGGTTAATTGTACTTACATGGCCTTGCCACTAACTTTTCTTCCACTTTGCACATTTGTCTGTTTTAATTAAGTGGCAGGAAGGCATTGGACAACAATCAATTAAGCTGTAAACAACAAGCTAATTAAACAAAAGAAACCAGATAGTATTAACTGTATTCTCAACCATAAACCAAAGGTGACATTTGTGTTTGTTATTTTTAAACCAATATTTGAACCATTATTATTATTTTAAACCAAACAAAGGTTTTTGCAATAATGAAAGTAAATGTAATTTACATAGGCATGTTGGTTAAATAGGAATACGTTAGCGTATCCGAGGACCCAAACCCCCCTCCTCGCGGGCTGCAGTGTCTTCTGGTTTTTTGGATTTCCATGCAATTAGCACAGCAGTGAGGCCTTATACACCAGGCCTGCAGTCTCCTTAGCCAATCAACGACTTCAATTCTGCAATTAGGTGCTGTAATAAACCAAAAACCAGTCGCCACGGTGACCCCCTCAGGATCTGAGTTTGAGACCCCTGCATAAAGAGTAGCATTATAAGAGTAATGTTATAGTTACAGTCTATTGACAATTGTTTGTTTTATTCACAGTTCAGTTTTTTTCTGATGTCTGTGTCTGCATGTCACCGAATGTGGTGGTAAAATTTCATTTGGAGTTGATATTGTTATTTTTGACGCTGTCACAAACCATGTGTTCAACGGTATTATCTCCTTTCATTGATTTATTGTCTTACAGGGCATTTTTACCCACGCCCAGGTGTAACCCATTCTGTGCCCCGCTCCTTGTGTGTGGTGTCTGTGTTTAGGTTTATTAGCATACATTGGTCTTGCTCAGTTGCTGGATTGTACCACTTTGGCCCTCCAAACTACCAATCAGATAATCTTCCAGTACCCTTGCGAAAGCAAGTTCATGAACTAATGAACTGTTGATGTGAACTGTTTAACTGGACAGTTCATGATCTGCAGTTCATTGAAATTTCATGAACGGTTCATGAACCGTTCATTACAAAGTTCAAAATTACAGTTCATGTCTAGTTCATGAACTTTTCTACCATTTAATGTTCACGAACTGTTCATGAACCATTCATGAACCACTCATGAACTATTCATGCACATTTGTTTATGAATCGTTCCTGAACGATTCATGAACGGTTCATGAAATTTTCACAGGGGCAGTGAGCAAAGTTATTCTTTCGTTAATTTTCTGGTACAACATATTAATTGGAACAAACTCCCAAGCCTTAATATTGGTGACCAGGATTGAGGCCACATTCCTGTTTATCGTCTGATCCAGGATGTCACTCTCAGCCAGTTTATTAGGAACACCTCCCAAACCTTCATTGGTCTCCAGGATTGGGGCCACGTTCCTGCTAAACCCTTCAGTCCTATTGTCAAGCAGCCTTACTTCGGTGAGGCGAATTCACCTCCTAATCATGTTGTGCAAGACGCACTTAACTGATATGAGTAGAAACGGCCTCCAAAAGAGGTCTCTCACATTCGTGCACACTTCACATATTCTGTGAAAACTTCACAGCCAAACACAGCTATTTTACCATTTCACCGCCAGGAGAAAAGCCTGGCTCAGGGACGATGAAGGTATGGGCCGACTGCTTGGAGATGAGGATGATGGAGCCGGACTCGGGGAGTGTTGCTGATGATTCAGAGAATGATCTCTTAGTTTTAATGTACAAGTCACTTCAAAAATTCCAGATTTAAGCTACCTGAAGTACACTACACAGTACATGAATAGGCCTACCTCGAATGAGGCCATGACACAGTAACTTGATTCGATGATAATAAGTCAGTGGCTAAAGCGCGATCACCTGCCTCTGCCGTATGTATTTTTCAATCCCTCCAGGAAGTTGCGATTCAACTATTTAAGCAAGTTCAACCGATCCGTGCAAATTTTGCGCAACCTTCTAATTTTGTCCTCAAAACGCTGCAACTTTCAATACAACTTTTTGAAAAAGCTACTGCAAAATCAGGCATTTTATGCCACAACAATCACAGGAAAACCCCCAAATCCTGTAGTGGCTGATTTTTAGTTGGTTATTGCTTTGATGAACTTTTCTTCACTTGTTACCTTGAAAATTCCTTCACTTGTTCAGTTGGAAATAAACTGATTTAATTATGAACTAAAAACCTCTTTGTTGAGTTTCTCAAAACTTGCAAAATGCCAGATAGCAGTCCCCCAGGGATCCTATAATATGTTTCCTATTTTTCTGAGAAGATTTTCAATGCTGTAATCTGGTAAAAAAAAATGCTTTTCCATCCATTTACCTCATCCCTGCCCCTTAAACCCTTCAGATTCGGACTCTGGCCCCATTGGGGAGGGTTGTAGGCAGAAGGAGGAGGATCCTCCTTCAGCCTACATCCTTCCCCTTCACACCCATACACTCATCTCTGGCACTCATTCTCTGTTATATCTCTACAACAATGCATTGTTGAGGCCTGGTCCTTCCTAGTGAGATGTTGGTTAATGAGATAATTTGTGTTATTTTGCCTCAATAATGACACAAAATACACCAAAGCAGGACGCAGGATACACACAGCATGTTTTCTGTGATTTATTTTACCCTGAATGTGAGTAGTGAAGTTGTACTGATGGCTAATGTTTTAAAATAGCTAACTTTCCCAGGAATTCCCAGGGTAATGTGTCGGCTCCCAGGTGAGAAATGTTTTATTTCTCAGAACAAATATGAATCCTGTATTGAGACAAGGCTTCCTGCTGAACTTTAGACCCCCTTTCTGCATCCTCAATCATGCCAGGTTGCGAGCTGGGTTTGTCAGTCAAGATACCGTAGGTTCATAGAGAAGTGTTAAATTTATGCAAATATGAAATGGAAATCAAGGAAAAGCCAAACATGACTAAGAAAAGATGGCATTTTAACAGACAATATGAATGTAAACATTTACGGAGTGATTAAATTTGATTTTCATGCTTTCTTAGTCATAAAATTGCATGCAAATATGCAAATTATATCTTTGTATAAAGCAGATGAGACAGGGTGAAGATTTCATTGCTTTTGCGCAGCATTGAACTGTAAGAGACTAAAAAGTGACCCTGAAATCATGATACCAAAACAATATTTGGGGAGGTCAAATTTAAAGAGCTTATTTTTGTGTCAACCCTCCCAACTTTTCACAGCAGAGGTCAGTGAAACCGCAAACACCCATCAATCACATAGCAGCGCATGGAAAGATTTTTCTTCTTGGTTTGGCTCGTGATGGAGTGAACGGCGAAAATGAAAATAAAGACGCTAAATGAGAAATCACATTAGCCTATGCTCCTGTGGAGCAATGCTAATCTACTTTGCCTAATTAAAAAGAAGACATGTAAAAGGCATTTCACTTCCTGGATGCTGTGTATCAAGGGGTGGTATTAAGCTTTCTGGCTTTGTAACCATGTCTGGCTGGTTTTACCATTGGACCAGAGCTTTGTCGACAATCAGTGCCATACTTTATAAACTCGGGAAAAAAAGGAGGGGGATTCATGCCGAACTAGAACTTAAATGTTTACTTATGAGCCATGCAGTAATTGTGTTGAATAAACTGGGAAACTTCTGAACTGAACTTCGACTGCAGGATGTAGTGAAAAGCTGTGCTGTTTGGCAGGTGCTGCTGTTTACCCTTTCAGACCCCTGTGGAAAGCTAAAACACTGCAGCAGTTCACTAAGAATTATTACTTATTGGAGAAAGTCGGCTACTCATTCAGTACTAAAGTGCTAAAAAAAAAAAGAAAAGAATTTGACTCAAACAATCTACATTCAGTTTTTAAAAAATATAATTTTCTCATGAATTTCATGCCAAATTCATGGCAGACATCACACGTGTGTGATCCGCAATCTCTGCTCTCCCATAGATACATGGATACAATTGCACCCAGTTTATTACCTGGCCCCCCTCTAGGGGGAGCCAGGTTAAGCAATGATCATGTCTGTGTGTGTGTGTGTGTGTGTGTGTGTGTGTGTGTGTGTGTGTTTCTGTCACTCTGTCTGTCAGCCAGGTCTGCTATCTCTGATCGCCTTGTTTATTTAGCTATCAATTACATTAAAAAATTAATTCCCAAATGCAAAATATCCCGTATTTGCACCCACACAGCAAAAATAACAAGACGACAGTGTCACCACTATCCCCTGCCATGATCAAGGGCCATAACTCATTAAAAAAAAAAAAATGCTTTGACATCCACTTTCGAACTCAACACAGACCATGAGGAAATTATTAAGCATATAGAATTTCACACATCTAAGAAGAACACTTTCAGAGAAATCTTGTCCCCATTGTGGCCCGAAGGGATGGACGAAAGCGCAGACAGTCACAGGCCGGGCATAGTGAAAAGACGACAGTGACATTAATAACTTTCGTGTACCAGTAGTTTGAAAATAGCAAGTGCATTTTGGTGCTACAATAGAATATAGAACGTTCTCACAGGGGTTTTCGTAAAACTGGGGTGTTAAACTACAGGATTTGAATTTACTAGCTTGGCGATTGGAAAGTAGGAAGTTTGCAACTTCACCAACGGTTCAGTTTTAATAAGTTAAGAAAAGAAAAAGGCCATAATGAGTATGACCTAGAGTTTCGAAAATAACCAACTACGTTGTACTAATTTCAGGCATGTTTCTCCACGACTTAGGCAGGTCACAAAAGCCATAGCTAGTTTGTGTACCTCGCCATCATGTACAGCTGCATGCATGGCATTGATTGGACTTCTCTGCACTCCCATTCCATATATTCTATAATGGATAATCAGTACACTGAAAAAAATGACAATATGCTTATCACTGCTTAAAGCCACATGCTCATCTTCGATAGGATAACGATCGCCTAAATCACACAATAACTTTAAAATACTTTACCTTATAGATTAATCTCTCCGCAATGCAGTGATGCCTTTGAAAAAAATTAACTACATTGGGAAATGTTTGTATTTGACTGCCAAAGTGTGTCGCTCGCCAAGAAAACACACACAATTCCCTGATGTAGTACACACGATAGCGATTATAGCAAATCCCTATTATAGCGAATAGCGATTTTTATGCAAATATGACACACATACATCAAGTCAACAACCATCCAATTACAGCAGAGTCATCCAAATATCGCAATCATCTCTTTATGTCATATAGGCCTTATGCTAGGCTATTTACCTCGTGCGAATCCAAAAGACGACGACTTGGCTTCCTTGTTCGTTGCGCGACACGCTTATTTTTCCTTCCGAGTCTATTTTTAGCAACTGGCCAACAAGGGAAACCTCCTCAATAGTTTTATCTATATCGCTGGACCTGGGGGTTCTAAAATCGTGCAATTGTTCGTATTCGTTATATCCAGCCACTACGAAGATAGGAAAGTTCTCTAAAAAAATTCTCAAAATTAAGTCTTAATTAGTGAATCTGTGAGTATGTGGCTTTAATGGGTAAAGATATGCATCACAGGCTACTTATTAATTCAGTATTTTTCCAGGTTATGTGCAACTAATGACGTTACATAATTTATATTCAGTATACGCAAACAAAGAGTTTCCTTCCCTTTCTTAATTTCTTTGGCATAATTTATTTTCTTCAAGGTAGGCAGAGATGACTGGCATTGTCGTTCACCACACACAAACTTGGTTGCAATAGGATCAGGAATTAGTTCACGCTGTTTTGTCGCAGGACTGATACCATTTTAAAAATACCAGCCCTCTCAGTAATAAGGAGGCAAAAATGCTGTGATTATGGCAGCAAATTGAGATTACGTTAGTAGCGAGCGCAGCCCGCATTCTTCAACCACATTCTTAAGTTTTACAGGTCTTGACACGGGAGACCAGTGGAATATCAGTTCGATGGACTTAATACTCTTTATTTAAATCGTGTCCTATTTGCACATAAAAAAGCCGCACATTGTGGCATTGTGGTTATGCCGGCGTGTAAATTTTGCTTAAGTAGAAATAAAACAACAAATCTTCTCCATTAGATCACAAGACTTGTCATTCTCATGGAGTCCAACTCATGTAATGCAAGAAATGGCACAAGGCTCTTTGGATAGGCTGCAATTTAAAATGGCTGCACAATTAAATGGTTCAAAAATAACTGGCACCTTATACTGTTGATATATTTGACAAGATAAAATTGAAGAAAAAAAAAAAAAACAATTATTGCACATTTTTGAAAGCAAAAGGATTGCTCTTTGCATTTCTGAGTGAATGTGATATAATTGCCTCTTCCTTTTAACTTGTACAATGTCTGGCAAAAAAGATGGAATCACCACATATACAGGAAGTTCATCCAGCTTTTTTTTTTTTTTACTACATTGCAAATAAACAGATGGTAGATATGACCAAAAAAAATGTTTATTAGGTAAACGTTCGGGCCACGAGAAACACACCTTAAACAAATTCGATTAAATTACTTTCACTCCCTAGAGCCCTGTGTCCCCCTGGTGGAAACGCCGGCGTTACGGGGTTATTAAACACATAATTGCTTTCAAGCTGACCCTGTTTAAGATCACTTGATTAATAATCACACAGTTTATTCACTGAATAATGAAGACCAATGTATATGCCTGTGATTATTAAGAAATCATTTACACAGATCACTGAAGGGTAACATTGACAGCAGACTTAATAGTAATATTGGATGGAGGGAACAAATAACAAATAATCATAAAAAAACAACTAATTAACCCAGTGCTTTCCTTTCATCTCCTGTAGTAGGATTTTTTTAAAGAGTGCAACCAAATTTATTTTAAGATTGCACTTAATAATGTTTTCAGGGTTCGAAAGAATAGGTTGCATTTGCAGGGAAGCTTAGTTGCACACTGGTCAGGGCTGTAGCCAGGGGGGGTGCGAATACATGTCCCTTTTTGACTGTAATAAGTAGATCTCAATCATTTTCCTTTTATGACGCGTTTACCGATTATCGTAATTGGCAAAGACAGGGTTTCTCTCTCCTGCTGGCATTCGGCAGTTAAATAGGTTATAAAAAGCCTGCATCTCGAGCTATTTGCTATTTGAGAGTGGACAGGTATGCAATTTTAAACAACTTTGTTTTAAATACAGCAAATACGCATCCAGATGAATGATTGTCATCTTTCCTAATCAGGGTGAACAAGCAGCACCTGTTAAGTGTGGAGTGCTCTCGGAGTGAACCTTTTGTAAATCATGAAAATGACTGAGAACTGTCAGAACTAATAATTGTCTTAAACGAGAGTTTTGCGCAACTCTGTTCTTGTTCCGCTACTGTACTGAATTTAGCCCATGATTTAATCGCTATTAGAAAGCATATGAAGAGAAACAGTGTCTTCGTTTCCCAAATACGATAATCGGTAAACGCGTCATAAAAGGAAAATGATTGAGATCTACTAATTGCAGTCAAAAAGGCACGTGTATTCGCACTCCTCCTGGCTACAGCCCTGCTGGTTGCCGCTCGAAGCGTTCATAATTCATTTATTTATTTACCAACGCGTCTTTAGTCAAAAATTGGATTTGTGCATTGTGAAAGTTTGACGCATGGCATGCATTTAAAATCACTTCGTATGCATGTCATGCCCAGAACTTTCAAGTCATTCATTTGGTCTTTGCAGTTCGGGTTCTGGAAAAGTTGTAGGAAGGCCATAATATGAGATTGTATGAACAACGATTATCTAATTAAACAAGAAATGAGAAATTTCACTTAGTTACCATCCATGCAATCTCATTGTGGCCTTCCTTATTGACGCAATGCTGTATGTCAGAATCGTTAGTGGCAACGCAGGTAATTGGAGGC
Source organism: Gymnothorax reevesii (assembly GCA_029721435.1). Lineage (NCBI taxonomy): Eukaryota > Metazoa > Chordata > Actinopteri > Anguilliformes > Muraenidae > Gymnothorax > Gymnothorax reevesii. The sequence goes on along the minus strand of CM056590.1, from coordinate 10,860,292 downwards.
CCATTTGCTCAGTAAATAAATTCAGTTTGTAATCCGCGTCCATTTTTTGGAGATAGATTTACAAGGGTCAGTGGAACACTTCATATTCTTGCTCGGACAAAGTTTTTTCTATGATAATCTCTGAATTTACTCTTGTTTCTGGTAAAAACCAGTTTTTGCACATTTAGCATCAAAAACCGGGAAAAAAGATTGTTGCCATTTGAAACCGTTTCTTTTTCACTCATCACTGGGGTAGAAATGGTGATGTCGTTTTTTTGTAGTATAACATTTTGTAGAAGGAAAAAGAAAATTAAAAACTAAATCTAAACTTTAAATATAAATCAAATTGCTAAATATAAATCTAAATCATATATATATTTCAATATTTAATTATATATAATGAAATATATAATTAAGTGTACATGTATAATTAAGGATTTAATTTTTAAGATTTAAGGTTTAGATTTAACCTGTTTGCCAGTAGATGGCACTGCCAGCTTCGCATTGCTGTTCTGTGGGTCATACCCACATAGCAAAATTGGTGTGGTCCAGTTCTGGCCCAAATAATGCACTTTTACGGCCCAATTCTGGCCCACATACATAAAGGTTGACAGCCCTGTTGTGGCCCAAATCTGGTTTGCCAGGCCAGCACAGGGCCGCCTCGCATACAACCAGCCCACATGTGGCATGCCATCACAGAAACGGTGCCATCATTGCCAGACCTGGCCCCCATCCGGTGGACATACCACTTGCTATGCCATCAGTCGCCCAGCAGTGCCAGCTTAATGACGGATCCGGGCCAGACTCGTCTGCTATGTGGGTACATGACTTAAGCGTGAAGACAGCTTGAGCGCGTAGTCAACAGCACGCAGGCGAGAAATGGCGACGGCTATGAGCTAAGATTTGGCAACTGCCATACAGATGGCCATTTCCTTAGGTGTAAGGGCAGCGATATTTTTTTCCGTACCATTAATGTGTCGCCACTCATGAATTCTGGTCCCCCGCTTCACTTTCGTCCCATAATCACGTCAACTTGCGTCTTGATCACACTGACAAAATAAGGCCTCAGTTTTCGACCTGTCTGACTCGCTAGCGAGCTAGTTGGCTCGCTAGCTTGTAGCTAGCAAACTAAAGTGCTGTCAAACTGCATAATGTTACAGCTAGCACGGCAATGTATTTCGCTACATCAAGCCCTTCAATGACTCCAGTATAGGTACCTGATCTTTGTGTTTGGAAGCTTCATGACGAGATCCAATTGGGCTTTAATCAGGGAAAATTCCCTGCAAAGAAATTAAAAAAAAAAAGAAATTAATTAAAATAATAATGAACACAAATTGAAATCTGTTGTCCTAGCCATGGTCACTTCAATAAAATTAAGAATACAATTTTGTGATTAACTCGGAGGTATTTCTGTAATAAACAACCCCCCCCCTTATTTGCAGTCCAACGCCCTGTTCTCTCTAGTCTTGCTCCCAGCTCCCCCCAAATCTTTCAAAACCCCCCGTGAGGGGGGCTAGCGCCCCTCCCTAGTGAAACCCTAATTTAGCTGAATCTAACCAGATAACATAGCCATAGAATTCATTCAGAATTGTCAATGCCCAAGTATTTATGGTCCTGACAGTATATCCTGAGCTCACTGGCGCTTTTTTCCTTTCTAGGTATACACTGAAAGGTTGAATGGGCCACACCTAACATTTTTCATTTGTTGTTTCTCTGATAGTTTGGTTTTAATTTTTCAGCTAACTGATGGCTTACCTCACTGGAAGTGACAGTAACATTTTAAAGACATTTTCAACATTTTTTTTCATTCAATAACAAAAAGAGAAACAGCCATGCTCGCGTGGACACACACGCGCGTGCGCACACCCACACACACATACAGTAAATCTTTTTAGTTCTTATGCTGGACTTTCGCTCCCCCTCCATATGTGCAAACCACCCCCCACAGAGGGGACCAAAATGAATTTCTCTTGATGGCTCTCGAGTTCATGCTTCTCGAAGGAGTTCAGCTAATTGCGCAGAATGAGCAATGAGACTTGGGCTTCTGTAGTGAGGTGTGTCCTTAAACTATACAAAATCATTATACCTGTGCCATGCCCCGCCTTACCTGTCAAATGAGGTGATCTACTATGTTTATAGTCAGAAAACTTCAAAAAGCTGGGTTTTTGCAGATGTACAGGCAGACATACACTGGCGCTCACATATCCAGCCACAGAGGTCAGGGGTTATACTGTTGGTCCACCAGTAAAAAGAAGTTGCTATCAGAGCATTGAATCAGGTTGAAATTGAAATTAATTTATTCTCCACCTGAAATAACAGGCAATATCAGCTAATAAAAGAAATGGCCCCTAATTCTGTGGTGTCTTTTTTTAATGGCAGCAGTTTATACTCACCCAAGATCAGAGATGTAAAGTCCGAGTTCAGAAAGTAAAAAATCCTCCCCAGAGCTTTATTCCAACCACCTGGATTTACTTCTGACCGGAGACAGAGCCAATATGAGTGATCAGCTCATTCTGTGGGAGGGACGAAAACTCGCCAGGACTAATACTTTCTGACCCCTGGATTTTACACCTCTGCCCGAGACTGTGAAAAGTTTTATAGCATCGCTTTCGTCAAAACAGACAGTATCACAGAAAGAGGTTAACAAAGCACTGGCCTGATATCCCCCCCCTCCCCCCGAAACCTTTCCATATAAAAAATTTTCTAGCAGTTCAATTTCCTGCCTGTTAGTGACAGACTTAAAATAGTCACCACGTGAACACAAGCGGGCGGGGGACAGGAAACATTTCTGCAGTCATGAAGCATTTCGTTTGGAGCGATCAGAGCTCTGTAAGAGAGAGCTGTGAACAGCCGTACACCGAGCTCTGGGCGATTGTTGACATGCGATGTTTCAACGCTGATTTTTCTCAGATGTCTATTTTTTCTCCCTGTCCCATTTCCCTCTTGATTCGTACAGTATGAAAAATTAGACAGAGGTGTTAATGACATGCAAATTAAATATTGGGGGGGTTTGAGGAAGAGAGTGAGGGAGAGAGCAAGAGAGATACAGACTGACAGATAGAAACAAGGCCAGTGAGGAGAGAGGGAGAGAAAGAGGGAGGGTGTGTAGTCTGTATGCAAGGGAAGCGGTCAACTGAAAAACAAGAAAGTAGGAGCGATCAAAAAAAATTGAATTAGGGGGTGGCATCTCGCTCCTGGTGCGATATGAGACGCACGTATTCTCCAGCAGAGCGCATCTGCTTCGTGCCTTTCTCGCTTACTCAATGGAGATTGACAACTGAAGACATTATTTGAACATTTTGTGCTTTTGATCACATTTTCAAAGCAAAGCTACTGATGACTGAGCCTATTCTGACATCACAATCTACCCAGTCGTCGAAAAAAAGCCACCTGTCTTCTAGAGAGGATACCGCGATAACCTCAGTATTTTAGGTCAGAAAAATATCCTAATACCAACAACCTTCGCCATTACAGAACCTCTTTGGTCTGAGAAGCAACTAAATGGGGGTTGAATATCACGTCGCCGGCAGCGGGTGAAGCTTTATAAGTTTGGCGAATTGCAATCAATAAAGGACTGAAAAGGAAAGCTAAGCTAAATATCAGTCGGCTAAGCTAAGTTCTTCTGCTAGCATCAGGTGCTTTCTCAACATGCGCTATACACAAACTGCCCCCCCCAGTACCCCCATCTACAGTCAATAGTAACCAGTTGGTTTTCCCTCCAAAGGCTGAAACTGAAGATTTCACAAAACCACTGATGAATTGACTAAACTGCTGGGTAACTTTGTGGGATCTGATATTATTTTTGATGCGACACTCCCTGTGCGATGATTACATTGGGATCAAGGGTCTCAAACTGGCCCATAAAAGGGCCAAGGAGCTGCACTGCTGCAACCAAGCAGAAGGACACCTGATGCTACTAATCAGCTGTGCAGGCTGAGATCACGTTAGTTGTATCACGGGTGCTTCTGATTGGTTGGATTGAAGGCCTGCAGCCCCTCGGACCAGTTTGAGACCCCTTGAGATGTTACATGCAGTCATGTCTCGGCCACCTTCAGTCGAGAAAGTGATTCTTTCGGCTGGTCTTTGGGACAGCAGCCAAAAATATTTTCTCAGAGTAATGAACGCAATAGATTTTTCTCTTAATAATAATAATTATTAGGATTATAACTATTAATATTACAATTATAGTTTTCCATCAAGGCGGCTGGAAGACTGGTAAGTGGGAAAACCAAGAGAAATCCTGTCTTCTCTTGCCTTTCAGCTGTCTCCATACAATATCAACAAACCATAGTAATCGCGATGACCAGATCTCGATGTCAGCTGACATCAGTTCCTCTTGCTCAGATTCACTACTTTACTCTACGCAATAAAAAGGACTGAAAAATTTCCTGGCCCAGGGACACAAAACAAAGCAAAGATGCAGGGTATCGTGCCGAGCGCGGGTGGAACATGTTTCAGCGGTTCGCTGGTGGGGGTATCATAGCAGCTCCATGAATCACTGGCCCTTGCAGCGTTTTTCCTGTTCTTGGATGATAGAATCATTGAGTGACTCTTCAGTATAAATGAGGCCCAGTTTAAAAGGGTGAGATTTAAGTTAAGAAGGCATACAACCCAAAAAAATGAACATTATTGGTGTTCATCTATTTACTATTTATATTCCTTTTACAGTGTCCTTACACAGTATTACTGTAGACATAACTGGGAGGGAAACAGCTGGGGTAGCCAATATTCTTCGCACCAATGGAAGGTAAGTGAAAATGAGAAGTGATTTACAAGTATAAAAACAAGTGCTATTTCACATAAATACAAAAAGGAATTCTTTGGAAGTGTGACAGCATATGGTCCCTATCAGACGGTTTGCGCAACCTGAATAAAATCAAGAGATGACAGTATCATGGCTGCATTATCTGCCAGAGGGAGTGCAGTAAAATAGCCATTACTTAAATGATTTCTCTGGTAATGACTACAGCGATTATGAATAATCAGCATTGTGCTGTGCATTTATGTCAGATCTGTCTTTGAAAGAGCTTTCAAATCGAATAATTGCTCAGTGTATCACTTGGCAGTGCAAAAGGATGATGGAAACCACCCATTTTGTGCAGAATTTTTAGCACATCATGTGAGGTGAGGATGAACAATTTGTCAGGCATTAAACAAACCACTTATTCCTTAGTATGAAACTAATGCGGAATGTAGTCATTTCTATAAAGCTTCATAAATCCAGGTGAATATCTAAGCAGAAAATAATGAGCACCCAAATCTTTGAATTGGTATAAATGATTATAGTATATACAACAAATAATTTCTCTGAGGCATATTCAAATCACTTTATTTTTCAGTGAATGCTTGGTCTAACACTGTGAATATTTTTTTTAGGATCGGATTTTCAGTTTCAATAGAAAGTTACTGTACACTCTCAATTTTCAAGCAATTTGACATAAAGAAGTGTCACAACCTTTGTGTCTGCCTGATTGTCCCCTCCTCTTTTGCAGCAACGTGCATGTTGTTTAGAGGTATTTTCTCCTTAATTGGTTTGTTGTCATACCTGCCTCCCTTCGACCGATATGTTCCTCATCAAACCTCGGATGTGTGTCTGCGGAAGCCTTTAGCCAGAACTTTTTTTTCCTGGATAAACATGGCGGCGTCCTGTGGCAGCAGGGCTGGGTTCGATGTCAAATCGGTGAAAACATGGTGTTGCCTCTTGTGTCAAGTCACAAAGAAGCGTCACCACACAGATTTTGTGAAGGTCAGTTTTGCTTCCATTTTTAGGTGGCGATGTAGTGTGCGGGTTCAGACAACTGCGTAAATAAGTCTTCTGGCAAAGAGAATGTCAGGCGGGGCTGCATATCAACTCTCTGTCAAAGTGTCTGTTTTTCTTGATGAAGAGTAGCGGAATCTACCCAGTGGCATGCCTCCCCGTGCCCAGGTGTGCCTGTTCCCTTGCATCTCTTTGGCGTATATAAGCCTTGGTTCTTTTTTGCAGAGCTGCTAGATTTTCGCGCTTGATATATGCACTGAAGTAATCAATCTGTATCTTTCTAGTTTCGCAGTTCTCGTCTTTGGAAATAATTGTAACTTTAAGTGATAGTACCATACAAAAATACTATTCTTAGTCTTGTAAATTGGAACAACCACCCAAGCCTTTCTCTCAGTCTCCAGGATTGGGACCGCAATCCTCTTAACCTGCCTCCTCACTCTGTTCCTCTGCCCAGATTATTAGGAACACCGCCCAAGCCTTCCGCAGTCTGACAAGATTGGGACTGCATTCCTGCTGAACTTTCCAACCAGCCATCTCATAGTTCTGCTCGGGCGAGGGTGCTCTTCATCCGGCTTTTGTCCTAGGATGCCACTGGCCTGGCGCGGACATGGCCCTTACCCCAGCTCTTTACCCTCTGAACTGAACTGTCTCCACTCTGCGCCAGGCTCCATCCCTGTCTGTCATTACCATATTTCTATCAATCAGTGGATTGTACTCCGCCTCTGAATCTGGTTCCTTGTCTGGACCATAACAATGAAGTAATGCGCATATTTTGTGAAAGGACCTGTTGTGCTGTGTTTTCAAGTTACAATACTTGTTTTCTTGGATGTCCAAAGGAAGGTTTATGGGCTTTTTAGCAAAAAAAAGAAAACATTAAAAAAATTCTATGATTTTGAGGCAATTTGATTCCTGCTATTCCTAACCCTCTGAAAAACACAGTGTTCAACAGACAGTTACAATTTGAAAAGCCCCCAGCTACTGGTCAATTTCTAAATACTGATGACTGAACAAGTTGCTAGTTACCATAGACTGTATGAAAAGATAGACACAGCACCTGGGTCTGAAAAGTGAAGCCCATTCGTAAATCTGTGAAAATTGCATTTTATTTCATTGCCAGCAGATGGCGAAGTCGGTGGTTGCAGAAAGAAGTACGATGATATAGAAGTCTATGAGAAAATGACCCTACTTTCCACCAGATTTATATACTTTTTTTTTAATTTATATACATTATTTACTTCAATAATGATTTTTCACATTATTTTATGGTATCTATCGCAAGTTTCAAGTCTCCTTCGATATATAATGATGTTCATTTTTGTTAATTATTGTCCCAAATAGACTAGAATAAAGGATAAAGCCAGATATGCTTTATGGGGCATGGCTATCCCCCAGTCCTCGTCAGATACGGTCAGATCCACTTGTAAATCCACTCCTCGCTCCTCCCTGGATCTTCAATCCTTGCTCTCATCCAATAGAAATCTCATCCAGATTGAAAATGGCACTGTTGAAATTTCCAAAATCGAGGCTTCCTAAATGGTATGCTGAAACCAATGGGTGAAGTCAGAGTTGCTTGGTCCATCTTTTTATACAGTCTATGCTAGTTTACCCGCAAGCTATTAAACTAGCTTCTCAATGAGTATGGAAAGGAACCGTATGTAGGCTAGGCATGAATGGTCATTACATTCACAAAGAAATACAACATGCAGTGACAATAAAAGTTTTATTGCTCTTGGAATTAAAAATACTCAGTTCATTAAGTATAATCCACGGTTTGCATCTTTATAGTAGCAACCAATAACTAAAATCTTGTTTATTCTGAAATTCACAACCGCTCGATTGAAAACAGAGGGAATTCCACTGAAAACGGTCACCCATTCCATCTATTCCAATCGACTTATCTCCTACAATGCTTTTGGTTAAACAAGCAATAGTTTCTAAACTTACAGTCAATTTAGTAGCTAGCGAGCAACACTTGAAATTTAGTTTTAATAGTAACAGAAATTGGAAACACCTATCTAGCTACTGACTTTCCTTGAAAATAAATCCAGGGCACCGCTTATTTTCATCCTCCAAAAAGAATAATATGCCCCATTTAAAAATACATTTTAACCACTGATCCCTCACATCTCTATCCCTTTATCATTTGGAATCAAAACAAAGTGCTTTTGCCATCGCAGAGATGAAAACCCTGGCAATAGTAGAACCGAGCTCACCTGGACTGGCTGTCTGACTGAGGGGTGCCAAGGGCAGGTGGCCTTTTATAACTTTGTGTTTTAGGGCATGCCAAACTATCCTGCCCAGTGGCCACAGTGATGCCATTTTGTGGAGGGAGAAATGTTCGGACTACAAACAAGGTGTTTTACACAGTTTTGGCAAGTTGTTTTCTGTAGACAAGAATATCTTGACTCTTGAGTGGACTTTGAACTTTTTCGCTTTGTAGACCTTTATCTTACTCAATATACTATATAATACACCAAAAAAAAGTAAAAACAATAAAATAATAATGATCGGTGCCCTATAAAATAACCATCAAAATAGCCACCAAAAAAGTTCACAACTCAATCTTGCCAAAGATATTAATAATTCCAAAATTTCAAGTATTATCCTGTGGATTTAAATATTCTTACAATGTACCATGAGAGGTTTTGCAGGAGTTAAATTGCATAAATTTCACCAACATACTGTCAGGGAACACATTTCATTCATTCATTCATTTGACAAAGAGACCTGTGGCCCTGATACAAACACAGCATAAGGTTGTTCATGGAACATGTCCCTATGATAAATAAAATACTCATTCATTCATTTCTTCATTCATGCATATATGTATATATCAGAGCATTCAATAATGGGGCACATTTTTGAATTATGCCATGTACTTTTTAAATATCTTTATGTACATAAAAATAATCTTTCAAACTGGAAATCTTTTTGTATTTTTTGTGTTGCTGCGCATTTTATGATCCAGAGCAGGAATCAAGTGCGGAGGCAGAGGACAATCCTATGGTAGGACTTATTGAATATAATACAGTAGTCAGTGGGATGGAACCTGAAGGAGAGGAGCACGGCTCAGTTCAGAGGTCATGGGCGAAACAGTGTTAGTGTTGCCAATCACGGGCCAGTGACTTGCAGGACGACTGCCGAATGAAGTGCACAATTTTCCATAGCCAAACAATCTGAAGGCAGGAAGTAGTGGCTTAAGACAAACACGGTTCCAAACCTGATGACCATAGAATGATTGGTAGATTGTTCTTAATAAACTCCAACCCTGGACAGCAGAACATACTGGGGGGGGATTAACAGGTATGCTGTCCCAACCCTCGACAGAAAAACATACTGGGACAGAATTAACAGGTATGCAGTCCCAACCCTGGACGAAAGAACATACTGGGACAGGATTAACAGGTATGCGGTCCCAACCCTAGACAGCAGAACGTACTGGGGGAAGATTAACAGGTATGCTGTCCAAAACCTAGTCAGAAAAACATACTGGGACAGGATTAACAGGTATGCAGTCCCAACCCTGGACAGAAGAACATATTTGGACAGGATTAAAAGGTATGCAGTCCCAACCCTGGAGAGAAAAACATACTGGGACAGGATTAACAGAAAAATTCGGGCAGGATTAACAGGTATGTGGTCCCAACCCTGGACAGAACATACTGGGGCAGAATTAACAGGTTTGCTGTCACAACCTTGGACAGATGAAGATATTGGGGCAGGATTAACAGGTATGCGGTCCCAAAACTGGACAGAAGAACGGACTGGGACAGGATAAACGGGTATGCGGTCCCAACCCTGGACAGAAGAACATACTGGGACAGGATTAACAGGTATGCGGTCCCAACCCTGGAAAGAAGAACATACTGGAACAGGATTAACCGGTATGCGGTCCGAACCCTGTACAGAAGAACATACTGGCACAGGATTGACAGGTATGCAGTCCCAACCCTGGACAGAAGAACATACTGGGACAGGATTAACAGGTATGTGGTCCCAACCCTGGACAGAACATACTGGGGAATAATTAACAGGTTTGCTGTCCCAACTTTGGACAGATGAAGATATTGGGGCAGGATTAACAGGTATGCGGTCCCAACACTGGACAGAAGAATGTACTGGGACAGGATTAACGGGTAAGCGGTCCCAACCCTGGACAGAAGAACATACTGGGACAGGATTAACAGGTATGCGGTCCCAACCCGGGACAGAAGAACATACTGGGACAGGATTAACCGGTATGCGGTCCCAACCCTGTACCAAAGAACATACTGGCACAGGATTGACAGGTATGCAGTCCCAACCTTGGACAGAAGAACATACTGGGACAGGATTTAAAGGTATGCGTTCCAAACCCTGGACAAAAGAACATACTGGGACAGGATTAAAAGGTATGCGGTCCCAACCCTGGACAGAAGAACATAGTGGGGCAGGATTAACAGGTATGCGGTCCCAACACTGGACAGAAGAACATACTGGGGCAGGATTAACAGGTATGCAGTCCCAACCCTGGACAGAGGAACATACTGGGGCAGGACTAAGAGGTATGCGGTCCCAACACTGGACAGAAGAACATACTGGGACAGGATTAACAGGTATGCGGTCCCAACCCTGGACAGGAGAACATACTGGGGCAGGATTAACAGGTATGCGGTCCCAATCCTGGACAGAAGAACATACTGGGACAGGATTAACCGGTATGCGGTCCCAACCCTGTACAGAAGAACATACTGGCACAGGATGAACAGGTATGCAGTCCCAAACCTGGACAGAAGAACATACTGGGGCAGGACTAACAGGTCTGCGGTCACAACACTGGACAGAGGAATATACTGGGACAGGATTAACAGGTATGCGGTCCCAACCCTGGAGAGAAGAACATACTCGGGCAGGATTAAAAGGTCTGTGGTCCCAACCCTGGACAGAAGAACATACTCGGGCAGGATTAACAGGTCGGTGGTCCCAGCCCTGGACACAAGAACATACTGGGACAGGATTAACAGGTCTGTAGTCCCAACCCTGGACAGAAGAACATACTGGGACAGGATTAACAGGTATGCAGTCCCAATCCTGGACAAATAGGTATGCGGTCCCAACCCTGGACAGAGGAACATACTGGGACAGGATTTGCAGGTATGCGGTCCCAACCCTGGACAGAATAACATACTGGGGCAGGATTAACAGGTCTGTGATCCCAACCCTGGAAAGAAGAACATACTGGGAAGGGATTTACAGGTATGCTGTCCCAACCCTGTGCAGAAGAACATACTGGGACAGGATTAACAGGTATGCTGTCCAAACTCTGGACATAAGAACATACTGGGGCAGGATTAACAGGTCTGCGGTCCCAACCCTGGACAGAGGAACATACAAGGACAGGATTAGCAGGTATGTGGTCCCAACCCTGGACAGTAGAACATACTGGGACAGGATAAACAGGTATGCGGTCCCAACCCTGGAGAGAAGAACATACTCGGGCAGGATTAACAGGTCTGTGGTCCCAACCCTGGACAGAAGAACATACTCGGGCAGGATTAACAGGTCTGTGGTCCCAACCCTGGACAGAAGAACATACTGGCACAGGATTAACAGGTATGCAGTCCCAAATCTGGACAGAAGAACATACTGGCACAGGATTAACAGGTGTTCAGTCCCAACCTTGGACAGAAGAACATACTGGGACAGGCTTAAAAGGTGTGCGGTCCCAACCTTGGACAAAAGAACATACTGGGACAGGATTAACAGGTATGCAGTCCCAACCCTGGACAGAAGAACATACTGGGGCAGGATTAACAAGTTTGCGGTCCCAACCCTGGAGAGAAGAACATACTGGGGCAGGACTAACAGGTCTGCGGTCACAACACTGGACAGAAGAACATACTGGGACAGGATTAACAGATATGCTGTCCCTACCCTGTACAGAAGAACATACTGTGGAGGGACTAACAGGTCTGCGGTCACAACACTGGACAGAGGAATATACTGGGACAGGATTAACAGGTATGCGGTCCTAACCCTGGACAGAAGAACATATTGGGGCAGGACTAACAGGTCTGCAGTCACAACACTGGACAGAGGAATATACTGGGACAGGATTAACAGGTATGCGGTCCCAACCCTGGACAGTAGAACATACTGGGACAGGATAAACAGGTATGCGGTCCCAACCCTGGAGAGAAGAACAAACTGGGGCAGGATTAACAGGTCTGTGGTCCCAACCCTGGACAGAAGAACATACTCGGGCAGGATTAACAGGTCTGTGGTCCCAACCCTGGACAGAAGAACATGCTGGCACAGGATTAACAGGTATGCAGTCCCAAACCTGGACAGAAGAACATACTGGCACAGGATTAACAGGTATTCAGTCCCAACCTTGGACAGAAGAACATACTGGCACAGGCTTAAAAGGTAGGCGGTCCCAACCTTGGACAAAAGAACAAACTGGGACAGGATTAACAGGTATGCGTTCCCAACCCTAGACAGAAGAACATAGTGGGGTAGGATTAACAGGTATGCGGTCCCAACACTGGACAGAAAAACATACTGGGACAGGATTAACAGGTATGTCGTCCCAACCTTGGACAGAAGAACAAAGTGGGGCAGGAATAACAGGTATGCGGTCCCAACACTGGACAGAAGAATGTACTGGGGCAGGATTGAAAGGTATGCGGTCCCAACCCTGGACAGAAGAACATACTGGGGCAGGACTAACAGGTATGCGGTCCCTACCCTGGAGAGAAGAACATACTGGGACAGGATTAACAGGTATGCCATCCCATCCTTGGACAGAAGAACATAGTGGGGCAGGATTAACAGGTATGCGGTCCCAACACTGGACAGAAGAACATACTGGGGCAGGACTAACAGGTATGCAGTCCCAACCCTGGACAGAAGAACATACTGGGGCAGGACTAACAGGTATGCGGTCCCTATCCTGGAGAGAAGAACATACTGGGGCAGGACTAACAGGTATGCGCTCCCAACCCTAGACAGAAGAACATAGTGGGGCAGGATTAACAGGTATGCGGTCCCAACACTGGACAGAAAAACATACTGGGACAGGATGAACAGGTATGCCGTCCCAACCTTGGACAGAAGAACATAGTGGGGCAGGATTAACAGGTATGCGGTCCCAACACTGGACAGAAGAATGTACTGGGGCAGGATTGAAAGGTATGCGGTCCCTTCCCTGGAGAGAAGAACATACTGGGGCAGGACTAACAGGTATGCGGTCCCAACCCTGGAGAGAAGAACATACTGGGAAAGGATTAACAGGTATGCCGTCCCAACCTTGGACAGAAGAACATAGTGGGGCAGGATTAACAGGTATGCGGTCCCAACACTGGACAGAAGAACATACTGGGGCAGGACTAACAGTTATGCGGTCCCTACCCTGGAGAGAAGAACATGCTGGGACAGGATAAAAAGGTATGCCGTCCCAACCTTGGAAAGAAGAACATAGTGGGGCAGGATTAACAGGTATGCGGTCCCAACCCTGGACAGAAGAACATACTGGAGCAGGACTAACAGTTATGCGGTCCCAACACTGGACAGAAGAACATACTGGTACAGGATTAACAGGTATACCATCCCAACCTTGGACAGAAAAACATAGTGGGGCAGGATTAACAGGTATGCGGTCCCAACACTGAACAGAAGAACATACTGGGGCAGGACTAACAGGTATGCGGTCCCAACACTGAACAGAAGAACATACTGGGGCAGGACTAACAGGTATGCAGTCCCAACCCTGGACAGAAGAACATACTGGGACAGGATTAACAGGTATGCCGTCCCAACCCTGTACAGAATAACATACTGGGACAGGATTAACAGGTATTCGGTCCTAGCCCTGGAGTGAAGAACATACTGGGACAGGATTAATAGGTGTGCGGTCTTAACCCTTCACAGAAGAACATACTGGGACAGGATTAACAGGTCTGCGATCCCAACACTGGACAGAAGAACATACTGGGACAGGATTAACAGTTATGCTGTCCCAACCCTGGAGAGAAGAACATACTGGGGCAGGACTAACAGGTCTGGGGTCACAACACTGGACAGAAGAACATACTGGGACAGGATTAACAGGTCTGCGATCCCAACACTGGACAGAAGAACATACTGGGACAGGATTAACAGATATGCTGTCCCAACCCTGTACAGAAGAACATACTGGGGCAGGACTAACAGGTCTGCGGTCACAACACTGGACAGAGGAATATACTGGGACAGGATAAACAGGTATGCGGTCCCAACCCTGGAGAGAAGAACACACTCGGGCAGAATTAACAGGTCTGTGGTCCAAACCCTGGATAGAAGAACATACTGGGGCAGGATTGACAGGTTTGCGGTCCCAACCCTGGAGAGAAGAACATACTGGGGCAGGACTAACAGGTCTGCGGTCACAACACTGGACAGAAGAACATACTGGGACAGGATTAACAGATATGCTGTCCCAACCCTGTACAGAAGAACATACTGGGGCAGGACTAACAGGTCTGCGGTCACAACACTGGACAGAGGAATATACTGGGACAGGATAAACAGGTATGCGGTCCCAACCCTGGAGAGAAGAACACACTCGGGCAGAATTAACAGGTCTGTGGTCCCAACCCTGGACAGAAGTACATACTCGGGCAGCATTAACAGGTCTGTGGTCCCAACCCTGGACAGAAGAACATGCTGGCACAGGATTAACAGGTATGCAGTCCCAAACCTGGACTGAAGAACATACTGGCACAGGATTAACAGGTATTCAGTCCCAACCTTGGACAGAAGAACATACGGGGACAGGATTAACAGGTATGCGTTCCCAACCCTAGACAGAAGAACATAGTGGGGCAGGATTAACAGGTATGCGGTCCCAACACTGGACGGAAGAACATACTGGGACAGGATTAACAGGTATGCGGTCCCAACACTGGACGGAAGAACATACTGGGACAGGATTAACAGGTATGCGGTCCCAACACTGGACTGAAGAATGTCCTGGGGCAGGATTGAAAGGTATGCGGTCCCAACCCTGGACAGAAGAACATACTGGGGCAGGACTTACAGGTATGCAGTCCCAACCCTGGAGAGAAGAACATACTGGGGCAGGACTAACAGGTATGCGGTCCCTACCCTGGAGAGAAGAACATACTGGGGCAGGACTAACAGGTATGCGGTCCCAAACCTGGAGAGAAGAACATACTGGGAAAGGATTAACAGGTATGCCGTCCCAACCTTGGACAGAAGAACATAGTGGGGCAGGATTAACAGGTATGCGGTCCCAACACTGGACAGAAGAACATACTGGGGCAGGACTAACAG
This sequence comes from Gymnothorax reevesii, assembly GCA_029721435.1. NCBI lineage: Eukaryota > Metazoa > Chordata > Actinopteri > Anguilliformes > Muraenidae > Gymnothorax > Gymnothorax reevesii. The sequence goes on along the minus strand of CM056590.1, from coordinate 10,845,240 downwards.
TTATGCGGTCCCTACCCTGGAGAGAAGAACATGCTGGGACAGGATAAAAAGGTATGCCATCCCAACCTTGGAAAGAAGAACATACTGGGGCAGGATTAACAGGTATGCGGTCCCAACCCTGGACAGAAGAACATACTGGAGCAGGACTAACAGTTATGCGGTCCCAACACTGGACAGAAGAACATGCTGGGACAGGATTAACAGGTATGCCATCCCAACCTTGGACAGAAGAACATAGTGGGGCAGGATTTACAGGTATGCGGTCCCAACACTGGACAGAAGAACATACTTGGGCAGGACTAACAGGTATGCAGTCCCAACCCTGGACAGAAGAACAAACTGGGGCAGGACTAACAGGTATGCGGTCCCTATCCTGGAGAGAAGAACATACTGGGGCAGGACTAACAGGTATGCGGTCCCTATCCTGGAGAGAAGAACATACTGGGAAAGGATTAACAGGTATGCCGTCCCAACCTTGGACAGAAGAACATACTGGGGCAGGACTAACAGGTATGCGGTCCCTATCCTGCAGAGAAGAACATACTTGGGCAGGACTAACAGGTATGCGGTCCCTATCCTGGAGAGAAGAACATACTGGGAAAGGATTAACAGGTATGCCGTCCCAACCTTGGACAGAAGTACATAGTGGGGCAGGATAAACAGATATGCGGTCCCAACACTGGACAGAAGAACATACTGGGGCAGGACTAACAGTTATGCGGTCCCTTCCCTGAAGAGAAGAACATGCTGGGACATGATAAACAGGTATGCTGTCCCAACCTTGGAAAGAAGAACATAGTGGGGGAGGATTAACAGGTATGCGGTCCCAACCCTGGACAGAAGAACATACTGGAGCAGGACTAACAGGAATGCGGACACAACACTGGACAGAAGAACATACTGGGACAGGATTAACAGGTATGCGGTCCCAACCCTGCACAGAAGCACAGACTGGGACAGGATTAACAGTTATGCTGTCCAAACCCTGGACAGAAGAACATACTGGGGCAGGATTAACAGGTCTGCGGTCCAAACCCTTGACAGAGGAACATACTGGGACAGGATTAGCAGGTATGCGGTCCCAACCCTAGACAGAATAACATACTGGGGCAGGATTAACAGGTATGCCGTCCCAACCCTGTACAGAAGTACATACTGAGACAGGATTAACAGGTATGCAGTCCCAACCCTGGACATAAGAACATACTGGGGCAGGATTGAAAGGTATGCGGTCCCAACCCTGGACAGAAGAACATACTGGGGCAGGACTAACAGGTATGCGGTCCCTACCCTGGAGAGAAGAACATACTGGGACAGGATTAACAGGAATGCCATCCCATCCTTGGACAGAAGAACATAGTGGGGCAGGATTAACAGGGATGCGGTCCCAACCCTGGACAGAAGAACATACTGGAGCAGGACTAACAGTTATGCGGTCCCAACACTGGACAGAAGAACATACTGGGACAGGATTAATAGGTATGCCATCCCATCCTTGGACAGAAGAACATAGTGGGGCAGGATTAACAGGTATGCGGTCCCAACACTGGACAGAAGAACATACTGGGGCAGGACTAACAGGTATGCAGTCCCAACCCTGGACAGAAGAACATACTGGGGCAGGACTAACAGGTATGCGGTCCCTATCCTGGAGAGAAGAACATACTGGGGCAGGACTAACAGGTATGCGGTCCCAACCCTAGACAGAAGAAAATAGTGGGGCAGGATAAAAACAGGTATGCGGTCCCAACACTGGACAGAAAAACATACTGGGACAGGATGAACAGGTATGCCGTCCCAACCTTGGACAGAAGAACATAGTGGGGCAGGATTAACAGGTATGCGGTCCCAACACTGGACAGAAGAATGTACTGGGGCAGGATTGAAAGGTATGCGGTCCCTACCCTGGAGAGAAGAACATACTGGGGCAGGACTAACGGGTATGTGGTCCCAACCCTGGAGAGAAGAACATACTGGGAAAGGATTAACAGGTATGCCGTCCCAATCTTGGACAGAAGAACATAGTGCGGTAGGATTAACCGGTATGCGGTCCCAACACTGGACAGAAGAACAAATTGGGGCAGGACTAACAGTTATGCGGTCCCTACCCTGGAGAGAAGAACATGCTGGGACAGGATAAAAAGGTATGCTGTCCCAACCTTGGAAAGAAGAACATAGTAGGGCAGGATTAACAGGTAAGCGGTCCCAACCCTGGACAGAAGAACATACTGGAGCAGGACTAACAGTTATGCGGTCCCAACACTGGACAGAAGAACATACTGGGACAGGATTAACAGGTATGCCATCCCAAACTTGGACAGAAGAACATAGTGGGGCAGGATTAACAGGTATGCGGTCCCAACACTGGACAGAAGAACATACTGGGGCAGGACTAACAGGTATACAGTCCCAATCCTCGACAGAAGAACATACTGGGGCATGACTAACAGGTATGCGGTCCCTATCCTGGACAGAGGAACATACTGGGACAGGATTAGCAGGTATGTGGTCCCAACCCTGGACAGAATAACATACTGGGGCAGGATTAACAGGTATGCAGTCCCAACCCTGGACAGAAGAACATACTGGGACAGGATTAACAGGTATGCCGTCCCAACCCTGTACAGAAGAACATACTGGGACAGGATTAACAGGTATGCGGTCCAAGCCCTGGACCGAAGAACATACTGGGACAGGATTAATAGGTGTGCGGTCTTAACCCTTCACAGAAGAACATACTGGGACAGGATTAACAGGTCTGCGATCCCAACACTGGACAGAAGAACATACTTGGACAGGATTAACAGGTATGCGGTCCAACCCCAGGACAGAAGAACAAACTGGGACAGGATAAACAGGTTTGCGGTCCCAACACTGGACAGAAGAACATACTGGGACTGGATTAACAGGTATGCCATCCCAACCTTGGACAGAAGAACATAGTGGGGCAGGATTAACAGGTATGCGGTCCCAACACTGGACAGAAGAACATACTGGGGCAGGACTAACAGGTATGCAGTCCCAACCCTGGACAGAAGAACATACTGGGGCAGGACTAACAGGTATGCGGTCCCTATCCTGGACAGAGGAACATACTGGGACAGGATTAGCAAACCCTGGACAGAATAACATACTGGGGCAGGATTAACAGGTATGCAGTCCCAACCCTGGACAGAAGAACATACTGGGACAGGATTAACAGGTATGCCGTCCCAACCCCAGCACAGAAGAACATACTGGGACAGGATAAACAGGTTTGCGGTCCCAACCCTGGACAGAAGAACATACTGGGACAGAATTAACAGATCTGCGGTCCCAACCTTGGACAGAAGAACATACTGGGACAGGATTAACAGGTATGCGGTCCCAACCCTGGACAGAAGAACATACTGGGACGGGATTAACAGGTATGCGGTCCCAACCCTGGACAGAAGAAGATACTGGGACAGGATAAAAAAGGTATGCGGTCCCAACCTTGGACAGAAGAAAATAGTGGGGCAGGATTAACAGGTATGCGGTCCCAACCCTGGAGAGAAGAACATACTGGGGCAGGACTAACAGGTCTGCGAACACAACACTGGACAGAAGAACATACTGGGACAGGATTAACAGGTATGCAGTCCCAACCCTGGACAGAAGAACATACTGGGGCAGGATTGACAGGTTTGCGGTCCCAACCCTGGAGAGAAGAACATACTGGGGCAGGACTAACAGGTCTGCGGTCACAACACTGGACAGAAGAACATACTGGGACAGGATTAACAGATATGCTGTCCCAACCCTGTACAGAAGAACATACTGGGGCAGGACTAACAGGTCTGCGGTCACAACACTGGACAGAGGAATATACTGGGACAGGATAAACAGGTATGCGGTCCCAACCCTGGAGAGAAGAACACACATTTGGGCAGAATTAACAGGTATGTGGTCCCAACCCTGGGCAGAAGAACATACTCGGGCAGCATTAACAGGTCTTTGGTCCCAACCCTGGACAGAAGAACATGCTGGCACAGGATTAACAGGTATTCAGTCCCAACCTTGGACAGAAGAACATACTGGGGCAGGATTAACAGGTATGTGGTCCCAACACTGGACAGAAGAACATACTGGGACAGGATTAACAGGTATGCCGTCCCAACCTTGGACAGAAGAATATAGTGGGGCAGGATTAACAGGTATGCGGTCCCAACACTGGACTGAAGAATGTCCTGGGGCAGGATTGAAAGGTATGCGGTCCCAACCCTGGACAGAAGAATATACTGGGGCAGGACTAACAGGTATGCAGTCCCAACCCTGGACAGAAGAACATACTGGGGCAGGCCTAACAGGTATGCGGTCCCTACCCTGGAGAGAAGAACATACTGGGGCAGGACTAACAGGTATGCGGTCCCAACCCTGGAGAGAAGAACATACTGGGAAAGGATTAACAGGTATGCCGTCCCAACCTTGGACAGAAGAACATAGTGGGGCAGGATTAACAGGTATGCGGTCCCAACACTGGACAGAAGAACATACTGGGGCAGGACTAAAAGTTATGCGGTCCCTACCCTGGAGAGAAGAACATGCTGGGACAGGATAAAAAGGTATGCCGTCCCAACCTTGGAAAGAAGAACATACTGGGGCAGGATTAACAGGTATGCGGTCCCAACCCTGGACAGAAGAACATACTGGAGCAGGACTAACAGTTATGCGGTCCCAACACTGGACAGAAGAACATGCTGGGACAGGATTAACAGGTATGCCATCCCAACCTTGGACAGAAGAACATAGTGGGGCAGGATTTACAGGTATGCGGTCCCAACACTGGACAGAAGAACATACTGGGGCAGGACTAACAGGTATGCAGTCCCAACCCTGGACAGAAGAACATACTGGGGCAGGACTAACAGGTATGCGGTCCCTATCCTGGAGAGAAGAACATACTGGGGCAGGACTAACAGGTATGCGGTCCCTATCCTGGAGAGAAGAACATACTGGGAAAGGATTAACAGGTATGCCGTCCCAACCTTGGACAGAAGTACATAGTGGGGCAGGATAAACAGGTATGCGGTCCCAACACTGGACAGAAGAACATACTGGGGCAGGACTAACAGTTATGCGGTCCCTACCCTGGAGAGAAGAACATGCTGGGACAGGATAAACAGGTATGCCGTCCCAACCTTGGAAAGAAGAACATAGTGGGGCAGGATTAACAGGTATGCGGTCCCAACCCTGGACAGAAGAACATACTGGAGCAGGACTAACAGGAATGCGGACACAACACTGGACAGAAGAACATACTGGGACAGGATTAACAGGTATGCGGTCCCAACCCTGCACAGAAGAACAGACTGGGACAGGATTAACAGTTATGCTGTCCAAACCCTGGACATAAGAACATACTGGGGCAGGATTAACAGGTCTGCGGTCCCAACCCTTGACAGAGGAACATACTGGGACAGGATTAGCAGGTATGCGGTCCCAACCCTGGACAGAATAACATACTGGGGCAGGATTAACAGGTATGCCGTCCCAACCCTGTACAGAAGTACATACTGGGACAGGATTAACAGGTATGCAGTCCCAACCCTGGACATAAGAACATTCTGGGGCAGGATTAACAGGTCTGTGGTCCCAACCCTGGACAGAAGAACATACTGGGACAGGATTAACAGGTATGCGGTCCCAACCCTGGACAGAAGAACATACTGGGACAGGATTATTAGGTATGCGGTCCCAAACTTGGACAGAAGAACATACTGGGGCAGGATTAACAGGTCTGCGGTCCCAACCCTGAAGAGCATGAGAACGGCTGGTTCCTGTTTACTGGACTAGGAAGTAACTGTCCATAAATTATCATCATTAATGATTATGTTTTCTTCTTTTAAGAGGTTTACCAGTTAATACTGACTGGTTCCAAGCACACGTAGCAAATGACAATCCGGCAACTTGCAACTCAAAGGAGGGGGTATAAATATGTAATGGATACCAGAGATGAGGTATTAATGAAGTGCGACGCAGGGATGATGTGAGCACACAAACCAATCAAAGGAGACATTATTTCTGATGGGCATTCAAGTCGCTGAATGGGAGGAGACACAGATGGCAGTGAAACGAGGGTTTGTCCCCGTGGGTGTGTCAAGCAGATTGTCCGCACGTTGTGCACATAACTATCATAACAATGAGCCCCTAAAATATCAATAAAATATTGCACTGCTGACTTGAAATCAGGTTTTTTTTAGTCAACTGTACAATCACTTTCCACTGCTTCAAAATAGCAGTGTCCCAACAGTGCTCCTGAACACTTCTCATTTTAACACTTTGACTGCTGACTACAAGATTACTCGTAATGGCTGGTCAGGGCCGGTGCTAGACCTGAAAATTTGGGGGCAAATATCCATCCCTTTATTGACAACAATTAGTCTTGGATAGTCCTGGTTTTCCTTGATTGACACGTTTTTCAATTTAAGAATAATCAAGTGGCAACTGAAGACACAGCTTCTCTCCCCCATGTGATCTCACAGCGACAAAATAATTGTTTGCATTCAGTACAGAAAAATAATTTATTAGGTCTATGCACTGATACTCAGCGACGGCATTTCAGAACTCTTCAGCAAATTAAGGTAATTCTGGTGACTCGTACGTGGTTTTGTCATTTTAATTTTCCAATCGGACAGCTGTCTATTTTTTACAGCAAGTTGCGTGACCGTGCTGCTGAAACAGGCGTAAGTACTTGTCGCCGAAATCACCTTCATTCGCAAAAGAATTCTGAAATGCTGCTCTCGCTGGAAAAAAATAATCGTTGCTGAGTGCCAGTGCATAGACCTATTTATGATTGAATTATTTTTCTGTTCTGAATGTGACATAGCTCCAAAAAGTGGCGCATATTTTATTATAATGGACATCTATTACTGTGACAAATTTCACAACCTTTAACAAAACGTTCTGCGGGCTGCTTTTGACTAACATCGCAGAAGACAATGAACAAACTAATGGCTGTTCTAAAAACTAATAGCTGCACCTTTGGCGCTTGACTCTTAAATAAATAATGAAAAGAGAAGATTTTTTTAAAATGTTGTGACTTCATTAAATTAATGCCTTTGCATAATATACTTGAAAGATTTACAAGGCTTTTATCCCTCAGACCTGTCATTGAGAAAAATAGTTTAGCTGATGCTTTTAGTTTGATTTGTGTCTTTTCTCGATGCCATTGTGAAAGATATCATTCATGCTGTATTCTTTCTTGAGCTGTTCAGATGGATTATGAAAAAGGCATTAATTACAATGAAAGCTTTCATGTAAATGGATTGAAATGTTTCTATTTACATTTTAAGGTAATGACAGAGAGGCAGCCAGTGAGAATGAGGATAATGTTTGTCTTCATCTTTTGTGTCTTCCATAACCTTCATCGCTCCGAAATACAGTTTCCACCTTAAAACATCTTGGAGTAGTAGTTCTGAAATGTTTTAGGAATATACACTTACAGTATTGCAATAAGTAAATGAATTAATGAATTAACCCTTACATTCTGTTTGGGTCATAATGAATTAACCCTTATATACTGTTTGGGTCATAATTAATTGATTGATTGATTGATTGATTAATTAAGAGTATCCAGAGTATCATCAGATGGCCATAAAATCAGCGGGACTGCATTGTTATTTGCGATATCAATGAAAAAAAAAAAACCTTTGAGTAAAATGTAGTTATTTTGCATTCATCTCCACACCGGCTTCTCCAATCCAAACTTGTGTGGAATCAGCATTTTCTTTTTTCTGAAGATGGAGATGTGGGGACCAAACGGGCAAACTCATCACTTTGTGAATATCCTTGTCAGGAACGATTAATATTTGATGCTTTGCACTGAAGGCAGGCAGGACAGCCTCTCAGCAGCGCTGGTGAAGGGCAAAATATACGGTCGTCTTGGAGTCAAAATATGGTGCGGTGGTGGGATTTCTGGGCGAATGACCACACCAGTGGAGTCTGGCTAGCACTTAGAGTACTTATTAAGTTGTCTAGGTGATGTTTTAACAGGGATAATATTAGTGAAGTAGGTATATAAATGATTGGATTGTGCATAAGCCGACGCTATAAAATACATTTCTTACACATTAATTATGCGATTTGACAAGCACGAAAAATGTGTTGGCGTAGGGACTAAATAGGAAACATTCATATCTTTATTGTATTTACAATAATTTTAATTACTGTGACTGAGAGAATAATTGCCAGCCATGCATGTCACAGCTGAGGTGATGGACATGTGGAGTGTATTGTGTTTGATTGTAATGGTGCAGATCTAATCTAAACACGACCAGCAATACAGCCTCACGTCAGATTGTTTTGATTCATACCAATATGCCTCAGGATTTTATAAACGCCAGCAATGACAAAATAAACAAATAAATTAAAATGCTCGTAACATTCCTGGATTCTGGAAGAGAGTTCCCATGTTTGCCAGTGATTGACAGGCCTGACATATGGAATAGTTCACAAATTCCCAGGTGAATGGCAGATGGAGAGAGTGGAGAGGCGGATAAACTTGCCTTCGAGGCTGTGTTGGATTTTATATGCAGCGCTTTTGATCAAAAGGAATCCAGATCCCTCACACTAAATTTAGCACCAGTGGCAATTAGTCCTGGAGTCAAACAGTCCTCTCTGGTGCAGCTGACAAATAAAAACTTAACAACTGAGACATACCATGCCTAAATGTAAGGTTTTCTGTGTGTGTGTGTGTGTGTGTGTGTGTGTGTGTGTGTGTGTGTGTGAGTAAGTGCTTGTGTGTGTGCATGTGCGTGTGTGTGTGGGAACGGCGTGCATAGGTATGTGTGCTTTAGTGCTTGTTTGAAGACGGGCGCATATTTCTTTGCGAGTGTGATGGCATGTGTGTCTTCATACTATTTCTGCATGCTTATATTAAGCGATAATTTGTGTATCCGTCACTGTGTGCATACATCAGTAAGAGTTTCTGTGTGAATACTTGTGAATGAGGTCCTTTGTGAGACAGTACCGTGTGTGTGAGTGTGTGTGTGTGTGAGAGAGAGAGAGAGAGAGAGAGAGAGCATGTGCGTACGTTTGAGCGCCTGTGTGTGTACAGGTATATGTGCTGAAGTGTTCGTGTGAAGATGGGAGCATGTGTCTCTGCATACTATTTCTGCATGCTTACACGAAGAAATAATTAGTGTATCAGTCACTGTGTGTGTGTATCAGTATGAGGTTGTGTGTGTATATTTGTGAATGAGAGGTTCTTTGTGTGACAGTACTGTGTGTGTGTGGGTGTGTGTGTGTGTGTCCCTCTGAGGCCAGGAGAGATATTTGTGCTTAAACAATGACAGAAGACGGAGTGTTTGTGATGACTGGCTTGTTGGATAATGTAATTAATGCACATACTATAATGAGCCTATTGTTTAGTTGTATTTAGCACACAGGAGACTCGGGCCTTGAAAATACTGAGAGCATACAAGAGAGAGCGGGCCAGACTGTGTGTGTGAGTGTGTGTGTGTGTGTTTCTAAGACAGGTTAATAGATTGTCCCCACGGTCAACACTTTCAAGGTTTGCAGTGGTTACTATTGCAGCATAAACACCAACCTGACAATATGGAGAACTGCAATAATTCCTGTGTAAAATTCTCTTACAGAGTAGCTGGAAGGAGTTTTTTAAAATACAGAATCAATCAATGGACCTGGGTTGAATCTTATTAAATGAGTATGGAAACCACTCTGATTTATTATTATTATTATTATTATTATCATTATTATGAATAACAACAATAATAATCATTATTATAAAAAGAGTAGGTGAAAGAGCATCTCGTTCTGATTTGGTTTCTCCATACATTACAGAAATCCCTGAAATGAATGAGTGGCCCTCCCAAAGTGTGCAGTTGTGATTGTGCTTGACCTTAAGTTCCTTCAGGTATTCAGCATCAGGATTTCTGCAGTCACTGTAGCTTCAGAGATGGGGGAGAGAAATGTCTACAGACAGCCCATCAAAACCTGCTCTTTGTTTATTTATCAATAATTGAGCATCACTGAAGACGGAGGCGAGAGTTTGTCACAGGGGAAATACTCTCCACACATGGAGGTTTAGGCTAAACGGTGTCTTCACTTCTCTCTGATGTCAGAGGGGTGCCGAATGCCAGAGCTGGGAAGATTTTCGGTGGTGAGTTATTGTCTGCCATCGCTGAAGGGGCTATATATTTATGAGTCTGGAGACGTGTTGTATGCAGTAGTGCTGCATCGCCTTTCAACAGCATGACTCTGTGTGTGCGTTTGTGTGTGTGTGTTCGTATGTGTGTGTGCGTGTGTGTGTGTGTGTGTGTGTGTGTGTGTGTGTGTGTGTGTTCGTGTGTGTGTGTGCGTGTGTGAGTGTGTGAGTGTGTCCGTTAGAGCAAAATGCAAAAAAGGAGATAAAGATAGCGAAAAGGATATGACTTGCATGTGTTTATACATTAAGTCTGCAGTTTTGGGGGTGAACACAGTCCAAGCAAAAGCGATAAGTAAAGTGATTAAAAGCTGCATTGCGAGGTCACCAGCACATTTGTCATTAGCCGCCCCTATGGATGGTACATTTCAAGGCTACACAGATCCACAGTCACTTCAGGATAAGCCACTTTTGGAACATCTTCTTCAGTTGTCTATTTACCCCGAGCTATCTTTTACGAAGGGTTACATGTTCTGTTTTTACTGAACTCAATTACTCTTGTACTTTTGGATATTTGCTATAAGTAATCCAAGCTACCTTGCAAGTTAACATTTTGATTTAGCCAAAGGTAGGCAGGTTCTGTTTTAATAAAGACGACAACATGGTAATGACAGCTGTAGCAAGCTGTTTCCTGGTAATGAACTTCTTAAATAAGTGCACATAAATATGATTTTATGATTTACAATTACGTGGTTAGTAAATATTTTCCCAGCAGACCTTATGCTTATGCTGTCAGAACAGAAGTAGGCATTGTTGTCTTTTTTCTCTTCTTCTATGGAAATAATTCAGGAGTGGAACCTCCTAACATGGCTGATAGCAGAGTCCTCCGGGGCTGACTAAAATAAGTTATTGAAGCAAACGTGTCTATTCAGTCGAGCTGCGGAGGAGAGGAGAGACAAATCTGTAACGAGAGAATGATTACAGCGTTCTCTGGTGATTGTGTTGGACGGCGCTGTTCCATATGTTTGAAAATTATGAGTTGTCGTTGGTAAAGTAGAGGACAATGATTAGAAGAAATACTGTGGCAGCACTATTCCCTAAAGTATTTCAGCATCTTTTTTTGACATTTGTTTTTCATTTCTTAAATTCCTACCTGGGGGAATTACCAATATAAAAATATTGTGCGGTATGGACCTTCCCTCCATGCTAACTGTGCAGAAGGTGCTAATTGTGGCTTTTTTCCTTTTGTAATTTTCCTGACAAAAGGCACATTCTTATGACTAGGACTATTATGAGGTCAATATTTGCATCTGCAGAGGATTTTTATGAAGTCCCCCCTGCTTTCATTAATGGTTTGTAATGCAAGTGCAATCCAAAGGGTCATTCCCCGTACTGGCTAGATTTAAAATAAAACCCAGTGGGTAAACATCTTTAACTTTAACTTTAGCTTGTTAAATTTATTTGTCATCAATTGATGAGCCAGTGTTTCTCCAATTTCTTCCTATTCAGGATGTAAAATGGGAAGGGAAATTGCTGCTGTGATTTAAATAAGCTTATTTGTATGCTATATACTGGCATTTTGACACTGCACACACTTCAGTGTGCACAATTCACTGTATACGGACATATATACCAACAAATTAAAGCTGCCATTTTTGCAAGTCAGTTTTTAATAATTTGTCTAGTTACAGAGTGTATAATTGAAAGGAGAGCAATCGAATGGTTGTTGAGACATTTGAAGAAGGAGAGTGGTTCGGTAGAATGATTCATCGGACATTGTTGCAGCTCAGTGCTAGCGTCCACTGCTAGCGTGGGCCTTTCCCAGTGGTGAACAGGGCTGAAATATAAGTTTGTTAGAGGGCCAATACAGAAATATATGGGGTCAGTAAATGCCATATTGGCCGAGGCATCAGCTGAGCCCAATATGCCATTTACTGATCCCCATTTTGTATATTTCCGTATTGGCCCTCTTACAAACTGTGTAACATATTTATCCCACTGAAGGTCTTTTTTTCACATGCATGCTATTTCGGCTGCTGCGGAGATGCTAAGGGAGATAATCTACTCACGCACCCTGTATGAGGCTCGGAGACGTAATACGGGAATATGCGGGGTTTCCATGTGACTGCTATCGACCAATGCTATCCGAGTATTCTTGCCTGAGGTGGGATAATAGCTTATCCAAGGCGCTCTAAGAGAGTGGCTCCTGAGGTTACACCCTCGCTGCCTCCGCTTTCCTTCAACGCAGCTTTCAAAATTTCATTCTGTTCACTCCTGATGGTGGAGATCGAGCCGAATTGTTCCGTCGGGCTTTACTCTTCCTCCAAAAGCAGTCGGAAGAAGCCAGTGTTTTTACCATCACGAATGAGGTCACATGCAATGCACATAACGAAACCAGCTGAATCAACATTCAATATCGAAATATTGACAGGCTCCCGAAGAATTATGGCTGGTTCATAATGTCCACCGGTAACTCGTGAGCTGATATTACCTTGGCCAGGCGCGCTGTGGTTCCTGCAGTAGGGCCATACTTCGGGAATTTTCCTTCATCCAGGCATTCATAAACGGCAGTTTTAATCATATGTCACGTGCCTTACGAAGCAGTCATGTATGGATCAATAGGACACAGGGAGGGAGAAAAAAGATTTTATTTAATTTCCAGATAATTGAAAGTTTACAAAAGACAGTAAGTATTTTTACAAGCAAATGAAAATGACTGACGATCCATTCTGATGTTACTAAACAGAAATGAAAATGGGACAAACCAGACAGTCCGGTCGCCCGCGACCGTATGGGTGTAGCCCCCAAAAGCCCGCTTCTCCAGCCTGTCCACAAGGAAATCTCTGTTTCAGCACAAATTTGTGCATTATTCGGCCAATAATGTGGCCATAGCAACCAAAATTGATCGATGTCGTAACTTAAATATAACACGTCCGTACCAAATATGAAAGTAATCAGTCAAAAATTACAGCCTGTACCGCATCCACAAGAAAGTGTTATGCATTTTTAAATGACATGCATTTATCCATCGCAAAAGTGGGTATGATTATAATTATAATAGATTACAATTGTGTCATCGTAATCATACTCGTGATCAACATTTTTCAATAGTGTGTGATCATAATCGTAGTAAAGATTTTGAATGCGTGTAATCGTAATTGTAGGTCTGTAATCGTGCCAGTGTCTGATCCATAGTAGCTGCTGACTTAGTCTGGGGGCTACAATAACAAAATAATTTAACAGCTAGGGTAAAGTAAAACGACAGTAAAAACGAAATATATCTATAAAGACATCAGAAAACAGTGCGTTAATAAAAGGAATAGTGAAAAAACAAAGTAAAGCCAAACAATAAAAGAAAAAACTTCAATAATTCTGCTATGAAATGCTCCTCGTAGCTACTATCATAATCAGCAATACAACACCTCACTGACACACCAGACTTTCTTAAATCTACTTGCATTACAATAGAGTGTCCAATAAAATTCAGTCTACATGTACGCCTTGAGATCATGCCCTTAAAAGCCAGAAATGGATCTCTTGCCTCCCAGTCTCATCGGCTCTTTTCTGACAATCCAAATTCAGAACTATACCTGAGGGAGAGTCATAGAGAGAGAAAAACTGAGAGGGAGAACAGGGAGGGAGGTGGAGAGAGTTTACCTGCCTCTGCGTTGCTCTGAGCAGAGATGCTAGAGTTCACAAGCGCAGGTTGCAGCGACAGTCTTGTGTCAGTTGAGTACATCAAAGGGGCCGATAGCAGGTGAGGATGCGAGGTGGAGAATACATTATCGAGAGAGAGAGAGAGAGAGAGAGAGAGAGAGCGTGTGGGGGGACAACTAAAGAAGTAGCTCAAACCAACAGCGCTAAAACCAAAATACTCAAAGAACTCACAGACTGATGCATCCAAGGAAGTAACTACTTTAACTGATAAGTACTCTCATCCCAAGAGTAGCACTGCTGTGTATCTGGCAAGTGACAAGGCAAGAAGTATCCACTCAGTGGCAGTCACCTCTGCAGATGCATAAATCTGGTGTACACACCGCTCTTACAGTATGTCAGTTAGACCATCCTGTCGCAGAAGAGGTGCTGTCATTGAGATGCTAGTTCACTAAAACGCTCTCTCAGGGTTGTGTTGAGCTCGGATGTCATGTTATTGTTTGCAACCTCTAGATAAAGCCCCACAAAAAACTGATTTGTATCGTAATTTAATTAGCCCGGATGAATAAAGACAAAAACATAATGTTGGTTTTTTCAAATGATTGTGAGGTGACGGAAAAGTCCTCGTCTCCACTTTTAAATGGATTAATCATCAGTGCCTCAGCAATCCTTTGATAATTCTAGCACCTTTTGCCAGAATGGGCTTATAGTGAGCCGACTGTGTGAAATGGGGTGACTATACCGACACATCCCCAGGGCAACCGATGTAAACAATAACTCGCAAAAAAAAGTGAATAATCTGTCTTAAGGCCAGTGATTGACCGTTGCACTTCCATTCTTTTGGTCTTCACTGCAGATAGACTGAAAGGAAAACAAGCAGAGAGCAGTTGGAAAGTGGAAAGTTTGGTGAAATGGAATCCCTGACAGTATCTCCAGGTTTGCGAAAAGGCTCATCACAATTCAAGGTGTCGGGCAGCCGGCACTATGGAGTTGGTAAGGGCCAATGCCATTTGAGAGATTTTATCTTTAGTGGGAGTGTAAACCTCCTTGTGCCCTCAGAAGGGCTGTAGCCAGTTGGGCATTGCCACTGACGCACAGATTATAATCAGTGTGACTGCAATCACAGTTTTTTCCTGCTTTTATGAAGAGCTCAGACATTTGAGTTGATTCAGACAGGCCAGCGTTTCATAGGATGGTGATCACTCCACCCGCTACGAGGATAATTATGCCCTACTCTCCCATAATTGATTTTTTAAATGATATTTTTTTAAATGAATTTATGACGTTCGCTGTGAAAATTCTCTGATGCTGAGAGGGGGCAAAAAGCCTTGTCAAAAATGTGTTGTCGTCTCGGAGAGTAATGGTTAACCGCCGAGGTGTCAAGTCCTGAGGCCTCTCTTGTAAAAAAAAAAATTGAATAGATTTCACTCCAAAATATTATGTTCACACAAAGAAAAGGAGAGTGGCACATGCTCAAAAATGTATAATAAATTATAAACTTGTGGGATTGCTGAACTGCATTCACTTGTTTACAAAATAAATCTAAATTAAGTTGAAATTTTGCTTATGTGCACAATAATATTCAATCGCAATGTTTTTTTAAAATCAGATTGATATTTATAAATATGAATTTGCAAGGATTGTGGCATACCCATCACTTTTTGTGACCATCACTGTTTATATATGAGGTAGAGTCAGTAAGTAAAAATCGCACAGTGTGTTGGTTCCTGCAATGTCCCTTCGTAGTTATGCCTTCCAGCTTTAGAATTCCGCCGGCTAGCAAATCGAAGAAGTTGTAATAACAAAGTGGGGAGGAACTTCACTCTCATTATTTGGATTTTAAACTACGTGATTTGTGAACTGCTGGTAAATGGAAATGTGAGAAAAATAATGAACCGTTTTTGTTGTTGGGTTTTTTTAACAATAAAAACAGTCAAAATTTTACTGGTAGCGAAAACTGGATCGAAGATGATATACAATTACAATGCCATCTGTTTGTATTCCAGTTCTATGTTGAACTAAGAATGTTCCAGAGAGCTAAATCTTCCCAGAAGAGAATAAACGTCTGCTGTCGGACAAGAATTTCCTGCACGTTCAAATAAATTACATGTTTCATTGTGTTTTTT
This sequence comes from Gymnothorax reevesii, assembly GCA_029721435.1. Taxonomy (NCBI): domain Eukaryota; kingdom Metazoa; phylum Chordata; class Actinopteri; order Anguilliformes; family Muraenidae; genus Gymnothorax; species Gymnothorax reevesii. Next base: position 10,829,337 of record CM056590.1, on the reverse strand, counting down.
AAAGTAATTAAATCCAATTTCACAAATTATAAGATCTTCAAATAAACAGGAGTGTGTGGGGCACCTTCTAATGCAGGATTGATTGTACCTTTAACAAAGTTACGCGGGGTCAAGCAAGGCGTGGTTTCGGTCAGTTTAACGCACTGCCATTGACCAGTCTTTTGCAATTTTTGATGAATTTCGACCTGTTTTTGTGGAGATCTATGGCAAAGAGTGTTATCGAGGCGTGTCAAGTAAATCTATTCATCCCACTCATTTTCCGGTACTTAGCTCTTTAAAACCATCTTTTTGTGTAAAATATAGCACCATTTGGAAATATGTAACCAACTAATAGGAAGTGTTCGCTTGCTTGAAAAACACTCAATGCTGTGGGGTTAGTTGTAACAAAGTGTCACAACTAAGTCTCCCACAGTGCATAACAATAATGAACCAAAAACAACTAAATCTCACCACTTTTTCACAGAATGAAACAATCCAATGCGAAAAAACTGAAAGAGCAGTGAGCAGAGAGGTTCTCTGTCTTACTGTCAGGGAGGTGGATAGTGGCAGGAATATTAAAAGAAAGGCAAAGTCATCAAATAACTGCCCATTCTGATCCCGACTCGTCATACAGTGACGCTACCTGACCAAGCGTTAATATTCAGTGAATTTACAGGCTTCAGGTGTCTTTATTTGATGCTTTATTTGTGTTAAAAGGAACCCTGCTCCCTAACTCCTCGCAAATGGGTAAGTCAGCAGGCCACGTGCCGACGGCAGTAGTCCGATACATGAGCCGCTCCCCAAACAATCCTCAGAAAGAGGAGTGAGCAAAGAAATGCTTAAAATCCTGGCTTAAAAAAAAATTTGCGTTTGTGGAAAAACTCTTGACGCCAGGATTAACAGAACAAAGCAGGGATCAGAACGCTGATGGCGATAATGACAGCAGCCAGATTTGCGGCACACTTTGGAGTGCATTGTGATACTGTTTTACGTATGAAAATGCGATATGGCCAGACAGGAAGCGCCCGGGATCGACCGCGACCTGGGCAACCACATGTGACCGTGCGTGTGCAGGACCGTAGCATTCATCTGATGCGTCTCAGAGTCTGCTTTTGTCCAACCACATTGACAGCTGCTGAGGTCCTCAAAAGACGCCATGACCATGGGGTATACTCTATTTAATACTCTACTTCAAATATTATTGCATTTATTTTTTCCTCATTACATTATTTGCACAGAATTTTCTACATCGTTCCTTGTTGCATTTTTAATGCCTCTGAGTGTAAATACATTGTCTCAGATGCAAAGGCAACAAAATATCTGGCTACACACAGTGATGAAAAGAAATACTTTCATTTTTGACCCATGGGCCTGATGAACATTGAATATGTTGTTTATCAGGGGCTTAAATATGTCATCTGTCCACTGGCTCTCTCCCTCTCCATCATCCTCTCTCATCCCCCTCTCTCTGCTCATCCTTTACCACTCGCCTAACTCAGTTTATCCCCGACTCTCTCTCTATGCCTCCAGCAGTATCATTTCCACATTCTCTTTATTACGGCATCGGTGATATATGGAGTCCCTGAGTGTCTCATCCAGCAGCTCTTTTACTCATCTCCTCTCAGTCTTGGGGCTCCTGCCCTTCCTGAAGCTGCTACAAATGTACAAACACACACACACAGACACACACGCATGCATGCGCACCCACACGCACATACATGCCCACACACTTACAAGCAGCACGCACACACACCTATATAACTAGGCAGTGGCGGAGCCAGACCATTTTCATGGGGGTGGCCAGACTGAAGCCATTGCTCACACAGGGGTGGCACAGGCACTGGTATCTTATTTTTTCCTACGTGGAAAGTTGCTGTAGATCTAGAAGTGTTTCTTGGTCACTCGTATACTTAGCAATACAGGCAGTGGCTGCCATGTAAAGTTACATCATTAAGACGCGCATAATAAGCTTTCAATATATGCCTAAACTAATTTTAAAAAAGATCTGAAGCAGTTGTGAAATTTGTTTAATTTTCATTGGTGATAAATCTCGCAAGATAATTACAATTTACGGCGCAAGAATATTACTTAAGGCACTTTTATCAACAAACCTACACAGTTGTATTCTCCTGCCTTTTGCAGCAGTATTCGTTTGAGGGGCTGTAATAAAACGTTTCATGTATCAGTTAATGTAGAAATGCAAATTTGTACCTTAATAGAAAAGAAAATCGCTTTTTTGTGCTAGCTAGCTAATTAGCCGTCCGAGTGACTTGAATAGACCGCTGACTAACAACAAACGCTAGTGATTGAAAATGGTCACCAGCGAGCCATCTTGGTATCCTTACCGTCACGAGGACAGCAGTGACTTAGTAGTTAATAAAATTAACACGGTGGCTAACAAGCTAGCTACTTGTAATTGACATTCAATGGCAGTACTTCTTACCTGAATAATATTTAAAACAGTGGACAAGTCGCTTAGTCTGTTTATACAGAGTTCCAAAAGACAAGGAGGGGAGAAATGCTTGGCTGTTAAAAATCAGGAGAAAATAAACGGATGTAATAATTTACTCCGATTATAATAATTTTAATTTGATAACGTAAATAGACATTCGTCGACGTTTCTTATAACGGTGAAAACGTCTGAGCAATTATCTTATCAGAGGGTCATAAACCTCGGTCAAGTTAACACAGAAATTATTCAATCAACGTGCACTGAAGAATGTCACTCGCAGAATTTAAGTCGTTGTGCATCAATTTAATCAGTTTCACGGTGGATCTCCCCTCTAGAGACAAGGAAATCAATTATGACTCGGGAATTCTCTGGCTTGTCTTTACTAAGGGATTGGAAGCAATGGAATTGCATAAAGACTTTTCAAATGATCATAAAACACATACACTGATTCCAATCCCTGAGTAAAGATAAGCACGAGAAGTCGAGAGTCATAATCGCTTTCCATGTTACTTGTAGTGAGGTCAACCTTTACACAAATGAACTGAAATGCACAAGGAATACCGCGTGAGAATTTCATTAAGCTTGCAATGAATAATTGCAAACTACAGTAAATAAGCCTAAAAAATGCGTGAGACCTACGCCGAATGTGTTAGACTTGACATCATCTGTTAACGTTCTGCTCGCAGTTTAACGTTGACACCGAGTCATATTCCGATCTTCCCATTAGAAGTGTGCCGCTTTCCATCCTCCAAAAAGCACATATTTAGGGAGACAAAATGTCGCTCTGCACAGCGAAACCAAAATAACACTGACTCGCATGCGAATGTTTTTGAAAATTTAATTTTAAAATAGGCGAAAATAAATGGGAGTCTAGGTGCGAATTCTACCTCCGGGTGAACGCAAGAAACGCAAGTTAATGAAGGACAGACCGGAAAATAATTATAACAGAAAATCTAATTTATTACTACCACATGCACATTTACACCAGTTTCATCAAACTTTTCTTTTTTTTGTGGTCACTTTGACTGAGTAACGATAAGAGTACATTAACTAACTAGCTAATTTGCGTTTCTTTTGTTGGTCAGTATCGTTGCTTGAGCGAACCCTATCAGCAATCTAGTGTAGTTGGCACCTTCACTCATAGAGCCAAGTATGTTTTATGTATAGAGCACATGAACCCCAACTACTACTCCTTCTTCTCCTATAATTATGTTGGTTTATAAAACAGTCAAGTTGAGTGTATTACCGCCTCCATCGGTAATGGTGGAGAACTACTTGCTTGAGGTTGAATTGCATCCCTGTGGGAACACTTGCGCACAGAAAAAGCTGCTGCAAAACGGTGGTGGCGGGGGCCGGGGGGGTGGCCAAAGTTTAATTTATGGTAGCTGTGGCCACGCCTTGGCTCCACTCCTGTAACCAGGTTTCACAAACACACACACAGGCATGCACACACGAAAATCAGAAAAAGGCAGGTTCATCACTTCTTCAGTCAGTTCTGTTTTTGTTCTTCACCCTCTATATGTGTTTATCCTTCTGGAACAACTAATAAGCAGTTATTTGACCACAACCCCAGAATGCATTAAGACTGCATTAGAGCTCTGATATCCATGTCCATATTGCCCCTGAAACCACTTAATTCCCTGCCTTGCTCTCTGTGGTAAAAAAAAGCACCATATGTGCTTCTGCTATTGGGCAGAGGGCCAATGCATGCCGGAGAATGGCTGTATTCACAGATGGCGAACCAGCGCTGCTCCAGTGACTCTAAACCTGTTGAGCTTTGCATCATAGCTGACCCGCGGAACGGGCCGGACCGAAGCTGGCAGACCCCGGGGCCAGTTCATAGCCCAGAGAGCTCTTAGCAGGAAAACGAACACCACGCTGAATGATCTCTGGCTTTGATCACACTCCTGCTATCACTGCCACTGTTGTGGGACATTTTTTCCCCCACATTTGATTTATATATATATTTTTAGCGTCAAATTCAAGAATGGAAGTATACTGAGAGGCATTTAAAATGGATAGTGGTTTTTATGGTCTAAGTTGACAAAATTTTTTCTCCTGCTGACTCATATGATGCCCATGAGGTATGCAGGGTCTCCCACAGCGCTTTATAGTTAGGGCGGCCGCCTTGACAACAAATACCCCCCGCCTAGACTACGTCCCCCCGAAAAAAATTTAAGAAATAAAAATTCTGCTGCGTCCACGCATGCATACACAGTAAAATAAGGCCGCATCGCGATGAGGCCAAATAGCGGATAGTGGCCGGCATCTGCGCCATCTATTACCTGTTGCTACGCCAACATTATTTTTTCTGTCGGGAAGAAGCTAATTATCCGGATATACAATAACCTGTCGTCGTCGTGGGAAGGACATGTGGAGGTAAGATAATTATTCATCTAAACTAAACATTTGAATAGTGTCTCCTATCAACTGCTTGCCCACATATTCTGTTTCATTAAGATGGGCCATATGCAATTCGTTTAATTTATAATCAAGGCTACTGATGTGTTTGCGCGTGGCTTTCTGCTATGTTCGACAATTGCACGTGGTTTTCTCTAGTCTACAGTAATGAATGGGAAAAAGCAGTCAAAAAAATCTGGGTACTTTATTCAAAGAAGCCGACCTACTTCGCCATCTGAGCGTAATTAGATCTCGTAATTACGAGATAAGGTGTATATATATATATATGTATATTTTTTAATCCTGCGAATGCAATGTGCTTCCGTGCATAATACCGTTCTCCTCTCCCCAAACATAACCACAACCGCAAAGCATTTGGGGTATTTTTTTTTGGATAATTTTGGCTGCGTTCAGTCATGTAGCATGAATTTTGGAAAGATTGTGTTTTTTTATTTGATCTTGTTATTTCCAGCTCAGCTCTCACAGTAAGGCTAAAATACACTGAACAAGTGTTACACTCTGACTGTTTATTGCAAAAAATGCGCCACTGAAACCCAGAAACCCCTTCGAACTGCAATTTTTCATCTGACCTCCATGAAAGCATAATACATGCATTTTATCATATCTGAGTGTCAGTCAATAAAGTTACAACACAGTTCACTTTGTCACTTTGTTTTTGCACTTTAACTGCTTTGTTTATTTATAAAGAGTAAATAAATGCTGACTGTTCCCCAACCACCCCCCCCCCCCTCCCCTCCCACAAAACAGACATGCCACAAAATTCTGTGGATCATGGTTGTGAATCACATATCGTGAAAAATCATTTTGCACATGAAAGGTTCAAAGTCAGGGCCAATGAAAACACACATTAAGAAAGTCATTCCCCATTCAAATGCCACAGATGAGTCTCAGCAGAGTCAAACATTTTGAATGTTGAATGATGGCCAGTCTGAAAGAAAAGTTTCTGGAAGCATAATGTCCATTAAATGGCTGTATACAGACTGCAGGGATGACAAAGAATGACCAGATGTGTCAGCTGTCGTCCCCGACAGAGTGACATTCCATAAAACATCTTCAGCTATGTCAGATAATGCATAAGAACTGCTGAACGGACTGCGGATGTGAAGACAGCAGTGAGGTCAAAGTTTCCCAAGACTGTGTTTTACAACTACAAAAGAAACCATTTACCACTACTGTAAAACGTTATATTTTAGTGTGTGTTTTCAATGCCTCTCAGTATATTGAGTATATGGTGAGTCACTGTTTGTTTCATTTATTTATCTCCCTAAAAAAAGTGTCCAAACTGCACTTAGCAGGGGGGGCAAATGAAGGCCTGGCTCGATATCTGCTCTTGAGCACAAGGCTGAAAATTCAGAAATATAAAATAATGAAATCAAATGATTCCATCACAAATTTCTAGTCTTTGTGTTGCAGGTGTACAATATATATAACAAAGAAAAGACAAACTTCCCAGTAAAATGGATTCCACTTGTCATTAAATAGGAATTTTGGCTCACATAATATAACAGACATGACAAAATGACCAGAAAAACAATGTCTAACTTAAATTTCACACTACATACTGAGTTGCAGAGGTAATAGCCATTCTTATATGAAGTAGAGATGGAGTTATCAACATCAGTGCATAAACTTTATAATGTCAAGATCAGTCTCATTCAGTTTCACTGCCATCTCAATTCAGTTGGAGAATTCGAATGGAGAATCACTCGAGCGACACAGAAAATGGCTCAGCTGTTCAGTGGCCATTTCGCTCATAGACATCTCCATACTTGTATCGACTGAATAATTCAATTTTTAAAAAAGCGTATGTCATAATTACGAGTGATTCAAAATGTCTAGAGTCACGTAACTTGAATGGACCCTGATGGACAGAATTCTGTTTAGTTCCGTGAAATGAGTGTTTCTGTGTAATTAAAATTAATTGCGCCTCAGCATCCTGTACCAACAAGATTCAACAAGTGCATATTTATTGAGACTCTCACTTTTCAAACATAATTTTAAGAACGATACTTGAGGTTAGGCAAAAACTGTCATTTTTAAAGAACTTTCACTTATTTTATGTTGTGACGATTTTGCGCGTCAAAGTACTGATACTGTTCGAGCTGCATATGGTGGCGACAGTGCATGTGTGGCAGGCCGAAGGAGGGCCCGGGCAGGGGACCCCAGACTCCCGGGTAAGAGTCACACGCACTGACCACATCACCAAAAACCAAGCTCGTTGGCAAGGGAGCCAGGGCGCGTACTTATTAGGAGGCATTTCTAGTGACAGGACCCATCTACTGTCACCCATACATTGCACAACCATGAATAGAGCATTGCCAAGTACATTGTTTACTCTGACTGCGGTTGTCTAAGTGTGACAAAATAAAGCAGCATTCTGCATTTTTTGTGATTGCAATATTATATGCTGAAATGTCCGAGAAGAAAAGGAGAGGAAAATGATGGACTGGATAATAAGGTGGGGCGAAAACCTGTAAAAAAAAAAAAAAGCTCAGTTTCATTTCTGAAACTTTGTCTACAGTCACTGCACATGAACTGGGTTCCTCAGTAACTGCTAGTGTGAAATGACCAAAACTTGTAAAGTGAAATTTGCATTGAAGTACAGTTTTGAATTACATTGGCACGGCTTGGAAAGATTTGTTCATTCACTCTTTAGGGTCGGACCCGTGCTTTTCTTCTGAAATCAGGTCATTACTCTGTACACACTGACGGATACAAGCCAAACGTATTTCTGACTCATTAGAAATAAATTAGAATGCCCTTATTCGCAACAAATGCACATGGCAGGCATCATTCACCAGTGCACACGAGGGACAAATCACGTTTTAAACGTCTTTATGCAATTCCATTGCTACCAATGATCTTATTTCATTAAAACAATTTCAACAGTCATGAAACAGGGCTTCCAACCCCTGAGTAAAGAAAAGCGTGAGAAGTCCGGAGTCATAATCGGTTTAAAATTACTAGAGGTGACATCCCTCGTAACGCATATGAAACAGATAAACCTCCATGCACAAGGACTTCAATTCCGCACAAGAATCTTTTACATAGCCTAGCCTTGTTTTCAGGATACAGAACCAAAAGATAGACAATAGATAGATGGACAAATGGACTAAAAGACAGACAAAATGGTAGTCCAACAGATAGCCTTAGCATTTAAACTTCACCTATCAGTAGAGCAGAAACCTCAGTTCTGAAAGGCCACAGTGGGGATTTGGGGATTTCCATTCAGTCTGCAGTGATGTCAGGCCTCATAAACAAGGTGAAAGGAGTCTCAGCGCTCCAGGACTGTTTCAGACTCCTGTGTCTATATGCTGAGTTCATTACCATATAGGACTGTAATTAAAGTTCAGTCAATTATTTTGTACAGAAGCCATAATGGCGAGCGAACAGGAGGAGAAAATGCTACCTTTATTATTTCTCCTCTGTCTTTACTGAATCTTTTTGCACATGCCATATGTACGCAATGCCCCACGCTGCGGACACTACTAATGCTATGAAAAATATGTTTTGTAGAAGTTTTTTTTTGTCACAAGAAGGAGAGAGGAAGAAATATTCAATTGAAGAACTAGAGACACAAGACATCTGAAGTGCTAAGATGAAAAAGACTCGCTCAGAAAAGTGCCCACTTTAGCTTTTCTATCACAGGTTTGCCAGAAAGAGCTGGATCTCTCCTAAAGTCCGCCCTTTAAGACAAGCAAGTACAATAAAGGCAGGAATAATGACAGGCCAGAGATACAGAGCAGCTGACTGCTGCATGTGACTGGCAGGTAAGAATAAAGCCTTGATTTAGCTTCGGAATTGTGCTATAAGAGATTATAGTGAAAGAAAAAAAATATATATAAGGAAGATGAGTCTTGAGCACTTCTACTCCAAGAAAATCTTTTTTGCGCAACAAAGAACCAAAGATAAACCAAAAGGTTGAGGTGAATTAGACTGCAGAGCCAGCAAGCTACAAATTACACTCGCCCTTTTCAAAAAGAGGCTTTTCATAAAAGACCCTCACACACGAAACCCAATGACATCCTCAAAAACAGTTCATAAAAGCCCAGAGCATGTACTTTTCAAAGGTTTTAATGGGCACGTAATTTTGAATAGGGGTACCCTACAAAAGCAGAGGGTGATGACTATTTAGCAAGTACAGTAATATGAAAGTGGGACTGTGAGTAGCGGTATCATTGGTTAACCCACAGAACCACTTCACCACCAGATGCAAAGACCAGATCTAGAGTCTCCTCCAGATTTTTGGTAAAGTTAAAACTGCTTTTTTTTTTTTTTAGAGCTGGAATTGCTTTGAAGTACAATGCGTCAAAGCTACGATGGATCCTTCAACCTTCCCAAAGCACAACAAAGGACTAACATCCCTTGAAGAGAAACTCCCTGCTGCGCTCAGTATCAAGAAATTGTTTTTTTTTTTTTTTTTTTTTGGATGAGTGCTGACACTAAGAGAATAGGACTGAGGCATTTTCCCTGTTTTGCAGAGCTGTCTCTGGATTAATGCGTTTCACTGCAAAGTGATTCCCAGCATTAAGATATTTTATCATGATTGGAGTTCTGTTATTTAAACAAGGTGCAGCTGGTATAGTCAAAACTGCGATGACAGCGGCATACCAAACACTCTCTATATGTATGTCCTGTTGCATCCTTCTTGTGTTCTGATGACAAAGTCAAGTCTCCTACAGAAGTACAAAAAGAATTCTATTTGATCGAAATGATAATGGCAGATTCGTCAATTTAAATGCACTCCTCGCCAGTTTTCCAGCTTATCATAAACATGCTGTTTTTGCAAACTGCCCACATATTTCTGGGAGTCAGTTGCAAAATATGTTGCACTTCCCCGTCAAGCGCTGTCACTTCACATGAACAGTATCGTCGTTGGAGATTTAAAAAAAACCACAAGCTATTTCAGCTTGGACTTGCACACAATCTTTTGCGACCATTCCTTTGACATAAGAAAACAGCGACCTGGCTCACTTAGTCATCTGCGACTGCGACGTCATTGGTCGTCCTTTCCTCTCCAGCAGGAAGTTTTGAGGGCGAAAGTGAGGCTTGATTGGCGTTCATTGCTTGCGTCAAAAAATGTATGGCATGAGAACGCCCCGATAACACTGATTGGAGATCTCTCCCGTAGTCCTCAAAAAGAAAATGTTTTCTGCAGATTCTTAAATTTGAATACTTATTTGGCTGTATGTTTACTGTATATGTTGTGCTTGCAATGGCTCGCTGCCATTCTATTACCCGAATTGCATTTGCAGAGAAAACGTGAAAAATTACGCCTCAGGCTTTGCCCTCTTTGAAGCTGAAGCACGAGGGCGAGCCCAGTCTCATTGCGACGCGCTATGCAGTGACGCTACCTGACCAAGCGTCGATATACAATGCAAAAGGAGGCTTTTGTCATCCAGTGTATAACCAACCTTACCCCCTAACCACTAACCCTTAAGCTGAACCCTAGCTGTAAGCATGGAATAAGATCGCTAAAAGCCTCCTTTTGAGTCGTCTAGCGACGCTTGGTCAGGTAGCGTCACTATACGACGAGTCGGAGTGAGAATGTGTTGCCCGTGCCCAGAAGAAACTGTCAGCATTATCATTACAATCAGATCGCGACACAGCAATACGATCGATTCTATAATGCAGGGCAATCTATGACAGCTGCATGTCACAAATCCACATGGGGTTGAGGGCGTGTCTGGAGCACTGAGTTGGCACAATGCATTGTGGTAGCAGTTGTCTTCAGAGCAGATGCGTAAAGAAGCCATGGGAGAGATAAATATGTGATATGATAAATATGAAAAATGTGTACAGTTTGTATGCGACTTATTTATGCAGCACCTACACTTTAAAAATATGTCCCATTTAATTATCGGCCAATTCCCCCTTGAACTATTAGAAATATGTTCCATCACCCATGAATAAAAACCAGAAACAAACATGCGCTAACAACAGTGTTGGCTCAGATATTAAACTTTAAAACACATATTAGAAATCTTTTAGGAAATATGTCTGTGCCCCACTTTCCCTCCTCTGAGGCGTTTTCGGGATGGAGGTTATACACAGGAGAGAGAATAACTGAGTCCTGACCTGTGTGCCGGGCCACGAAGGTGAGGACGTTTATCACTGTTACTGCACTTGGCGAGCACCATAAACATCAATCCAGTATGCTATCCTTGTTTACGAGGGACAGAATGGTAAAAATTTGGCTCCGATACACTGAAACAGTCACATAAGCATATTTGAGGTGAAGGAAGTATTCCACAGGATCATGCAACGACAAAAAAAAATCAAGAAAGAGTAAACACTTCCTCTGAGAATTCCATGGTTGTTATTGACAGGCTGGTTTGCGGTCCGGTCCTTTTCACACCGTGATATACTGCGTGGAATATTGTGCGGTTTCTGAATTTTAAAGTTTACAGAAAGCAGAATACAGAAGTAACACTAATACGTATGACGGTGAGACGGGATTCGGCGTTGAGAACGCGGCTCTGTTTCGGCATTTTCATTTTGACTGTGGTGCCTGCCCTGCCCGGCCTGCAGAAATGACATGTTCTCAGCATTCTATCAGATACCCCCGCATGCGTGAAATCTGGCCCTTCTTATTTTTTAAATCCAGAGAATTAGCAGAAAGGCACATCCAGCGCATTGCGCATATGTGGTGGTGGGGGGCCGAGGGGAGGGTTAGTGGATGGGGTGGGTTGGGGGGGCGCATCTTTAATTTCTCAGCTGCTGTGTTTGTTCTTTTCCCTGCTCCGTGAGATGCCCGCACCAGACCTCTCGACCCCCCGCCGCGAGTCGCCTCGCCGTCACCTGCGTGAGTCAGAAATAATTAGACATTTCAAGTTCCTCCGTATGACCAGGAAGCGGAGGACGGGAGGGCGCCCTCCAGAGCGGGGACGTGTCCTTGAGACGTCTTCTCCAGCGCGCCATCCCCCTCCGTCTCCCCAAACGGCGATGTCAGCACTGCTGCCCCGTCGCGGATAGCCATCCTCATCGCCTTCCGCCTCGGTAACAAAATCTCGGCAAGGATACGATCGCCGCTTGCCCACCGCCTCTATAAACTGAAACCCAAGGGGCGGGCATTGACTTCAAGGCGAAGAGATAATTCCGTGCGCCGTTTAAGGTTAAGGCGGAATTTGCAATTCAAAAGCGGCCGATGTTGCCACCCCTGGGATGACAGCGGCCGATGCTGTGTCATTTAATGTCAGCAGCCGTCAGGAGCCTTGATAAAATTAATAGAGCGCCCCGTGATTGATAACCCAACTCAACTGCCATTCCAAGTAAATGCCCAAGCGTTTTTTTCCCCAGGGGCAGAAACAAAGCACAGATCAACCTTTTCTTCCATGCCTTGAACCATTCTATTTTTGTTTCTATTTGTTTGTTTTTTTTAGCATTTGTCTTGTCTGCCAAAAGCCATGGTGGTGGCCGTGTATTTTATCTGAATGAAATGCTATGCCACTTCCAGCCGATCAAAGCAATATTTGTTTCATTTGGGATGCAATCAAAATCCTGGGATTAACTGTCTCTCTGCCACTGCACTCCTACACATATGCCACACATGCGCCTAATTGAATTTTTACCTCTATTTGTGAAGAATATTGCAGGGATTTCCTCGCTATGTTTTTGCATACATGTTGGATTGTCTTCGATGGACCGACTTAAGTTGAAATCCTTGTGTGAGCTTAATCGGAACGCCATTTCAGTCTAAACCTTGATTTTCAGGTAGCCTAATCTCCAGGGAAAATGGGAGCAAATTGAGTGAACTGCAGTCCTCCTTGCGACAAGCACACCTCAAGAGGAGTCAGTGAGCGCACACCGCTTCCCCCCCCCTCTCCATTTCTGCATCTTTGTTCGAGATGAAAAGAGAAGCAGATGGAAGGGTTTTCATTCTTCCCTTTTTTCTTCATACTTTCCTCGCTCGTTCCCTTATTTGCAGTGCCCTCCAGAATTATTGGCACCATTAGAACAAAATGAGCAAAACGATATGTGAAAAATGTCTTCATTGTTTACCCCTGTCATCTTTCATTCAAAATATTCACAAAAATCTAACCTTTCTTTGAAGTAACAAGTGAAGTAAACAGTAAGTTCTTGTCATAAGACGAATGTGTTTCTTAAAAATGATTGTGCCATAATTATCGGGACTTTCATTTATCATTTTGTGCTGCCTTCCTTTGGCGAGATGATAGCCCTGAGTCTGGACCTATAGTGTGAGTTGAGATTTGTGATGACATGGCTTGGGATCTGGGACTTTTCTTCCATAAAGAATCTCTCGAGATCCCTCAGGTTACCATCTGAACGCTCGTGGATTTTCCGCTTCATGTTATTGCTCAGATTTTTGATGGGGTTTACATTGAAGGACTGCAAAACCTTTATTCTGTGTTCGGTGAATCATTTTTGTTTAGATTTTGAGGTGTGATTTGGATCATTGCCCTGCTGGAATGACCAACCACGGACCATTTTATGCTTACTTGCAGAGTCCATTAGGTTTTTATTTAATATCTGCCGGAGTCCATGCAATGCATCAAAACTATGTCCTGGGCCTTCCAAAGAAAAATATTCTCACAACAAAGATCCACCACCATACTTTGCAATGGGTATGAGCTGCTTTTCAGAATGGCTTTCTAAGCCAAACACATCTCTGGTGTTTGTTGCCAAAAACTGTTATATTGGTCTCATCTGTCCATACTATAACCTGATCCCATTGAGAGTCCTTGTGGCGTTTTTCTTCGTAACCATCTAAAACAACATGTGGTAGTGTAGGTAAGGAGTACTGGGAATTTTGGAGACTTTCCAAACACAAGGCTCAGCTATCCACTGATTCTTAACACGTTCTGTCACTTAATTCAGTTCAATCGCATTTTCATAGCACTTTTTACAGACGGACTGTTACAAAGATGGTTTACAGTGCAAAAAAGGGCAGTGCCCAGCCTAATCCCCAAAATAGCAAAAGAGGCAAAAAACTTTAAGTGGGAGAAAAATCCTCACACAGTGGTTTGAAAAAACTACCCAGTGGGAAGAAATCTCAGGAGGAACCTGGCTTTAGTGCGGGAGCCCATCTTCTGCAGGCAAGCTAATTAATAAAGTTTGATTAAAGTCTAAACTCTTTAAAAAATCCAAGCAGTAGCATCTGTAGCTACTGGAAGTGGCGAGGCAAGGATGGGGTAAACCTGGATCAGGACTGGGTCAGGACAGCAGGACAGCAGCAGCCAGCGGGACAGGGCTCACTGAGGGACAGGGCTTGTGTGGTGCGACGGACTCAGTGTTTGGGAGAAATAGTTTCCCCTAAAAAAAAAAACAGGATGCAGCACCAGGTAAATCAACAGCACTAAACATAAAATGCTGTCCTGTATCAGGCTCCGTGTCGCATTTAAGAGTAGTAACCCAAAAGCAACAAGCCATGACGTACTCTAGAAAGAGTCGACCCTCCTCCAGGCTGAAAGACTCTGCTAGTTTACCGTGTCGCTAGTTTACTTTATACAAAAAGCTGGCACCCTTGTACTTAAAGGTTGTATCAGCGATTTTGAGCCAAAACATAATTTGTCACGTATAGGAGATTTTTCCTCGCGAACTGTTAGCAGCTCCTCTCATGAGTGGGCGGTGAAAAACTCTGGTCTCTGTAGGCCACCTACAGCCATGTAGGCTCTGAGAAAGATACACAAACTCGTGGGGACCTACCCACATCCCCAAACATCAACAAAAGTGTTCCAATGAATCGGAGGGCAGGGTTGGGTCTTCTGCACCTGTTCTGTGCTCATGCTCAGCAAGTGGGTGGGACCGAGCAACAAAACTGGCAGTGGCACTCATGTGAAGCATGGTGGAAGCTGAACCGACAAAGAGATGCTCAAACAAGTGCATGTTGAGGAAAAAGGAATGCGATTGCAGCTATGCAAAGTCCCGTATAAACATAGGGAAAGCATACCAACATACCAATAACGGGAGTTGAATGGTTTTAATTCTGAGGCCTAGGTCGCCTTGTTTCGGCTTGAGGTGAGTAGAGCTGGTGCTAACTGGATGTGAATTGGAAACTGTCATCCCAAGCAAAATTGAGGGAAGCTCGTGTATTGTTTTCATAAGGCTATCTTGCATAGATCATGCTGGTCAGAATGAATCAAACAGTAGAGAAATCGATATTTCCTCTTTGGCTCTCGTTTGGCAAGCAGTTGAGTTTGCTAATTCTGATCAAACCAGAGTTTGTCTACATGTAATAACATTTTTTCTCTGGTTAGTACTCAGAGTTGAAATTCGTTGATGAATGTATAACCGCGTGATAAGTTTAACTAAAATTGATGATCTATGTGACGTTGTTAATACTCATTTTGCAATGTTGAGCTAAGATACTTCTCAGATACCTTGTTGTACCTAGCACTAATGGTGGAAATTTGTCGTCTGGCAATGGTCGTCATTGTTGCGACCGGGCATTTATCACAGCAAGCTGTACACGGCCATTTACCCAGCTGAGTGAGCCATTTTTAAGCTGCTTTCACACCGGACGAGAAATGAATTTTTCGCGCAACAGATTACATTCAAAGGCAATGCAAAGATGCAAAGTTTCACTTTAAGAAAAGCAGTCATATCAATGTCATATCGCTGATATAGCCTTTAACACGACTCGGTGAGTGAAGCTGTAGCTAACCTCACTGGCTTTGTTAATCCATGCTCAGTGCCACCGGTTCCACGTGGATTTACTTGATGCTTGCCAACAGCACCATGTGGACTTCCCGGGGACAAAGGCTGTAGCTAGCCCCACTGGCACCCTTAATGCAGTTTTACCTGGATATACTTAACACTGGGTACCAATACCTTGCGGACCAACACAGAGACTAGGCTGTACTCAGTCTCACCAGCCCTTCATAGATATACATGCTATGTTGATTAAATATGGGCTTAAATGTTTGCTGCTGCATGAATACTAGAGAGGTATTTTTTGAGCCTACTCTGAAGGACAGAAAGGGTGTCTAGGGCCCAAACTCGTCAATGGAGATTTTTCCATAAAACAGGAGCTTTGTAAGAGAATGCTCTGGCTCCAATTGTAACTGTGGTTTTATCAGGAATTTTCAAATATTTAGCAGGTAGGAGTAAGGAATGAGAAGAGTACTTAGAAACTCTGGAGCCAAGTCATTTAAAGCTTTGTGAGTTAGCAATAGAATTTTCTATTCAATTCTAAATTTTACAGGCAGTCAATTAAGATTTTTGAGCTTTGGACTAATGTTTTCACATCTTAGCTCAGGTCAGAACCCTAGCAGCAGTACAAGTTGAAGGCATTTCAGGGCAGGGTTAGTGAAACCAGACAGCAAAACATTACAATAGTCCAGCCAAGGGGACACGAATGCGTGAACTATTCAGCGTCCAGACAGGGCACCATTTTTCTGTTTAGATATGTTTCTAAGATGGCAAATGGCACTTTCATAATGTTTTCATTATGAGCTTGGAAAATTATAAATTCTGAATCAAGGATGATGCCAAAGTTTTTATCAACAGCTTTGGAAAAAATGTTTAGGCCATCTAAGTTGAGAGAGAACTTATAGAATGTGTCTCCAAACAACTTGGGACCTAATACCAATATTTCAGTCTTATCTGCATTTAATGAAAGACAATTTTGTTATCATCTGTGCTTTAACAGCTTTATGATTCACCTCTAATTTAGTTAGCTGATCATTTTCACTCAAAGACAAAAAGACACATAGAGCTCTGTATCATCTGCATAGCAATGGTATTTAATGTCTCCTCATGATGTCTCAAAAGGGAAGCATGTATAGAGAGAAGCGCAAAGGGCCCAGTACAGATCCTTGAGGTATTCCAAAGTTTACCCAGGAATACTCTGATAACTTATTTACCTCAATCAACTGAGATCTGTGAGAGAGATAAGAGTTAAACCAAAAGAAGTGTTAGACCAGAAACTCCCACTGATTTCCTTGCCATCAAAGAAGAATATAGTGGTCAATAGTATCAAAAGCAGCTCTTAAATCAAGGAGGACAAGAACAGAGATGTAGCCACAATCCATCCATCCATCCATCCATCCATCCATTATCTTTCCCGCTTCTTCCTCATTTGGGTCACGGGGGAGTTGGGGCCCATTTCATCTGACTATGGACAAAAGGCAGGGACCCATCCCGGACATAGGAGGCATATTATTTACACATAAAATTATAAATCCATGACAAATCACATCGCACTCCAAGCACAACACAGGAAACAATCATGGTCGATTACTTATGTGGATAGATGCCAGTCAAGCTGTAACTTTCGAGAAAAGCCTGAGAGAGAGAGAGATCCGCCACTGCCCCTCCCTCTTTGCTCCTACTCTCCCTCCTGTAGCCCCTCCCTCCAAGCTTGATCTCGAGTTCAGTTCACCCAGCAGTCATATAGAAGCACATGAGGAGCTCTAGTATGTGTGATTGCAAAGTAAGAAATTCTGGTAGTAAGAAAAACAAAAGATTAATCGTTTACATGTCACTCACAGACAAACCACGTAATCTCAACGTCAATGTAATTGTGTTTAGTAATCTGAAGATGAGGTAATGAGGTCGTATTGCCATTTGCCTGATGAAGAGCCAGTAAGTGGTCGAAACGTTTCTTCAATAAAGGTTTGGGAGCTTTAATCCAGTGTGCAGATTTTTATACTTTCTCTCTTTGAATGAGGCTATAAATCAGCCAAGCATAAGATCGAACTAACATTACCTAAAAAACGTTAGCATTAGCTACCAAACCTAAAGAAACAAGGCTGTATATCGGTCAAGCAAGTGAGAAAACTAGCGTTACGTATACGACGTTAGCATTAGCTCCTGAACCAAGAGAAACAATGCTGCATATCAGCCATGGGATTGAAGCAACTAATGTTACCTACATGACGTTAGCATTATCTACCAAACTTAGTGAAAGAAAGCTGTATATCACCCAAGCAAGTGAGCCAACTAATGATCTCTGCTTGATATTAGCATTGGGTACCCTACTTTTTTACTCGTCACATGCACTACAAAAGCAACGCAACAATGAATAACAATGTTTTTC
This sequence comes from Gymnothorax reevesii, assembly GCA_029721435.1. Classification (NCBI taxonomy): domain Eukaryota; kingdom Metazoa; phylum Chordata; class Actinopteri; order Anguilliformes; family Muraenidae; genus Gymnothorax; species Gymnothorax reevesii. The sequence goes on along the minus strand of CM056590.1, from coordinate 10,811,485 downwards.
ATCCTTATACTGTGATGGTCCTCCCCTGCAGTCCCTCCCCCTCCTGCTGTCCGCACCTCCACCTCAACGAGCCGCATCTGTTGCTCATTTCGGTGGAGGTGCTGTGAAGAGTATAAAAGAGCTGCACTGCCAAACAGGCAGTGCAGCTGCATTCTGTGTGTTGGAGCCCAGTTTAAGTTGGTTTGCCGCTGCTCCTCTCTGTTTTTATTATTTAAATTAAATATGTATTTATATTTCTACTCACCCTGTGCATTTGGGTCCCCTTCCTTGGTATTGGGTATATGGTCCCAGTGCTCGCCGACTTCATGTCTTCAGACGGCAAAACCATGACAAAAACACTGCTGTAAAGTCTGCTTCCCAGCTGTTAGCTGCCAGCTGCTGATCTGGCTTCATGTGAACTATTATTTTCACCACCTCCTATGGCTAGACGACGCAAAGCTACAACACTATGCAAGGCTATCCAACATGTTTGGGCGCTGGTTATTATGGCAACAGTATGTAAGGATGACATGATGTATTACTGTTCTGTAACAAAAGGATTGCCTTTACAAGCATCAATATAGCTGGAGCACAGTCACTTTTAATAAATGAGCAGACCAGTGTTAACGTAAAAGCATGCTAAACAAGCTACTTCCCAACACAATGCCAGAAGGCGTTCCACTTATGCTGAGTTCGTGCGGGTTGCAATTATTACGACCAAACTCCACCTCTTTCTTGGTTGACTCCTTATCTACTAGTCTCTTTGGTCTTTTTTTGTACGCAGTGTATGTACCGAAGTATTGTGTATATACAGTAGTATAACAGTTATGCAGTTGCTGACAACAGAGGATTTTCACTCTCTGGGTCAGAAATGCAGAGATCCAGATTTACTCTCAGACCATATTAATAAAGCCATACTGATGGCTGAAAGTGCAATATGAAATTTTCACCAAATAAAAAGTGTTGCAAACTACAACTTTGAGCTCCTCCAGGAACCGGACTCAGAGGGCAGTGTTGATGAAGGGGGAAGGGTGCTGATCAGCGGGTGCTTTAGAAGTGATGGATACTGAGTTAGAAGCCTCTTCTGGCTTAGACTGGGTCATTTTGCTTGGGCACAGTGGATTCTTGCCGATGTCATGAGAAACACTGAGAGGAGCCGTGTGTGCCTCATTCTCATACAGTTTACCTAAGTCACAAACTACTCTCATTATTGGGTGAAAGTTTCTGGAATTGTGAATTAAAGTCATTTTTATAAAGGTGACCAACTGCGCCTTTAAGATTTCGAATGAAACAGGTGAACTCACGATTGTAAAGCATAACCGGAAACAAACCTCTGTCAGATTTTTATCGTAGTATTTTTCAGGGTTACCAATGACTGTGGCACATGTTCTGAAGAAAATATTGTAACATTTTCTATATTTAGGTTTACTTCAGTTAGAAGGTATGATTGTTGTAAATTGTTGAGTGAAAGATCAGAAGGATGAAAAGCAAAGACAATTTTTAACAGCCCGGTTTGCTCATATTCACTAAGGGTGCCTATAATTCTCCTGTGATCTGGAAAAACCTAGTACATGGCACTTTCGGAAGACACTGAGTTTAACCCTCTTTTGCAGCAATTAAGAGTGGTGAAAATCTTAAAACACAAGCTATTAGTGTTATTTGAACTGTCTAGGTTAAGTTTCTTTTTTTTTTCAGTTAGGAGAAGTCCAGAATCCAAAGGAGAGAATTATCACAGGAGAATTATTGAGGGCAGAGTATCCATTATCCTCTTATTTTTGAAGGTATCGAGGTAAAAAATAGCAATCGAAACAAGAGGCTTATTTTATCCGGTTTTTTTTCTTCCATTTGCACCCCTGTCTGTTTGAACCTGGCACTAATGCCTTTGAATTGGGGTATTTGTTGTTGTTTTATTTTTTGTTTGCCCTGATAATTGTTTGAAAAATATCAAATTTGAATAGAGTGACCATTGTCAATTGTTTATCCTGTTGTCAGGACTTTTCAATATTCTAAAGCTGACAGTTTGTCAAGTACTTTAAAACTCATTCATTTCATGAAATTTGCATACAATTTGGCAGTAACGAGGGGCAGTATCAGTGGACTTGAAATTACTAATAGGTTTTGCCAGGGTTTAGAGAGAGTATTCCTTGTTCGCTCTGAATTTCAGCGTAGTACCATTAGCATCAGCATGACTGGTGAGAAAAAAACAAATAAATAAAATCAATACTCGGATAATTCATACTGCAGGAAACATTTTCTTCATTTGTTCACATTGGCATCTGGTAATATGAACAAGATTAAGAGGTGAGTTTCAAAATAAAAGTTAAAATTGTAATTCAAACCATTATAGTTATGTGTGCTGTCTCTTTCAAACTTCGTAGTTGCTTTCTTGTTAATTAAATTCTAATTAAAAAAAGGCAGAAAGGACTGTCTTCCGTCCTTTGAAAGTACGATTAATTATGTTAGTAACAAGGAAAGATGAAGCCGTACTCACACGCGGATGAGACCGCTGATTCCCAGCGGACATCGCTTGTGTTTGTTACTGTTTAACTGTGTTGTCTTTCATTATCAGGCTCTGGCTCATCTTTCATCTGTTAATTCAGTTTTCGGCTCTCAAGTCACTGCACACATAAATATGTAAACATGGCTTGTGGGGATGCACACACGGCAGTGGAACTTTCAAAAAGGAGACAAGTTACACCCAGAGAGGTATTTGCAGTTGACCTTCTCTCAGTGCCGTGACAGCTCTGGGAGAGCTGTGTGTGACTGGCCCCTTAAAGGCACCTGTGAGGCTTTGTGGACTTTTCTCATAGTTGATGTGTTGCTGTCAAATAAATTTGACTGCGTTTGTTACAGCCGCAGGCCTTCAAAAATGGAAGCGTACTCGCCCACTTTGCTTTATAACTCATGTCCTCACGATGTAGCAGAGAAAAATCTCTTCAGACTGACTTGGAAGGGCCGGAAACATTGGTAAGGGGGTTCAACTGAGGACTGAGTACTAGTCGTTAGCTCTGACTTTGGAGGTTGGGAGGTATTGGGTATTGGTATTAGTACTGACCTAGATGGGTCGAAGGTATAGTCTGAGGTTGAACTGGCAGTAGAGGTCTTAGTCTTAGTATTGACTTGGGAGGGGGTAGTTATGGGATTTAGGACTGAACAGAGAGCAGAGTATTACGTCTTATTGCTGACTTGAAAGGTCTTGAGGTAATAGGGATGGAGTCTAACTGAGAGCAGAGCACTAGGTCTTAGTACTGACTTGGGAGGATGGGAGTATTGGGTACGGGTTTGAGCTGAGAGCAGAGTACAAGCTCTTCGTATTGACTGAGGAGGGAGGGAGGTATTGAGTATGGGTTTGAAATGAGTGCCAGGTATTAGTACTGCCCGAGGGGGGTGGAAAATATTGGACATGGCGGTGAACTGTGAGCAGATTGCCAGCTCTTTGGCCAGCTCTTTCACCATACGTGCATGTTTAAAGACTGTCTGAATTTTAGGGTTGAATGCATTTTTGCAGAAATACCATTGAAATATCCCGGAGCTCCTCTACCTGGAGACACTGGTTCAGCAGCCACCACGAGGGCCACATTAACAGTCTTTGAGGGCGAGCCAGGATAATCGGTCTCTGAACAGGAAGATTAAAGTCCGGGTTAAAGTTTTAAAGAGAACCTATATATTTCACATCCATGTTTAACAGTGATAAAGAGAGTACTTCTAATGCTGCCCACTGCACACTGGGCCTGAGGGCTTTAAAAGGCAGCCAGGGCAGGCGATCGCTGTCCCCTCTTTGTTTGTCGGGATGCGCGTACGTGCACTTGTCTGGCAAATTGGTGGGAAAGTGAGAAATTCCAGCGCTGGAGTGCTCTCTAAGCTTGGTCCTCTCTGCTTGGCCCGCCGCAGTTGAGGTTGAGGTAATGTACCGGTTGTTTTGGCCTGCACAGTGCCGACACTCATGCTCAACAGCTCTGAGTGAGTGAAATGCACTGCACTGCACCCGTCGCTCTGCTGCTAGCACAAAAACATCATCGATAAGTACCCCACTTGTGCAGAAGCCTTCCATTTTGAATGCCAGGACTCAGTCTGTGGAAACAAGGGCCCACTGTGGTGATGTCACACAAGGCAGACGCGCTATTCGCTGCCATTTTGAAGGTCTGTGGCTCAGGGTACGACAGCCATTACTGTACATCGTTAACCATGAATGATTACAGAACAAGCGATGAAGAATGATAAATTTTGTTTGACGTAAGAACACTTATCCTTCTGTTTGTCTGTTTGTCTGTCTATCTTCAGTAGAAATAAACCAGAATGTTGTTTTTTTCCTTGCTAATCTTGTCATAAGAAGGCCCAGCCTATGGAGAATAGTTCACTGTACGTGATAGCCCAGTTTGAACATCAAAGGTTTCATCATTAGGACTCGTGCTACTATCTTCATATTATTATATTTTTCTTGCAAAATGTAATGCAAGGAGTCTTTTCTGTCGCAAAAATCTCACTGGGCTTGATGTTTTTGCATGGTAGCAGAAAAACATCATTAATTATACTTCCCTGGGAGACATGGGCATGTGACATACTGTAGATCTATTGACTTTGCATAGTGTGAGCCTCTGATGATGTCCTGTGAGCTGTGCTGGTATTTCAGATGTGAGGTAATATTTGATGAAGTGCCATCACACCACATTATAGCTCTTTTCACAATTCTCATACCTAACATACCCGAAAATACATGTCAGCGGCTCGCTATCTGAGATCAAGCAGCATTTTAGAGCATCACTCCTCAAAAGTTCAAATGAGAACCCAGCGTGCAAAACATGCTGATTCAAAAAAAAAATACTAGAAAAATATATACTCTGCTGCACCTAAGTGCCAAAAATGGCCATTTTCAACATAAAAATGGCTGCCAAGTCTAAACGAACAATTCAATCAAAAAAATATTAGCTTGGCATTGACTTGATGACCCATTTGATCACATCCCCATATTAAAAAAAAAATTCATCAGACCGTTTTTGAGATACGGCTTTAAACGACGCCGACACCGCCGGACGCAAAGTGACGACAATAGGTTACTGGCCTTTGCCCGGCAACCTAAAAATCAGGCAGGTTCCTCGTAGTATGTTGGACACTTGTGACAGTTTCTCTGCTGACCGGCTGTTTTGCTACCTTCAGTCTCTTCAGGAAATTGCAGACACCAGAATGCTGAAGGTACCAGAATATGTGGTATCATTTTTATTGCCTTTTACAAAATACAGTCATTGATCTGTAACATAACCAGTGTCGTTTTTGCATTAGGGGCCCGTGGGGGGGGGGGGGGGGGCGCACACCAGTGGGCGCTATTGTAGGCTTCTCTTGATTACGGACTCATTGACTCTGTAAAGATGGACACCCTAACAGCTCCCCATAACTGAGGCTAACACATTATGATTGCCATCTAGTGTCTGGCTGCAGTACAGGTTATGACCACACCCCCCTTCATGTTAGTGGATGGGACATGGGCCATGCTAATAAATTCAAGTCTGTGGGTTTGTGTTTAACGCTCGAGTTTAAAGTCAATTTTCAATTTGCGAGGGGAGCCCGACCGCCATTGCCCCTTTAGGCATCCTATTGGCTGATTTACTTGAGTCTACTGGTGCAAGGGTGTGCATGCACATCTCACTAGCTTGCTAAAGAGGGACTGATAATGGCTATGTGACAGTGGTGTGCATGAATCTTGTGGATGAATTAACTACACAATGATTTCACACTTTACCCTTGAGAAAAAATTGGAAATAAAACATTGATCATCATTTCCACTGGATAACGTACTCCTACCTCACGAAGGAGGAGATAAAGAAAAGCATTATTCACCCACAAGTGGTTCAGAAGAAAAACTAGTCTAACTGCTACTAGTTCAAAAAAACCCTGCTCTGCTTTCCAGACCTTGTTTTTAGAGTGTAAACTGTTTTTACTGCAGGCAGATTTGAAGCTTCCAGATACTTCAACAGGAATGCGTGGAGGCACAACCCAGAGCTGAAATGCCTGCCAGCATCAGTGGAGAACAAGAGAGTTGCTATCAACACCTTACCCCCAGAGCTTCAAGCGCAGTTCCAAGGCAGTATGTTAATAAACCTACAAGAGAGAAGGCCATTTTAGATTTAGTGCTCTGTAATGACCCTGATAGAATTAGCAATGTTGAGGTACTGGAGCCACTTGGGAATAGTGATCACTCTACTGTTAATTATGATGTTTCTTGGGAGGTTTAAAAGGTGTCTTCGACAACCAAAATTTTCTATTTTACGCGAGTAAACTTTGACAGGATGCTTTTATATCTAAGCAAAATAAAATGGGAGACACACCTGGACTGTGAGTCCGTAAATGAGATGTGGGAAAGATTTAATAATAATAATAATAATAATAAAAATAATAATCATGCATCAATTTTATATAGGGCTTTTTCTGGGCACTCAAAGACGCTTCACAATGGATACATTATTCATTCACTCACTGATGGTGCTAAACTACGTCTTTGTAGCCACAGCAGCCAATATGCGCCTACGGCCCGTCCGACCACCACCAAACATTCACACACAGCCATACAGTGTTCCTATATTTAAGGGGGTTTTACTTGATTCTCAAGGCAAATTTATTCCAAAGGTGTCCAAAAGTAAGCTGAAAAAGCAGAATCCTCAGTGGATGAACAAAAGTATTCATAGAATTTTGAGGGAAAAGAGGAATGTTTATAAGATGTACATGAAGGATAACAATGAGGACACTAAGGCTGAATACTGTAAAATGTGGGCTGTGGTCAAAAAAGAGCGGAGGAATGCTAGAAGACTGTATGAAAGTCAAATGGCAGAGGGGGCAAAAACTAGCCCTAAGCGCTTTTTTCAGTACTGTAGCAGAAAAAGGAAAGTTAAAGAGCAGGTTAAGTGCATAAAGGAAAAAAATGGATCGCTGCTATATGATAACAAGCATATTGCGGATACCTTGAACAGTTACTTTGTTGTGACTTTTACCTCAGTGCGGGTTTTTATTTGGCCAGAGGGCATGGCTAATGCTCAAGATTATTTAGCGGAAATTGAGGTTAGGGATAATGAAGTATTAGACAAGTTGCATAAAATAAAGGCAGATAATGCGGTGGGTCCTGATGGCTTAGGGAAGGTAGTGAGATCGTCTCTAAACCACTCTTAGCTATCTTCAGACGGTCTTTAGAAACTGGAGAAATACCAAATGATTGGAAGCAGGGCAATATAATTCCAATATATAAGAAAAGGGACCGTACCGAGCCAGGAAAGTACAGGCCTGTGATTTTCACTTGCATTGCATGCAAAAAACTGGAATCTATCATAAAAGACGAGCTGGACTTATTTCTTGAACGTAATAATGTATTGAGGGATAGTCAACATGGTTTCCGAAAGGGAAGGTCATGCCTGACAAACCCTCTGGAATTTTTTGAAGAGGCTACGAAGACTTATGACCAGAGCAGGGCTTATGACATCATTTACTTGGATTTTCAGAAAGCATTCGATTCAGTACCGCATAAGAGACTAATTTTTAAAATGAGCTCCATTGGAGTAAAAGCAGGTATTCTGGAACAGATTCGAAACAAGACAGAACACAAAGAGTGGTGGTCAGTGGAATATCATCTGAACTAGGTATGGTGGGGAGTGGCATCCCTCAGGTATAGGTGTTGGGACCCCTGCTGTTCCTTATCTATATCAACGACCTTGATAGGAATATTGAGAGCAAATTAGTTAGATTTGCTGATGATACTAGGTTTGGCAAATAGTTTCGAGTCCACTAAAGTGATTCAGTATGATTTGGATAAAATCCAGAATTGGGCATAAATGTGGCAAATGAAATTTAATGTTGGGAAATGTAAAGTTGTGCATGTAGGTAATAAAACGTTAGACGGGATTATTTCATGGGAGGTTTAAAACTGGAATGTGGTCCACATGAAAAAGATCTGGGAGTGATTGTTGTCCAAACCCTTGCTGGTTCTAGCCATTGTGCCGTAGCAGTTAAAAAAGCCAATTGGATGCTTGAATACATTGCCAAAAGTATTGAATACAAATCCAACGAGGTCGTACTTCTCTTTTACAACACATTTGTCTGACCACATCTGAAGTATTGTGTGCAGTTCTGGAGAACATACATTAAGAGACATATAGAGGCTCTCGAAAAAGTTCAGAGAAGAGCCACTTAGCTAATTCCATATATGAAAGATGAAAGCTCTGAGAAGAGGCTGAAGATCCTTAATCTCTTTAGTCTTAGAAAAAGGAGGCTTTGGGGTGATCTGATTGAAGACTTTAAATATGTTAAAGGGATTAACAAAGTGAATTATGTAGGATTCCTTCAGCCAAGTGTTGTGAGTTGAACTCAGGGTCACAAATGGAAGTTGACCAAAGGTAAATTTAGCACTGATATTCGGAAATATTTCTTCACCCAAAGAGTAATTTCAATGTGGAATAGCTTGCCTGACCATATTATTGAGGCAGAGACCTTAGGGGTTTTGAAGGGCAGGCGTGACTTAAAGCTCGATAAACGTGAGTAAAATGTGAGCTGTTTTTTATTTCTGCTATCGCAGGTATTGCCATTACCGTAATGAGGATTTTGCTCTCTTTATAGTTCTAGGATCTGGGAGGTTTGCCACAGATTTGATCAAAACACACTGCTAGCATGTTTAGCCGACCGAGGTTCATTTATGTTTAAGCTTAGGAGGTAGGCCTAGCTGCAGAGCCGGCTCTAAACAATTTGGTGACCAAAGCAAGATTTTTTTCATGGGGCCTCTGTATTGTAGCCAGTTCCATAATGTGTCCATACATTGAGACAGAAACAGCATTTGGCTTTATGTTTTTGTAGATTTTTTTGTTTGACTATCACAAACCCTCACAAACAGCAATAAAAACTGGAATAACAAAAACAGTAATATAACTTTGTAACTTTGTAACAGTAATATAACAGGCATAAAACTTTGTAAATACAGTCTGAATAAATATGATAAATACAATATAAACATTCTCAACAACAGAAGTAATTACAGAGTTTCCCCAAGCTTTCTTGAGGGTGTAGGCAGTGTGGGGGCTTTTCGTTGGTACTGCTGTTGTCACTGATTTTTAAGTTCTGAGTCAACATTATTTTTATAGTTCAACAATAGCTTGAAGAAAGACAGATATATGCTAGATGATCGACTGAAGAAGCATTATGAATAGACTTAAACTTCCTGGTCTAGCCACATTAATGCGACAAGCAACCCATGGTACTCTTTGTAAAATACTGTGTAAAATGAATGTTAATAATTTGTCAACATGCTATTCCAGTTTAGTGAATTTTTACCTAATTTTTAAGTAGCTTCTGTCCAGAAAAAACGTGGAATATTTTATTTGTGGAACAGAAAACAAAATACAATTTTTCTGTCTCCACATTGTAGAGGAAACCCTGATGCACCGAGCATTCATGACCAATTATCGAGTTAATGAGCTCTTCCTACAGACGAGGCATGGCATTTCCTATTCATCAATTATCCAAATGCAAAGGCTTAAAACTAATAACTACAAAAGGCGATGCAAAATGGAAAATAACTTTAATGTTCGAAGTTACTATTACAGGAGGGACATGGTAAATAGTCCAAGTTGTCTATAAAACATGTCTGGCTTTTTAAGACAGACAGTGGATGGTTCATACTGCATACATTCGAAAAAAGTTTGTTTCTCGAGTTAACACTACGGGGTTATTCTCCAAACACCTGAATAATCTTTGGCTCATGAAGTTGAAGTGGGAGTTACTGACGTTAAGAGCATAGTTGCTCTCAACCTCTTATTGTTTAAGATTGCCTTGATTAAATAATCAAACAATTTTTTTACTGAATAATCAAGACCATTATGAAGCTAGTGATGATTAAGAAATTATTAAAAAATGACAAAGAGATCACAGACCGACGTCATCATTTTTTTTTTGTTTTTTTTTTTGCTATTTTCATGTAATGTTTCTACTTGTATGGTTTTCCATATGTGCTTAATAGCATGAAATAAAGTATTTATTTTGTCTATTTATTCATAGGCTATATTGGCAACAAACATAATATACATGATATTGTGAGGATAGTCACACTAACTAACCAATAAATCAGAAAATTTCTCCGAATTCTACTTCTCATATCCACATTTTTTCAGCAGTCTAACCTAATTTATTTCAAGATTGCATATAATCAAAATGTTCTCAGTGTTCAAAAGCAACATTTGGGATGATAAATTATTTATTAAATTAAATGTTTCCTTCGTTGAAAATGTTGGTAATTTAATTATTAATTAAAATGAGTATTACTGTATTGTGGCTATGAGAGGGCGACCATCAGTATTTGTATTTTTACCTTGGTCAGCAGCTCTCCAACACTGGTGTACGTTCTTTCTCCCTTCTATCTTGTAAAAAAAATACATTTGAAGTTGAAAAAAATCCTCTGCTTATGCACTGTTACAAACTTGCACTTTTTTTGGCTGCTAATTTTACTGTAATTTTACGATAAGCTTACAACAGAGTTCGGTGTATGTTAAGTGTAAACAACAGTTAAATATGCACAGGACTCCACTTACAGTTAAAATAACCAGAAAACAATGCGTGAATTTTACTGTGAAATTCAGCCAGTTTATAATAGTGTAGAACTCTTGGCCAATAGAAAATTAGCACAAAACGGTATCATTCAAAAGTCTAGCTAACAAATATGTACTGTATTTTTATAACCTATTGGCATTTGGAATCCGGTGGTTAATCGAAATGGGGTATGTAGTCATGTAGTTGTAAGCTTCTTTTGTCATACTTTTAATGATATCATAAAAATAGTGTCTCATTAAATGGAGTCATACGTTTTTCTTTTTTTTCCCCCCAGATTACTTTTGCCCTCACTTTTGGCGCCGGTGGTGCCTCTTCGAACATTTGCCTATACCGCCTATGCCTAGGGCCCGCTCTGCCGAGCTGACATTGTTAGATGCTTGTGCGGTAGGTTACTGACATATTTCCCTTCTCATTTCCTCCCTCGGGAAAGCCATAAATACCTTTCAAAATATCCATTCATGTAACATGTGACCATGAAGCACAACATAAAGGGGTGAACTGTCCCCTGCTTCCTGTTCGCTTCTTGCCAGAGCCCAATGCGCTGGACATTATAGCTACCTGATAAACTCCCAGAATGGATTTAATTCTGCACTCATTTTACAATCAGCTGTTTACATGTGCCACATTGACTTATTCCTGCAGTACTGACTGAGAGTTGTTTTTTAAGTTATATAGCAGATTATTTGTTATATGGTAGATACAGTTCTTCACAGATCGCAAAAATGGCCATGTGCGAGATAGCAGACACTTCTGGTCTTCTGCTAGAGCTTTTCTTTACCTCTGGCTGTTGTTGGGCCACAGGACATTTTGTCATCACGAAAGCATGCTTTTAACACAAAAACGGCAGATTAGTTGTTGTTTTGATCTGGATGTTTATGTGTTTATCATGATTTTGAGAAAACAAAAACAAACTTCTAAGACCAAATTTGTATTAAAAGGAGAAATTGCCCAGCATTCTGAATGCCCCATAAGAGTCCAGAAACCAAAATGTACAAAAGCCCAATAATATTTTTCTGAGGTCGATACAAAATCTAAGCCGTTTCAAGTTTAGGGTGTATTGACTTGCTAACACAAATAAAAAGCGCAGGAACCTGCATACATGTATGCCTGCGTTCATACAATATGCATGTGAAACCGTTCACACCCGGTAGGAGTATTAAAAAATGAGACACATTTATTGGTGCTTCAGAAAGATAAGGATTCCACAAATGGACTAGTGCAATGCAGATTGCTAAAGGCTACAAACTTTCTAAATTAAAATAAATGTGGAAGTAAAATCAAGATTCTAAGCCGCTGAACATGAATTACATGAGACAGATTCAATTGATTTCACTCAACATATCTGACTTTAAGGGATAATTAATTAATAATGTGATGGAAAACAAAAACCTTAAGGTCAAAAGGATATTTCATATTCTGGGGTTTGTCAATATTATTTCATATTTACTGTACTCTTGATTTTGAGTGGACAGCTGGTGTGTGAGTAATTTCAAAAAATGCGTCCAAGTTTTACAGCTTCTTGAGGTGCAGTACCTGCTTTATACTAGAAAACACTGACTGCTCAGTCGCCAGCCATCATGAATCCAGCTGCCCGGCAATATCTCAATTACACAAACTAGGTGCTTTAATTTATTTGACATTATACGAATACCACTGAGATGACATTACAATCTATTGGATTTGTTTGGACATGCTCTTTCTGAAGAAAGTGCGATTCTATTAAAGTGAACTGAATTGAACTGAAATTACAATTTCTTTTTAGCACTGTATCTGCTCGTCTTTTTCAACCGAAGCGATGAATTGATCATTTGAATACATTCAGTAGTTACTCATCAAATATGATGAGGGAAATTGTGAGTGTTTCGCAGTCCAATAAAAGTTATTTTAACGACAACGGAGGTTTGAAACAGTAAGCAATAAACCAGTTTGGGTTCAGGAGAGGAGCTAGGTCGGTTTCATCCGTAATTTATTCTCTGTTTCTCAGCACCGCTGCCTCAGCTGACTGTAAGAAATGATTTGAAACTGTAGCACAAAGTCACGTACATCTGGGTCATGTGCATTTTACGCTCGGTTATTTTTCCTCTCTGTTCCTACACAAAGTTCTACGACGGAAGACCTGAGCGAGTGTGCGGATCACCTCTCCCTCTCTCTCTCTCTCTCTCCCTCCCTCTCTCTCTCTCTCTCTCTCTCCTGCACACTTGTCCTTGTCACGGGAATCAGCAGGGTGCTGTGGTCTGACGGTAAGGTGGGAGGGGTTGGAGAGAAGGAGTGTTGAAGGGGCAAACGAGTTTGAAGTAAAATAATGAATTATTTCATCCAGAAATAAAGCCTGGGCAGAGACTGACCATAGCAGGCTTTCCAGTTCTGAGCAGTAAAAACAGAGTAAGAGGACTGCATATGTTTTACGCTTTTTATACCAATCTCTCCAAAGATAAATAACAATAATAATACATCAGTTTTATATAGTGCTTTTCCGGGCACTCAAAGACGCTTCACAATGGAGACATTATTCATTCACTCACACATTCACGCTCTGATGGTGGTGAACTACGTTTTTGTAGCCGCAGACTGACGGAAGCGTGGCTGCCATTACGCGCCTGCGGCCTCTCCGACCGCCACCAAACATTCACACACAGCCATACAGGAGGGAGGAAGGGAGGGTTCCTATATTGCATGTTTTGTGGGTGGGGGAAACCGGAGTACCCGGAGCAAACCCACGCGAACACGGGGAGAACATGTAACTCCACACAGAAAGGCCCCAGGCCGGAATCAAACCCATGACCTTCTTGCTGTGAGGCAGTAGTGCTAACCGTGCCACCCCAAATAACAGTAAATTGCCACACAGAGAGCGTCATGAGAATTGCTTGGCTATTCTTTCACTGCATTAGCTGTATGTTTGCTGAGGACAAAGTAAAATTCCGGTTAATAAGAGGAGCGAAACATGCCAGCAAACCACTAAACGTTCAGTAGTCCTTCATAATAACAGGCACAAAAATACTAAACATTATAGCTGTACTCAGTGCTTCATTCAATCAATCATCTAGTTGTACAAAACAAATCCGAATGATTTACCCGGAAACAAAATTTAAAAAGAAACTATATTTAGTCTCGGTGGAAGCACAAATAATCTGTTTGGACACTGTGGCTGATATCTTACATGTTTTCCTCAAAGCTCATTAACACTCTATAGAGAGTTGTTTGGTCTCTAGCAGAAAAAACTGCTATATATTAATTAATTAATTAAATCACTGTGTGAAGAAGTCTCACAACATCATTCTGTCTCATCTCCATGTCGCTGTAGTATTTTATATGTGCTGTCATACTGGTTATAGAGTGGGTTTACTCTTCAGCTCATAGAAGCAATTCATTTACACCACTCGCTGTGTCTGGTGGGCAAATTTTCAAGTTCCACAGACTGTATTTGCTATTTTAGGAAAATAAAAAAAGACTAATTTCAGCAATGAAGCGCACTCTTGGAAGTCAGATGAAATTCAAACGCTTGGAACGCTTTAATAGACCAAAACAAATAATTCAGCGCTGAAATTAATTTCATCAGCATAACTCAAGAATGTCAATATTTCAGGGAATCATAAAAAGGCAAATCATTGTTCTGGAATGAAGAAAAAGGTACGAGTAATTATCTCCGAGATAATGTTCTACATAAACATAGCAAAGTTTCTGTGACAAGCTAGAATTATTATTGGTTTCACTTACCATTAACCACTTTGGCAGAGTTTGTTTTATGGAAATTCGCAGGCCGTAATTTCAAAGCACGCGTGTAAGATTATTTTGAAATATTAGAATCACAAAATAACAATGGTAATAATGACAATAATTAAAGTGGAAATGACTGAGCAGAGAGAGAAGGCCAGACTCCTGCTGTACCATTGGCTTGGAGAAAGAAGCTTCAGTCAGACATATGGTTATGATAATTAATCCCAGGACTATAGCAGAAACAAATAAACGTACTCTAAACAAACAGAGTCACAGCTGAGGGCTCCGGGGCAGCGTCGTTCTGGGGAGGGACCCAAAAAACGGAAGGCAGATCTTATCTGCTGCTAACTTGAAAACAGCCTTCAGAATAAGGAAGACGGGAGGGCGTTTGCCCGGACCGGAGGGGCGCTGGCGAGAGACTAGCCGGGGACTTTACTGCCCCGGGTTCTTCTCTCCAACCAGACAGTAGCCTTGGTTTGCTGCTCTGTTTTATGAATAAATCACATCAGGCCGCCTACTTGCTGCCCATTGCAAAGCCAATTAAGAAGGAAAAAAAAACTTATGTTCATCCTGTAGATGGTTCCTGCTTCCTGCACAAAGTTCTCCACATCTTTCTTACTCTCCCAGATTGTGAACTGTAAATTTCACCCAGGTGTACACTCACAGTTTTGGCTCCTTTGAAGAGCCAAGGAGTTTAGTTTATTTCCTTTTTTTCAATCTTCCTAAAACATCTCAACAATGTTTATGCTTTATTCCCGACTTCTGTGGAAATGTTTACACATTCCCCTCATCATTCTTGTAACCCCATCACAACTGTTCTCTCTTTTCTCTCTCTTTTTTATCATCCTTTGCATTCAGTGATGTAACTTCAGGAAATTAAACAAAAGGCAGATGTATCAGGGAGGACTCTTCGTTTCGCTTGTCTCATATTTGTATAATATTTAAATATATATTCATATCTTTATTCATACTGAAATACAAGGTATAAAATACAAAATAGTATTGATAGAAAAACAAAACAAAAAGACAAAAGAAAAAATAGAAAAGATATTATTCAGTACATATCACATCTAAAATGGAGTTCAGTTCGTCAAAGGTAAAAAAGTTTGGACATTCCCTTTGATCGAGTATAATACGTGCAAAAGCACCTGTCCTATAACGCAACTCAGTAGGTACATTTTTTAAAAATAATTTTAAGAACAACATTAAAATCCATATGTTTTGCCGTATAACGTGAAGTACGACATTTTGATAAAAGATAATTAAAACTGTCTGCTATTGAAGACAAGCTACCATTAAAAGCAATATTGCACAACAAATTCAGATACACATTTTGACTAGACATAGCACCTCTTATAAATTTGAATAACCTGCACAAAAGTTGGGTTTCTATGTGTGTACAGTTGGCAATAACTGGCATCCATCGGGTATTATTTTCAGTGGTAGAAGGTTAAATACAAAAGAAATATGCTTTGATTGTGTGGATAACTTTCCAAAATAAAAAAATAAAAACAGCAAATGGCTGATCGCCCGCATCATGCAGAGAATGATATGCCATCAACTGTCGCATGCAGTAGAAACAGATAGAGAAAGCTGTTTGCCTGGAATCATTGTCATGTAGTGAGTAAACAAAATACCCCCCCACACCCGCCCCACCGCCACCACCTCACCACAAAGTCAGGAACAGCAGACAGTGCGTTCATTCGCTCAATGTGAGATTTTACACGTTGAGAGTGGGGCGCGGCGTGGAGCGGGGCATTTCCTTCCTGTCAGGAGTGCGGCGGATGAGGGAGGCAGACTGGGAAAGTTGCTAATAAGGCGATGGGTGAGGGGCTTTGTGAAAGCTCCCTGCCGCGCCGGGCTGTAATAGAGATAAGCGCGTTGCGTTGTTGTCTTGCAGGAATCAACAAAGGGGAACATGCGATTGGAGATTTGCGCGGTCCCCCCAGTGAAAAGCACTTTTTCATGGCGCTGTAATGTTTAGCCGCATTAGAAATCATTAGACTTGGCTCCGGGGGGGAAACTGGGAGCTGGAGGATTGGGGGGGGGCAGGCGGTGTGTTGCGGGGGTTCGGGGTGGTGGGGGGTGCTGGCAGATGCCCGTGCCCCACTTTCCTCATTTCAAAGCAGCCCATAATCCCCCCCCCCCCCCCCATCCCTCTCACCTTCTGATGTGGAAACCTTTACGGAGATTAATTCCAGAAAAGTACGACACGTTCCGTGTTTTGTTTGCCCGGAGACCGCGGGTTTATGAATTACCTTCGCCGTAGTTCTCAGAGAGGTGTGGAAACGAATGCGGTTTGCCAGCTCTTCTCCCGCGCTCGGCATGCTGGGAGTTTCGGGGTTAAGGTGGGCAAAGCACTGTGGTGGCACAACGCGAGACCAGCAGTGCACCAGCGACCCACCGCCGTATTCTTTGCCCTGTCTTTGCGACACAGTCCTCACCTGTGACTGCGCTAAGACGACCCCTTTCTAAATTTCTGTAACCCATTAGATGTTTTCAAATCAAATTCACTGTTTGCAATATAATTCTGTCATCCCTAGAGGGATGACCCTCTGGACGAAAGCAGTCGGGATTTAGCTGTCTTCCCTAATCTCTTGCGTAGAGGACCACAATTTTTCTTGGTTGCAGTTGGACTGAGGGGCAGTTGAATCTCTCTTGGGTCTTGTTAGGCTTGCAAACAACGGTTGTGATACATGCACAGCCCACCGCAAATTCTCGGGCCTCATTTATAAATGCTGTGTACGAACAGACAGGGCTTTGGAATGTTTGTGTGCGTTTTGCCTTCGCAACATTTGCAAGATATACAATCAAGCTCGATGGGGAACTTAACGTACATCCAAAGATGAGTTTTAGCTAAAGTTGAAATTAATAACCCCCCTGGCAAAGAAGGGAAAAGCAACCAAACAACCTAAAAAACTTCGTTCAGCTGCTGTTGCCTAAAGCCTACATGTTATAAGTTTGAATGAGCCTTGTGTTAAGAAACAGTAAGGTATGAAGAAAAATAGGCTAGTCATTTGTATAACTGTGGGATAGTCGATAATGTGGCCTGCATTTGAACAAATAAATGAATCACGTCAGTTTCGTGGAAAGAAACCACACGCAGGTCAAAAGAAATCGCTTGAGGGGGCTTTTTATTTGAACCAGGTAACCGCGACTGGAACCGAGGAAGGTAGGGCTGACGCACACGACAATCCTGCAACGAGAAATTACAAGCGCTGAACTTAAAGAGACTAAGACAACAAGCCACACGACGGAGTGAGGAATGTGCCAAAGGGACGGCGCAAACGACAGAAGAGCAGCGAGGGGCAGTAAAGCAGAGGGGAGGCGGGACAGACTGTGGAATCCGGGGGGGGGGGAGACAACTCAGGGAGACAGACAGACACACGGACAAACGGAGACCCGAACGGAGAAAACAGAACACTCAAACACTCAACAGAATGAGTAATACTAAACATACTGAGGGCTGGAAACACTCGGGAAGCCAATAAAGGAAATTAGGGGCGAGTGAGCTGGTAGGCAGAGGAGCAGACAGGGGGCCTGACAGCAGATCAGGCGATAAACTGAACTAAAAAGCAAACGGAATGAGGAGGTGCTAACAGGGAATGTGAGAGAAAACAAAGACCGTGGACAGTGAAAAGGAAACGAATTATAACAAGGGTGGTAAATACATGGAACTTGAAATTAAACAAAAATAAAATCATCTAGTCACAGGACAATGACAATTTAATGTAATCAGGCTCTCCTAATGATTTATCAGAATTAACTGCCTCCGTTAAACCACTTTTGTGACTGGCTAGTAAAGCATTGGTCCAATTTTAATTTTTTTGGGTTTATTTTTGGATTTATTTTGATAGTTATACAGTGGAGATCGACAGGAAAGTTGGGGAGAAGAATGGGGAAGACATGCGGCAAATGACCCGAGCTGGAATCAAACGCGGGTCGCCGCGGGAAGGACACGGCCTTTATGGTCTGTGCTCTTAGACCGATGTGCTACGGGGCGCCCAGCATCGGTCTAATTTAAAGACAAGTTAACCACATAATCAAGAACGAAATCAATCACTTGCCTTTGCGCACACCTATATAAAGATGGATTGATAGGGATGGGTTACAAATCAAAACGTGTACTTAGACTTAAAAGTATACTATTGCCCGATGAGCTCTACTTACACGGACTATGTTGTGTTCGCTGCCTCTTGTTAATCGCAGAAAATGCAAACAAATCTCCCCGTGAGGGTTCACAAAGGAAGCTCTTCAAGCTTGATAGGTAAGGAACACTATTATTAGTTTGAATGATATCCTTGCATGTCTTAAAATGCATTTCTATTAGTGCCAAAGCCACTATTATGGAATACACAAGCACATTTACCCCTTCTCCATTCAGAAAAGCCTCTGTCAGATCGTGCTAAGTCAGACAGAGTTCTGCTGAGGTATTGTGAATATATCTAGATCTAGACTCTATACCTTGTTCCATTTTAAAGTGAACATTTTTAATCGGGGTTCTAATGTGAATATGCTTACTCTTTTGGTCTGGATCATCTATTAAGATCAAGATTTTTTTTAAGACTGACTCCTTCTCCATCGTGAAGAGCCTCTGTCAGATTGTGCTAAGTCAGTCAGGGTTCAGTTGTAATATATGAATAGACTTGAAACATATACTGAAGTGGGTCCCGAGTCAAATACCTTCACCTATTGAGGGATGGGGCTGGCTGAAACACTGTCAAAACCTGCTAAATTTCCGCTCCACTTTCAAAACCTGCTAAGTCAGAACCTTATATTGCAAAATCAAGGTCATTTCTTTCAAAAAATAATGAATTGCCTCATGGATTATGTCTGCAAGGCTAATAGTTTCAGTATAGTGAAGATAGGCATAGAAATGATCTTCTATAGATGCCAATCAAAAAACCAGATTTTTCAAAAAATGGACCAACTTGACTTAGAAGCCTTTGCAAGTGCTCATTTACACGTGCATTTTAGGCACCATCTCTGCTATGATTTGGTTGCTTTTAAAACTTATATAGTTGCATCGCCAGACTCTGATAGAAGTACAACAACATGTAACTGCTGGAAGCTTATAAAATATACGGTCAATGACTATGCTTCTACTATGAAACCCGGACCCCCACTATCGCTTCCTGCGATCAGAGCCTGGCGCGATGGAGACACTGCTGGGGCCAGATGAACACTCCGCTCTCTTTCAGTGGATGTTTTACTGCCGATTCATGGTTCTAAAAATAGATTTTTCACTTTGAGTTCAGACTGTCTTTTTATTTTGGTGATGCTTCAACTAATTAAACTGATCAAATTGAACGGTGCTGTAATGTGATATTTGCCCTGGTGGGTGATGTCACTGCTGGGGCGACCAAAGAGCACATCTTTTAGGCGTTCAGTTTCTGCTTGAAGTACCTTCTGTGTGAGATCCCTCAAACTTCCCTGTCTGACTTAATCTGAGTGGCATCACCGTCGTCTCATTCAAGAACAAGCAGGATACATGTTATGCACATATTCATGCAGTAATTTGCATCGCCCATTTCTGGATAATTGTGGGAGGCAACGAGGCCAAGTCATTGGCATGCGCGCTCACTTCCAAAAAAGCTGTAGTTTATAAAGTGGCAATTGCGCGGCAGTGAACCTACGCGTGGTTTCGAAAATACAGTTTTTGTGAGGCTTATCCCATTTCCAGACTTTCACGACAGTGCTCACTTTTCGTATGGAGCTAAAGTTTTATAAACAAGGTCCCCGGTCCTGAGTAGTCGAGCTGGCTCAGCTTAAATATCTGCACAGCGGGTTACATAAAAGAGGCTCGCAGACGTGCCCTATGAGTGTCTTTCATATCCTGGTTAATCCTGTACCTCAGGCGGCTGCATTCGGCCATGACTCATGAGAGACAGTCAGACCAAGGCCCCCAGCGCCTCCTCTTCCTATCCCGGCACCAACCCCATTATACTCTGCCAGGAAGGAGAGCATCTTTCACACACGTGCAATTTACCGTTATCCCCTGGATGCTGAATGAGATTAAAGGCAGCAGCGTATTCAGGCTTCAGAGGTTCTTCTTATGACCGAAGAAGGCATGTTCCTACTGGCTCTTTTTAGGTTCTTTCTAAAGAATTAGAAGCAGACAGACAGTTGCGTTCCGCTTGAGGTTTTCGCTTTGTTTACATTCGCGTTCTGAAGACGGAATACAATAAATTTAAGCGGATAGGATTTTAAAGCTCGGGGCTAAACATAAACTCTCTGTTTCTCGTTCCTTCACTCTTCAGGAGTTTCTCTTTCCCGGAGCTTCATTTGCAAACAGCTGCGTAAGAATAGCTACCTTGTCTCGGCTGACGCCAGCCCTGAGGGGCTGAAATGTTGTGTTGGTGTTGTTGAATAAAATATTAAAGTGAAACAAATGTCTGTCTCTAAGTTGTCGTCTGAACCAGAGGGTGAGTCATTCGAGTGAGGTATTCAGTGCTGAATCTGACTCCATCTCGGAGAGAGGGATTCGGCGACTGCAGGACGTGGATTAGAGAGGAATCAGTGAGAAAACCGGTCGCTGCACTGTAGCATTGTGGCACCTGTTAGAGTGAGGCTTGGCAACAGCACCCCCACCCTTTTGCAGCCGTTTTCATTTCGCTCCTGAGATCCCGATTGCTGATGCTGGGCCATGTTCATTAAGAGTCTAAGAGTACAGCTTGTGATCCAGGATAAAATGTTCCTTGGTACATGGCCAAACGATATTCATTATGCAACAGAAGACAAAAATGAGCCAAGATCAGCGTGCTTACTTTTAAAATGTTTTACTATGCTAGGTAAACCCAAACTAAGAGCTCAAGCCTGAGTATGCCCTCAGCCAGAGTAACACAACACCAGTGAGCCTGTTCTTGTATTGCATGTAATGTGTAGTACTGCAATACATTAGGAGTAATGTCCTGTGAAAGCTGAGGGCAGAATGTGGTAGCGTTAAGTGTTATTGCGCATTTCCAGTAGTGCTTCTCAACGCAACCTGAAAAGTCTTTTGTACCCCTTCCTTTGTGTATTTCTACTCTCTTACTTTGTCTCACTGCCATTAAAAACCAGAATTTTGAGGGATTGTGTAAACCCGGAGCTCCCTTGCAGATCCAGGTGCTTTCCTGCCGCCCAATCTTAGTATAAGGGCTTTTCTAGAACAATGTTCCTGGAGCTGGGCCAATGCCCTGGGTCCGAACAAAGTTGTCAAATTCAATTCGACCAGTAAATGTGTTGAAAGCTACCACACATATTGCCAAAAAAGAGAAAGGGAATCTCTGATGGTCAGAGTAGCCTACTATTACTAAAAGCAGAGAAACAGTTTCAGTCTGCTGTGCAGCATTTAAAAATCAATGCTGCATATTATCCAATTATGGCATATTTTCTCATAAAAGGAGCATTAACATTTTACATAACTGTTTGTTTGCTCATAATTTATGGAATGCTATTTGGGTCAAAAATAAATAAATTAAAAAATAAATATAAAAATAATTAAATATGCCCATGAAATAAATACATTTGGAAATGGAAAAAATGGATATAATTTAGTAAATAATTAAATACGTTTTTATTTAAAAAATATAATTTTTCAAGGGACTACTTTTATTTATTTCTGGTGACTTTTATTTCATAATTCAACATTTATTTACTTATTTAAAAGCGCTTTTAATTCCAAACGCCGCATTTCTTCATTTCATTTCTCACATCAAATGAATTCAGACCGTGGGAAGAGCACCGTGTTCAGCAGAATTTGTCGGTGGACAACATTGCACAGGTCAGGCTGTTGCACGGTCAGTATGGGAGACTGCGGTGAGCTCCGAAATTCAATACTATCGTTAGCAGAGCAAATTTATCAACATGGTTTATCAGCGAATGCATTTTTGGCCGGTATTGAAGACTTTTTGGGAATGCTAGGGTGGATTAGTGCCCTTCAAGATATACGGATGAATAACAAAGTTTTTAATTGTTTTAGACAGATTAAGCATCACATTCCAGTGGAAGATGTCCTAGAAGATAACCTTGCTACTTCAAGCTTCGGCGCTGGACGCCCACTTCGAGGCTGTTTGCAGCCTCTCTCAATAGCTCGGAGATGGTTTTCTGAGTCATGAAACGTCCTCAAGACGTTATTATGGAACCCCACAGGATCCGCCATTTCCACACTTCTTGTTTCTTGCTTTCTCCGAAATCGTGCAATATGAAATCCTCACAATGCACAGTAAAATGTAGCGAACAAAAGATAGTCACTGGTCTGATGTATCCCATAATGCCCATAAAGACCCATGAGCTAATGTAAGATAACGGTATTGTAGGTTTATATGATAGCTCACACGGGCCGCTGGCTCAAGAGGTCCTAAAAACTGCCATGAAATTCAAAATAAACCGTGCATATTTACCAAGCAAAACTAGATTGATTTAGGCATGGCACCGAAGCACACAGACACATGACTGCTATTTCATCAGTTTATTTGTCACGTAAACAGTTGCTTCTTCCCCTGGTAATCATGATAAAATTGGCTTTTTACACCTGCCATAGACCTTATGGCTGACTGTCCTTCCATCCGCCAGAACTATTTGCAGTTTGCTCCAGTTTTCCACACTGCTGTATATTCAGTATTCGGTGCTGTTGCTTCGGTCAGAACATGTGAGCTGACCACGCCCCTTTACTTTGAATGTGAGAAATGAAATAAATAAATAAATGTGGCGTTCGGGAATAAGTGTTGTGAAATAAATAAGTAAATGTGGAATTATTAAATAAAAATTCCCAGAAATAAATAAAGGCAGTCCCTTTAAAAAATGTAATTTTTAAATAAAAATGAATTATATATTTATTTCTTTATTGAATAATATTTATTATAATTATTAATATAATTATAATAAATATAATTTATAATAATATTTATAATTTATTTGTATTTTAATGTATTTATTGCCCCATTTATTTATTTCATGGGCATATTTAATTATTTATGTATTTAATATTGACCTTTATGGCCAGCCATAATAAATCCAATAGAAATGAGGATAAAAATGTGTATTTCAGGATTTCTTGCAGGTTTATAGAAATGTTCTCAAAGTAATGTTACTGTTACCACCAGCTAAGTTAATTTATTGTCATATTCAACCACTGTAATGAATGAAAAAGGCCCGCAGTGAGCCAGGACTAATGCGAGTAATCACGCGTTCATTTTTGCTAGTGCAGCTAGCTTGTGCAGTGCTTATTGAGTTGCTTAAATGAGGAGTAAAAACCTAAACAAGTTCACTTTGCATAGCTTCCCTGAGTCCTAGGATCTTATGACTAGCCAGATTAAGAGGGTACTTTCTTAAGTCCTATACTTACACAAAAAGGACACTTTAGTTGCCTTAGCAGCAGCGAAATCCCAAGTTTCCTAATTGAATTATTTAAAACCAGCAATGAAGTGAGTTCTGCAGACCCTAGAATTCAGAATTGGTTACCCGTCGGCCTCAGTAAACTGCTACAGCCCTTTCTGGAGTGTTTTTTTGCTCCATTTATCATGAAGTTCATTTTAATGTCAGGCATTAAATGCATTAGGCAGTGTCTTCCAGCCAATACAAACATTTGGTTCCTGTTTTAATCAACACTTTTCAGCTTTTATGTAAACCTTTTTACTCTCACAGTCACAATGAAGACCTGCTACAAACAGAAATCATATCTATCATTAAAAAAGTTAAAGGGGGCTCCAAAATTATTAGCATCTCTGAGCAGTAATGGTCAAACTATACAAAAAAAAACTAATAACAATAATAATAACAATGTAATTATAGAGAAACAAAATACACCAACATGTGTAAAATGCTTTATTAATGTTTTAATGGGAATAATCAAAATCATAACAATTATTGAATATAAAATGAATTTCAACAAAATTAAGGTTTCATAATAATTGGCACCCTTCATTAAGTACTTATTGCAACCACCTCTGACAAGGATAACAGCATGGAGCCTATTCCTGTGATTTTTGACAAGATTAAGGTAGGCATGAGGGTGGATTTTGGACCATTCCTCTAAGCAGATCCTTTCAAGATCCTTCACATCCTTGGGTTTGTGTTTATCAACTGCCCTCTTCAACTCACCTCTCAGGTTTTCAACTGGATTGAGGTCTGCTGACTGAAATAGCCATTGCAGAAGGTTCATTTTGTTGTCACAGAGCCACTTCTGTGTGGATATTGAGGTATGCTTTGGGTCATTGTCTTGTTGGAAAGTTCACCTATGGCCAAGTCTCAGCCTTCTGGCAACCAGATTGTCAGCCAAAATATCCTGATACTTAGTGTAATTAATCAAGCCATTCATCTCAACCAGTGCCCCTGGACCTGTTGAACTAAAACAGCTCCAAAACATGTGTGACCCACCATCATATTTCACCATGGATATATGGTGCTACCCCTTGTGTACATCTGTTTCAACACCAAATATGTGGATGCTGTACTGGACACAAACATGCAATTTTGGTCTCATCTGACCAAAGCACTTTGTTCTAGTTCACCCTGTCCTCCAACCATACGTTCAAATAGGTTGATTATGCTCATTTACTCTGATTTACAACCCATGGGAGCGCTTCCTAAAATTGCCCCCCCCTATTGGCAGCAAGAAGGTACTGTAAGAGTTACAGTTTAAGTTCCAGATAAAGTTTCACTTATTTCACACTTAAAATAAGGGTTTGGGTAAGGATTAGGGTTGGGGTTAGGGTTAGGGTTACTATTAGGCTTAGGATTAGGTTTAGGTTAGGGATTTACTGACGGCAACACTGACGATGGAAACCAGATTGTAGTTATTTAAATGACCGCTAGAGGTCGCTTAACTCCTAAATGTAACTTTAGGTTGTAATAAGCTGCTTGACAAACGACCTTTGCGGGCATATTTTGTTGGGGGACAGGCTCTTCTAGTCATATTTTTAAAAACCTTTTCAATGATGTTTGGTTCAAAGCACTTGCTTCTGTTTCTTATGGTCAGAAAAGTCTTTCTTATAGTATTGCGTTACATGTGTAACATTTGTAGTAGAAACTAGCATTCATTAATTTAATGTGAAAAAGCATTAACATGTTTGCTGGCAAATTATTCATCACATTGACTTGAACAGACTAGAAGTTTACGCTCTTTTCATTGACGACGATGTTTTTTTACGTCGCGCATGTAAATACAAGCTGGATCAAAATGTACAATTCCTCGATTCCAGTGAAGTTGGGACATTGTGTTAAACGTGAATAAAAACAGAAAACAATGATTTGCAAATCCTTTTCGACCTATATTCAATTGACTAGACTACAAAGACAAGATATTTAATGTTCAAACTAATAAACTTTGGTTTTTTTTTTGGAAATATAACTCATTTTAAATTTGATGCCGGCAAATCCTGATCCGGGCTCCATGAAATCTGCTCATTTCCTCGACAAAAAAACCACCCATCCCTTTCGAATTGTGGGGTTTTTTGGAAATGTAGGGATCGTGATGCCTCTGCTTGCATCGGCCTTATTGCTGCAGCTGTAAACAAGCGAGATATTTGTCATTTTCCCAAGAAAATAATCCATCTTTACAAATCACTGAGTTAAATGGAATTGACAGTGTGTTCTCTGCCTCTAGCTTGATATCTCCCATGATGTCATCACCGAAGATAGCTGAAGTTAAATTCTCTCTGGAGTGATCGCCATTTGCAGTGATTAAAATGCAAATAAATTTGTAACAGCTGATTACAATTTGAAATGACCCATGCACAGAGGATGTATTTACATTTAAGATTCTATGGTCCAAATCTGATTTTGGGATGAACGAGCACTTTAAATACACTTCTGGGAAGCCAGCGCTCGCCATACACATCAATGCGCATGGTTGTAATTTCAGAGAAAAAAAAAGAAACACTTTTTAACTGATTGTAGAAGGGTCTTTTTACAGCAGAATTTAGTGTAAACAATATGCTTTCTCTTATATTCAACTGCTGTGATTTACGACCCCATTTCCAAAAAAGCTTGGACGCTGATGTTGAAACTGAGATATTTTATTGTTTTTTGCAAAAAAAAAAAAAATTTGATGCCAGCAACACATTGTGTTTTCCCATTCTTCCTTCATGTAGGATTTCAGCTGCTCAATACTTTGGAGCCTCCTTTGTCATAGGTCTTGTTTCATACTGGTACATAATACATGCATCAAAACATTGTCAGTGGGTGACAGGTCTGGACTGCAGGCAGACCACATTTGCACCCAGACTCTTTTACTACTTTGCCATGTTGTTACAGCGCCCTCTGTAATTATTGGCACCTCTGGTTAAGATGTGTTCTTTAGCTTCTAATAAATTCAGTTTTCTTCTAAATAATATAGGACCACAATGAAAAAATAAGAAAATCCAATCTTTAATTCAAGTGCGTTTATTCAGTGAGAAAAAAATCCCACATTAAGAAATAATTCTTTTACATCAAATCATGTGCGCCGCAATTATTAGCACCCCTGATGTTAATATTTTGTACAACCCCCTTTTGCCAACAAAACAGCACCTAATCTCCGACTATAATGTTTCAGAAGATGGGAGGATGCAGAAAGAGGGATCTTCGACAGGGATCTTCCTCTTTGCACAATTTCTCTAAATCATCCAGTGACCTGGGTCCTCTCCCCTGCACTCTCCTCTTCAGCTCACTCCACAGCTTTTCAATGAGGTTGAGGTCTGGGGACTAAGATGGCCATGGGAGGAGATTGATTCTGTGTCTGGTGAACCATTTCTGTGTAGATTTGGCCACATGTTTAGCGTCATTATCTTGCTGAAAGACCCAGTGACGACCCATCTTCAGCTTTCGGGGAGAGGCCACCAGATTTTGATTTAAAATGTCCTGGTATTTCAAAGCATTCATGATGCCATGCACCCTAACAAGGTTCCCAGGGCCTCTGGAAGAGAAACAGGCCCACAGCATCACCGATCCTCCCCCATACTTCACAGGGGGCATGAGGTGCTTTACTGCATATTCATCTTTTTTGTTCTGCCAAACCCACTTAAAGTGTTTGTTGCCAAAAATCTCTATCTTGGTCTCATTTGACCAAAGCACATGGTCCCAGTTAAAGTCCCAGTACTGCCTAGCGAACTCCAGACATTTGCGTTTATGATTGTGAGTGAGAAAGTTTTTTCCGTGCATGCCTCCCAAACAGCTTGTTGGCATGTAGATAGTGCCTGATGGCTGTTTTGGAGACTTTGTGACCCCAAAATGCTACCATTTGTTGCAATTCTTTAACAGTGAGCTTTGGAGAACTTGTTATTTCTCTTACCATCCTCCTCACTGTGCGTGGTGGCAAAATAACCTTGCGTCCTCGTCCAGGCTTGTTTACCACTGTTCCAGTTGTTTTAAACTTCTTAATGATTCCTGTGACAGTAGATATGGGCTGGTGCAGGCGAGTGGCTATTTTCTTGTAGCCATTGCCTGACTTATGAAGGTCGACACACATCTGCCTTACTTGATTGATGTGTTCCTTTGTCTTTCCCATGTTGAGGAGTGGATAAGATAAATGGCCTCTGTGTCATGTCATATTTATACCCCAAGGAAACAGGAAGTGATGATTTACTAATTGAATATTCCTAGATACTCTGATCAACTTTGTAAACTACTGTAGAAATGACAAAAATACTTCAATTACATTTAATTCCTTGGAATTGTTAGGGGTGCCAATAATTGTAGAACAGGTGATTTTATGAAAAATAATTATTTCTAAGTCAGGGATTTTTTTTCCCCTTAAAATTCACTTGAGTTGAAGGTTACATTTTTCTACATTTTTCAGTGCGAGAGCATGCTTCTACAATAAAAATTGAATTTATTTAAAGGCTTTTAACACATCTTAACCTGGGGTTCCAATAATTATTGAGGGCACTGTATGTGTAATAGATAAAAGTTATGGTGTGGCTGAAATGAGCAAGGCCTTCCCTTAAAAAAGGCATCTGGGTGGCAGTAAATGTTGCACCAAAATATACCATTCACCATAAATAGTGTCTTCACGGATGAGCAAGTTACCTATGCCACGTGTACTAATGCACCCCCATACTCTCAAAGATGCTGTTTTTTGAAAATTTTTTTTTTTTTTGCTGAAAAAAACCAGATGACCCCTCTACTCTTTCGCTCAGAGGACATGGCATGCATGAAAAGAATTTCACATTTTGATTAGTCAAACCACAGGGCAGTTTTTCACTTCTCCTCAGTACATTTTAAATGAGCTTGGGCCCAGAGAAGAGGGCAGTGTTTCTGGATCTTGTTTATATATGGTGTTACAGGTGGGACTTTAGGACCCAAGGGAAAGCTCCAGGCATTCGTCTGTCTTAAATAAGCCAGGTGCGATAATCTCGTAAGAGATGAGAGTTGCTCCAAAGTATATTTTGTTAGCTGGCTACTGTGGTGTGGTCTGGGAAATTTGAAATGGTAGGCTTGAAACTCTATTTTAATTTTACGCATTGTACGGTTTGATAAATGAAAGCCTATTTGATAACAGTTTTTAAAATGGGATTTATAATTTTCCTTCCCGTAGTTAAGAACGTGTCCAGGGAAGAATTGCTTTGTGCGAGGGGGGGACTGAACTTTTGCTGGTGAGTATTGCAGATAGCATGGTGCTTTGCTTATAGTTGGTCATTTTTAAGATGGCTGAATGGGATTGCTGTTGTTTTTGCGTTATATTATGGACGGTTGTATATTTGTAGATACTGCTTTCTGGGATTAGTACAGAGGTTCTGCACTGGAAGCTATAGCCTTACTGCTGCAGAGATTTAAGTAAGTAATTGCTGGTTTAGGTTTTACTAATAGTTAAAAGTGCCTGCATGCCATGTTGTAATGTTAGTCTGTATTTCCTAGTGGGAGTATTTCTGCTGCCTTTTCGTACTCCAGTGATAGGGAAGGCTTGACACTTTCATAGCACCAGGCCTACTGAATAAGAAGAAGGGAGTGGCCAACGGAGCTCAGCTACTGTTTTTCCTGTGGTTTCTTTATTTTTTATTTTTTAAAAGAAGCAACTCGTGTTTATGGGCGTAATATTGCACATGACATATGTGAATGTATTTGTTTGAACTGATCGTAACGTTTGTTTTTTTATGTCTTTGGAGTCATAATGGGGCAACATATTGCCGCTGATGGAAAGGGATGGTATTGCATCGCCTGGTAATTTGGCTGAGGCGCAATTACCTAAGTGTTGGATTCGTATAATACGATCTTTGCAATAGCGGTACTTTGCCGTCTTGGTGTGCGTGCAGTTACGTTCAGTTTTGCATATCAGGACATGTGCAGTTCTTGAGGTTTGCCATCAGGCACGTGCAATTACTATTCCAAGTATTATCTGGGCGATGTGCCATCATTCTTTGTTTTTATACCGGGGTATGTGCAGTTGCTGAATATGTAGCTAATCCACTAAACCGTGTACTGGAGTTGTATTGCTGTTGAGATTTTAGATAGGGGTACGTGCAATCGCTATTTTAATCCTGCATCAAGCAATGCGCAATTATTGTCCTCTGTAGATCAGGCTTTGTGTCATGGCTTTTTCTCTTAAATGAATGTCACGTCTAAGTTGTACATTTTGGTTACTGTATTGGGTCAGGGGTAATTTTAATTAATGACTATTTGGCCAGCGTGCAATCTAGAGAGTTTGGGGAAAGGCTACCGTATTGCTGCAGGGCCTGTATAAGGCGGTGGTAGTTCTTTTCTGAAGTAGTAGTGCTGTGATGAGTATATTGACACTATTATATGGTTGGCAGTGAGTTAATAAGTGTGAACTGGGTGGCACATGGGTTTATGTGGCCTCTGTGTGTGTAATTTGCTACATTTTGTGGAGTAATATTGAATATTAGATGCTACCGCCTACACTTACAGGGCCGGTACTGTAATTAGTTTGGCCTTCCCAGCAATATCACTGCACCTCTAAAATTTGTTTAAGGCTGAGCTACCTTGTTTTTATTAATGGTTGGGCGATTAAATTATGAAGAAGTGAAATTAAGAAATAAACTTGCCTAAGGGTGAAATACGATGCCGCTGCCTCTGTCCAGTTCATTTATTTGAACGCTTGCTTTAGTGGGGAAGGTTCTCATTAATACTGCATTGCAGGGTCTCTTGCCTAAAATTTTGGGGTCGGCATGGTTGAATCGGCTAATTATAATTGTGCAGGGTTGTGACGTTGCCCTGGATGTGGGGCGGAGTCACAATGGTTTCATCTCTACATGGCGAGTGACTTTTAACTCGCATTTGTGGATGCAGTGACAAACCTTGTGTACTGACAGTGGTTTACAGAAGTGTTCCTGAGTCCACGCAGTGATTTCCACTACAGAATCCTATCTGTTTTTAAATGGGGTGCCGCCGGAGGACCCAAAAATCACAGCCATTGAAAACTGGATTTTGGCCTTGTCCCATGCTTCCAGAGATTTTCTGGATTCTCAGAGTCTTTTAATGATATTATGTACCTTAGAGAGTAAAATCTTCCATTCTTAGTAATTTTAAGTTGAAAACATTGTTCTTAAATTGATGAACTATATTCCCATGCAGTCTTACACAGAGTGGTTAAGCCCTCACCATAGTTACTTATGAAACACTTTTTACACCCAATCATGTTGCTGACCTGCTGCTAAATAATCAAATTAGCAGTGAGATGTTCCGCCAGTTGTCTTTTTTAATCATAATTGAAGCACTGATTACTAAAACCCCACAAGTCAAGTCAAGTCAAGTGTGACTTATGGGGTTTTACTAATAGGTGCTTCAATTTTTATTGTCCTGTTCCAGCTATTTCAAAACATGTTGCTGTCATCAAATTCAAAATGAGCGCTATCCGTTTCAACACTTAATTAATTGTCTTTGTCTGTTTTTCAATTAAATGTTGGGTTTGAATTGATTTGCAAATCATTGTACACTGTAAAAAAACTAAAGTTGTCTCAACTGAAAAAAGTTAGTGTCCAGGCTGCCTTAAGATTTTAATGACAAGTTGAGGTAATATTCAACTCATAATCTTAAATTCAGTTAAGTTGAAATTTTAAGGTAGCCTGGACACTAACTTTTTTCAGTTGAGACAACTATTTTTTTTACAGTGTATTTTATTTACCTTTAACACAGTGTCCCGGCATTTTTGAAAATGGGCTTGTACATAAAATTATCCTAAATTAAAATGTCTTTGCAACGAACGCGTTGTAAGACCGAGTGCAGAAGAAAGGGGAGAGAAAGTGGAAGGGAAGAGTGGGGTGATAGAGAAATCTTTCATTCAACATGTTAAACTCACCTTAAAATCAAAGTGGAGCTACACCAAATATATTTTGCAGTCATCTCAAAGCAGCCCAACAGACAAGCCGTGCCCAACAGTGCACAACATATCTTGCCCCAGGTTATAATGGGCAAATATTGTTGCCAAAGAATTTTATGGACTTATTCACTCTGAATATGTGGAGCTATAAGATATCTCTTATGAGACGCCTCGCATCAAACATAATCAAATAAAAAGTGGTGCCAGGCACAACAAACCCCGCCCCTCGCACGTCCTTTGACCTACTTCTCCGAAATTCAATAGGTATCTAATAGTTTTGTTGCTAAAGTGTTAACAAACAAACAAACACACAAACACACAAACAAACCGAACCAAAAACGATACCCCCAACCCCGCCCTGCCCGAAGGGGGAGGGCAATAATTGATGATTTTATGGGAATTTCATATTTTTTTCTTGAGCGCCCAAATATACCCCCCCCCCCCCCACTTCTTAGGAGCGTGTGTCCTCCATCACATAGTGTTACAAATAAGAGAATGCAGAATTGAGAGTTAAATCTTTTGACCTAATGTTAAACTCAATCCATTCATTACAACAGAAGTTATGACAAAAAAACAAGATGATTCTGAACTTTGGCCCATATTATAGAACTTTAAACTACTTTCTGTTAAATTGAATTGCTTGCTTTCTGGACCATATGACTGACTGCTGCAATACTGTAGGGGCAAGTTACAAACAAATAAAGACAGAATTAAATACGATAGGACCCCTGAGAAAATTGGAAAAATAAGTAGCTCAGTTGACCAGCTGAGTTATTACTGACTTTCTGATTTCTCGCTTTCACTATGTTGACTGGCTCAGGGGTCAACAAGGTTACACACCGTACAAGCGTCCAAACTATGCTTCTGCCCACTCGCATTGACTGTTGTTAACATCTGGAATTGAATATGCCGTGACCGCCGTTTCAGCGTTTTCATATCAGACTGTTGGATGCCACAAATATAGAAACAGAGTTCAGGTGTTGTTGGCCTATTTGGGATTTACCATAGTGCAAATTCTCCGTCATGTGTTTTGTCCGGCGTATGCGCAGTAGCAGCACTCTCATTAACCTAGTGAAGGTTTTTGCTGTAATGCACTTTTTGTTGTTATGACCCTGACCATGCTAATAAAAGACCTAATTTCTGATTTTTAAGAAAGAATGTGAACATTATATTAATATACTCCTCTAAAAAAAGTTAACAATATGTCAGTAGACATATGGGAAACTTATAAAGTGTTTACATATATATATTTATTCTTTTTCTCTTATCTTATATTATGTTTTTTTTTTTTTTTGTATATCTCTGGCTCAGTTACTATTTGTTGATTGGTTTGTTTGATATCTGTTGTGTCATGGTTCTGGCTGTGTGTGGTTTTAGACTTTCTTTGTGGATCGTATTTGGACCACATCTGTTTCTTTAACTATCGCAATCTTTTCCCCGCTTTTTCGTCAGGCATGGGCGACACCTTCCCCTAAGGCTATATAAGCCAGATGTCCGCCACGCCTCCTTTGCTGGGGTGTCTGATTTATTTATTACTACAGCCAGAAGTAGTCTCCAGTTAGGGATTTATTGGCGAATTTCTTCGCGTTATATTTGTAGTTTATTTTTTTCAGGGAAATTTCCTGTTACTTTCTCTATTTGTTTGTTCGTCTCTTGCTTTGCTTCCTGGTTCGTATTGTTGGGTTTTCGTTTTGGAAGCGCAAGAGCTGTTCTGTGTCTCTGTTTATATTTCTCCTTGTGGGTATTTTAAGTCCTTGCTGGTCCTGTTTTCACCTATCCGCTGCAATTGGCCTCCCGACTCCTTCTGCCATTACATGTTTCACATGTTGTTTGTATACATACTAAAAAGTATAATAAAGAAGAGTCACTTCCTGATACTTGTCACTTGACAAATTTAATTGGCATAGCTCATGTGATATCTAATACAGGACTTGCATGAAATTAAAATTTTCGCAACTTGTAGTCAATTGTGCTTGTCAACTTCATAGTTAGTCGCATACTGCCAACGTAGTGGAATTCGACCACGACCATGGCCATGCAAATAACCCCCCATTGAGACAGTGTAAACTTCATTGTTCATTGTCGTTGTCTGTTATCCGCAAACAATTTGACACCTAACCTCTTGTGGTCTCAAACATTGTTCAAATTTGACAAAATTTGGAATGCAACATCTTTAGCAGATAAACTACTGTGAGATTTCAGCCCTGCAACCCCAAAAGTGGGTGTGGCAGGGTAGTCATATTGAAAAACTCAAACTGTCCATTTTAAAACTTTCTAATATAAAGAACTGAAACTTAGTATTTAAGTAGCATACAACATGTATCAACAAATAAATGATGGGTTCTGATGATATCTGAAAAATTAATCCAATGAAAAAGCCGTTTAGTGACCTTTGATATAAACTCAACCATAGTTAGACACCCATTTTGGAGCCCCATAATCTCTCGGGGTCACGATTATTGATCACATTTTTTGGAACTTTGCATACAACATCTTTAGGACATTAAGTACTTAATTTTTATGACTTCATTTCATCCTTTTCCCCCCGCTGACGCGAGGCAGGACTCAAGTGCAGATGATTATCTAATTTGGAGGTTTCATTCAAATGTGTAGTCAGAGAGTCCAGACCAAACACAAGCAGTGGTAATGCAGTGCAGGAGGGAGAAATCCAGAGTCATAATGAGTACTTGGTCCAACAGCCTAAAACCAAGAAGGAGGAACACCAAAGCCAAAATGAAAGACAGGTCAGTAATCCCAAAACGCCAACCAGGAAATCAAACTTAGGGAATCAATCAGACAGGAGGGACCAGACAGAATTGTAAATCAAAAAGACAAACCAAACCCTAATCAAGGAATACTCATATTGTTGACACAGAAACTGGGTGACACGAATGGATTCATACACAGTAGAGAGGTAAAGAGGCTCATTACAATGGGCTGCAGGTGAGATATGCTGGAAAGGTGCAGGGAAGTGTGGCTACAAATAGGACACAAGAGTCATGAGGATATGTCCTCTGGCTGCTGCAATCCCATCTCTGCAATCACATATATCAAAAGACACCAGTCTAGTAGCTGATTAATATGTACAGCAAGTTTAGTTTTAAAATACTGAACGGTATTAGAGTTTTATGTCCGCAGACAGACATACAGACAGAAAGACAGATGACCACACTGACGACTAAATCCCCTACATTACATGCCAGA
The DNA here is from genome assembly GCA_029721435.1 of Gymnothorax reevesii. NCBI lineage: Eukaryota > Metazoa > Chordata > Actinopteri > Anguilliformes > Muraenidae > Gymnothorax > Gymnothorax reevesii. The sequence continues at coordinate 10,776,783 of CM056590.1, read as the reverse complement.
GGGATAAAAAGCAAACAATGAACAAGGGGAGGTACACGTGTGGCATACAATAATAATGTTTTAATACAAAGTGATTAAAACAAAGAACTGCTAAAATAAACAATGAACATGAGGAATAATACACAAAGATAGAAAATACAACATGAGCATGAACTATGCAGGGACACACACTGACTCCAACAGCCAAGTCGGTGAGAGAGAGGGGCAGACCAGTTGAGTTTCAGGTTTATTTTAGCTTCCGGTTTTCTCAAAAGCATTAGCGTCTAATTTTTGGCACCTCTCAAGAGCATTTCAAATAAAACCGAAAAAGGTGTCTGAGATGAAACTGAAGACTTCAAAATCTGTATTATTGGCCTTTGCCCTTTCTTGTATGTGCGGGATAAAAATGTGAGGCTGCACTAACGTGAGATGCCTTTGTTATCACCATCAGACAGACTAAAGAGCTGCTTCCTCAAAGCAGACAAATGTCTGATGACCCACAGAATTCAATTCAAGGCTAAAAGGCAGTACATGGGCAACAAAAAATGCCACTATGCTAATTCAGAAAAATAATTAAAAACTTCATCAAATTAGCCAGGAAGAAAACACATGCTCCCTGGCTCCAAACACAGTGAGAGGATGGTTAGGGTGGGGAAAAAAACCAGGAGCCTTACTTACAAAGAATTGCATGTATGCACTAGGAGTACATTTAAGTTCCTAAATAAGGTTTGCCTCCTATGTGATTCACAGAGGGGCTAAATTCAATTTTTACAAAGGACTTGGGAAACTTAAACCAATTTAAAAAAAATGTCAAAGAAAAGCTAACTTGATGCAGAAACAACATTTGTTAACAGTGTATCTTGTCTACAAGAGGAAAAGAATGATTAAAGTGAAATTTGGATCAGGCTCTGCATTGAAGGCAAACAGAGATGTGTGGACTGACATTAATTTCCACAAAAAACGCCTCCTTTCTACTGCTTATATGATCCAGCAATCAGTGTGAGAAATGATGTGCGATTGTGAGAGTACATTTCTTGCTGTTGCAGGTAAGGGCAGAGATTGCAGAATACAAGAGGAAAATATCTGCCACTAGAGGATATCACAACTTTCAACAAGTCCTTATTGTATTTTTCATGATGAAAATTGTTTAGAGATAAACATTACTCATCAATATAATCATGAGTGAAACAGCACATCCTGTTTTTGTTTTTTTTTTAAACAAATTGATTTGTCAACAGGAAGCAATGCACCAAAGCCTATTTTACCAATTGCTGTGTAATGTACAGTCCCAGGCTGCCATGCTTCAATACCTGCATAACGCAGGTGGAGCGCTGATCCTGCAATGCTAATTGCCTATGAACTTGATAAGTCAGAGATTTTATCCATGATGTTATTCTCAGTTACAGGACAAATGCAAGCACAAGCAAACATTAGCCTCAGCATTTATTTACATGTGGAAATATCTCATCATTGTCACTGTCATGATTGGCTATCCTTGCAACTTAAGCAATATAGCTTTCAGTGCTTGATATCTCTATGTTTTTCATTCGACAACAAAGCGTTTTCTCAGTAGCAGCCATTAGGAGTTTTTGTGAATTGCTCTTAGTAACTTACAAGAACTCTTGAGTTCTTAGCAACTCAGACGTAGGAGCTACTTTTAGATCTAAAAGCCTTTGTGAATAACTTTTTAGAGTCCTAAAGTTCAGAGTAACAAAACCTTTTTTTGGAGTTAATCAGAAATCAGTCGTATTAGTTACTTTTAGCCTTTTAAGCCCTCCTAAGGCTCAGAAAATGCTTGACGTGCCCAAAATGAATTGTATATATCTCTGCTACTACTCGGTCTATTTGATTTGGTATCATAATAATGGTAACACCTGTGGGATCTCTGTCAAGGTGTAAACATTAGTATATTTTTTACTGGGTCAGAGTAAATGAAGCTGGAACACAGCATAAATGAAAAATTTTATTTCTGTATAACAAAATTTTGCATGTTTAAAGTGAAAATCCCATTAGAATGACTCAGCTGCAGCCCAAAGCCTCTGCAGCTGTGAACATTACCTGTGCAAAGACTGATGCTAATAAACTGAAGCAGAGCAAAGGCAGAGAGGTTTTAGCAGTGATATGTAGAGGCACCATCTCCAAATCCACCATGTAGGGACAATGGAGGTACCATCTGTGCCTTTGAAATTTTCAGGTACCAAACTGTAAAACTTAATTATATAAACAAATGGAATTTTTACTCTAATTGGAGCATATTTATTTACAAGGACACATGAAATTAAGTGCAATGAAATCAAACTAATCAAACTGTAGAAACAAAGGTAAAATCACAGGCAGAAACAACAATCGATCTGCAACAATATGCTGTAAAGTACTTTGAACATCAGATATATTTACCCTGATGTCCACCGTGTCACTGCTGGAAGTTTTATTTTTCTGTCTTCCATTATATCAGACTGTGGAACAGTAAATAACAATACAAGAACTCAAAGAAATTGGTGTAAATGGAACTCTGCTCAGAAGTGTACCAGTGTGTATTTGGCTTTCAGCATTAGTCGGACAGTAGACAGGGCAATAACTCGGGAGTTAGTAAGTCATTTCTGATGATAAACAACTCAATCGAACAGCTAGAGACAAGAGAATCAAGGGGCAGTCCAAAAATCCATGGCAACAACACTATTCGGCAATTGTAAGGAAAAGAGCACATGTTGTGCGTAGCGAACACACTTTTCCACTCCCATTAGTGAACTCCTCCTGAACTTGAAAATACCTGGCGACTGTCAGCAATCTTTTCAAAGTGACAAATAAACTTTAGAGTAAATATAAGCAGCTTTGTTATGTCCTCGCACACAACCTTGAACGCAAGACATCAAAGGTAAGACAAAATGTATAGTTATGGCTGCACAAAGTGCAGTTTGTTTTTGCTCTTGCTGCTAATTCAGTGAGGTTTTTTTTATTTATTTTGATATTCTATGTAAATATTGTAGAATTAATTGCGAGCCTATTTATTAATTTATTAGCATATAGTTTTACCAAGCACCACATAAACAATATTTTAGAATTAATTTTATGCAAATTTTTATTTATACAGTCATGGATTTGCTCCCGCCGGCTGCAAACAGCAAACCGGCGGGCACTGGGACCATGGACCCAAAGGGTGAAGGAGGGATCCACACACACAGGCTGAGAAAGAATAAAAAGATTCAATAAATATAACCAAAAAAACCCCAATCCTAAACTGAGGGGAACAGCAGCACACTCATAACCAGGCTAAAAAATACACAATGCTGCAGCACTGCAGCCAGCCCTTTATACCCTGGCCTCACCTCCACATCAACGAGCCGCACCTGTAGCTCGTTAAAGTGGAGGTGAGGAATGCAGCAGGGGAGGGACTTCAAGGGAAAACCCGAACATACAGCCCCTGGGTTGAACGCTTATTGTGCCCTTGATCTAAAAGTCTCAGCAGAACCAGGTGCACTTAGCAAAATCGCTCATTCAGATCCATTAAATAAACAAGGACATCATCTATTGGAAACCCGGGTGATAAAAAATGCTTAGATTGCAAAGAGTCTAATTTGAGGGAAAAAAGGGTCTGAATATGTAGTACATCCATAAAATCTCCTAATTGAAGAACCCCAGTGCTAAAAGTACTTCAATCACACAGTGTCTATTATGAGAAAATTGACAAAATTGACTTAGGAAAACATCTTTAACCTATCATAACCTCATGGTGTGTGAAATATGACTGAAGTACTTTTATCTCTTGGCCCTTCGATTAATAAAATGTCGATTAAGTTACCACACTTGCTCAAGACTTCCCTAACTAAATCCGAGAAGATGGAAAGCACATCAGTTGGCCCCTATGGTATCGACACATATTCCGCTGGCATTGAACGTGTCCCCTGCTGGTGTGAAAAACAGTCTTCCATTCATACTCGTCTTTCATCTGCATTAGACTTTGTACACAACAGAGGTCCAAATTTGTGCAGTAGCATGCATACATGGCCATTCCCAGGCTAATGGTACAAAAGCTAAAGAGTAGTCAAGCTTCACCGTGATAATATTGTTACCGCCGTTGTCTATCCATGGAGATAGGAGACAAGCCACCTAACTGCCAGCAAACAGGGTATGTGATAGTGACTCGGATGGATTCGCTCTCTGTCCATTCCAAAATCACAGGTCATGAGGGATTGTGCCAATACGTAAAAGTAAATTCATACATCCATCCACATTATCCTTGCACAAGAGGGATGACGGAGGTCTTAGGCCTCGGACGTACTGCGGAGATCCCAATATTGTCACAGTGAAGCAAGACTACCCTGTACTCATTGTACCATTTATCATGTCAAAACTCTGCAAGAAAGGTACATTTATTCCATTTACTGGGAGCTAAGGTTCAGAAGTCCAGTGTCTAATCAGCTTCATCGCATTTTCCTTGATTTTGGGCCAACAAACACTGAACAGCACTCCTAACCTCTGACAAATAGTTAAAAAAAACCCCAAAAAATTGTGAAGCCCTTCTAGTGAGCAGAGACATTAAGAAAGATATCTCAGCAGGGTTTTATCACAAAGCAGAGGTCTACCTTACAAAATTGTAATTCATGCAAAAGTGATACCATGTTATATATCATTTGGAAATGATTGGCAGAAAATAGAGGGGGATCAAATAATGCCGTTAAATTGATGAGTAGTCTTGACCTGTTTTAAGTCATTTTCCTCGATTAACTATACGTTGACTACAAAAATGCTGAGCACTGTTAACCGTAGCCAATTCTTCTCGTTATGGTTAGATGAGGAAGAAAACTTTTACTTTCATGAAAATTAGACAGAATGTACTCTACGTTATTTAAATTGTGGAGTATAAGTAGTATTTAAAACTGTTCATGAAACACAGGTTTGATAACCTGCACTGCAGGATATGCCATGAGGTAATTCCGAAGATAACCATGTGTGAATACTTTGTGAATTCCGGTAGCACATTTTTCTGAATTGCATTTGTTTATATGTTTAACTCCCTAATATTAAAATTATAGATGTTGGACAGCACTTGCTTGAAAAAGTGTTTTTAATCTTACAAAGGATAAAAGACAGACGCGTTTCAGCCTTCCTCAGCTTATTCAAATCATTGTGACCACCTGCGTGTAATATAAACTGATAATCACTAACGTGTTTCTTTTTACCTCATGGTACCACTTACAATTATCCAATTAGACATTAATAAACCACAGATTGGTAATACCCGTTATAAAGGCAATGTATCTCATTGAATAGGGTAGCAATTATAGGAAAAACCATGACAAAAAAAGAAAAAATTTGGAGTAATAAAAATAAAACGAAAAAAACACCTTAACTCAAACCAAGCAGTTTATATTATACGCAGGTGGTCACAATGATTTGAACACGCTGAGGAAGGCTTGTGAGCCAAAACACGTCTTTCTTTAAACCTTTGTAAGATTAAAAACACTTTTTCAAGCAAGTGCTGTCCAACGTCATTAATTTTTGCATTTTTATCCCCCGCTGCGTGATTAGCACGGAGTGGGGGATATAGCATTGGGCTTTGTCAGTCCGTCCGTACGGACACATAAAATTGAGGCGGCGGGGGATATTGCCGTGTTATTCCTTTCGGATTCAGCACCTTATATGCGATAATTGGAGGACAGCCCGTTTGTTTTTGCATTTTCGATAACTCCCTAATGTTTCATTCCAAAAAAGCAGCGTGTTTGTCTGTCAACTCATTATTGTAATCAGAGGTAAAGTTATTAGTTAAGGAAATTGATTGAAAAGAGGTAAGAATAATCAGTAGTTTTCAGGGATTTTTTGTGCCTCCTCTATGCTCAGCTAACCATCACCGTAATACATAGTAGGCTGTATTTCTCAGGGATCGACTTCGTAATATTTTGGTTGCGATTGTGGCTTTCATGACCTCAGAGACACAGGGCTGAGCCGGAGGAAGGGCTGCTGCGATAGGAGGTGGAGGTTCAGATTAACACACATTCAGTACTTCCTCTAGAGTCTCAGAGGTACCTGGTAGCTACATCTCATGCTGCCTCATTGATAGACCTGGAGTGTACAGGGCTGTTTCAACTGGTAGCTATGCCACAATATGGTCTGTAATGAACAATCTCTCAGGAAGTCAATGTAAGCACAGAACGTACTGAGTAAAATTAATAAACTGCAATTATAAGCAGACAATGATCAATTGAGCAAAATGGGTAAACTAGCAAATCTAAGAGTCTTTCGTCAAAATAAAATGTAATGTTCGGAGCCACGCAGAACCTTTCAGGCTCTAATGTATTTCACTGGACTATCAAAACCTGCATGCTACAAATGCATGAACTCAGGGGGTGATGAGTGGCCTGACCAGAAACAACGGACAGGTAATGACCATGAGGAAGTGACAGAAAACTGGCCGTATCGAAGAAAGGAGGAGTCTGTTCAGTGTCTAGGGGAGGTCGGTGAGTGGAGTCCTGTGAGCACGTAAAATGACGCTACTGAGATAAAAACTGGGATTTATCGCAAGCAGTGTACGGGCAAATTGTACTTAGATTGTTGCGTTTACTTTGTCAAACTTACTGAATTAAAATCAAAGAAGTATTAATTAATTACAAAGGTACGCGCTGAACATATTTTGATTTCACTCGACAACCTCAAAATATATCAGAGAAATCTTTTGATTCAGTTTAATCAGAAAAAATGCCGATATTTCAGCCAGTTTGGCCTTCATCTTCCTGCCCTGACCTCGTGAGTATTTGGCAGGATTACAGCCGCAGACTCACAGCCACAGGATTATAGCACCACAGTTACACAGTCAAAGTTGATACGGTTAAATAATGGATGTTAGTATCCTGCGGCCAAAATCGATAATGTGTTGTTTGTGATGAACAGTTTTACTTTTTTGGGCATCAGTACACTTTTGCATTTTACATACATGAGATAATGTTTCAGAATGTGTGGTTTCTGCATAGTCAGCATGTGGCACATTTTATTTACTGGGATATGGCTTTCTAACCGAGAGATACATTCATTTTGTACATGATATTCCTGTTAGTACTCATAATTGCAAAGAAGGCTATGAATTTAGGACACACATACTGTAAATGCAACACGTGCAAACCCCAATTGTGTAAAACTTAAATAAAAACAGAAAACAATGATTTGCAAATCTCATAAACCCACATTTTATTCACAATAGAACATATCACTTTCATATCAGATTTTGAAAGTGAGACATTTTACCATTTCATGAGAAATATTAGCTCATTTTGAATTTGAGCAGCAACCCATCTCAAAAAAGTTGGGAGGGGGGGTCACAAAAGGCTGGAAAAGTAAGTGGCACTAATAAAAAAATAGCAGGAGAAGTATTTTTCCACTATTAGATTAATTGGCAACAGGTCAGTAACATGTTGGAGCCATGATTTTTGGATTCACTTTTATTTCGAAATCTCACCTGTAGGTAGAAACCCTAAAGGCAGATACCTTGGGGAGAGATGTTGGGTTGGTGAGCACATGGTTTTTTGACCATCTTGGATTTATTTTGCTTCGTAAAACCCCACAAAACAATACCAACGACGTAAATTGAAGGGGGCGAAGACTCAACGTGTTCTTTGGGCTGGCATTACACGCGCGATCTTTTGGGCTGGTGCGAATCACAATAAAATGAATCAATTTTCTCCGTTCGAAGAATGGGGCACAAAAGCACAATTTTGTGCAACGGTTACAATTAATCTCCCTCCATAGTAAATTTAGAATATCAAATTTAGTTATACCCTCGGTAAATATCTGACTCCAAATTAGAATTAGAATTTATAATAGTGCAAACATGCGTGGATCTCGAGGTGACTACACCTCACCTCAAATTGTTAGGAGACAACCCCCGTCACTCAAAGTTCCCGGGCATTAGCATTGTTGCCGAATCTTAGGTTCGTTGATAATATCAGGAGATGGAAGTCAATCATCGCAGCAACAGCATCTTTTGGCATGACGACAGCAAACCCAGATCTATGCACGCCCATGGGCTTGTTCAGGGAATTTTAACAGAACCGACTTTTCGTCCATGGGTTTCCTTAAGGTTAAGATCCCAGAACCGGCAATACATAAACTCTTTATCTAAGTAGATCATGATTGTCTCTCCAACTCAATAAAACCAATTCCCACACCAGTCTGCTGGACAGTCAGTCCTCGGTTGGGATTAAACCCCTAAGTATCTGCTGTAACGTGGCTAGAAAGAATAAAAGGATTAGAGTCACTGAGACCACGCAAGATAAAGGGATAACTAGAATTTATTCACCAGGTAGGCAAGAGCTTAAGTCAACAGAGCAAGCATCAGTGACCACGAATTTAGACAAATATAAAGGTCATACCTGGCGAAAGCTACCCACACAGAGTTGTGTGAGGGCGAGATCGGAGAGATGATCTGTCATAACTATAGAGGCTACACACAGCATAGAGATTCACGTGTGGGAAGTCAGCTATGATCTTCCATAATTAAAGGGACTACACACGCACTTGCATACACGGGGAGAGATTGGATACGATCCTCCCAGAATGGATTGTTTCTATTTTCTTTAAGCCAAATCACGTCTTTGATCCAGGCGGCGCTGCCATAAATTACCTGAAAGGGGGTCGAATCTGGTTTTTGGGCATCCACCATTTGGAGGATGTAATCAAACAATTTAGCAGAGACAGAAGAACGGAATGATTACCTGAGAGGATTCTGACCACTTTTCAAGAGTTTCCAAAAGTGAATGAGCCATAATTTCAATGGGAATGAAGCATACTCCATTCAACTCCTTGGATTCTCCCGAGGATTACAAGGCCAAACATGATATGAATATGTGCTAATATGATGCAGTCGTCATGAAAAAGTCTTAGGTTGAATTATTATTATAGGTAAATTGGGTTATAAGTACTGAAGTGATTTATTCGCAGTATATTGAACATATAAGCATATTGTGAAGTTCCCAGAGGTTTAGATTATTTTAAACAGATAAGTTCCTTGAGTTCCGGAGTTCCTTGAGACCTAATTCCTGAGCTATCAGCCATTTGCCGCTCCCAGCCTCTGGGCTCCTCCACTCATCAGCGTTTGCAGAGCTCCAACCCCCTTTCCAGATCTTACAGCTTGAAGTATGGCTGTGAGCTTCAGCATTTTCGGATTCCCTGCTTTGGATATTTTACTCACAATAAAATCACTAAACTAAACCACAACGGGACTCTGTGGAATACGTGGAACTGATGTCGGAAATTACCAATCCAAAACAAGTTGGAAAATGTTCTAACAGCACATGTATGTACATAAAAAGACCATTTTAGAGAGGCAGAGTCCCTCAGAAGTAAAGATAGGCAGATGTTCACCAATATGTGAAAAAACTTGTCTAAAAATTGTGGGACAATTTCAGAAAAATGTTCCTCAATGTAAAATTGCGAAGACTTTGAAAGCCCCACCATCTACTGTACATAATATCATCAAAAGATTAAAAAAATCTGCAAAAAATCTCTGGGCACTAGGGACAAAGCCAAAGGTCAGTATTGGATGCTCATGATCTTTGGGCCCAGAGACGGCACTGCATTAAAACCAGGCATAATTCTGCAAAGCAACACAGTGCAGGGGCTCAGGAACACTTCCAGGAATCATTATTTTTGAAGTCAGTTTGCCGTGCAATCTACAAATGCAAGCTAAAGCTGTTCACCATCTTCTCTGGGCCAAAGTTCATTGAAAATGAATTGAGGCAGAATGGAAAACTGTTCTGTGGTCAGATTAATCAAATTGTCAATTTCTTTTTGGAAACCAGTGAGGCTGTGTTGTGCGGTCTAAAGAGGAGAGGGACCTTGTTATCAGTGCACAGTTCAAAAGCCTGCATCTCTGATGGCCTGCGGTTGCATTAGTGCCTATGGCGTGAGCAGCTTACAGATCTGGAGAGGCACTATCAATGCTGAAATGAAGTAATAAGAGGTTTTACAACAATATATTGTCACATCCAGACGCCATCTCTTTTAGGGAATAGAGGCATATTTCAGCAAGACAATGCTAAACCAACTGCATCCATCACAACAGCATGGCTTTGCTGCTGAAGAGTCTGGGTGCTGTAATGGCCTGCCTGCAGTCCAGAATTTTCACCAATAGAAAAAATTTGTCACATCATGAAACAGAAAATCTGGCAAAGAAGAACCACCCAGGACTGCTGAGCAACTAGAATCCTGCATCTGACGAGAGTGGGACAACATTCCTCTCCAAAAACTCCAGCAACTGGTCTCCTTATTTCCCAGTTGTTTACAGACTGTTTTTAAAAGAAGAGGGGATGTTACACAATGGTAAACACAGCTCTGTCCCAACTTTTTTGAGATGTGTTACTGCCATCAAATTCAAAATGAGCTAATATTTTTAATGGAATGGTAAAATGTCTCACTTTGAACATTTAATGTGTTGTCTATATTCCATTGTGAACAAAATATAGGTTTTGTGATTTGCAAATTGTACTCTGTTCTTATTCACGTTTTACACAATGTGCCAACTTTTTTGGAATTGGGGTTTGTATGTTCTTTGCACACTGAAGAAATATAGCCTACATTAACTGGTAAAATGGGCATGAAATTCAGAATGTTCCCAAGCTTGTAACAAATGCATGGAAATGTGCAAAACGAAAATGGGAGGTGAGATCGTTCTTTTTCCTTATTCAGTTTGTTTATTTCATCTATCTTAACTTCTGCTTATCGTTATTGTAGCATTTATCATTTATATTGGCTCAGACGCCAATATAAATGGTTATTGGTTTAGATTTTGCTGTAGATTTTGACATTTGAAACAAACTCACGTGTAAATATAAATAAAGATGAATGAGTAAACAAATGACCAAATGACTAAATAAACAACTCAATAAATAAATAAATACATTACATAGTTGGTCATTATACAACATCCAGTTTCCACACAAGCTTTGTACAGCATCATTCTGCCAAACTGATCAAAAAAGTCCTGTCAGTCCCGTATACTCCATATCTCTTAACAAAGGCATTCATTTCCATGTTTACATATGATTGCTGCAGAACGCTACCCACCACCCACCATTAATATTTCTTTCTACCTATCTGTTTTCTTGCTGAGAGAGCACCACACCAGAGCACAGTAGATGAATAATTCAGTTTGTTTTGAGGCCACTCGCTGAAGGAGCCAGATTTCATAATTTACAGTCAAACAGAGGCCAAACATCCTGACTTGTTTTTGCAGTCCAAGAGCCGCAGTCTTCACTGTTCACTGTTCCGCAGTGTTAACTTTGACTACATATTTTGATTAAGTTTTAGTCTCAGTTATTTGGCTAAAATGCCATTTGGTCATATTTTAGTCATCCAATCTAGATTTAGACCAGTCTTAGCCAATGAAAACTACATTACAGCATTTTTAGCACCTTCAATAACAGTATATTTAGTTGATAAAAACTAAGTTCTGTAATCGTGCCCTACAATCTATGCAAATTCCACGGGAAATTCCAAATCATTTTTCTTGATGTATCAAGCTTTTAACCATGGCAAAACATTATGGTCTTTACATGACAACACATTTAATGGTTTTAAAAGGTTGTCATATATAACATGACAGCGATATTAAAGTGGCCGCATGTTGACTTCATTCATGCGTTTAAAATACAAAACACAAAAAAGAGCAAGAATGAGGCTTTTTACAGTTGACCACTGAAAGTAACCAAATAAAACCCACTTAAATTTGAGCCGTGTGTTAAAACTTAAAAACAAAAAATTCTACTCTTCCATACAACTTTCAAATATTAAAGATGAAACTGAATTGGCTGAAATCCTGTCAGTTCTTGGAAACTTAATGAAGTATCGTCTACTGTCAGGCATGTGCTGAGATAAACCACAGGTGATGCTCAAGCACCTGCTCTGTTGCACCCTTTTTGTAAATGTATTTTTCAATTTCTTTTTCTAATTTCATATTTTAGTTTTTTTAATTTGGTCCATGGCATCAATTCATAGTTAAAAGTATGTTGTAATGCCAGGCAACTGCATCTTAGTTCTAATTCTGTAAGACTGCGTGAGCCCCTGCCCTACCCCTGTGTACTGCAGTTAGATTCTTCATACAATTTCCTTTTCAGTTGGCAGCAGTAATATGACCCAATGTTTTGCCAACTGCTATAAAACATCAAGATGACAAAAAAGAAGATGAGCCCCACCCCCTCCCTCTTCGACTTTTCTTGTCACAGGAATGTTTGGTTGCCTCTGAATTCTCTTAATTTCCTCTCTACTTTTCCTTGACCTCACAAAGGTCACAAATGTGAAGCGAAAGTTGCAGTTAGCAGTGGTGGCTGGTGAACTGGCGATAGGGGGCGCTGGAACCATCCATTACAATTAATGATTGGTCATGACCTGTTTTCAATCATTCATTTAAATTACCATTACAGAAACTCCGAAAACTCTCACCATTATCAGGTGTGGTCTGTTTTCATTAATAACGCATATCTGTCAACTCTCACGAATTTGGTGTGAGTTTTCGTGGCATATTTACATTCCCCTGCTGTAGTCAGCAATTATTCAATCAACGGAGATATAAGAGATTCTCACTCGGAATTGAAATCTTTGTGCATGAAGTGTTCCTGAGCCCATGTGGTGATGTCCTTTACACACTGATGTTGGTTTTTGATGCAGTACCGCCTGAGGCATCGAAGGTCACGGGCAATCAATGTTGGTTTTCGGCCTTGTCGCTTACGTGCAGTGATTTTTCCAGATTCTCTGAACCTTTTACGATATTACGGACCGTAGATGATGAAATCCCTAAATTTCTTCCAATAGCTCATTGAGGAATGTTGTTTTTAAACTGTTCGACAATCAGCTCACGCATTTGTTCAGTAAGTGGTGACCCTCGCCCCATCCTTGTTTGTGAATGACTGAGCATTTCAGGGAAGCTGCTTTTATACCCAATCATGGCACCCACCTGTTCCCAATTAGCCCGTTCACCTATGGGATGTTCCAAATAAGAGTTTGATGAGCATTCCTCAACTCTCTCAGTCTTTTTTGCCACTTGTCCCAGCTTTTTTTAAACATGTTGCAGGCATCAAATTCCTAATGAGCTAATATTTGCAAAAAATTACAAAGTTTACCTGTTCGAACATTAAGTAACTTGTCTTTGCAGTGTATTCAATTGAATATATGTTGAAAAGGATTTGCAAATCATTGTATTCTGTTTTTATTTACGATTTACACAACGTGCCAACTTCACTGGTTTTGGGTTTTGTAGATGAGGAACAGCAGGGGTCCCAACACCGATCCCTGGGGGACGCCACTCTTCACCATACCTAGCTCAGATAAGATACCTCTGATCACCACTCTGTGTTCTGTCCTGTAACCAGTTTTGAATTTTGTGCTGAATGATTTTTCCTGTCATTACAGCTGCAATGAATTGTGGTCCATATTCAATCTTTCCTTTCTACCATGGTTGGTTCCGTATTTTCTCGATGGAAGGAAGCAAAATAGGAGCTAACTGCTGCTTAATACAGGCAGCCTACCTTTTCAGCATTAAGCTGAAAGCAGCCATATTATGCAAATTTTCCATTTAATATTTTTTATTTTTTGTGGTCTATTTGCAAATATTTTCATGTTCTTGTGGTCAGAATCACCAAGTTACAGCCTTACAGGCTGTGTTTGCAGCACCTCAGGATCAACCAGCCCGAAATGGGATGTTTTGGCTTTTTGTTCTCTCAGGCGCCTCCCTTAAATCCCAATGTTTTGTGATTAGCCAACCACTTAGGACATTGAACTCTGCCCCGTGGTTGATATTCCTGGGTAAAACGAAGGGAGTAAAAAAAGTCTGAGGCTATAGTGCGGATAAATTGTGAAAAACGTTAATTTTACCCAGTTTTTCTCACTTTGACGCTCCATACAAATATAAAAGAGCATCTCCTTAACCAGGTGATGAACACAAACCAACCGCTTCCCAGTTTTTCCTCTTCCTAGCTTTGTTTGAGGGCTTGCCAAACTACAGAAGCCTCCAGATGAGCAAACAAGGCATGATGCAGATGTAATACACCCTGCATAGTGAGGTAATGGAAGAAAGGGCTGCACTACAATTGAGACGATTCAGGCAGTTCAGGAGGTGGGTTTGGTGTTGGAAAGAATAACTGGCATGGATTTTGGGCGTAATAGCTTTGGGATTATTTTTCATGCATCAAAAAGCTACAGTACAAGCCAGACGTTTGGAAGCAAGGCTAATACAGGTCAAAATTTGGAAGCAACTTCAAGTTCCTGTTCACAAGGCCTTTCCTAACAACCAGTATGAAATCTATGGATTTTGGGATGTATTTACGGCATGATTATACTTTTCTTTCATTGATATGCACAATTTTCTTCTATTTACCTTAAGGTAAATATACATTGGTGTTACCAGACCATCGCTGAATAAATGTTAACAAAAGAAAGGAGGGGTTGAGAAGATTTGCAAGAGTCGCAAATTCAGTGCAAAAGTAAAAAACAAACCACAGTTTGCATTACTCACTTTACTTCATGGTTTACAGCCCACCAGATGCCAACGGAAATCCAGCAGGCAAATATGGGCCTGATAATTTGAGTAAATTGTATTCTGATAAGTGACTCTTTATATCATAATCATGTTTATTTTGTTGCCATTGTATACCATTGTATATAATACAATGTAATACTTGTATACTACACAGTATACCATTGAAACTATGATCTTTCTTTTTTGTACAAATTTGATCTTTCTTGGTTCCAAAATTGGCCTGTGGAGTATGTAACACACTAAAGGAAAGGGAAACCCTAAAAACATAAATATGCAAGCGTATTTACAAGAAAAAATAGAGCTGTCAATGAAAACAAATGAACTCTGGTTGGCTGGTTAGTTCCTTTTTCAGGCAACTGATACAAATAAATATGTATTTAGTGGTTAATAGCCTATGCAATTATACATTTGGATATCAGATAGACAATCTGCCACCTGTGTCAAGAAAATATATGACTCATCCATTATTTAGATGCTTATGCTGATAAAAGTTTTAAGTTATGGCAGAGTAAATGATTGATTCTTGATCAGGTGGCACAAAATTAACTGGTCTTGTAGGGAGACCAAGTGAGTGTCATTTCAACACAATAGTCCAAACCATTTAAAAGCTCTGATTTAAAACTTTTAACTGTTTATCTCTTTGAAATCCTATTATAGGACCACAATTTATTGGTTTTGCAATTCTAAAATAGAAATTACGCTACTTTAACTGCATGTTAGTGTTGTCAGCATTAATGTTATACTGATATAAGTTATTGTTGGTCAATGGATCAAAGAGGACATCCTTTAGCATGTAAAGCAAGTTGCAAAGGAAATTTAGGAGATGAGAGCAGTGACGGCGTCAGAACTGGAAATTAGGTGGGCTCAGAACATCCCTTTAAAACAATTATTAATCCTGTCTTGTTCTCAATCATTTTCTAAATTAACAAAACATTCATTCCAAAAACACTCCACACTATCAGGGATTGCTAGTTAAAGTAAGAGGGCAATCATTCATTTGGACACACACTTTGGTGCATTTAAATCACAGTTATTCAAAATTGCTTGAAGGAGTTTCAAATGGTTTTTTTTTTTTTTAAATTTCATTTCAACAATTTAAATGATCATTAAGTGCAGGTTAAATCACCTGACATGCCGAAAAGGTAGCCTGGAAGTTCTAGAGCATCTTATCTTTCATAAAGCGTAGGCCTATTGTAAGTAAATTATTTTTGTGTACTGAATTTAGCCCATTATTTCCTTGCTGTTAGATCTCATGGGGAGAGAAGCCGTGTCTTCAATCCCCAATGGATTATTCCCGTAATTGGAAAACGTGTTAATGAAGGAAAGTGATTGAGAACTAGCCAGGGCTAACTGTCGTTATAAAGGGATGCTCTGTGCCCCCCAATTTACAGTTCTGGCGCTGACACTGGAGGAGAGCTCAGGACAGGAGAGTCAAAAATGAAGAGACAGACCAGAGGAAAATGAGAACGAGAGGAGAGGAAAGGGAACAAGAGAAGGAAATGAGGAGATGAGAGGACAGCAAAGGGAAGTAGAGAAGGAGATGAGGAGATGAGATGGGAGGAAAGGGAAGTAGAGAAGGAGATGAGGAGATGAGATGGGAGGAAAGGGAAGTAGAGAAGGAGATGAGATGGGAGGAAAGGGAAGTAGAGAAGGAGATGAGGAGATGAGATGGGAGGAAAGGGAAGTAAAGAAGGAGATGAGAGGAAAGGGAAGTAGAGAGGGAGATGAGGAGATGAGAGGACAGCAAAGAGAAGTAGAGAAGGAGATGAGGAGATGAGATGGGAGGAAAGGGAAGTAAAGAAGGAGATGAGGAGATGAGAGGAAAGGGAAGTAGAGAGGGAGATGAGGAGATGAGAGGAGAGTGAGCCACACTTAGCCTAGTTGTTACAACTGAACATGGGGCTACTTTGTAGTTTAGCGGGTAAATTGGCTGGTTTATCATTTAATTAATCCAAAGAACAGGCTTCTGCCATTTTTGCGGGACTACATATTTTTTGATTCAGAGTAGGTTTTCATAGTTTTGACTGATAATGCACTCACAATGCCGCATTGTTTTCTTTGCTTTTGCCTGTTCTTGAGATAAATAAATAGTGAAAGTGAAAGACCACTGTCTCGGTGTGAATTGATAATTTTGCAGAAACCTGTGGAGTGTTTAACATCTGCACGAGTGCATGGGTGTTGAAAGAGATGAATATATAAATACGTAAAAGATTTGCTACTTGTGCTACACCTGCCCCCCAAAACGTCTGTGCACGGCCCTGTCTGCAGTACTGTGCAAACGTTTTAAGCACCCCGTATTTTTATTTAAATTTGTTCTTAGAAGTTTATTTTTTTGTTGTCTACATTAATTTTGCTGGGGATAAAAAAGCTCTGCAGTTGCGATTCCCTTTGTTGCAGTGGACACTCATGAAGTGGGTGAAGGCCAGTTGAGTTTTATCATGAGTCTTCCCAGATTTTTCCTGGTTAAGTTGGCAGGCATCAGTGCAATTGAACACAACCTTTGATTTCTAAAATATCTTGGTTAAATAGGCTTTTAAACTGACTAACGCCAGTACATTAAATCCTTGAGTTTTGAAAGGGCCCAACTCCAAGGAACCTTCTTTTTCAAGAAAGGGAAAAATTGTTTTTTTTTCTTTTTCCCGAGATGTTATGACCCATACGTTTTTAGTTTATTTCTTTATAAGAGAGCGTCATTGGGATACTTCTGGCTGAAATTACAAGAAAGTTGCCCTTTTCGTAATAAGATATCCAGACCTCTCCCGTAGGAAAAATGTGTTGCTCAATCTCGTCGCTTGAGATGAATTTGAGCTTCTCATATCTGTATCATTCTGTGATCATTTGTTTCTGAGTTACTTCTCCTAAAGGTCCCTTAGGAGCGAGAGATATGCAAAAAAGACAAGACATCACTGAGACAAAGGAGGTTGAGTTGAGATCACCATTTGAGCAATACTTGAGAAGTGGGATAAACAGAGGAGATCACATAATTGTATGCCCCTGATCTCAGTTATGTCTTGGTTATTTTGAAGGAGAATTAAAGAGAACAACTAAAAAAAAAAACCCTTCAAAATCCTCCAAGCAGCGGGATGCAGAATTATGTTTTTTGGGAAAACTTTTATTTGGTTTTGCCTGTGATTACCGTAGAAATCTTTTTTTTTTTTAAACTGTTCTCTTTATTTCTCCTTCAAAATAACCAAGAGATAATTGAGATCAGGGGCATACAATTATGAGATCTCCTCTGTTTATCCCACTTCTCAAGTATTGCTCAAATCAACTTCCTCTGTTTCAGTGATGTCTTGTTTCTTTTTACCTTATCTCTTGCTCCTAAGGGACCTTAGGATCTCAGATGATCTCAGAATGATACAAATATGAGAAGCACAAATTCATCTCGAGACGAGATTGAGCAACAGATGAGCAAGACACTTTTCCTATGGGCTTATTCTTTTGAGTTGGGCCTTTTGGGAACTCTTAATGTGCAGTGCGTAATGTACGGTTAGTAGTGTAGCCAACCTATTAGACTGTAATATCTGAGAGCGTTCGATAAGCAAGATACAGTTTGTTTATCCAACATTGATTGATTACATATTTTCTTTCCTCGACTCGATGATGTAAAAAATATATCATTAATTAAAATAATTTATTTTAATTCGTTTGAGGTGTGTTTAATGAAGCCTGAATGTTAAAGTAATAAACAAAAATTGTTTCATGTCCCATCTGCTATTTGATCATTTTTAATGAAGTAAAAAAACTGGATGAACATCCTCAATGTGTGGTGGGTAATATGAGAAAAGTGCTGGTATCCCATGAGTCTTGCGAGATAAATGAGTGGAAGTTAATATGATTCCCTGAGTTTTTTTTTTTTCTTTTTATTTTTCATGAGTGATCATTCAAAACTGATTTACTATTGAGGTAAAAATATTAGAATATGGAGAATTTTTTAATTATATCATATTATCCAGTATAATTGAAAAATATAATTGTTACAAATGTCGTGCATGGCTCAGGAATGTAAATGATGTCCTGTGATTTGCATTTTCACTCCAGTTGTGATTATACAGTAGCTTTAACCCTTTGAGTGCTGAATAAATTTTCAAGGAATTAAAGATGTCATTGTCCTGGGCTGTGGAAAACCTATCACGTGGCAACTTGTTTAAAAGATTTCCCCTGCAGGAGCTCTTTTAAACAAGTTGCCACATGATAGGTTTTCAACAGCATCTGATTTTGATATCTTACAATATCATTGGACAACTATAGTTGCCTGTTGCGCTGAAAGGGTTAATTCAAATTTCATCTGCAATCAGAGTGATTTCCCACATATAAAGATATAAAGCAATAATAGAGATGTACTCATTCATAGAGTATGTTATTGTTGGTCACGCGATCATCCTTGAAAAAAATACAATTTAGGTTGTAATAGTAGATCAGTGTAACACCGGTAAAGAAGTGAAAATGTAATTCAAACAAGAAAGTAGGAATCTATGCACGGCTTGGCCTGCAGTACTTTTTACAGCAAAGTTTTGAGATTTTGGAAATAAATGCGTTCGTCTCTTTTTCTTGCTGTGTTTGTGGGGTGGGGGTGTGGGGGGGGGGGGGTATTGGAATTGAGGCAGAATTGTATCTGACACTTTTTTTAACAGAACTTTCAAAAAAGATTCTTCCTGAAGGAGAAGCAATAATTAGTTCTGAATTCTATTGAAACAATGAACTCTGAAACCATGCAAAAATTAAGAATCAACAAACAATCGGCTCATCCTCCGAGCCGTTACAAACACAATGCTTTATAATTTGAGGCTTTGCTTGAAAAGATCCGGTATCAGACGCTGATCTCCCTGCATAATACAATAATTTACGGCGCATTCCTGGTGCCAAATCCATGGTATTATTCCACTTAATTCTCCTTTCTAATGCTGCAATCATGCAGATAATACCATTATCTAATCCTCAAGGTGCTCATTTATATCTTTAGCAGTTTCTGGATTTATCTTGATAATTCCTCCCACTAATGCAGCTGAAACCGCTAGATTTATTTATTTATTTACCACAGAAATGCAGCATAAAAGTTTCCCCCTGCAGCAGAGAAAAGAATACCCTAAAATGTGGACACCATCAATGGAATTTTTTCCGGTGTCGGTGATGTGACCCATATTAGTCCGCACTTTCATTTTCACGCTGCGCTCACACCTGATTTGTTGCTCTAATCGGGGGAATCCCTGCACAACATCCCATTGGGCAGTTCCACCGTCTTTATTACGCTGAAGTATTAGACTATATTAGATTAGACTTCCATAATGTGCTCACCTGAGGATATTTTCCTCACGCAGACCGTGCTGCTGAGATCTAATGGTTACAGTGAGGCAGTGGAAGAGAGTAACTCAAATGGCGTATAACCCAGTGCTTCATTTAGGAGGCCAGAATCAATAAACAACACCCATCAATCACACTCTGAAATGAGCCTCGCTCTGTTTTCATCTCTGGCCAGTTTTGCTCGCGACTGCCCGGCCCCTGTAGCAGTGAGAGCGCGCGGTCAGATTATAACCCAGAAAATTTAGCAGATTTTTGCAACAGTATATCCTATTTTGGATATATTGTTCTCTCGAATAAATAATTAAATAAATAAACAAATAAATAAATATATGAATTCATTAACTAATAACTGATATTTGGTAATCACTTTGGAATATCTGCGATGGAGTGGCGAGATCGTTCAGGGCGGGTTCCTGCCTTTCGCCCATAGTCAGCTGGGATAGACTCCGGCTCCCCTGCGACTGATGAGGAATAAGCAGTTTAGCTAATGGGTGGGTGGACTTTAGAAGATATAAAGATCATTCAACTCGGTGCTTTAAGGAGAGGAAGAAAATTCTTCACACAGACATACAACAGTTAACTTGACTCGGTATTTTATGACCAACAGCTATTCATTTCTTTCACAGAAGTGGGTTTGCTGATATCTGTATTCGTTTAATTAAATTAGAATGGAAGGAACGAAAAAAAACTTATCTATAAAACATGTCCCAACTTGTTACAACCCTTGTGTCAATCTCTTTTCTTGTCTCCTCTCATCCAGGAGATAACTTATGTTTTAGATATAATGCATCCTTCATTCGGTTGGAAGTCCTGCGTGCCGCTCCCTCCGGTGTACTGCATTTGTGTGACCCTTCTCTTACTCTGAGAGCGCGAGCTGCAGGATTGTCACATGCTACTGCCCGTTAGCAACCAGCTAGCGTTTTGCCAGTATGAGGTTATCGTGTTCGGAAATTGTTTGTAATCTTTGACGGTAGTTGTATGCGGAAGTACTCTTCCAAGTCTTATGGAAAGGAACGAGCTCCCAAGCCGTTCTATCAGTCTCCAGGATTGGGACAGTTCTGCCCAGTTTATTAGGAACACCTCCCAGGCCTCCTGCGGTCATTGCGATCCTGCTAAACTCCCCAGTCCTGCCATCTGACAGCTCTGCTCTGGCGAGAGTGTTTTCCCTCTGGCTGCTGCTCTGGGACGCCACTGGCCGGGCACAGACACGCCCCTGCGCTCAAGCCTGCACCGTCTGAAGCGAACTGTACCATTTGGCATCGGGCCCCATCCCTCACAGTTATTACCGAATTACTATCAATAAACCCCACTATTGGATTGTACTCCGTTTCAGCATCTGGTTCCTTGATCATAACTCCAAGTAGTCCCTAATACCAGCATTTAGCTAAGTCATAGATCAGACAACACGCAGGAAGCTTGGGTTTTGATGGAGTGCCTCGTAGTGGTTGACAGGTTGGTTTCAGTTCATGCAGGTTAAAGCACATCCATTACACAAAGACCCCTTATACCTGAAACTATACTGTGTATAAACTATACTGACTCTGCGTGTGTTGTTTCTTTATTCAGTGACCCCTCAGAAGCCAGAACTTAACACTAGATTGGGGGGAAAAAATACTTTGATCAACTTAATCAGTATGTTTGTGTCATAGAAAACAATAGTCAGGCAGTTGTATGCATTGGAAAACCAGTGAACGACAATGACCTTTAAATCATTTTATCAAAATCATTTCCACTCATGCTACACAAAGAATTAATGTCAGCATTGTACTGTGTTGGCCAGTTTGTTTGTGCAGCTTGGTACTTGTTGAATAGCGTTTGCTAGCTCGATAGCCAGGACATTTTGCAGCTACCACTGCTAAATTATAAACTACTTTTCACGTGGGTGTCTCTCTGACATGTATCACGTGTTCATCATTGTCTTTGTGTTTGTTTAACGTATTTTTCTTTTGGACCAAAGTGTCTTGTCTTTGCTTGCGGTCTTTGATGATTCCCACGTCCATCGTCATGACTTTAAACCTTTACTTTCTGTCACTGCCAAGTAAACGTGTAGCCCAGCGTGTGGCTCAGCTGATTGTCCTTTGAGGGATCTTGCCCCTACCGAACAGAAGAAGGGCAGGCATATATCAGATGATCAGACGAGAGAAAAACCAGTGGGCCGATCGAGCGATCTCCCCCTGCTCTGTGGGCCCTCTCTCAGCCAGTCCACAAACCCATCGACTGGGACAATGCCTGGCATACCAAATACCCAGTCCATGCCTGGCTCCCACAGAACAGATTATATACATTATGGACCAAACTGGTTCACATCCCACATGCCATTTTACTGGTTTATTACCATCAACCCATCGCCTTACTTGGTGGTTGGCCCAATCTTTGCTTCATCTCTTTGGCAACAGGCTGCACAAACAAATGACAAGGGTCCAACTGAGGAGGTTGGCAAGGGTTATAGATCTCCAGAGTGGAGCTGAAACACAGGACTCCGTCATCGCACATTTGCGCACACATACACACACACACACATACACACGTATACATATATAACGCGTATAATAATATATCCTTTCATTTATAATCACTTTTCACTGTGATTTCCTGTCAGATTCGCACAGAAAAAATAGACCAGACACCGAAACCATCGCTGCAGTTCGAGAGCCGTTCGTGGCGCTTTGGGGTTCATGTAAACGGTCTAATCGATTAACATGGGCGCCGAATGGAAACTGCTCGTGCTTCGGAGTGCTTTCGCGTCCGATGTAAACGAGGGGTCACCCTTAAGGCTTGATTCCACCGAGAGCGTCCATAGCCATTCTAGACAATGCTTATGATTCCACCAGCCGCGGTACGGCACATCTCGGCAGCGTCCCAGAAGCGGCGCTCTGCACTGCTTTGCTGAAAATACGCGCCGAGTCTATATCTGCCGCTGGTGAGCCACAGTTGCGCTGATCTGAATGTAGCAGGGATACTTTTCCCATAGTTCGACTGTATACATTTATTGGATCCAACTATGATCATCCTTGTGCTAATGGGAATCGCACACCAGATCGTGCCAGGCAGGAAGTAACTATCAAGGGGAATTCGCTTTTAACTAAAAGAAACCAGCCACCAATCTTTGATATAAAATTTGTTTGTAACTTACTTTTCAAAGTTGGGATTTTGTTTGAGCTAAAACACGAGCACAGTTTTTTTTTCACGGCTGGACTTTAGTAGGCTCTACAGCACAACAAAGACGGGAATGACATTAAGAGCAATGAAATCAGAAAAAATAATTGAAAGCATTTAAGGTTGTTGCAATAATATGCCGGTAAAAATGACGAAATATGCCAAATCTGAGCAGGTTGATTGTTGTTGATTGTATCAGCCGGCAGGACGCTGCGCTGACGTTCTGCGTTCAGTGGAACATGAGGTCGTGTACAAGTACCAGCAAAATACCAATCGCTCACGTCACGCTGCAAATGTGCGTCCGGTGGACTCCAGCGGTTACTCACCCAACATGCAGAAAGCAAGTGTGATGGGAAGTGGTGTCAGCCGGTGATGAATGGAGGAAAGATCTGGTAATAATGCAGGGAGAAAAAGATGCATGAGGATTTAGGGGATCGTATTTTCCTGTTTAATCTTTTTAGTTTTTTGTTTCTTTTTTTTCCTTGCGATCCATCTGGCTACAATAAGATTAATCCTCATGGCAATAAGGTTGAACCAATAAAGAAATCAAACAAACTTTCATTCACAGTTTCTGTGTAATTCTATAACTTTTAGACGCAAAAGTGTCTCAAATAGATAACATTTATTCCAAAATTGAAAGCAATTATGACAGGATCAGAGGGTTTAAAGGGCCTGTCACCTCCAGAAATTATTATTGATATTATTTCTTCAGTGAGCAGCAAAAGCCATTCAGGGAATTTCCTCAACTACAAAAGACCTCTATAATTATTTCAGACGCAGGGGACAGGTTGGAGAAATCTGTGCATTTACCCGTCCCAGATTCATGGCTGTCTCTGTTTGGATAGCCATTTCCAAGTGGAACACAACTATTTTGTTTGGCCAGTTTTGCGTTTCAGTACAGGGGAATAGTTGTCTTTCCCTGCTGGCATGCTAAAAGAATTTCCTCACTTATTTTTCCAAAAAAAAATTTTTTAGCTTTGGAATCACTGCACCATTTGACTTATATGAACTGAGAAGAGAAGGAAAGGATTTACCACCGCAGAGTTTGTGTTTTCATATTTATTTTTTCATTCTCCAAGCTGTAATGCCTTGGCTGTAATGACACCTCTGAGAGTCAAATAATTTTTTTTTAGCATGTTGTATTTTTCGCTGCACATTACTCTGAGAAAATATCCAAACACACTTTTAATAATGTTATGATCCTGACCAGGAGCTAAATGGTTGCTCAGGCTGTCAACTGGATTGGGCATTTCCACTGATTCCAGTCCTTCCGCTGGATTGCACTGTTCTGATCCAGAACTGGAACCAGCTGCGAAATCAGAATACAATCCAATAGTATGGCTTATCAACAGTAATATGGTACTAACAGAGGAATAGAGCGCAGAGCAGAGTGAAACAGTTCAGTTCAGATGGTACTGGCCTGGGCACAAGGGACGTGTCTGTGCCCAGCCAGTGGCGATCCAAGACAGCTGCAAGATGGAGTGCACACTTTGCCAGAAGCAAAACTGATCGATGGTAGCACCAGGGAGTTTAGCAGGAATGCAGTCCCTAAAGCTAGTATCTCACTGAGCTGCGAATGCTTACGATTGTAGCGAATTTTGAGTTTCGTCAGAGTTCGTAAAAGGGCGCAAAGCAGTTCGCTAAAAGTTTTTAGGATCGCAAACAGTTTTTCTTGTCGCAAAGAAATTTTGAGCCTGCTCAAAATTTATTTGCGAATTTATTTTCTCATAAACAGTTGCGTACGTTTGTAAAAGAGTTGTGTTTGCAAACGGTTGTAACACGTGTCGCTAAAGTTCTTTTTGCTTCACGAAGTAGTGACCACTATACAACAGAGCTACGAATGCTGCTGAATGTAGATGAATATTGGATTTCGTGAGGAGACCATCAAGATTTTGTGAAGATTGCAAAAGGGTTTGCTAACAGTTTTTAGGGTCGCAAAGAGTTAATTTTCATATTCTAGCAAGCCATTTCCTACTCTTTCACAAACAGTTACGCGAATGTTGCTAACTGATGCTAAATGTTGCTAAATATCACTGATGACACCTGTAATGTGAATATAGGCCACTAGATGGCAGTATTTACCTTTTTTTTTGTTAAGCTCAGACTGGAGTCATGTTTAGACATGTCCTGGACATGTCTGGGGCAAGTCTCAGAAAATTAAAAAAAGGAGGTCTAAATGTGGGTGGGGTCTGCAAAAGAGTATATAAGGAAAAGAATTGAGACAGTAAAGTAGTAGGAGAAATTGCAAGAAGATGATCAGACCTGCCATTCTGTTCAAGACCTGTGACGTTTCTTTTGTGGATTTCTTTGCCTGTGTTTGAGCATTTTCATTATCCAGGACATCACCAAGCCACCCCACAAAAAGGGACTGTAAATATTTCTTTTTGTTTTTGTTATAATTCAATCTTGGTCAGTTTAGTTAGTTGTTGTGTTTAATTGAATGTGTTTAAGTTTTTAAAACTGTGTCTGTCATCCCTTGCTGTTACTGTTGTGTTATAAATGTAAGAACAAATTGGGGCCATAACACACCTAAGTCACCTATACTGATTTTCGCCAACTTTCCTCAGAAAAGTTAGCGAATCCAAAATTCGCTACATTCGTAAGCATTGGCCTCTCAGCGAGATACTAGCGAAACCTGATGACAGCAGAAGGCTTGGGAGGTGTTCAGAATAAACACAGCACCCTGGAGACCGCAAGTAAGCCTTGGGAGCTTGTTCCTATCTACAGAACTCAGAAGAGGACTCATATATTTAACTATCATCAACCCCTTGGGGCAGAAACAAAATCAGGCAATTTATGTGTTCCTCTATTTAAAGCTCTAATTATAACAGGGAGTGGAAACTTGACTAGAGTGAAACAAGATAGTAGTTACATTAAGCATTCTAGCTAATTTTTGTTTAGTTTCTTAATTTTAGTACAGAATGAGGGCCACAAACACATAAAATCCTCATGAAAATTCAGCATTGAAGTTGAAAAAAAAAAACCAACAAAGGAACTGAATAGTGCCTTAGAGGTAAGACATTATACATCTGGAATTATAAACTCCTTGACCACAAGTGTGCTACATCTGAGTGGGATTTCCAACTGTCCAGGAACCAAAGAAGAGTACTCTCCCAGTGGCTCCCCAAGAGGCCTTCCAGATGGTGCACCGTGAAGTCATAAAATAATCATATTTTCACACAAATCAACCATTTGAGTTCATGATGCTCAATAGGCATACATGATTTTCAAGTGGGAATTAGCTTGAGTCCATCAATAGGTGGGGATGGGCGTCATTGGTCTCCAAAAACCTCCCCATAATACAAAATAATGAATTGAAATATGTTGATTTCTCACCTGAGATTCATTAGGCAGCACACAAACACATTAAAAATGCTCATTTTACTGTCTGAATATTAACCGTGTCAGGAAACGTTGTACTGTTACCACCTCCTTCACTGTGGACGAGAGGTTTAACTTTATGAGACATTCAAAATTAAGGAAAAAAAGTGAGAACCAATTACAAGGGACACCAGCCAGCATATTCAGTCCTGCAGTGACCCACTCCTCCATGTGTTATGCCATCCTGACCTGCTCGTGTTCACCAAGCACACAAGCGGACAGCAATCAACAATCTTGGCTGGAAAGTTCATACTCTTCTCTCTGAAGTAAAATGATCAAACTTATCAATCACCAGATAATGACTAGGAGTGTGATGGCTGGTGAGACGCCAAACGCAGTGGCCAGAATAAAAGGGGAAACAGCAGTTGAGAGAGACACACAAATAAAATATGAAAGCGAGACTCACGCTTCCAACGGACCTAAGTGTCGTCCGAGGCAAGGAACCAAGGCGAGCTCGAGAGGAAGAATAGAAACGGAAAAGAACAGAAAGCTTCCCTTGCTGACTAAAATTTGTCCTCAAATATGCGACTAAACCCCAACAACTCTCTTAATAGATACCTTACCGGCTGAAGTGCAAACATAACACTGACACTCTAGCAAGGGAACAGAGGCAGAACTAGGACTTAAATAGAATCCGAGCGACGCCCCCAAATATTGAACACGCTTACTGAAATTTATTTAATTGTAAATAGAAAAGCCATAGTTGGTAATGACGGCTTCAAGACGCCTCCTGTATGGAGAAACTAGTCACATGAATCGCTCAGGTGTGATTTTGGCCTATTCTTCCACACAAACTGTCTTCAAATCTGGAAGGTTTCGGGGGCCTCTTCTCTGAATTATGATCTTCAGTTTTTTTTATAGATTTTCAACTGGATACAAGTTGGGCGATTGACTGGGCCAATCTAGCTGCTTTATGATCTTTCTCTGAAACCCATTGAGAGTTTCCTTGGCTTTCTGTTTGGGATCATTGTCTTGCTGAAATGTCCACCCTGGTTTCATCTTCAGCATCCTGGTAGATGGCAGCAGATTCTTAACAAGAATGTCTTGGTATATTTCTGTATTTATCCTTCCTTCAATTATAGGAAGTCTGCCTGTACCATTTGCTGAAATACAGCCCCACGCCATGATGTTCCCACCTCCAAACTTCACTGTTGGTTTGGTGTTTTGGGGGTGATGCACAGTGAAGTTTGTCCTCCAAAAATGGTGTGTGCTATGACTTATGGTCTAATTTGACCAGACTATATTCTCCCAGTAATTCATAGGCTTATCCAAATGTTGTGCAGCAAACTTTACATAAGCTTCAACAAGCTTTTTCTTCAGCAATGGAGTCTTGTGCGGTGAGTGTGCATAGAGGCCATGGCGGTTGAGAGCATTATTTATTTTCTTTGAAACAACTGTACCTGCTAATTCCATGTCTTTCTGAAGCCCTCTGCAAGTGGTCCTTGGATCTTGGACAACTCTTCTGATTATTCTTTTGACTCCTCTGTCAGAAATCTTGCAAGGAGCATCTGGTCATGGCCGGTTCATGGTGAAATCATGTTCTTTCCATTTCCGGATTATGGCCCCAGCAGTGCTCACTTGAACTTTCGGAAGTTTAGAAATACGTCTCTTTATACAACGAGTGCTTCCCATCCTTAAATGTGATTGGCTGAGCCGCGTTCCATGCTGGTATAAAATCAGTGCTACCCATTGAGCTAGTTAGCATCCTAGCTATCAAGCTAAAGTAATATCGAACTCTATAGCTAGGTTGCTTACTAGCTCCCTATTTCAGTGTTAGTGAAGTTTAGCCTTTTAGCCCGCAAAACAGTTGGCTATCTCCCTAGCTACCTATGGCATTATAGAGTTCAATATCACTTTAGCTTGCTAGCTACGTTGCTAACTAGCTCACTATTTCAATATTAGTGATAAATTTTTCTTTGTTTGTGTATTTTATGGGCTACATGTAGGGCAACCGTTTTATAAAAGCAATAATCTCCTCGAAGCAGTGGGTTACAGTGATTCTACAACGGCGGAGGGGAGAACGCCCCTCCGCCATTGTAGAATCACTGTAGCCCACTATTTCAAGGGGCTTATTCCCTTAGTAATCAATGCCATCAGTATGTTTTGCAACAATAATGTTGCGAAGATCTTGAGAGAGCACTTTGCTTTTACCCATCATGACATGCTTCTTATGCAACACCTTGATAATGAGAATAGGCCATTTTATAGGCCATCAATTAGGACTAAACCAGCTGACATTAATTTGCACTGATAGGGGGCAGGATTGCTTTCTAAATAGTGCCAGATTTCAGCTGGTGTATTGGCTTTCCATGCCTTTTTGCACCTCCTTTTCTTCATGTGTTCAAAACTTATTCCCTGTGTCATTCCACTTTATTAAACATAACTTAATTTATGGACTTATTTGTTGTGATCTCTTTGTATATGTGAATTAGTTGGGTTGTTAACGACATTTGGTGTAAATTTCATGTCACGTTACAAATATATTTACTGAGAAAAATGTTGACATGTTCAATACTTATTTTCCCCGCTGTACATTTCAAGTTTCCCCAACATTACTGTAGGCCCTGGACAAAGTCAGGCGGCAACTATGGTTTAATTGCTGTCTAAACTGCTGCTGCTGCTGCGTCTGTGGACATTTTCTTGAGGATGCACTACAAGCCACAAATTTCAACCGATTCTTTCAATATTTGTTAGGTAATGGTCACGACACCCATTGATTTTGGTTGCCGTGGCAACAGAATAGGTAACATAAAGTACGATCACACGCCGAAAACCAAATGTGAAAAGGAAACAAGTGGGCTCTCTGGGGCTACACCACTGTAGTCGTAGCTGACGGGACTGCCTTGTTAGCATAGTACACTAAAGCGCATCTTTCACGCAGTTCCATAGACAATGTCAATGGAACTGCGTGAAAGATGTCAATGTCTGCACAAAGGGCTTAAAGTGCCCCTATTATGTGACTTTTCACTGATTCTTGTATTCTTGAACTCTACAAAAAAAAGTTTAAATGCATCATAGTTAAAAAAAACACTTTAGTTTTCTGATGCTTGCAAATTCTGCAGTATCTGTCTGTGAAACACTCCATTGAAAGTCCTGTCCCCGCCCTAGGGAAAACCCGAGTGTGCTGTGATTGGTCAACTTGATTACTCAATTGTGATTGGTCCACTGTTTGCGCCCCTTGTCATGCCCCTTACCATAAATGGATTTCCGCTTTAGAAACAAATACTGGTTAAGCCTTGACTTTGAGTTGTTTTCCGACACAGACCTTTTAAATGCACATAAAAACAATATGATTCATGCTACGACATTAAATTAATGAAAAAGCATAATGGGGCACTTTGAAGATTACAAATAATTTTTGAAGACGGTGAACTTTTACTTGGAAATTCTGACTGGTTGCTAAAGGGCAATGCAACCCGTCACCACCACCCATGGCTCGATATTGCGCAAACAGACGGCCAGGACATAGCAATCTCACACCTACCCTTTATCAGTGACACCATCAAACACCATAACTGCTTCAGAAACACTGCAATTGCCACAACTCTGACAGCCAGGTGGAAAGTCAATAAAATAAAAAACACTAAAATCTCACCGACTGCACTAACCCCCTCATGGTTCAACCCAGATTTCACTGCAAACAAATCTCCTTTAATCGAAATGGAAAGAGAAAGGAATCACAAACCTCCACCACACTTTTGACCACAACTCCATGCTAACATTCCAACATCTCACAAACCGATATGGCACTGAGAAACAACAATATTTTCAGTACATCCAATTAAAAAACTCAATTGTGGCAAAAATAGACATCTCTAACACACACTTGGAACCACCACCGCTATTAGACAGCATCAATAAAATAGCAGAATCAAACAAACGGCTCTCTAAACTGTATAAACTAGTATCTCACACAGATGGTGCACCTCATATTCCAATAAACAAATGGGGAAACATCAATACTGAAAAATGGTTTTGGAATGAGATCCGCAACAACATGTTGAACATGTCCAAGAACACTAACATAAGACTGATACAGCACAAAATCATTCACAGAACACACATTACACATCACAAAGTATACAGGATGGGATTAACGGAGTCAGACACGTGCTCTCATTGCAGTCTTAGAACAGCGGATGATTACCTCCACGCCCTCTGGCTCTGCCCACCGATACAGCATTTCTGGAAAGAATTAACCACCACACACTCGCTATTCTTCAGCTACGCATCCCGTTATCCCTCACTTCATGTATACTCGGTGATCTGGATACACTGAACACATGCCCCAAACCAATCACTATACCCCTACTTGTAGCTCTGACTATCGCCAAGAAAACAATATTACTAAATTGGAGAAGTCGGAATAACATCAATATTTCAGTGGTTGGATCTCTTAACACAACAGATTTCAATGGAACAACAGTCAGCTGTGCAAAAAAACCAACTTGAACAAATTAATAAAACATATTCAACACTCTACAATGCTATTCTGTCGCCAGAGAGCTAATGCCATAACACAGCAAAACCCAAGTGCATTAAATTAGCACAGAAGCCATCTTAAATAAGTAAATCAATAAAGTGCCTGAATTGCATCTAAACCCAAACAAATCATGCTCCTTACTAGAGGGGAAAAAAGTGATAGTGTATAAATGAGTGAATCACTCCCCTGTCTGCCCTTCCACTTTGTTAGTCTGGTTTGTCCTCCCCTCAATATTTTGTTAATAAAAATAAAGCGGACCTCCCAATAACACACACACACCCACAGGCACGCACACACACACACACACACCCACAGGCACGCACACACACACACCCACAGGCACACACACACACACATATACATACATA
This sequence comes from Gymnothorax reevesii, assembly GCA_029721435.1. NCBI lineage: Eukaryota > Metazoa > Chordata > Actinopteri > Anguilliformes > Muraenidae > Gymnothorax > Gymnothorax reevesii. The sequence continues at coordinate 10,745,597 of CM056590.1, read as the reverse complement.
TACGGTACTATGAATAGATCTGTTTTTGTTGATTATTTCATTGAATGTTGAATCGTGTGTACAGTTGATTCTAGGTGTGGAAGTTAAGTGCATATGCATATTACTTTTTCCTTTGCACAGACTATGATTGAAAACAGCCGGAGATGCACTGATTTCGAGTACCTGGCTCCAGGACGGAACCGCATTGGCCCACTTGGGGTTTGTTCCATCGGCCTTGTTGTTGTTGTTGGAACAGCTCTCCTGACCCCCTGGTGGTCCTCTTTGTCCAGTCACAGAGGGTAAATTGAAGTTGGCTGCTGGGCGAGTGAGGAATTGTGATGTCAGGTGCTGACTGGCCTCCAGGTGACACACGGGGAACAACGAGAGATGAACAGCGGCAATAATTTAAACTGTGACTACAGAGGTGCACTGAAACTGCACATCCACCTGAGATTAATCACTCCTCTAGGTCAAGACCAGCCTGGCAATAAAGCCAGGGGCACGTACAAAGGTGTCTACAAGAACTTGGACTGTGGTCCAACTGGTTAGAACTCACTTTCTTTTCAGCCTATTTGCGTACATTAGTGTGAATGTCCAAGTGAATCTGAGCCTTACTGTGTTCTGGATAAGAAAGCGCACTACCAAACACGGCAGGAAAAAGTGCATACGCTCATGGATGCACGCGCATCTCGATTCAAAGGCGAGAAACATGGTAGCAGTTACGCTAGGACCACACCACACAATAAATACAGGGATGATATGCCCAATAAGGCAAAGATAGCCATCACACAGCAATCATGGTTACCCATGTGGCATTTTAGCCAGAATTTTAGCCTGAGAGTACGAGAGCATGCAAGCTACTGCTAGGAGGGAAGGGTGTGCGCAGTGTGTAGTCTCCACTGCTGCCATTTTATTTTTGGTTATTGAGTTTCACTTACCTAGTATGTTTTCACAGCTAGCATGCCTCCGTATAATGCCAGCCTGTTTGATGTTAATGCACCATATAAAAATGTTTTGGCAATGCTATCGGATGCTGAATAAAAAAATCTGATGAACCACTTCAGGCTACATGACCTCACTCAGAGATAAAGTGGCGTAATTGCCTTTTTTTTTTCAAGTATGTAACTTAGTATGTAACTTCTGGCCTCTTTGGAATTCTGGATGTCGGTCCATGGCTGTCCAGATGATAGACCGATTTCTCAAACCAAAACTCCTGGACAGGGAGTTCTGACATGACAGATACAACTGACCAGCCTACTTCTCACTGCGGGGTTGGACCTTCTGTTCGCTAATCCCCCAAGGGGAGATCAAAGCTGGGACCTCACTGGAGATCCACACAGGACATGCGGAGTCTTTTCATATCCTGGTCTGTATGGGGATAACTGATGGGGATAACTGGCCCAGATACACCGTCTGTTGAAACTTACCTTACTGTTTTACTCCATAAACTGAAAGGACGTATTACAGATATCACAATACTTTACTGGGGTCAGAAAAGGCTTTGTTTGGGCTGACTGAAGAGGGAAGACATGCCGACTCTGAGCACCGAGAGAACCCCACAGCCCTTAACTAATTATTAATAAATAGCGGCCCGCACCTATGGCTTGGCACAGGTCACTGCGCCAAGGTCAAAAGTCAAATCCACTAATGACCCTTACGTTGCGCAGCTATCCCTCACAAAGAACCTGCATACGAAATTTGAAGCACTTTCAGACATACAGTAAGGCCCGGACAAATTATGGAGCCGCCGCCTGCCTAGACGCCACAGGGTATAATAATACCCAACAACAATCAGCCCATAAAAGGCTGTGGGGTAAAAATTAAAACTGTACTCAGGGTTCATGATCACTGTGGACTTCAGGTCCAGCTTTAATGGAATTCTCAGCCATGCTATTAACTGCGAGGCCAGAATGGGCCAGTGTGGCACTTTGCTCCGCTACTGCGGACAACCCACATTCACCTAGTTTTTATTTACAGGCAGGGAGGACTTTCCCCGCCGATAAAAACTTGATTCACCCAGAATTACAATCACGTAGTGATGTTTATGCTGGATTACCTCTACGCCTTGTTGCCTTTTCTTTGGCAATACAAACATTTAAATGTGATATTTAAATATGGACGGCTATGGTTTGTGATAACAACTATGTGTACCAAATATTAAATCAGTCAATGCTAGAATGTGAATCAGAATGATCCACCAACACTAACTGAACTTCTGGTGATGATCTGTACACAGCTGAATACATTACCCTGGACACAGGGTAGTCCCTCAAGACTCCTTTAGCTCAGAAAAAAAGACCTGTAAAAAATGCAGCCTGAAAATATTCTCAGTGGACCACAAAATATAAACCTGTTGAAACCTTCAGTTAGTTCTCCTATTGCCATGGTGCCAGAATCCCTCAGAACAAGAGGAAATCTTTGTTTTCTTTTTATGAATCTACTTTTTTATTGCACTGGAAAGTGAAACAGGATGTTTTTCATGTTTTCAGAGAGGGCGACAAGACAATTTTTTGCAATATTTGTTCCACTGATGTCGTACTGCACGGTTACAGTCAGACAGAAAGAATGCATTACGGCTTTGAAATGCCATCAGGCAACAGACTTGCACATCACAGACGTTAGTAATGAGCTCGCCGAGGTTCACCGGGAACCAAGGCAAACTACATATATTCGGAGTCCCTGTTTGAAAGACCTTTCTCATTTACCAGCAGAGCTTCCTTTCCCACGAGCGGCATTTTTTTTGTCATAAATAAATGGACTGGCGCCTCACTCGAGCGTGGCATCGCCTGGCATGGGGTGAGGCGTCGCTTGTCCCCATTAGCGTGACGAATGGCTGCAGTGCCCCTTGAGCTGCCAGCGGAGAGCAACCGCTGGAAGGCGGCATGGCGAGAGGCTGCTCCCCCAGATTACGGCTCAGGCGCGAAGGATAAGCCCCACTGCCGCCGTGTCGCCATTAACCTGTACGTGCGTGAACGCAGGGCGGGAGAAATCCCATTAGGGAACCGCGTTAGCGCGGCGGTCCCTCGCACGACCAGTGAGCTGCCGTGTAATCCGCTACCACGCACACCGCGTGGCTCCACATATGTGCTGCTCCCATTGGTGGTGGGGGTGGGGGGAGCTGGGAGGTAAAATACTGGGGAATACTCTCTCCTCTCTCTATCACTGCTTCTCTCGCTCCCTCTGCGACATATAACAAACAATCACAGGAACACACAGACCTACATTTTTTAAGACAAAGCGTACAATAACAATGAAAGATCACAAACACCTCCCTGCGCTTCTCAATGAGAAAGTCATAATGGAGTGAAAGAACACTGTGCATGTACAGCCCCAATTCCAAAAAAGCTGGGATTGCATATAAAATGTAAATAAAAACAGAATGCAATGATTTGCAAGTCTCACAAACCCACATTTTATTCACAATAGAACCCAGGCAACATATCGGATGTTGAAAGTGAGACATTTTACCATTTCAAGAAAAATGTTAGCTCATTTTGATTTTGATGGCGGCAACGCATCTCAAAAAAGTTGGGACAGGGGCGACAAAAAGGCCAGAAAAGTAAGTGGTACTAATGAAAAAAATAGGACCAAGGGTCCTGTAGCTTACCGGCAAGCAGTCTTACAGCGATGATACAAGTTATGAAAATTTCATGTGAAGTTCGACCTTAGAATCATTGAAGGGAAATGTCAAGGTCACTAAAAAGTTCACATGCGTTTATAAGACCTCCTGAAATACAACCCTAATCTCTGAAGCAGTTTTAGTGATACAAACAATTGAAAATTCATTATCAACTTTAAAGGTCACAGAAGGTCAACTTGAAGTCAACTAATGGACTTCATTTATAACTTTTTGAATGTCTCCATACAAACCTTGGCTCAATCTGTGAACATTTTGGTGATACAAGTCATTTTAATTTCATTGTTGAGTTTGACCCTCAATGACAGTGACAAGTTGAAGGTCACTAAATGAAAGTTCATGTATGATTTCCTGTATGTCTCTAATACAAACCTAGGCTCCATCTGTGACCTTTTAAGGGACACAAGTCATTGAATTTTCACGCAGTCACGTTTGACCTTCAAAGGTCAATATGAAGGTGACGAAATGAAAGTTCATATATGACATCATATACATCTCTAATACAAACCTACACTCTATCTGTAACTATTTTGCTGATATAAATCACTGAAATTTCTCAGTAAAGTTTGGATGTTGAAGGTTACTGAAGGTCAAGTTCAAGATCACCAAGTGAAACTTAATACATAACTTTCTATATAACTTAACATACATAACTTTCCACAATGCAAACCTAAGCTCTGTCTGTAATAGTTTTGGGGATAAAAGTCAACAAAATTTCACTTGTGAAGTTTCACCTTTGACAGCCACTAAAGGTGAAGTTCAAGGTCACCAAATTAAAGTTCATATATGACTTCCTGGAAGTTTTCAATATAAGTTTGGCCTTTCAAGGTCATCTGAGGTCAATCCATCCAATCATCTCCATTATCCAAAATATAGGTCATATATCACTTCCTCAATGTCGATAATCAAACTTAATCTCTATCTGCAACCATTAGCTTCCACAGGTGATTTTTCCCATTCTCCATAAGACCCAATGTTAAAGTACAGCACTCCCACTAGCCCCACTTCTGTCAATTCAATTAAAATGGCACTCACACTGTTCATAAAGTGTATCAAGGTGAGTTGACTACCAAATTTAGAAAAAAAGTTATCAGACAGTTTTTGAGAGAGAATTTTTTTGAAATGTCATGTCCTATTTTTTAACATTGCTAATATTTTCCTTGACCTCAAGTTTGACCTTTCAACGTCATCTGAGGTCAACTTTAACAAAGCCAATAATATAGCTCATATATGATTACCTAAATGTAGATAATAGAAACTTCTCTATCTGCAACCCTTTGGCCTCCAATTTCAAGGGCCCGAAAAAAGGACAAAAATGATTCAACCAAAAATCCCTAAAAAAGCATCTGAGATATGGTCTAGTAGTATGTTATGACAAATTTACATGAAAATTCATCAGGCCAAAAAAAAAAAATGCTCCGGACAACGGACGCCACACCACGACAATAGCTTATTGGCCCATAGGGCCGGTAAGCCAAAAGCAGCTGGAGGAGCATTTTGCAACTAATTAGACTAACCTCTTTGCCCAGATAGAGACGCCGGTGTCCGTGAATTCCAAAATTTTATTCCTAAACAACTAGCCGATACCAGTGCTATGCACTGGCATATGCGCGGGCACAATAACAGCTGATTGAATTAGCCGGTTTTAATTCTAAAAAGGGCTTCAAAATTCAGTTTTCACTTCATAACTAAGTTTGAAACCTGGCGCATTGTCTTTGTCACATAGTCAAACCGGTGTATGCGGAAAACAGACTCATTATTCACGGTGGTTTCGGAGATGTGTGAAATTCCGCAAATTGCCAACTCATTAATGATGGATAGATTCTGTCGTTGAATTTCCAAATGTCCTGCTTCACTGGAATAATTTTCCAAAGCCTCTGCGGCACAAATACTGAGTTATAAAGCTTAAATAGGCTTAGGCACAACAGGCACATTTTTTTGTTCTGCGCAAAGGGGATGATTGGCAACACGTCAGTAACAGGACTGGGTATAAAAAGAGGGGCATTTTAGAGAGGCAGAGTCTCTCAGAAGTAAAGATGGACAGGGATTCACTAATCTACGTAAAACTGAGTCTAAAATTTGTGGAACAATTTCAGAAAAAAGTTCCTCAATGTAAACATATGAACGTAATCCAGAAATTCCGCCATCTTCTCTGGGCCACAGGTCATTTAAAATTCACTGAGGCAAAATGGAAAACTGTTCTGCGGTCAGATGAAATTAGATTTTTTTTTTTTTTGGAAACCATGGATGCTGTGCTGTGCAGACGAAGAGGAGAGAGACCAGTCCAGCTTGTTATCAGCGCTCAGTTCAAAAGCCTGCACCTCTGATGGTCTGGGGTTGCATTAGTGCTTATGGTGTGGACAGCTCAAAAAATCTGGAAAGGCACCATCAATGCTGAAAGGTATATAGAGTTTTTACAACAACATCTGTTTCAGGGAAGGCCACACTGTAGATAAAGGAAGCATAAAACATGGCCCTGTCCCAACTTTTTTGAGATGTGTTGTTGCAATCAAATTCAAAATGAACTAATATTTTTCATGAAATGGTAAAATGTCTCACTTGCAACATCTGATATTATGTCTGTGTTCCACTGTGAATAAAATGTATGTTTATGAGATTTGCAAATCATTGCTTGTTTTTATTTACATTTCACACAGCATTCCAACTTTTGTGGAATGGGGGTTGTTTTATCAATGTATTCTCTTGTTATTAATTTTGATACAACTGAACCTTAAAGAGCTAAGGACATGCACTGACCAAATTTATGAATATAAAAGGATACAATTGAAAGAATTCCCATCATCTGCCTAAAAAAAATAAAAAAATTTTTTTAACAAAAATCACAATATTTTGTTACTTGCTCCGCCCCCTCATTAACAATACATTCTGAGCAACACAGAAAGCGATTCTGGCAGTCCCTTGTGTGGTCACGTCATAAATAGCACACGGTGGGCTTCGAATAACAATGGTGTCCAAGTCAGATTCCCATAGTTCCTCAGAATTTTCAATTGAATCTGTCCATTTTGATGAAGAAGGGTTTGTAGCATTTTATCACATAAGAAATAGAGCTGAATTTCATGTCCTAAGCTCTTTAAGCAAGTCGTATTTGTAGGTTCAGCCAATTATAAAAATGTATATAAATATTTGAATTCATGAAAGCACAATAACCATTTATGTTCAGCATTTTTACTTGAGTCTGAGGTCTGCGCAGTCAGAAGATGTCCGCTATAGTTGACATGCAACTGACCCTGTCCGCAGATTTTGTGTAGCACGCGCATCTTGTGCTGTCGCCTTGCCTCACACAACTTCAGTGAATGGCTTTTCAAATTTAATCCATTGGCTCACCTCCCTTGCTGTAGCTACAAATAACCTGTAGGGGGCACTGTACACATTCTTTTTTTTTTTCATCTGCAGAATTGGGGGGCAGAAGTGCCAGCCCTCTGGAGTCAGAGACAGTGGAGGATATCCAGTCTGCTAGCCTGTCAGCATCGTCACTGTCTTTGAGCTCTCCATCGCCCTGTCCTCCCTCTCTCTCTCTCTCTCTCTCTCTCTCCCTCCCTCACTGGGACTGCCTGACCCCTCTGACACCGTCTCAGCCTCATTTGTTATGCAGGCTGACAGTGCGACTCACTGTTTATGCCACTGCATAACGTTCCTTCATTACCAGGCCCGATGGTCCCAGATTCTTGACCCAAATGCAGCAGGGAAAGAACGGCACCCACACTGACATTTACGCCGGAAAATATTCATCTGATTAATTCGGCAGACACTGAAACAATGCTTTTTACCGATTCCCATGATCTCTCTCTCTCTCTCTCTCTCCCCCAGTGTCTTCGCCTATTTACCTTCTTTCTCTCTCTAAATACTTTTGCCCACTCCCCCATCCCTCTCTCTCCCTCTTCTTCTCCCCTCTCCTCCTCATTCTCTCCTCGGTTGGGCTCCTCGCTCGCAGAGCTGGCTGTGTTTCAGGAGGAAGAAGCCACACACAGCTTGTGTTGCGTGTAAACACTGGCATATGCTCCGCACGCAGACGTGCCTCCATGAGCTCCCGGCTCCTCAGCCAATCAGCCCTAGAGCCCGTCTCCCTGCCCCTCCGGTGATCCCCATTAAAACGCACAGCAGATGCTCAGCTTGGGATTGACAAATGCCTTTTTCTCCTGGTATTTTCTCCCGTGTCTGCAAGCTTCACCGGGGGTCTTTGGTAATGTGGTCTTTGCCAACGTGGAAGATTCGCGGCTAGAGGATACGGAGCTTCTTTACTCCCGTGTTCTGCGGTTATGTAGAAAGTGAGGAAGCGCTCAGTGCATGTTTATATTCAGCCTGCCCATGGAAAGCAGCTATTATTAAACTTCTGTAGCTTTGCTGGTTCTTAATCGAACTCAGTGTCATTACGTCAGTTGACAATTATTGCCTCACAAAGTTGAAAATATGGTTCGGTATAGCTAGCTTACACCTGTGCTATGGTGTGGGTACCCCTGAAAGGTTTTCATGAAACACTATAAAAGTATGAAGAAATAACTTAATTTCAACCCAACAGATCTCGACACGAGATCCCTCGTTCTGTCGGTCATTTACAGGCAAGCATGATTTTTGATTGTTCATGGTTGAACTTCTGATTAAATTTGAATGAGACCTCAACATCTGAACATTTTCACAATTACATTTCCATTTTCCAAGTATGCAATAACCTAATGATTGGTTGTGCCACCCTTGTCAGCAACAACTGCGATCAAATGTTGGCGACGACTGGCAGTGAATCTTTTAGATCACAGTTAAGGAATTTTGGCCCACTGTTCTAAGCATAATTGCTTAATTCAGTTATATTAAAGGGTGTTTGAGAATTAACTGCCTTTTTAAGGTCATCCCATAGCATCTCAGTTGGATACAATTGAAGACTTTGACTGGACCACTCCAAAACCTTCATTTTGTGTCTTTTGAGCCGTTCAGAGGTGGGCTTGGTCATGTGCTCCACATGATTGTTCTGCTGCATAACCCAAATGCACTTGAGCTTTCGGTCACTGTGATGGCAGAACATTTTCTAGTAGAGAGCATAATTCAGGGTTTTATCAATTATGGCTTGTTGCCCTGATCCTGAAGCTGCAAAGCAGCCCAACTCCATCGCACTGCCACCACTGTTTTTGACAGTGGTTCCAGAAAGTTCCATTTTTAACTCATCAGTCCACAAAATAATATCCCAAGAGCTTTGGGGGTTATCAAGATGTTTTTTGGCAAATGTGAGACAAGCCTGGGCATTCTTTTTGGTCAGTAGTGGTTTCAGCCATGTAGCTTTTCCTTGGATGGCATTTTTGCTCAGTCTCTCTCTTAATGTGGAATTGTGAACACTGACCTAAAATACAGCTTATAGTTCTTTTGATTTTAGTTTGAGTTTTATTGTGAAGAGCCCTTGGAGGAGTTTTTGTTCGCTGGCCACCCCGAGGAAGGTTCACTACTGTTCCAAGTTTTCCCCATTTGTAGAATGTGGTGCACATCATGGAGGTAGAGAAATGGCTTTATAACCCTTTCTAGACTGATAGATGCCTACTACTCTGTTTTGCAGCTGTTGTTGACTTTTGGCAGATCCCAGCAAGTGATAGTCTTTTAGGAAAAGTGTCAGAATGTAACAAAGCAATGCTCTAAAAATGAATAACCGCAGCAAGAAAATCAATGATTGAACCATCGTGATATGTGGAGGGTGCAAAGATTCTGTCCAATGAAATCTGCAGACCTGCAGTTCACGATAAAGTTCTCAACTTCATGTGTGGAACCACTATGTGCACAAACTTATGCACGCCCACAGCCAGGAGACAAAGCAGAGACAATAATAACTGGCCAATTTTTAGCATAAGGTTTTGGAATTGAAAATTCTGTGCCAAGGACATTATTATGCATGAATAAAATATCCTGTTGCTCATAAAGTAGGAGTAAATTTATTTTTACCGCTTTTCATGAAATGATTGTGACAATGTGATTTATTCTTGATAGATTAAGTGTTTGAATACAAAATTATTGCTACTTTATGGGCAACAAGTATATATGCTAGAACCCAAAAAGTATTGGGTAGCACTACTGCCTAAAAGCAAGAAAGTTGTGGGTTTGAGTCTGGTCTGGGGCCTTTCTGTGTTTGCATGGGTTTCTTCAGGGTACAATGGAATCTTACCACAGTCCAAAGACCTGCATGTCTAGCTAATTTGAGACACTAAATCACCCATAGGTACTAGTGTGTGAGTGAAGTCTGTGTGTGTGTCTGTCTTCCTCTGTCAGTAGTGCGTAGCGCACAACGTACATCACTCATCGTACGTCATTACGCTACTGTGCGATGAACGCTGGCCTTATCATTTCTCTTCGCTTCACACAGGCTCGATTCAGCCTCGCTTCGTTTCACACAGCCGGACCCCAAGTTTGCAGTGCTGGCTTCAGTCAGTCAGGAGCGAACTCAAAAACTAAGCATTTTTCGCTACAAATCTGCGCACATTATGAGATTAATTAACTATGAATACCCTGGCTAACTTCACCGCATTCGGTATCATAGGAGTAAAGCCGAGCTGATCTTTCGCTATAAATCTGAACACGCATTCGATAGTAGGTGCTAGTGTGTGAGTGAGTGGTGTGTGTGCCCCACGAAGGATTGGTGAGCTGTCCAGAGTGGGCCCATGTCTGACACCAAATAGTCAGCTGGGATCCAGCTTCCTTGCAGTCATAGTGAGAAAGACGCAGAATAGATAATGGATGTATGGATGAATGGCCTTTGGATAAAAACTGTCTCACGACATCAATGATCCACAATCACATTTCCCACAGGGTCTGACGTGCTTTTCTGCTATCTTTCTCACAATCCAAACCCATCTTTGATGTTTCTCGCCAAAAAAGTTAAACTTCGGCCTCGTAACCCAGTCCAATTGAAAGTGAAGTCCCAGGAACATCCGGCAAACTGTAGGTACTGAATGTTGTGGTTGACTGGCAGCACACCCTCCCAAACAAGCGGTGGTGATGACGGTGGTGACTGATGGTCTTTTTGGACACTTTATGAGCCCAAGACTTAACCAACCTGTGCAACTGTCCAACTGACGTCCTTGCTTTGCCATTTCAACCATCCTCCTCGCAGAGTGTGTTCAGTATACACACATCCTCTTTCTGGCTGATTGTGAACATCTCCTGTTGCTTCGAACTTCTTAATTACTGCCCTCACAGTGGAAATGGGTATTTTCAACTGTTTTCTGAATTTCTTATGTCTGTTTCCTGATTTGCACTTCTGAACAACTTTTCATCACGTATTATTTTGGTGTTCACAGGTTTTTATCATGGGTATGCATTATTGAAGGAATTTAGCCAATATCACCTCGTATTTATACCCCAGTTAAACAGAAAGTCATGATTGACCACTTAAACAAACAGGTTAATTTAAAAATGTAAAATATGTCTGGAAAAATACTGCGATTAGATTAGATTGTATTCATATTTCTAGGGGTGCTAATATTTGTTGCACAGACGATTTGAAGAAAAACCTTTTTTGACAATTAAAAAAAAAAAAATTCTATAATTTTACTGAAATTAAAAAATTATCTATTTTTGAGTGAAAGACGAAGATAATAAACAACAAAGAAATTTTTTCACAACTTGTTTCACTCATATGCAGCGTTTTTGTCTTGTACTTGCTTTTGTCGTTTGCGTGTTTTTGAGTTTGCATCGTTTATGTTTTTGCAGCATGTTTCTCCAATTGGAGATTTTTTGGCCCGTAGCAGCGCGTTAGCCCCCAACGGCCAACGTAAGAATACACTTCATTTGATGTTTTTTTGCATTCTAGATTCAAGTACTTTATGACGCGTGTAAAAGCCGCCAGTTTCTTGCATGAATGACATGTGGAAGAAACGTGTAGAGTGTGCTGGGATCGCCACTTTCCATCGGCGCACAGGGCTATTAGCTCTGCTACCGGCCAATCAAAACAGATCTCATTTCATAGATGGGGCACCCACTCTGAACAGCCTGGTTTTTCGAGGGTTCAGAGGGTTTTTATTTTTCATTTTGTTATAAATTTATTAATCTCCCCTTCGCACATCCAAGAACAAGAGCACTCAGAGGGCACAGCACCTCCGCCATGCCAAGGCAACTCTGTGCATTAGTTATTTTCGTTGGCTGATATAGGGTGCTGTTGCATTCCGCCACCAGGTGGGGGCAAAACCCGACAAGCATGCCGATTGGAAATCCGGCTCATTGGAAAGACTTCAAATCTCTGCCAGCATAGCTGGATTTGAACTTTGGCCCATATCTCAGCTGTACTTTGGCCTAGATATGCCAACGTCTATTCACTTGTTCCTCTTGTGCTACTCTAAGATCCTGCAAAGTTTGGTTGAAATCTTTGCAGCCGTTTTTGAGATATCCTGGTAACAGACAAACAGATAAACCCCGGCAAAAACATACACCTCCTTGGCAGAGGTGAATAATGTAACTTGGAAAAAGAGAAACAACATAATTGGTCCCCTTTAAGCACGAGCCTGTAGCCATTTCACGAGCCGCCACTGGTTCCCTGGCAATCATGTGAAACGGCCAGATTGAGACGGTCTCCGGAACAGAAGTTTCAGGTGGTATCGGTCGGTCCAAGTGCTGTTAGGTTAAGGACTTATAGGAAGTCACATATCACACATCTATTTATGACCTTGTATTTGACCTCTGACTCTCAGTTAGAGACCGAACAGGAAAATGCCCTGTATCTGACTAGTTATTTTATCCCCAGACAAAGTTTTGGACACTTTGGATTGACGTTTGTTCTGCAGCTTCGGCTGCTGCCGCTGCATGCATTCATGTTTCTTCTGACAAAACTGCAGGTCTCAACTAGAAATCATTTTTTCATAGTTGGCATAGTTATTGGTAGTTGTTAGGTCATACCAGCTATTAATTTTGGTAGTACTGGATAATATTTATTACCTCCACCAAACAAAGTTTGTTTGTGAACAAGATGACTAAAAAAGTAATCTACGGGTAGCTCTGAAATTTTGTAGGTGGGTCGCTATTACATCAGGGATTAACCCTATTGATTTTGACTGTGATCAGTGAAACAATATGGCCGCCACAGCAGCCATCTTGAAATTATGACACGCAATAACTGAACTTTGCTCTCACTCAGCAAGATTTGGACTGTGCTGCCTTGGCGGAGGTTTGCCTCTAGGAGTGCCTCTAGTTGGAATAAGTACAAAGTTATTAATATTTGATCTAAATAACACAAACCCATATTTCATTTACTGTAACACTTAAGGGTTAGGTATGTTTTGAAGACTAAAAAGAACTCGTATGTGACATAAGTTTGCGACCTTGGGCTTGTGCTTTGACAATAGGATCAAAGCCAAATCAACATCTTTCAGCACTGCTTGGTTGACTGAGTAAGATCAACATCAGGGGATACACATATTGGTCACGGGCAACTGAATTGTCTGCTTTATGTTTAGAAATCCACCGTTGCTTCCTTGATTTAATTTCTCAGCAAGTTAGCTAACTGTCATGGTGAGGTCATTATCCTATTGTCATTAAAACAATAGGATATGTCAAAGTAAAAAACAAATTGATTAAACTGGAAGTTTCAAATTGGCTTTCTTTCAACAGACGGCAAGATGCATCATGTATAAAGCATAACATTTTTTGGGTTTTTTTTCATTTTTTTTTAAGATGGCCGAGGTAGACCCCATCAATCACATATTCCTTTCCGCAAAATCTAAGTGACGCCAATTATAGCTTCTTTATGTAAACAACGCCATTTATTTAAATTTCACTCAAAATACACATTTCCCTTCCACTAGGAAAATTAAATGGACTGAAACTGTGGCGATATCTGGCTAATGTACATGCATGTATGGCACAGACTTGTACAAACACACACGCGCTTGGTCGTATACAACTCATTTAGCTCTTTGCGGCGTAATTCCATAAACAGCACTTGCCAGACTCTTAAGCGGCTGATGAAACTACACTGAGATCACAGCTGGTTTGTGTTGCTGTTCCGGCTCTTTTTTCCTTGCATGTGTGCAAGTGTATGTATGTATACAAGCATATTAATACAAGTGTGTGTGTGTGCGCGCGCTCACACGTGTATGTGTTTTGTGTCAACTTATGCATAAGGAAAAGCGAGATAGAGCCCAAACTTGACTCTTTCTTTGCACTGCTCTATGTTTTAATCTCGCACTCCTCCAGGGTAAAAACATTCTGGTTTTTGACATTCCTCTTCAAACTGACTCTGCCTTTTTAAAGTGAATTTACTTGAAAGCACGCTGTTGAACTTTCTAGATTCTATCAGTCAGGGGCTCGTTTTGCAAAAGCAAATTATGAAGAGTTTCGCTTGCAGATCCCAAACGTTTGACAAGAAGTGCGGCACTGTAAATCCTTACTGTAACTGCAGCCTCCTTGCACGCAACTATGTCCCAAACTCACTGTTATAAACTTGCACCTTTTTTGCCTGTTATTTTAACTGTAATTTTACAATAAGAGTTCAACAGAGATCCGTGTATGTTAACTGTAAACCACAGTTGTGCGCAGGGCTCCACTTACAGTTAAAATAACAAGAAACAATGCGTTTAACTGCTAAATTCAGTCAGTTTATAATAGAGCTCCATAACAACGGTCCATTTCTAGTATTCTGGAGACATTTCCTAAAATCTCATAGTCGATCATTTAATTGAACATCAGCAACCTGCTGTGCGGTCCTGCTATGTTTTGAAACCATTTCAGCAACCGTAGGAAAGAACTGAGAATGCAAACTTTCTGTAGCCCCTGCTAGTTTGGATGTTACTAAATAAAAGAAGCCAATGCTTGCCATATTTTAAAGACTTATTTATGAGCATTGATCGCCCTGTGCAGCAGACGGCTTTCTTGAATTGTAAATACATGTAATGGAGTAACAAAGCATCTATGTTAATGCACCTGCAGAGCGATGACATAATCCAGTTGTAACTAGACAGTCGGTCGCCTGCAAGTTCACACGTATCCCTGGATGCTCTAAAAAAATCTCTCCCAAAATCGAGAGGCTTCACAAGGTCCATGCCAAATATGAAATGAATCCATTGGAACCGTGACCTGTCGAGCACTCATAAGAAATCTCCACGGACACGGCTGCAGCTGCCGTGGCGTAACGATTGCTGAGTCACAGTATCCCTGACTCATGGTTTGTCGAAGAAAACAATAACATTCTTCTTACCAGCGGCGAAAGGGTGGGCCGGGATTGTTTTCACTTTTTGAGCCTGCGTGTGTGTGTGTGTGTGGAAACTACCACAGAAGGGGTTTTTATTTTTATCGCTTTGCCACGTGTTGGACTGTCTGCCTGTGGTCAGATTTTGTCAAACCCAATACTGTCACAACCGTGTGAGATGTAGTCACAAAATGTAACTGGTATGTATGTGGCTGAGGACACAGTGAAGGCCGATTTCCGAGGTGGATTAGGTTTGAGCAAAGATGCTGGAAGTAGGGGGTGGGAGGAAGGGCTGGTGTGACCCCAGTGTGAGATGGGCTCTAGTCTCTTTCAGCCCCAGCAAAGTCATCAAACCAAAGTTCAGAAGTAAGTTCTTTTCTCCTGAAGTCCTCATGTAACTGACGAGTCTTGTCAGTCCCATCACGGCTTCGTCGAATACAGCAGAGAAAAGGTATCCTATTGGTTGGAAAACTGTGTACATGAGCCAATTACAATCTAATTAATCAGCAAGTCTGTCACATTTTGCAGACTGCAGCTTACACATTTCAGCATTTGTGAAAGATCCCCTGGATATTAGACAGTTTGATTTGACAAGTTCTTGGCGGAAGCTGGCGAGGTAAGGGGTTGAAAGAATATAACAGAAAAAAATGTATAAATATGGCCTCTAATAAATGTGCATTGAGAACCAAACCTATCTAATTGCAAATCCTCGTTCCCCTTGCCTCGGTGTGTTTGTAAGATTCAAACCTGTGCACACAGTGAGTCTGGTGCAACAGGTCCAGAGATTACTGTTCAATATTATGAGGAAAAGTTAAAGCAACAGGTTCAAACTTCTGCAGGTGTTTGCGTCCAGAGGACGGTCACATGATAGGCTCTACCATGCTTCCATATTAGGGTTAGAGCTCCTGATATGCCCGAGCTGGAGAAATAATATTAGTGCGCACATACATTTCCTGTGAATGAGAATGAATTAGTGGGTTCCTAAATTTATAACTTGTGACCATGGAAGAAACAAAGGCTAAGAGCAGTGTTTCCCGAACCTCTCCTGGAGCCCCACCTGTCCTGCATGTCTTGAATCTCTCCCTGCTCCAGCGCAGGTGAGTCACATGATCCACGTATTGCATAATCAGCTTTCGGAGGTTGATAATGAGCTGATCATTTGAATCACCTGTGCTGGAGCAGGGAGAGATCTTACACAAGCAGGACAGGTGCTACTCCAGATCCCCTTTCAGATATGCACTGAATAGCGGACATTGCAGGGTACGGGCAGCATGTGTGAACACAAGTAGGCGTGTTACACGGCCGGGACATTAAACGGACAATTTCCTCGGCTGACCCAAATATCAAGTCCGGAACACGTTCGTTCACAGGTCATGTGTGACGAAACAGGTAATTACCCAGATAAGCACAGTGGGTGTGGTGATGACGTATGTCATGCGACAGAAGCGA
The DNA here is from genome assembly GCA_029721435.1 of Gymnothorax reevesii. Classification (NCBI taxonomy): domain Eukaryota; kingdom Metazoa; phylum Chordata; class Actinopteri; order Anguilliformes; family Muraenidae; genus Gymnothorax; species Gymnothorax reevesii. The sequence goes on along the minus strand of CM056590.1, from coordinate 10,729,365 downwards.
AATACAAACTTCCGCTGCTGAAGAAGGAAGACAGGTCTTTTAACAGCAAGCGGCGAGAGGAAACAAACAATCAGCAATGGCGAACTGGAGAGACGACGAGATCCGTGAACTCCTGTTGGCGAGAGCAGACACCGAAATTGTTAAGCAGATCCGGGGGACGGCGAGGGACTCGGTGGTCTACGGCCAGATGGTTTTACTCGAGCAGCGTGGAATTAGCCAGAGCGGAGCTGCTAACCTCGTCCGCCGTCTTCGCTGTGCTCGTGTAAACACTGCGATATCCGCCGCTAGCTTTAGGCGTCGTGTCCTGCCTCCTGGGCACTCGGCCCTGGCGACGCCCCCAGCCTGTATCACACGGATCATTTCCTCTGAAGTGAGAATACAGTCTGCACGGACAATACGCGGGTGGGTGCGACGTGTGTCAAAGGGCATGTCCGGTTAATGTCCGGACCTGATTGTCCAGATATTTACTGGTGTTCATGTCTGAAAGGGGCTCAGGAGAGGTTTGCAAAGCTCTGGCTTATGGCTTTGGCGACATGCAGGGTTTCATGGAGCTTCTACTTGCTGGGCTTCAAGGCTTCATTTGGTTACCGTCAGGAAGTGGGAAGAGGAGCTGTACAGGAAGTGGTAAGAGGAGCTGTACAGGAAGTGTCAAAAGCAGCATATTGAGGCTGAAGAAACGCTGGCAGACGCCGCGTTTCCCAAAAACACTCCCTCCTCTGTCTCCCTCTCTTTCTTTCTCTCTTCATTTCCTCTCGGCTGATAAATGGAGGGGTTGGGCCGTGCGTGGATTCAGTGCGGAGGAGGAGGCGACCCAGGGCCAGGGAGGAGGCGCAGCGCGGCCCCGGCTCTTTAGCGCACGATCACTCTCTGCACCGCGGGGCCTCCGATCCATCATCGGGCACTCAGGGAACGCGTCATTCCCCGCTCTGTCACCGCGTCTGACCGGAGCCATGAGGAATGGCTGGAGCTCGGTGCCAGGCCCCGAACGATTGGAGGGGGGGGGGGTTGGGCAGATGGAATCGGAGGGGAGCGGAGGCAAGGTGAAATTGCAGGAAACTCTCTCCAGATTAGGTCCGGGGTTAAGAGAATATTGATCTGTGTGCAGAGAACTGTTGATCTCTCTTAGCGGCGGATGACAAATGGTAGCAAACAAAAAATCAAGGTTTCTTTCCAAAGGCCTGATCTCCAACTGCGGTCCCTCACTCATGTGTGTGAGTGCGTGTGTGTGTGTGTGTGTGTGTGTGTAGATTTGTCAGCATGCGTATGTGTGTGCAGAAAATGAGGAGAGAGGGAGGAGGAGATATGGAGATGGTATGGAATTTAGAGATGACGTCAGGCTTGACTGCTGTGGGCAGCACATTCTCTATATGACTCGTCATATAGTGACGTCGCCTGACCGAGCTCTGATATACAATGAAAAAGGAGGCTTTTGCCATCCTTATTTGAGGCTCATGGTTAGGCTTCAGGCTAAGGGTTAGGGGGTAGGAGTTGGGGGTAGGGTTAGTTTTTAACTGGCTTCAAATATGGACGGCAAAAGTGTCCTTTTGCATCGTATATTGACGCTTGGTCAGGTAGCGTCCACATCAAGTGGAGAACGGGCTCTTGTAGGAGAAGGGTTATGGAGATTGGGCGGGGAGTCTGTGTCAGGTTTGGCTGCTGTAGAAGCGTTCTTAACGCTCGCTACATGCTGTAAGGCAGGGGTGGGCGATTCCAGGCCTGGAGAGCTGGTGTGTGTGCGGATTTTTATTTCTATCAATTACCCTGACTGATTGAGCTGATTGGTTGCGCACATACACATAGATTTGTGCATAGATTAGACCAAGGGTACTCACTCTAGTCCAGAATGAGCCGGTGTGGGTGCAGGCTTTCATTCTAACCGACCAATCACACACTTGCTTCTATCAATCAACTCTTAGAGCCTTTGCCATAGACCCTTGATTAGTAGAATCAGGTGTGAAGCTGTGTGGTTAGAATGAAAGCTGCCCCCACACCGGTTCATTCAGGAAAAGAACCAGTATTCCTGGATTAAACTAAAGCAAAATGTCACATAGAGAGGGGATAAAACCAGTCTTTGGTGGTCATTCAAGATAATTAAAAAAAAATACAGCAAAAATGTCTTCCTTCACAAATGGTTTGGCTAATTAAGACAATTAACTTATTAAAGGCCAGAAGTTGGTGTGAAAACCAGGGACAGATACGGCTCTCGCTGCCCACCTCTGCTGCTAAGGAAAGCTGACAATGTGGGAACTCACACGTGGGCCCAAACACACACCCCTCTGTACCGTTTCCACGACTCAAAGTTTAACTGCAGATGTATTTTTCACTTATTTTGCCAGGGGAAGAGAAAATAGGATGAGCTGCTATTTTGTTAAGATGCTGTTCAGTTCTTATTGAAGGTTGAAATAATTAAGATGGCCCCCATTGTGCGATTTCTTCAGTTCTGTTTCATTAGCCGTCGCAGCTCGGCGTGTATCGACGCTCTGACGCTGGCCTCTCGTCCCTGGCTTTGATGCGCGAACGAGCTCTGCCTCCCTATCTCATCGCGGACTCCACTTCAAACGGCCCGGCCGCCCAGGGGACGCCCCTGCCTCCCCCACCCTCCTCTCAAATTGCGGGCTTCCTCGCTTCTTTTCTGCTTTTTTTATTTTATTCGTCATCCTTCTGACAAGGTCCCCGGGATCTGGCCAAGCTGTGGGGTCGCGTCGATCGGCCGAAGTTGCCGAACGTGCTTTCATGCGCAGAAAATGTCTGAATACAGCGGTGTCAGGATCAACTGTGATGATGGCAGTCGTGGCCACATAGAATCAGCAAGGACTACGGGCGATTAAGGAACTTAGATAATGGAAAAACATACATTAGGCCAGGACTTTCCTTAATCCTGGGATGCTGGACACAACAGTTACTTTGAGAGAAACAATGAATTAGCAGATTCAGACCCTGATTATGATGTAGTTGATGATCTGCGAGGCTCAGTAGGTGAGGGACATGTCTGAAGCCTGAGATTTCAGTGAGTTTGCCTGATTTCAAGACGACTGGAAAACCGGGAACTATCTCCCACGCCATAAAAGCAAAAATCGTTTTGTAATGATACAGGGGGCTAGTACTTATAATAATAATAATTATTATTATAATGGTGTTAAATGATTATGATAATGATGATAATTTTACTAATATTTTACGATTATTATTATTATTACTGGTAAAAATTGATTTTGTTCATTTATTTATTAAAAAAATGTTAGTGAACATTAGGACAATGGCAATACTTCCCTGTGAGAGCCAAAGGTCATGTTTCAATCTGTTTCAGAGGCTGAAAAATAAGATTCTGATGAGAGCTGACAATTTTGGCAAGTTTTCATTGAAAATGGTCTGGTTTTACTAGGCTTTTTTTGAGGGCACATTAATGGGTTAATGAATCACCTTCATGCGAGGATCCCGGAGTCTGAATTTCCACAGAAATATTTATTGTTTCTACTTTCTAAAAGGTTGGCATTCCTGCTACCATTAAAACACACTGTAAGTCAGTTTGTGAAAGAGAGTTGTGTGCGCAAACTCGGAGAGAAATCAAGTTTTCTCACATTCATTGAAATTTAGAATTTAAGCCAGAATGTACGTTGATGCTTTCTGCTGAACTAGGACTTTTCCACAGCTTCAAATTTTATTTATCATGCGGAAGTATCTAAAAATGCATCAAACAGGGCGAACAAGTTTTGAAGAGGTTTTTACGAACAGAGATCACTGCCACACTGTCTTGTACTCAGAAATGTCTGCAAATTTCTTTTTTGTTCCATATGGTTTTGGTTATTTTACCATGTGCACTGCTATACTGACCAAAATTAGTCAGTAAACTAGTTGACGTCCTGCTATAAATGATTTCAGGCAGTAAGACCATTTGGCTTCAACTGTCGAACTAACTGTCAGTCTTCATACGAAGAATTCTTATCGTAGCTAATAAAGACAAAACAAATGAATAAATAAATGTCCAATTCTTTTACTCTGGAGGTGCAGACAACATGGAGAACTCAACAGAAACTCTATAGAGGTGAACAGTATTGGTGAATAAACACTGTACCGGGTGGCTGAAAATATGGTCAGTCATAGAAGGCAAAAAACTCTTCTTCACTGATTATTTGTACCTTTCAGACATAGTAAATTTTCCCATGTGTCAGTTATTCAGGTTAAACTGCTTGTTGGCTTTCAGTCAAAAGATTTTTCCCAACTTACTTATAAATAACATAATACCCAGATGTATTTATTAATTTTTTTAATTCTTAAATTTATTATGTATTTTTTGCCACTGAGAGTTTCCGGCTAAAGAGCTATCAGACGAGAGGCTAAATCATCCACGCTGATCGTCGTCCCCGGTGGATTCAGGTCCATGAAATCAGTCGATAATAAAAATATGCATTTCCAATCCTCTTCTCAATTTCTTCAGTTTTTGCTTTTTCAATTTAAATGCTTCAGATCATCCGACAAAAAAGACAAAGACGACATGAGTAACTCATAAAGCAGCTTTTAAATGATTTTTTTCATTCGTTGAAGGTAAAGACTTATTCAAAATCTGTATGACGTGAAAAAAAATAATTAGCAGGAACGACTTCAGTCAAAAATTTGCAATAGCTGGCAGTGAGTCTTACATTTCAGGAGAGGACTTTGGGCCCACTCTCCTTTGCTGACAACCGAGGTTTGTCACTGGGGCGGTACCCTCAAAGGTACTGCTGTTGTACCTTAGAAGTGGGATTTTATTTGTTTTGGAACATAAAAGTACCTTTTAGACCCTAAAAAGGTTCACAAATGCACCTTGAGGTCCTATAATTAGCCCTAAAGGGTACATAATACCTTGGGGAACAGAAATGGACTCCTGCTGTACCCCTATTTCTGAGAGTGTATAGAAGATTTTGGGAAGGGGGCAAATATTTTTTTGTATATCAGTTAAGTTGCTAATTACATATGCAGTGTTAGCAGGTAAACAGTAGCATAAGTAATGGGCCATATTGTATTTTGCACAAAGTGTGTTCGTTGAATTGTAGTCATTAAAATAGTATTAAGTCAGAATTAGTCCAGCCTATTTGAGAAATGTGGCTGTGTCTTGAATTGTGTCACAGACTAACTTATTGTCTTACATAGCTGTTCAAGTGATAAACAGCAGGTCAGTCTTGGTTTCCGCTGAGATTGACCGTACGAGAGTCCACCTTTGAGAGTGTGTGGAGTCGGTGGTCACGCTGGTCGAGCTCAGCTTTCACCACGTGTTGATTTGCGATTCTCACCCTCACTCCATCACAGCCTGACTACCCCTCAGTGTGGGACTCAGCAAGATGGATAGCAGCTGATTGAAGGGCATATCATTCAATCACAACATGAAATCTCTATTAAAATCCCCCAGCTGCCCTGAGGTGCAATCTTAATATAGAAATGAACCGTATTACCAAAAAGTGTTTTTTGTTCACGCAATTGCACACATGGGCGAATGCGCATAAATGCACAAACACACTCGTGCAAACACAACTGTACACACTATCATGGGTGCAAGTAAGAAACGATTGACGATTGAAAAACTTCTGTTCATAACGGCAGTTGAATCAAGATTATTTAATAATACAACTACTGCTACTACTACCGCTAAGACTAATAATAATAATAATAATTATTATTATTATTATTATAGTAGAAGGCTAAGTTTTCAGATTACAATTAACTTAGTGCTATTAACTAAGCTATCATGCATTTGAATAATAATAGTGTTAAAAGTAGTGCTTTCTAACTGCTGATCACAAGCTGAACATATCATCACGTCCTCATCAATGTAAAATATGTAATAATAGTTTCCTCGTAGTCTTGCTTGCCATTTTAAGAATTGATCTTGAAAGACAGAGAAATTGAAAATGTTAAAGGAAAAGTAATTGTGGTTATAAGTGAGATCATTTATGAATGACAATTCTCAATTTTCAGGTGCGGGACTTCCCTTGAATTCAAAATACTTCTCAAGGAGACCATATTTTCTTTGGATAGTCTGAGGAGTTGTGGACTTTGAACTGATTTTGAAAACCACTTTGCAAAACATTTTAATTCAAGCTCATCTGCTATTTAAAATATTTATAATAGAATGCGTGATAGAAAGGAGACCTTATTACAACATCATCTTAGTGGCAAAGTAACATTATTTTTTAACATACTGTACATATGACAGTAATCTAGACATGTGTAAAGACGATTGATTTTCACAAGTCCTTTTTGTTTTTTTTGTTTTTTTACAGTTTTCGCTTTCAATAACATTCGGTAACAGTGCGCATTAAGTATCTTCGAGATTTACCAAAACAAGCCTGTATCCTCCTTATATTGAAGTGGAGCGATTGGGGTCAGACATTATGGTTCCTCATGGAAGTGGTGATAACTCCAGATGCACGCAGCTCCAAAACTCTAAATCCACTTTCATATGTGAGGAGTTCAGGTGTTCGTGGACTGTAATGTCTTACTCGAGCTGTGACTGCACGTCCCACCTGGACAGGCCGTCGGTTTCCGCTGCGTGACGGAGTGTTTGAAAAGCATGCTGAAGGAGAGGGAGAGAGACTGAAATGGACGGACTCCAGTTCAGTGTGTTTACAGTCCTGAGTGCGAAAGAGAGGGAGAGAAGGATTCAGAGTGAGAGAGAGAGAGAGAGAGAGGGAGAGAGGAGAGTATTCCTTATAACTCTTATTTACTGACCACAGGGACAGCCTGTTCCAGTCCAGCTGGATTTACGGGCCTATTTAAACAAGCCGCAGTGGGAAATGAATGGTCGTATGAGGCCAGTCTGAGACCTGCTACCAGAATGGGGGATTCTGCATGCTTTATTGCTCTCTCTCTCTCTCTCGCTCTCTCTCTCTCTCTCTCTCTCTTCCTGTGCGCGTGTGTGTACATTAATTTATCCAATTAACAGCAGCCCTTCAGTGTTGTGTAATTTAGGACAGAACACAGTTGTGGATGTCATTAGCAGTGTTATCAATCAGCGCCCGATCGTTGTGAGACCTTCCTAATGTCTTTGTTGCATCGCTTCTCTCCATATTTATGGCCATAAATTTAAACTCGCATGAATGGCAGCACGGACCCCTCAAATAATAAAATAAATCAAAACATAAGAGTTTTGTCCTTTTGCAATTTCCTCCCCGGTCTCTCCGAATATGAAACCAGATGTTTCCGGCATTCTGGAGATGCTTTTCATCTATTCCACCCCCTACTCTTTCTTTACTGTCTATGTCTTTTTTTAAAGTGTGTCCTTTTTTAAGGAAAGAATTTATGAAAAGGGAATTTTTCTCATTGCCCTGGGTTGTACTCTGTTTTCCATTGATAGGGAAGTGCAGTGAGCCTGCAGTCATTGTGCTTCCATCTACAGTCACTGTTATATCCTGATACCCATCGGCCCTCCCCAGTGTGCTTTTAAGTCAAAGTACTGCACTCCCCACCCCACTCGCCCTTTTCATACTCTAATTGAGGGTCTCAAGGTGAAACAGGGATGTGGTTTAGCTACATACATAAGCATTACATATTAGACGCTAAAATATGAACACATGGATGCCAGTTGAGCTGCAATGCGGTTCAGAGCGTTTTGTAATGATGATTTTTGGGTTGATAAATGCGCTTGAGTTTCCACAAGTTGCAGTCAATCCTACGAGTGAATAAATAAATTATAATGCAATTTATTGGCAATATCGTTGGAAGGTGCCGCATAAACCGCTTGGTGGCAATGAGACGAATTAAAGAAGAGATATGAATATAATAATAAGCAATAAATCATACACTAGCTTTACAGGATCCAATGCAGCTAAGCTTTGAATAAAAAAAAACCATGTCTCTCTCTCTCACTCACGTCCTCTTTGTACATATACTATATACTGTATATATGTGTGCGTTTGTGTTTGTGTGTGCTTGAGCATGCGTGGGTTGTTTTTCTTTCATAGCCAGTCATTTCTCATCAATCAGAGCGCAATAAACATCGCCCTTTTTGTATTGTATTCCCAAAGTTTGATGCCAGGTCGAGCAAGCACATTTCCTGACACATGACAAATCAGGGCAAAGCCCAAACAAACACATCCTGTCCTGCGTGCGGCAGGCTGCCGGGGCAAGTGTATCTGCGTATTGTAAGATGGAAACTCCAAAATAAGAGTGGCACTTTCAAGTTGCAGCCGTTCTGCTCAGAAACGTTCCCATTCAATGGCACTACTTTCACAAATGAAGCTAAGAAACACACAGGTAATCTGTACTTGCCGCGTCACTCAGGAGTTGCATGTCGCACTGATATGCACTTCACTCCCAGAGTTCAATCATTAGGTTGCCAACTCAAATTTTTTGAGATTCTTTAAAAAATATTGGCTTTGTCATTAATCTCTAAAAAATACGTTTTTGAATAAAATTCTCAAAAACCTTCAAAGGACCGAATACTCACAGAATTTTCGAGAACGGTTCCTTGTACACAGTAGGTGGACAAAACTAATCTTGATATGAGAGAATTGCCATTCTTTAATCACTGTGTCCATGGAAGGCAACAAGAAAAGTGTTTCAATGAAGAACACTTATACAATTAGACATAAGAGTATGTAGAGGAATCTCAAGAAAACCTATACCACTCAGAGAAAAAGCCCCAAACAAATGTTTTAAAAGTAGCTGTTATCCTATATTTTGCAAAGATACTGCAATGTAACAGTAATGATATTTGTAAAATAAAGCAGTTTTGCTTTTTGTATGACGCATATTGTCATTCATAGTCGTATTTGAGCCCCAACTAACCAATGGAATTCAGACATGGCAACAATAAAGTGTTGTGGGGAAACAGAGTTCAATAATTCCATACCATTTGTGAACGAATTTTGTAATTACTGTCACCAAATAGCTTTCTGAAGCTTTCAGGGGATTCAGGTGTGTGTTACATTGCAGCTGTTTAGTGGGTAAGCATTTGTGCCACATTTACACGATTCAAATGCACTTTATATGGTTAATGATAGAGAACCTGTAATCGGCTCCACAAAACGTGTGTGTGTGTGCGTGTGTTTGTGTGTGTGTATGCGTGCATGTGTCTGTGTGTTTGTGCGTGTGTGTTCCTGCACATGCACGCATACAAACGTGTACATATTTATTTCATTGATATATACTAAGCTTTCGGTTGTTTTGCTTCATCAGTTTGAGCTTATATTTCTTTTTTAGTATTTTTCCTAACTTTTCCTTGGTTTATTTTCCTTATTTTATGAATACTCCATTATTGATCTGGCCTTTAACCTCAGTTATTGATTAGAACTAATCTAATTTGGATTAGTTATTTATGTTTCCTCAATTTGAAAAGACCTTGTACTGTTGAGAAAAGTTCTATTAATTTTGAAAGACGGACAAACTGTAGTGTAAGTAGCTCATATTATGAGAAATTGAACAGGGAGCAGAACGAGCAGTAGTTCTGATGGGTAGCCTAATAAAATGAGTTTGATTTTATCTGACTCCATTTCCGTCATTGCTTGAGATATTGGGAGGCGTTTGGTACCTGTGGGCTCGGCAAACTTGCATGGCTGACCCCATTTGAGACCAAATCACAGAATCAGACGCTGAAATGTTTATGCTGAACTGAGCAAAACTATTTCAATCTGCGAGGCGATTGGTAATTTCCACGGCAACAACCGGGACTATTATTTTCTTAGTCTGTTCTTGCTCTCATAATTAGATCCTTCTCTCAAAATTACAAGGTCTTTTTCTTCATAACGCTGTGATTTACGTTCTCATAAATAGATCTTTTATAATAGCATGAGTTTTTTTCCCCTCATAATTATAAGAGCGATACATATAATTATCATAACAGTAAGCAAAAAAGAAAAACAAAAACTGAATAAATGTCGTGTTCCTCTGGATGAAAGTGATTCTCCCAAAGAGGAACTGCGATTGGTTGATGCTTGGATCAACTCATTAAGTTGATCGGTAGATTTTTGGTAAATTTGGGGCATAATTTTCTTTAGATTTTGGAGAACAAGTGTATCAGTTAATGAATATACTTGATTGTGAGTAATTTATTTGATGAAGGTTAGGTTTTTGAGAATGTCCTCTAAAATCTGTTTTACTTGCAGCAATAAAGATACTGCCTTCCTGAAATGTTGATCTCTGGGAGAACGTCATATGATTAGCTCAAGTAGGAAAGTCTGGTCTTTGACTAGCATACTAGCTCCTCCAGCACGCATCACTTCCTGTTTCCTGAGGCCACGGGCACATAGCGCTGCGTGTGGCCACGCACTGCGCTATCGATAAAGCTTGTCTGCAATCTGGCTCCATCCTGAATGAGTCACTGACACAAAATCACTCTTGAAATGCAAAAGCAAAAGATTTTTGACTAATCTGTCCTCACTCCGGCAATTCGGTGAATCATTCTGTTTGTTCATTCATCAGTAGCATTCCCATTCACTCGTATTTTTCGGCGTGTTCAGCGTATTGTAACGATTTTCGCTGGATTTGCTCAGTGATTTTGGTGAAGATGGCGCGAGGCTTTCTGCGGCTGAGTTAGCGCGGGATGGCCCGTTCCATCACAGGACAGCCTACAGTTTGCGGGTGTGTTACGGGCTGCGTGTAATCTTGAAATCGGTCACTTCATCAAGCTTGGCATTGCGATCGAGTGGCTATGAGACCCTTCGCCCGTAAAGAGAGACAAACGGTAATTGGCAGTAACGGCTTCTGGGCTCCACAAACGTGAAGTAAAGTTGGCAATCCGTTGTCACATTTAGGACACTAGCGCACATAGCGCGAGAGACTGTGAGGTTCATTAGCAGGAAGGCATCCTAATTGCCATGGAAACCGGCACCTGAAAACCTGGCGTCCTTCATATAGCCACCCCCTCCCCCTTCTCAATCCCATCTCTCTCCCTGTCTCTCAGAATTTTTGCATTACAACACTCTGCTCTGTGTATGATACAAAAGGGCTAATAATAATAATGGCCATCAATGAAAGTACCTAGCATTAGGCTAATCTGTCGCCCATTTCACACCCCCACGCACACACAGAATTTCTTCTCTCTGCTGCTCTCCCTTTATCTCTCTTTCCATCTCTCTCTCACTCCCCATTTCTTTCCCTCTCTCTTTCTATTGCTCTCTCTCTCTCTCTCCGTGCGACAGAAAAGAGAGGCATAATGAAAAGGCCTAAATGACAGAGAGTTGACAGTGGGATTCGCTGGTAAATGACTCCGGAGTGGCGGCCCCGTGGAGGGAGGGGGGGGGGGGGGGCGGGGGGGTGAGTTCGAGGGGCTGAAGGGGGGTGGGGTAGGTTGTGGGGGTGTGGGGGGGGGGGCTCCCAGAAGGACTGATTAATTCCAGTCGCAGTGGCTGCTGGGGGAGTACAGGGTTAGGGGCGACAGGGATAGGAGCCCATTACCACTCCGCCGCTGAAACCGATCTAATCAGCTCCACCGCGACCCGCTTCCAGAGACAGAGTTCTGGGGGCCCGCTCCCATCCGTTACACACGGGGCTTTAAAGGGATGGGGGGGGGCAGGAGAGGGGGGAGGTTACAACGAACCGCTCACCACCTCCCTTTTTAAAGGATTGTTCATAAATTCTCACTCTTCGTGCAGTTTTTTTTTTTGCTTTGGTAAATGCATCAGACTTAGCAGGGTGACAGAGAAATATTGAGAGACGGAGGCAGGGTAGAGACAGTGAAAAACAGAAAGAGGGAGCGAGACAGAGAGAGAGAGAGAGAGAGAGAGAACAGATACCAGTACCTCTGTGACGCCAAATAAGGGAATTTTTTTAATATAAGGGAATGTAATCACTTTGGTATTTTTTATCGATGTGATTGATTAATTTACAGAGCTTAGACTTTGACACATTCTGAGGTATAGATACAAATTAAAATAATTTGCATAGATTCATATATTGTGTCTGTCTGCGCGCTTGTTATGCGCGCATGCACATATTCGCTTGAGTTTTTGCGCGGCAGTGCCTGAGCCTGTGTGTATCCGTACGTGCGTAAGTGTTTGCGCATGTGTGTTTGTTTTTCCGCATTTGCATTCGCCCTTGCGAGCCCACAGAACAGAGGCCACAGCGCCGGTGCTGAGCGAAGGCGCAGAGAGCGCCCAGAGTGGCCGAGAGGCCATTTGCATCCCGTCCGCATCCTCTGCCTGAGCCCCAGCGGAATTCGCCGAGAGAATCCAGCGCGCGCTACTCTGCTCCTCTCACCGAAAAAAAAAAAAAAAAACGCTATCCCTCACACACTGGTAAAGGTCATGAATAATACATATTAAGTACTGCACTAAAGGCTGTAACTGAACTGTTAAAATATTGATCTTGCCCAATCATAATAAAGAGAAATTACTGAGCGCAATCCATCACTATAAACTCCCTGTGTCAGCTTCCGCCACAGACTTTACTTGCTCAATTTCCTCTTCTGGTAGCCTTGTACTGGTACCCGAAATGATAAAGATTGCATCCCGGGAGCCACATTTGTGGTAATAGCTACAGTTTGTCTTTCAGTCCAGCGTCATGCAAATTAAGCAATGCCAATTCTGTGCCATTCTTAAAATGCACATAATGGATTTGCTCTTTGGCTATCTGTGTGTACGTCATTTTTTGAAAAGCCCCACCATTGTATTATGACTTTTTTTATGTCCAGGAGTGTGTTTGTCAGGATGTCTGTGAAGAAATGCTGCAGCTGTGTATACTGTGAACTGTTTAGGTGTGTGAGCGTGTGTGTGTGTGTGTGTGTGTGTGTGTGTCAGTGCATGCATAGAAGTTAGTGTTTTTTGCTTTTGAGTGTGTTTCAGTGCCTGTGCATATATGAGGGCTTTGTGTGTGTGTGTGTGTGTGTGTGCCCGCGCGCGTGTGTGTGTGTGCGCGCGTGTGTGTGAGTGTGTGTGTGTGTGTGTGTGTGTGTGCGTGTATTACAAGACTGTAAATGAAGGAGAAGTACGCAAGCAAATGTATCAACCTCAAACTGCTATTTCATAAGACCATAAATTCCCCAAAAGGTGGACCTGCGTTACAGTCCTCTTTGCTAGGTGGAACGTACACAGGTTTAATGGCTTTTTAAATATTAAAACTGCTGCACATTGTCACCATTGTGAGCTCTTAATTTACCGAGCAATTAAGTCAGGACCCTCATTTATCAACACATGTTCATTTGCTGGAACCTGAGTCAGTTTTTATTAATTGGTGCCATAGAAATAGTGAGGTAAAATTAATGTGCTTTCACTGGAGGTCATGCAGGCAGTCACAGGTAGCTATCGCTGCGCGGGACGTGAGATAAATAGTAACTCCAGCTTGCCGATTACACCTGAGATAGCGAGAGACATTAACTGGCACGCTGGGAATAGTCTTTAGCTGAAAATGATAAAACGGAGGAGTAAAAAAATGCTGTATTGCTTTTTGTGACCATCTGGTTGGGGTGGGGGAGAAATGATCAAAACATCAGGAGGAAGAAAAACAATTACAGATGACCTGTGAACTCTCTTGTTTTTCTTTTTTCTTTTTTTCCCTTAGTTCAGTTCTCAGTTGTTGCTGTCCAGGAATTTAATGAGGGACTGACTGACACTGAATTGGGACTCATTCAGGATTCCATCAACAGCGGCGTCGACTATATTCATGGTTTCCGAGAGACATGAATTAACGCTGAACAGTAATGGCCTCACATGTAAGTTTCCTTTGAAATGAGGACACTGCAGTTTTGCATACGTGATAGCCGTAAGCACAAATATTTAACTGTTTTGCATATGTGCGCTGTACGCGCAATTTGTCAACTTGCGATTGTTCGGGTCACGGAAGCTACGTTCGGTCTGGAGCGGCGGAGCCGTGTTCACTCGCAGGACGGGGACGATGAGGGGCGAAGCCTCCCGCGCTTTGCGCCACAAACACATATTGAACAAATAAATCTGAAATATTTGTCGTTGTCAAGCCGTGAGCCTTGGAGGTCAAAGAGTGCTCGTATTCCTGTTGGAGGAAGTTGATTTCAGCGGTCTTTCATAAGTGAAACGATTGTATCAAAAGCTGAGGGGGAAAAGGACAAACAGACCTGTTACCATGTAAGCGAAAAAAAAAACAAAACAAAAACCCTCTAGATGAATGACGACAGCTCTTCAGAATTTGAAAGGAGGTTGGGGGAGGTTGTGTCGAAGAGCGCCGGGCGGGAGAGAAAACAGAAGGGGAGAGATATAATGCACCCATCTGAAGTCCTTTTAGATAAAGTGATGCATTTGAGCCTCGGCGGTGGTGGCTGTGGCGCTCTTGACCTCCGACCCCTGGCGATATTACTAACTTTGATGGGGCTCTGCCAAGTTGTTTTTCAGGACCCTGAGAGTGTGCTAATACGCGCCCATTCCTCATTCCGACACTCGACTGAGGCAGGGAATGCACAGGGGCAAAATATTCTGTCTCCCACGAGTAGCCAGTAATAAATTGCCCTTTCATCCATGCAGAAGACAAATTTCTCTTTCTTTTACCCCCTTTCTATTCTTCTCTTCCATTTTTTCTCTTCTCTGCACCTCTCTCTCCATTTCTCTCTTCTACAATCGCTCTCCGCTGTGCTCTTTCTCCGGCAGGTCCCATTCGGTTGGCCGCAGTTTCAAACCGTCGGCTCAATTGGGCACGCAAGCTTGTGGCAGTTTAGGCCAGCTTATGGTCTGTACACCCAGAGGTGGCTCCAGGAAAAGAGGTAAAGGCTTGGTGTTGCGGAAGAGTTACTGTAATTAAAATCCCTCTCGTTGTGCTGTGATCCCTCATGAGCAAAAAGACAGGTCTGCTCACCTCGCGCCCCCTCGCCGACTTGTTTCAGAATGCCCCCGAGGCACCGAAATGCACCCTGCCCGACAAACCAGCCCTTAGCGCCAGCGCTAAGCTAGCGTGCCTCCGCCTCCTCCCCTCCTCTCTCCGCACTGGCTGAGTGGCGCTGCATCCGCTCTTCTAATTGCACAATTAGCGACAGGCCGCGGCTTTCATACATCACACGTTCGCGGCTGCGGTTAGAGAGAGCGGGAGGAACGGAAAGTTCCAGCGTGGCGGCGCTTGGCTGGGAGAGGTATATTAAGGGCAGCGTTTGGTAAAATGCGAGCCAATTTATCATGATACGTTTCCTCGCTCCCACCCAGCGCTCTCCAGCCCTTTCCCCTGTCTTTCAGCCTGACCTTGCGCCGCGCTCTTGCGGGGGTCCAATTTGCGCATTATTCGCTTGCATAATTTGTGCTTCTGGAAGCGAGCAGTCTGAGCATACACATTCACTCACACGCGCGCAAACACACACACAGTGACTGACAAGCTAACACACACACACACACACACACACACCTCTTACACACGCACGCCCCCAGCTCTCTCTCCCCCACCCCCCCTCTCTTTCTCTCTCTCTCAGCAGAATCCACTCATTTATATGCCAGGGGTAAATGGTATTCATTTGTAAGATGGCAAGCTGTATAACACTGGTAATTCCTCCCAACCAACTTCCTGCACTCTCCCCTTTAGCTGTCATAAGCAGTGAATTAAGCTAGTGGGGAAAATCCCTTCCCATAATGCACCTCTGCCTTTCTTCTCTCGTCACCCGCCCGTCACCTTCATCTCTGTGGCTTCCAGTTACCACGGTGAAGGTTTACAATGCTGGGCTATTCGCTCACCCGCCTCCTCACGAACCACCCATCCCCTCTGCCTCTCTCTCTCTCTCTCTCTCTCTCTCTCTCTTATTCTTTCCCCTGTATTTCCCTTTTCATTGTGAAATGTCCTTCTGCTCCCGGAGAACCTTGACACCTGGCCCTGTTAGACTCGCGCGGGCTTATCGCCCCAGGCAAGCCCTGCGGGCGCACGCCACCGCGACTGTCCCTGCCGCTCCATGAAAGCGAGGGGTTCCTCATCTTCGGCCATTATCGGCCGACACCCCGTACGCTCTGCCACTCAAAGAACAGCTCCAGCCTTTCACCCGCCCTTCCTTTTATTTGAAAATATAAAAGCTCAATTTCATAAACTCAAAGTTTCCTTCTCGTCCTCCGTCATCCTGAAACATCTGCTCCTTTTGTTTATGAAAGGTATGCGTGTTTTGTCTGCGGGCCCTACTTTTTGGGGCGTAGGGAGACGGCGGTGCTCTGCGCTCCGGCCGCCTCCTGAATCCTCTTTATTAACTGATTTTAATCAGAGGTCCGATGATGGACAGTCACTGGTGCCACTTCTCCTGTTATACATACGTGAATAGATGTTCTGTTTACTCTTTCCTGACAGCCACTCAATCAAATAGGATAATTTAGATTCTGTGAGCCTGCTCAGGTTATCTTCTCCAACAGAGAAATTGGATTACCAGCAATAGTAACAATAATGGTAATAATTATTAAGAACAAGAGCGCATTGTGCAAATCTTGACAGACTTTTTCAATTGCATGTTATTGTACAACAGCTCCCCCATTTTATGGTAATGATTACTGTACCGATCTTCCGCTCCCATTATTTTAATTTTTTAGTTGCGCCCCAGCAATTGGGAAATTCGGTGAGGTTGTCTTGTTTGATACTCTACTCTTTTTCTCCTCTTCGCTGGCTGTTCCTCCCTCTCTCCGGTTGCCTCTCTCGCATGTGCGAGCTCGTGGTGTGCGCTCGCACACGGACACCAACGCGAGGCGTAGGAACACAGATGTACGTCGTTAATGAACCCTGACAGTCTATCGCAGACACAGTGCAGGAGTGTCTGTTCCACTTCCTCAGACAGAGAGCGCTGATCAGTTGTGACTATAATGCGACTCTCTCTGCGTTTGCACCCCTAACCCCTGCTATTCGCCACCCCTCATTTTTACAGGAGTCCAGTACCCTAACAGGAGGTCTGGAGTCGGGCGAGATCGTAATCTGTAGCATATCAAGTAACGGTCCTGCGTCCCAGAGTGAATGTAAGTATCCTGGCGGTCAGGCAACGTGTTGGCTTGGCGGTTAGCGCTGTTGCCTCACCTTGAGGAGGTTCCGGAACGTCTCCGCAGGGAGTTCGCTTGTTTTTTCCTGCGCTTTTAACGAGGGTGGGTCATGTGCAGAGAATTAATTAACCCACAGGGTTTAATTTAGTTTATCTTCTCTTAATCTCCTCCTGGTCTTGACTAAGTTACCTATTTCAGAAATTTTACGCAGAGAGTTTCAACCGACTGCATAATCAGAGTCCTCCCTGATGGCCGAGTAGGCCTTGTCCATCCTGCTAACAAAACAAACCGTTCGACGCCGACACTTCTTTTTCACAGAGAAGTAACATCGAGGCCCAGAGAATAATCACAATTTTTTGAAGACTTCTCTTGGTTTATTTCAGGCAGGGCTTTATCAAATGGAAGAGCAGTTGGGGGGAAGGGGAGTTGTGTATGGGGCGATGTACTCCTGGGCCACCTAAACTCGGTGTGTTACACAGGTGCGGGAGATCATAAATCCCTCTATTTCCCAGGACAGAAGACACACGTACCTCACAACTTTAAATTTTCAAGAACACGGGAACGGCCGAAGTAAATCTGGACGGCTCAATCACCACGAGAAAACAACTCTTTTTGATAATTATACTCTATTAAGTGCTTTGTGACGGAGTGAAATCTCTGCGACATAAACAAATCGCAGTGGAAACTCTTCTCTTTGTAGCCCGTATTCCTCTTCGCTTCAAAGGTTTTACTACGTTTCTTTTGTTTTTAATTGATGCTTCAGTGCCTCATCAGATCTGCCCTTCCTCTATATGTCAGACACATTGTAATGCCCCTTGCGGAAGAAAAGACACATCTTGTTAAAGAAAAGGACTCATCATTAAACCTTGGTGTTTGTGATTTGCAGAGGGATCCCTTAATTGCTCCATTAGCAAAAATCACAGCTTTTGAAGTCACATGGAATGCGGTTGTTGAACCCAGATGCATTATTGTTCTTTTATTTATTTATTGCGGGTTTTTTTTTTTTTTTTTGTGGCTAATAACCCTCATCGCCCTCGCCGATATTAAAAACTGTATTGACAGGTAAATGTTGACCCGTACATGCTGGCTGTGCGCTAGGTTCTCTCCCACTCTGGTGCTAATGTTTCGATGTGCTTGTTAAACACCCTCTTGTTTTGATTTTCCGTGAGTGTGTTGGCACCAGCGCAGCAGCAGAGCATTAAAAAGGCACATCTGAGGAGCCATTATTTGCTGCCGAGTTTAACTAACTTTTGAGGACTTACAAAGGGTTTCCGACACTGCAATTTTTTTTATCCACCTCAAATCAATGACAAGTGGGCAGTCACCTGCTCAGTTCCTGGGTCACAGAGGGTGAGTGGACTGCACCATTTCCATTTCACACGGGGGTGTTTCTAAATTCAGTGACACGGAGAAAACTGCTAGTGTCCCAGTTTTTTGCCTGCTGAGACGACTGTGAACTGTAGACAAGAAGCTGAAAAAGGTGAAGTCAATCGCAGGGGTAGTAAATGCACAACGAGAGACACATTTACGCGAGCTTTTGTCTGCCTGTCACACACTTTTACTTGGCTGTCAAACATACGCTCTTGTTTGGCTGAGGCGCAGTACAGGTGCCTGTTAAAATTCCACCATTTTGTGGCAAGTTGCCATTTTAAGCATTCTGAATTTGAGAGCAGAGATTAAACCTCTTAACTTTCACCCTCTTTGGAAAACAACTTTTCAACAGTGGCAAGCAAGCCTTTCTGTAACATTCCCCTGTACTCCACAGCATTGTAGCTCAGTTTCACCGTGAAGCTGTTTCCATCTTTTCCCCAAATAGTTCACGAGAGAAAAACTTAACAAGCGAAGGGTGGCACAGAAGATCTCAGGGGTGCCGTGGTTTCATCCTAGCTAATATATTGACTGATGACTTGCTGTTCAGACCGCTTAAAGCTCACTCCTGTGCCATTTTGGGTTTGGGTCAATTATTTGCCCAGAAGTTTGTGTGTTCCCAATCATACACAGACAAGCACAGGCACACATGTACACACACACACACGCACGCGCACACACGCACGCACACACGCTCACAAAAGGATCAGCTCATTTTCAAAACCTTAAACACATTATTTAGCCTCTTGTTGTCATGGTTTTCTCTTACAAATGGGAGCAAAAGGTCAGGGGTCAACAGGGGTGTGAGTGTGTGAACCCCTGTGACCCCTGTACCTTCCCTTTATATTTACAATGAAAGTCTGAGTGAATGCGGTTTTCGTCGAATGAAAAGCCCCTGAACGACTCACAGTCTACACTCTACAGGCCAATGCAGGCCGAAGTCGAAGCTGAATTGACATGATTCTGATCATGAGTCTTCAGGTGGGATGAGGTCGACCAGACATTTTCCAACACCGGATGTATTTCAGTGGTTTCACAACTGAAACAGAGCTTATAGCAACTGTATTTAATACAAAAACAATAAATTTTTCAGGGTTTTTCACCCAAATTGCGCCACATTTGTTATTTTGGGAATTCGGCCGGGCAGTGCCCACTTCTATTCTGTGAAGCGTCTTAAGCTACGTTCAGACAGCAGGCAAATGTGGCCCAAATACGATTTTTTTGCCCATATGTGACCTGTAACTGATCTGTTAAAGACAGTTTGAACAGCACAAATGCGATTTTCTTTAAATCCGACCCAGGCCATCTTCATATGTGGTCCTAAATCCGGCACGTATCTGATATTTTGCAATGCGACTGCTGTCTGAATGGCCAGGTTGCATTTATCCGACCTTTACGTCATTATTTGTCTGTAAAGATACTGACTTCGGTTGGAGATAAACTTTATCCGTGCCACACACGCTCCGAGACGAGACGGGCGCAGTGCCAAGCCTCTCTCCAGTCGCCGAAGCAGGTCAAACATCTGCCGTGTCGCTGTTTTGGGGGAGACATCTTGACGGCACCAGTTAAAAATTCATCTCCTTCTACCTGGAAGTGCAGGTACTGGTAGCTCTTGATGAGGGGATAGGAATCCAAAATGCCGCTCTTGGTCAACTGGCAGGTTCAACAGCTGCATCAGAAAAAAGAAACAAGGAACTGACCCTTTTAAATGGCTCCAGTCAAATCTAACATCAGAGATGCAAAGCGAGAAAAAAAAAAAAAAAGTCCACACACGCTGGGATATTGAGGTCACAATATCAAATGCCACAAACGTGACCGCATTCTAGAATGCCTTATAAAAAAATAAAAAAAAAGAAGAAGTGCTCTGAGAATCGCACTCTTACAGAAGTGACACAGTGGATAATTGAAATTTATTTGCAATTAGGGGAGTTGAATAAACACAATCTTCTTTTTCTTTCATTAATAATTCCATGGCCCGCGTGTAGCAATCCCAGTGCTGCTTTTACAAGCAAACTTGAAGCGAGTGCACAGTAATAGCCGCGGAAGTTAATGTAGCTTGAACGGGATTCCTAATTGTCCCTGTCTCTGTCATATTTGCCTACTCGAACACTCCTAAATACCATAGCGATTCATTAGCGAGAAGCAGGTATTGCGAGATGTTATCAGTGGTGGGTTATTAGATGAACATTAAGAGATCTGCAGAAAAAGGAGACAGAATTACTATTATTATTTATTGTAATTTCATTTTTTATTCCTCAATATTTCATTCTGTTACTTCCTGCAAGGCAGCTTCACCAGAAGATTTAACGCGTCGGGGAGAACTGCCTTCACTGGAAGATACTTACATTTTAATTAAAGATTAAAGACCTGGTACATTATATTGTAATTTGTCATACACGGCTTGTTAAAGAGGGGGGTCTTCCGGGATTCCCTCCTTATCGTTTTATATACATCTGGACATTCAGGGCAGACGGAGGGTTGGGATTATTCACACACGCTGGAGAGGACGAACCCTTAAAGGACCCTTCAGCTGGGAGAACCCAGTGCTCCAGCTGCTGTCACAATATACTGTTCTACGCCGAAGCCTGGCGAGCTCTGCCCATTTATTATGCAGACATTTTACAGATCTCGCTGGCTGAAACTCCTGCAAAGAACATTTCAGATATATATTTAAGAGTTTCAGAAATTAAACTAAAGAGTATGACAACTCAGAGCGATGAAAATATCCTCAGGGAATGGAGAATCGCTCAACAAATCTGATCAATAATAGTGTGATTAATGGATGAATGAATTAATGCGTGAATGAGTTCAAGGCTTTCCAGGAATCCGTTGTCTTGGCATTTCACGATCTGATAAGAGCCGGGGAGATCCCTCAGCTGTGCTGGTCTTTCATAACAGGAAGAGGCTGGCTTACGCGCTGGGTAAACACCTCAAGGTGCTGCCTTGCTACCATCTAACTGCAAGATCATACAGGTTCTGAAGCAGATTCTCCAAGAGGAGAGTCTGGTGTTTGTTGCTGGGGTCATAGGCAGCCCTTGGTAGAGCAGACCTGATGGGTGGAGAAGCCATGTTTGTTTTCCCCGCCGTCGCCCTCTGCTCTCTCCGAACACCGCGTGCTCGTCAGCTCGCGCTCACGCTCGTTGGAGAGGGGGGCTGGGAGGCACCAACTGAATTTATTTATTTCTTCCCAGCCTGAACTCAATTTATTTATGACCTTTTCACCAGGCTTGGGAGGCTAATGATAGAGCAGAGATAGCAGGTGCGCTGCATTAGCTCACATTCACCGAGACGGAGGCACTAAAGGGCCGGCACCGCCGTGGTCACGTCCTCGCCGAGGATTCTGTTGCCGTCCGCATAAAAAAACACGCTCCTGATTACACACCGGAGAATTACCGTCAGGTGCGCGCAATTTCTGCAACGAGGAAAAAGCAATACCGCGTCGCATTATCCCCTCACCTGCGAAAAAAAACAAACATGCGGAAATGGCTGAAAGCTTTTTTTCTCTCTCTCTCTCCATGAAAATGTGATCCATTACATTTTGGTTTTACTCTTTTTTACATTAGTGGAATTCCAGAGGGTAATGCAGGGTGAGGTTGGTTACTGATGTGAGATGAAATGAATATTCTCCAGTGAAGTGACTTGTTACCCTGTTATTTGCACAGATGTTGTGGATAATGTAAGAATGCAAGAATGGGTAATAATTTGGCCCATTTTCTTAGTCATTTGTCCATAATTGACAGAAAACACATCGCTAGACTAAGTTTAGTCTTAAAACATCAAATATCCTCTCTATAAAAGTTCTAGTGACTGATTTGATGTTTATTTGTACTGGTATTAATACAATATTTACTTCTCTATTGATATACTTTTCACCCATGTCATACAGTGAAAATAAAATAAATTAAAATAAATGAACCTTCTAGGCAGTTTTTCTCGATGTTTACTGCCCTACAGTAGAAGACTGCAGTATCTGCAGTGAGTTAGCATATACAGATACTGACATCTTCCACTGTAGAGCAGTATATGTTTCTATCCTCATATTTTAATTTGCCTAAAGTTGATTGTTGTTGTAAGTTAGTCATTTTCCTACAGCCAGTTTCTTTTGCCTGTTTCTTCCTTGCAGAATTTCATTAATTCAGGCTCAGTGGAGGCTTTTTGAGTGCAATCTGCTCGATGAAGGATCTGCCACATCGTCTCAATGGGGCTGAAGGTAGGACTTGGACTGGACAACTCTAAAATCTTGTAACTCAGAGGTGGAATTCCTCTGGAGCTTAGATCACTTCCTGGCTGCGTAACCCAATTGTGATTAAGCTTTGCAACACAAACTGATGACCACTCATTCTACTTCATGTTTTTGCGGTTGATTTTGGTTCCATCAAGTATGGTAAGTCCCCCCAGCAACCTGCATTTTTGACTGGGAGAGACGGTGTATTCATAAGCAGACAAGCAGCTCAAGATAGGCTGTAGACGCCATCTTTACTGCAGATATACTGCGAGGCGATTTGCGCCGACCATAAGATACAGCGATGAATGCAGTGAGCCCAGCTGCACTGGAACTGGACAAGGCGGCATCACAAACCTTGGCGCAAAGACTTTTTTTGTCAAAATTGTCGTTAAGTTGAATGTTATTTCATCATATCAAAATTACACATTCAATTTCCATTTCTGTTGTGGTTCAGTATAGCTTTTTTCTTTTTGCTGGTAGCCCTATTAAAAGCCTTAACGCATAGTTTAAATGCCAATAAACTGGAAAGGCCTATGAATCTGCTTTAGCGTTCAGTTGACCAGTGTTAGCAGATGGCCTTGTATACCTCAAAGGGCTTGCACAAGGCACAAAATGCCTACTGAATCTTGAAACACACAGTACATTTATTCACATGAAGTCACTGATATTGACAGTTTGTTGGTTTTTATTCAGTGAGCAGTATTTTTCACTACTGTATTGGCATACCTCAGGGCTATTTTGGCTGTGACAGAAAACATTTTCAATTATTTAAAATATTGTCCATTGTGTCGAGTTGCAGATGTGGCTTGTTTGGGGTTGCTTTATAAATGTAATAACTGTGCGCCAATGATGGCATTGAAAAAAAGCCTGTGTTTGGAATAGTTGCTACGTCTGATAATTAACACGGAGCACACAGTCAATGTATTGTGTATGTTTTATGAATTCTTTGAAGCTGAGCGTGTTTTCATGCCCAGATACGAGTTCACTTGACCCGAGAGTCCAGTGCATTTGAAAAGTGTGAACAGAAGTGTACCATACTAAAGGCACGGTTCCCAAGGCCGCTTCAAAAAGGTGGTCTTGAGTACGGTTCATGAGAAAATGCGAACCAAACGAGAAAACAACCAGGGAAGTAAACTGATCTGACATCTTAACAATTCAACTGCCTTGTTCAAGCCAGCATGGCTATGAAAGGATCTCTTTGGTCCAACAACAACATTGCAATAGTGTTGCACCTTTCAGATGCTAGTTGCAGCTTCAAAACTAATGGAAGCAGGCACAGTATGGAGATGAACTAGATCGTCTATTTGGGCATTGTTTCTCGACGATGAAAGCGTTTGCTACTTCTTCGTAGCATTTATTGGCAAATCCAAACCAACTAGGTGCATTACACCACCTACTGTATGGGAATTTTTACATATACAAGTGTACGCGATTACGGATCGACATTCCCAGTGTGAAAGCCGACCGGCGGGGGGAGAGGAGACGGGGGACAATCGTACTGTGGCACGGTACAAAACAATCATATATCATGTGAAAGCACCTTGAATGACTCAGTTGAGCATCTTGAGGATGCGGATATGATTCATGTGCGGAAACAATTCAGCCAATTTGTATCATCATTGTGAAGACGCTTGAGATATGAGGCGCTGAAATAGCAACTTCCAGTGTTATTACTGTCGTCTCACCTCTTTAGAGGTGTTCTTTGTATCTCCAGCAATTATCTACATTCAGTGTTTATGCTTTAATGCTGGAATATATTCTACTGTCCTCATTGTAATTTATTTCTAATAATCTCTGATTTTATTTTATGTTTCATGTATTTTTTTTGATGCATTTCATTTGTCAAGTCTGGGATACTGTTGCCTCACAGGAAGGTCATGGGTTTGTGTCCAGCCTGTGTTTGTTCTCTACAGTTTGCATGTCGCCCACCCTGTTCGCACGTCCACCTGACATGTCTTATTAAGGTCTGGAATAATCTGGTTCTTTCATCAGACCAAAACTCTGTGTTTGTTCCTGTTCTTCTTGACCTAACTGCTGCTTTTAATTCTGTAGACCGTGAGATTTTATTCGACAGACTTCAGCTCTGCGTTGGACCTCGTGGAAAAGCACGCTCCTGGTTTAGACCACACTTGCACGACAGGAACCAATTTGTTCCATTAATTATCAGACTACTCAAAGATGGAATTAGGTATTCCTCAAGGTTCTGTGCTAGAACCACTGGACCTTTTTTTCCACTGTACTTGTTGCTCCTTAGTAAGATCATACAGAATCGTGGTATAAAATTCCATTATTTTGCAGGTGGTACAACGTTATTTATTTCTCTGACACCTAGCAAAAAAGTAGTGCAACTCTACATATACAAAAATATAAACATAAATGCCTGGATGCTTTCTTACATCTAGCTACTAAATTCAGAAAAAAACTGAAACGTTAATTTTAGGCCGTATGAGAGTAAGGGAGACATTGTCTTCTCTTTTTCTGAATTCTGATGATTGCTTAATGGTACAAAATGTGACTGTGAAAGACCCTGGTGCTACTTTTGCGCCAGATGTAACATTTAATGCCCATACTTAAAATTTTTCCAGAGCAGCCTTCTTTCATTTTGGTTCTAGAGCACTTACCTAAGATCAGGCAATTCCTCTCATTCGGGAATGCAGAAAATGCTTATGTCACATCTAGACTAGATTAATACAATGCCCTGTTGTTTGTTTGTGCAAAGTCCTTTCTAAAAATCTCCAGCTTGTTCAGAATGCTGTTGCTTATATCTAGTTTGATCACAGCACCCAAGTGATAACCTAACTCCACAGACCACTCGTTAAGTACAGGGCTGATTTCAATGGTCTTCTTCTAACTTTCAAAACTCTACATAGAATGACACCTGAGTACTAACCTGCTTTCACCTAACAGCCCACAAGAATGTTTTGTTCTCAAAGCTGAGGATAGCTGAGAAAGTGACAGACAGTGGAGGCTTCTCATACAGAGTCCCATTTTTGTGGCACAGTCCACCTTAATTTATAAGGGACTCAGACACAGTTACAGTTCTAAACCTAAATGAAAACACACCTTTTTTATCAGGGGTATTATCAGTCATAGTCTGGAGACAGGGTTAGAGAGTTTCTGTAGTCACTCAGTACACTGGAGAGGAGGTGCTGATGAGCAGGTAGATTTATTTACTCTTTGATGATTACACTGACACTCTGTCTCAGTAGCTATGCAGCCATACTGTGCTCCTGACGGGGTCACCAGTTTGCAGAACACCTAATCTCTGTTACTGTTTCTACCCACACAGCAAATAGATCCGGGCCGGACCTGCGCCGGATGTAGTCCAACATCCTGAAAACGATCTGCTCCAGATAATTTTGCTCCCTGGCCCAGATCCTGCACGGATCCACTTTACAGTTCTGGAACAGATCCGGACCAGATCTGTACCGGATCCACAAAAGACCAGCCGTTTACAGCCCATATCTGGCACGGATCTGTCAGGCGACTGTCAATCTGCCAGAACCGTTGAAGGGGCGTTCAGCGGGTCCATCTGGTAAATGAGGGTAGGGCGGAAGTGGGCAAATTCTATACGTACCTTTTTGCTGTCTGGGTATGGACTGCCCTCTACTAACCGCCTGATTTTGTGTTCCCTCCGTGTCTGTGGCAGGACTCTGCCCTGAGCCCTTGAGCGTGCTGTTGCCTGGTCTCTGCTGCTGTCCCCATACGGCCTTCTGCCCAAATGCTGCCCAGGTTACACCATCAATAACATCCTCTCCATGGCAAGCTGCAGCCTATTTCTTACTGTAGAGAACATCAACCTCTGCTGTTTCATTTATTATGTCTCACCCTCGTAGGGAGGGGGAACATTTTGTTTCTTCCCGGGTTCCCGTGTGCGTGTGCGTCCGCTTCTCCACCATTTCCAGACCATAACTCAGAAACCGTTTGATTCATTTCCATGAAAGTTTGTACACATTTGCGACAGGTCTTGCAGATGTGCCTTTTGCTATTTTGAGATTATTAACTTCTCTAGTTTCTTCTTAATGTTCTCTGAACATCAATGAGGGGCGGCTGCGTTGGGGTAGGGGGAGACATTCGTGTTTTTTTTGCCTTCAAAACAATCCCTAGTTAGTTTTAAGTTGTTATCCTTGGAGTCAGTGTGTAGCATTGTAGCATGTTAAGAACAATCATTCAAACATTATTTGGCTCCCGACAGGGTCGCCTGTTCCGAGTTCCAGCATTAACATTTTATACTGAAAAGCACAATGAAATGATGCATTGAGTAATGGGAAAGGGTGTTGTTTTGAAATGCCTGGCATGTCACTCTCATCATCAATGTCACAATAATTTCGCTTTTTTTTTTCAGGTTTTTTTCAATTTAGGCCATTCAATTTCCTCCAGTTGTATGAGCTGCAAAATACATAAAAGCTGAAATTTTGTCAGCGTGCCAATAGAATATAATTACTAAAACATACCTTTCAATGCGTAAAAGCTTAAATGTTTACAGTGGTGCGTCCGCACATGTGTGAGTCTGTGTGTGTGCGTCTGTCAGTGAATGCACGTGCGCGAGTTTTTTTTTAGCGTGTCTGTTTACATATGGGGACTTTGAATGAGACACTAGCTCAATCCCCCCTTCTGCATTATCATATGCAAAACATTTTCCTGCAACGATCCTTCACTGACTATGCAAATCCCAGACTTGGGCGCCTGCATTTCCTGGTTGAAATGAGAGACGGCTGCTGAGTCACAAAAACTGTGTGCAGGTGTGCATGCACATCAATTAGCATCTTGGTTGTGCTCTCAAGCTCTTGCGCTGGACTGTACTATACAGTGCTGTGAAAAAATGTTCTTGTATTTTTCCATATTTTTCACTCTTAAATGTTTGAGATCGTCCAGCTAATTTTGTAATCAAGCAAAGATAACCTGCATAAAAACAAAGAAAAGAGCAATCCAACCCCACCTGGTCCTGTGTGAAAAAAGCAATTTCCCCCTCAGTCACTAAATCAACCAATTAAACATCACTTATAGTAAATAGAACTTATCGGGCAATGAGAAGTAGGCAAAAAGCAGCACACGATCCTGTGATCTAAAGAAATTCAAGAAGAGATGAGAAACAAAGTTGATGACATCTATCAGTCCAGAAAAGATAAAAAAGGCATCTTTAAGATTAGGACTCCGGCAAACTACTGTGAGAGCCATTATCTAGAAATGGAGAAAACTTGGAACAGCGGTGAACCTTCTCAGGACTGGCTGGCCCACCAAAATTCTCCTAAAAGCGTATCAACAACTCATGTAAAATGTCACGAAAGAACTCAGACTAACAGCCAAAGTACTATAGGCCTTACTTTTCTCAGTTAAGGTCAATGTACATGATTCCACGGTAAGAAAGAGACAGGGCAACAATGGCATTCATGCGATGACTGCATATTGAAAACCACTGCTGACCAAAAAGAACACAAATGCTCCCCTCACATTTGCCAAAAAACATCTTGATGAACACCAATACTTTTGGGTTAACATTCAGTGGAATGATGAGTCAGAAGTGGAAATTTTTGAAAGGCATAGGTCCTGTAACATCTGAAAAAAAGCTAACAGAGCACTTTATAATGAGAACATCATGCTAATAATCCAACTAGGTGGTGGTAGCGTGATGTCTGGGTCTACTTTGCTGCTTAAAAACCTGGGTGAATTGTCATAATTGCAGCACCTATTACTAAAACCCCATAAGTCACACTTGACTTGACTTGACTTGCGGGGTTTTAGTATTCAGTGCTTCAATTGTTGGAACCATGAAATCTGCTCTTCACCATAGAATCCTGAAGGAGAATGTCCAGCCATCAGTTTTGACCCAAAGCTCAAGCGCAATTGGGTGATGGAACCGGACAAAGATCCAAACCTGGCGAGCAAATCAACCTCCGAATGGCTCAAAATAAGCAAAATGAATGCGCTTGAGAGGACCAGTCAAAGTCCTGACTTGAGTCTGATTGAGACGCTGTGGCATGACCTTAAACAGTCAGCTCATGCTCAAAAACCCTCCTCTGCAGTCAAATTAAAAGAATTCAGCTTAATAGCGTCAGCTGAAGTTCCTCCACAGCGATGTAAAAAATTCACGGCCAGTTATCGCAAATCTATAATTGCAGTAGTCGCCTCCAAGGGCCTGTTATTAGGTTTAAGGGGGCACTTATTTTTTCACATGGTGATAAAGGTCTTGAATAATTCGTTCCCGGCGATTAATAAAATCATTTAAAAGCTGCATTTTGTGTTTGCTCTCATTGCTGATGTCTTATATTAAAATTAGTTGGAAAATCTGAAACATTTAAATTTGACGAATAAGGAAAAATAATTTTTCCCTGCGCTGTTCAAATAAAACTACATTACAGTGAAACAGTTGCTTGGCTTTTTTTGTCCTGAAAAATATGTACTTAACAATTAACTGGTAATGAAGCTGACCTTCATGATCAATGAAATTGTGACAATGAGAAGGGCAAAAGCATCGTAAACACACTCGGCATGCGCTGTTACTTGATAAATCACTTTGGAATCTAATGAGACAATTTCATCTATATTTTGGATTGTGTCACAATATTGCAGCTAATAGGGGCAGGGAGATAAGCTCTTATGCACAATGACAAAGCCAGACTCTCATACAATTCAAATTCACATTAAGAGCAGGACAACTAACAGACAACAAGCGCATGTACTGCCACATCCACGCAAAAACAATGCAGTGTATTATGATTGAATTATCAATCGAACAGTTTTCGATTAAAGGCTACCCAGCTGCAAAATAAACCGAAACAAATGATGAGCAATAAATCAGTTTGGTAATTGTGCAGTCAGAGGTGTTAGATATGGTCAATTGAATTCAGCCGATAAGCAAACAGCTAGGGCCAAATGTGAGCGTGTCAAAATGAACAAAGCGATGCAGAAGAATTTTCAACATCCATTACCATCTTGCGACAATGTCTGTTGAGGGGGGGGCGTGTGGGGGGTTACAGAGGTAGAGAGGGCCCACAATTATTAAAAAAGGGGGGCCAACATGAATTTTCTATCAGGGGACATAGGAAAAAAAATGCAGCCCTGCTCGCACCCACTAAAACACATTAGTACAGGGGTCCCCAATCTTTCCCAGAAAGGGCCGGTGTGGGTCCAGGCTTTCATTGCAACCAAGTAGCTACACACCTGATACTACTAATCAACTCCTGGACTCTTTGCTTATTTACTTGATTAGTAATATCAGGTGTGTAGCTGCTTAGCTGCAATGAAAGCCTGCACTCACACCGGCCCTTTCTGGGAAAGATTGGGGACCCCTGCTCTAGTAACAAGAAGGGTGGAAAGTAATATGTAGAATTGATCACCGAGTTGGGAGACGAGAGCTCAAATCCCTTGTTTTTAATTCATGACAAGGCACAGTTTTCCTCTCCAGTTTCAGTTGCAGAATTTCATTGGATCCTCCCTATATGCATCTCAAAAGGAAATTCTGGCATTCCACGAATCAGGTGACATGTTATTCCGAGTCCGACACATATTCACATCAAAACTGTCACCTCCTCCCTTCCGCCCAACGCCACCCTCACCGCCGAACTGTGGTATTTTTTGAAAGAAAAAAAAACTTCAAGGAAAATTAAAAACAGAGCTGAGGAGGAAATTACCCTCACGGTATACGCGCTGTGGCACGGCCACCTTTCCAAATGACTACCTTCCTGTAAGCCGGAATGTGCCGCCTTATTTCCTGTCTGTCACGGCCAAGCAGAGCGGTACTTCAGGTCTCGTCAGAGAAAACCTGTATTACTGTGATTATGGCAATCGGAGCTGCTCGTTAATGTGTTTGTGTCCGTGCGCCATTCCCCGGCCGTCAGCTTTGACTGACACGCGATCTGCATGACCTGGGCTCGCTTTTTCCTCTACCTTGTGGTTAAGGCGACTCGGGAACCGATGAGAATTGGTGCCCTGCGTCAGGTTAATCAGACATCCGTCAAATACTTTGCACTCTCCTTGCGTGCGAGAGGACTCATCTTCAGACATGTGACCTGTGTCCGTCGCTGCTGACAGCGTTCCAAGAGCAGTAGAGACATGGAGTAGAGTTTAACGGTCGATAGTGAACCACCACAGATGCCGATCAGTCCACTGAATGAGAGGAGAATATTTTGGCTCTGGGTGAAAACGATTTCTACTCTCAGCACAGGCCTGCATCCACCTCGCACAGATAACTGAAACAAGCAACAGCATCAAATGACAATGTGTATTAGGTTTAAAAATAGATGATTAAAAAAATCATACGATGGAAAGGCGTTCATGTGCTTCTTGAACATGTTTGTGTGATGTAACTGCCACTGCTCATCCAGAATGCAGCCGCTCGACATGTCTTCGGCCTTCCAAAACTCTCATGTTACCCCGTCACTGAGTTCCGGTTCAAAGTCCCGACTCCTGCTAACGCCGCAGCAAACAAGGCAACCCTTACCGGGCTCCAGGAAGTAGTCACACCATACAGACCTCCTCGGTCACTCCGGTCTGCTGCAGCTGAATGATGAAATCTTCCTTCCCTCCGTTTGAGTCACTCATTCCAATCACAGAGGTTCTCCATCCTATTTCTCCACAGCTGGTATAACCTGGCCATCGCTCCGTCAGCTGCAGGGTTTCTCCAGATCTTCCGTCGCAAGCTGAGGAGTCATCTTTTCAAATGACTAACATCTTGGACTATCTCAGACACCATCTTTCATCCCTGCGATAGTACTTGTAAAAAATATAGTTCTTATCTTGTTGTGTTTGCTTTACACTGAAATCCATACTCTATTTACTCAACTTTTCAATTTTTTTAATTCTGCGACACCTGAAGTACTGTATGTCCATTACATAATCTGCTCATTTCTATTTCATGAGTGATGTGATAGAAGCTCTATACGCGTTGTGCCTCGTCTGATCAGTGGCGTAGCTGTTTCAATAACCTTACAGTGAGCACATGTTTTACATCTTTTTGGATAAAAGTGTTTGTGTAATAAATGTAATGTGGTAAAAATATATTATTTCTATACTTTCACTGTAGCTACTCTTGCTTTCTTGTGCAATTCACTGCTGTGCTGATCAAAACATTCTACTTTTTCGCATAATTGCTGGCACTTCATACAAATTGGTAATGATTCTCTGCAAGCAGCATTCCAAACAGCGCCATATCTATATAAAAGTAGCATGTGAGAATCTGGATCAAGGACCACAAAATGAATAGCTTTTCTCCGAGAAGTGCTAGGAGTTTCTCAAAAAAGAATAACCAGTCCTATACCCTCAATCACCTCTACCCCTGACTCCGACTCGAAGCCCTTCGGACACATTGCCCCTGCTCTCTCAAAAGGTATCTTTGGTTCCTCTCCATAGAATAACCATTTTGATGTCCACATACATACCCACAGCAAATTCTCATCCCGATTTACCATATAATGACGCTACCTGACCAAGCGTCAATAAACGACACAAAAGGAGGCTTTTGGTGTCCGTCTGTGATGCTCAGGGTTGGGTTGGCGTTTGAGGGAGGTGTAGGTAGTTAGGTGGAAGGTTTGTTTTAAACTGGCATCAAATAACAATGCCAAAAGCCTCCTTTTGCATCATACGGCGACGCTTGGTTGAGTAGCGTCACTATATGACGTGTTGGAATGAGACTGGGCTCAATCCCAGGTGGGTGAAAAAGCAACTCCCGTTTTTCCTGGCAAAACAACACAGATTCACTCTGTATTTTTGGAACTCACATTGCTCCACGCCAGCCCCTCGCCCCTCCATTTGTCCAAAACAGTTCCTAGAAGGGGGTCTCGGAGGGCCTGCCCGGATGTCAGCGTTTACCGTGCCCACATGAGCCTTATCCAGGCAAAGTCAATCATGACTCACAGTTGGTGAATGCAGTTGGTGCCGGTATGACAGAGGCGCGATACAGAGGAGATTATGTCATTTCCCAAAAAGTCCTGAATCGATTAAAAATAGTCATATGATGTCAAGCAACACACCTCGCATCTGACTCTTTGTCTCTTTATTAGGTTCCAGTATTTTTTTTTCCTTAAAATTAGTCAATAAACTTTATTCAACATTAAACATTAATGTTTATTATTTAACATTATTATTAATTATTAAACATTAAATACTGACCTACATTTTCATTCCCAGTCGAGGAAATCAAATCAACACAACACAAGTCAATCAAGTTAACACAATCATCAAAAATAAAACAGAACAAAAAATAAATAAATAAATAAATAAATGCTGATTATGTCTTTAGTTGCTCTTCAATATTCATTAATTGGATGGATGGACAATCCAATTCATTAGCAAGGAAAACAGGTCTAAATTTTTGCCCGTGAAATCACAACTGCAGTGACCAGTAGTTAAACGAAATTGTAATGGTTTTGTAACACAACTAGAATTGTCTTTCTGCTGATGTTCAACTTCTTAAATAGTGCCTAAAATTTTTTTTCTCAGATACCACCAAAACGGCATCTGAGCACAGCTGCCAGAATGTATTATTTTGTTTGTGTTGGCTACAGAAGACGTCTTTTGTAGTCATGTAGGCTGAAATAACAAACATTTATCTAAAAGAATAGTCATGCTATGTGATGGTTGCAGTGTCTTAGCTTAAACCGCCAAAAGCAGCATTTGCCGCTTGTTGATACAATGAAATAAAGTCAAAGCTTTTGAAAACTTATCATGCCGCGACTTGTTGAAAAGAGCTCCCCTGTGGGAGCTCTTTTCAACAAGTCGCCGCATGATAGGTTTTCAAAAGCTCAAGATATTTTACATTTTTTAAGCGTTTGAAAATTGATTTTGGCACCCTCAGGGTTAATGGGTTAATAAATTACAGTACAGTAATGATACAAACTCCAGTTCCAATGAAGTTGGGACGTTGTGTAAAACGTGAATAAAACCAGAATGCAATGATGCGCAAATCTCATAAACCCACGTTTTATTCACAACAGAACAAGCACAACATATCAGATGTTGAAAGTGGCACATTTTACCATTTCATGAAAAATAGTAGCTCATTTTGAATTTGATGGCAGCAACACATCTCAAAAAAGCTGGGACAGGGGTAAGAAAAGGCTGGAAAAGTAAAAGGTACTTATACTCAAGTACTCAGCATCAGATATGTTGTCTCTATGCATGTGTGTGTGCACGTCAGCACATGTGTGTCTGTGCCTGCGTGTGTGTGTGTGTGTGCGCGCACGTATTGTGTGTGTGTGCAGATAAGCCGTTGTGTGTCTGTGTGTGCGTGTGCATATTGTGTGCGTGTGAGTGTAAGTGCGTGTCTGCGCAAGAGTGTGTCTGTGTGTGCACGTAAGCAGTTGTGTGTCTGTGTGTGCGCGCGCGTTTTGTGTGCGTGTGTGAGTGTAAGGGCGTGTGTGTGTCTGTGTGTGTGCGCGAGTGTGTGCCTGTTTGTGCGCGTGTGTGCGCGTAAGCAGTTGTGTGTCTGTGTGTCTGTGTGTGCTCGCATGTGTGTAAGCAGTTGTGTGTGTGTGCGCGCGCGTGTGTGTGGTCGTGCTGTGTACATCTTCACGCCTCATACTGGCGGAGTTTGTGAGCGAGCAGGCGGGGGGTGCAGGACGGCTGTCTCATCGGTCAAACGCAGAATGAGAAGCGTCTCTAGTCGTTGGAGAATCCGCTCTTCATGAAATGAGCAATCAATTAGCGCGTTCTGCCAGGCATCGCCGGGCCGCTGCTCGGCTACGCTGGGACCGAAATCTTCAAACTAACGACTGTGTTTTGGGACCACGAGTGGAGCTTGTGATTCGGACTCAGAAGGATAAGTGGGCTGGACTCACTTGACATTTGTTGAATCACAGTTTGGAGGAAGTGATGGAGAATGGAGCAGTAATGAGCAAAGCTGCGGTTATAAAAGGGTAGATTTACACTGTGTCGGTTTTATAAGGCATCAAGCACTTCATGGCAATGAAAGAATGTATACGAGAAATATCACGAGCCTTCATTTTCATATGAGCCATTAGTTTAATTCATCCTCTCATTAAGTTCATGGACCGATATGATAAATTGATCACATTTTGTAGTGGCGCTACCTTTATTGCCACACTGTTGGACGTCAGTAACGTGGCTCCTTATCCAGTGCTCTGACCGAATTTGTACATTGAAACGCCTGGATATTATTGGACGTGTCTGGACCTTGGGCGTATTTTGTCCGCAGAACAGAACCGAGATTGACTGAGCGGGTTCAGTAGGGACCCTGGGACGTCAACACTGAGTGTGTTTTTAATTGTCCCTCGCAGAGTATTGATGACAGAGCGCCACATCCTCCCGCTGAGTGTTTTGAGTAAATACGCGCGGCGGTGCCGCATCGCCGTGCCATATCACTGCTGTGCTGTGCGCCTAGTTCCTGGCACGGCGGCTCAGATTACTCTTATTAGCGTTTGAGGATGTGGGCCCTGGGCCAAGGCTCTCGAAGCGCTGCCTTTTCCAATTCTCAGCCGCTGCGTTTGAGGAGGTGCGCGCACGCACGCTCGCTCGCCCGCGGCGTACGTATGGGGTGCGGAGCGGAAAGAGAGCCAGCAGCCAGGCAGAGCCCTGACTGTCGCTTGCGCGGTTGCCATGGATGCGCGGAGAGGTCAGAGTGGCAGTTGTCAACTAGTTTGCACTTAATGAGTTGCCTCTCGCGCAGCTGTGGCGACGCTCTTTTCTCGCCGGCTGCAGCTCTGCGTTTCCATCCTGCGGCCACCGAGCAGGTTCTTCCTACTGCACTACATGTAATTAGGAACATTAAGCACTTCAAGTTTAGAGATTTTGATTAATTTTAAGGGAAAAAAATCCATGGATGGACTGGAACATTAATTTAGCTCTTTTGCTGTTTTCTCTGCCCGTTGACTCTCTTACTCTGGGGCCATATTCCCTCCTGTTACTTGAGATGCTCAGTGATTTCCTGACAATAAGACACCTCCTTACAAATGTCAATGTGCTATCCTCTCTATCTATTGACAAATACCCCCACAGCTTAATGTCTCCACTGCACTGGCGAATAACCCAACGCCTACTCACTACTGACACCCATTCACTCACAATGACCCATCTCCTCCATACAGTTAGCGGCGAGTCACCCCTCCCCTGGTACTGACAATAAATCATTGCCTTACAGCTGACGATGAAACCTGTAATTCTCAGGACTGACAATAACCCAACACCACCTCACGACTAAGAATCAGTCATCTCCCCCTCAGGACTGACAATAACCCGACTCCGCCTAACTACTGATGATGTCACCTGCTTCTTTGTAATGTCAATGACCAAAATCCTTAGCACTACTGACTATAAGTCACTTTCCCATCAGTACTGACAATAACCCAATTCCACCTTGCAAATGATAATCACTGACCTCCTTCTTAAGACTGACAATAACCCAACTCCTCCTCATAACTGATAATCAGCCGCCTCCTTTTCAGTAGTGACAATAACCCAAGTCTTCTTCATTGCTGATGATCAGTCACATCCTTCTAAGCACAATCAGTAACCCATCAGTCATCTCAGTACTGACAATAACCCAACTTTCCTATGTAGTGACAATCAGTCACCTCTCCTCAGTACCAACAACAACCCAACTCCTCCACACAGCTAACAGTCAGGCATGGCCCTCGCAGTACTGACAATAACCCAACTTCTCCATACAACTAGCAAACATTTGCCTCTTCCTCAAACAAAGCCCCAAGTCCTCCTTGTGACAGACAGCCCGTCAACACCCTCTCAGTACCGACAGTAACCCAACTCTGCATGGGCTCATCGTTAGCACCATCAGCCCTCTCCAGCAGAAACAAGAATCAGCCCATTTGCCACTCAAATGAGTATCAAGCCTCTCTCAGCCACATGCGAACATAAAAGCTCAGAATTACAGAGCGTGGCGTTGGGCCAAGATAAACAGGGCATAATAAGTCTTTTTGCACTAAAGAGGAGAGCGTGCAGGCCAGGCGGCAGGATCGCCGAGTGTAAAAGACAGATGAGGACTATACTCCTTTTTTTTTATCACAATGTCTCTCCCCATAGAATACTCAGTGTTCGCAAATATTCGCAGTAGAATCAACCTGTCAAAAAATTAGCACTGGTGCCAGCTAGCTCCCAGACCTATGCAGTGCTCTCCACTGAATATCTTCTTTTTTTTTTGCCTTGTTCATCATCAAAATTACATTTCCATTGCCAGAACTGCAATGTTAAATAATTCAAAGGCCAAACAAAACTCTAATGAAGCCAGTGAGGGAATGTAGCGTTATCCCTCCAGTGCTAAATAGTGTCTGATCTTATCCGCAAGATGGCTGCTATTTTTTTTTTTTGCCTCTGTTCAGAAATAAAAACATTGCATATACTTTTCAGGAATCAAGGGTTTTCAGGAACTACTTTCCATGAGGTGATTGTTAATTTGGATGGTGTAACCTATGTATTACTTCATTTCTTTTCCCTCTAACTGACAAATCCTGCTTCTTCACAATAGGAGGACAAGCTGCCAGAGAGGTTATTAAACATAATTGCAAACTAATTAGTGCCGTGATGGCTTGGCACCTAGTAGTGTGCAAGACTCTCAATATGGGTTTATAACATGCATTTAAATTTCACACTAATTAGCAGAACATGATTAATGCATGACTGGGATATGCTTTATAATAGTTATTAATAGAGCTGTATTGATTAAATTGGTAATTAATTTTCAAATACAAACCTTGCATTATATGCTTGGGAAATTCATGCATAAAACATGAGTAATGACCTGTATGTTAATACTTAGCACCACACATGTTTTGCAGACTGTTTTATAATGCCACTGTCTGTTTTTGTTGTTCTGGGAAATATGCGTGGTCGTGAGGGCTCTGAATTAAGTTTGGAGAGTTGAGAGAGTGAATAAATACACTTTCATTTACAGTAACGTGGCACATTTCTGGTAACTATTCAGGCACAAAACAAAATTCTGAGTATTTATTGCTTTATTATTGGCATAGCTGATACCGACTCTGAGATACATTCACTATACGTTTAATATCGCTGCTGTAAAATCCAGGCAAACATCGTCAAAATGAGGCACAGGAACAAATGCTGGTGTTGAATATACTTGTACGAAATGTCACACTATTATCATTAATAAAATGCATGATGGTAAATATAGCTGTGTATTTCGGAGCGATTTTCCGGTGGGATTACTCTAGTGCGGCGTCTTCGCTTACCATTGGCTAATGAGTTCACCGCAGACTGCACAGTGGTCTCCTAATTTCCTGTAATTGAGTGGTCGTTAGCACTTGCGGTCTCCCGTGCGGTCGGACTCACCATGCTTGCTGGTTCTTTCACGGTGTGAGCAGAACCACCACGGATATTGTTGCCTGATCATTAACTCTGTCTGACAAGTGGTACCGGGCTATTTTGGTACTTGTGTAATGAAAACCTGGCTAGGAGGGCGAGCAGTGACTCTGATGGTGTGAATTCAGATAAAGTGGTGTTCAAATCCGCCCAATCGCTTGGTCATCCTCAACTGTCTGCAGGCCTTTGCTTCGAATCAGGGTTCCTGAGAGCCTAAAAACACAGGCCAAACTTGCATTAATTCTCCTTAGTATTACACAGTATTTCTGTCATATGTAATGGCCTCTGTGAAAACACACTGGACTTAGTCTTAAATGTGTGGTGTCACTTTTGTTGTTCTAAAATAGCTGCACTAAATAGTGAGGACCACTGAATTTTTTGTTCTCACCCGTTAGATTTCTTCGTTTTTGCGAAGAAGATGGAAAGCGCTACATTGGCACATTCTGTTTTCCCAGCGCGCAGTTCCAAACCTGCGATGCAGACAAATGTGTAATCCGGGGACAGACATTCAAATAGACGTTCAGAGACTGTTGCTGGCTGCGCTGCGCTTTTTCAAACAGAAATTTCCATCCACCTTAAACATGAATTCGCATCAGCGTGTGCAATTTTCCCGCAGCGGAGATTCGAAATGGTCGTGCGGAGTGGACTCTTGACAGAGCGATGAAGGCAGGCGAAGGTGGTGTTTACGATAGCTGCTTTGCTACCCTCCGTCCCTCATTTTTGGTTCTCTGAAGCCGGTACGCCAGAGACCGCAATTAGACTGGGTCCCCCCGGCAGCACCCAGTCCCACCCCTTCGAAAACACTTGTTTACACTGCGGTATAAGCCAGGGCGGGAAGGAAGAAGGGGTGGGTGACGTCTTGACAGGTCACTGTTACTGAGCAAACAAACGGTTCTGATGATGAACCAACAGGAACCTGTTATTATGCAAATGGGCGCCGACTGACAACGTTTCTGCCACTTCTCCCTGGTCTGTCTTCCACTCTGCGAAAATCAGCTGCGTGATTGCAGAGGCTTCAGAGAAAATGGGAATATATTTTATTTTTTATAAGCCAGCGCAAGAGGGGCAGAGAGAAAGAGTGAGAGAGGAATGCAGAGTGAACAGTACACACTCGCTTACTTCCTTAGCGTGTCTCCTTAGCATGAGTGTTCAGGGAAACGAGGCCCCTCTGCGTCATTCAAAAACGGTATGAGAGGTAGGTTCATGGGGTTAATCTGGGCAAATGGGGGAAAACTCCACCTTCTAATTCTCATTCACCTAACTGGGATAAAAGTAATTAGACACCTGCTAATCTAATATCTCAGTTCTAAATCACTGGCACTAATTTTAAGTTGGACCTCCCTCTTGCTGCGAAAACAGCCTCATACCATTCTGGTAAGGCTTTCCATTGGATGTTTAAATCTTTCTGCTGGGATTCTCATCCATGATGCCAAGAAATAGCGATAGTAAGGATGGGCAGCGATGCTCGGGAATACGGGCAGGCAAAGTTAGCTTTCCAGTTGATCCCAAGGATGTTTGATGAGGCATAAGGTCAGGGCTTGAGCAGGCTAGTCAAGTTCTTTTTTTTCCAATCTCAAACCATGTATGAACCTTGCTCAGTGCTTGGGGACAATGTAACGCTGACACAGAAAAGTCCTTCCACAAAATGGCGGAGGCATAGAATGATCTTCCATGTCTTCGTATGGAATAGCGCCAAGACACTCCTACATCAAATCCCGGAGGTCAAGGTAAATTCATCAAAAAAAACAGTTGCAGACCAAACAGTTTCATCACACCTTTGACCGCATTGTGCAGAGGAAAAACTGAAGAAGGTCAGGGATTCGGATTTTACTCCAAACAAACAACAAATCCTTTTGTGTTTTCTTTTCTGCGAGCTCATTATGCACATCGCCCGAGTAAGTCAGACAGACGCTGAATATCATACCGTTATTACAGTGTCCAGAATGTTCTCTCTGAAAACACTATTATGGGTTAAAATTGCAGTGGAAACAATCTGGAAGAACAGATCTGCTGGGCAGAAGGGGTCAGCGAGAGCAGGAAGCGGCGCTGGAGTTAGTGTTTGTTTGTGTGGGCAGTGCCAGGGTCAAGGAGACTGGGAGAGTGAATCACACGGCTGCAGCAGCGGTGGGCGATCACTCCCCGGCCTGCTCCCGCAGCTGCTGCATTTCACCCACCGCGCGCATAATCATCCGCGCTTACGCACACAGGCACACACATGCACACACGCACGCTCGCTCACACACACACATGCGCACACACACACACGCACACATCCACACATATGCACACGCACACACACATACACATGCTCACACACCCGCGCGCGCATACTCACACACACACACACCCCCTCGCTCACACACACACACACACACACGCACACATCCACACATATGCACACGCACACACACATGCACACACGCACGCTCGCTCACACACACACATACACACCCGCACACACACACGCACGCTCGCTCTCACACACACCCACACACATACGCATACACACGCGCACACAAACACACGCGCACACACACACACCCACACATATGCACATACTCACACACGCACGCACGCTCGCTCACACACACTCCCAGACACATTTGCATACACACGCACACACACATACACATGCTCACACATGCACACCCACACGCATGCTCGCTCACAGACACACACATACACACGCATGCATGCTCACTCACACACACACCCACACACATTTTCATACACACGCACACACTCATGCATATGCTCACACACACATACACACACACACACACATGTTCGATCACAGACACGCATACACATACACACACACACACACATGCTTGCTCACACGCATGCTCACACACACGCATACAAGCGCACACACACACACACACACATGCTCATGTACGCACACACACGCGTGTGCGCATACGTATACACACACATATGCATACTCAAGCACACAGACTACATGCACATACGCGCATGCACACACACGTGTGCATACTCACACACAGACCGCACACACACACACACACACACACACCCATATCATGTGCATACTCACACACACACACACACACACACACACACACATCTGCATACAGACAAAGAGATTCATCTTCATACTCACACACACAGACAACAGGCACACACATCCACACAAAATCATACTCACAAAAGCCTACATGCGCACACATAAATTTACACAGCGGCAGATAGTGACGCACACCAACACAAAGACATGAACCCAAGTACTGAGAGACAGTCCGCAGCCTTTACCGCCATTTCCACAATACTGACT
Organism: Gymnothorax reevesii; assembly: GCA_029721435.1. Lineage (NCBI taxonomy): Eukaryota > Metazoa > Chordata > Actinopteri > Anguilliformes > Muraenidae > Gymnothorax > Gymnothorax reevesii. The sequence continues at coordinate 10,688,333 of CM056590.1, read as the reverse complement.
GGTTATTTTGGTGATTAGGTCATGGTGATGGAGAGCAATATAGTGATTTGTGACGACATCAGCGAATGATCAGAAATTGTTTTTTAATTCCTGCAGCATCCTGAACAGCTCTGGTTGATGTGGGTAAGATGCACACATCAGTGGATCCGTCAACAGCAACAGGCAAAACAACTGCCAATTCAATCCATATTAGCTGAGCATTACCTTTTCAGCAATTGTCCAGTGAAAATGTGAAAATAAGAAGATGCCTGTCGGTCTAGTGAGCTCCGCTAAGGATGAGTGAAATGTCCATGTCATTACTTAATTTCAGAAATTCTTGAAAACTATTGCAATATGAACACAGAACACATTTGGTAACCAGAATATACTGTGAACCAGTTTGGTGTCTCAATTTATGTCGTATAACAACAGAACCAAATTGGAAATTGTAATAATTTATTTCAATCATCTTACTACCAAGCAATACTAACAACCAACAAATACCCCCCCAGTACATCACAAATATGCCAGTCATAATCCTTCTAACACTGTCATAGGACAATATGATGCGGAACAATATGTTGCAGAACAATTAATCCCAAACAATGATCCGGAAGAACATCATCCGCAACAACATGATCCAGAAGAATGATGAGGGACAACATGTTGCAGAATAACATGATTCAGAATAATATGATCATTTCAGTCATCCTCAGCGGAGCTCTCTCGACCGACAGGCCTCTTGTTGAGATATTAATGAAAGACTGAAAAAATGAGCACAAACACCGAAGTCCAAAATGCTACATTTCTCAAAAACCGAGATGTAGAATTTTCTAACTATCTCAGTGAATATTCTGAATATCATAAGGAAGGCTCAAATCAAATTAGACAGAAATTTATCAGACGGTTTTTGAGGTATTCAAATTCGAAGTGAAAAGTTGACGCCAGATGGACAGACAGACAGACGGACGGAGGGACACCGGACGACACAGCACTAGAAAAACTCCGCTGACTGCTGACTGTCATCACAGCGAAGCTAAAAACTTCAAATCTTTCTGCTCTTTCATGCCTGTTCACTACACTCATTTATGATGACTTTGCCTTTATTGTCATGTAATTTAAGCGCAATTATTAGTTTTTTAAACAAGTGGAGACAAACAATGTGAGCATTTTTAAACAAGAGGAGACATCTCAGCAATTTTAAAGGCGACGAAAACAAAAAAGCAACATTTAGGATCCATGTATTAGACTGGCCTGCCTGCTATAAACTCAGCTGTCGTCACATTTTTCATGAGTTTGAGGGAAACTAACTATCTAAATAACGCGAAGGCGATGCAGCACTATAGTGTGAAATTCAGCGTAACGACTGCGACCAGCGCATGTATTATCCGCCGTATCAAACAAACAGGCGTGCCGCGCGATTCCTGGCGGACTTTTCATTAGAGCGCCGTGGACTTGAAGGTCCTCGGTGGAGAGGTTTACCTTGTTAGAAATGAAAAGCTACGCCGAGACCTTGTGAGGGACCACAGACTCACATTTCATTAAACACACAGCATCTCGCCACCCAGCGCTCCCTCAGAGCCAATGAGGTAAGAAGCCAGTAATTACTCGAGTGGATTTGAGAAAGATCTGAGAGATTACTGTGCCACATTAAATAACAATTGTATCTTTAATGATGTGTTGGGTAATAGCACAAACAGGCCTTTACCATTAAGGGCCCTGTGGTGTCTCTCTGTCTAATTACTTTGCCCTGGTGGTTTCTTGCTCTCCCTCCGTGTCTCTCTCTCTCTTTTTCACACTTTCTCTCTCTCTTCAGTGTTGCAGACCTTCATTAGTAGGACAAAGCAAAGAAAAGTTCATAAAGCAGCTGTCATATACACCGAGGACATGCATAACACACCCTGTCGCCATCCAATCCAAATAACTGTCTTCAGAAGGCAAACTAAAACTACATGCAGGAGAGGAACTTTTTCCTATGTTGTCTTTGATTTTCGTGTTTTCTTACTGCTAAAAATCCAAAAATATTTCGAAGCGGAGTAGAAATGTTGCAGTTGCCGTAACACCGCTGGGGTGTGCGTAGTCGGTCTGAGATTACCTCAGCTTCACAGCGATAATAACATGTGAACTTGCACTTCCCAACCATTTTACCAACTATTTCGCAGCAGAGTTCACCCCTCACACCTGTATCGCTCAGTTCCTATGTATTAGTAAAGAGTAAAATATCGAAGGCTGACTGCGGTAAACGGTTATGTCCAATGTAAAACATCTGGACATAACTGTTTATTCCTGTCAGCCCTGGATATGCAGTGCTCCATGGACGAGGCAACTGAATGAAAGGCCATGAGCTCTGATAAGTTTAACTCGACCAGCTTCAATCAGCATTTCTACATTTGATTGGCTGCTATAAACAGTCATGAGAAAGATAAAAAAAACACAGTTTATCAGTTCTATGGTTAATCAGGTCCTAAAATTTCGTAAATCTAACCACAGGTGTAAAACAACATGCACTAGATTCCACAGTTCCATTATTCATTTTACAAAAATTCGGCCAAAACGCAGAAGCCACGAGTGGGAAACAGAGTGCACCCTTACTGCGAGCGTATTTTATCCAGGACGGCACAGGCCTCGGTTAGAATGTTAAATGTTAAAGTTCAAGATAGTAAAAATTTTAAAGACTGAAAAAGTACGGCTCGTTCGGAAGGGTTGCCAGCAGAAAGCCTCTTCTCTCTAAAAAGAACACGGCAGCACGTCGTAGGTCTTCAGAGTCGCATCTGATTAAACCGCAAGCCTCCTGGAACAATGTCCTTTGGACAGACAAGACCAAAGTGGAGATGTTTGGCCGTAATGCAAAATACCTCATTTGGCGCAAACCAAACACAGCGTATCAACACAAACACCTCATACCAACTGTCAAGCACAGTGCTGGAGGGGTGATGATTCGGGCTTGTTTTTCAGCCGCAGGACGTGGGCAGCTTGCAGTTACTGAGTCAACCATGAACTCCTTTGTGTGCGTAAGTATTCTGGAGTCAAATGTGAAACCGTATGTTCGACAGCTAAAGCTTGCCCGCAGTTGGGTCGTGCAACAGGACAATTGTCCCAAGCAAATCTATGACAGAATGGCTGGAAAAGAATAAAATCAAAGTGTTGCAATGGCCAAGTCAAGGGTTCAGACCTCAACTCAACTGAAATACTGTGGCGTGACCTGAAGAGAGCTGTGCATAAACCAATCCCCTCAAACATCAATGAACTGGAGCAATGTTGTAAAGACGAGTGGGCCAAAATTCCTCCTCCATGATGTGAGAGTCTGATAAAATAATATAGAAAACAATTAGTTCAAGTTATTGCCGCTAAAGGTGGTTCTACAAGCTACTGAATCATGGGGGATACTTTGTTTTTCACAGATGACCTCTACATTTTGGCTGAATTCCGGTTTAAAACATGATATCACAGTGGAATCTCTTGTGTGTTGTTTTACCCCTGGGGTTAGATTTACATAATTTTAGGCTCTGGTAAGTACCAGCTAGTTTATTAAATACTTAAAACTGTGGCACTGAAAGAGGGTGTACTTTCTTTTTCTCATGACTGTAAGTTGTTCAGTGGTGCAAGCACCTTTTCTTAGCATGTTCATGACAGAAATTGCAATTTTACTGAAATAAACTCGTAATTCAGGAAATCTGATTCTCAGTGCAGTTTAAACAAACTAAGCTGCACTGAGAATGAGACAGGGTTCACTGGAATCATGCATAGCTCAATGTTTGATAAGCTAATTCTTTGTTTTAAAAAAAAAGTATAAATTAAAGACAAGTGAACTGGAATAAACTTCACAGATTTATTCTGCCCAATTTTACGCTGTAATTTCATGAGGGTCTGACCATAACAATAGTGCCACTGCCCAACATATGGCCCAAACTTTAGTTTTTCCATGAAGTTGTATTTGTGTTGGTTTTAATGTTGTATGCGTACCACAAAATTCAGGGTTGTTAAAATAATTTTTTAAATTTTCTATTATGAATAGGGGGAAAATGTTGCAGTTCCCGGGATGACACTTAAGATGGTTGACTGTCAAATATTTTATTATACTTTACATTTTCCCAAGAAAACTGCAATAACTGACGATGGCTTCGTGTGAATTTGCACAAACAGCTTACGTGTGTGAGAGAAATAATTTGGTGACACTGTATGTGTTCAAAATAACTATGATAAGAATAAGTGGTTTCAAAATGCTGTGAAAAACACAGATGTTAAAATACACTCTGAAAAAAGGGGAGGGGCCAGCGCATAAATTTAAATATCTTAGAAACATGGGTGAACCCGAGGTGCAGTTTGCGTGCAGTTTTTTATTTAAACTCCATTTATTTAGCTGGATGATGTAGCTCACTCAACCTCATCAGCTGCCTCATCGCATAATCATAGTCACCAGTCACTTTTTCACTTATTAAGAATAATTAGTGAATATATATTTATCTGTCTAACCTAGAGGAGGTGCGCAAAGTGTGTATATATATATTTTTTTTAAATCTACATATTGTGCATATATATATATATATGTGTGTATTTTTGCTATTTTATTTAATCTTATTTGAACATTTTTTACATATATTTATCTCTGATTATTTTTTGTTATTGTTATTGTCAACTCGACAATATCTTGTTTTTTTTTACTGTGAGCTGCTGTAACAAACTGATTTTCACTTAGTTTTATTATTTTTTATTTAATTTATTTTTGTTTCTGATTTATTGATCTCTTATCGCTTCAAAGCATTTTATGGGATCTTTTCTTACAGTCATTTTCAAACCTTTTCCTGGGTGACATTTCTGCAGCAGAGGAAGTCCTGATCTGACAGGAAGTCCGCTTCCTTGTTGACGGCGGCCAGGATTCATTCCTTCGCAGCCCCTATCCCTTCTGCTACCGATTTCCCCATCGTCCAGTCTTTCCTCTCGGAAGTATTTGTCCGTTTGGAGACCGCACCAATTCTTCGTCTCTCCCTCATATTTTTTCCGTGATGAAACAAAGAGCGATGCTCATCTGGGGCAGTCACTGTCATTTCCTGAGTGTTGCCATTATTGTGATAGCTAACCCCTCCACCAGCCCCCTGCCTTTGATTCAGAATAACCCGGCGTCTCTGTCGTTCGATCCCACTCCCTCTTTCCCTCTACGTCTATTTTCGCCCTTATTTTTTTGCCATAAGGCTGAGGGATTCATTGCCGTCAGCGCTCCAATTTTTTAAACTGTCACTCTTGTGATTACTGCCTCCCGTTCCCCATCCTCGGTAATGGCCCTACAGACATTATTTCTTCTCACACTCTCTGCACTGTGATTTGTGGAGAGGTGTAAACGAGACCAACTGGCTTCAGTAATCATGTCCCTCGAAGAATTTCCACCTTTCTCGTCGACTCAAGATTTAAAAGGAATACAGTATTGCTTCTGGATTTTGTTGTTTTGTCAGATAATTTATCCTTTCCATGAGCTGCAACCTGTGACTCATAATTAAGCATAGCCCTGAGGTTCCTTTCAGGCTGCGGATTAACAAATTATCTCTGGAAAATAAATATGGGAAAATCAGTTACAAAGGACCAGAGATGGCCTGTATCTGATACTGTGGGGTTTTTTTTTAAATCTAAAACTAACCTGCTGCCCGGCAGGATAACAGCAGTCCGCGAGACAGATGAGGCAGATCAGATGCATCTCATGTTAAATGCTGATCCAGCATCGCTAAAATACATTTTTGTTAATGTTTCACGGTAAATGTACAGTTCAATGTGGAATAGCCTAATTGATGACGGCATTGTTTGTCAGCGAATACGTGATCAGGCCATGAACAGACATGCAACGAGTGACCAACAATAAAAGATCTCTTAAAACAAATCATATAATTTAGCCAGAATATTATGTCCAATGTGGCTCATTATATTTTTATTTAACATGCAGCCTTCAACAAAAAAAACATTGGTCCGTGTTTTTACGAAGGACAGTTTGCAATTGACGAGTGTTAAGGAATGAAGGAATTTTCTATCTGAGTATCTATATTCATAACGCCAGAAAGATGATGAATGTTTGGGATGGAGTATAACTGCGGTCACTGGCTGTGGTAACTTGAGGTTGTTGGCATCAGTTCTGGAACTTGTACAAAGGTGCTGTTCAGGCCTGTGAGCGTTGGGACTTCCTGTGCCGCTGAGGTCTAATATACAGAGGTTCGAAAGTTAAAAATTATTTTGCATGTATTTGTCCACCGATAACCATTAGCTAATTTCACACAATAGTTCCACATTCTGGCAAAGAATTGTGCAAATGATCAAATCCAGGTGACAGCCAAAATGATTTATTTCTTTCAACCGGAAATTTCCACCTCTGCTTTATAGTGAGCACGTCTTCCTTTACTTTGTTTGTTTAGATGTCGGTAATGGCTGAAATAGCTCGCCACGGCGGCAAACGGTGACGGCGGGTACCAGGAAGTGACAGAGTCAGAGCTGACGGGGCCAGCCGGCTCACACGCTGAGCCGTGGCGGCGGAGGTGAGGAAAAGTGAATCATTACCCTGGATCTATCGCGCTCGGGCGTCACGCCGCGGAGCATGTTTCCTGTGCGGATAAATGAATGGCAGTTTCTCCTCACCTCCCTCCCTCTCTCTCGCTCCCCCATCGATGCGCCGCCAGTCCACGGCTAAAAATAGAGAGCCAGGGCTACAAGGACATGCAGATTTCCATACAGGCTCACGATGGTGCCCCGGCGAAGCTTAGCGCAGTACAGCGGTATCAAAGCCACCTCAGTGTGGGTGGCGAAGACCTGCTGTCCTGCACTGCGGATCCATTATGTTAGCAGTGCGGAGGAGTGGTCCGGTCCAATAGGTGACGAGTTCAAATTCCAGGTTACGGTATTTTATGGTTTTTTTTCCCCCAAACACTGCATAACCTGGAAATTTTTTTTTTACATGCAGGTAAAAAACAGCAATTATTTACACTTTCACATACTGTACTGGCCTAGCTTTCATTAAAAGCCCAATGGCTAAGACAATTTATTTATAACTCTGGACTACCTGAGCACTACAGACAGTGCTGGTTGGTGACTGAGTTTATTAGCGCAGTATGATTGTCTTGGTCTACTTCCTACAGGCAAGTGTGTGGCAGGTATTGACAATGTTAAATACTTTCTCTTGCTCTCTTATCGTATCGTCTCCCAGAATCCACCTCAGCCTAATGATGTCTGATGTTCAGCCCCATCTTTCTCATCCCAGCCCAGCCAAGCACCATCCGCACAGCCAGCCCCCCTCGGCTTTCTGTCCGTCCGTCCGGCCTATCAGAACCCCTGTGAGTGGCATCGACAGAACACGCCTCCCTCTAATGGCGGAGAGCAGGGGACAAACGTGTCGCCGCGTGCTGCCGAGCGATTATCTCACGCTCAGGAGTTGCCGGGCAGAGATGTCTCTGGATCTGAACGCGCTGGTCACATGGTACGCCGCGCTTTGATCCCGCGCCGGCTCCTCGTCCAAAGCTACCGAAGGAGAACAAAGCTCACACTGAGAAGCAGGGTGGAAACAATGCTGATCCACTGTCTCGTAGTCCCGAGCGTTCCAGAGCCGAGCGCTGTTCCTCCACTGCTCCAGCTTTCACACACTGATTCGCTGATTCTGCCATCTGGTCCCCAAATACAAAACCAGCCCAGAGTTTTTCTCCGCCCTGATGATTAACAGAACAAAAACTGCAGCAGATTGGCTTGACTTGGTCAAACCCGACTCCCAGCTGAAGGAAAGGTGGAAACCCAGAAGATAATGGTCCTGGAGGACTATGAATGAAGTTCTAACTGTATTTTTCAAAGTTTTCACAACATCTATGCCCAAATGCTGTTCCCTCTGCATCTATGCCTCTCTGCTGTTCCCCAATATCCCAAAACATAATGCTATTCCCTCAAACATCCATATCTCAAGCCTGTTCCCCTAACATCTGCACCCCAATGCTGTTTCACTAACATCTACACCTCAATGCTGTCCCATCCAACATCCATACCTCAATCCTGTTCCCCCAACATCCATATCCCAATGCTGTTCGCCAACTATCCATACCCCAATGCTGTTCCCCCAACATCCATACCTCAATGTTATTCCCTCAACATCCATACCCTAATGCTGTTCCTTCCAACATCTGTGCCTCAGTCCTTTTCCCCTCAATACCCATAACCCAATGCTGTTCCCTTCAACATCTGTACCTCGATCCTGTTCCCCCGATATCCATACTTCAATGTTGTTCCCTCAACATCCATACCTCAATGCTGTTCCCCAACACCCTAATCTTAGTGTTGTTTTCCAATACCCATACCCCAGTGCTGTTCCCTTCAACATTTGTACCTCAGTCCTGTTCCCCCAATATCCATATCTCAATGTTTTCCCTCAACCTCCACACCCCAATGCTGTTCCCTCCAACATCTATGCCTCAATGCTGTTCCCCTCAACATTCATACCCAAATCCTGTTCCCTCCAACATCTATGCCTCATTCCTGTTCCCTCTAAACTCCATACCGCAATGCTGTTTGCCTGGCATCCATACCCCAGTGCTGGCCCCCCAACAATCATGCCCCAATACTGTTACCCACAACTTCAATACCCCAGTGCTCTCAAATTCTGTACCCGTCAATGTTCATCGAACTCCACTTGTGTTTGTTCAATGCTGTTTCCCCAAACCCTGTTAAACTCAAATGCTCTTTCCCCAAACACTTGTATACTAATGCTGTTTCTCCAATTCTGTACCCCTCAATGTTCATCACACTCCAATGCTTCAGCTCCACTGCAGTTTTTGTGAATATTCATATAGCAAAATGCCATTTTTCCCCTTTCTTTCCCCCAACAGTTCATTCCCCAATGCTGTTTCTCTCAAGCAGTTTCCCCAATGAGGTTTATCCGCTGCTCATGTCACTTCCAGAACAATAACATTCAAAGAAACATGGAGGCACAAAAAGAAAGAGAAAAGAAAATGGACAGATTTTGAAATATAAGATGGAGAAAGGGACTGGGAAAGAGGAGGAGAAGGGGAATGCTGGAAGTGGAGAGAGAGAGAGAGAGAGAGATGAGAAGTGAGCCACCCCTCTCTTTTTCTCTCACCTTCTTCCACAAAGGAAAGCCACACGCTGAGGCACCAGATGCTGCTGCTGTGAACTGTGAGGAATATTGTTACTGCAGCTTGTTTTACAATCAGGGGCTTAGGGCTTTTCCTGGTGCGTGGAGAAGCGCAAAGACTGCATTTGTGTGCAGGCGCACACCCATGCCACGCGGGTAATATCCGCACAAATATGAAATATGAAAATAGCACCGCAACGAAAGCCGGCCTATGTTCACTGTGACCCTCGTTTCCTGGCTTTATAGCCAGTCCTTCAAGCCAGTAGCTGCCTGGCTCGCGCATTACGGGTTTACAACTGATCTGGTGATATTTCCAATAAATAAACAAAGGAGTTATACTGTCTGTTCCTGGAAGTGATTTGTTTCATGCTGTGTGGATGCTGTTTGGGTTGTACAATGACCCCCCCCCCTCCCAGCTGAGGAGCCCATCTCTGGAGGAGCTGGAACAGGATTTCCTTGAGACGGACAGTAAGGAGAGCAGGTTAAGAGCAGCGGCAGGTTGAATTTGAGGCGTCTGTGGCTCTGCCTGCGATGACCACACTGTATTTATGTCATGCACTTGTCATGGTGTCATGTCTCATATTTTCTATTCCAGTTCACTCAGCAAAACTTTATAATTTCCTTTCCCAGACCTCTGTTCTGTGCGTCAGGGAAGATATCAGAATGTGTAAATGACGTGATGTCTCAGAGTAGTTTCAGGAAACCTGAGTCACTGACATCAGCTTGTACCTCCAGTACTTAATGCAAAATGCAAGACATGTAAGTTGATTAATCATAAAATGGCCCTGATATATCACCAGACATTAAGGAATGATATTAATTTCAAATACTTATATCACTGACAACAGTAGTCCGGCCAGAATATTCTCATTACAAAACCGAAGTTGCAGCCCACAACTAATGTTCATGTTGTCATTTTGTGTTTTGGCCTGTTTCGCCTCCCTCCATCTGTCTCCCAATCATGAAGTCAGTAACATTTCGGCATCTAGGTTGCCAGTTACCACTGAGCTGTAGCTATTGGCGTTTCGGAGTGCAAATGTCGTTGCGACAAAATCAGAAACAAAACAAGGATCTGTTTAGGACATGCCTCTGAAAGATGGAGACGGCTGAAAGCAGAGAAGAGTTTGAAGACCGACGCCGAAGTTGCTAATTTTCTCCTGGGCGGGTAAGATTCAGCTCAGTTTGCCTAACTTGATTCTATTTAATGTTGGCACGGACATTTCAAATATTCTCTACAGTCGAATAACGTTATGTATGTTCGTTCATGGCACATTAGTGCATATGCAGGTGGGTCATCGAACTGACTATGTAACAAATTGTTTGAGAAATAAAAACCGTGGCTCTTCATTGCTGACATTAGCAATGCATTATTAGTCCGTTTCTCTGGCTTTATGCTGAGACGCTGTGGAAACCGTTCCAACATTAGCACAGCCATTATGGCAATATGAAATGTAATTGAGACAGTACATCGGTCAAATGAGTCCTCATTCATTCTTTACGCATTTTACAGTATGGACTTTAGTGGGCTATCCACACAGAAGAGTGACGAGCAAGTTGACCAATATGACCATTGCTAAAGTTAGTCAGTCATTAGTCTCAATCTTCTCTGTACTGAACTGAACTGAACTGAACACAACCCTGTGAGAGCAAATCATTGGTGATATTGAAACGTAGCCATGGTAGCTCTGTGTAGTAGATGTTCTTGCTGGATCCGGCAACCTGGCTGGCAGCCTCTCGTCTGGGGGAGAAGGGGAGGGGATACTGCGCTCTGCACTATTTTGAGTGTGACTGCACTACCAGTTTTGGCCACAAACTTACATACTGCTCCTTTAAGTACGACAAGTGGTGACGTACTGAGGAATTATCTGCAGCAGGAGAGTGACATGATACTTGTGGACATGACTTCCTCCTCCAGTAGCAGTGATTGCATTAAACTATCCCTCTGTGTTATAGTTCACTCATACATAGGATAGAAATCGTACACTGACAATATGCAGAATATACAGTGGGTTGCAAAAATTTTGGCACTCCTGGTTTAAATGTCTGCTACAATTAATCTTCAAGTGATTGAAAGCAAATCTGAACACTAAATACTACAAAAATAAAAACAGCACACATTTCATGACATCTTAAAGCTAGAATAATTTTCATTTTTTACTTTTCAAAATAATGAAACAAGGAAAAAGGCCTTTGCAGAAGTTTTGGAACCCTGTCAGCTCGTACTTTGTAACTTGTCCTCGGGCAGCTATAGCAGCTCCCAAACGCGTCGTGTAGCCAGCTTAGAGTCTTTCAGTTCTTGTCTTTGGAATTTTTCCCCATTTTTCCTGACAGAACACCTCAAGCTCAGAAATATTCTTCGGCCTTCCTGCATGCACGGCATGTTTGAGGTCTCTCCACAGATTTTCAATAATATTCAAGTCTGGGGACTGTGATGGCCATTCCAAAACCTTCATCCGTCTTTCCTGGGAGTACTTAATGGTGGATTTTGAGGTGTGCTTCAGTTCATTGTGTTGCTGGAATACCCAGTGTCTCTTCAACTTCAATTTCTGGACTGAGCTTTGAACTTTAGCCCCTGGAATGTCTTGATATTTGCTGGAATCCATTCTTCCTTCCACCAGCACAATATTGCCTGTGACCCCCAGCTGCTACACCACCCCAAAGCATCATGGATCCACCTCCATGCTTAACAGTTGGCAACGTGTTCTTCCCTACAAATGCTTCACCCTTTTTTCTCCAAACATACCCTCTACGTTTGTGACCAAAAAGTTCAATTTTGGTTTCGTCAGTCCAAAGCACATTGTTACAATATGCTTGAGGTTTCTCAAGTTCCTCTTTTGCATAATTCAGACGCTTAATTTTGTGTCGAGGTCGTAGGAAAGGCTTCTTTCTTGCAACTCTGCCATGTAGGTCTTTGTTGTTTAAGGTTCGCTGTATTGTTGTCCTTGGAACAACTACACCTGTGTTTGCAACTCTTTTTTGCAGCTCTTTTGCAGTGATGTGTGGTTCTTCTGAGCATTTCTCACCAGATCTCAGGCCTTTCTACCTGATATTTTTCTTGGTCTTCCAGATCTTGCCTTGACTTCAATTGTTCCGTTTATTTTCCACTTTGTTACGATGTTTCTGACAGTAGAAATGGGTCGTTTGAAACGTTGCGAGAGTGTTTGTAGCCCTCTCCTTGTTGGTGGAAGTGAATTATCTTGATTTTGTCATCCTTGGACAACTTTTTAGAGGAACACATGGTTTTTAACAACAGACACAACAGCCAAAAAGAGTCAGATACTTTAGAAGGCATGGAATTACTTCAGAATATATCGTTCAACCCTGGAATTATATTCACCTGACTTACTGAAGCCCTAACGAGTAAACCACCTGGGTCTGGGCCTTAGTAATCATCTTCTTAAAAGGTAACAAAGAATAATCCAAAAGGGTTCCCAAACTTTTGCACAGGGCCCTTTTTCCTTTCTTATCATTTAGAAACTGTCATATTCTACTTTGTAGCATTTAGTGTTCAGGTTTGCTTTCAATCACTTGGAGATTAATTGTAACAGACATTTAAACCAGGGGTGCCCAACTTTTTGCACCCCACTGTAACTGAAGTCCCATGTGCGAGAAATGCCTCACAACATAACACTTTTGAGATTTTGGTGGTCAAAGTTTTCAAAACATATTGCAGATCTTTATTTTACTGGTAGCATACTATAGAGCTCATTGCTATTTCTTGGGGCTACTGAGAGCTGACAAACCCTTTTTCGTGGAAAAAATACTCATGTACTACGCAGTTAAAAAGAAAATTATTTTTGGACTTCAGAACTATGTTCTGCTAAATACCTGGACGTAAGTACTTTTTACCACTAAATGGGTGGGCTGGAGAACTTTTGACAGATGAAGCCAACTTTACAGCCTCCATGGTTGCTGATTTCACAGCAAGTCACATGACGCATTCTAGGATTTTTATTGGAGAGTTGTGAACTTTTGCGGAGAATTTGACAATGGCAACACACCAATACACAGGACTTGAGTGCTTCCTCTGGGAAATCTGTGGTACCTGATGATGCACTGGCCATTGTGGCTTTTAATACTGGTGTCAGCTCATTTTTTGCAAAATGTGACATAAAGGTGCACAATGCAAGTTTGTTGACATCACTCCTGTTGACATTCAAACTAAAACAAAACACAGGTAGCCCGCCCCTCCCTCCCATAGTTCCCTTCCTCCCAAGCTTCTGTAACTGTCAACTCTTGTCAGTGATTGGCCGGGATGGTTTAAGTTATGGGGCACAGCCTGTGCCCCTTGTGTTTATTTGCAGTTTGTGATGCCCGTGCGGTCTCCAGAGCCCGGGTTTTTTTTACAGTGAATTTAGGGGCAGGCAGCTAGCGGATCATGGAGAGATGTCGGCGAATTGAGACAAAAAATATAATTGCGCAGAAAGTAACCAAACTTTCGTGCACCTTTAAGTACTTATTGCATAAAAGTCCTCAATTATTCTTGAAAGCGCTGTTGAATTCCATCTTTGGTATTATTTCACTTTACTAGATCAGTCCTCACTGGTTATAGTGCTATGCTAGCAATTTATTGATTGTTCCAATATTTTGTTTTGAGTCTATTGCTTGGTACAAGTTAAAACCCCGTCTCAGTACTCTTATCTGCCCAAGTAAACTTTTCGTAACCCTTTGAGCGCTGAATACAGTTTCAAGAAATTAAAAATGAGATTATCCTGAGCTCTTGAAAACCTATCATGTGGTAACTTGTTTAAAAGAGCTCCTGCAAAGAGCTCTTTTAAACAAGTTGCCACATGATAGGTTTTCAACGGCGTCTGATTTTGATATCTTACATCATTGGCGTTGAAAGTCTTATCTGAATCGTTAACTGTTTATTTGTCTCTGCGCTCTCTCTCTCTCTCTCTCACTCTCTCTCTCTCTGCCTTCGCACGTACACACAGACACACACTGAGACAGCACACAAAAGAGGAGTATTGTGTTACTCTGACATGATCTGGCCTCCCGATGGTGGACGAGGAGAAGGGGGGGGGGACAAAGCCGGAGACTGAATGGGGGTCAGCAGTAGCGTGGCCCCTGGGAGGTTCCTGTAGAGGATTTTAATGAATGTAATTTTCTTGCATTAACCACCCCAATTGTTGGGTAATGGCCTCCCAACAATAACATTTAACCAATTCCCCTGTCTTTTGCGCTCTGCTCATTTGGGCCACAGCAGGGGGTGGTAATTGATTGTGTAATTCCAATCAAAGCCGTAAACAGATTGGTGGGTCCCTGTTCTGCTTCGGGATTAGATGGCACGAAAGAAAACGGGCCACCGCAATAAACCCCGTTCGCTCGGTTACTGTAAAACAGAGCCCTCATTCTGTTCCTCGGGAAACCAGGGGGTGATTTTTTTTTTTTTTTGCTTTAGCCAACTCTTGCCGAGGCCCTGAAATGTGTCGCCGTCAGAGATGCAGACCTGGAGTGAGACCCATTGGATTAACACTGCATTGAGTTGGATTAACACGTGCAAATATGTGTTTGTAAGAATGAATTTAAGACTGCATGCAGATCTGCTTCTTGGGACAGGCAACAATCGAGGGCACCCTTATACATCCAATTGATTGCCAAATAAACCAAATAAAACGATGCATTGGTTCCACTACTGTTGGCTGGTATCCTCTCTGTCCGTCCAAAATCCCAAATCTACATCGGACTGTGTGTAACGGTTCACATTTGCGTGAAAATGTAATTATGTGTGTTCTACGTGATATCATATGAATGAGTAATCCTGCATGATATTGTATCAATAAGTAAAGGATTTACCCATGAGCTCTGACACAAATTCAGAGAAGAAGAAAAGAGAGTACTTTCTCTCTGGCCTCGATTTTTCTTACGTATGAGTGTACTGAATCCTTCTGAGCACTGCACCGCCACACGCAGCCTAAATCTGCGGAATGACCTGCGGAACGTCTGCCGTCCGTAAGGACTCACAAGCACAGTCACACCGACTGCCAAATGGGTCCGCTGCAATTTCACTGCCCGGCAGTTGAGCTCCAGAGTAACTGCGAACTCCGGGTTCTGAGCCGTACAGTGGTTGACCTGAGGCACTGGCTGTATGTATGACTTAGAGACTTTTCAGGATAACCCATTTGAGCAGCTGAATTTTGACCTGACTGACAGAGTTATTGCCCTGTTGTCTGGTCGAGGAAAGTAACTGTGGCTCTCTCTTTCTGGAAACTCTCGCCCTCCCACCCAGCTTTTCAATCGTTCCTCAACTGGGGTGATGCTTGTGATACAGGCCCTCTTCATTCCAGTTCTGTTGTCGATACGCTGGCATATGTTGGTGCATGTCCACAGATTACGTTGCTTGGATCGCCTCAGTACCGCTACCACTCACAACTGACTGGAGTGTAGGGACTTCTCTTTCTCTCCCTTTCTCTCTCTCTCCCTCTCTCTCCCTCTCTCTCTCTCTCTCTCTCTGTCACTCCTCTTTCTCTAACAGTTGCTACCACTGTATTGAGAGCTTTCATGCCCTCAATGAAGAAGTCCGAAAGCCACCCCAACACTCAGTCCAGAAGTGCCAGCGGTTTGGTCATTAATGGTTTTCGTTCCATCTAAACCCGCGGCCGAATAACTAGTTTGACTCTCCAGAGGTAATTAATTTGTTTTTCCAAGAACGCGGTTGACCAGGTCCTAAAGCGTTTCACCATTCAGAATTCATGCTGAGATTTTCAGTCGCTCATCAAACTCAGGAGGTCAAGCACGGATGGACCAAAAATGAGAAATGGCCGCCCTGGCACATCGGGATCAGGGTCCCCAGCACCTGCGCAGCACTACAAGCTTCTTGACTGGAGGAAGGGAGGAGTGTCAGTGTTTATCAACACGAGCCAGTGGTGGAGGATCACTGAAGATGACATCGGTACTTCTCTCTCGTTTTTACTCGTGTCCTGTGCCTTTAGTTTTGCTGAACATGGAACCACAGGTTTCTGTGCTACACATTTCCTCTTTGCCACTGGCTGACTTTGCACTGGAGATGGGTGCTGCTCGAAGGCCGACATAAAGTCAGAGCAGGATTGCTGATCTAGGGACAGTTTTGCTCAAAAGGGCAAGATGGAGAAAGACGGTGTAATGAGAATTGAGGAGAACGGGACACTGCTCCGGGATCAGTGCCGCCGTTCTGAAGCGTGTTAAAAATGCAGGCTCTCTCGCTCGCTGCGCTGACATCATGACACTCAGTCAAGGGGAATAAATCTCACATAAAACATCTATCGATCTGCGTCCCCTGCGTCTCATTCAGTTTCGCTCGGAGTTACGGCCACCTCATCCATTCGAGAGTGCGGGAGATCATAGGTTAACCCCTTCAGGGTTTCCATCACAAACATGCGATTAGATGTAATCAGTCGAGATTGCGGAGTAAAGCCATCTCTAACTGGTAACTCAAGGCAATCGAGGTCTTGAGGACTGATGTCGACTGTTGACAAAACATTCAAAAGAAAAATCCGCACAGTTCCAGGACAGCGAGAAACAGCAAAAATTCAGAAAACATCAGTATCTTTAAAAGGCTGCTGCTGCTAATTCCAAAAGAAGCATTTAATTGTACCATCAATAATTATACCATATCTGTATTAAAATTTATGGTTTGGAGGAATCAGTTCCCACTTCTGAGCCCATGATTACTGTGCCACACTGTTGAATTACTTATATTTAACATTATTACTGAATACGCTGTTTTGTTTCTTGCTTCGTCACTTGTGTGAGAAGTACTCCCACCAGTGTAAATACACTACAGGCCAAAATGTTACAAATATTACAAACAAACAGAAATGTGCAAAATGATTTGCTAATAGATATACATACTCAAATTCAACTTTCTTCAAAGTTCCCTCCCTGAGCCTTGATAACAGCCTGACATATCCTAGGCCCTCTTTCCTGCAGTTTAAGGAGAGAACTTCCTGGTAACTCATTCCAGGCTTTCGAGAGTTCCTTCATGAGCTTTTTTGAACTGGATCTCTGACTGTCCGCTCAAGGTCATCGCACAGTGACTCAAGTTGAATTTCAAGATGTATAGTTGTTAGCAGTGACGCGCAGTCGGAGGTTAGTTTGGTGAGGCAGAAACCTCCCCTTTGCTTGATTTGCAATCAGACAATTGATTAGTTTAGTAAGACTATTCGGCAGAATGACGGGCAGTTTATGTTTCCGCGGCGTTATTGCTCAGTAGGCTACATCAAACTTGATGCTCACGAAACTGCAGTTTTGCGAGTACTTGCTTACAGGAAGCCAGAGACGTGCGGTGAGGTGAGGCAGTGACCCAAACTTTTCATCACAGGATTTTGTGAACCTGTTCCCACGTACTATTCCTGATTGACAATGAAAACAATTAAGACCAAGCCTTGTGGAAGCCTGATGCTGATAGAGGAGATAATAACTCCATTCACATATACGCTGCAATTCCAGACTGCAAGGATGGAAATCGGAATAATAAATTAGGAAAAATTCTCTCGGTAATTCTGTATATCGCTTAAACATTTTGTTTATCAGATTAAGAAAGAAGACTGAAAATAAACGCCCGCTTTTTGTTTGGGTGTAAAAGCGCGTATTTGAAGGAGAATACATTATATAGGCTTTTGATTAAGCATTGAACTCTGCATAAGTCGAACTGCGTTAATATATGTTGATGACATTGCTTCGGCTTCCTGGAAGCAAGTACGCGCAAATCTGCTGTTGAGCATTTCAGGTTCGATGGACTGAGCAATAACGCCGCGGAAACTTAAACTGCCCGTCATTCAACCGAATAGTCTTACTAAACTAGTTAATCGTATGATTGCTAATCAGGCAAAGGGGTGGTTTCTGCCTCACCAAACTAACCTCCACCGCACGTCACTGGTTGTTAGCGAGCAACATTTTCACTCGACACAAGTGTCCCTTTGGCATTGTGTGTGCCTTTGTTGCTCAAAATTAACCTTAAAATGACAGAAACCAGCCAAAGTCTGAAAAATGCTGAGTGTTTGTAATATTATGGCTGCAGCGAATAAAGCACCTTCACTGGAATTGCAGTCGTCAGTGCGCATTTATTCCGCCGCAGGTCTGCGAGAGTGTGCGAGTGATGTGGAACAGACAGTACTTAATTCTAACCGAGATTTGCAGTTTCTGACACTCCGTGACCTGAGCTCTGTTTTCCTGTTTGTTGCAATCGTTCATGCTAATTACCTTTAATCCCTGCATCTCCCAGCGCTGCCAGATCGTCGGAAAGCCACGCTGCGCCAGCCAATCAGGAAGCTGTTTGCTGAGAGGGCAACCAACATGGACTCTGGGGGAGGGGGGAGATCCTCATGTGGGTCGCATTATTAGTCCCTCTCTGCCATTGTTTCGCGGCACAATGGTCCGGCTCACGAGTGAGCGATCATTAATACCGGGGGCCGCGAGCGCGGCTAATTGTGCCGACAGAGTGTGAATGATGCCGGCGCAGCGATAGCAGCTCCCTTCGGAATCTTCCGGAATTTCCCCTTCCCATATCTCTGACAGAGGGAACATGTTAACTAATGGCTAATTAAAACACACAATTAATGAATGGCCATCGTGACACGATAAGAAAAGTTGAGGGAAATGGGAAATTAAAATGTGTCCTGTCATTGTCGGCCTCTGGCACAAAGGCTGGAGTCAATTCCATCTACAGGCTTTTTCTTTGTGCTGGATGAAGGCAATTTAACTGCTGACTACATCACTTTGATGTCTTTCTCGAGTTCTCATATTACCATACGACATTCCCATACTCTAAAAAAGGTGCATGGTTTGTATGTCATAACCTCACTTATACACTGTGTGCGGGCATGTTATTACACAGATGCAAACACACACATACACACATACATACGCAAACACATAGAAAAACATGATCCTGTACGCAGATGTATACAAACACGTATCATGAAGCAAAAACGCTTCAAAAATTCTGCAGGCCGCCTTCAATCTTTCAGGTGCCTATCTACAAAAAAAACTACCAAAAATTTTTTTTTGACTAACTCACATGTTTACATATGTGAATGAATCTATAGTGATGCGTGTATGTGCATTTTAAGGGATAGGATGATTGAAATGGGGTCAAAAGATTTTCATTTCAATCCATATTACAAATCATATGATGATGACAATCAATACAAAGTGATCAAATTTTTATAATACAGACAACCTCAGGAGATGTGGAGTAATGAGTGATGGTCTCATTGATTACATGGAAGATACACCGCGGAAAAGCAGGACGAAAACCGAAAATATGAGTCCAGCCACTGCAGGGAGGTACGGAAGGAAAGGTTAGGAAGGAAATACTGGTCACCTGATTTGAGGTTTGTGAAGTGTGCACATCTTCAGTAACGTATCCGTGAACCTCGCATGAGAAAGATACCTCAGTAAAATACACATTTTGAAAGCCCAAAATTTACAAAGCGGTGGCTAAGTCTTGATGGATTCACTGATGAGAAATCACTAAAATAGATGCATAACTGTGTTACAGTATTCATCACTTAAAACTTATTTTGCCCCTGAGTACTTGAAATATTTAGTAGACATTTTAAAAGACATTTTGTTATTTGTTCCATGGAATTTTCAATTTCACAAATACTGCATCTTCATTGAATAAAATAGCACGAGCTACTTATGTGATGAGTGATTCCAAACTTTTGTGCAGTAGAATTCAATTAATTTTTTTTTTTACTTTCTGGTAATTGTGAAAGGATGTTCCAAACATGATTTATTTTCATCAGCAGGTACTGTACATTCATGAGCTAAACCATTAAGTTCTAAAACCTGAGTGCCCCCAGTACCCGGGGCTGTCAATAAGCATAATAAACACAGCATGTTTCTAATAGCAACCTTGTCATGCAGCATATTCACTGAGCTGACGGTGACCATTTTTACCTCAACCAAACACAATTCAAGTATCCAGCAATCAAATAAGCATGTAGCAAAACATAAGATAAAATAATATCAATGCTCGATCGCTAGCGATTCTACTGAATTTGTGCTTTGCATACAAACGATATATTAAATGGCAGAGGAAAGTCCATAGAATCTAACAATATAAGCCATGTCATTTTAAATCGACACCACACTCAAAGAACAGCACAAACACTCCACATTCTACAGCCATGAGCAAAAACCTTTTCTTACCTTTGATATTATGTAATAAAAACTATGTTTGAGCGTAAATCTGCACAGGCTTTTGTTAACCCAATGTGTCCATGTTATATTGAAACTAGATCTTCCAGTCTCCATGCATGTTTTTTTTTTTCCGGGGTACTGCTTCAAAGGAGGTCAGGTCCTGAGCATTTCGGTTGCTTGCTATGTATTTTCCTTTCTGCAATTAGCTTATGATACCGTCAGTAAGACTTTGAAGGTGACCACTTGATTCTATGGGCTTTGACATTTCCGAGCCCTAAACCACCCTAATCACACAAATCTACCCTGTGACAGACGCACCGAGAACGCAAGGCGCTACTTCTGAGTTCATGCGCCATTACGCACATGCACTCAAAGAGCGCAACAATATAAATGCATAACTGGTTTGTTTTTGGTATTTTCGCTATAATTATCCACTAAATATTCAGAAGTTGTTTTCAAAGTAGTCTTTATGAATGCATCTGACTGAGAATCCTTGCACCATTATGCACAAGTTCTGAAAGAGCTCAGTATTACAAGCGCCAAATCGATATGCATGACATGTCTTGTTGACTCACTCTTCATATAAACAAGTAGACTCTCATGCAGAGACCTATTCAGTTCGCGTAGTTACCAAGGCAGAGCGCTCTTGGGAAATCCATGTACCAATCTTGATGAAGCGCATACTCCTTTTGAGCAGCGGTAGCATAGCTCTTGTATAAATAATTGCTGGGGTGTTTGTTCTCCGTAATTTTTTCCAGTTTTTATCTTTGTATTTTTTATTAGCTTGTTTCATTGAAAATAAATCTGCTCCAGAGGAGTAAGACTTCATTTCATTTGCATGCAATTTCTTTGAATGGGAAAATGTATACAGGAAAGGCAGCAAGAAGATGGTTGTATTTGGATGGAATGTATGCCTGTAGTGACATATAAGTGAAGTTAAATGAGTTTTACAGTTTAATACCGGAGAAATCTAAAATGGCACAGAGTGCCCAAAAAGATGCCAATTTGGAGAGGCCACCTAGACATTCCTGAACTAAACCTCTCTATTTTGCTCTGATTTACTTGATTAGAATTAACTTTGGCACAGATAATGTTGAGATTCTGTGCTGTAATTTTCGGAGGTTTCAGACTGCAACTAAATAATTTCAAAAGGAAAAGTAAAATTTTGTTAGGCAGAAACGAGATCTTTCATTTATGCTGTGTTCCATCTTCATTTACTCTGACTCTGTGATGTACACTACCGCTCAAAAGTTTGGGATCACTTGCAAATTTCTTTGTTTTCCAAAGAAAAATACATTTTCATGTACAAAACCAGTGAAGTTGGCACGTTATGTAAATCGTAGATAAAAACAGAATACAATGATTTGCAAATCCTTTTCAACTTATATTCAATTGAATACACTGCAAAGACAAGATCTTTAATGTTCAAACTGAGAAACTATATATATTTTTTGCAAATAATCATTAACTTAGAATTTAAAGGCAGCAACACATTGCAAAAAAGTTAGCACAGGGGCCTTTTTACCACTGTGTTACATCGCCTTTCCTTTTAACGACACTCGGTAAACGTTTGGGAACTGAGGAGACCAATTTTTGAAGCTTTTCAGGTGGAACTCTTTCTCATTCTTGCTTGATGTACAGCTTAAGTTGTTCAACTGTCCGGGGTCTCCTTTGTCTTATTTTACGCTTCATAATGCGCCACACATTTTCAATGGGAGACAGGTCTGGACTACAGGCAGGCCAGTCTAGTACCCGCACTCTGTTACTACGGAGCCATGCTGTTGTAACACGTGCAGAATGTGGCTTGGCACAAGCACGTGCAGAATGTGGCTTGGTCTTGCTGAAATAAACAGGGGCGTCCATGAAAAAGACGTTGCTTGGATGGCAACATATGTTGCTCCAAAACCTGTATGTACCTTTCAGCATTAATGGTGCCTTCACATATGTGTAGGTTGCCCATGCCTTGGGCATTAATACACCCCCATACCATCACAGATGCTGGCTTTTGAACTTTGCGCCTATAACAGTCTGGATGGTTCTTTTCCTCTTTGGTCCGGAAGACACGACGTCCACAGTTTCAAAAAACAATTTGAAATGTGGACTCGTCAGACCACAGAACACTTTTCCACTTTGCATCAGTCCATCTTAGATGAGCTTGGGCCCAGCGAAGCCGGCGGCGTTTCTGGGTGCTGTTGATAAATGGCTTTCGCCTTGCATTGTAGAGTTTTAACTTGCACTTGCAGATGTAGCGACGAACTGTAGTTACTGACAGTGGTTTTCTGAAGTGTTCCTGAGCCCATGTGGTGATGTCCTTTACAGACTGATGTCGGTTTTTGATGCAGTACCGCCTGAGGGATCGAAGGTCACGGGCATTCAATGTTGGTTTTCGGCCTTGTTGCTTACGTGCAGTGATTTCTCCAGATTCTCTGAACCTTTTGACAATATTACGGACCGTAGATGATGAAATCCCTAAATTTCTTGCAATAGCTCATCGAGGAATGTTGTTTTTAAACAGTTCGACAATCAGCTCACGCATTTGTTCGCTAAGTGGTGACCCTTGCCCCATCCTTGTTTGTGAATGACTGAGCATTTCAGGGAGTCTGATTTTATACCCAATCATGGCACCCACCTGTTCCCAATTAGCCCGTTCACCTGTGGGATGTTCCAAATAAGTGTTTGATGAGCATTCCTCAACTCTCTGTCTTTTTTGCCACTTGTGCCAGCTTCTTTGAAACATATTGCAGGCATCAAATTCCAAATGAGCTAATATTTGCAAAAAATTACAAAGTTTACCTGTTCGAACATTAAGTAACTTGTCTTTGCAGTGTATTCAATTGAATATTGGTTGAAAAGGATTTGCAAATCATTGTATTCTGTTTTTATTTAAGATTTACACAACGTGACAACTTCACTGGTTTTGGGTTTTGTATTTCACAAACATTTTTATCCATTTCACAAACGATTAAAATTAATCGGATTATTTTCAAAGAATGACCTACATTTTGGCATAGAGGCCTATTTTCAGCAACTGTCAGTCCTCTGCATCAATCTCCTGGTATGGCTGCTAATCCAAGTTAAGCATTTTATAAGGCTAATTGATTATTAGAAAACCCTTCTGCAAATGTGTTGCACAGCTGAAAACCGCAGAACTAATAAGGGAGCGCAAAAGGGAGCATGGCATTCTTGAGGTTGGTTTAGTACCTGAAGAGTCAGCAGTTGTTTGTTTGTTTACAGGCTCAAAATGGCCAGAAAGAAAGAACTTCCTTTAGAAGTTGCACCCTGCTGCACACAGTGCCTTGTAGCCATAGACCAATCAGAGTGCCAATTCTCACCCCAGTCCCCCACTGAAAACTCGGAACTGGACCTCTGAGCAGTCGAAGAAGTTTGCCCGGTCCAGTGAGTTGCGTTTTCTTTTACAGATACACGATGGACATTGACCATGTACTGTATGTGCGCACCATTTACCTTGAAAGAGATGGTACCAGGACGCACTGAGAGAATAAGACAAGCTATATATGGGAGGGATTGTGATGCTCTGGGAAATGTTCTGCCGGGAAACCCCGTGTCCCAGACTCCAAGTGGACATAAGATTGATGGAGCTGTTTCTACAGCATCTGCACAGTATTAAGCAGGTGGTTTCCACCGTTCTGCCTGAACAGCATACACTGTACCAGTGGACACTTACAGAGGAAGTACATCTTTCTCGCCGAGCCAGAAAAGATCTTTGACTCAACATATCAATATCTCAGACAGATGAGAGCAATAATAGGCAGTGCAAAGGAGTGGTTGAGGGCGATGATAAATTCTGCCTGTTCCGTCAACACTGCAATAATTAAGCAGCTCAGGGCTGGCATTAGCCGAGACTGACTGCTCCTCATCCTTCAAGCTCTTCTCCTGAGCGGTTCATTTCCTTCTCTGTGGCAGTGTGACTAAGCCATTTCCCAGGATGCATTGCAGGACCGGGATAGCGAAGACTACTTTTTTTCTCCCCCTTTTTGCGTATTATTTAGCACCAGTGGATCAGTAACAGATGAAAAGGTCAGGCTTATATTGATTAGCTGAATGCAGTTTTGAAGAAGTCATATCCTTTGTGATGTTTATATCCCTGATATACACTGACATACCTCATATTAAGCGTGCGGGATCATTTAACGGCACGCTGAATAGACTATAGTTATATTTCTGTGTAATTATGAGATTGTGTGCTGAAATCAGATTTTATTTCTTATAGACATTGGACATTGATCTTATTTTGTTCTTACCTGTGTGAACGCAAGAGTAAAAACTTAACGTATCAGACTCTGAACACCTCTGTATGAGGTCCCAGATCGGATTCATATTCATCCCAGGCCTTGTGGCCACACTGACTACAGTCCGATCTCAATCCGCAGAGTTTACCTTGTCACATTTCACAGCCCAGACACGTGTTTCTGTGCAGATGTGCCAACAGTAGCTGTCAATAAAGCTGAAGATGTTCCAGTAGTCCTTCTCTGATTATTGCCCTCATCCTCTGATGATGCAGAGCCATGTTCTCTCCGTGGTGAATAAGCTTATTCTGTGCTTGTGCTGCGACTGTGTTTGTTTGCACGATGGACTCTTGCACAAATATTAATTTTTTTTGTTAGCGCTTTCTCTAACAGAATATCTTTTTTTAAAAGTTGCTCACCACTGCCAAAATTTTTGATCATTTCACTGGTCATTGAACACGCCCAGAATATTCCGTTATATTAATTCACAAACAGAAACAACTGAGCTTCATGTTTTAGGCATAATAAACCATTTCACTCTACACTGAACAAAAATATAAATGCAACAGTCAATCTTTTCAATGTTTTGCAAAATTATTTCCGTGGTTAACCTCTGACGTGACCCAGGTGCATTTCAGTCGCCTTTGCCATATCATTGTCAATTTCATGCCTTGTCATTAAAGGTCTGTCAGACAGGTGGGGCCTGATAGAGGGGTCTTCAAATAAGGTGCGGTCAGCCCAGGCACATCCTGTCCTCTGGTCAATAAAAGGCCACCCTAAAAGTCCCTTTTCAGCCATTTCTTTTATGTCACAGATGAGTTGCAACCTCAGGGAGAGTGTGTCGCAAGGGGTTTAAAGGTCTATGGTTCAACATTAAGTTGCCTAAGACAGTGTTTTGAGTAATTAGGTATGACAGAAAACCACCCATAAGTGAGCCGACCACGTGTGACGACCCCCGTCCAAGACCGCAATATCCGCAATACCCCCATGACCGTCTGAGACCAGTAACTGCCACTGCAGATGAGACAGTTGGTCTCCACAATTGACACATTTCCACCCAAACCGTCAGGGAAAGCCATCTCTGTGCACGTCGTCCTCCCCATGGATTGACTCTTCACCCCTGCTGGATAAAGAATCAGCTCGACTGGGTGAACAGACATATCCGATGGCTGGTGGTACCATTGAGGACTGTTCTCATCACCGGTGAGTCACGTTTTCCAGCTTCAGAACAAATGGACAACAGCAGGTCTGGCGCAAAACAGGGGAACATTATTCTGACATCAGCATTGTTATGATCTGGTTTTCTGTTTAGTTCACATTTCCTGTCAGATTTATTTCTGTGCTTGGTTCATTTGCTATTTTGTTATTTTCATGACCACCGCCAGTTCTTTGCACTAATGTCTTCCCCTGTTATGCATTGCGTCACCTGTGCACTCCTCTGTCTGCGAGCCGTCGCATTTAGGAAGTTTTCCGGTGTTTTGTGAACTTCCTTCCCACTTCTTACTAATTAAGACTAACTCCTACTAACACTCTATGTTTTGTCCAGTTAATTTACTAATTCTTACCGATACACTAACCTTGTAAATTACTCAAAAACATTCAGTTAGCAACGTTAGTACTTTGTGAAATTACAAATCTACACAAATGGTGCACGTTAGTAAATGAGTTATTTTACTAACGTGCACCATTTGGGTAGATTTGTAATTTCACAAAGTACTAATGTTACTGACTGAATCTTTTTACTTTCCCCGCTGATCTGTAGCTCCGCCCTCTCTTCGCCATCCCGGTCCTTTCCTTAATTTCTGCAAACTCTTTACAGCAGTTTATTAATCTAATCTGCTTCTCTCGTCTCTCCCGTTAATCCACTCCGCAACTGGTGCTGTTATGTTTAGATTGTCTTGTGAATCCAGTCCGAGTCTTTGCCTTCTCCAATCAGTGACTGTCATAACGTCTTGTGTCTCCCCTCAAATGTAAAGTGTAGCTCAACTCACACACCTGTTACGCAGCCTAGATTGTTACCTACCTTGTGTATATATAGCCCCACTCGGCAGTCTGTTCCTTGTCAGAACGTTGATCTATTTCATTCAGAGCCGAGCACCGAGTGTGCTGTTATTAGTGATTCTGCGACACCCGCCAGTTTGACTTTGATTCTTGCCGGCCCCTTTGGATTTCTCTGCTCATCTGATTTCCTGGTTTTGATCTCTGCTTGTTTTTTGACTTTTGAATTTTTGCCTACTGTCTTGATTTGTAGCCCTGTGATGTCCCGGTTCTGACCCTGCCTGAATAAAGACGGTTCTGCCTTTTCCCTGGCATCTGGTCCTTTTTGAGCGTCAAAAGCATAGTGCAAAGGGTGGCATGCGGTGGTGGAGGACTACTGATTTGGGCAGGAATATCACGTAGACACTGCCCCAACTGTATTTCACTGAAGTTACCTTGAATGCAGTGCAATATCGCAATGCGATCCTGCGGCCTATCATCCCACCATTCAGACAACGTTATAGTCCAGCACGACAACTTTAGAAACCATCTTACTAGTGTTTGCACTGAGCTTCTTGAGGGTGAAAACATTTGTGTCCTTTAATGGCCTGATTACTCCCTGGATTTGTCCCCTACTAAGCATCTTCGGGATGTCCTCGAGCGACGTGTTCGTGATCAGTTCCCACTTCCGGCCAAAATCCCCCAACTCTGTGCAGCTCTTGAAGAGGAGTGGGAAAACGTCCCATAAGTCACCACTGACCGTTTGGTTCAGTCCATATGACGAAGATGTGTGGCAGTGCAGCAGGCCAAAGGCGGACATACCCAATATTGATTTGTGCAGTTGGGACAGTAGACTACATCCCCTTTATCATCTCAGCAGCCCTGAGACTTTTGTTTGTCTGTTTCAATCAGTGATTGAAATGTACTGCAGAACGGTCATACAATCTTTCAACATCCAATTAATATACAGTGAGTTTGTGAAGATGGTCATATTTCTCACACACTAAGAAGTTCAGCATTTATATTTTTGTACAGTGAAACTGAATTCATTCTTTTTTACAAACACTTGAATGTTGGTAATTTACAGCTAAAAAAAAGAAACACCTTTCAGACCAGTAGCCCAGAAAAAGTGTATTGATGTATTGAACTTTGACCTGCAACTTCATTTTCAAATTGTCAACATGTATCAAGGAGATTCATCACAGCCCGTCAAAAAGCTTGCGATCGTGAAACTTGCCCAAGAAAAAAAACGTAATTTCAAACTTTTCATGTTTGTGAGAACACACAGAACGCCGTTTTCTTGTTCACTTCACCCATTTTTTCAATAAATCCATCACAGCACCCACTACCATAGTGAAAACATTTATCGATGGAAAATCTCATCCATGGTGTGGAGACTGTTAATGGATTCAAAACTGGCCCTCCCATGTCTGCTGCTTTCAAATATAAACTGTCAATGGGGAAAATAGTCATCTCATAAAGATGCCTTACACCAGGGGTCCCCAATCTTTCCCAGAATGGGCCGGTGTGGGTGCAGGCTTTCATTGCAGCTAAGCAGTTACCCACCTGATTCTACGAATTAAGCTCATTAGCAAAGAGTCCAGGGGTTGATTAGTAGCATCAGGTGTGTAACTACTTGGTAGCAATGAAAGCCTGCACCCACACCGGCCCTTTCTGGGAAAGATTAGGGACCCCCGCCTTACACGCTAAATAAACACTTGACTTACCAGATAGAGACATTCCTTCACTCGATGTGTGAACCAAAGTTCAAGGATGGTCCTTTTCAGAGCTGATTTTCTGTATTAAAGACGTGTTCCTCCACAGACTCTGCTCAAGGTATGTTTTTGCTCAACGAGGAGCAAAGCCCCCCCAACCCATAACTAGGGGCGCAACTTCATGTAACCCAATGGTACTGCCCAAGTGTAAAGCTTTGTGCATGTTAGCATATTCTTTTTTCAGAGAATGCAGCATTCATCT
The DNA here is from genome assembly GCA_029721435.1 of Gymnothorax reevesii. Taxonomy (NCBI): domain Eukaryota; kingdom Metazoa; phylum Chordata; class Actinopteri; order Anguilliformes; family Muraenidae; genus Gymnothorax; species Gymnothorax reevesii. Next base: position 10,659,920 of record CM056590.1, on the reverse strand, counting down.
GTCAGCTGGGTTGAGATGAAGACAGTTAAAAATAGCCATCTTTATGAATCACCTTTGAGTGAGAAATCTTACTTCATCGCGGCAGATGTGTGTCCCTAGGGTGCGTCAGTGAAGTTACGTGCCATCTGCAGTATTGCTTTGACACCAGCACTAACTGCCCATACTATCCACACGTAAGGTCTGATTATAGACTACCCATCTCTTTTACTAGAGAACATCTAGCCTGTAGGACGGGCGTATCCGACCTTATCCCAAAAGGACTGGTGAGGTGCAGGCCTCCCTCTCAGCAGTTACTAACCTAGCTAAACTGATTGACCCCTAGAGTCGTTGGTTAAGGCCTTGATTAGTAGAATCAGGTGTGGAAATGGCAGGTTGGAACAAAAGTCAGCACCCAAACCAGCCCTTTCAAGGTAAGGCTGAATAACCCTGCTGTAGGTTCTCACGTCAACAATAATTTGGCACAATTGATTCCACTAATTAGCAGCTCAACAACATTTTTGCCTGTTGAATGAGGGGCTCTTTCCATAGATCTCCAGGAACGGCCTGTGGCTGACCTGCGCTATTACCAGACTGTTCAAATGACTCAAATCAGATTTTTTGCCCCATTGTAACGCACATCTCAGGGTTATGTGGACACAGAAATCCAATCTTACTCTATTACCGATCTTCAAATCAGATTTGTGCCACTTTCATACGTGGCGCTGGATCAGATACAAATCTGAAACGCGGCAAAATGACGTGAATGAAAAAGGTCAGATTGGAAACCATGGGACTTTTTTGCCTGTACACAAGCGCTGAGCGTAGATAAATGTCTAAAAAGCTAGCTGTCAAGCTCTTTTTCGTCTTTTCGACCTCATCACATACATACAACTGTTCGCCGTCCTTGATGGCGAAATCCCATCCCATACATTTGTCTCGAGCGCGTCCATTTTCTCGGTTTGAATACAGTTTTAATACCATGAGTGCTCTCACAAATGGGACGTTTTTGTTGTTGGCAATGCAGCTGACTTGTGCAAAAAAAAAAAAAACATCAATGTGCGCATGCCTGCCATTTAGGAGGGCAGATGTGTTTACATTACAGATAGATACGGGTCACTTGAAATTGTGAATGTGACCAAGATAGACAAATCTGATCTGACCAAAAAATATCAGAATTGAACTATAAGGCTTGCAGTGTGAATGTAGTGCTGGTCTGACTGAACAAGCTGAATTTCATTGAGAATATGCCTTGAAGGACATAGGTGAATACATTTTAAAAAACAACCAAATATGTGCTCACAAATCCACAAACTACACATAAAAGCACAAATTTACATGCTCACGCACACGTGGGCAAATTGGCGCAGCTCCCTGATCAGCAGATCTTCTGAATAGATTTGAATCTGTTTCTCTCGCTGCAAATCGCATTCCTGTGGCAGTATTTGCTGAGTGGCTGGTAGGAGGGGTCAGAGGTCGCCGTCGCTGTCTCTGCTCGGCCGAGTAATCTTCCCCGCCTCTCCGAGCGGCACGCGGATATTAAATCACACTTGACGTACCTGAGGCGTACCGCGACTCACTTCATCCATATTTTATCCGCGCTGAATTTAATACCGCAGCACTTTCTTGCGGTGATGTATTTATTAAACGTCCGAGGCCGAGTGGGGCACGGGGACTCGGTTGGTTCCTGAAAATAAAAAAAGAAAATTCGGGCTTGACAAGTTTATGAAGTAAGCACAATAGCCATTCATTATAGGCTCTCTGTTCGTCAGTTTGTGGCGCGGCGTCGTGACGAGTGGTACTTGGCCGGGTAAGTAGAGGAGGTGTCAGTCGAAATCTTCTCGGTGTTCTTACTTACCCCATAAGGGACCATTATTTGTACGGCGGCTGCTAGAAAACAGATTTACTGTCATCATTCAGGAAAGGCTGAATGCGTTTTTATTTATTTATTTATGGCAAAGATAGCGAGTATAAATGTTTATGGCGAGCGCAAGCGATATAATAATGCGCTGTGGCGTTCAGGTGGTATCTGTCCCTCACGGCAGAAAGTGTTTACTTCCCTGCCGTTCCGCTTTGGGAGGCTTGACGCTCTGACATGCGGTTTACAGCTGTGTAGCTTTAAATGGTGTTAAAGTCCACACTCTTGTTTCCCATACAGTGCAGGGTGACAGTATTTGTTCTGTATATAGTGAATAGAGTTCAGAGCTTGTGGATTCAGTGACCTCATATTGTGATCAGCCAGTGTGTTACTGTACTTACACACTGTGCAGCTGTCCATGCTGCGTCAAAGCAGTTGTTTCCCCACTGACCTGAAATTAACTGAGGGGTGAGAAATTATTCTTGGGATATGAAGCATGTTTAAGGACAGGTTTATGGAGAGCGAAAACAATGCTGTACCCCCGTAGAATCCTGTAAACAGGCATTTCCTTGAGGCTCTCAGTATTGAGAGCGTTGTTTCAACAGATAGATAGAAGTATTCACATGTTACAAAGCTTAGCCTTTCGTAATCTAATTTTTATGAAATGCGCGGTATAGGTATCAAAATAATTGGCACCCTTAGTTTAGCACTGAAGAACCTCTGGCTAAGATGACTGCTGCAAGTCTTCTTCTATATTTCTTATAAGGTTAGACAACATTTTTAGGGGTATTTTGACTGTTCCTCCTCATTGGACATGTGTCGTTCACTCGCCGATGTCCAGTTCCTGATCACACCATAAAGAGTTTTTGAGGAAATCTAAGTTCAGAACTGAGATGGCCGCTGCAGAATGTAGTGATTTCACAAAACCATTTCTGTAAGGATTTTGATGTGCCTTGGTGCTCATAGTCCCACTGGGACAATCAACTGACAAATTCTCGGTCTGTCAACAGAGAGACGACCAAATTTACGACCAAAGTTTACAACCATTGATCTTAAGTAACACGGCTGGGTCCCCCTCCTCGTTTGACCGAAGGTATGAAATGTATCCTGATGTGCTGAATTCATTCCTGTTTTGTTGTCTTACATGCTGACAGTGCGCTTGGCCAGAAATGTCAATAGTGGACTTCAACGTATGACCAACGCAGAAGTTCTTCCTGTCATTGGCTCTATTATATCTGTGTCGTTGAGGTAATATGGACTGATTGTTTAAATTGGGGCACCCCAAAGGTGTAACAAATTGCTGAAATTCTTGAACTCTTATCCAAGATCTCTACGGCCTCGATTAACATCTTCCTCACTGTTGCTGGAGATAAAATGCACTCGTGTCCAATTCCTGCTACATTTGCAACCATTCTGCATGTTTTACAGTGCCATTATTGTCCTTAATGTGCAAAGTGGAATGTTCAACCAATTTACAGTGAGCACCATCAATCACTGGACAGTGGCACATTTTTGTGTCGCCTGTGAAGCATAGCAGCACATAGGGATCACTTTGTCCGGCATCTGTCTGTCCGTCTGTCTGTCTGTCTGTCCGGTAGTCACACTTTCAGTTGGTAGTCACACTTTCACATAAGCTTCGCAGGCGACACGTCTTCACCTGAACTCTCTAGTTCAGGGGTGGGCAATCACGGTCCTGGAGGGCCGGTGTGTATGCAGGTTTTTATTCCTATCAATTACCCTGTCTAATTGAGTAAATTGATTGCATGCACAAATATAGATTTTCGCAATTATTCGATCAAAGGAAAATGTTTTATGAAGGGAGACAAGACTAGTCTTTGTAGTTTCATGATAATTTAAAGAAATGCACATGAAACGTCAGATTTCATAAATGGTTTGGCTAATTGAGACAATCAACTAATTAAAGACCAGACGTTGGTGTGAAAACCAGGGACAGATACGGCCCTCGCTGCCCACCTCTGCTCTTGTTGGTTATTTTAGATCTGTTGGCTGAGTCAATCACTGGATCTCAATCAACTAAGACAACTAAGGCCAAACTAAGGCAACTAAGACAACTAAGGCCAAACTAAGGCAACTAAGACAACTAAGGCAAAAAGTCCCTGAAACTAACCAGACACGCATATACCTGTAGTACAGGCCTGGCAGAGCATCAGAGCGTGGAAGATACGCAGCATGTGCCTGGTGATATCTGTGAGTGACAGACTTCAAGCAGTCGTTGCATTCAATGGACACGTGACCAAAAAAGATTGATTTATTCTATGGTAGGTTAAATTGTCTACTGTTTTTTGATGCGCCAGAAAGCGTGTGGGGGGCAGGGGTCTATTTTTAAACAGTTCAGTAAGGGGCTAATAAGATCCTTGGTTAATCGAAAAAGAATATAGACACCTTCCCATCAAAGCAACACTTCGACATCAAGATCACTGTATGCTTTCAAACTCAAAGTGCTTGAGTATATATACAATCAAAATAGATAAATGTGTCATTGTCAATTGAATTATGGTGCTCACAGTATGTACAACCCCAAACCAGAAAAAGTTGGAATGACATGTTAAATTAAAATTGGAAATAAAAGCAATTATTTGTGAATTACCATTGACCTATATGATGTTAAAAACAGCACAACAGCACATTGCTGATCCTTCTTTTAATACATACAATTAATGCTATAACGTTGGATGTCCATACTTAACCTCTGCAAAGTTTCTAAACATAAGATACAGGGGTTTTCTAGTAATCCAAGAACGTGATTTCCTCTCTGAAAAGCTTATCCCGAGATCTTCACGAGATCTGGACAAAACCGGACGTCAGGTTGTTGCGTCCAATCTGGACAGACCTGGCCAGAGCCAATCACAGCACTGGACTAGCCCACCCCGGAATTTATTCTATCAGACACAAACAAGCCCAAATTATTTAATGTGTAGATTTATCAGTATGTCTCCCAAAGCTGTTTGTACGTCTTTTTTGGATGCGAAAAAAACACAACTATTTTTTCTCCCGAAAGACGATGCCACCAGAAATCAGTGGGTAGCTTTTTTGTTTTCTGGTGGCAAACAGCTACGCTCAAAAGGAACGTTAGCTGTCTGTGCTCGGCATTTCACCGAAGACAGCTTTGTCAGTAATGGAGAATTCAAGGCTGGATATCCATCTCAGCTGCTTCTCAAACCTGGGGCAGCAGTTGCATTGATCAAGCGCTCGGAGCCACAAGCTATAAGTGACGACATAGCAGGAAATAATGTATGTGTGGCTAACGTGTTACAGGTGGCTAGCAGGACCGCTAACAGTAGTTAGCACTAACAACTGGCCTCAAACGCAGGCTTTGTAAAATAACTGAAGATAAAGCCTGGATCAATACCAGCTATCCATGACTCATAGATGCAGAAGCAGTAAGTTTTACCATTCTGTGTTGCTTTATTGCATAAGCCTACCTAACATGATAGTCTGTTGAATGTGGCTGTAGCACTGCGGCTAATGTAGCCAAGTTACTGTTGCTAATGTTCGTGTCCTAAATATGCACCAGTAAATAATATCAAGGAGACATTCAACAGAAAGTGTGTGAACATAAACCTCATTTGAAGCTGACTTTTTATACTTGTTTGTAATTTGAATGCTTAGTACAGCTGTTCACGGTAACAAACTTCCTGTCTGTAAAACCTGTATTGCAAGGTAATTTTGGTCTCTGTCTTTGTTGGGCGGTTACTAACGCATGTTATTTCACGTTCCTTGCCACTTAAAAAAAGCTCCCGGTTATCTTATATGCAGTAATTCAGATTGGAGTGTGTGTTTTACTTTGGTTACCAGCAAGGTGGTAGTTTCATCATAAAGTTACCTGACTGTAGCCGCTACAGTTGTAGCTAACCGGAGAGGTATTGTGTATGTCTGCAAAGTTGGGCTGATAAGGCTGCGGTTAGACCAGACGTAGGCTTTACGGATCTTAGGGTTTGTTTACTACTGCTGTGAAACGATCGTTTTACTTGTCCACGACCGGGGTCAGTAGGTTACTTTGCCTTGATGTGGGCTACCTCTCTGAACGCAGTGAAAACAATCGCAAAACATACTGTAACGTGTCTGGTATAACAAACGATTTCTCTGCATTGCCGTGGTGGAATTTCAACCACCTTTGAAAATTGATCTGGCAAATAAAAAACTGAAAAAAGTGGAGGTCAGATATGGATTTCCCGTTGATGTTATCGATTCGCTAGCTCCTCATAAGGAAATGGTTAACAGCTGCTTTTAGCAAAGTTTTCTCTGGATAGCCAAGTGGGTACATAGCATGACTATATATCACTACAGCAACAATCACATGCATGCAAGGCGAGACAGTACAAGCAAAACTCAAACATTTCAACTTGCCACTTATTGACATCCTGCTGTAAGCATTGCTGCAACACTTCAGTTGCTCCCTCCTCCCATTCAGGGTCGGATGCGGGATCAAAAAAGGACGGTCTTACAGCAATAGATGCTGCGAAGACCTGTCCTGAAATATCTGTCATCTTGGTTTCCTGGTTGTTGGGTTCTGCACCCTCCCCCAGAATCAAAGCAGCAAGGCAGCCAATCAGAGCAGCGCCTCATTAGCATAGCCTCCCCGCCCACTCAAAACAGCTCGTCTTTCAGGCCGGCACAGATGGGGTAGAGAAGAGGTCTCACTTAGCCTGGATGTGTGTGGGGTTTTTTTGTAACTGAATTCTTAACATGATTTTAAGCAGCAATTTTATCCTCTTCTTCCTAAAAGCAAGTCTTCAGGTGTGCAGCAGTGCAGGGTCTCTGTTGCATTTTGCGCCATATATTCTGTATTAGGTCTAGGCTGAACTGCATGCAGGCCAGTCCAGCACCCGCACCCTCTTGATTCAAGGCCATGACTTTGTAATATGCGCTGACTGCGGTTGGATTGTCTTGTTGAAATATGCATGACCGTCCCTGAAAAAGATGTCGTCTTGAAGGCAGCATCAGCATGTGTTGCTGTAAAACCTCAGTAAACTTTTCAGCATCAATGGGGTCTTCACAGAAGTGTAAGTTCCCCTCACTGCCACAACCCTGCGCCGAGACAGAGGCATAACTTTTAGACATGTTGTTGGGTGATCTCGTCCTTCTTTGGTCTGGTGCACGGTGCCCATATCCTCCAAAAAATACTTGAAAGGTTGATTTTTCAGACCACATTACATGCATCCACTCTGTCTAACTGTGTCTCACGCGGATGCCTGCAGACCTAGAGAAGTCAATGGTGCTTCTAGACACTGTAAACATTTTTTGCACAGTAAAGTTTTCACTGGAGTTTAAGTATAAAACACAGAGTTATTTTGACAAAGGTTTACCAAAGCAATTCTGACCTCATGTGGAATTATCACTCTTGGATAAATGATGGGTCTTAATGCAGTGCTGTCTGAGTGATCAATAATCTCGAGTATTCAGCTTTGGCTTCCACTGTTGCATAGGGATGAAATTACCAAAAAAAAAAAAAAGACAACTTTTTTTTTTTTTTTTCATTTTAGATGCGATGATTGTTTGAGGACCCAATAATTCCATGTTGTTTTACCTGGAAACATTTTCTTTCCCTCCGCTGCTTCTCTGCCCCTCTGCAGTTCTTAAATCCCCACTTTATTCTGTCCTCTCATCTTTACTCTTCTTCATGTGCATTTTCTCATAGCTGTTATCCCCCATCTCTTACTCATGGCAGCTTTTGCCCATTTCACCTTCTTTTCTAAATGCTTACATCATAGTGTCCATCATCATCCATTTTAAGCTCTCTCTCTCTCTCTCTCTCTCTCTCTCTCTCCATGCCTGCAGATGAAAAACTGCGGGCTAGCGGTACTCAGAGTCACATTAGCACAAAGCAGCCTTCCCAGGGCACATAATTTTTCTGTTTTAGCAGAATTCCTGGAGAGGGATTCCAGCGGTCGAGGACTTAATAGCTTCTCAGAAATTCACTCTGTGTGAATTCTGTTATTCTGAAGAGTTGTCAGCACCAGAGCCTGCCGAGCTTGGGCACCTGGTAGAGTAAAGGAAGGTGTGTCTCTCATTACCCAGAGTGCCAGCAGAAAGAGGACGCCACACGCTTTTCTTTCAATCGGAGTCTGGCATTTACCTTTGTGAGAACCATTACTAATATTACTTTTGTACAACATGTGTTAAAGCTTCAGTGTGTCACTGGGCATATACAGTCTTATCTTTTTTTCTCTCTCTCTCTCTCTCATGAACAGTCTCTCTCTCTCTCTCTCTCTGTCCCTCACACACTCACACACACACACACACACACGCGCGCCCACACACACATGCGCACGCACACTCACACTCTCGCACATGAGCCATTAATGCATGGAACATGGAATACTGAAATTTTGGCCGTCATCTCATTTGAAGCTACTGTAATCCTGTATTCTATTGATGCAATCTGATGCATTTTTACATGATTGACCCACATAATTGGTCATGGCAATATACACTACTTGTGCAAAACAAAAGCCGCACACTATGTTTTGTTGGACCACCTTTAGCTTTGATCACGGCGCACATTTGTTGCAGTATGGTTTTGACAATCTTATACAGTGTTGCAACATTTATCTCTGACCAGATATGCATTCATGTTTGGCCGTGATATTGTATTGACGAAACGTGAGTCAAACTACTCCATTCAGCCTTCTCCAGCGCATCCCAAAGACCTTCACTCGGTCAAGGTCCAGACTCTGAGGTGGCCAATTAATGTGTGAAAATGATTCCTCATGTTCGATGAACCGCTCTTTCACAATTTGAGCCCGATGAAACTTAGCATTGTCATTCAGGAATATGCCTTTGCCATTAGGGATTAAGAAGTCCATTGACGGGTCACTGGTCATTCAGTATATCCAGGCAGTCTGCTAAATTCATTTTTTTGCTTCAGAACAGTGCTGAGCTTAGACCTGACCAATTGAAGCAACCCTCATAATACTGCTTCCAGAGGCTGGTACAGTGGACACTATGCGTGACGGGTGCATCGCTTTATGGGCTTCCTTTCTTACCCCGTCGATCACTCTGGAACAGGGTAAATCTGGACTCATTAGACCACATGACCCTTTTCCACTGCTCTTAAGTCCAATCTTTATTCTCCCTTGCAAGCTGACCTTGAATCACTGACAAGTGTCTTTCTTGTGGCCGTGTAGCTGTTTAGTCCCAATCCTCCAACTTACGCTGCTTTCACACCGGAACCGAAATGAATTTTTCACACGACAGATTACATTCAAAGTCAATGCAGCTTTGACTTTGAATGTTATCTGTCGTGCGAAAAATTAGTTTCGCGTTCCGTGTGAAAGCGGCTTTATTGTTGTATTGTGCGTGTTGAAATGCTCATAATTAAGCAGTGCCACGAGTTCTACCGTTGATTGTTTTTCATCATGAGACTTCATCGAGCATTTTATTGACCTCTGACCACGATCATGACCCAATACCAGAGCTTTCAGCTGTTCTTTTTTTAGCTGTTTCCTTTGCTTGGTGCTGGCCAATGATTTTCTCCACTTGAAACCCAGTAACAAATTTTCAACGACCATGCGAAACACTTTGCAACATGGCCGTTTCAGAAATGAGAAGTTGCACATTGAATTTGTCAGGATTAACAGAATTATATTGCCAGCCTAAACATATTCAGAGCCAATGATATTGAGAATTTGCTCATTTATTTCAATTAAATAAATAGGCCTATTCGCTGCACATCGATATATATGACTGACCATCGACCCTGGGAAAGACTTTTGTGTCTGCGGTCATGTCCCAGTGTCGCAGCAGGTGTCAAAATTTACTGAAATTACGCTGCACTGTGCTCGGTGGGCTGAGTGAAGTAGGACAGATATAAAGTAACAGATATAAAGCATGACTCCCTGAGCAGAATAAATCAAACACCCAGCTCTGGAGACACAACAGACAGGGCTAACACCCACAGACATCAGAGGGAGGGAGGGGGAAAGAGAGAGAGAGAGAGAGGGAGAGAGAGAGAGAGAGAGGGAGGGAGGGAGGGAGAGAGGGAGGGAGAGAGGGAGGCAGGGAGGGAGAGAGAGAGAGAGGAGCCATGAAGGAGAAATGAAACTCTCTCGGTTCGGTGGAAGGCGAACCTGCCCACAGTCACCTTTAAGCACACAGCTGTCTCACCGAGGATACGGACGGCCATCGCTTCATTCCTCCATTTTGTCCCTCACCTTCACTTTCCTCTCCTCCCCACCCACTCCTCTCTCTCTCTCTGATCCCTCTGTCTCCCTCTGTTGTTGTAGGAAACAATCAGCAGGGGGTTGTGGGTAAAGAACTTTGCATGCTGTGACTCGCAGCTGAAACAAGGTCTGCCGGATCCGACCTCCGAGGGAGGGCCAATTGCGGCTCAGCACCACCCACCCACCCACCCACCCGCTGTCCCGAACACGTGACTCGCGCCTAAACGCTGACCAACAAACCGAGGGGAGAGAACAGCGCGATTCATCCGCACACTCTTACGCGCGCAGCGCTGGAAGTTTCTGATTCTGATGAGAATATTAGAGCATTTGAAATGTCATAAATATCGTTTGTACTCGGTAAACAGCCCCCATAGGTCAAAGTCTTGGTCATAAAATGATAAAGATGAAAATGATTTTTAAATACCTGTTTGAGTTATGTTTCAGGTGGGACTTTGGATGAGGCAGTTGTATGTTGTATATCACAGTCTTATACCGCTCGCACTGTGTAGGATGTGCACACCTGTTTACCACAGCGTTGAGTATTGTTATACCATCTCAACTGAATTTGTTTATTATCAAAGGAGGATTTAGGAGGTGGGCAGTTTTAGGGGACTTATAGTTAAGCAAACATTTTTCCAAGATACTCACTTTTATAACTTAGAATTATTTTGATGATAATTCTATCAGAAATTGCAAATTGTACATATTGCAAAAAGAGCTCTGTACAGACAAAGATCATCACAAAATGAAGAAATCTGCCAAATATGAAGCTGATTGGATTTGCAGTTGCTGAGAAATCAGTTTTCTCGTTAAAAATCTGTACTTTTAGAAAAACGTGATTTTGGTTCGGCAGTAATAATGTGATCAAAGTTTGTCAGTAATGTTCTCAGAAGGAATACATTTAGTTTTTTTGTAGCTTATAGGATTTTTTTTTACCTCTTTAAAAGTCACCAGCTTCCTAAGTAACTCCCTCTTCTTCAATCCTCCCTAGTCTTACGTGCTCGTCGAGCGTCTATTCGCTTCTTTTTTCAAGTTCTAGTGCACGTTTTTCACTCCGTTTTACACGTTTTCTGTCCATTTCGTAATGGCCTTTCATTGAGTTGTGCCCTGCCTTTATACCAAGTTTCATAAGAATGGAGGCAGTTCCTCGTTGGCCATCATTGAAAGTCACCCACACTAACAGCTGTTCCAGCCTTGAAGACAGTGTTGGTGACGAATGTTTCCTTCGGAACACGACTCCGTATTACAGACTGTTTGAAGGACCACTTCATGTTCGTACCTCAAAACTAAAAATTTGAACCAAAATTGGCATTTTGCTTAGCTATAGATCCCCTTAAATGGCCATCGATATTTTCAATGAATGAAACCTGCCAAAAATGATGTTAATATATGGTTTGCTTCATCCCAGCATGATTGCCTGCCTGTATAATTGATTTTTATCAATTTACTTTACATTCATAAATTTTAGGCCAAGGGTTAATAATTTTTGTTCATTTCTTACAAATAACTGACCAGGGAAAGCTCTAAGATGCAATATCTGTTCGACCATTTTCTCCTGGTCTGGGGGCAAGACCTCATTAGCCATGGTGTCTTGAACTAGCTGTGCTTTGACCTAGCTTAGATAATTGCCGACATTACAGGCTTGTTCTTTGTCATACTTCCCTTTGTGATGTTATCATTAACCCTTTAAGCACTAGTTCCAGCTATAGCTGCGGTAACAATAATCATAACAGCCGCTGATTGCAGCTATTGCTGAGAGGATGTTCACAGCCACAAATGCTACTCGCGGCAAAAGATGTTTTGAGGGTAGGTGTATTTCACCGTACCAATCAGATTTTAGTATTTACAGAGCCAGGTTGGGGATTGGTTGCGAGGGGCCTCGGAGTGTGCATTGTAACAATTTCTTTGAACTGCACTGTCATCCTATGAATGAATCATGACAATGTTCTTGTTTTGTGGAGTTTGACCGCGCGTTGTTTCAAAATGCTGGCATTTGAGAACTTGTCAAGTGATGGCACTGAATTTAACAATGAAAATGCTAAATATCTAGGGATGTTGTTTGCTGAAAGTGATAGCAAAAATGCAGCTTACTTTCTTGGCTTGGAGGAGCGAGAAATTCTTATCTGATTGATTCAGCACTGAAGTGTCCCACGTGTAAAATATTTTGAGCGGCGTGTTGGTATTTTATTTAAAAAATCCTTTAGCACTTAAAGGGTGAAAACAGGTGATTATTCAGGAGCCAGGAAAGCCTTAATATCTAAAATGGAAGAATCTTGGTCACCCCTCCCACAAAAAAATAAATAAATAAAAAAATTCCAATTGTGAGGGTTTTCTTGAGAATTCCTCGACAACTTCCAGTTTAAACCATCAGCACTTCCGTGCAAATACAGATATGAATGCAAATGAAGTGAACTGCTTGAAAATAATGATTTGAACGCACAACGCACACACGAAAAACACAAACGTGAACAAACACGCCAATAATCCACAGAAAACATATTTTAATTTTGTAACACAAGCATGATCAGGCGACAGAGAGACAAATAACTCACGTAGGTAAAAACCGTATCCACACAGACGCACACATTTACACAGATTACTGCACGGTTCTGATCAGCAGAGCCACTGGTGGGCTGTCAATCTGATCTCCCGTCGATTCATTATTTTTAAACTGGATGCGAGCAAAATGTACAGTTGTCTCAATTGCCGCGACAATCTATTCCGACTTCATTCAAAACACCGCTAGATTTATCAAACAAAGAACAACACAGTCAAATGAATTTATGAACAACTCAGACCAATACAGAGCAAAAAACAATGTAGCACACTGTATGTAGACCAGATAATCAGAAAATAAATTTAAAAATAAAACTGAAATGGAAAGACAAAGAAAACAATTCATGAATCAGACAACGCCGCTGATAGAGTAAAAAGAGGTGGTGAATGTCATTTCCACTGTGAACGCGAATGTGCTGTTCGGCCTCATGCTCAACACAGCTGCTCACTTTTTACCTGCTGTGGCTTGGAATTTATTTCAAATTTACATAACCTTGTTACCGTCCCCCCCCCAACATTGCAAAGTCAACGTGAGAAAAACCGCTTTTTAGAATGAGCGAAATCAAAGCCTAAGTGAGCAGCGCAGAATATGTTTTTAAAAAACAATAAGCGATTCATAGCTGCATTTGCACAAAATGCTAATGAGACACGTCCCTGTGAAACAATCAGCTCTTCATAGCGGTGACCTGATCTTCCGCAAACAAAACAGACACAGACGTTGATTGACATCGGATCGCAAGTGTGAATTTCTGCCGCACAAGTGCATGTCCTCGCAGCAGAATTGCAATCTGTTATCTGCAATGCATGAAAGGCGTCCACGAGCGTATGAAGCAGGAGAGGTCGTATAAGAGGAGGGGCTCAAACTATGCGAATTATCTCGTCAGGAGCTTCCCTCATGGACCTTATTTTTGCTTCCCTAATTACTGTCAAGTCCACTTTTGCAACTTTATGTATAGGTCACAGCTGCCGGGAGAAGAATGGAATCAGGTCAGCCTCATAAATAGCTGTCTCCACAAAAATATTTTCTATTTATTATTGTATAAAAATGTTGATTTAAAAATCCATATTTACAGAAATGACTGCGTTTATGATGCACATGCAAATTGTTTTGTTGCAAACAGGTAATAGAAATCAGCAACTTATGACCCCCTGCCTCGTATTGCGCAGGACCCCACCAGATCGACTTCAAGCACAAAATGCTGTCGGAAGCAGGAAAAATGGGCCAGTGTAAGTATGTGAGTGTCATTGACTGGGGCCAAATTTGATGATCGACTGGGTCAGAGCATCTGCAAAACTGCAGCTCCTGTGGGGTGTTCCCAGTCTGTAGTGGTCAGCACCTGCCAAAAGTGATCCAAGGAATGAAAGCAGTGAACCGGCGACAGGCTCATGGGCGGCCAAGGCTCACGGGCAGCTAAGGCTCACTGGTGCGCGTGGGGAACGAAGGCTGGCCCGTGTGGTCTGAACCAACAGAATAGCTACTGTAGCTCCGAGAGCTGATAAAGTTAATGCTGGTTCTGAACACACAGTGCATCACAGGCTGAGCAGCCGCAGACTGGTCAGGGCACTCCTGCTGAAACTCCTGTTTCGACCTGTTTCTGGAAGTGATGGAAGTTGTGTTCTCAGGGCCAGAGAGGGGAAGGACCATCTCAACTGATGTAAGCAACATGTTCAAAAGCCAGCATCTGTCATTAGTTGACTTGGCACGGGCAACTCGCACATCAATGATGTCAAAGTTGGCGCGGAGGGGTAAGCACACATTTTGACGTAACATTTCTGCCTTCAAGATGTTGTCTTTGTTAGGGACGGTCCTGCCTGTTCCAGCATTGTAACACCATGCCACACTCTGCGTGTTACAACCGCATGGCTTCGCAGTCGCAGAGTGCAGGTGCTACCTGCAGCCCAGGGCATGTGGATGGATTTCGAAGTACAAAACATGTAAATGGAGACTGCTGACTGTTAACCAACTGAAGTCCTATACTCGGCAAGAATAGGAACAAAGTCTGCTTTTGAAACTTCAAGTTAGTGATCGTAGTTCAGAAAAGACCACTGAGTGTTACTGAAATAGAGGTTATGTTGAGGTGAACAGTGGTGAACCTGCATCTATCCCAAATTCGTTGGTAGCAGACATCTCATTGAAAAAATACTTGTAATTTCAAACAACGATGTAGTTGTTTGTGCTTTTTTTTTTCAATTAAATACAGGGTGAGTGTAATGGCCGGTTGTATACGGAGGCCGAGCGCAATGACCAGAGAGAAAGTGAGCTGCACGAACAGTGTACAAAGACAGAGAATAATACAGACGAAACGCAAGTACTCCCGCTTCCAAAGGTCATATAATAGTCCGAAAAATGGAAGCAAAGCGATATAGAAAAAAGGGAGAAGAAACTCCAATAACCAGAAGATAGAAAGTCAAACAAAACCTGACTACAGATATCTTAGACTAAAGTGCTTAGCTACAGATACTCTAGCGAAGGGGGCATGCTGGACTCCGCCCCAGCTCACTCAGCCAGCTGGGTAAAGAATCCGATTGCCAAGGAATTCGATATCGTCCCGGGACGAGAGCCGCAAAGAAAAGTCCAAACCACACACACGCCTCACAAACCATGACAGTGAGAGGAATTTCTAAATTTCTGTTCGCTGTTTTAATTTACATTTTTCGCACTGTCCCGATTCTTCTGGAATTGAGGTTCTGTTTTCTGCCCTCTGTAAACTGCATGATAAATAACACTGAGAAATACGGCTTCAGCTCACGCCGGGGTGAATGTTTGATCGCCATTTATGAAGAAGCTTAATATAGAAAGTGTTCCATTGGTGGAAAAAAACTACATGCTGTACTTACAGATACAGTGAGTTCATCGTGCTACAGTGAAAAGGCTGATAGACATCCTATTACACTTGATTGTAAATGATAGGGTTTCAAATATATTTTTAGTGTTATATCAGTAAGTATTGCATGTTTTGAGAGTCCAAGTCACAAATGGCGTGAGTATTTTTTCACCTACCATACAAAGCGGAATAATATATTCCAAATAATGCACTTGAAAAATCAAGAGGGTGCATTCGTTTTCCTGATTGTGAACGCAGAAAAAATATCTAACATTTGTTAAAAAAAAAATCCCTCAACTGGTTAGTAAAAATAATTTTGATTTTTTTCCCCCTTTAAAATCATAAAATAATAAATAAAATACAAGCACCTGTGAAAGGTGTCAAGTGAATCAGAAATTAAAATCACACAGCACCTGCAGCGCTGAAGAACTGGCACTACTGCAGGCCGCCTCCCAACGAGTGAGAGAGAGTGAGAGAGAGAGAGAGATTTAAAAAACGAGAGGAAGAGAGGAAGAAGGAAGGAGGGATGTGATGATTCACATGAAGGCCTTGAGGTGCAGTATCTCGTCCAAACTTTATCCAGAAACACTTGCCGAGTTCAGCGCGCGGCACTTCGCCCACTGGAAGCTCAGGCTGGATTCCACTGTACGTGATCATGTGATCGCAGTGTGAAAGGGTGCTGGGACTTAATGATCCCTTAGTCGCAGTCTCTTTAAATAGACGAGCTTTTCCTTAGAGCGGGGAGGAGGGAGATGTGGCTGCCTGCTGCCTCTCATCCACATGTGTGCCTTCTCATGTTTTACCGCTTTGCATTGAGATTTTACAGCCACACGCATAAGGCATATAAAATAATACCAAAGTAAAATAAATCGCTCCCTTTTCCTTCCTTACACAGGCACGCACACACACACACACACACACACACACACGCACGCACACACACACATATTCCCTGACTGAGGTTTTTTCCATAGTTATGAAGCATGCCGGGGAAGGAAAGAACGTACCCACTACGTCCACCGTTGCGTGAGCAGGTTACACTCATAGTGACAAGCTGGATTTGTCTGGGAGCTTCTTCTCAAAGAATCCTTCTAAGGGCCCTGAACAGTGGCCCTGTCCCCTACATCACTCAATAAGGCCCCTGGTCCTACCTGAGACACCTGAGCTTCCCATGAAAGAGTCGACCCCAGGAGGGAATAAGTCATTTGGACCCCGTGGGACCCGTACAAGCTGGTCCCTGTCCAGCTGAACCCCTGACCCGAACCGTTGGGACCCCATATCATTCAGACAGCAGGAAATTTGGACCCTAGATCAGTTAGACTCAAGACCAGTTGGGTTAGGGTTAGGGTTAAAGTTAGGGTCTGTGGTCCAAGTAATCAGGGGTCTAACTGGTTTGCGTCTAATTGGTCTGGGGTCTTACTGGTACTGGCTCCATTCAGTTAGGGTCTAACTGGTATAGGTCCAACTGGTATGGGGTTCAAACGACCTTTACCCAACCCAAAACAGGGCAAAGTCACTAGTGATCACCACACACAGGCAGAATCTTCATTACGCGACACTGGCACAGTGATCACTAATGACAGGGAAGAAAAAATAGCTGCATTAACTATTTTTGATCATGTCTCCTACTTTTCTGGCTTTTAGGGGTAATTCCTCCACTAAAATGGCCGATTTTCACTGCAGAGGGACTTCCCTTTAAATGTCTGGAAGTGCAGGGCTCCATGCTCATAGGTGGGATTTATATTTAATACTTGCCTTGGGAAGGTTTGGACTGAAAGCTCTCATATCCGCTCCGAGTCCTGTCCCTTATTGCCCCAGGACTCCTTCTTCCTTCTCGCCCTCCCTCTTCGTCCTGCAGCTTATGTCACGAAAGCAAAGACCCGGCCTGCAGCGGGGAAAGAAAAGCCGAAGCGAGGTATTGATTTGAGTCGTCCCCATGGCAGGTCTTTTCTGGAAGGAACACAAGGTCCCCTGTTGAAGCCACTCTCTAGCACCAATACCTCAAGGCCAGATCAGGTCAAAACATCATTTGCCAAGTGGTTTTTGAGGTTTTCAGCTGAAGTTTTTTTTGCAGTACATTTGAAAGTGAAAGTTGAAGTCCTATGCGAACCACCAGTAGAGTTAAACAAAGCGCACTCTGATTTACGCAATGCATAAAATATGCCGAACCCCTAGATGACCTCTGACCCCCTCCCCTCCCACCTGTAGGGGGCACACGTGAGACTTGACCCCAGGATCATTTCTACCAAGTTACATGAAAATCCACTGAAGTACTTGGATACAGTGACCTTCTGACCTTTTTGGATCAATGACCCATAGATGACCCTTGACCCCCTCACCTGTGGGGATAACGTGTGACTTGACCCAAAGATCATTGCATCCAAGTTTCATGAAAATGCAGTGAAGTATGTGGATAGAGTGATCAATTATGTATATTGTTTACATTTTTGGTGGACGGGCAGATGTACGTACGGACAGAAAGACGTATACACATGCTGCTCACTTCATAGTCCACTTCCGAAATTCTTTCAATGCGGACAATAACATCCAGTGATTTACAGTCCAAACATTCATCTTGTCAAAGTCCAGGGATTGAAGGTGGACCCATTATATTCACAAGCTCTTGACAAGAAAATGTTTCTTACAAAAACATGTTTCAGTTCAACAGTTTAGTTTACATGAAGAAACATTCAACCTTTTACAACTTCTCAGTCCGGCAGTTTTCATCTAACCCGGGTGTTAG
Source organism: Gymnothorax reevesii (assembly GCA_029721435.1). Lineage (NCBI taxonomy): Eukaryota > Metazoa > Chordata > Actinopteri > Anguilliformes > Muraenidae > Gymnothorax > Gymnothorax reevesii. The sequence continues at coordinate 10,641,779 of CM056590.1, read as the reverse complement.
AGAAGAGGGACAGGAGGGATTTAGAGGGGTGTTGTTTTGTGATTCCCTGGGGCTTAATGAAGCACTTATTGTTTCCTACCTGGGGGGGGTCTTGCTCGAGCGTCTTGAGGCCTTTCTGATCTCGGCCATTCCTGAGCCAATCAGAGATGGTGAGAGGTGTTAGACCTGTGGCTTCAGGGGTTTCCTACGCTAACTAAGCCCTCCTGTGCCCTTAAGTGAAGCAAATTTTCCCGCAAAACAAGATCTCTCAGAGAAAAGGGAGACCAGTTGTTTGCTTTTATGATATAAAATGTTGAAATATCTCCTTTATTAATGAATGGAGATGATTGGGTCGGCATTTCTGAGGATAGTTTCCAGGATGAAGTCATTAGATGAGCAAGACAAAGGCCTGTGGTTGGCAAACATTGACCCCTTGTTGCCGAGTGACAGCTCTGCGGACTGGATAATTGAGACTGCTTGAGCTACCCTCGCCTTTGAAAGAACCAGAGCACATCAGCACTCACTTATCAAAATAACTGCGCTATTGTATATAACAATTTATGGTCAGCTGTACCACTGTAACATAAAGTAAGACTGACTGACCTGAGCAGATATTGTGTGATTGATGGCTGCAGAAAGCCGTTAGAGAGCCAGCGATCTTCGCAAACCGCCGTGGTTTCGTGGAACATGCTGACCAATCAACATCCAATGTAATATGCCATCCCTTACAGCACTGTGGCTGCGGGACTGGGCAACTTAATAAAAATAAAGGTCCATAAGTTATTACTGGATAACTTTGTGATATAGGACAACGATGCTACACTGCTGATGATCTGTGTGCATCGATTGATTCATTTTCAATAAGCCGGAGACAGAAAGGCTGAGAACTTGGAAGGGACGGGGTGCTACATTCAGAATATGATAGCTGAGTGACCTGCCTTTCGTCGTACGCACAGATATATGCGGTGGCTGTTAAAAACTGTGAGAACCAGACTCAGCCAATTCTTTACCAAGGGATTAGATATAGTTGTTCAGTCCCCTCACACTGTTTCCATCTCTCGCTGGCTCTGTACGTCCATCAGTTTGCCTCCCTCAGAGTTTCCAACCCTGTATTATTCTCACTGACCTTCTCCCCTTCAGTGTCCATTTTTCTCTCTCTTACTCTCCTTTTCTTTCTTTCTCTCCGTCTCTTTCGCTCTGCTCAGTTTCTCTCTCAGCTCAAATTAACCCCAGTTGTCTTCATAGAGGGTCTATGGATTTGACCTGAGGTTACTTTCGCTGCACAGCACTGTGCCTCAACCTCGAAGCAAAGCAAAATACGACAAGACACGGGTCAGAAACTCCCATCAAATTGCAAGCTTTGGGGGGGGTGGGGGGGGAATACATCTGTCCAAAGGTCTGAACTTTCCTCTTCATTTTGGAAACTTTTCATTCTGAATTTTGCGGTCAGCTCCAGCGCTGCTCGGGATAAAATCAACCAACGGGCACCAGTGGCTATCCACTGGCCGTTCCCAAATATAAAATGCCTTTTTTTTTCCCCCAGAGAACCTAATTTAAGTATGGAGCTGATTCCGAGACGGGAGGTTATCGATTTGCGAGGGGAAGCTAGCGGTATAGATGGGAGCAGTTGTTAGAGGTGGTGACTTTCATTGTGTTTTAATTAATACTTAAATGAGATTCCTTTAAACAGCATGATTTTTAATCAGCCCCATCAAACCACAGGGCCGATTCGCAGGCGCGGAGTCCTGCTAATTCCTTTAATTCTTGCCGATGGATGAGCTTCATTAATAGGGCAGCTAATGCTGGCCCACTTTATTGTGTGTCATTGTTACCATATGAGCTACAAGCTGCTCAACAAGTCCGCCGAGACGAGGCTCCTCGGAGGGATTGCTTCAGTGGCGTTCACTCCAGCCCGGCCCCGACTCGCCTCACTGAAGCATGCATTCGTGTAATATTGCTCTATCATTAAAAAACCTGGAGCTACCTTTAAGGGTCCTCAGGGATGATTTCTTGTCCTGTTTGAGTTTGAGGAGTCAGGACAAACCCTTCCCCACACCCACCAAATGGTGATGGGCCTGGATGCTGGAGCTGGAAGCGTTTACATGCCCTGGCTGAAATGGTTGGAGATTGATACTGAATAAGGCGCTGTGAATCGGGGGTCGGGGTGTTGAGGGTAGCAGGGTTATAGGCTTAAAGGACTCAAGATAATTGTAAGAGAGCGAGGGATGTGGGATGCAGGCCCGCAATGCCAACTACCAAAACAAGAAAAAGGCCAGTGCCTTAAATATGCAGGCCACACTAATGGGGATGGGGATGGGGGTGGGGCCAGCCAGCTGGGAGGGGCTGGGGGAGGAGGGACTAAACGTAAGAGAAATGAAGAGAGGGTCCGTGTGTTTGTGTCTATTGGGGGTGGGGGTTGGGGGAAATGGGGTGCTATTAATTTCCAACAGGCAGTATCATCCAGCTGGTGGTTCAGAATCAGATTTTGGTGTAATGAAAATGACCCAAGCTGAAGATAAATGGCTCATAAAGTGGACCATATAGATGCATTGGGGCCTCAATCTGGATGGTGACTAATCACGTTCCTGGTCCAATTCCTCTGAAGCACCATCAGCCCATACTCCACCCCCCGCCCACCAATATCCATCCCCACTGAAGCCGAAATTCCATCGTCTGACTTTTTTATGCACCGTTTTCCCTTTTAAACCCACCTCTCCTTCCCCCTCCTACCGCCGCTGACGTTGTGACGAACATGTAGGGGGGAGGGGGAGAGGGGGGGGTTATAGTTCAAGGCGCGCAGAGAATTACTGTGATTTATTTGTGATGGCGGCGTGTGCATGATGATCTCTCCGTGGGCTGATGAGGTACTGCTCCCCAGTGACGCGGAAACGCCAGCCAGTGTTCCCACCTCGCCAAAGAAATGAGCCCTCGTGCCTCTTTCCCGTTCTCATACTTTGCTTTCGCCTGCCGAAGGCATACAACGCATCTCTGATTCAAGCAGTGCATGTCTGCAAAACAGGGTTTAAAAAACAAATTGATTTGGATTCTTTACAAGGGCTCCCAGGCCCACCGGGACCAGCCAGAGGAGATGTCCCAATTACACCCAGTGAACTCTGACTTTGTCACTTGTCCTGAGTATGGGGTCAGGCTGCCTGATATCGAGGGAGGTTGCAGGGTCAGACGCAGTATGGGACAGAGCTGGAGTGCAGGTGTAAATATCCTGTATGGGCTAAGACAGCAGGGGTGACAAAACAAAGGCTCAGAATGTGGAAGTCGTTAACAGTACTTCGCTTCGATCTCCTGAATGAAATTAGCACAATTCATTAGTGAGGAGGTAATACTAATTTACCAGATCGACTGGCTCCGTTCCTGGATACTGGAAACACACGGCAGGTCTGTTACTGTCTGACCTAGTATTTTCCTCCTCTGTGACACTGTGGTTCCGGAGATTAAAAACGATGGCGATGGATGGGTGTTGGGACAAATGGATCGAAATGCTCATTCAGACATTCATATCACACAGCTCAATAGAAATGATGTTTACCTCCTCTTGAAGCACTCTTCCCAGGCCTTATTTTACAGTGACCCATGAGGTAAAATCTACAAATTTATGTCGCCAAAAAAGATATCTGCATTTTTTGAGAGCAAATCAATGTTCCAAAAAAAGAGTCTTACTACTAAACATTGTGCCCCAGTGGGAATTAGGTCTATTTAGCGAGCATATGTTGAATTATTATACCATTACACCTTACAAGTTAAATTGTGCTGTGTCACAATTTTTTTAAATATCTTGCCAATGTTTTAATCCTTATAACGCTTTGGCTCAGAGATACATAGTGTATCTCCATATTTGTCTTTTCCCAAGTCTATGGTGGGATTTGAACACCGACTGTAACACCAATTGATTTTCAATCAAACTTCGCCAGTCAACTTAAGTCTGAATCCATGCCAATCAAGGGTGAAGACATTATCTTCATGGTTTCTTAATTGATCAGTTTATGGATATAAGTGCTATACATGAGATTTTGGACATGAATACGGCAACAAAGAACGATTTGCTATTATTGCTAATAATGATGACATAAACGGAGAATGAAGTCACCGTTTACGGTGCTTTCGCTGCTTTGGCTTTTCTCTACTGTATTTTTGCTACTATGTCCAAGTCCGTTCACTACTGTAGACAAATGCAAGTTAAGAAAATAAATATTACTTAAGAATCAGCGGTAAATCTTTATAAAAACCATCCGCATTACAGCTAAGAATATATTTCGGGTTTTGACTGAATATGGATGATCAAACAAAGATCGAATTGGCAACCAACAGACTCGTGCACCTGTGTCCGTTCGCTTATCCAACTTAAGGCTTCACTTCTGCTCATGACGCCGATTAATTTACTTCAAAGAAATACTCAGCGATCTTCGATGTGATCTTTCTTTGATAATAGTGGCGAATGGACTAGGACATAGTCGCGAAAGTACAGTGTGCAGGAGTGAAAAGTCAAGGTAGTGAAACAACTGGTAACAAAAGTCACGCACATCCTGTGTGTTTGCCGTTACCCAAGCTCCTCTGTTTCTTGTTTCAGTATCCGGGCTGGCAGTGCATACATGTTACTGCATGGATGGACGGGGTAGGTGTGGCTGAAGGTATGAGATGCTGGGGCTCCTGAGCGATATCTCGTGATTTTTAGTGTTATATACTGTATATATCGCGCCATTAAGGGAAACCGCCGCCACTTTTACTGCCCATTAGCCTGTATTTTTTTTAAAGGACTTGCCAGTATCAGACAAATGATCCATGTTTCAAAGAAGGTTTGGAAGGTGTGTAAAATTAAAAAGAGAACACAATGATTTGCAAATCATTTAAACCCGATAATTTATTTAAAATAGTACAAAGACAACATATCAGATGGTGAAACTGAGAAGCTTTACTGTTTTTTGGAAAATCTGTACATTTTGGATTTGATGTCAGCAACACATTTTAAAAATGGGGCATTTTGTAATGGGGCAACAAAAACCTGGTGAAGTTGTATGATGATGAAAAATACATCTGGTGGAATATATCACAGCTAATTAGTTTAATTGATAACAGTTTGGTAACATAATTGAGTATTAAAAGAGCATCACAGAGAAGCTGAGTCTTTCAGAAGTGAAGATCTCAAGGAAAAGTCCACCCTGTGAAATACTGTGTGGGCAAACAGTTTGACAATTTTAGAATAATGTTACTCAAGGTAAAATTGCATAGAATTTGTGGATTTTATCGTCTATGGTACATAATGTCATTAAAAGATTTGGAAGAATCCAGAGTGTAAAGTTTGAAGGCCTAAAACCAATATTGAAAGGGTGTGGTCTTCAGGCCCGAAGGCCCCTCTCTGTGTGCCTGAGCTCATTTATGATCAACTGAGGTGAAGTGAAAAACTATCCTGTGGTCTGACTAATTGAAACCGATTCCTTTTAGAAATCATGGGGGCTGCTGGGTGGCTCACACGGTTAAGGCACTGCGCTGCAGTGCAGAGGTGATCACCACATCGCGGGTTCGAGCCTCGGCGTATCCACCGGCAGGGGTCGGCAGCTTTTTCAGAGTAGCGCACAATTGGCTATCGCGCTACAGGGTTACAAATTGGGAAGGGACTGCCGGATATGGGTATTCGATATCAGCTTTGTTCGTTGCTCCAGCGCCTCCTGTTGGCCAGACGGGCGCTCGTCAGGAAGACTCCGGCTTGGTTCATGTCCGGGTATCCTCCGCCCTCGCTCTGAACTTGCGAAGATTCAACCAGCGAGTGTATAAGAATCAGTGGCTGACAGGCACGTGCTTCGGAGGAGAGCCGTGAACTGTCTTCACTATCCTGAGTTGGCAGCAAGGGGTCGCATACGAGCAAGCTTTGTACATAGTTCCCCAATTGGGCATTCCAAATTCGGGTGGGATTGGAGATGCCAAATTTAAAAAAAAAAAAAAAAAAAAAAGAAATCATGGATGCTGCGTCCTCCAGGCTAAAGGGGAGAGGGAACATCCGGCCTGTTATCAGTGCACAGTTACAAAGCCAGAATCCACGATAATATGGGGGTGCAACCATGATTGCAAAGATAACTTGCACATCTGTGAAGACACCATTAATGCTGAATGATTCTTACAGGTTTTACAGCAACATATAATACCATCTGGAAATCTTTCTATTGGACAGATTTGCTTATTTTAGCCAGACAATGCCAAACACTACATTCTGCACGCACTACAACAATATGGCTCCAAAGTTAGAGTCTGGGAGCTAAACTGGCCTGCCTACAGTCCAGACCTGTTAGCCGCTGAAAATATATGGCTAATTGTGAAAGAAAAAATATGAATTGAATTGTGAAAGAAAAAATATGGCCAAAAAGTGTTGTCCAGCTGAAATCCAACATCAAGCCAGATTGAGAAAGCATTTTGCTTCCAAAACTAAAGGAGTTGTTATCATCAGTTCCAAAACGCTTGTAGAGTGTCGTTAAAAGAAGCGGTGATGCAACACAGTGGACTGAGTTTTTTGAAAGGAGTAGCAGGCATCAAATTCAAAACGAGTATATGTTTTCCCAAAAAAAAAAAAAAAAGAATTTCTCTGTTTCAATATCTGATGTTATCTTTGTAATTTTCAATTAAATTTATAGGTTAAATGATATGCAAATCATTGTTTTCTGTTCAGGCTTATTTCCTTTTACCACTAAGTAGTGCCATGACTATTTTATGATTGCAGGTAAATATTTTCAGACAGGGTATCCTATCCAAGATGAAGGGGCTGATTTGGCCCTGAACAGACGAGTTATAAACCATTTGTTTTGAGGAAAAAAATTGAAATTTGACGCCTTGACATGCCTGGACCACTGAACGCAAATTCAAAACCTTCGATATGGAGCATCATCAAGCTCATCGAGACTTCTCTGACTAATTTCGAGGTGGATGCAGTTTTTCTCCTGCTAGGAAGATTACACCAAAAGAAACATGTCATTTCCTGTTGCCAGTAGGTGGCGTTATCTGGTAAAGGTCTGACCCAATGGTCTGACCATGTGGATTACAGTTAGAATTTCTTTCCTCATGTTGAAACATCAAAATTCGCCTTGCCACCACGGGAGTGCCATTCGTTTAAAGCTCAATGTTCACAATAAAGCATCATCAAGGTTGAATACTTTTCTGACCAGATTTGAGGTGTATCGGATGAGTCAGCTGGAACGGTACATCAGAGTATAAAACCAGTCATTTCCTGTTGCCAGTATGTGGCACTATCATTACATCGCACTCAGTATTGACATGTAAATACCCTTAGTTCTAACCGAGCGTGAAGTTTGAGGATTTGCCGAACCCCTGAGGATTTGAGGATTTAACCTGTTAATTTATAACAGTTATAAACAGCTTCATATTTCATGGCGAAACACAGAAATTTGGCTCCTTGCCCCTGCCGTGTCATTTGATGGAAAAAAACACTTAATTGTGGAGGAGGATCTGATCAACTCGCCTGTAAAGTATGACTCCTGTAAAAAAATACACTGACACCGTGTCAAATTTTTTAGTTTTTATTAACAAAAAACTGGAAGCGGGATTCGTCTGTGAATAGCCCTCTTCTCCAGCGTGCCGAGGGCCATCGAACGTGTGTGTTTGCCTGTGCGAGTCGGTTCGGGCGCCGGACAGCGGTGAGATCCAGACCACGGTGAGGACGCCGAGCGAGTAAGTTGGCTTCTCGCAGGCGGTTACGGACTGTCTATGGTGTGATGCATCTGTTGTGCAGACCAACAGTCTCATCCGCTGTGCGTATCACTGATCTGAGCCGATCCCGCAGGTGAACGAGCCGGATGTAGCGATCTTGTGCTGGTGTGGTCACATGTGGCCAAAGTGGATGAGGTCAATTTGCAGTCCAGCCCATCTGTCGGAAACAAACTCTCAAACGGCCTATCGTCCGATAGCTAACATTCAGCTGCACAGCGACCTCTCTGGTGGACATCCCTGCATCCAGCATGCGAATGGCACATTCCTGCACGACGTGAGACATCTGAGGCATGATTACTTTTGACATAATTTGACATTTTGGGGTGGCCTTTTATTGTCCCCAGTATAAGAAGGGTCTGGGTACTGCTCATTCTGTCTGATCACCGTCTGGAAATGCCACACCCATGTACTGAGTGACATCACTGCATCACTGAGCAAATGCTCACTGCCAGAGAGATGGATTAAAAAATGGTCCACAAATCAAGAGAAATATCCCTATTGTTCAAGTAAAAGTCAGCATATGCTCACTTAGAGTTGTTGACTCCATGTGGCATCAATATTTTACATGAGGTGTTTATATTTTTGTTCAGTATAGATACATACAAAAAAATTTAATCACCAATTGAAAGTGGTTGACTACCTATTGGGATTAAGTCATGACACCATAAGAGTTTTTTGAGACTCTGGGATGTAAAGAGTGCCTTCAAATGTTCTTACATCTATGTGAAACGTACTTTGTTGAAATTCTGTAGGGAACACTATGGAGCCGTTCTGCCACACCCATGTGCAAGACCCATAAAATATATAATTTTTCACCCTTTTGATCTAAGTGCAGAGTTTTTGAAGTTTCTGAGCACCTTTAGGCCCTCAAACATGAGATTCATTTGGAAGAATAACATGGAGATCGCATTACAATAGGGCCATCGCACCACGCGTTGCTCGGGGCTGTTCCTTCATAAAGATAAGGAATTCTTCGTTGATAAAAAAATGTTTTATTTGGAAATATAGAATTTGTTTTTGACATCCACATTTAATTTTTGAAAAAAAAAAAACGATTTGGCATTGATGAAGAATTCTCTTTGGGAACAAAAATTTTGACTTAGGAGTGCAGATTTCTTTTGGAAAAAACGACAGGCAGTGTGATGTGGATAAGTCAAACCCAACTCATGGCCACCGCACTTTTCCTACCCTCCCTATAATTCTAGAAAGAGATGTCTGCATCTACAGAAAACATTGACCTTGCCTGTATTTTTAAATATCATTATTATTTTTGTTCCTTTATACCTAAATGTCTATCTGCAGAGAGAAGGTACCCTCATGTGTGAGTTCCAGTCAACAGCAGTAGGTCTGAGGCATTATAGCATTAGCCTGTGGTGTGCATTGTTAATTTTAGATTGGGCTGGCCAGGTTTGCAGTGTTATTACAGAACAGCTGCTGGAGACACTGGCGTTCTCCCGCGCCTTCATCACCGGCCTTACCGTGCCAGGGTTAATCTGAGAGTTTGAACTCTTCACACGACTGTTACCTGCTGTGGCTCAGAAGCCAGGTGTGCCTGTGTGTGTGTGCGCACGTGTGTGTGTGCGCGTGTGTGTGTGCCTGCGCATGCAGCTGGTGTACAGACAGATGAAAAATGCCCGTGTGCTAGTACTGCATATGCACAACAATGTATGAGTGCAAATATGCGTGTCATAATGTATGTATGTGTGAGTGTGTACGGGCATGTGCGTGTGTGCCTGTGTGTGAATTTCCTTTTTGGCATCACACTCTTTTCGTGCGAGTTTGCAAATCTTATCCAGGGTCAGACAATGCTAAACGCTCACAGATCATCCGGGAGATGCAGGAAACCTCCCGCGCTGCATCCTACAGATCACACACCGGCACCGGCTGGTACAGCCAGTCGAGAGCTTGCAGGAGACCCAGCCTGCTCTTCCTCTGAGCGACCCGGGAGAGTCTCTCAGCAGCCCTATGCATTGAGCAGGGAGCTGGCAGAGTCTGGTAACCCCTGCCTCCTGCCTCCTCTCGTTTTTTTAGCATCTTTACGAGCATCTTTCATGAGCGGCTGACCTGGCTGTGGGCACGAAGGACACGGTTAGCGACAGCAGCTTCATTTTGGCAATATCGGGGAGCCCCTGTCTTAGTGTATCAAATGGCCATTTTAACAAGCGGATTGGCGCACTCCTGATGTTTCGTTTAGAAGTTCAGTTATCTTCTTTTAATCCTTTATTTTACCCGGAAAATTTCATTGAGAACATATTTCTCTTTTTCAAAGACACCCTGGGGGAAGTTCTAGATAGGAAAGTTGCAAGCGAGGAGGGACAGAGAGAAACAGGGTTAAGGGCCTTGGTCAAGGACCCAACGGCAGAGTTCTTCCCAACTTTATCTCTCAAGATCAAGTTAGGATCCACAAACCCATCAGAGGATTGAACCAGCAACTTTTCATCCACTAGACAAGCAACCCACCACTAGGCGACCGTGCCACCCCCAGCAGATGGACAGAGCGCAGTCTGATATGTTGTGTGTCGCCTGTCTGTGTGTGTGTGTGCATGTGTATTATGTATGTTGTTCTTCAGGTATTGGTTGGGTGTGTTAGCACATGACTAATCATTTTGGTGGGGTATGTGTATTCGCAAGTGTGTGTGCGTGTGTCTGCGTGTGTGCGTGCGCGTGTGTGTATTTGTGTGTGCGTGCGCACGCGTGTATTCCTGTGTGCGCGTGTGTGTAAGTGTGTGTGCGTGCACGTGTGTGTGTGCGCGCTCGAGTGTATAAATGTGGCTGCGTGTGTGCACGCATGTGTGTGTATTTGTGTGTGCTCTCGTGCGCACGTGTGTGTGTGTGTGTGCGCGTGAGTAAGTGTGTGTGCACGTGTGTGTACGCGCGCTCGAGTGTATATTTGTGTGTGCGTGTGTCTGCGTGTGTGCGCGCACGCGTGTGTGTGTGTGTGCGCGCGTGTGTTGTGCGCGACAGTTTATATTTGTTTGTGTTTCTGTGTGCATGTCTGTCTGCGTGTGCATGCACACGTGTGTGTGTGTGTGTTTGTGTGCATGTGGGGGGGGGGGGTGGTCATGAGGCAGTATTTATGGTGAGAGTGTGTTCTGAATGGAACTACTGTTGTCAACTGTAATTTTTCTGCAAGAGGCTCGTCCCAGGACCACTCTGTGAGCTGATTTCATCTCGCTCACCTCCTCTGCGTCTCAGGCAGAGGGGGAACTGGGGCACGGGTTCTCGCTCTAAGGTTTTGACAGGAGTGTGTTTACTATTCTCCGCACCCCTGCAGTACCTCGCCCAGATCTGACTTCTAATTTCAGGAGGAGTGGGGGGGGTAAAGAACAGAGAGGTTCTCACGCTTTATATCGCTCTTCAGATGGCTGGTGTTACTGAAGACACACACACACACACACACACACACACGCACACGGTTTCTCTTCCTCAGCTGCGAACGCAAGAGGGAGACGCTGAATCAGCACTTCCTCCTGTGCGCGTTTATTCTCCTTATTCTGCCTTCACTTCCTCAAACTCTTCGTGCTCCTCTTCATCATCTCTGTACTGTAAACACAGCAGCCCCCCCCTCCTGCCCCTCCCCCCCCCCACTCTCTCTCCCTACCGCCGTCCCGAGGCAGCCGAGAAAATTAAGTTTCCTCCTCAAATTTTATTTGTCAATTTTTTTTTCCCAGGGAAATTTATGAAAAAGAGCCCGGGCATTATGGGAACATAGGCTCCACCCCCCCGCCCCGCTGAAAGGGATATCTGTGAACTGTCACCTCAGTCAGGATCAGGCCTGAAGTAAATGGTGAATGGTGTTTATTTGTGTGACCTCTGACCCGGATAATGGGCGGGAAAAACTAATCCCGCTGATCGCAGTCAGGCCGCCTCTCCCTCTCCGCCCGGGATGGCTTTTCATTGGAGGTCCCTCCGCCAGGGCCGTTTGATAAAGTCTTAAAGCACTCCGTATCCTGTTCTCTCTGTGATGTCATGTCCTGCGGTCTGCCAAAGCGCACCGTGATGGATACCCATCCCCTGTAATAACTCCACGTGTCAACTGCAGGCCACTACAGCCTAATTAAGCCATCAAGAGCAGGCAATTAATTCCCCATACAGGGATTTTGAGCAAAATCCAGAGATAATGCATCTTTTTTTCCCCTCCAAAAAATTGTTTTATGGTATTCAATATTTAAGAGAACATGATTGAATTATGAGGCATTTGCATTGACTAAGAGGCTACATTTGACTTGTAATTTAAGATTACATTATTGGCTAGGTAGCGACATTAGGCTCCACTCCCAGGTAACTTTGCTGTAAGAACGATTAGCTTATAAAAAATAGAATAAGTCTTACTTTAATGGTGATTCATGCGCCAATGTCTGTATATTTTTGTAACAATAGAAGTGCTGGTGTGAGGTCTGGGCAGGATTTATTCAGTTTGGAAAGGCTATCGTGCTAACTGCCTTATGACAATGAATTTAATATGGATGAAGTAAACTGGGAATAAATGTGGACCTCCGTGGATGTATTTTTGGCACGTTATTCATAGAAAAAATAGTATAAGGCGCAATAATTAGTATTGCATGCACTGGATGGCTGTTGTACCGGGGCTATTAAAAATGATTCCATCTAAGGTTGTATATATGTTCGGTCTTTATAATGTCAGATCACGATGGATATTGATTTTGCACAAATTAATTGATCCCGTTCAGCGCCGGTCTCGTCACATCAGGACGAACAGTTGCACGGTTACGCGGTACATGTGGATGGTCCTGCTTGCCAGCAAAGAAAGACAGGCAACAGTAAGTGACAGCGCGGCAGACCTACACCAGCTGCACTACATCAGACGCTGGCATGTGAAAACACGGCAAAAAAAACAATGTTTCAAAATGCTGAGCCAAGGCGAATGTCCCACTCTAATCATTGTTATTTCCCAGGCTCTTATATTCTTGTGCTTCAAAAAAAAAAGAAAAGGAGACAGAAACCAATGAGAAAAATGACAGAAGAAGAATGTGTAAGAGGTTAGGTAATCAGCAGTCACACATAGGCACATTATTGTTCTTCCCATATGCTTTTATTTTGTAAAAGGAGCCCAGGCTTCCCACAGATTCCTGCAGAGAGTCGAGCGGAGGGCTGGAGAGAGAGCGTGGCCGTCATCCAGCTGATGAGAGCCCTGCCAGAACCGAACCCCCCTGGACCCAGCCTGCTGTTCTACTACCAGGAGCTCTTTTTTTTCCATTGGCTAAGATCCGGGGTCAAATGTCATGCTGACTGGGATGAATCACTATGCTTTTTTTTCCCTCTTCTTCTGCGTATTTACATTTTATTGCGTGGGGGTTTTTTAAGGATATGGGAGAGCATGAATCTGTAATGAATCTATCATGAAAAAAATCCTGCATTCAAGTTCAATTGCAGTTTGAATGTGAGGGTGTGTGTGTGTGTGTGTGTGTGTGTCCCTTCGATTGTGTGAGCTTGGATGTGTGAGTGTATCCCGTCATTTGTGTGAGCTTGTATGCGTGTGTGTGTGTGTGTGCGCGTGTGTGTGTGTGTGTGTGTGTCCCTTCGATTGTGTGAGCTTGTGTGTGCATGTGTGTGTCTGTACTCGTGTCCTTGTCTGTTTATGTCAGTAGATGCCCGTGCCTGCCCTGCTGTTTGTATGTCCCTGTGTGTACGCATGTTCCCGTGTGTGTGTGTGTGTGTGTGTGTGTGAGTGTGTGTGTGCGTGTGTGTGTGTGTGTGTGTGCGCTTGTCTGTTTACATCAGTAGATGCCTGTGTGAATCATGCTGTTTGTGTGCCCTTATATGCACACTTGTTCCTGTCCGTGAGTGTTAGTGAGTGTATGTGTGTGTGTGTGTGTGTGTGCGCGTGTGCATATGTGTGTATCCCTTTGTTTATGTGAGCTTGTATGTGTGTGTGTATCCCTTCATTTGTGAGAGCTTGTGTGTGCATGTGTGTGTCTGTACTCGTGTCCTTGTCTGTTTATGTCAGTAGATGCCCGTGTCTGCCCTGCTGTTTGTATGTCCCTGTATGTACGCATGTTCCCGTGTGTGTGTGTGTGTGTGTGTGTGTGTGTTTGCATGTGAGCATGCTCTAGGGTGTTTGTGTGTCTCTGCTCGTGTACTTGCCTGTTCACGAGCCTAAAGTACATGCCCGCCCGTGTGCTTCTCGTGTTCCGGAGGGGTCCACGAGCCTCAGGTACCGCTGCTCTTGAGCGCCGAGGTCTAAAACTACATCACGAACACTTATCTGGAAAATTAAAGTCAGAGGTTCAATATAATCAATAAGGACAGAGCAAAATCGTGATCCTTTCTGACATTTCCCGAACACGTAGCGGAGATTATGAGGCATTTCTTTGGTTGCATTACACGACCATATTCTCTACAAAGAGCCCACATCAGATGATGCATATTCCAGCCGACTTGGAATTTATAGGGATTTTTTTCCCCTTAACCCTCATTACAGTTTTAATCTCTTTTCCTTCAGAAAAATTATCTGTATATCATTTATCATTTTCGTATGAATAATCTCCCCACCAGGAAAATGTAAGCAAAAACATCAATTAAAAAGCAATTTGTTCCTAAAAAAAAGAAGAAAATAGTCACATGCGCGCAGTATCAGCATGTAGGGACTGCGATACAGCGCCACAGTCCCTGGCCCCGAGCCAGATCTGAGATGTGCCGCAACCCAAGGCCCGCCCCCTGCTCCTCGTTACCCAAAACAACCCGCCCTCCCTCCCCATTCCCCAACACCCCTGGCCCTATAGCAGCAAGGCGGAGTCGGCCCATAACTGTGACCAATCGCTGCCCTCTGGTGCACCTGACTATTGCACTAAAGGGGTGCGTGTGTGTGCTGGCATGTGCGTGTGTATGTGTGCACTTATATATGTAAATGTGTGTGCCTGCATGTGCATGTTTGAGCACTTATCTGTCTATTTGTACGCTGGTGCATTTTTGTGCTATACTTACAAAAAAGTTTGGACAGTGTGAAATATGCCCACAAAAACCGAAGGAAGCCAGTTGAAAATTGTCTTTCTCCTTGATTTCATGAAAAACAGTACATATAAATATAGTGTAATGGCCGGTAGTATATACGGAGGCCAAGCGCAATGACAGACAGAAGCACGAACGCAGTACAAACACAGAGAAAAATATAGACCAAAGGCAAGTACTCGCGCTTCCGAAGGACGTATAATAGTCCGAACCATGGAAGCAAAGCGAGATAGAAAATGGGAGGAAAAACAATAAGGAGATAGAAAGTCATACAAAAACTGACGACAGATATCTTCAGCTCAAGTGCGAAGCTAAACACAGACACTGTAGCGAAGGAGGCGCGCCGGACCTCCTGCTTATATAGATTCTAAGGAAGCGCCGCCCCAGCTCAATCAACCAGCTGGGTAAAGAATTTGATGGCCGTGGAATTCGATATCGTCCCTGGACGAGAGCCGCAAAGAAGAGTCCAAACAATACGTACACGTAACAAACCATGATAAGTAGTTGTAAATTCAAAATTTATTGCCTGTAATTCTTTTAAAAAATTTGGAACAAACGCATTGTCTAACTGGGAAGGTTGAAGAAATATTAAAAAAAAAAAAAAAAACTTTGGAAAAACACATTCTCTTTGGTACATTCCTCAGTTAACCAACGAAATAGGTGACAAGGTGATGTAACCATGATTGCCTATAAAGTAAACATCCACGAAAGGCTTGGTCATGATTATAACGGATTTAGGTATTTTGCCACCTACACTCCATAATAAATACCTAAATAAATGAAAGGAGTCCCATTCTGCCTGGATGCGTTCTGCTCTGCCTGGAGTGAGGCTGCTCAGGGCATCTGATGATGATGGATGTATGCATGTCTGTTCTACGATTTTCTTGACGACCGTTCGTCTGATTGACTTCACATTTGGTGAGTATATTCCTGAGGACCCAAGGAAGGGCAGATTCTAATGTGAAGTCATGAGGCTGAGCGATTCTCGAGAAAGCGGCCGGCTGCATTACTGGAAGCTCAGCAATCTGCCCCATCTGAACAGGCATGTTTTGAATGGGCACTGCGCTATGTATTACAAGATTCATACAATGTAGAGAAATGTACTTGCGCAAAGGGCAAGGTCAAGAACCAAAAGTGAATGATCGTGATCTTCAAGCCTTCAGCCGGCACTGCCTTAAAAACCTGCTTCTATAATGAACATAACCTCATGAATACTTTGGAAAGTTGTTGTCAGCAAACAAAGTCCGTTTTAGTGTCCGCTAGTGAGAGTTAAGGCCATACTGTGCAAAACCGAAGCCTTGTATCAACAACATCCAGAAACTCTACAAATTATCGCGGGCATAAGCGCATCGATGGTCCGATAAAAACTGCAAGAGCGAATAATAGTCTGATGAGTCCACATTTCAAATTATTTTTTTGAAATGATGGATGCTGTGATCCCTGGGCCTAAATCATCCGCAAATTCAAGTAAAGACCTTACTTCACAAAACCAAATTATGAATACACAGCCAGTGGACTTCACTGAGGATGTGCAGGTTACTGAATCACCTGGAAGAAAACAGCAGAATAAGAACCATGAGCATCTCTGCGCTGCACAATACATAAACTCCTGAACTAGTCATGTCTACCTCCCTAAAAAATCAGTAAAAGTTGTGTTCTGACTTGGATATCTTATAACCAAGCAATGGCAGCCACCAACAAAAGCCAGCTGCTGTCATGATGTGGGGATGTGATCATGCACATGGGTATCCTGTGCGTTTGTGAGGGCACAATTAATGGTGCATTCATATTTTTATGTTGCCATTGAGACAATGTTTTTCTCTGAAACATCTCTGCTTCTCCACGAGGCAATGCCAAGCCTCATTCAGCATGTGTAAAAACAGCTTGGCTTCATAGACAAAAACGTGTGGGTGTTAGAATGTCATGCCTTCTGTCCAGACCTGTCTGCCATTGGAAAACGTGTGGTGCATTATGAAGCGCAAGATATGGCAGCAGAGACCCCTGACTGTTGAGCAGCTTTAATATTATATCAAGCAAGACTGAGAAAAAAATTCTGCTTTCAAAACTGCAACACTTGGTATCGCTGGTTCCAAAATGGCTGCTGAGTGTTGGTGAAATGGAAGGTGAGGCAGCACGGCGCGAAGCGTACCCTCGTCCCAACCTTTCTGGAATGTGTTCCAGGCATCACATATAGAATACCTCTATATTGACTAAAACATTTAAGTTCATGAGTTGAAACATTAATTATCTTGTCTGAGTTCTGACTTCTATAAAGGTCCAAAAACTCTTTGTAAATCATTGATTTGTTTTGCTTTAACAGTTACACTCTGTCCAAACATTTTCGGAGTTGGGGTTGTACATGTGTATGTATGTATGTTATATAAATGTATATGTTTGTGTGTATGTGTGTGTGTGTGTGTGTTGTCCAATATGCTAATGCTTCTATTTGTGTAAAGTATGTAATGGCAATAAACTGGTATATGTGCATGTGCAATGCCTGCATGCGTGTATGTGTGTGTCCACTTGCATTCCTGTGTGTGTGTGTGTGTGTGTGAGTGCGCTACTGTGTAAATACTTTGTATTTATTGCGTGTGTTTGTGTGGGGGGAGGGGGGGGAGCTGCAGTGTTGGGCAGGACCTGATCATCCATGTTATGTCAATAACTTTCCTACACCAGGGCTGTGTAAATTGATCTTTTAGTGTTTCTCAGGGTGACAGTGCCGGTAGCAGCCCAGATAAATCTCTGCTCCCCTGTGGCTCCGCTCATCGATCGCTGGGGCCCAGAGAAGAGCAGAAGACCCCCGGCCCAGGAGCAGAGCACGGCGAGCCAGCCAGGAGTGGGTTCAGAGGCGGGCTACAAGGGGATTAACGTAACTCCCCTCCAGTTTCCCCCCCTCTGCCATTCTCTCATCCCCTCCTCTCTCTCTCTCTCTCTCTCTCTCTCTCTGTTTGTCGAAACTCGAAAGAGAAGAAATAATTGGAGGAAAGACGCATGCGTGTTTCAAGTTATAGGAGCGTGCAACCTCCCTCTTAATTCAGATAAATGTGTTTTAATATCATAACATTACAAATTACCAAAGAAGTTTTAAATATTCAAATAGCTGAAAATATTAGAATCAATCAACAAATGAAAACAAACAAAAAACAAAAAAAAGAAGGTGTAATTACAAATACTCATGGAAAATAATAATAAAATACACTTTAAAATATCTATATATGGATTGTAAATGATCTTTAGAGTGCCAGACTGAATAAAGTGGGGGACTCAGTGAGGATGGATATACTATAAGCTAAAGGTTTCTGTGTCAGTTTGAATAAAGGAGTGAAGCATATGAGAATGCGTGTGTCACGCTGCGATCACGTATGGATCATGGTATATTACAGCCCATACACCCATCCTACTCAGTCGCAAGTACATCACTGAACTTTTTATGCTGCCTTGCTGGCTGTGTCATTGTTAGCCCGCGGGAAATTTGCTCGACAGTGTCTTGTTAGAAAACAAAACCAAACGTAGGCACCGTTATTTACACGACTGAAAGCTTGTTGAAAGGTTAGAGAGTTTTCCAAGTACAGTTACATGACATTAAATACGTACATGTCGTCGGCCGAGGATTAACTTGGTCTATCTGCCATTTTTTGTGTTTTCAAGGAAATTGCGATTAAAGATTTGGTGTTAAAAATATCCCCTTTGGGTCTTTCCAAATTAAAAGATTTTTTGCCCTAAACAATTAGAATACGACGAGACTAAACTGGGCTAATTTACATACCCCTTTTCGTCTGGCAACATTGAATTCTGGGTACCAAATTTTGTAGATAGACCATTGTAACTTTAGAATTAATAAAATTCTAGTGTTACTTTGGTCTATCTGCAAATTACAGGTTTTGAAAAATATGGAAATGAATTAACAGTCTCTTAAAACCGCATTTTAAGGAAACCCCAATGTTTATTAACTAATAATACTTATAAAACAACTTTTAAACACTGACACAGTAAAAAAGGAATACAAGATTAACACTTTTTAGGCCTTTTTCAACATGACCTATTAATGAGGGAGAAACATTCACATGTGAATGATGTCACATCAAGGAAATATAAACACTATAACTGTGAACAACTTAAGTATATAAACAATGTCATTTTTTGACTCTGCCATTTTCTCCGATTGATCGAAGCCTTTGGGTCATTGTTCTTTACTTTGATCTGCATTGAAAAGGTAACCTTGAACTCAATTTATATGATTAACTTAACAAAACATTATTTTTTAAGCAACTTCTCAAAGCACTCACCTAGACGAGGAAATGCAGCAATTTCAACTCTGCTTCATTACATTTCTTCTTGGCAGCCAAATTGTCTCTGAGGCCTGAGATCACCTGATGCGATCCCTCTAATATTATTGGTTAATTGCAGATAGACCTACTTAAAACCTAGTGAAGCGGCAAATGTGAAAATGGACCCTTCTATTATTGACCTTTGACATAAACTGAGTGCATATCTAAGCAGGGTCATAACCTAAAATAGACCTTGTTAAAAATTATTATGACAGAATATCTCAAATATTCACAAAAATGCAGACAGACCAATTTAGATACGCCTTCCTCATCTATGGCAGTAACTACATTGCTTGGCTCCCATACCGATGTCCGGTACTCCTGCCAGACTTGTGTCGACTGCTAACTATAAACTAGCTCGGTAACTAATACATAGAGTATGTTTTAGTGCCTCATACAACCTTTCTTCAAAATCCCTGATAATCCTTCAAAATAAAATAAATAGCGAGATTCTGATTGTAAATGCACTCCCTGCTATCATGCATTTTAACATTAGTTCGAACTACCTCGATAGATAGCTAGCTAACTAGCTAAGTGACCTGTTACTCAGTAAATCTCAATTTACTTGCTAGGTAGCCAGCTAGCTAACCATTTTAACAAATAAAAAAATCATAGCTTTGCTGCTAACAGTAGATAGCAGTATTCTCTGAGTGAAGGGATTTTTTGTGATGTACATTTTTTCCGCCACCTAAATTACAGCGACCTGTCATACAATCTTGCAAAAGCAACATGCTAGCTAGCTAGTGATCTGGCTTTACTTATTAGCAACTGCCTCGCTGCAAACAATTGATGGTGCTTTGTTCAGAGCAGAGACAATTCTACTGCTATTTTATTTAGACATTCAAAATCACATGGGTTACATTCAGGTGTACCAGGACCAAGCAACATGATGCATGCGTGATGCTAATGTTATTTCTCTTCTCGATGGTTGCATTCCAGCGCCAAATATAATTCCTGGAAATAAGCCAATGGGCGAATTCCTCCCTTAGAGTCGCTGTCAATTACATCTGTCAATCATGACTTTACACCCCCTTTTTATCTTATCCAATAACTAATTTAAAGGACACTCATCAGAAAAAATGAACACTTGAACATTCATCAGCATGGTTAGAAATCCTTTGAATGATAGAAGTCATCTTCAGAAAACAATTGTTTGGCAGGTACTTAAATTTTTTGTACGGTACATGTCCCATCCTCATGTAAGGAGGGGGCAGGGTTACAACCTGTCCAGCAGCCAGCCACTAGATGGCGCTCAAGATATTTTGGCCTCAGTTGAGAGTAGCTGTTAGGTTGCCCATATTTGTATACAGTGCCTGTAACATTGGGTGATGGCACAATAGTGAAATCTGCTCCAGAAA
Source organism: Gymnothorax reevesii (assembly GCA_029721435.1). Classification (NCBI taxonomy): domain Eukaryota; kingdom Metazoa; phylum Chordata; class Actinopteri; order Anguilliformes; family Muraenidae; genus Gymnothorax; species Gymnothorax reevesii. Next base: position 10,621,420 of record CM056590.1, on the reverse strand, counting down.
AAAAAATTTTGTAGACGGCAAGAGAAGAAGATCTTGCCATTAAAATTTGCATTATATTGCTTTTTTTGTCCTTGTATTCAATTGACTTAAATAGTGGACGTGACATTAAACAACACCACAATATATAAACAATCAATTATTTTCCCCAATGTAGATAGAGTTAGAACATCATGCTTTTCCGGTCCAAACTGAGAGTGGACTATGTTTTAAATCAAGCACAGAGTCACATCATCATTGCAAGGTATTGTTTATTTGCATTTGTTTTATTTCATTTTTTTCTCTCAATTCCCTCCAAAAATTTGTGTTTCGCCATCTACCATGAGCAGCGTGAGCACCGCACAAAGGATGCAAACCGAGAGAGCGCCAGACTGAATCAACGGTTGGCGAGTATGGGAGTGTGTGCTGTATTGCAATTCAACTTTAATTTGATTCATTTTTGTAGGGCGTTTTACAGATGGGCTGACACAAAGATAGTTTACTGAGTAACGGTAGGACGGATGCCCGGTAAAAGTCTCTAAATAAACTGTTTGCGGGATGTCAGGACGCAGGGGAGTTTGTGGCTCTAGCGCAGACAGAAGAAAGACGTGGCCAACTGCAGCAGGTCTGTTGGGCATAACAGGCTCTGGTGTGAGGAGTAGATGTTCAGTTATTGCACACAGTAAATAAACTGCAGGGAGACTGTATGCATTGAGCAAAAGGGGAGAAGAAACAAATGATTCACCTGCAAGTGGTAAGTGAACGATAAACTCAGTCACATGCGGCTGAGTTGTGGAGTTAACAAACTCTGCTCTGTACCTCTGGAAACTCCTGGTGAGCTGCTGAGTGTGTCACTGCTGCAGGCTGCATCATTTAAAAATCCCCTCCATGGTGGGACGTGAATAATGGCACCAATTGCTTCTCTCTCTCTCTCTCTCTCTCCCTCGCTCTTTTGCTGTCTCTGTCTTGCTCTTTCTCTCAGGTGGTTTGAAAAAGCGAAGCCCGTTTTGCTTTCAGTCTTTCTTCAAGGAGAAAAGAGAGCAAAGCAGCCATTGTTTTATCAGTATTTTTAAGAGTATGTTTCAACTGACCGGAAATTTATGGAGAAACGAGCGTCCATGTGTTTCTGTAAGGCAGTAGATCTGCCACACGGACCTTGTGCCCAAATGAGCACTCTGGCACTTCTTGTGAATCAGGCTAACAAGTGTAAGGGAGACACATGGAAAGTTTTCCTCCGTTATTTTTTTTTTTTTCAGACTTCAAAATATGGTATTGGCGCAGCTGACCATGCTTTTTCCCGAACACCCCTTCAAGACTCGACAGGCTCGGGAGAAAAGCTATAAACGCATATGGATGAGCAAAGCGTTTGCCACTTGGCAAAGCCTGCAAAAGACCTGCCTTTATGCCACTGATTCACCATTTGAGAGGCATATCTCACTATTTTAAGTAAGCTTTCCTCACTGAACTGCACGTGCCCAGCTGGTGACACCGCACCTTTAACAAGCAAATCTATGCGCTGGGGACAACATTTTGGGAAGGAGTTCTATTTTCTGAACCTCAATAGTTTCTCTCTGCCATGTGCACTGCTGTATACATACAGCCCTCATTCATCATCGTTTTTTAATGCATTGACCCCCCCCCCTCTTTTAAAATACATCCCAGTCAATTCATCCACATCCCACCATCCCATCATAGCCTCGCCACAGCCCCATCAGTCCAGCCCGAAATTTCCTCAGTGACAGCAGACTTTGGTGAGTGCCGTTCACAACCTTACACTTAATTCCCAGAGTTTTAATTAGCAGCTGCTTGGGTCCCCGTGAGGGGCGCTTCGGTAAATATTACATCACCGTTCTCCCCGAGCTGCAGATCTGCACAGGACTCTGGGAACTCCGGCCTCCTTTCAAACTCTTCAGCCCCAATTTAATGAGGGAACAATGGGGAACACGGCCCCCAGTCAGAGGGGGGAGCGGGGAGAGTCCACAAAAGGGGTCGGGGGGTCTTAAACCCCCAAACAACGGGCATAAATCTGATGCGGGATAGTGGAGGGGGAAGGGGGGGGGGGGTGACAAAGAAAGAAGTGGGGAAAAATGGCAGTAAGTCATGAAAGGCTCCGTGACTCCCTCACCCCACCCCTCCACACCCCCACCCCCAGCATCTCAGGTGGGGGAGCGGGGAGATATGGGGGCGTTGAAGCCACCCAAGCACTGGAGGTCAGGCGGGGGGGGGGAAGTGTCGGGAGCGATGTCACCAAGGAGAGCGGTGGCAAGAGGTCAGGAGTGGAGCTTCTGTGGCGACGTCCTACGAGAACAAAACAAAAAGACTTAAGAAGAGGAAAACCAGAAGTTGCACCCTGAATGCAAGTCTTCCTCAAAGTCCATATTATTCCTACTCACTTATTATTATTATAATAATAATACAATTAATAATTGTTATTATTATTACTTTTTTCCTTACATGTAATTGGGACTTTTCTCATCAAGTTTCCGTGCTACTTATTCATAATTACATATCAAATTCTTTATTAAGAACACTTTAGCAGTGTGCTAATGACACCCCGTAAAGCTCTAGCAACCCAGGAGCAACAACTAGTCACTTCAAGTGGTCTTCACTACCGCTAGGCACAACTTAAGAGTGCTCTTCAGAAAGCAATAGTTATCCTGTAGCACCCCAGCGGCCATCATGTATGATGACAGCAGCATCCAGGAGACTGCACAGAAGGACCCTAAGTGCTAAACAGCAGAAATTAGGAAACTCCTTGCGTATGAAAACAATAAAGGCAAAGCCAACAACTGTCTGTACCATAGAGACTGTCTTGTAATGTCATTTATGCAAAACTTGAAATTCATGGTCTTTAAGTTTAGCGCAATTATGCTAACAGTTTCTTTAAAAAAATTATTTATTTTTATTATATTTATGATTATGATTGCTTCAGTTACCAGAGCACAAGAAAACATTCCTTCTAGTCATTCAGCAGCCCAATACTCCAGATTACTGATGTCTGCGCGGCCACAATGGATTTGAACTTAATTGATCATATGTACTTGAAAAATAGATTTAAAAGAGTACCGTTTTTACAGTTTTCACATTATTTGTGGCATAAAATACGATCATTTACTCACCCATATAACTTTTGTGTTACTAGAAGTCCTTCAGAAGATATTTAGATCCAAAGAGAGCCGCGTATATCCGTAAAATGCTGCATTATCTGTCGGAAAACTCATTCATTTCACCAGCGACGGTAGGCTGCTTTACGTGCTGGTAAAACATCACGGTTCGTGTTTGCCTTTTTCCAAGTTGTTGCAATAAAATGACCAGTTGGACAACGTTTAGCTTCCGTAGGCTACCTTTATGCAATTTGGAATTGCTAAAGCTGTGGCTAGTTGCGCTGAAAATAGACCCGAATACTCTGGCGTGCGGATCTTCAGGTTTGCAGTGCTCACTTGGAAGGATTTTTTTCCCGCAAGGCCACAAAAAGAGGGCCAGAAAGTGCAGCGCCTGAATCTGAGGAAGAACGCCATCCCGATGGTGCGCGCGAGCACAACAGACACAATGGAGGTAATGCATTTGGGTAATGATGTTATTAGGCAATACAGTAACCTGTGCACATAGATTCAGAGGTTCGTAGGTCAAGCTACAGACGCCAGATGACGATAACAGGCAACCCTGGACTCAAAAGGGGAACAACACTAGCGAATTATAACAAAATATTGGTGAAATGAATGAGTTTTGCAACAGATAATGCGTTCACTCCCATTACACGGATATACGCAGCTCACTTTGGATCTAAATATCTTGTGAAGGACTTCTAGTGACACAAAAGTTATATGGGTGAGTAAATGATTGTATTTTATGCCAAAAATAATGTCAAAGCTGAAAAACGGTACTTCTTTAAAGGAGCAGTGTCAAGATAAGGATTTCAATAATGTGAGCTGGTTTGCCAACTGCCAATAATAATAAGAGAAGATGAAGATATTTTTCTTCTTCTTTGATTATTGGAGAGGCAACCCATCTTACATTCTTCATATTCTTCGGCTAACGCGCTACAATATTACTTTGAATCCTCGAATTTCCATGGAAAACTCCTTAATGTAATGAGCATACTGCCTGAGTAACTAAAATATATTGAATACAATGTAAAATGAAGACGGATTAGCAAGGATGGAATCAGATTCTGACTTGCAGGCGAGCAGATTCACTTCCTTAGGATGTAAGTTCTGAGCATGCGCAGTAATCATGACACAGCTCTTTTAAGGCTTTAAGAGTTTTGACAAAAAATATTTTATGAAATATGTGGACATCACGCATGCCCTACCATTCCTTCCACCTACTTTAGGGGCTCATCAATTCGTAGTTCAAACTTGACAGTAGTAAGGTAGATCGATTTCATTTCGGAATAATTTTAAGAAGAAGAAAGCAGATGTTTTCCTTCGCATCTAACAGAATGAAGGCTTCTAAAGACTTTACTACAGCTAAAGAAAGAGGAGTGTAATGTGAATATAGGCCACTAGATGGCAGTATTTACCTTTTTTTTGTTAAGCTCAGACTGGAGTCATGTTTAGACATGTTTCCAGACATGTCTGGGACAAGTCCCCGAAAATTAAAAAAAAGAGGTCTAAATGTGGGTGGGGTCTGCAAAAGAGTATATAAGGAAAAGAATTGAGACAGTAGGAGTAGGAGAAATTGCAAGAAGAAGGATACGTGTGACCAGACCTGTCATTTCTGTTCAAGACCTGTGTAGTTTCTTTTGTGGATTTCTTTGCCTGTGTTTGAGCATTTTCTTCATCCAGGACATCACCAAGCCACCCCACCAAGAAGGGACTGTAATTATTTCTGTTTTTTTCTTATTTATCAATCTTGGTCTTTAGTTGTAGGTTGTTATTAGTCTTTGTCTTTGTTAAAAATTAAATGTGTTTTAGTTGTTAAAACTGTGTTTGTCATCCCTTGCTGTTGCTGTTGTGTTATAAATGTAATAACAAATTGGGGCCATAACAAATTGGGGGCTCGTCCGGGAGAGACCATTGTGTGAGTAATTTATTGAAAATCTAACATTCCAAATTGTGAAATTGTTTTTGTGAATTTTCCTAGATATATATTGACAACAGCAATGGATGATTTCTTGGCATCACCAACCGTAGGGGTTTTGAAGTCTTTTAAAAAGACAGAACTGCTAGAAATTTGCAGACAGTTGGAGTTGACAGAGGTAAAACCAGCCATGCGAAAAGCAAGACTGGCTAGAGAGATAGTTGAATATTACATTGATGAAAATGTGTTTGCACCAGGAGATCTGGAACAGTTTCCAGTGGAAAATCCAAATATAGAAATGGAACTTAAATTAAAAATGCTAGAGATTGAAAGGGAGGAAAGAGAAAAAGAAAGGGAATTTGAGAGGGAAGAAAAAGAAAAACAAAGGCAGTTTGAGTTAGAAAAATTAGCAAGAGAAGAAAAACAAAGAGAATTTGAGTTAGAAAAATTTGCAAGACAGAGAGATTTTGAATTAGAGAAATTCGATAGAGAAGAAAGACTCCAAATGGAGCAACTAAAAATAAAAATTCAAACTGAAAATAAATTTCGGGCTAGCCAGGAGGTAAAACTGGTGCCTCCATTTTCGGAAAAGGATGTTGACAACTATTTCCAGTGTTTTGAAAAGGTAGCAAAGAGTTGCCAGTGGCCAAAGGAACACTGGCCTCTGATGTTGCAAACTGTCCTCAAGGGTAAAGCTCAACAAGCCTATTCGGCTTTGTCTGCAGATGATTCCTCTGATTATGAGGTTGTCAAAAAGGTTATTTTGAGAGCTTATGAGTTGGTTCCAGAGGCTTACCGACAGAAATTCAGAGGTCTGAAGAAATCTGAAAATCAGACTTATGTTGAATTTGCTAATGAAAAGCAGGTTTGCTTTGAGCGCTGGTGTACTTCTATGGAGGTCAAGGATGATTTCAACTCACTAAAAGAGATGGTGTTAGTTGAAGAATTCAAGAACTGTGTTAAGGATGATGTTAAGACCTACCTTAATGAGAAGCAAGCACTGAACTTGCAATCAGCTGCCAAATTTGCAGATGAATATGTTCTCACACATAAGTCCAAATTTCAGTCTAGCAGTAACAATAAATGGTCCCAATTTCAGAAAAAGGGTTACGGTGATACCCAAGATTCCTCACCCAAAGACAAAGACAAATCTGGTGATGGTGCTCAGAAATCCAGTAACAGGTCTGATCAAAGTGTGAAAGCTGACAGTGACAGAAGTGGTCTAGTTTGCAGTTATTGCAAGAAATCTGGTCATGTTACAACTAACTGTTGGTTCCTTAAAGCTAAGAAAGAAAAAGAAAAGGATACCAAACCAAATGCCTTTGTGAAAACAAGGTTAGAAACCCCTGTAGTGGATAACCAATCTGCTAAATTGCCTGCTTCTTGTGGGGCTAAAAAGCCTAATACAGCTGACTTTGTGAGGGAGGAATTTCTTCCATTTGTGTCAGAGGGATTTGTGGCTCTGAATGAGCATACTACTCCTGTCCCCATATATATCCTAAGGGATACCGGAGCTTCTCAGTCACTTTTGTTGATGGACTCCTTGGAGTTACGTGATGAGACCGCTTCAGGGGATTTCATACTTGTACAAGGTATTGAAGGGAGGACTGTATCTGTACCCCTGCGCTCTATATTCTTGAAGTCAGATTTAGTTACAGGACAGGTAAAGGTGGGACTTATGTCAAGTCTACCTATAAAGGGTGTTTCTCTGTTGCTAGGCAATGACCTGGCTGGGGGCAAAGTAGTTCCCCCTGTACATCTTACTTCACAGCCGAGCACTGAAAATGGGGATGAGGACCCATCTCTGTATCCTTCTTGCGCAGTGACTCGTGCTATGGCCAAGAAGGCTAAAGAAGATGATGTTGTGGTGCCGTCCAGTACATTGAATAGTCAGGACTCAGGTGGTTCGCCTCATGACTCTGATTGGCCTACTATGGTTTCTCCGTTTGAGGACTTATCAGATACTTTTATCAGTTCTCTATTCAGCCAGCCGGATGGGTCTGGTGATTCTGATGTGTCTGGAGACTTGTCTCTGTCCAGAGAGCGGTTGATTGAGGAGCAATCTAATGATCCTGAAATTTGTGTACTAAAGAGGAGAGCCCTTCCTGATAAAGAAATAGATGCAGTTCCAGTTGGGTATTATCTCAAGGATGGTGTGTTGATGCGGAAGTGGCGCCCTCCTGATATCCCTGCCAATGCAGATTGGGCAGTGGTCAGGCAAATTGTTGTTCCGAAGGTCTATAGGAATGAGATCTTAACAATGGCTCATAGTTTACCTTTAGGACGTCATCTTGGTGTTAACAAGACTGTTGATAAGATCATGAAACACTTCTTTTGGCCTGGGCTTCGGAAAGACGTTTCCAACTTTTGCAAAACCTGTCACACTTGTCAGGTAGTTGGAAAACACCAGTTAGACCCACCTGTAGCTCCATTGCAGCCTATCCCAGCATTTGGGGAGCCATTCTCTAGGGTCATTGTTGATTGCGTTGGTCCATTACCCAAGACTAGATCTGGAAATCAGTACTTGTTGACAATCATGTGTGCATCTACCAGATTCCCTGAAGCCATACCTCTACGTAACATCAAGGCAGCTGCAATCTCGAAGGCTTTGATAAAGTTCTTCACGTTGTTTGGCCTTCCCAGGGAAATTCAGTCAGACCAGGGTAGCAATTTCACTTCAGGATTGTTTCAGCAGGTTGTGTATGAACTAGGTGCAAAGCAGATTCTTTCTAGTGCCTATCATCCAGAAAGTCAGGGTGCCTTAGAGCGGTTTCATTCCACTCTCAAGACAATGATGAGGACTTATTGTTATGACCATGAGAAAGACTGGGATGAAGGGGTTCATTTGCTGTTGTTTGCAGCTAGAGAAGCAGTGCAGGAGTCTACTGGATTCAGTCCATTTGAGCTAGTGTTTGGTCATGAAGTGAGAGGACCTTTGCTATTATTGAGTGAGCAATGGCAAGAGAAAGAGCCGCATATCAGTCTGTTAGACTATGTTGGCAAGTTCAAGGAAAGATTGCGTGCAGCTTGTGACCTTGCCAAAGAGAACTTGAAATCAAGTCAGGGAAAAATGAAAACTTGGTATGATCATAAGGCTAGAAGCCGTGAGTTTAAACCAGGAGACAAGGTCCTTGTGTTGTTTCCCTTGCAGTCCAATCCATTGCAGGCTAGATTTCATGGTCCTTATGAAATTCTGACAAAACTCAATGATCTCAATTACATTGTGAAGACTCCAGATAGGAGAAAACCAAAACAATTGTGTCATATTAACATGCTAAAGCCTTATCATGACAGAAATGCTAGGGTTGCAGCTGTCACTTCAGATTCTCCAATGGTCGAAACGTGTGAAGATGAGGGGGAGTTTCAAGATGATGAACCAAGAATTAAAGCTGAAGTTCTTTCATGTAAATTGTCAAACACTGAAGTGTTGCAAAATCTTGATGTAAAACTCCAGCACTTAGAACCCTCACAGAGAGATCAGTTTGAAAGGTTGATCAAGAAATATGAGGATTTGTTTCCTGATGTTCCAAAGAGAGTTTCTATAGCCTCTCATGATGTAGATGTTGGTGATGCCAAACCAATAAAACAGCATCCATACCGGATGAATCCTGAAAAGAGAAAGATTGCTGAGAAAGAGGTTGAGTACATGTTAAAACATGATATTATCAGACCCTCCAATTCAGGATGGAGTTCACCCTGCGTGCTAGTTCCAAAACCTGATGGAAGTACTAGATTCTGTACAGATTATCGCAAAGTCAATGCTGTAACTAGAACTGATGTGTTTCCAATACCTAGGATTGATGATTGTATTGATAGTGTAGGGCAAGCAAAGTTTCTGACCAAGATTGATTTATTGAAGGGTTATTGGTGTGTGCCTTTAACTGAGAGCGCCAAGAGCATCTCTGCTTTTGCCACACCATCTGGATTGTACCAGTATGAAGTCCTACCCTTTGGCATGAAAAATGCCCCAGCCACGTTCCAAAGGATGATACAGTCTACAATCGCCGGATTGCCACACACGGGTGCATACATCGATGACCTGATCACATGGAGTGACTCCTGGGAAGAACATCTAAAAGATGTAGAGACGTTGTTCCAGCGCCTGACCCAGGCTAACCTGACTGTTAACCTGAACAAGAGTGACTTTGGTTGTGCTACTGTCACCTATCTTGGCTACGTCATAGGCCAGGGTAAGGTGGCACCCATAAATGCTAAAGTCCAAGCCATCATGGACTTTCCAGTTCCTGACAACAAAAAAGCTTTGCGCCGCTTCCTTGGAATGATCGGGTACTACCGCAAGTTCTGCAAGAACTTTGCTGAGATTGCTCTCAGTCTAACTAACCAACTGAAGAAAGGCGTAAAGTTCACCTGGGATGATGCATGCCAGAGAGCCTTCGATCGCCTGAAGTCTCTGCTGTGTCACTTCCCCGTGCTCAAATCTCCTGACTTCAACAAACCGTTCTCTATCGCGGTCGATGCTAGCGACCAAGCTTGTGGATCTGTGCTCCTACAGAGAAGTGACTCTGATGACATTGAGCATCCCGTGGCATACTTCTCCAGGAAGTTCAATCGCCACCAAAGGAACTATTCCGCAATAGAGAAGGAACTGTTGGCTCTGGTCCTTTCTTTACAACACTTTGAGGTTTATGTTTGTACAGGACAAAAGCCAATGATTGTGTACACTGACCACAATCCGTTAATGTTTTTGAGTAAGATGAAAAACAAAAATCGGAGATTGTTGAATTGGAGTTTGATTTTACAGGAGTTTGACTTGGAAATTAAGCATGTGAAGGGTACAGACAATGTAATTGCTGATTGCTTATCCCGTGTTTGAATGTGTATATATATATCATGTGTTTGAATATTGTATGATATGTATATATAGACAAGTGTTCACTTAACCATTTTGTATTGAAAAGAAAAATTTTGCCTTTATGAGTCAAAATTTTTCCCTTTTGGAATGGAGGTGTAATGTGAATATAGGCCACTAGATGGCAGTATTGACCTTTTTTTTGTTAAGCTCAGACTGGAGTCATGTTTAGACATGTTTCCAGACATGTCTGGGACAAGTCCCCGAAAATTAAAAAAAAGAGGTCTAAATGTGGGTGGGGTCTGCAAAAGAGTATATAAGGAAAAGAATTGAGACAGTAGGAGTAGGAGAAATTGCAAGAAGAAGGATACGTGTGACCAGACCTGTCATTTCTGTTCAAGACCTGTGTAGTTTCTTTTGTGGATTTCTTTGCCTGTGTTTGAGCATTTTCTTCATCCAGGACATCACCAAGCCACCCCACCAAGAAGGGACTGTAATTATTTCTGTTTTTTTCTTATTTATCAATCTTGGTCTTTAGTTGTAGGTTGTTATTAGTCTTTGTCTTTGTTAAAAATTAAATGTGTTTTAGTTGTTAAAACTGTGTTTGTCATCCCTTGCTGTTGCTGTTGTGTTATAAATGTAATAACAAATTGGGGCCATAACAGGAGGAAGTGGCATATAAAGGCATCGCTGAAACCCTGTAACTAAATTTGAAACCCAATCCGATTCTGGTCACTGAGCATTTCGCAATTTAAATGGCGCATCAGAAGGAGGAGGAAACAGGGACTGACAATATCCTTTCTCTGAAAAAGTAAGCGAGTGTCACAACACTCGTGTAAATCCCTAGTGTGTCCCTTCACAGTTCAGCAGCATGCGTGTTTATTACATGTATGTAATGTTGTAATTGGTGAATGTCTTGTGTGTGTCGTCCCTCTCAACTGAATGTTGTTACTTACTCCTTTCTTAATAAGCAAATAATGGGTATTTAAGCCTTCCAGTGCATGTGCTTGGTGCTGGATTGTAAAGTTGCACTCGTACTGAAATCTTAGCGATATACAAATCTGTATATTGATCAGCTTCATCTTTGTCTTAATACAACTAATACTTTACAGGCAGCTAAGGCTTCTTTTAGAATCTAGACTGTCATCAGTTAATTTGAACAAGCTTCCAATCCCAATCAGCATCCAGGATTGGTACTGCGTTCTTTTTAACCCTTGCAAGTCTACTCTCTACAAATTGTCCAGAACGAGCTTCCAGCGCTGAGCTTCCAGGACTGGGGCCCAATTCCTCTCAAGCATTAACGCTCCTCTTTGCCGGCAGTCCAGCGCTGGCAAATATATCAACACATGGCAGTACCTGAAGCCTCTGGCAGGTAACACCATCCCAAGCATTGCCTATTACACCTGTGAACTGTCTTGCGTCTTCTCTAGGGTTCTGTCCCTACCTATCCACACCAGGGTTACATCTACATCTTTTACCTTACTGCTGCCAGTATATTACCAGCTTTATTTCAATTCTGTCTCTTCATTTGATACTTTGTCTGGACCATTTCAGGCAAGTGCACGTGAGTTTGGACACGTTTTGAATGATGCTTTCATTCAGATTGCTTTGTTCTCCGATTAAGATATACTTTATTGAACTCCCGTAGGGGTAATTCGTCCTCTGTATTTGACCCATCCTACAGTTAGGAGCAGTGGGCAGCCACAGAGCGGCGCCTGAGGACCAACTCCAGTTCTAAAGCCAGTACCTTGGTCAGGGGTACTGGTTGGAGTGCATGTTTTGTGGGTGGGGGAAACCGGAGTACCCGAAGGAAACCCACGCAAACAAGGGGAGAACATGCAAACACCATACAGAAAGGCCCCAGGCCGGATTAGAACCCATGACCTTCTTGCTGTGAGGCAGTAGTGTTGATCAAATGGATAAGGTTCATCAGGTGACAGCAGCAATGGATGACACTATCTCAATTCATGATATATTTGAACAATGTAATGAGTATGCAGCTCAAAACGAAAATGATGGTATTTTTCAAAATATGCAGCTGTGTGGTATGCCAGTGGTCATGCAGGTGGACACTGGTATATCAGTATCTTTAGCCCAAGAATCAATCTAATAAGATCACCTGATGGACTGCCCTCTGCAGCCAGAAATCATTCATCTACCAGCATACCAGGGTGATACCATTCCACAGTTAAGGAAGTCCAAGCGCCAGTTTAATGTGATGGGAAAAAAGTGGACTCTGCTTATTGAAGTGATAAATGGTGACAAACTACCATTACTGGGAAGAAATTAGCCGCAGAAGATAAAACTTGAATGAGGAAAGATCTTCAGTCAGAAAGCAATAATAAAAATGGACAGCCTGCCTTATGCACAGACAGAAGCAGTGGAAAAAGAGGTTGAGTGCTTACAGGGAAATAGAATCATCACGTAAGTTGGAAGAAGTGACTGTGCTCCAATACTTGTCGTACCAAAGAAAGATAATTCAGTGACAGTGATGGACAAAAATACGTCTCTTAGGCCTTGGCATCCAGATTCATTGATCCATCATCCTGACCTGCTGGAACTAGATTCTTCTTTGTGTCATAAAGATGGTCCCCTTGTCCAAGCATTGACTATAGAGGCTTCAATGCAATCACTGTCAAGAACAGTTACCTCTTACCTCTGATGATTCTGATTCTGTAACCTTCAGGGGTGTCATTACCTCATTGACTGTAGATTTGCACAATGGCTACAACCTGGTTGCAACAGGGAGGGTGATGAATAGATGACTGGCTACTATGAATATTTGGTGATACCATTTGGGCTCATAAGGCCCCTGCAGTGCTCCAGAACCTGATCAACAACATCCTCTGCTAGATGTTCTCTCGGTTAGTTAATGTGTACCTAGATTACATCCAGTTATTCTTTCACACCCTGGAGGAACATACCTTGCATGTCTGCCACATAATTTAGAAACTTCTAGAGAAGCTGCTCTATGAATTCCATCAAACATTGGTGCAGTTCCTGGGCTTCACAGTCTTCCAGGCAGGGGGAGATCAGCATGGATCTCCATGGCAGAAAGTATTGCTGTTCAGGATTGACTGGATCCCAAGGATCACTGACAGCTCCTGCGATTTTTTGGCTTCACCATCTTTCACAGATGCTTCATCTTTTGCTACTCTGGGGCTGCAGCTCTCACCGACCTCATCAACAAGGTCCCTTATCACTGGACTCCTCAAGCCACATCTACCTTCCACAAACTCAAGGAGAAATGTATCTGTGTTCCTGTGAAGGCTCTCCCTGACCCCCACTGCCAGTTCATTGTTTAGGTGGCCGCCTCTGACATCAGCTCTGGAGCTGCTCTCATCTATTGGGCAGCCAGGTCCACCCCTGTGCCTTCTTCTCCTATTGGCTGTCCCCTGAAGAGAGGAACCATGCCGTCAGAGATTGTGGGTTAGCCATCAAGCTGGAGTTCGAAGCTTGTAGGGACTTGCTTGAGGGGGTCAGCAGCCCCTTCCTCTTCTGGATTTACCCACAGAACACAAAGTACCTCAGTCCCGCATAGACGCTTAATCCCAGACAGTCCTGGTGGTCCCTCTTCTACTTCCACATTAATTTCACCTTTACCTAGAGGCACTGGAACTGAACACCATAAGCCCAATGCCGTGTCCAGCCTGCACTACCTCACACCTGAGGAAAGACTGGTGACCGTGGGCTCCAATAGATGCCTCCCACTAAGCTGCAGGTGGAGTACATGGCCGAGTTCTCCAGTACAGATCCATTCCTTCCTTCATCCCAGAAGGGAAGATAGTGAGGGTCCTTTCCAAGGCTAATGCCTTCCTCTTGGCATGCCATCCTGGGATTTTGGACACTTTGTACCTAGTTTTCCAAAATTCTCATGACTAACTGTTCAGTGGGATTTCTGGGATGGTGAACCTGGGGTATCCTCTTTGTATGTCGGGTGTCTGCCGTCTTTGATTTTTAAACTCTAGCTGCAAAGTATCTGTTCTTTCTTTATCCATGTCTGAGAGTGTGCATCTGCCCTGTGTGCCTTGATCGGTTCAGATGTCATTCCTGCCACTGACCTCAAGTGAGTCCCACCTTTTACGCCTAGCCTCAGTATTCCAGTTTGCTCCCATCTGACTCTCCTCTTCGTTTGTAATTAATATATGTAAATTCAATCTTCTATTTATTAAAGACACCCTTGTGGCTTTGTCTGTGATCTGCATGTGGCTTCCATGTTCTTAACCCCTTTGTGCAGTAGTAGATGCCAGCGGACATGGAGCTGCTCTATTTATGCTTGCACTTACACTTTTCTATCCCTAGATGGCACACCCGGAACAGTTATTGAATATTCACTAGCAAGTCAATCTTGAACACGGTTTAGAATATGGACGAGTTCAGTCCTATCCCTGTTTTTCCGAAGTTGCATGAATCAAATTTCTCAGCTGAGCCTGACGTGCAAACTGCTCAATATACTTGCCCATTGTATCTATCCAGCAGTTTAAAACAATGATCTCTTGTGAGGAAAAAATCGTTGAATTTTGTAACAACTACATTAGCTATAGTGAGCCAATGGTATCCCAATTAAATCGTTAAAAAAATCAGTTTTCTGAAGCAAAAATTCACGAAGATATTAATACTATGTCATTCTACTATCAATTATAGTCATCACATATTAAAATCGCATAATTTCCTACTGTGGATTTAGACGTAGATTCGTCGGTCGAAGAATTCAGCTGTCTTTTGGAGCCTCATACAAACCTTCACGGAAACACAATCACTTCAACGGTGATTCAATGGCAACTGCATAAAAGCACAGCTATAGTTGATGCCCACATGAAACTCTCCCTGTAATTACCTATTGATTTAGATGATTTTTATCCAATTGCAGACAGTGTAAGCCTTCCTCAGTAATTGAAAGACATTGATTTGATCCACAGAAACGTATTTAAACACTTGCATAACAGTAGTTAGGTTTTATTCTCTCAAAATCGCGCAGCTGAGAATGACGTGATTGCATAGAATGAAAGACTTTCAAAACCAAGCCTAGACGGCAGAGCTTAATAGAGGGATGGAAATGTGATTCTGAGATAGAAAAGTTATTCAGAATGGAACAGACTGGAGGGCTGACAGCATTGATTATCAGGAGGAGCAGTTTAGTGATGTGAGTAAAGGTGAGTAAAACTGTCTTTGAGTGGTGTAGCTCTATCTTATTTCTAGCCAAATAGCTACCTAGCCAGCTATTTCTTATTTTTGGTTTACCACCATGATAACAGAGCTAGTTTGTCACATTGGGTAACAAGAGTGGTCAATACTGCAATGTGCTGGCGTTTTTCTTAATGTGGCGAACTCTTTTAGAATTTATACTGCATTCAATGCCTCGAACTTTCGTTTGTTTAAAATGCAAACGGTTATTACTGTGTTGTGAGTTATACTTGCTCCTTATGTCGGGTGAAAAGCGTTGATACAAGCTTGCATTTTGCTTGGGTTATCGGAATTGTAAACAGCAAACTTTCCATCTGAGTAAACGGTCTGACCTTACAAATAAGCCATTCCTTTAATGAGTTTGTGTGGTAGCTGATGCGGCTTTGCAGAAAAATGGACAAAACTCAGAACTTTATCATGGAGAAAAGGTGTGTTTTTGGTTTAGAGAGGTTACTGGTGACCATTGATGTCCAGCTGCGCCTATATTGATAAACTCATGCTAAATTCAACCAGAAAATTATAAATTCATATTGAATTTCATGAGTTAAAAGTTGAATTGTGTTAAATAAAAATATGATTATTTTATGATTTGACTGTGCGCCATTTTGAGGGCTGTGTGTGTTTGGGGAGCCACCTGGAGAGCTGTCTTATTTGGCTTCCTCTTTCGAAGCCATGTAAGATTTAATGCACAGATGAAGAATACTTGTGGTTTAGGAGTTTATGATCCTAGAAATATATTTTTTTAACCCTCAGCCATTTTTCAGTCCTCAGTATTATTTTTTTAATCATTTCGATGCATAATTTTCATGAAGATTTTTTTATGTTTGCAGCCCCTTTTCTCAACCAAAATCATGAAAATAAACAGAAATACGATGGAATGCTAAATTCTTGAAGTGTCTTGTCTCAGTTGAGCCATATTCCCCCTCTATATGAAGCTTAAATCTTGAATTATAAAGCATTAAATAGGGTAACGCATAAATAGCTATATTTGGCTTCTGCCCAAAGGGGTTCATTCTTGATGCTGAACTATCTGCTTTTAAAAATGTCATTAAATCATTACTCACTGAATGAAGCTGAAGCCCATTATCGTCACCACAGCTCACTTGAGGGCGGGTGTGGCACACTTTGGCCTTTCCATCTAGTCCATCTCTGGTGTGGCCTGGTAAACTGTGGCAATGGAAAAATAAATAAATAAATGAATAAAGTGGTAATGGAAATCAAAATCAGCATGGTATGGTTCGGCCAAATGTGCTAATGATAAAATGCCAAAAGTGACAGTGAATCGCTCAATATAGTCAGAGCAGGATCCTCTTCCAAATGATGAGGAGTTTCTGGTGGGTGGGGCGGTTTTCTTTTGTAAATTAGCAATTCCAGTCAGATCCTGGGTCACAGCAGTATCTGATGATTGATCAACATACACAAAGGCCTTTTCTGATACCATTGTGTTTCATATGGTATATCTCCAGTTGTGTTTTTAAATGATCTCAAAACACATTTAACAAGGGCACAAATCTACAGTTCCAATTCATGCTGCACTGACATAAGAGACAAAACAATCTGACATTGACAGGATGGCCAAAGTTATTGCCCAACCCACAACTTCGACCTTACTTTGAAAAAAATGACCAGGTTCCCACCCGGGATGTCTTTTGTGGGGGTCAAGGGTAATCATGCCAACGAGTTCTGAAAGAGGTTGCTGTCAGACCTGCACACTGGACATCCTGAAATAACTCACATGAAGGCATCAGCCCAAAGTTTCCTGAGGTGGCCTGGGCTGGATCAGGAGATACAGTCATTTGGGGGCAAATATGCTTCATATAAAACCACATAAAACAGACCTGCAACAGCTCCACTCCATCCCTGAACCTGGGCCATAATACTGTGGGAGAGAATCCAAAGCGATTTTGCTGAGGTAAATAAGCAGCATTACTTGGTAATGACGGACTTCTATTCAAAATGGTTGCAAATGATCCCAACAGGCAACCTCAGAGAGGACAACAAATCTTCTAAGAAGTCTTTTTGCTTTGCATAGTCCGCCAAAAGTGCTGGCATCAAACAATGGTCCCCCATTTCCTACAGTTGAGACTATGCAAACCTTCAAAAAAGCCTGGACTTGACTACAAACTGCCTGAGTTACCCTGTCAAATGCTTTTCTACTTTGTTTTCACATAGAGGGATACTTCATACGCAGTTACAGAACATACTCTGGCTGAATTGTCAAAAGACAGCCAAACACTCAACTCACATTATTGACACCTGATGTGTCTGATGTAGTGGACAAACTACAGCAAAATGGCGCATGATAAGCAAACAAAGCCACTTTACATGTTCAACCTGGGGTTATTTGGCGTTGCTTTGTGATTTCAGACATCTGAAGACGTTTTAGATAGCAGGGACAGCGCTGGAGCACAGACGACCTTTGGTCTACAGAGCGCAAATAGGTAATTGTCTGTTAGCAGTGTATTTGGATCATCCACTACCATCAAGACCCCCAAGGTGGCCAAATAATGTGAACGACAGCGAATTTCTGGACTTGCCTATGAAGTTCACACAGGAAGAACAGGTCAAGAAGACGCTCAGCTAAATCTATCTCTGGAGATTCAGGATGAATTCCATAATCTGCAAATGCATTTTACAGCATCAGAAAGATTTGATCTACACAGTAGCTGTTCAACTACAGAAATTGAGCAGTAAGTGCACCATCCAAGATCAGTGTGCTAAGTGTTAATGACAAAGAGGGTAGATGAATCTCTGGGTTGGGAAACTGAAACTATCCATGTTACTTGCACCAGGTAGTAATCTAGGGGAAGGAGTATAGTTAATTGATACTGCAGTGCTGAATAATGTACGGTATCTAATCAGTATTGGAGGTAATACTGCATCTGTTTTCCTGCTCATGGGAGTCTCAGTCTGGAGTGCAAATAATATATCAAGTTCAGTAAACTGCACTCACTTAAAAATGTGTTTCTCCCAGTCAAATTATTCCCCTGCACAGATATTAGCAGTGAGAGCTCGTTGGCCTTAATTTTATAAGTTAAAAGGATGATATTTAGCTTTTTCAGTTTTTCCCTCTCCTGTACAGTAGTGTGTTATTTACTGTAGTTTCTTGTGCATGTAAAATGTCAGCCAAGTTACAAAGCCCAAAGTCCATGCCAAAATGAGTTATTCTCTCCAACAGGAAACACTATTTCTGAACTGACTGAAATGCCTTGTTTTATAATTGAGCCTTTTCTTCGGTAACATGTCTACCATAATTTGCGACAAGCAGCAAGTTCACATGCCTTCAAAAAGAAACTAGGTAGAGCGATGCCCAATAAGAGTTTAGTTAGTTCGCATCGCCATGTTGAGAACTCACTGTTCTCTTAACTCATTCCCTACGGCAAGCCACTGCCAACGGCGCAGCGAATTCTATCATTCCCTATGGTAAGCCGGTGCCAGCGGCGTGGATGACCACTCGCAGTCCGATGAAAACACAAAATCATTTGACGATCGCGGTCATGGGCCACCTGTATTTCAATACTATATATTTTGTAATTTTCGGGAAAAGTATTTGGTACATATGCGACGATTTTTTATAAAAGTATTCCGTAGGAGATGAGTTCAGTGTAAAGGTTTGGACTTCCAAAGGAGGGCAAAGTAAAAAAATCAGGGGTTTAAATGATTTTTTTAGGACTGTACCGCAGTTCCCCAACCTCAGCCTTTTATTAGCCATTTCTCAAAGAGCAAGCGGCAGCCAGCCTAGGTAGGTTGCATTTCAAGGCTGCTACGTCATTGCAGCCAGTTCCATTGTGAAGGTGCCTTCAAATGCAGCCTATATCATGCCTGGTGTACAGAATTGTCAATGTGAACATGGAGTGTAAACGAGTTGACAGTTGTATCCGATATCAAGCGAAATGATGTTGCATTTCTCTGCTGTAATCGAAAGTGCCCTCACTACTGAACAGCCTGCAATGACGAAGCAGTCCAGAGATGTAGCCTATCTAGGCTGCACCCTTTGCTTTCAGAAATGGCCATTGTGCTCTTTTCATTCTAGAGAGCTGTGCTTCCTGAACTGTGGTTGGCCAGTTACAGAAAAGGAGCCTTTATGGGAGGGGCTTTAAAGAGGGAGGGGCCAGAACAGCTTGTTTCAGGTAGAGTGACCCTGAGGTGCTGCACACACAGCCTGTGAAGTAGTAACTGGGTGCTTTTTGAATATAAAACAAAAAAAAGATAAAAAGATAGCAAAAGTGAAAATAAATAATAATTATAATAAACAAGAAAATTGGCATAATTTGACCATTTTAACAGTAACAGATTCCAGCTGCATATTTCACACTTGAAATTCACTCTCTTTTACCCACTTAGTTTTACGTAAAATAAATAAAAGACCTGGCCACGGAACAGGTTTACACCCCATTGTTCTATGACCTTGAAAAGAAAAGGGTGGCGGAAGGTAATAATGATATTCAGTATTGATTGGTGGCCTTCTGTGTTGGGGTGGAGCTCATGACGCTACACGCTAGGTGATGGGTCCACAAGTTTAGTTTCTCTTTTACCACACTCTTGTTAGCCACGGTTTTAGCTGTCGAGTTTATTATGAGAAATTATGCTGGAATAAAGCAATAGTGAGTGATTGTGCTGCAGGTTTCTTTCTTTTTTGTTGTAACCCGTCATTTTACATTCTGCGATAGTAATATAGCTTAAACAAAGTTTGTCACGGGGGCATGTATCAAAAGTGTGGTAATTCCCACCCAATGCACTTAATTTGGATGTTAATACTCTCAAAAGTAAGATGAATGTTTGCATTTAAACTAATGTTCATTATTGAATTTTGTTCTCAGTAAAATGTGGGTGAATTCAAAAATGACAACAAGTTTGTCACTGTCTCAATATTCATGGACATTTTTGTATAAACACCCCCCCCCCCCCCCCCCTCCGACCCCACCTGATTTCTGCTTATTTCACTCATTTGTTGCACTAAATTCTTTCAGACCTTCAAACAAACAGTCAAGAAAGACAAAGACTAACCTGTGGAAACAAAAAGAATTTTAGAATGATCATTTCAATGATTGAAGGAACTCAGTTATCTATCTTCAATTGGCCCTGCGTAAAAAGTCATTGCCCCTTAGTTACTCAGTCTGCAAATTTAAAAATGTGATTAATAATTGGGTTAAATTAGACTAAACAGACCCAGCCTTATTTACTGTCAATCCTAATAAATCTAAATTTCACTAAAAGCACCTTTCCAGTAATGTGAAGTGGGCTAAAAAGGTCTCACAAAGCAGAACATTAAGCCCAGTTCAAATAAATTCTAGAGGAGACGAGAAAACGTTAATGGCCGTTAAGTTGTATGTGTCAACAGAGGGTTACAAAGCCATTTCATTGGCTGTGGTGAACGACAGTGAGATTCATTTTGGCCATTTACAGAAAGCCAGAAACAGTGTTGTACCTTCTCAGTGGCTGACAGACTACAATTCTACCAAGAGTGTACAACCTTCTGGGAAATAAATAAAGGGTTATTCCAGGTTTTTAATTGTCTTTTTCTTTTTACAATTTTCTGTATATGTAATTGGAGGATTGTTCACTATAGGTGCCTTGTCACCTGTGTGATCTCATCCTGACTGCTGTCAAAGTTTAATAAATGAAGGTCAAATCATCCAGGGGGTGCCAGGTCGCCTCCTCTAAATTCTTTGAAAAAATTAACGAGTAAATATTAACACAAAATGAAAAAATTTCAAATATTAGGCCAGTATCTCAAATAGTTTAAGTAATAGCCCTTTGAAATTTGAATAATATTTTAAGTTTTTTGGCGAACCCATTTTCAGCCAACTTTAGCAACTTATTGCTCCAAGTTGATTGCTTAATTAAGGCTGAAATTGGGTATACTAACCGTATTCATCCCCTAGAATCTGAAAATGGCCTTAGATTCTGCATATCTTGATCCGCTTTTGTATGGTAAAGCCTCAAATCAGCCGAAAACACAAAATGCCCAAAAACGAGATCATACTTTATGACCTGTAACTCCGGAACAAAGAAAGATAAAAGCCTAGAATTCATATTTTATGATATTTCTCACTGAAAATGCAGTCATCCAAGTGATATAATTTGTAGAAGTTTTTTAATGAAATAATTTCCAAGTAAATTTTTCCAGCTTTCCCCCAAAATTCCCTTTTTGGGGGCAAAAAATGACCGTGTTATCAGTTATTCATCTCGATGAATGTTTTACTGTGCAATCTTATAAATGTGAACAATGTCTGAAAAAAATGTGAATGATGTTCAGCTTACTTTTTTGTTCTGAATTTTTAAATTTTTGCGAAATTCGTTACCCAAACGGCTATAGGCCTGCTGCTTTTTTGTGATGAATGTTTCTGGGATCTGCACAGTACCTTTGATTTTTCTCATAGCAAGTTAAAAACATTTTCTCATGATAATCCAAAAAAGTTCATACTGTCCGTAGTAACTAATTGCCGTTAACGTTCTTATTTTTCGAACAGAAAAGGTTTTATCCTACCTTGACATGTTTCGACGGGATACTCCCGTCTTCTTCAGAAGAGTCACCGATGTTACGAGTGACGCGTCTTATCAGCTGATGTTAGCTGACAGACAAGAGACAGACAAGCTCAGTTGTAAGCAAGACAGACACGCTCAGTTAAGGAACAAGCACTACAGGTAAACCTTAAATCAGCAATCACAGACCATTGCAAGAGGGAAAATCATTTTATGAACTGGGACAAGGCCAAAGTCATCCGCACTCAGAACAATCGACATGAACGCTGGATCATGGAGGCAATTAAAATCAGGAAGCGGGCCCACAGGACCATGAACCAGGACAAGGGGGCATACACGCTTTCCCACACCTGGAGTACCATCCTGGAGGAGCGGCCGGACAGCACGAGGCGTGGCCACCCTGTCAAATCTGACAGGGCGGCCACGCCTCGCTAACATCAGCTGATAAGATGCGTCACTCGTAACATCGGTGACTCTTCTGAAGAAGACGGGAGTATCCCGTCGAAACATGTCAAGGTAGGATAAAACCTTTTCTGTTTGAAAAATAAGAACGTCAACGTAAATTTTCTCATGATGACAACACACAGAATCAATCTGCCGAACACCAGACCGCCACTGCATTAAGGCAGTATCCTCACTTCAGAAAGTATCTCGTCCCAATAGTCCAGTTTTTCTTGAAAATTTCCTTGAATGACATGCATCATCTAAATGGATTCCATTACTGCACCAAGTTAAATTACTCCCCTCCATTTCAGTGCTCATGATGATCTAATAATCCCCCAGTGGGTCTGCCTACTTTTACGTATAGTGAACTATTGCGCAATTGAGCAATACAAGTTTGGGCTCATTTTGGATTACTTCAGAAGCCTGTCAAGTCAAGTCACGGTATGTTTGAGGCAATGATGTCATCCCCAAACAGTCATCCCCAACAAAAACAATGAAACCAATGAAATTGAGGAATTGTGACGTACAGTTCAGGAACCACTCGCGAGAGACAGGAATCCAAAAATCGTATGCCTTTAATGGGGTCCGAGTCAAAGCCAAAAAAAACAGGAATTGCCAAGCCACAATACGAAATCCAAAAACTGTGTCGACTAGACAGGCAGGGGTCAGAACCAGTAAGACAGATGAGCAGAGGTACAAAAACGATAGGCAAAAAGTCGTGGTCGATGAACAAAGCCAAGGGTCATACACAGGGCATCCAAATACAGAAATCATGGTCAGACAAAAATGGGTCGAAATCCAGAAAGACAAAAATAATACAAAAAGGGCAATGGCAAGAATCAAAGTCGGACAAACCAGTAGTAGCGAAACAATACTCAATGGCATAAGAGGCGCTCTGCACAAAGAAGTATTGAACAACGTTCCTACGAGGAGCTGGCTGTGAAAAGACTGCTTAAATAGACATGCTATGCTGGGAACTGGTTAATTGGATCAGACTAATTACAAAGGAATGACCGTGAGGAAGTTCCTGATTAAAAGAAATTGGCAAAAGCCAAAACGCGGACAGGGATCAGAGAGACGGCCAACTGACAAACATGAGGTTCTGGTTAGGGAGTTATACCATACACAGAGTGAGAGGCACAACAGTGATTAACAAGGTACTGAAAATCTGCTGAACACAGCAAAGTAAATTGAGTGAAGGCAAGAGGCGGAGACTAGAGCAGAGTGAGTGCTGGGAGCTCGTTAATCAATTAGTAATGTGCAGCTATACAATCCCTAGTGCTTGCTAGTAAGTTAGTACTATAAACAATGTTAGTCTTGGTTAGTAAGTTTAACTAAAACAAACTGTTAGTATTGTTAGTAAAATAGAAATGCAAGGTGAAGGAAGTAAACGAGATTGGAAGGAATGGTTGAAATCCCAGAAACCATTAAATCACCAGAAAGTGTGGTACACAATACTGGGGCAGTGAGCGATCACATGACAAAAGACCAGACAGGGGGAGACAAAGTGCAATGCATGGTATGAGACCGGAATATAGCTGAGGGAATGGACTA
Organism: Gymnothorax reevesii; assembly: GCA_029721435.1. NCBI lineage: Eukaryota > Metazoa > Chordata > Actinopteri > Anguilliformes > Muraenidae > Gymnothorax > Gymnothorax reevesii. The sequence goes on along the minus strand of CM056590.1, from coordinate 10,597,944 downwards.
TGGGAGTATATGCAGGAATAAACATGAACAAAACATGGCATGGATCAAGACATGGCAAAACGAACACAACAAGGCAGAATCATAACAGGAATAAATCTGTGGAATCTCACAAACACCAAAATATTCAGGCAAGACCTCTGTCATGTATTGTAGTTTTAGATGGTGTATCATGTTCAAAAAATATTTTTAATCTATGTTTTGTTTTATATTTAGTAGATAACAGCAGTTGCAGCAGGCCTATACCCATTTAGTCAACGAAAAAATACACAATTTCGGAACATTTTAAAAATTCATAACAAAAAAAGTATAAGCTGAACATCATTCAAATTTTTTTTTGTCAAACACCATTCACGTTCAAGATTGCAGAGAACAAATTTCAGAGAGATAAATAACTAGTGACATGGTCATTTTTTGCCCCAAAAAAGGGCATTTTGGTGCAAAATGGTGCATTTAGTGTGACATAGCTTAAAAAACCTAACCTCTCTCCGTCCCTCCCTCCCAGCCAGCGACACATTACACCGAACAGCAGACAGAACAGTGGAGCTAAAATACCTTGTCAGTCCTCTGAAAAGATGTGTCAGCATTTATTCATTAGATATTGAGAACAGATGTCAATTTCCAGTCTTTCATCTTGTTTAGCAGTTACAACAATACATAGAGTGCAGGAGCGGCTTTGGGTATCTCACACTGCTTGACCAACTGAAATACTGGAAACAACCGCACAGGAGGGAGGGGACACACATTGTTTTTGTACGGTTTCTCGGCCGCGTTCTCATCGGTGTTTCCACTGTTTCCGGGCTGTTCATAAGCATTCATAAGCGCATACAAGTAAAGATGAGTGCATTTTCTTTGCTTGGGCATAGTGAAAAGAGTGTAAGAATGAGTGATACTGGCAGCCGTGGTTTTACTCTGGTGTGAAACTGCAGTGTCAATGCGACCGTGACCGAAAGGTTTCCCAGGCAGAATCGCTTGCACGGGCTGCTTTATCCGCCGCCCCGGTGCAGTGAAGGGGTCGATAATTGGGCCGCTCTTTTATCTGGCGCCTCTGACACAGTAGAGTCGGGGTCACGGGCCGGAGAGCTGGTGAGAGAACACTCGCTCAACAGTTACCAATCATTTCAAACCCCCGCAAAAAAAGAGGCAGAAGAAAGGCATTGTGGGGCAGGCATTCTCTCAGTGCCTGAGTTCGCCGCGGATCAAAGGGACGGGCGCTACACAGGTCTGACCCTCCGCTATGGGCCTGAATGAGAGATTAGTGAGGCCAGGATTCCATACAATCAGAGCTGCTTTGCCGGCCCTCTCACATGCACAAAAACACACACATGCAAACGCACACATGCAAATAATTGTGCAAAACACATGCACACAGGCAAACACAATCAATGTATGGGATGCTCACACAAAACTGACAGACACAACTCCGCATTCTTCGCACTCGCATACGCGCGCGCGCGCAAAAATGCACGTGTATACACACACTTGTTTACATTCACTCACGTGTGTGCATTAGCATGCAAGTAAACAAAGAATGAACTTTGCGATGTGCTTACTGAAATCTCAGAAGGTTTCTAAAGCAGAAAAATACCCTAAACACGTCGCCTTTGAACTGGCGTACATTTTTCTTCACGTTCTTTATCATGCTGAGATTTTAAGCCACTGAAAAAAAAGAACAATTTCAAAGAGGATAGACGGGCCGGTACATGTGTGCATTTTCCTTCCTTTTTTCAGGGGGTTTGGGGGAAGGGGGGTTTGCTTTTTCTCTCTCTGCCGATATTGTCACCACAGATTCTATGGAATGCAATTAGGAAGCCTAAATTAAGTGGTAATGGAGAACCTGTGCTCGAAATCGCGGTTTCCAAGGCAACGGTTGCTCACAACACAGCCTCCAGTAGTTTTGCCACTTTATCTGCAAAATGCACAATTGAGCTTTAAACCAGCTCGAGGGCGGGGGGTGGGGGGAGGTGGGGGGAGAACAGCTGCTCACCGGGGTGGGGGGGGTCTACACACACGGGGGGGCGGGACGTCGCTTGTGGGGGGGGAGCAACGGAGAATCGGTTATTCCCCGCCTTCAATACAACCAATCAAACGTTATTCTTTTAACACTCTAATACAGTGAAGAGCGGATCACTGCCTCCCTTGTCCGTATGACGGAAACCGAGAGGGGAGATTTTCGAAACTTCAAAAGAAGATCCGTGTTCATTATTCCCGGCGTACATTGTCACCCGTTTTCTGGTCTCAGCGATGAAGTGCTTGGCGGCGAGTAAGAAGAGTAGCAGCCCCATTGACTTCAGTCACCATCAGCCTTTTTACTTTTGCTTTTAATGAGGGAAAAAGTAGAATTAGTTTGAAATGTGAAAACAAAGAGCATGGAAAATCTCAACAGTAAACCTGGCGTCCCTCGTCATTACAGCATTTGTCCTTTCTACTGCTACCAAACACCTTTTACTTGCTTTAAGCATCATTGCCGTTTAGTTTGCGCTCGCTTAAATTCATGTACCAATATTTTAATGTCTTATACTGCGTTATCATATCCCAGTTAAGCATTTTCATTTTCCATTATGTGAATACTAGGCATCTGTAAAAGCATATTAGAGAAAAGTAAAAGAAAACAGTGACATTAAAAAAAGCTATTTTTGTCTTCCTGTTTTCCTTTTCTCCTTATTAAAAAAAATATTATTATTATTATCATTATTATTATTATTGTTGTTGTAGTTGTTGTATGGGCACCCTCTTGACAAAAGATCATCATATATTGTAAACATTTTATAAAAGCCCCAGAAGAAGAGTTACGGTAGCAACACATAATCAGCACATAAAAACAAAGTCAAACAGGGCTTATTGGCCTCAGGGATCGCAGTGAATGCGCTTGCTACTCAACTGAGGCAAAAGGAACCTTGCTGAGGGCGTGGGAGCCATCGTCTGCATTCAGTGACTCACCTGTGCTTCGGCGACGCTCGGATGACACAGCAGCATCTCAGACAACTCCTTCCCTCAACTCCTCATCTGGAGATCCATATTCATTGGGCTTCATGAAAAAAAAGCCCGCCTCGGCTGGTTCAGACAGCGAGAACTGGATCCTCTGCTGCAGGAATGAGTCCTGGACACACACAAACAGCACACAGAACCGTATCGTGACAATAATTATTCTGGATTGCAAGCATGCAGTTGCTACATCAATTTGCACGGTTTACCTAATTTACTATCCAACTCTACAGTGTGGTGTTCTATAGAAGAAATTATAATCATGGATGCGGTTCCACAGAAAAACCAGAAAACTGTTTTAAATATCATGCTTCAAATTAGACTAAGGATATTACTTAGACTTTCTTTTAACTCTTACACTTTTTTCTGAATAAGACATTAATAAGCCAATGAGATAAAAAAAAAAAAAATTTGACAGATTTCAAGAATCACCAATGGGTCCAGAAAACCTCATTTGTCAAGCAAATAGTATCTTAAGACGACGTGATATTTCCTAATTATATGAGAAAAATAGTCTCAGTCAGGATTCTAACTCTTTTTTTGCAGGGTGATGTCAACCAGCAGAGCCTCGTCCGCTGGTAAATGAACTCAAATTGAGCTTGAAGCCTCCTTTATGTCAAATGGAGTCCAGTCGAGTTCATCACGTACTGAACCGTTCGACATCTGGCGTCGTCCCTCGTCCGTTAACTTTTCAATGTTAAGACTCTAGCTTCGAATATTAGACGATTTTGACGAAACTTCACACGCAGCATCATTACACTGTGTACCAGGGTGATATTGCATTTCAGCCCCATCCGACTCAAGATGGCCGACCTAGGAGGCTGCCATCTTGGATTGGGTCCATAATAACAATTAATCAAATCCTTTGCTAACCTGATGGCTTTTGTACGCTGCCTACATTCTGCTAAGAGTTGACCAGCTGTACTCATGTGGAGTTCTGCTTCTCTGGAAACTCTAACTCCTTAATGTTATGCAGTAAATCCACTCCTAGTACTTGTCAGTCATGTTGGCATCCACGTCCGAAGGGTGATACCGCTGATCTCTGTTTGTGTCCAACAGGTGTGATGGGAATTTTGCAGGCTGCTCAGCTCTTGCTTAACCATATTTAGATATTGTCAGATGCTCTGCCTGCGCTTGTCAATTTGCAAGAGCATAAATGTGTGCGGAGCAAATTTGCACATACAAATCTCCCTAAATTAGGAGTTCTGAGTTGGGGTGGGAACAGTACTTCAACCACAAGAGGGGAATGAAAGTGCACATCACAGTATGTCTCAAAAACATTTCATATGCTTCACTGTGTCCCTACCCTCCAAATAATGTTTTATTTGCAGTAGAAATAATCTTATATAAACCTATTGGCAAGAATCAGAAGAAAAGCTTAGCTGATGGACTTTGAAGCATTGCTGAATGATTGGTCATTTCTGCTGCATTTAAAAATGGTAATCCAGGTTGGGGATAAGGGCATATGAATATGGATGTGTGATATTTCACACTCTTCTGCAAGGCTATACTCATAAAAATACAGAAATATATTTGAAAACAACACCTGTTACTGGTGCGGGAAACTGCTGTTCTGCTGCGTGCGGAGAGCCTGCCAACATTCCGCTGGGTTTGTTTGGAGGTAATCTGTCCCCGCAAACAGCCGCGGCGCAGCGAGTTAGCGAGGAAGTGCAGCGGCTCACCGGACTGCTGGAGGCCTGTACCCTAGTCTAAGCTCACCAAAACATGTTTATTCGCCATTGAAGAAGAACAGGATTGTAATTCCTGTCAGCTATACCAAAACTTGGAAATATCTGAGAGGCCGTGTTGTCCCACCTCGCCGATGGAACTTAAGCATGTAACTAAACTGTAATTACAATTAACTCATCCCAAAGTTAGGTTTTACCGTCCTCCATGCTAGTGACACACAATGCTAAATGTGTTCGTCACTGTGTAGCTCCGTAGGACTTGTTATCTGGCTGTGTAGATGTGGACGTGCCTCTTCCTGGGACAGGCTGCAATAACCTTGTTGTAAATGTGAAGAACTGTTCATGACTAGTTCACAAACAGTTCATGACTCAAGTTAATTATTCATTAACTGTTTCTGAACGCTAAATGGCCGTTAATTAAAAACATTTATGACCTGTTCACAAACTTATACCTGAACTATTCATGAGCAGTTCATATGAACGGTTCATGAACATCTCTCCTGTGATCTGGAAAAACCTAGTGAATTTATCAGTAGCAAGGATTCCCGCAACTAAACAAAAACCTTTGGATTTTGGACTTTTTCTAACCAGAAGAAAGTATGGACACCTGATTTTGACAGTTCAAATAACAATAATAGCTATTGTATGAAGACTTTCTCCACTCTTAATTACCACAAATGAGGGTCAAACTCAGTTTCTCCCAAAATTGTCACATGCAATAGGTTTTTCCAGATCACAGGAGATCTACACTCATGAAAATAAGTTCATGAACTTTTTGAGAACATTTCATGAACACTTAAAGAATGTGAGGAACTTTTTAAGGTAATTGGTGAACTGTTCATGTACTATTCATGAAATGCAAATAGTATGTGAACTATTTTTGCCGGGGAATAAAATTAAATTGGTTACAGCAATGCGCAGTGGTGAACAACTACAGGCTGCAGATATTGTATGATCTATGTGTGCGTTAGAACTGAGAATCTCTGACTGTGTCGAGGATTCCAGTAATAACTGAATACCTGGTTAAAATCAATGTAATTTATTTGAAAAATGCGCAAATCGGATTAAAAATTGTGCAGAATGAGTGACTGTACACGAATGCGTGCACAAGTTCGTATTGGCAAGTCTGAGAATTGTTGCGCAATTCCACCCTTTTACCCACAAAGAACAAAAGAAAACTCCAAATCATGAGATAGAGGCCTTATTGCGAGGAAGCAGCAACATGTGCATCATGCCACAGACTGGTTGACCTGTTTCTGATACCAGTTATTCTATGACATCACAAACTTTCATAACAAAACATTGTAAAATTGTTTGATTGGAGCTGTCCATCCTCAATTTGTTGTTGTGAACCTTCAGATGCAGCATAAAGGCTGGGTAATGGGACTGCAGGACCACACAAGTGTCTCTTATCACTCTAGATGTCAAATCAATAAATTCATGAAGCCATGTTTTTTTCGGGGACTGACGGAGACACACTTCTGCGGACACCCTGCAGAGGTGTTTCCAGGAGGGTCAATTGGGAGAAGACAGTGACGTTAGTTCCTGGTTGCCGCGCCTAACTCAATGATCGCCGGTTTGCTCCCGCAGCCAGAATGAAGCGGTCGACAGCGAGCAGCAGGGGCTCGGAACAGGACTGCTAGCTCCGCACGCGGAAGCGGCCACACATGGCGGGGCAGAGCCCGTGCCAGGAGATGTGGTACCGCGGGCTGTGCCAAGGCCTGTTGTCAGGTTGGCGCTCTACCGCTGAGATCGGACTGCAGGAGAGAACATCAGACCGCTTCATTACCGCCACGCTCGCCAGACACTGCCGCCGTCGCCAAGAGCGGCATCCAGCAATCCCACAATTCCGTGGGGCCCCAGTGCATTCCTCTAGAAGAACGAGATTTTTTATTTCAATTTGCATTTCGACGCCTAACGTGCGAAGCGTGTTTTACAATTAACAAAATTGACATGCAAATATTCTGGAAAAAAATGCTATTCAGTGTGAATTCAGTGTCAAAGTATACTCCGTCACCATTTTGTACTGGCATGCAATTTCTGAAATAGAAAAGTAGTAGACTGCAGATTGCTCTTTTTACAGACAAATTCACACACAAACACACACGCGCACACACACACAAACACACACATGGTAATATCATATATACAGAGCAATTCAAAACTATTGCGCAATTTTTTTACTGCATTTGCCCTGAACAATAATGTATTCAATATGAAATAAAACAATGAATATGAAGTAAAAATGCAGACTGTCAAATTGAATTTTAGGCTGTAAGCATCCACACCAGTTGATTCATATAGGAATTGAAGCACTGATTACTAAAACCCCACTAGTCAAGTCAAGCATGACTTATGGGGTTTTAGTAATAGGTGCTTCAATTACAGCCCTTTATATACAACCCCATAATTCTGAGGATCAAAACTATTTCAAGATATGACCACAAAAAACCACCAGTCAAAAATATTTCCAACCTTTACTTACAGGAAATATTTGTTCCATGAGAAATATAAAGTCATGCAAATAATGTTTATCAAATAACAATGCAACATGCATTGTCAAAAGAATCTGTAAATTTAGCGTTGTAACATAAATTCTTGATTCACTAAAAACTGAATTCAGCAATATAAGCAGGGAAACTAATTATGCCCATCTCCAAACAGCCAAGACTGGCACAAATTTGACAGAAAAATCATCAAGATGCAAACCAGAGGGCAGAGCGCTGAACCCCTGTCCAGTACTGAAGGCTCCTACAATGAACATGTGATTATAAGAACTGGACCTTGGCGCAGTTCAAGAAGGTTGCCTGGTCCGATGAGTCTGATTAGCTTCTCCGTCATTTGGACAGGGGGTACAGTGCATGTGCACCATTTACTTTGGGACGAGACGGCACCAGGATGCACTGTGGGATGATGACAAGCTGGCGAAGGCTGTGAGATGCTCTGGCCAATGTTATTTTGGGAAACCCGGGGTCTGGGCGTGCATGTCCAAGTCTGATCCGTGCCGCTGACCTAAAAACATTGCTGTGGACCTGGTACACCTGTTCGGTGCAATGGTAGCGGTGCCTTTCTGCAGGATAATTCACCCTACCTAACTGCACAAATAGTTCGGGATTGGATTGATCAGCACCAAGATGTCCAGGTGCTGCCCCAGTCGTCATATTTCCCAGATCTCAATCCGGTTAAGCATCTGTGGAATGCTGGGACAACAAGTCTGGTCCTTGGTAAATACACCTCATAAATTACAGGACTTAAAGGATCCTGCTGTTAAAATCTTTGCTCAAGACACGACACAGCACCTTCAGAGGTCTTGTAGAGCGCCTGCCTCGGAGGGTCAGAGATGTTTTGGTGGCGTACAGAGGACTGCAAACATATTCGGCAGGTGGTCATTATGATTTTCGCTCAGAGGTGTATATCCATGCATTCCGGTTACGAATGAGATCATAGCGAAGGATTTTTTTTCTTCTTCTTTTCTCCTGAGAGAGGTGGTGAGGTTGTTTTAACCACTGAGGCAACAGTTTTGAATCAGCCCTGGCAGGTTCAGTTTGGCCTGATTCTGGGTGCGAAGATGGGCCTTCTCCAAATGAACAGCTGATCGATGCCTCCACACCTCTGGTGTCTCCACACCTCCACTGATGAGCTCCTGTGAGGACTGAGATAAGCGTCAATCAGAGAGGAACAAGACCAATGCCTCTCTCTCTCTCTCTCTCGGTTCATTTCAATTTGCAGTAATAGCATTGCAAACACTACAATGTATATTGCCTTCGCATACCGTACTACAGGAAACATATACGTAATGTTGAGTGTAACATGTACACTACAGGCCAAAAGTTTGGAACCAAGATCAAATTTGTACAAAAAAAAGCTCAGAGTTTCATTGGCATACTTTGCAACAAAATAAACATGATAGTTATATGAAGAGTCACTTATCAGAATACATTTTTACTCAAATTATCAGGCCCATATTACTAGGCCCATGGTCCTAGTGCCTGCCGTATTGCCGTTGGCATCCGGTGGGCTGTAATCCATGACATGAAGTGAAAAATGCAAACTGTGATTCGTTTTTTACTTTTTCACTGAAGTTGTGACTCTTGCAAATCCTCTAAACCCAAAAACTAAGCCCACCCTTTCTTTTGTCAACATTTATTCAGCAATGTTTCTGCACTATAGCTAGGATTGAGGGAAAGATAGAATCCACGCCATACAGACACATTTGTAGAACGGGTCGACAAACCCAAGTGAAGACCGGAAACCGTAGAAATCTGGTGGGTCCGAGTTTAGAGGGAAGTCTGGACAGTGAGGAGCAGCAAAAAGTGAACCAACAATTTATGGACTGCTTAGGTGTGTATATAAGGACCTGCTGGTTTGTGTTCATAACTATCGTGTGTCGTTAGCGTGGAGTAACGAACAGCTTCTGCACTGGTGTATGTCAAAGAAGCTCTGGGCTAAACAGCCTTTTCGGAAACTGCCCGCGATATTGGCTACTTATTGTGTCAGAGTGACCAGCGTTTGCTCGCAGAAAATGGGCGCGATAAGCCGCATTCACACCGGACACGAAACAAATTTTATGCGCGACAGATTACGTTCAAAGTCAATGCATTGTCTTTGCATTTACTTTGAATGTAATCTCTCGTGCAAAAAATTTGTTTCACGTACGGTGTGAAAGCGGCTTGACATGCCCATAACGCGTGTATTCGAGTCTTTCCATTGACTTTGAATGTTATCTGTCGCACAAAAAATTTGTTTCCCATCCAATGTGAAAGCAGCTTTATGGATAGTACGCGACAGCTAGAGAGAGCTTGGTTATGTTATGAACATAATACAGGTTTTGCAGACCGTAAGTTCCGTTAGCGTGGACAAGTTGCTTATGTGGAGCCAGCAAGTCAATCACTTCTTCGGGAAATTTAATCTCCGACTTTTTCGGCTTTTTAATAGCCACAACAATTTTTAAAGGGGGATGAAATCATGTGACGGTAGTGCAGAGAAATCCTTTGTTATACCAGACACCTTAAAGGTTAGCGTTTCGCGATTGCTTTCACGGGAGAATCAGAGAGCTAGCCCAGATATTTGTGATAGGGATCTGGCTTATCCCAGTCATGGATAAGTGAAGCGATCACAAGCAGCCGTAAACAAACCCAAACACGTAACCCAAGCTCTGCAAAACCTACGTCTGGTCTAACTGCAGCCTTTTCAGCCCAACTCTGTAGGCACATACAGCACCTTACCGTTTGCTTCAACTGTAGTGGCTACAACCAGGCAAGATTATGATGAAACTGCCACATTAATGCTTACCGAAGTAATACAAGCATAGTTAGCATACCAATTGGAATTACTGCATATAAGTTAACCAGGAGCATTCTTAATTAGCACGGGGGCACACAAACTAACTTTCAGAAGCTGGTAACCAAGCGGTCATAACCACAGAGACAAACCCTTGCAATACAGATGTTACAGACAGCAAGTTCCATTACCGTGGATAGTTGTACTAAGCATCCAAATGGCAAACAAGTATAAAAAGTTAGCCTCAAATGAGGTTTATGTTCACACACCTTCTCTAGAATTTCCCCAGATATAACTCTTGCATATTTAGGACACATACAGTAGCAACAGTAACTTGGCTGCATTGGCCGCTGTGCTACAACCACAATCAACTGGCTATCACGTCAAGTTGGCTTATGCAGTAAAAGCAACTTACAGCTTCTTTGTCTGTGAGTCATGGGCAGTCGCAACCAATACAGGCTTTATCTTCAGATATTTTACAAAGCCTGCGTTTGAGGCCAGTCGTTAGTGCTAACTATCGCTAGCGGTCCTGCTAGCCACCTGTAACACATTAGCTTCACTTACATTATTTGCTGTTATGTCCTTAATTACTGCTTGTGGCTCCGAGCGCTTGATCGATGCAGGTGCTGCAGGTTTGAGAAGCTGAAACGCTTATCCTGTGTCAAATTATTCTTTATTGACAAAGCTGTCTTTGGTGAAATGCTGAGCACAAACAGCTAACGTTCCCTCTGGCCATGGCTGTTTGCTGCCAGCAAACAAAAAAAGCTACCCACTGATCTCTGGTGGCATCCACTTTTGGAAGAGAAATAGGTGTTTTTCTTTGCATCCAAAAGTAAATGGACAAGAAGCTTTGGGAGAGACACAGACAAAACTGCACCTCAAATGATCTGCTGTTCTTCTTTTGTATTTCCAAAAGTGTTGATGCTAATAAGACATAGTATGATCTGCCGTTGTTAGTGCCTGCTAGAATAGTTTCTGGTGTAGGCAGGTCCAGCGCAGTGGTTGGCTCTGGCTAGGTCTGTACTAATTGGACGGCACAACGTGATGTCAGGTTTTGCCCAGATCTCGTGAAGATCTCGGGAGGAGCTGTTCAGAGAGGAAATCTCCTTCACGAAATCACGTTCTTGGATTCCGGCAAAACCCCTGTATCTTATGTTTAGAAACTTTTCAGAGGTTGATATGGACAACCAACATTATAACAAAACTAATATGTATTAAATATGTATCAGTATAACAGGTCCCCATTAAGTAACTGTACAGTTGTTATATATGAAAACCACATGATTCTCTCTCTCTTTATCTCTTTATTTTGTACATTCTCTCTCACTCAAAGGTTTTGGAGGGTCAAGCACAGCATAAGTTTAGGACGGGGGAGAACTGATAAATATAGTGGCTATGAATGTACGGACTAATCAGGGCCAAGATAATATTGGTGGGGATGACGATGTTGATTTTATGGACCTATTGGTGCCAGGATGATTTTGGTGATTTTCATGATGATGACCGTTAGGACCAGCCCCTGGACAGGCTGATAGTGACACACCCAAGACTTTACAGGGCCGGCAGGCTCTGTGGGGACCAAAGCAAATGGCGCTGCCAGACATGACCAGTTATCTGTGTTACTGCGCGTGTGTGCAGTATTTGTGTGTGCGTGTGTGCACATCTGTGCATCATATCCATACCTACAATATATACTCAGTCAGGTCCGTATGTGTTTTGTAGAGTAGCATGATTTTCATCATTTTTGGCTCCTCCACTATGAACCTGAAAAGAACCTCAGTGCATGAAGGGTATCCTGTCCATTCAGTGTTGATTTCAGTTTTTCATTTTTCAACAGTATTGTATGAACTCTGGAGGAATAACACACATTTTTCCATCGCCTCCAGTCATAGGGCCTCAAAAGTAATTGGACAAACTAACATAATCATAAATTTTATCACAATCTTTAACACTCGAAAGCAAATCCTTTGCAGTTAATGACGGCTTTCAGTCTGGAACCACTAGACATCTCCAGTCAGTGGGTTTCTTTCTGATAATACTCAATGAGGTCGTCACCGCAGCTATCTACAGTTTCTGGTCTTTCGTGCGGTGATTTGCCTTCAATCAGTGAAACGAGTCAGGTCTGGTAATTGACCTCGCCATTGTAGAACTTTCTTCTTCTCCGTGTAAAAATTTTGAAGTTTTCTCACAGAAAGCTTCAGGCCATTGTTCAGTCACACTGTGAAGCACTGTCCAAAGAGTTGTGATGAATAATATTGCCTTTTAAAATTCATCAACAGTAAAATGATCTGGGAATCACGGGTGGAAGTTTCGCTGCCTGTCATACCCCATGCCACATCAGCACTTTCGCCTTGCGTCACACATGAGGTGGTATGCTTCAGAAAATGAAAGGTTCCCCCCCTTCTCCATACTCTGCTCTCTCCATGATTCGGATACAAGTTGTTCTTAATCTCATTGGTCCATAGGATTTTGTTCCAGAATGATACAGGATTTTAAATGCTTTTCGGCTCTAATCTGGACACTGTTTTGAAGCTTACCAGTGGTTTACATGTAGTGGTAAAACCCTCCGTATTTGAAGAGTTTGTTTCAAACCGTAACTCACTCACTGATTTACTCACTTCGAGTAAATCAGGCTTTTCTATGTTGGCACCTGTTACATTTTATAGAAAAGCACAAACTTTGACCATGAAAAAATACACCTTATAGTATGAATTTCTAAAAACTGATATTTGCACCTAGAGTAAAAAGTACAGGGCTATCACTCTATGGCATTATCTCAATTTTTGTAATTTTGGCACTTATTGCGTTTTGGAAAGAAACTTAATTCTGGTGAAGTTTTTTTTATTTTTTTATTTTTGACTTCTGTACAGATACATCTACCCCCTGGAGGGTGTTCTTGATCGGGCCGAAGGTTTTGATGAGGGGTTTCATCACCAGAGACAGAATTCCTCTGTCACCCCTCATGCTTTGTGTCATTCTGGCCTTTTGGTGTTCCGGAGCTCACCAGTGCATTGTTTATTTTTATGACTGTACCCAATACTTGATTTGGCCACAACTATTGAATAAGATACACCCAGCTGTGGATCTGATGAGGAACTGATCGTCTTCTTATTTTTGGTCACAGAAAGAGAGGGGGGCCGCACACAGTGTGAAAAGTGCTCTAACTCCTGTGCCGTTCACCTGATTTGGATGTTAATACTGCCACATGAAAGCAGAGATTTCAACTCGAATATGCAGTGGTAGCCAGCTAAAATAACAACTTTGTCAATGTCCAAGTATTTATGTACCTGAGTGTACATACATGGGTAGACATAAATTTTCTTCATGAAGTCTTTGTAAAATTAAATAATGAATTAAATTTATAAAATATGGGAAATTAATAAAATATGCACTAAGGAGGCTTCCCAAAAAAGGTAAACAACTCCGTCAATGTCTGGCTTAGCTTTTGCCACATTCTGCAATGTATGCAACTTAATCTGTTTAAAAAACTAAATCAAAGAAAAGCAACATGTATCCGCAATTTTGAATTACGTTGATGGAAATGTGCGCAACGTGTGGCCACATAAAGAGTGTCATCTGCCGTCCAGCCTTCGTGAGGAGAACCGGCTGCAGAATTGAGTGTTTTTGGGGTCGCAGACCGTTAATCAAGGAAAATTGTTGAAAATAGGCCAATCAGCTTAAAAGGGGAAAAATGTTGCCGCAAGTGATAGCTCACCGACGAAAATAAATGGACACTTGGTTGGATAGCTGCTAATAACAACAGAACTGCACCTCTGACAAAGGATTTTATTTCATATCTGAACCATTATTCGCAAAAATTAATATGTTGTAAGCCTCACAAAGCTGATATTTTGCCAGTGTTTCCAGTGCTTTAACCAGCACCTCCTCACAAAACGGTGATAGCTCACTGAATTTTCGTTGTTTTATGAGAGAGACAGAATGACCTTCGCCACGTCGTGAGGACAGGTATGGAGGAAAAAGAGAGCGGTGCGGAGAGAGGAGAGGAGAGGAGGAGAGAGGGAGAAGAAAGGGGGCGAAAAAGGGAGAAGATGGGGTGACGGGGCGCACCTTGGGAGGCCAGATTAGACGTCCTCAGCAGTAGCCGGGGGCTGGTAAATAATTAATGGACAGTGGTTGGCAGTTTGAAATGCAAATTTGACGGATGGAGGTGTGTGGCGCTCTTAGCCACGGTTCGGTAGCGGGATGTGACTGGAATGGGGAGCATGGCGAGTCCCCGGGGGTGCGGAGAAGGACTAAGTCAGAGAGATGAGGACAGAGAGAGAGAGCAGTAGGCAGATAAATAAAAGGGTCGATGGAAGATGAGAAAAGAACGGTGGAAAGGTGAGAGAGACAGAGAGAGAGAGAGAGAGCAGGAGGAAGGAGATTCAGAAGTATTTTCAATACCGGTTCATCGACGATGCAATTATGTCGAGACAATGGAGGCAATTTTAGATCTGAATGTGTCTTTGAGCTTGAAAGACCAATGAAGCAGAAAAGAATAGAATATTAAAACAGAGGTACATGATCAGTCGTCAGTTATACCCAGCCTCTATGTACCTGTTTAGCTTCCTCCAAAAAATAAAACAAACGATTATATTTCCGCTGACAACAGCTGGAAAGCTGGACCTCTGTCACAGACACACACATGCTCACATGAATACTGTATGTCCCATCATAAATAGTCAGATCTGTAGGGCTAATTGTGGAACAACTTGTAAATTTAGCGCATTTGCTAACGGTGGGTTTCGCTCGATGGCTGGCGGGAAAAGGTCACCGAAACAAACACTAGATTTCTATTCAGACCTTGTACAAAACGAATTGCAAATTTGCCCTACGATTATGAAGCAGTAAATCCCAGCGCCCTTTGTGCGTACTGTTAAAACAGAGGCAGGGAAACGGGGCCTTTTTATTCATGCGCAGACACCCAAGGGGTCTGAGCCAGGTGAGAGTGCACGTGAAGGACAATCCGCCTTGTTCGCTCGGCGGTACGGACTGTGGAATATCCCTGAGACTCGGGCCTTCGGGCCAACATCCAAAGCCCTCAGCTTCCACATTTTATCTCCCCCTAATTCCGTAAGAGACCGAGGGGGGGAACACCTCACACGAGCCCTCAAGGACACCGGGATCAGGAACACCTTGAGATGTTCCACATTTTTAGCCCTTGTCCTACTATATATCGCCGCCACTTGATTAAATTTGAGATTCCTTCCCAAGTAGCAAAAGGATGGCAAGTAGGTGAGGTTGCGGCTGGGCATCCGGTTTAGAGCAGGTAATGCCCTTTGATTTATTTTACAGGCAATCCCCGGTTTCTTCTAGAATCCCTGCTTCAGCGTATGTGTGTGTGAAAGCTGCATCTTAGCATAAAACCTTTACGCAGCAGTGTTTTTTTTTCCCCATATTTGTTTGTTGTCTTTCTGCCCACTCTTTTTTTTTCTGTCTTCCAGGCTCCACAAGTTGTAGAGACAACACAGCGGGAGAGCCTGAGCTGTTTTGAGCTGAGTAACAATGCTGTCTCTCTTCAGACACACACACACACACACACACACACACACGTATACAACCGAGACCTCTCAACCATTACCGCCTGGCAGAATGCCAGTGCCGGCAGACGGTTTGTTGGGTCAACAGGTGATGTGTGCGGAGCTTTGTGGGGACCAGTTTGATGGAGCCGCACACACTGTTGTGTAAACAGCCTGTCAGTCCATTCGATTCTCGCCGGTACCTGGGCTAACCTGAGGAGAGATGCCCCCCCCCCATGGATTCTCCACCACACATCCCTACCCTCACACCCCAGTGCTGCCCACCCCTTTGTCACCCCCAGTGTCCAACCCCCCCCCCAATCAGAGCCTGTTTCCCTTCCTCCAATCCTGAGCCAGCTGGCAGCTCCGCACAGCTCTTCCCAGAAGGGGTTAGTCTCACAGGAACATCGGCGTGTCACATGACCACTCAGGAAGAGAGCGGTAGCCTCACTCTATGCTTGATACACATTAGAAGCCCCACTCTATCAGCTTTTTGCTTCATTTTCAAGCTGGAGTTCGGACATTGATTCGATCTGGGTTTTGCTCAGATGTAGTTACCCTGCTAACCTAGCTGTCTTGTTTTGTGGAACCGGTCCCAGGTCGTCAACATTCACTGCAGGCAAATTTACATTAGCTTCTGCCCAACGTGACTTGCTGAATTATCAGTGTATGATAATTGAAGAGAGATAAGCCTGGGCTGACTTGACTGAGTGCTGCCCCCACTGTAACGGCGCTGCGGTGCGCTGAGCTCTCCCTCGCCAGATTCACCCGGCAGAAGGGGGGGAGCGCGGAGCAGTGCCACACATTAGTGCTCTGTTTGGCAGCATCGCCGTGCCACAGGAGGGCTCTGCAGTCAAGCCAAAGAGCTGGCTGCCTTCAAATCACTGACTGTCCTATTTCCTGCTGCTGACATCACTGGCTTCATTTATTCGGCCTGTACTGTCCTTGTGGCCTCAAACGAAGACACAAAGTGCAACAGGCTATTCTACTGAGCGTGAATTCACACATCACGTTTTTAACGAGCATCGTTTTGGTTTGTTTGCTTTTTGAATTATTTTTTCCCAACTTTATACTGAGTAGTGTAGTCTGAATACAGACAGCATATACAGGATAATGAAACAATACAATGTCACAGACAGCATGACTGATGAAATCATTGAAGTACAAAAGATATAAAATGTGACCTGTACAGAGAAATTTTTTTCAATGAGAGTTTTCCCTGAATGGCAGCTGGTGTTTGATGCCCAGAAGGATGTGGGGGATTAGGACTGGAGCTCTCTCTCCCGGTTTCGCCATGCCTAAAATGCACCCTTCCACTGTCCTGCTGTTTGACACGCTACAGTCTGTGTCCACCATTACCCAGTTGGTAATCCCATTAAGATGCCTTAAGTCATCAGCCCAGTCCAAACTCCCCTTAATCAGCCCAACAAAGTCTGTGGATGAACATTCAAGATGATCCCAGTGGTGGCCCTTGGGGTACCTCAGAATTCACTATTCGGTTCTGGGGCCAAGCCTATAAGCACCACATAGTAACTTGCCTTCAGGCCTGGATCGAGCTGTAGTAGATACATTTTCACGCTCAAGCTTCTGTGCTGAAGCCATGCGGGTTTCCAATATGAATACTTATCCCTCACAAACTGAATTTTGAAACATTTTTGAAAAAAGAAAAATGTCCTCAGCTGCAGCTCGAACTTCAAGGGTTTGGCGGGTTAAAGGAGGGAGAAGCCTTTTTGCTTTTCAGCTTCTCTGAGAGAGGGGTGGAAAAACAGTAGCAGAGAGGAAGAGAGAGAATAATTTATCCACTCCTTACCCTGTTATAGCCACAGGCACAGGATGATGGAGTAGGAATGGAGGTGTTTGGTGCACCATATGACACACTGTGACAAGGGCAGGTAAACTAGAGGCAAAAGAGGCTGTTAATTATGCCCTACATAAAGGTGCCTGTGTACAGTCACTGCAATGAGGTACACGCAGCAGAAAGCCAAGCTCTGCTGTCTCAATATACCTCACAGTTCACCATAGAATACAGAGAGACTGAAATTCACGTGACAGCCCTCCTGATGAATGGGATTCTTATATACGAGTTGATGATATGAATAAATAACTGCGAATTTGACTTAAATATGACCCAGATGATGCTCTGCAGGTCAGAGTCGGGCACATATTGGAAGATAGATCTGGGTTCTGGTTGGTTTGCGCATTCGCTTTCACTGGAAGTTGAATCATAGGAGTCGACACGCAGGAAGGTAAAGTACACGGGGTATGGGCAGGGGGCACTGAAATACACAAATTCTGCTCACATGGAACACGATGACTTGAAGTCATTGGGGAGAGGAAATATACACAGTCAGCACATGAGGAACCAAATTACCCAGATTTTGAGGATTGGGAACAGAACCGCAAGAATATGCATATCGGGAACTGAATTACAAAGAATATATGCACATGGAACAAAATTACAGTCTATGCTCGGGGAATTGAGAGACTTAGGTCGTGTAGAGCAGTCTGAGTAGCGCAGAGTTTGTGCGCCGGGAGCTGAGGTACACAGCCTACAGCGGGAGCCGAATCCCCCAACACGGGCCAGCAGGATGGGGTCCCCTCAGATCTGCAGCCAGTGAGACGAGATGCTTTTCAGCGCTTTGCACAGCTCTAGGGATGCAGCAGGGGGGTGGGGGGGGGGGGGGGGCTTGTAGAGTGGATTTGATGGCCCCTCAGTCTCGTCAAGATGGATTAGTGGAATGACTGTGAAAGAGATAGGTTTCATTCTGACTCAGAGCCCATGCAGCTGCTCTACGCCATATCTGAGCCGTAAGACACTTCAAACTTCCACTTCTGAGATACCCACTCCTCCGCAAATCCACTCACACACACACGCGCGCACACAGGCACACCCACAATCTTGTGCAAAGCCACACGTAGGCACCCGAAAGATTTCTTTCCCCCCATAATATGCAACTTCATCCATGATCTTTCGATGATAGTGATTCTTGTGAGCGTATTCAAACATACGCACGCGCAATGCAATTTATTCAGGGCTTCATACAACTGGGCAAAGAAGTGAAAATGGAGGGAGTAGTTGTATTTCAGGGGGTGTTTTCCATGTAAATTAGATGACACCAGTGGGAGTGTCATTTAAATGAGGTTGCGCAAGGTGATCAGTGTTATTTTTCTAACACATAAAGCAAAGAGCACAGGACTCGCCAAAACCACGCGCAAACTGAAGCGCTATTTCTGATTTCATTATCCAGAAAGTGCTGACGAACAGAATAATCTGTCCATATTTAATAGCAGTAATTTTTAAAATGTAGTATGATTGTACTCTTTGTAATCGTACTATCATTGTTCATTTCTTGTAGGCAGGCTACTGTCCCGAGTGGGGGCACCGTGTGAGTGAGGGAGATGGAGGACCTAAATGCAGAAGACATGGTTTATTCAATAAACAAAGTGCAGATAACATAAGAAATAGAAAATACTAAATATATATATATATATATAACTATACAAGATTATAACTAAACACAAAGCAACCAAAACGGAGTGCTCTTAAACTAAGGTGTTACAAAAAATGGCTACTTGAAAGTGATGATTAGATAATTAATTAATAAGAGTAAGATGCGAACAATTAAAAATGGGGATAATTGGATAAGGCAGGTAGCCGAAGGGAACATAAGGGAGCGTTATAGCAACATTTGGGATTGATAATAATATTCAGCAACTTAAGTGGGGATCCTATGTGCGATTTTGCACAGCAAGCTTCACCATAGTTCAGGTTTATAAAATGGTATGACTGAATAATACTCAGAAAAACATGTCTGCAACCTGTGAGACAAAAAAATTTTTTTTTTACTTAATTTCATTTGTTCTACCCCCTCAGAACAGTAATTTTTGGTATGCAGACTGTGCTGTTGCCTCGCTTTGATTCGACCGCCTGTAGAATAGACCTATACGGTTAACCCTTTGTTGCATAGCAGTTGCCAAAGTGACCAAACACACTGACCACCTTTAATGGGCGAAGAGTCATGTGACAAAGGGTTGAGACCCTACGGTTGAAAAGTACTCTAAATGTGCCACAGACATCTTTCTCTGAAGTTTGTGGGCATCTGAGATTCATACTATCAAAACTCCCTCACCGGTGCAGCCAAAATAATGACTGCCTTCACCTCCAATGCCAAACTTAATTTTATTGTAACAAAGTTTGATTTATATGTAGTATTCCTTAAAGCGATAAACAAAGGCAGTCCTCTCTCCTCCTCATTCTAGGGGGAAGTCCCACAGACATTATGCCAGCTGTCATCCACTCATTTCGGGTAGTTGGGTCACTCGCTGTATTTTGGATAAGCTAGCAAATTGTAACCTGAAAAGTTGTTTATTAACCTTTGCCTTTACTTAAAGATTAAACCTAAAGGAGACCTCATGCCTCACTGTAACTTCAAACAGTGAAGATTTTTTTGCAACCATCGATACTCTTTCATTTTTATACCTTTTGTAACTAGTTGTTGGCGCCCCAGCCGCAACCAGACTTCCCAGATTTTCAAATGACTTTCACCTGACTGTCAATAAATTCCCCTACTGACCAATACGAAACTAAATCGAACAAAATTTAATGACATTTAGATTACCCGAATTATGTCCAACAAAAATCAAATGAGATGAGATGAGGGGTCCATATTCTGGTACCAATGTAGTATCTCACATCAATAGTGTTATGAACCAGACAAGGAACCAAACGCTGATTTGGGGTGTAATCCACATATTTATTAACAGAAATATGATTATATAGTAATGAAACTGTTATGGTTCTGTGTTTTGATGTCAAGCCTTGTGTTCATTGTTATGTCTTTCCTTTGTTCTTTTTTGTTTATAATACATTCTGGTTTTCTGTTTATGCCATTTCAGTTTTCATTGTACTTGTCACCCCTGTCTTGTGATCAGTTGGTACAGTCCGTTCTCCCAGTCTGTGTGCTCACCTGCTTCGGTGATTTCAATGGTTTCTGGTGTTTCATATTATTACTTCAATTCTCATTTGCTTCCTTCACCTTGCTTTCCTAGATTACTAATAATACTAACATTTATATTGTGTATCATAGTCTACTAACTTAAGTAATCAATGTATATATTACTAACTTACTAATGAACACTTGGGTTAATTTGTAAAGCTGCACCTCTACGAAGTATTACTAATTCAATCTCAGCAATCGCCCTGTTCAAGTCTCCGCTTCTTGCTTTGCTTCCTCTCTGTCTTCCTGTGTTTCTGCGAGAATCTCTCGCACGTGCGTAATTACTATCCTGCACTCGTTATCTGTGCACTTATAACTCTTTGACCGGAGCCGTTTATCTGTCATAGGCTGTCTGCGTGGATCCTGTCCGTGTTTTGGTTTTTGCCCATTGTTTGTGGGTTAGGATTTCCCCATGTGTGCTTACCTCTGTAATTAGTCTTATCCGATTCACCTGTTCCCTGCATAGCATGTGACTTCCCTCTTGTCTATTTAAAGTCTTCCCTGCAGTTCATTCCTTGTCAGAACGTTGATTAGTATTCATTTGTGCAGAGCTCCTCATATGCCTTTTGTCTATTGCTTCTTGATGACTGGTTCGCACGACCTCGAGATTGCCTTGCCCAACTATTCCTGTTTTGTCTTTTTGGATTTTGACCTGTTTTTGGACAACCACGATTTCTGTTTTGAATGCTCTTTGTAAGACCTACCTTTCTGGATTTCGACTACGAGTTTGGGTTTACTCTCTCTGTACCGTTGCACATCTGCCTTACTGGTTGTGACTCCTGCCTGTCTCGTCAACTTCGCTTTTAGGACATTGTTTTTGGCTGGCAATTCCTGTGTCTTCTGATCCCGACCCTTTTTACAATAAAGTTTACGATTTTTGGAATTCCTGTTCTCGCGAGCGGTTCCTGAACGCGCCGTCACAGAGAGGCTGTAGACAAGAACTGTTAGGGGGCAGTCCAGCAAAGTTAGTAATGACTGGAGAGGGTATGTAAGGGCGTGTATCCATCCAGAGGCTGTCCTGAGGCGGAGAGCAGATGGAGAGTCTCCCCCTCAGAGGCCGGACTGGAACGCTGTCCTAAACCTGGAGACCAGTTAAGGCACAGGCGGTGTTCCTAATAAACCGAAGGGACAGGCAAGAACAATGGATTAACAAGAATGCAGTCGCAATTCTGGAGAGCAATATAAAGACTTGGGTGCTTGTTCCTATAAATAAGACTCCATAGAATGATAACATATTTCTTCATAATTAATTTAACAAAAACACATGGGAGAAGAGCTTAGCTTAATATTGGAAGACACAAGCTGACTCACAGGCTTAGTGGGGCATGAACCATGACAATCCAGCAACCATAGTGAAACCACAATGAACTTATGTAGACAGGATATTCAAAACAGGGGTGAGGCACACAAATAACAGCTGGGAGCGAGGGAGTAAAAAGGTTCTGTGAAATGTTCTGCGCCTCCTGCTGGGCATGCATAGTTTGGTCATGAAAGCTTACTTTTGCATGTAACAAGGCAAAGTATTTCCATCCGGAATTGGAAGGGGATGTGATGCACTGCAAGCAAATCCCAGCCATTTCCTTATCATCCATGCAAACTGCACCAGCAGTGAGGAAGCTTACCTACTTTTAACTACTTCATTGCAAATTTCCCTCAATTAAGAAAATTCTGACTGCAAAATATGGCATCGGTGAAGCCGAATGTGAGAACGCCTGGCATGGGACGGCCAACGCTTTCTCTCGAACACACATTCATGACTCAAAAGGCTTTGGAGAAAAAGCATAAATGCTCACAAACGCCAAATAAATGGCATGAAAGTAGATCTTTTTAGCATATGCCGGGAGACAAACACTTCTTTGCTCATCCATAAGCGTTTATGCTCTTCCTTCAAAGCCTCTCGATTCTTGAAGGGGTGTTCCGGAGAAAGTATTGGTCGGCCGATGACAGACCTCACGTTCGGGTTTGCCAGTGCCATGTTTTGAAGTCCAAATTAGGTAATGGAGAAAAATGTCCTTTGAAAAGTATTTAAAAGTAGCTAAGCTCCCTAACTATTAGCGAAGTTTGCCTGGAGGGCAAGGAAAATGGCTGGGATTTGCTTGGATTACTTTGCATTCGCTTTCAATTGCGGATAGAGATAGATCCCCGTGGCCCACACAAAGGTAAGCTTTCATGACCAAGCTGTACATGTCCAGGAGATGACACAGCCCCCTTTTAAAGTGGCCAGTTTAGTCCCAAGAAGTTTTTAAGTCGTACTTTAGCTAGTATATGAGTGAACTATACTTGTGAAATACTGGATACTGTACATAAATATTACTTAGGTTAACCTAACAGAATGAGCTTGAAGTATGTCTTTTTTGTTTGGGTTTCCTCAGAGACATTCCCTTAAATGTAGAAATAGGATCTGTTTAATAACCTAGAACGAACATACTGGCGTAAACATGAATAAAAGCGTCAGAAACGTTTTATCTCTCTTTCCCTGCCATAGGCTGCTCTCGTCATTAAGAGATCTGAACAATGGGTTTAAAAAATGTGGGGAAGCCATATTTCCATGAGAGAATACAGTGCAGTGCTCCAAGTAATTATTCCGTTGTGAATAGTGGGTTTGATATTGCCCCGTCTGTCACGTATCCAAGAACAGAGCCAAACACAGAATCAGTTAAAAAGGCCAGAATTGGCCTTTTTTTAACAAAACAGAAGAACATAAAAGGGCTTTCAGAGCTGGAGTGCATCTTCCGCAGAATACTCTGTGATCAGGCAGGAACAATCAGGCACTAGAGGAGTATGCAAGGAGGTGTCAAAGGCACTGATTCGATGCCAGTAACTGGAGTGGCCAACCAAATGGAGCCAGGGCACATTGGGCAGGTGCTGGCCTTCGGACAGGCATGAAGAAGGTGGTTAGAAGCCACTCACCAGGACCAAAAACTCAGGAAGGAATTTTCTGAGCGAATAGATTCTCAGGCTAATATTTGAGATACATTGATGACGTAGGTCATGTGACTCAAAACAAAAATCCAGTGAAGAGCAGACCGAGAGCAGGGGCCTCATGTGTGAGGAGAGCGTATGAACGGAGAAGATGTGTATGCCACTTTTTTTTTGCGGATTTCAGATTTATGAAAACAAACGTGACTTTAAAAAAAGGCATAAAAGTAATAGAATTTTGCATTTTTGCAAAATTAAAAGTTGATCCATATTTTTTCATTCAAAATTGCAAGTAGATTTGTTAGCCCGCTATATTATAAATTTTATACTTAGTATTTTGTACAAACTTTGTTTGTATGAACGTACACAATATTTAAGTATAAAATCCACGCAAATTTTGATACATCAGGCCCCAGGACCGTAAATACTCAAGACGACAATCAATGAAATTGAAAAATGCCTCCGAAGGGAGAGGAGTGAAACAGGAAGGGAGGGAAATGAAATGAGACAATCACAAAAGAATGAGAATTAATACACAAACCAACACCAAAACTAACAAGGACAGCTGCACTGCAGGGAAAACAAATTAATTAACACTCAAGGATGTGACATTTGCCTTTCATTTCTGTCATGAGCCTGGCTTACAGCAGGTTATATTTCAGCTTGATACATACTCAACAAGAACAAAAAAATGTGTTCTTCTTCTCGGGGCTGCCAGAGCAAGAACGAAGTTCGTTTTGACCAGGACATTTCATACTTCACGAGAAACTCAAGTGCGGAACTCCCAGTCACACAACAGTTCTCGGACACCGCACGAGAAAAAAGTTCTGGCCAGATGATGCATCGAGAAGCTGCGAGGACTCCGAAACCAGGGCTACGAGAACAAAATGACGTTATTTTGTTCTTACAGCCTCAAGAACAAGAATAAATTTCTCTGCTCTTCCGGAGTATGTATCAAGCTTCTGTCCATCATTAGGACTCTAGGACTCTTCGCGCCTGGACTTTTTGTCCCCGGACTATTAGTTCCCGATGATGCTTTGCCCTCTTCCTGCACTAGAGCCCTCACTCTAAACCTAAACATAATCCTTATATCATGGTGATCTGTCCATCGTCCGTCCGTCCATCCATCTGTCAACAATGGTGGCATGTTTTATCATCATTTGGGGACAAAAAACCTTGGAGCCAAAGAGTCCAGGAGTGAAAAGACCTCGGGGACAAAAGTCCATTGGCACGAAAAGTCTTTGAGGACCAAAAATCTGGGGAGGAAGAGTCCGTTAACCCTTAAAGATGTCTGTACACACTCACACGCAAACACACTCATCCACACTTACACACCCAAACACACACACACACATATGCATACACAAGCACACACAGGAGCTTTTTGATGAGAATAAATTGATGTTGTTTTCTTTTTTTCTGAATGACTTAGTCATAATTCAATTTCAATACAATCAGCATAATTAAAGCAATTGAAGGGACATGAATATAAGATAAGTGGGAAACAGCCTTTGTGCTTCATTTCTTCTGATTTTATCTGCAGTATTTATGAGAATCCATCTTCGTGTAATCCCTACATTATCCTCAATATTATAACAGGCCCCAGAGATCTGGACGAGTGTATGATATCAAAGCATTGCAAATGGCATTTTAATCAGGGCAAACAACTTGCACCTCTTGGCTACAGCCAACACTTGCTCAAAGCCCATTGGTTTATTGTTTGGCAGACATGCTTAGAACAAGCCAGTGTGGACATACAGTATGTTCCCATTGGCCATGCTAGGTCATAGGTGCAACAGGTAAGGCAGCAATTAAATTTTCGACCCATTTCAAACCATCAACTGAAGTTCGTCTGATACAAAAACACACCACACCATCTCGAACTGAAACTTGACAGGGCCAGCACTGACTTCCTATGGGCAGGATTTCTATGCAATAGCATAAACTTAGAGAAGGAGTCACCCCCTAAGATTTTCTTTGTGGATTACCCTGAAATATTTTACCTAGCACAACCTGCTTGTGGGTATTAGCAATGCATATTGAACCTCTCCATGCTTCACTGAGGATGGCAGTAATGATATGGGCCTCCAATTAGGGGTAAGTTTGCCGAATAAAGAAAGAAGTCAAATTAAGTTTTTTTTTTTTTTTTCGAATGGTGTGTTTGAAGAGGTCTGACCACCACTTCTTGGCCTAAACCTCAGTTTGTGATAATAAAGATGTTCTTTCATTTATTTTCTGGCAGGTGTATGGTATGAAATAATGACTGAAAGGATTACTGGAGAATGCATGAGGCAGTACTGGCCCTCTTTCTGCATCACAGTCTGAGGCCAGTTGTTGAAAAAACATAACATTATATTTGAGTGCCAAAGACATTTTATCACACTTTTTTTTTTTTTTTACTTCCTATAGAAAACTGTAAACAGCTATAACCAGACTGGTACCTAGCTTTCACCCTGCTATCGAACTAAAAGCAAGTCAGACAAGGTGACAGGGAACATGTTTTATCATAGAATAGCATTACGTGACACACATCACATAATATCAGACTACCCCATTCAGGGAAGTACACAGTATAAGCTATTTAGCACCTTGTCACCATACAATTTACAGGGGAAACAATGCCGATGTAGCGACTTCCTGTAAGTGACAAGCAGTTTGCAGAATGCCTGCAGCTGTTCTGTCCCAATCTCTCGTCCTGACAGCCTGTCTTAGGTTCAGGCAAGTGTGGAAACAGGATCACCTGACAAAGGGATTTGGACAGGTATAACTGGCTTTTTTTATGTGCGACATGGGGCATCCCCAATGATTGGGTCTCTGGTAGAACTACGATACCCAGAGGTCTTGGGAAAAGAGTAGCCTTTACTCCCAGAGATAGTCAGTCTGAGGGTGAATGAGTGTGAGAGTTTGAGCCTTGTTATGAAGGCTTGTTTGAATACTGAGGATGTGGTGACTGAAGTCTGTTCTTTTTCCTGTATGGTGAGGCGGCGTAATTGGTTTTTATCCCTTTTGGGCCCAAGTCTCTGATGGAAAGAAGATTCTTTATTTACTGGTGAAATTTAGGTTAAAAACAGTTCGTTGGATAGACTGTGGTTAGTGACCTTACTGCAGAGGCCTCCATGCTTTTTTGAGTTGTAAATATTATATATTTATGTATATATAATGTTGTATATTATGTTGAAGGTTTGTGATTTTGCCATGGAAAGGGGAGGTATCGTAATTGACTTTGCACTTTTACCTTGAGCAAGTCACTTCTTTTTCATCAGTGCAAGTCAACTTTTTACATTTTTTAGTTTATTTACAAGTGCATTCAATGTAGTGTTTAAATATTACCAGCGCAGCTGCAAATCAATTAAGTGTAGAGAAAATAAGGAGACTGCTCTCGCAAAAACACGCACACATTCATGAAAACACTTCCAGAGAAAAATATATGGCGAGAGACGTGGCGAAGCATCACCTCTGGACCTCATATTCCCGGGACTGTAACGCAAGCTCTCTGTTCCCTTGAACATGAGTGGAAGTGACTGCTTCAGCTGTTCGGCTGGCGGGTTGGAGCCTTGCACGAGTTTGAAATATGAGGGCGTGTTCCGGCTCGTTCCTTTGAAACGCCACCCCGCTGGCGCTGGGGCCGCGGAGCCGTCACGCGTGGCCCGCGATGGCCTGGCACGGGACGGAACCGCCCTGGCTGGGATTTGTTTTGTTTGATGCGTGTGGACTCGAGCCAAAGCTCCTCCGCGGAACAGTCCCGGCACTGCAGTTTTGAAGGACAGCTTTATTGAAAAGGCACTTAAGAAGCCTGTAACGGGGGTAATGGGGCCTTATGTCTCGTCCCGGAGTTACAGCGCAGAGCCAAATTTACAACAGTGAATCATCACCCGCCAGCTTCCACCGGGTCACTCATTTCTTGTAGCTGCAGGCTAGGGGCAAAACAATGAATTCTGGGCCTCCTAAAAAGTATTGAGCCGAGGTAAGTCAAGTAAAATTTTTGTGGGTCTTTCAAAGAACCCCCACCCCCCAGTCCTCCATCTGCGACCCAGCAATTTGTTTTTCGTTGTGTTTTTGGCTAGAAGAGGATGATAGAATGTGCTAGAAAATCAGAATGTGATATATTGTACAACCTCATTTCCAAAAAGGTTGGGACCAAATGCGAAATGAGGAAAAAACGTTTTTCATGTGGGTGAGAATGTGTCCGCAAATTGCTAAAATGCCTTCTCTAAGATCTCAACATGAAAATATCATTTTCACTTCTCTCTTGAATTTCACTGTTTTAGTGAAGCACACCGAGTACAGGCATCTAATAATAGCTGGGGATAAAAGGCTAGCTGTGCATTACGCGCTCAGTCATTGAGCTAAGAGACAACATTATTTTTTTTGAAATAATAATCTTCCTGAAACTGTCGCTCCACAGTTGTTATAGCTGTGGGCTACTGCTATATGGCTGAAAATGTATCACTGTTTAGAAAAGTCCACCCATAAGTCCAGCTCCAGAGAAACTCTTCTGAGACAAACTGACTTCCCTGTGAGGATGTGTACATTCAAAGAAAACAGATTCACAGAAGACGTTTTACACCTAATGTACCACTGCATTTATTGAGTGGCCTCACAACTATACACAATGTCCACAAAAAGGAACTATTTTTTGCATTGCACTGAAGTGTAAAAAAAATAATAATAACGAAAAAAGAAAAACATTACAGGGAGGACAAGTGGTAGAGTTCAAAATCTTTCATGGGCATTTTTAGTGGTGAAGCTTTTAAGTAATGTCTTTATTTTGTGGTATCCTAAGAATGGTTGTGTGATTGGTGTTCAGGAGAGCTCTCTGATGGCACAGCCAATCATATTTGATTTGAACCACTTTGTTTGTTCCAACTTTACTGCTTGTTTATAATAGAAACTTATGGTCTCTCACCAGGATCATACTAGCATGACATCACTGAGGTGAGCACTTTCTCCGTCCATTCATTAGCATACCTGCTCATCCCAGATCATAGGTGGGGGCTCATGGTACTCACGACTCCGCATTCATTGGATAAGAGGTTGGACTGTATACTGTAAAACAAGGTGACCCCATTAAGTCATGTGAACTTATTTCTTCTTTTATTGTCTATTTGTCATGACAGGTTTTAGATATGGAACTCAAGTTCATGAGCATTCGGAAGTTAAGATTATTCCTTGCGTTGACTAATTGTAAATTGAGACAAAGCTTATCTTCTTAATGAGCTCGCATTTAGTTAAGTCATACTTTAAAGGCAGCCGTTGAACTTCTTTTTTAAAGTTTAACCAGCTTGAAATTTATTACAGTGTAGCACAACCAGCACTTCATTTAACAGACTGGACCAGCACCACCGACAAAGAGCTAACGTCATCAATCAATGCACTGCAAAGTCCACAGAAACATTTGAAGAACACTGAAGAACACTTGAGAATTATTACTGCTATATTGTTAGATGACCTTACTAGTTAAAATTTACCAATGATAATCATTTTCAATATTTATGGTTTTTCCTTAGAGAGTTATGGACGTGTTAAATGGCATTTTGGGCCCTGGCACATTTTTCATGTTGATAAACAAGAATTTAAATGGCTCTAACGGCCGAATGAAATATGGCTTGAAGCTCCAAATCACACACAGTTAAGATGTTTGTTTGGGAGCCCTGTGGTCAGGTGTTCAAACCCCAGCCACTCTTTTATCTGCTATGGCTGGAGGTCTGCATGGGCGAGGCAACAATGGCCTCAGTCTCACTCAGGATTATGGGGGTGTGGGTGTCTCATCAGTCTTCAGCAGCTGCTGCTGGTCAGCCAGCAATATGTAGCTACTAGTTAGACAAGAAAATTCTGTGCTGACTTTGTCTTCGGACGGCAGTGTGTGATTGGTGGTGTGACAGCACAGTGTATGCTGATTGTGCAATCCTCCAATGGCAAAGGCAAATTATTATTGGTGATGTGACCACATAGTGTAAAAGAAGCGAGGCCACGTCGCCACAAGAGTTGGAAGAATCCTGAGCCACAGCATCCTTTTTCTAAATCGATGGGAGGAGGTCACTTAAGTGTGTTTAGGGCTAAATCGATGGAAGGAGGTCACTTTGGTGTGTTCAGGGTTAAATCAATGGGAAGAGGTCGCTTTAGTGTGTTCAGGGCTAAATCGATGGGAGGAGGGCACTTTAGTGTGTTCAGGGTTAAATCGATGGTAGGGGGTCACTTTAGTGTGTTCAGGGCTGAATCGATGGGAGGAGGTCACTTTAGTGTGTTCAGGGTTAAATCGATGGGAGGAGGTCGCTTTAATGTGTTCAGGGTTAAATCGATGGGAGGAGGGCACTTAAGTGTGTTTGGGGTTAAATCGATGGGAGGAGGTCGCTTTAGTGTGTTCAGGGTTGAATCGATGGGAGGAGGTCACTTTAGTGTGTTCAGGGTTAAATCGATGAGAGGAGGTCACTTTAGTGTGTTCAGGGTTAAATCGATGAGAGGAGGTCACTTTAGTGTGTTCAGGGTTAAATCGATGGTAGGGGGTCACTTTAGTGTGTTCAGGGTTAAATCGATGAGAGGAGGTCACTTTAGTGTGTTTAGGGCTGAATCGATGGGAGGAGGTCACTTTAGTGTGTTCAGGGTTAAATCGATGGGAGGAGGTCGCTTTAATGTGTTCAGGGCTAAATCGATGGGAGGAGGTCACTTTAGTGTGTTCAGGGTTAAATCGATGGGAGGAGGTCACTTTAGTGTGTTCAGGGTTAAATCGATGGGAGGAGGTCACTTTAGTGTGTTCAGGGTTAAATCGATGAGAGGAGGTCACTTTAGTGTGTTAAGGGTTAAATCGATGGGAAAAGGTCACTTTAGTCACTTTAGTGTGTTCAGGATTAAATCGATGGTAGGAGGTCACTTTAGTGTGTTCAGGGTTAAATCGATGAGAGGAGGTCACTTTAGTGTGTTCAGGGTTAAATCGATGAGAAGAGGTCACTTTAGTGTGTTCAGGGTTAAATCGATGGTAGGAGGTCACTTTAGTGTGTTCAGGGTTAAATCGATGAGAGGAGGTCACTTTAGTGTGTTCAGGGTTAAATCGATGGGAAGAGGTCACTTTAGTGTGTTCAGGGTTAAATCGATGAGAAGAGGTCGCTTTAATGTGTTCAGGGCTAAATCGATGGGAGGAGGTCACTTTAGTGTATTCAGGGTTAAATCGATGGGAGGAGGTCACTTTAGTGTGTTCAGGGTTAAATTGATGGGAGGAGGTCATTTTAGCGTGTTCAGGGCTAAATTGATGGTAGGAGGTCATTTTAGTGTGTTCAGGGCTAAATCGATGGGAGGAGGTCACTTTAGTGTATTCAGGGTTAAATCGATGGGAGGAGGTCACTTTAGTGTGTTCAGGGTTAAATCGATGAGAGGAGGTCACTTTAGTGTGTTCAGGGTTAAATCGATGGGAGGAGGTCACTTTAGTGTGTTCAGGGTTAAATCGATGAGAGGAGGTCACTTTAGTGTGTTCAGGGTTAAATCGATGAGAGGAGGTCACTTTAGTGTGTTCAGGGTTAAATCGATGAGAGGAGGTCACTTTAGTGTGTTCAGGGTTAAATCGATGAGAGGAGGTCACTTTAGTGTGTTCAGGGTTAAATCGATGGGAAGAGGTCACTTTAGTGTGTTCAGGATTAAATCGATGGTAGGAGGTCACTTTAGTTTGTTCAGGGTTAAATCGATGAGAGGAGGTCACTTTAGTGTGATCAGGGTTAAATCGATGAGAAGAGGTCACTTTAGTGTGTTCAGGGTTAAATCAATGGTAGGAGGTCACTTTAGTGTGTTCAGGGTTAAATCGATGAGAGGAGGTCACTTTAGTGTGTTCAGGGTTAAATCGATGGGAAGAGGTCACTTTAGTGTGTTCAGGGTTAAATCGATGAGAAGAGGTCACTTTAGTGTGTTCAGGGTTAAATCGATGAGAGGAGGTCACTTTAGTGTGTTCAGGGTTAAATCGATGAGAGGAGGTCACTTTAGTGTGTTCAGGGTTAAATCGATGAGAGGAGGTCACTTTAGTGTGTTCAGGGTTAAATCGATGAGAGGAGGTCACTTTAGTGTGTTCAGGGTTAAATCGATGAGAGGAGGTCACTTTAGTGTGTTCAGGGTTAAATCGATGAGAGGAGGTCACTTTAGTGTGTTCAGGGTTAAATCGATGAGAGGAGGTCACTTTAGTGTGTTCAGGGTTAAATCGATGGGAAGAGATCACTTTAGTGTGTTCAGGGTTAAATCGATGAGAAGAGGTCACTTTAGTGTGTTCAGGGTTAAATCGATGAGAGGAGGTCACTTTAGTGTGTTCAGGGTTAAATCGATGAGAGGAGGTCACTTTAGTGTGTTCAGGGTTAAATCGATGAGAGGAGGTCACTTTAGTGTGTTCAGGGTTAAATCGATGAGAGGAGGTCACTTTAGTGTGTTCAGGGTTAAATCGATGGGAGGAGGTCACTTTAGTGTGTTCAGGGTTAAATCGATGGGAGGAGGTCACTTTAGTGTGTTCAGGGTTAAATCGATGGGAGGAGGTCGCTTTAGTGTGTTCAGGGCTAAATCGATGGGAGGAGGGCACTTTAGTGTGTTCAGGGTTAAATCGATGGGAGGAGGTCACTTTAGTGTGTTCAGGGTTAAATCGATGGGAGGAGGTCACTTTAGTGTGTTCAGGGTTAAATCGATGGGAGGAGGTCACTTTAGTGTGTTCAGGGTTAAATCGATGGGAGGAGGTCACTTTAGTGTGTTAAGGGTTAAATCGATGAGAGGAGGTCACTTTAGTGTGTTCAGGGTTAAATCGATGAGAGGAGGTCACTTTAGTGTGTTCAGGGTTAAATCGATGAGAGGAGGTCACTTTAGTGTGTTCAGGGTTAAATCGATGGGAGAAGGTCACTTAAAGCCTTGGTCACAGCCGGCCGTACTTCCACTCCACGGTGTATCTGCTGCAAAAAACGTCAAGGAACCCACGGGCCATGCAAGTTCTTCTTGCAAAAGTTTGAGCCTGCAGACTGCCCGTAAGCACGTACGATGTATTTTCGTCATGTAGAAAAAACTCTTTGATTTCCAGAGAAAGGCCAAGGACGCAAGTTTCCCTTGCTCCCGATGCAAGGTGCACGCTAGAAACACGCAGGTCAGACGTGCGTTTTTTTACTGGTCATGGAAATAAAACCGTTTGTTCAAGATGCACGTTGTTTGTTCCTAATAAACTGGGTAGAGGAACAGACTTAGGTTTTACAAATTAGAACTCAGTCCCAAATCTAGAGACCATGAGAAAGGCTTGGGAACTTTTTCCTATTAATAGAACCAGGAAAAGAACTTCCATATTTAACTGTCATTAAAGATAACCAATGATCTCCAAAGACGAGACTTTGAACTAAGAAATATTGACTGTTTGCTAAAGGGCACACAGCTAGTGACTATCCAGCAACTTGCACTCAAAAAGTAAGGAACACCAACGCACATGTAAGGGAATGGGAATTTAAAATGCACGACACCTAGCGGGGGAGGCACAAACCAATCAAAAGAGACAATATATTTAAAAGACACACAAGTTGCCTGATGGGATGAAACAAGGAAGGGATTCACACAAGGGCTGTGACAGGTTCATCAAAACAAACATTTTTCAGAATAATTTACAAGAATAGCCAATCATTCATATTTACTTTTATTGCAAATAGCATACATAACCACTGTATTCATACGCCTGAAACATAACTTCTTGCAATGTAAAAACAATGATGATTTCAGGTACATTCAACAAACCTGGGAAAAAGGGAATTGTGAGATTGATAAATGGTTTCAATAAAGAAAGAAATGTCTGATAAAGTCTTACACTCCAGCACGAGTCAAAAATAGCAGCTTGTTTTTAGTTAATACTTGCTTGGGACACGACACATTCTTATCCTATTGGCAAATCTTGAAACAAGTCAAGCCTTAAAACACTCATTGGCGATATTTTATTTGGAAAAGACCGAATAAAGATCAGGCTTCAAGTCTCAATATGACTAAAATGCACCTTGAGATCGTCTTTTTTGAATCATAAAAATACAGTAAAAATGAGATTATTGTGTTTAACTTTTTAGGCTTTGCAGAGTCAGACAGCAGCTTAATTTATCATCAGATCCTTCTCTTGTGACATGACAGCATGTAAACAGACAGGCCCTCCATCCGCACTGTTCGCTGAGAGGAGCGCTGCAGGGGACCCAACCCAAAGGTGAACAAGTTCGAGGCTCCGTGTCGTTTCCAAACGCCCCAACACCTCCCCTCCCTTCCCCCCACCTCCCGTTACCCCCTAGCGCACCCCCTGCCTTTAACACTCCCCAGCCCTGGCTCCTGTCTGCTCCGGTGCACCCCCACCCGCCACCCGCCACCCGCCCCTGTCATGCACGCAGATTGGCTGTGACAGCCTCCCTATTTCAAGTTGGGTTTTGAGGCAAATTGGAGTGAGCAATACCACCTGTGCTGGAGAGCCCCTTCCTGGCTTCTTCTCAGCTCCTCCAAAAAAAGAAGGGAGAGAGAGAGAGAGAGAGAGAGAGAAAGAGCGCTGAGAGAAACCCACTACCTGACACCATCAAAGGCTTCTGTGGTTCCGCTCCGGATTGCTCTCTCCCACCCTGACACACTGCGCACTGAGCTGCTCCGCGCTTCCGGAGTCTTCCTCTGAGACCCGAAGCGCTCCGCGGCTTTCCGCGCCTTCGGTACGCGTCGCCCGGGAGGCCCTGCTGCCAATAACACACTCCCCAAAATGCACTGGTGCGAATTCTCCTGAGGGATATCAGATACACAGGTGGTTCCTGATTTATAAGCATGTAATTTGCTGAAAGCTAACATGAGATACGCCATTATTTATCAGCGGTTTGGGTTGAAGGGTTCATTCATAACTGGGTGCACTCTAGTAATGAATTCACATTATTGGCAACCGTAATAAAAATGAAAAAAAAAAAAGAGAGAGGCTGCATTAAAAAGAAAGAGTATCGTTGCTAATTCAAATATGCGCTTCAAACATATGGGAAGCTTTTATGGTTTAATTTCAGAATGTATCATATTTCAGTTTTTTTGGGGGGTGTATTTACTGAAAACATTGGTATTAAAATGATTGGCAGCCTCCACAATTATAAGGTAGACTAAATCGAACAAAGTTGAATTGACATTTATTTTTCATTTAGTTAATCTCGTTCTAAGGAAACACAGGAACTAATATCACTTTTTGTTTTGCTCGGGGATTTAAATTAGGTAACATCTGCGCAGCCTCATTTCTTTACTCCACCACCGCTGAATGAAGTATCGTGTTTGTTAGGAAGAGGTGCAGTTGCATTGTTGTCGTTATGGATTTTGAGGACTTTGGTAAGGGAGGCAAATTAAGCTCAGGGATCCTGGTTGAGAAATTACACCAATCGGTCGCATCTTGAGGCCACAAAGCTTCATAAACAACCACGACATGGCACTTAAACAGCAACAAATACTTTTTGAATGTTGCGCAGAGTCCTTTCTGATCACAGCAAACAAAACCGAGCCTCTGGAGGTTGGCCAACATCATTCTAACCATGACTGGAGGTGGATTCTCTACTCAAATCTTGACAAAATGGACATTGAGTACCTACATTGAAGTATAGAGGTGAAGTATTGATGTTTGGGCATAGGTCAATGCCAAAATTACTATTTAGGATGAGTGGCATAACGAATTTCATTAAGTGCTGGGAAATTTTGTTGGAAAATCCGATTTGCTCTGCTAGAGGGTTGAGACTAAGTTATATGTTGATCTTCCAGTGGAACTATGGCTATGATCATAAATCGCAAATCCACATAGAAATAGTCACATGAAAACAACATCCAAATTTTGCAAAGATTATTGTAGAGTGTGGACTTAAATCCTATTGGAGTCCAGTGGTCTGAAGTATTGTGGGCAGTCCGTAAGCACAAACGCAAGGAAATAAATTGTCATAATCCTTGTGTGAATTTCCATTGTGTCGCCTCCTATCCAGCAGCTTGCATGTCTTTTAGATACAATGTGTCTTTTGACAGGTTTGACATCCTGTGTGTCTCCCCCACCAGGTGTGATGTGTACTTGTTTCCCATTTCCTTACGTGTGTGTGGCGCATATAACCCATTGCTTTGAGTGTGCAAGTTGCTGCATTGTCATTCGCTACTTTCCCTTTAAAAATTCAGTCAGTATTTTCCTAGTCTAGAGTTTGTAGTCTCCAAAAATAAATAATAAACATTGATAGTTAAATATGGAAGTACGCTGTAAAAAAAAAAAAAAAAGTTGTCTAAACTGAAAAAAGTTAGTGTCCAGGCTGTCTTAAAATTTCAAGGTAACTGAATTTAAGATTATACGTTGAATATTACCTCAACTTGTCATCTCAAGGTCAATGAGGTTAAAATTTTAAGGCAGCCTGGACACTAACTTTTTTCAGTTGCGCCAACTTTAGTTTTTTTACAGTGTACTCTTCCTTATCCTGCCACTTGGAACAAGCTCTCAAGTCTTTCTGTCAGTCTCCGGGATTGTGACCATATTCCGGTTAGCTACATTTCTGCCTGTTCCTCAGTCCAGATTATTAGGAACACCCCCCAAGCCTCCCGTGGTCATTTCGATTGGGACTCCATTCCTGCTGAGCTCTCCGGTCCAGCCATCCGACAGTTTAGCTTTGGCAAGAGTGTTTTCCATTGGGCTACTGCTCTGGGACGCCACTGGCTGGGCGCAAACACGCCACTTCACCAAAGCCCACTACCATATGAGCTGAAATGAGCCATTCTGCTCAGGGCTCCATCTCTCACAGTCATTACTGTATAAATACCCCTACTATTGGATTGTGCTCTGTCTCTGCGTGTGGTTCCTTGTCTCGATCATAAAATAAATGAGGTTGAAAATGCATGGGAGGAAGAAAGGTCTAGAATGTCTCTGTAGGCGTTTGCTTATTTTATTTTAACTTATGGGAAAAGACTCATACCAGTCATCTATGCCAGGGGTATTAGCAAAATCTATGTCAAGGATGCCTATATTTTTTACACCAGTGGTTTTCATAAAAATTAGATGCTTAATCAAAGTCATAGCAGCACCAGAAAAGATGCTTTCACTTTATGTGTTTTATCAAGAGGGCCAATGATCGAGGATCTTACGAAACGTGGTCGTGTTGTTTTGCTCCGTTCACCAGTAGAATCGTCAGAATTTGAGGAATAAATTTGAGGAAAACCTAAAGAGGTGAAAACGAGATTAAAAGGAGTCAGATCAGTTGCGAGCGAGCAGATTATCCGAGTGCGATTTTAAAAGGGTGGCAAAGTACAGGAGTCAGACGGAAATAAAGCGCCGCCTTGTTTTTCTGACGCGCTCAAACTCAGGCTGCTGATTCAACTAAATAGTTCAGCTTCCTGACTGAAAATTTGCACTAACTGGCAAATCCAGGTCACTGGAACATGATGCGGGGAGGGATTTTTACTTTTGCAACTTGGATCTTGGAAATTCGGATTTAAGGAGAGAATTTCCTTTGAGTCGGGAATATCCACAGGGTTGCTCATAATGAGTCAGTCGATTGTTTGAGGTGAGAATGGTTCTCAGTCAGTGACTATCTGGGGTGATCACAGTAGAGACATTAACAAATGCGCAGAGAATACTTGATGTCAACGGCAGAAAATGTCCTCTTTCCTCCCCCTCTTGTCTTGATTACGTGAGCTCGTATCCCATAATCCTGTGCACGTACTCTGGTGCCACACTCCCATGTCCTTTGTACCGAGTCTTACACCTAATGACTCGTCCATTCGTCATTGCTGTGTTACATCATGCCTGTTTTATCACCTCGTTACCCTCTTACGCGCTGTAGCAAGGCTCTGTGTGCTTTTTGTTGAGGCGCCAGCCAATTAAGAACTCAACAAGAGAGCGTGCCACTTAATCTCAGGGTTTCAGAAGAGAGAAACTTTAAGCTACAGTCCGATGCCATCATTAAATTGATAATATACCGCCACAGATGAATTTTGATAGCTGTTTAACCCTTAGAGCGCTATGGGCAACTATAATTGCCAAATGAAGTAAGATATCGTAATCAGATGCTGTTGAAGAGCTATCATGTGGCAACTTCTTTAAAAGAGCTCCCCTGTTGGAGCTATAATTGCAAAACAATAATTGGCAACTATAGTTGCCAAAAGAAGTGAGATATCAAAATCAGATGCTGTTGAAAACCTATCATGCGGCAACTTGTTTAAAAGAGCTCCCCCGCGGGAGCTTGTTTAAAAGAGCTCCCCTGCGGGAGCTCTTTTAAACAAGTTGCCACATGATAGGTTTTCAACAGCTCAGGATAATTACATTTTTAATTCCTTGAATATTTAATCAGCGCTCTGAGGGTTAATGGCTGTGAATCTTGTAACGCGTGGCCGTTCTAGGGATTTCGCGGGTTTATCGAGTGAAAGTCTCAAGAAACAACAGCAGTAACACAATTAGATGTTAGCATCACACTGTCGTGACGGCCCCACCCGCTCTCTTGGGAGGTTAGGACAACGACCCAGCTTTGGACTGACACAACTGATTGTTCTTTGTTGGGGTAACAAACCAAACAGCACCAGGGCTTTCAGTTAAACCAACAATACACCTTTTTCAAAACCTTCATTTAACTGGGGAAATTCCATGGAGAACATGTTTCAAGGATGCCCTGGGAGATCTTCCAGACAAAACAGTCACAAGTCAGGAGGGACAGAAAAAAAGCAGCAGTTAAGCCCCTGGAACAATTTTTGGGGTTAAGGGGCCTTGCTGAAGGGCCCAGCGACAGCATCCTTCCAAACTTCTCTCCCGATGAAGTAAGAATTTCACATCTCTCCATCAGCTCTTCAGTTACTAGTCAAACAACCCGTCACTTGACTACCCTACCGCCCACCTGCAGGTTCAATTCCAGGACCCCCACCCCCTCATAAAACGAAAACCTTCCCACTCAAGCCAGTGGCTGAGGGCCACAGACTTCCTCAAACAGCCCTGTCATGCACTGATGACGGCAGCAGCACAACTCATCTCACCAGCAGTACATGAACACACTCTGGATGCAGCAGTTGCTCTCGCTAATCAGACACAGCTACATCCAACCTGCTGTCAATCACCCCGTGTGCCTCTTTAATGAGGGAGCTCGGCTATAATTGCAAGGTTGTTTTAGGTTTCATTAAATTGGTATATTTTAATGATACATTGTCTGCTCATATTAGCCAAATGCACACTATGGACTCTGCTTATGATGATGATGATTATTATTATTATTATTATTATTATTATTAAGATGATGAAGAAGAAGAGGAATGATGATGATAAATTATTGTAATTAATCAATGTAGTTTTTTAAAGTTCATTAATGATGTTAAGCAGTTAATAGTTCGGAAGTAAGCAGTTCAAAATTCAGTAGTTTATAAACCACATGCATTAATAAAAGCCAATTCCAATGCACCTAATGGTGAAGTGTTACTATTATTATTATTATTATTATTAATATTAGTGGAAGTAGTAGTAGTGGTAGGGATAGCAATAGCGATACAGTAGTTGTAGTTGTTGTAATTAATAGCTTGTTTGCTTTCTGTCTTTGCTCGCTTACTGTTATCTCTCTCTTATTCTCTCATCCACACAGCGGCCTTGCGCTGTAAGCCACAGCCCCGCTGAGAGTGACATCGATTTCTGGTGTTTCAGACTCCAGGTTCGATGATAGTGATAGATACCTGACCTCCAGCTGCAGGATTTGGGGGGAAAGGGTGCTCTCAAAAAAAATTAAACCTTATGAAATGTTAGATTTACTTAATAATGTTATGTCAACTGGTTCCACAAAACTGAGTTAAGGACATTCCACTCAATGCAACTAATTCAACTGGGCAAAAATGTTAGAAGTCAAATAAAGGTTAAGCAAAGCTGCTGCGTGAAACCAGTTGACATAGATTTATTAAGTAAATCTAACATTTCATAACATTTCTTTTTTTTTGAGTGTGGTAACCAAAAACAGATTAACTTTCACACCCAAAAAATGAAGGAGCTTAACGCCCTTGTAAAAATGAGTATTAAGGTATTCATTTATTAAACGGATCTGTCATAAACAAGGGAGCGAGGGGGTTCAGTTTACATTTGGGAAATAGGGCTGGGCTTTTCCCAATACTTGCTGAATGACACAGTGCTTTAATTAAAATGATCTCGTTGAGATTCATTGCAGTGTGTATGCAGGTAGAGTATGCGCCCACATTAAAATTTACTTTACCAAGGACCTTGATTCGAACATATCGAGTCCCGGATTTTACCGTCCAAGTACATTCAAATGTAAGCAAATTTGATTGAATAAAGCCCCGAGAACTGTTCTCGATCAATAAATGCTTCCGTTAATGCCAGTGAGGTATTAATGTGGTACATTAATTAGGCAGATGCACGACAGCATGGGGATGTAGGTAGCTGTGTAGGAGGTGCAAGTTAAAACAGTGGACATGCCGCTGATGCATTGTGGGTATAAATTAAGAATGACGCTTGATTCTATTGTTGGTTGTGGAATTTTCTTTTTTTTCCCCCCATGAGAGCAAATAAACTATAAACTGTGCAAATAATGCGCAGCAATGAAACAAAATGGCGTAAAGAACCAACTACAAAAGCAACACCGGAAAAATATTATTCTTCAAAGTAAATATGTAAATTCATGACAAAAGAGTTTGTCATTACAGGACATTTCGGAGGCATTTGCTGGATGTGTAGAGGAGGCAGGATTGAACGGCTTTGCTCTGTTCCTCTGAACACGGAGCGCAGTCAGGACACACGGGGGTGTCGCCAAGCAGTCAGAAAAGTACCTCAGATCTGTTTCTGTGGGTCCTATGGGTTTATGGGATGTCAGAGTTTAACCCTCTCAGTCCACACTGTTATACATTGACTGAATTTAACAGTTAAATTAGTGCATTGTCTCCTTGTTATTTTTACTGTAAGTAGAGTCCTGCACTCATTTAACTGTGGTTTACAGTTAGCAGACACGGAACCTCCGTTCTACACTGATTGTAAAATTACAGTTGAAATAACTTGCAAAAAAGGTGCCAGTTTACGACAGTGCAGCCCATTTCAGTTTCAAACTGAATCCTTGAGCTTCCAAAGGGCCCAACTCCAAGGAACACTGTTTTTCAAGAAAGGGAAATAAATAAAAAGAAATTTTTTTTTTTTTTACCGATATGTTATAACATATTTATTTCTGCTTTATTTCCTTTTAAGAGGGTGTCATTGGAATACTGTTACAATTACAAGACAGTTACCTTTTTTATGATAATAT
Organism: Gymnothorax reevesii; assembly: GCA_029721435.1. Classification (NCBI taxonomy): domain Eukaryota; kingdom Metazoa; phylum Chordata; class Actinopteri; order Anguilliformes; family Muraenidae; genus Gymnothorax; species Gymnothorax reevesii. The sequence continues at coordinate 10,557,349 of CM056590.1, read as the reverse complement.
ATACAGACCTCTAATTCATTGGAGTTGGGCCCTTTGGAGACTCAATGATTCCGTTTTCGCAAATGAAACAGACATTTTTTTTGTGGATTTTTTTATTCGCTGAGTATATTCTGCAGATGTTACCATAAGTCGTGCCATTACAGATGAAAAATTAATGTATTATGGTTATTATTATTATTGTTGTTGCTGTTATTGTTGTCGTACACAAAAAATTTTCTTTAGTTGTTTTTCTCACTCTGTCGCCCTCTGTTTTTGCTCCACGCGGAGGACGGTTTGAGGGGCTGCAGGAAAGAGCTGGTTTTATTTTTATTTTTTTGTAACTGAACTCCGGGAGATAAAAGAGGATTCATCGGTGGTGTCTGGCGACACAAGGAGGCCCTCAGTGTTTGTCCAGGCCCCGTTTCGCCTGTCGTTCGGCGCTGAAAGGCCCGTTTGTTGGAAGCCCTTCAGAGACTGGACCCCTTCTGAGCTGCAGGGCCCAGGATGTCATCCCTTTTTCTGCAGGCGTGATCCGGCCGGACAATTAACGGGGGGGGGCTCTCGGGGTGTCACCACAAACACATGACAGACAGAGCCCAGCACAGGCAGATGGACACACTTTAAAAGCACCGCCCCTTTATTCTCAGCGAAAAACCAGCAGCACACAAACACGTCAGAATTCATTTCTCAAAATGCTCACCGTCACTAAATTTAACATTAAACAACAGTTTGAAACAACATTGACTGTGTTTCTGCGAGCGTGCACATGTCTGAAGTTCATTTACACAGCGAGGTACACACGCACTGTAGCGCTGTCGCCGTTTTAAAGGGTTTTACTTCCAACATGGATGTAACTCAATATGGGTATATTTCTCTTCAGATTAAACCATCCAGATATTACAAGCCTTTATTATTTTGTCAGTTTGTATGCATACACCTCTGTACATAGTTATTAGCATGTATCACGCTGGTTTCACAGATAAAGATTATGCTACATCCCAAACTGATATGATTTTTTTTTTTGGGTGGGGGGGGATCTCTATAAAGATTTAATTTCGTCGAGGACTGTGCTTAATCTGTGGCTGTTAAACCACCCCATTGTGTTTAATTGCCATTGCCATTGGCGAAAACATTATCAACAATGCTCTATAATTAAAAACATACAAATCAGTGAAAATTATCATTGTCACCATCAGTACTGCAGAATTTCATGAGTGAATCAAATCACCACAGGTGTGGACGGTCCCGCCAGTTTGTCGCATTCATGGCTGTCTGGCGTTTAACGGTATTACAGTAAGTTCTGTTACCACTGACGCTGCTTTCTGCATTCTTTCCCAGCCTGCTGCGGACCCAGATGACATCACGAAAGTCACATGGCATTCCTTCCCATAATGCTGAGGATGGGAGATAGGGACTGCACTGCATAATGCGACGGTTTTCTGAGTAGAGCAAATATAATTAAATATGTTTATGAATATATTGCATTATGTCATTTCGTTATGAGAAATGAAATTATGAAACGTCAGTGAAGTCTTGCCCAGTTCTCTAAACGGGCATCGTTCCTGAGGTTCAATACTAGAAATAAATAATAAAATAAATAAAATAAAGAAATGCTTTTTGTTGCAATTTTTACATGAGAATCACCACGTATCTCACAAATACATGGACTAGTAAGGGGATATAAAAACTACATGTTTTTCTCAAAAACAAAAATTTCCAGGTACAAAAAACATCTTTTCAAGTTCTCTACTGTTGACATCTAAAACCTGCAGCAGTCAGTGCTGGTAATTGATGGATGGATTACTACAGACTTTAGATGTCAACAGTAGTTGCTTCCTCACTGGCGTCCCGACGGAGCTGGAGCCTGTCCCCGTTGACTGCACTGTTATAAACGGGCAGCTTTTTTAGCCAGTTATTTTAACTGTAATTTTACAATCAGTTTATAACATAGGTTGCGTGTCTGTTCACTGTAAACCACAGTTTAAATGCGAGCAGGACTCCACTTACAGTTAAAATAACAAGGAGACAATGTGTTAATTTAACTGTTAAATTCAGTCAATTTATAACGGTGTGCGGGCAAAGGGACGCACCCTGGACCCCTCGCCAATCCACCGCAAGGCAACACACACCATTTCATTAGTAGTAATGATAAACTTATTATTATTATTATTATTATTGAAGTTAATTAAATGAAACAAATATTTCTTCTTTGAATCATTTACTGCACCATAGCTGTGCTGTATTCAGAGATGGGTGAGGTCACTGTAGATCTTACTTCTGCTCACGACGGACACTCGGGGGTCACATGATAAACACCTCTGACGTGTGCCTACCGTACAGCGCATGTACACCTCAATCACAATCAGTTAAACAAACACACCATACAGACCTGAAATCAGCTCTGGAAAACAATGTCCAAATCCACTTTATTTATTTATTATATTATGTTTATTTATTTTTATTTATTCATTTATCAACAGAAAAGTATAAAAATCTGACATAGAGGCAAGCTGAGGATTTGCAAGTGTACTTTTGTGGATTTACTGCCATACTACCTGGGCCAGTCATCTCTCTCTCTCTCTCTCTCTCTCTGTCACCCCCTCTCTCTCTCACTCACTTATTTCAAGCTCTTCTTGTCCAGCTCTTCAAAATTAAAACAGGGAATATAACTACAGCAAACTAATGTCGGCACCCTGCACCAGGAAGACAACTATAAAATGCGCAAGTCTCTTTCTCTCTGTTTTTTTCCCTTCATTTTAACTGCTGTATTTGCATATCTTTATAGTCTCCTGAATGAAAACAGCCCGCAGCAGCCATGATCCAGCAGAAATGCATATTTCTCCGCTAAGAAGAGGCGGGGGCACGGAGCCGTGGTCACCCCTCGCCTCAGCGGCTCCTTCTGCCTTACCCAGGAGGCCTTGCTTCTGAGGAGAGGGAAATCAGGGGACCGTGCTGCATCTGAAAGTTTGGGTGTGCGGGGTGGGGGAGCAGAGAGACAGGTACCCATCAAAATCTCTTTTTATTTGGTCCTTTAATGTCAAAAAATAAATCTGCCCTTTTGTGACGCTCCCTAAATTCACCTCAAGGTTGAGTAACCTCGCCCTCGGCTGCTTGACTGGATCCGGAGCCCATTTGATGAACCTCTCTCTCTCACACACACACACACACACACACACACATGCAGACACATGCAAGAATGCACACACACGCGCACACACACACACACACACACACATACACACACACATGCACACACATGCGCGCGCGCGCTCACACATGCAAGCACGCACACACACACGCACATACACACACACATGTGTTCACAAACACGCACACGCACTCACACACACAGGCACGCATGAACGCGCGCACACACACACACACACAGATATAGCACAACAAAGCCTTTGCACTCTCTCTCTCTCTCACTCTCTCACTCTCTCTCTCTCTCTCTGTATCTGCTCTTCATTTAACTGCAGTACACAGGTGTCCAATTAAAAACAAACACTAAGTAGGAGAGCACAGGCTATGGAACGAATGAGAGTCCAGTCGCTGATGCAAAAATTTCCCAGTTTTTTCTTTTTTCAATTTTCCTTAAGGCACCATACTGGGGGAACTGGCGGAGGAGAGCACCCCCCGTGGCCTTGAAATCAGACATTTAAATCAATACCTTAAAGAAACTGAGGGCCGCACACCCAGACCTGCTTCCTGTGATCTAAAGAAATCTCTGCAAATGTCGTCCCAGCGATAATGAATGCAGCGCACGATCAAAAGAAGGAGAAATTCTTGTACATTTAAGTATGTTTTTCAAATAGCAGCTGTAAGGTTGGAGAGAGGGGTGCACTTTTCAAGGTGTTTTAAAAGAGGGAGATCAGAGCCGTGCTTCAGATCCGTGGCGTCCTCTCCGGCCGTCTGGCCGAGCCACTCATCGTTTGCAACCGTTCCAAACAAAGACAGAAAGCCCTTGTGGCTCCACTTCATCGACACGCACCGACTCTGGAGAAGGTGGGCCACTCGGGTGCGCTATTACAGCAAGGCCATTTCGGGCCAACAGAGAGTAATAGAGGCAAACCGAACGGGCAGAACAATGCGCGAACCGCAGCTTAAACGCGGCAGAAACCCGCCCGCATTCGCATGTTTTTACCTTAAATGGAGGTAGTGTCTTTCAGAAGGTCACGCTACCAACGCAGACGAGGCTGGTGCGAGTGACGAAATTTGTGTCGTAATTACGCATGAACTCACCTGGGAATTTGTCTGCGTGCTTCCATCTAAAAACTTCCAGTTATAACATGGCGTTGGACATTAGTTTGTGTTGACGAGAGCCTTTTTTCTATGATGCATTCTCATCCCAACTCGTCACATAGTGACGCTACCTGACTAAGCGTTGATATGCAACAAAAAAGGAGGCTTTTGCCGTCCTTATATGACGTTAGGGTTGTGGTTGGGGTTAAGGGTTCAGGGTCAGTGGCTCGGGCCTGTTATAAACTGGCGTCCAATAAAGAAGCCAAAAGCCTCCTTTTTCATTGTTTAACGATGCTTGGTCAGGTGGAGTCACTATATGGCAACTTGGGACGACGCGGGGCTCATGTGGCGACGGGTCCCCTCCGCTCTTCGTGTTTTGCCAATGACAGAGTCCAGCAGGGTGCCAGCAAAACTGGCACTGTTTTTGCCAGTTATTTTAACAGTAATTTTACAGTCAGTGTATAACAGAGATTCCATGTATGTTAACTGTAAACCACAGTTAAATGCGCGCAGGACTCTACTAACAGTCAAAATAACCAGAAAACAATGCGTTAATTTAACTGTTAAATTCAGTCAGTTTATAACAGTGTGCTTGTCCAAAGCTGATTCAGAACTTTATCCATGCAAACCAGCGCCCGCTGCATTTCCATAACTTAAGATGGGAATTCAATGGAGGTGGAGACAGTGTATTTATCAACCTGACGGAAGCTAAGCTGGGCACAGCTGCATGACCCATACCTCGAATGCAGCCAACCGGAAAATGCTAAAATTTCAGCAGCAGTTGCGTGTTCATGGGATCAAAATTGCTGCGCAGAGGGTTTTGGGCTCGAATCCGAGGTCTACTCAACTCCATTTAAGCTCCTGAACTGGTAATATCCAGGTGGGAAATAATCTGTAAAACAGACGCTATAAAAGTCACCCCAGAACCTGCTGAACGAATGAATAATGCAGTAACTTGCGTGAGATTTTCTCAGTTATCTGAAGTGTTGTTTGCCTAATATTCAGTAAAGTGGCTACTGTCATTTTGCATTTGTCTTTCTCTGGGACGAGAGTAAATATCCTGGGTTCTGTTCGAGCATGTTCGATCTGCTGCTTTCTGCTCGCAAGTCACATGACTTGCAACGGTGTCTGTGAGAAGCAATCCGTAAAAACAGGAATACTGTTTTTTTTTTGTTGTTGAACAGCGACTTTAAAAACCAAAAAAGGTTGATGCACACTCATAACTATATACTATGAAGACCTTGTTTCCAAAATGCAGTAAGTGCCAAAATTACTAAAATTGAGATAATAACACAGAGCGATAGCCCTGTGCTTCTTACATATGGTGCGAAAATCCATTTGTAGAAATTCTTACGATGAGGTGTATTTTTTTCATGGTCAAAGTTTGTGTTTTTCTATAAAATGCAATAGGCGCCAATATAGGAAAAGCTGATTTACTCAAAATGAGTAAAATGGACAGATTGCGTTTCGGAAACAAACTCTTTATATGGAAATGTTTTGTGAAGCTTCGATTGACACCAAATGCTCCGAAGATGGTGCACTTGTTGGGTCTGCAGTGGGCCATTAGGGAACTTATGGATATGACATATTTGGTGTTTTACTCGTGTGCGTGAGCTGTGTTTGTCTTGTGGTGGAGTTGTCAGCTTATTTCCTCATTAAATGACCCTCGTTCAGAGCAATAAAGACACTATCCCTGACAGTCATCGCAGGTAGTTAACTGAAGACCCCATAATGGGATCCAAGCCCAGTGTTATATGCGGGATACTGGTTCTACAGCGAAGACCAAACCCTTTATTTGATATGAGGGAGCATATTAATGCCAACAGTTATTCAACACACTCTTCTATGACCTGTGCTGAAACGTGCAGGTCCACAGCGGCGCATGCCTGAGTTTATATCCGGCGAATACGGTCAGAATTTTTGGGATTCATTAAAAAAACCCACTTATCGCTTGACCTTCACAGCTGGCGGCGCTCGGCGACGCGGCATTAAAGCCTGACGCGCCGCCCCCTGCACGCGGACGGCGTGGGGTGACCTCACGCGCGGCCGTCATGCAAATCAAACCGCTGCGTTTTTCACGTTCCCTCTCTCTCTCGCCCGCTCTCGCTCTCTCTCTCTCCCCCTCGGCGGAGCGCGGGGTCGGCTCGGACGGAGGAAGGGCACTTCGCCGCGGCGACGGGGGGAGCGGGGAGGAGAAAAAAGGGGCGCTCTCCCTCGCCAGGCGGAGAGGCGCGAGACGGGGCGAGGGGGCCCCGAGGGGCCGGACCCGGGCTCTCTGCTCGGAGGACCCAGCTGCTCTGCTGTCCCGCTGGCGAGGGCGACTGGCACCAAAACGACAAACACAAAAGCCCAGAGACGTGGTGCGTGGGGCGGGCCGCCGTGGAAATACAAATACGTTTGTAAAAGTGTAAGGCGCAATGGCAGCTTGCAAATCAACCTATTCCTGATCACAGGTTTCAGCCGACCACACGCACGAAGCACTATCACACTGCGCCATCCTCATGCAAACATTAGCGCAGGCGCAGGAGGGCGCAGAATCCATCGATAATGCTGCTCATACCTCCTATAACTGAGGTGACAGCAACTTTGTAAGCTGCCGCCACATGTTGATTTCTCGTAGCGGCGCACGCGCAGCCTCAGTTACAGTGGAGCACTATGTTACATCACTGTAAATGAAGTCACTGCATTTAGAGCAAAGTTGTCAGAGGGATTGTATCACTTGCATAAGCGTCCCTGTGAAATGCAGTCCTTTGTACGTTTGATCTAATGAGGATGATAATGAGGATGAGCTTGTCTTCTCTTTTTTTGCTATCGCGTTAATCCAGAACCGCGATTTGAAATTCACGTGTCCGTAACTATTTGGACAGTGCTGACCGCCAACTTTAATTTGAGGGTATTTAGCTGCATCTATATGAATTCAAGCAAAGTTGGCATTACAGCCATTTACAATTGCGTCGCTATCCAACTGGTTCCCAACCTGCAGAAGGTCGTTATGAGGCCTGTATTTGCAGCGCAGGTGTAGAGTCATTTGACCGTGCGCGTTCGTGCCCAGGCTTCGCTCGTGATCCCTGCTCGCCATGGCTTGCGTGGGCCTCGGCTCGGTCTCCAGGCGCCTTCGCGCACAGGAAATAAAGGTTTGTTTTGTTCTATTCTCACTGAGCGATGAGGTCATCATTCCTCCCCGACTGGAGGGAGAGCAGGTGGAGGGAATTTGTCGCATTGAGCTCCACGAGGACTGTAACACCCACCCATTTCCTTCATGAATATCAAACAGGAGAGGCCTGTTACGCCGAAGAAACGCATAAGAAAAATTACAGCTCTATTATCCTATTTGCATTACCTGTAATGGGCAGCGTATTGCGCGCAGTATTTATTGCGGCGCGGCGGCCTGCTTTGCCGTAAACACGCGCTGATTTACGGCGCCGGCCGCTCGCGTCGCGTTTCGCTCCCACTAAATCACGCGCAATTGTTCTGCGCAAGTTGTAAAAAAATATATAGTTCTGTCTCTCCCACTTCATCAAGGTACGAGACTTGCCTTTGTTTGAACTGAGCGATTGGACACAAATCATTCCAGCCAATTATTTCTGTTTGCGTTTCAGGGGAGGCGGAGCGAGGGCCGAGGGGGCAACCGGAGTTTGCGTCTGAATGCAGGCTGGTCTGCGGAGTGACTGTGCGTGCATATTAGCGAATTACCGAGCGAGTGTTTCTTCATGTGATGAGCGCAAGTGTGGGTGTATACTTGTACATACTTGTCCGTTGCAAAACTTCCAGTGAATTAAACGTGAATCAGGACACAATGAAAAATGGCGTTTACTGCACAGTAAAAATCATAGTGTCAATTTTACTCTTTAAGAGTTGAATTTAACTCTCTGTCAGATAACATTTGGTCCCACTCAAAATCAGTGTAAATTTTACTCTACAGCCAGTGTAAGATTTTTATAGTTAATTTTACTCTATTTTGTGTCAAAATTAACAATGAGGTGTGTAAAAATATTCAACACTATAGGGAATCATCACCCTGCAGAGTAGATTTCGTCCTTGTGTGGAAGTGGGAATTGACTCTCACTTTTGACACTTCCATTTAGACGATTTCACTCTGCATAGTGCTATAACTACTCTATCCAGAGGAAAATGGGTTTACTCTGGAATATTGACACTCCATTTTTTACTGTGCATGGACCTCTGTAATACTTTCTGTGCCACATTCTCTGGGTCGGTCAGTACAGTGAAAATATTGCCTTAAGTTGAAAGCGAGGATACTCTTACAAATTCTGGCAAGGGAGTCTTGTGCCAAATGAGCGTGAGGCTGCTGAAACTCTCTGCTCCCCTTCGTTGAAATTTTACTGGGATTTGGTGTGATTTGTGCCGCGATTCTCCAGGGAAATAGACGCTTTGATTAATGTAATCCTGGGCAGGGAGGGCCAGCAGACTGAGTCCAGCGGGAATCAGCCTTGTTTGACAAACAAAAACACGGCAGCGACTGTTGCAACCTGTGCGCACCTCCATCCATACCATGGCTGCGCCCTGCAGCAAAAACGGGCACCATGAGCCGGTCGCTTCCCCTGTCAGTGGGCAGAGGGCAGAATCGTAAAATTATGAATCCGCTGAATTATCCTGCTCTCTCGTTTCAGTTAATGTTTGTTATGTATTTTAAAAAAGTATCGTGTGATCGTATACCAGTCTTTTCCATTTACAGTGTACGTATCAAGGGGCGGTACATCAAGTATATTTTCACACTCAAAACTCCCCTACTATGGGCATTCCCACTGTACTCTGATGAAGTGTTTTATAGTTCTTGGGCTCATGTAAACTGTTTCAGGGGAATAAACTCATTTTCTTACAAAGAATATGGAAACAAGCGGTAATACAGAACGTGACGTGGGGGTTTCAAAGGAAGGAATGGGAGTCAGCGTACAGAAGTGCGTCTCTCCGCTGTGACTGGCTGGTTTGGAAGATGAAGTAGCCTCTGCATACCTGTCCTACAAGATTTCAGGACTAAAACACTCCAGCAGCACTAGTATTCATGACTGCTTTGCTAGGCTCTTTCAGTCTGTTGCGCTGAAATGCTTGTGAAATGTCCTTCTGCCTGCACACTACATGCTTCAGAGAGACTTTTCGCTTTTCCCACCAATATGGACTTCCATTAAAAACAAGTTATAATACTTTTGTCAATCTACACCGGAAAGAGACAAAAAACATGACAGAATTAGTGGTAGCTTATATATTCCTGTGTCCTGGAGGATTTAACTTCATGCTGAAGCAAATCTCACGCACAAGCATTCGACGGAGTGAATTATGTGCTGCACCTCAGCACTTTACAGTTTGCGCTAAACCTCTCAGCTCAGAAGGACGGGTGCGCGAAAAGATGCGCGCGGTCTCAGATGAGATGCGCAGACTGCACATTCAGACAGACTCAAAGATTCTGCTTTTATCTCTCTCTCTCTCTCTCTCTCTCTGTCTCTCTCTCTCGCACACACACACACACACACACACACACACTCACTAACAGTCGGCAAAACATGCGCAGTATTGCCACGTTGAGCGACGCAGTTTGTCTAAATTTGTGTTGATATGCAATGCGGATTGTCAAATTTGAGACTCTAGATCACGCGTGCAATATTCTTGTAAGTCATTTCATGAATAGAGTACATTGCCCTTAAAACGTTTGAGTTTATAATCAAAAACAATTTCATTAGGCCAGCCGTGAGCACAGAACACACGTTATTACCGCGCTCTCTGATTAGCATATATGTAGAGCAAGTGGACAGGATGAATTACACGTTCTTTAAATGTAATTAAAACTTGTCGGTGAGTAATTAAATTTAAAAAAATGTAATAACAGGCTAACTTTATCGGATATTCCGCATAATTAATTTTAATTTACGAAGGTAAAGCCCTTAATCTCAAGACAGGCTTCAATCACAGGCTACGTGGCAATACATGCGGAACAATTCAGAGAAAATGGAAACAACTGCGCGTAGTGTAGTTTATAGGCTATATTATATTCCGCGCATTAAAATGTATAATTCGAGGTTGTGGAAGGATATGGCACACGAGAATTGTTTTTTGACCTCCATGCTTAGAATAGACGCCCTGACGGCGAAAACAAGAGAGTCATGAACAGTAGCCTGCACTTATATCCACTTGGGCAAAGCGCATTATGTGAAGCTGATTGATTGACTGTGATCACATGAAAACAAGCCGTTTCATTTTTTAATTTTCTTATTTTTTGCGTTTAAAAATAAGTGCCATCACGAATTGAGATGATTTACCTTGATGTTAGATATGAAATAACAAGCTGTTCAAAATAGGCTGGTTGATCCAACCCAGGCTGCAGGATAGACCAAAAATTATTATTATTATTTTTTACTTTTGCGCAAGTTCTAATTTTTCGAGATTAAAAGGATTCTGAAAATGCGTAAAATGATAAATAAATAAAATGTTTGTAATGTTTGTTATGCAGCCAGTTAAAGCACTGACTTCCTATTTGTAGTCAATGGTTGGTCATGCACATAAACCTTCTCCACTTCAATTCAAACACTATGCTTATAAACAAACAAACAAACAAACATACGAAAACTATTATATAGGCCTAGGCTAATGACAGAGGTGGTAAATCACTGTCGGCTAGTACTAAGAAGGGCCCAGAAAAGTGTTTTTAATCAAAGCTTTAAAATTTTATATTTCAATATTGGGCTACTTGTCACCACAACCACCGCCTATACGATTCTTTGTCGTTGCCGCATGTATACTGTCTTTATTGCTGGTAATTGAGTTTTTGCTCCGGTAAAAGTCAAACTTTTTGCAAGCCTAACTTTACTAGCTTTGTTCGGGGACTGGGCTGTAGCGGCCACTAAGCTTAAGAAAAGGCGTTGGCCTACCCAGGGGTCGACCTATCAGTCATACGAGGCTAGTAAATTCATTCGCTTTGATTGAAACGGTGGCTAAAGCGTATTGAATTTAAATAATTCAAAAGACTCCTCAAGCGTGAATCGCGAATGCCATTTCCAGAATAATAGCATGTCCAGAGGAGTTTACACTCGGTTTTGATACAGTTTCCATCGCAATTTCAAGTCGCAAATTTGTCTGCAGTGATCTTCACTAATGGCTTTCATCCAAGCGCTGTATTAAATCTACATCGCTGCTGCGTGTGTCACATCGATTTAATACCTGTTTGCCGTTGATAACCGAAAAATAACCAATAGTCTTCTTACTAGGCAAGTCTGTGTAAGGTCCTCTACCGAAAACATTAGCCTAATCATTCGTGTCAAGTTTGCTGTTGCCTTGAATATTTAAAAATGATGAGATTTATTGGCCTATGTAGGCAAGAATGTATTTTAAGATGACGGATCTTCGGTGAAAGACAACGAAAGATCTTAACATGTTAATTTTTCCCCATTTGATCTTTTTGTTCCTTGTCCTTTTAAGAATAGTATATGTTTGGCCTTCTCTAGGCTTAGCCGACTACTTTAATGGTTCTAGTTTAGATGAAAAAATCATCTTCAGAGCTCGTACTCATTGCGAACAAATCGTCTTTAGGCCATAAAACCTTGGTTAACTCGAATTATTCTTTTTTTAATGACGGCTAATTTCTTTTTTATTGGGGTAAATTGATTTTAGGCCTATAGTCTGATGTACCATATATGCTTTCAATTATTTACACATATGCTTTCCCATATTTGCAGTGCCGGCTTTTATTCAGGTATAGACAATACAAAAGAAGTTAGTTTTTTAAAATAATTGAAAAAAGTATTTGACCTCTTCGTTCAGCACGTTTAGAACATTTGACAAGCCTGTATATGCACGCCATCCAGCCAAGCATTCGCATTTGGCGCTCTTATATTAAACGTAAACTCGCGTTGAAATTTTCTCAATTTCATGATAGAATATAAAACACTGCTCCAGTCTATTTATTTTCCTTTTTTTCGTGTACTTTGAAAGAACTCGGTTTCGAAAAGGAAATAGTAAAATCTAATAACCTGCACATTACTGTCATTGCTACTTACCACTGTTTGGATCAACAAGAAAGCGCGACCCCTTCTGGTCATATTCCCAAGTTGCACTTTAACAACAATAAAATTAAGTTTCTTTAAAAAAAAAAAAAAACTACCCTAAAAGAAAATTCTATACAAAATAAAGGCTTTGCTTAGATCAAGAAAATTTGTACCGACAACAGCTCATTATTATCAATTCATCATCGAATAAAGAAGGAAGCATTGTGGATAAATCACACAACTGAGACTCAAGGAGTCAGTTGGGTTTGATAGTTTGGATGTCTGTAAGATCATCCTGGCTTCTACGGGAGTCCTTTCATCTCGACTCCAGTGCACAAACATATAGCTTAATGCGACTAGTGTTCCCTCTTTTATTCGGCTCACCATGGCAACCGTAATGCTGGGTTCAGAAATGTTTCTTTATCAATGAAACAAACGGTCCTTGCGGGGCTACGCGAGGTGGCATCTGCGCCAAAGAGGGCACTCAGTGTTAACCCGTGAGAGAAAAAAACTAAACAAAAAAAAAAAAAAACAAAACAGAAAGTGAACAAAATCAAAATCAACCAAAAAGTGTCCGGTTGGTGCTCGTGCTCGAGATATAAAATATGACAACTCCCGAGATCTTTGTCTTTAGAAAGTACCGCGCCGCGAGTTGGCTACGCAGTGAATGCTGATTGAGATCATTATTAATCGTTCCAAATGTGTTGACCGAAACCTCAATCCGAGCGAAAACCTTCGTTATCGCGAATAGTTTAAGTTCCGCATGTCTTGGTCAAAGTCACCGAATAGGCCAAGCCATACAAAAGTTTAATGGGAGAACGAAATTAAGGTTTATTATGAAGCACTATATGCATGTGTAAAATTCCACAAATTAGTCTTCGTACTGAATGCACAAAACTTATAGCGAATAAAAATTCCGGTCGAGATAAATTAGTAGCCTATAGCGCCCGTTTTAATGAGGCCTGGTGATGACTAGGCTATTAACACAGAAGGAGTTTGTTAGTTGTGACTTACAACTATGGTTATTTTAGTTAAAATAGTTATTCTAGGTGTAGAAGCGCAGTTGTGAGGAATCGATTATAACATGAAATCCACATGTAAGCGACTCCCCTTGAGATTCAAAAAAATGGGGTGCGCTGAGTGATTGATTGCGCTTTCTCCAGCGGACATTCACAACAGAACTGCGCCGCTCAACAAACTGCTCTCTGTTTATAAACCAGAGACTGCAAAAGAATGCCACCATAAAGCATTGGCTCAATTAATTTCAATTTGAATTAAAAATTTCTATTCAGTATGTATGTATGTATGCATAAATCCAATGTAGGCTATGTCACAATACACACACATACATACATAGGCTTCAAACATACATACACACATACATACATACATTCATACATACATACATGCATCATGTCGTTTACAAACGTTTGAGTAAGCTTTATAGATATCTTACGTGTTACAATGTTATATTGTTGTTACCAACACAATTCTCGTTAAACATGTTTTTTCTGCCATTTATATAATCCACAGACCTTAAGGACAATATCAAAACCAAGTAAATATTCGTACTTACCATTGCTGAATCCCCGTACATTCGCGCAAAGTGGGAGTAGTCAGTACATTTTCAATTTAGATATAATTAATGAGTGGAGTTTTCTGCCTGCCCTTCCGCGGAGCGGTCCGTCCGAAGATTCTCCTTTCCTCAGACACAACTGAGCAGAGCTCTCCTTGGCTCCGCTATTATTTTCACTAAAATATATGAAAATTTATGCAAATGAAAATCAGCACTAACTGTTCGTCTCTTGTTATACTTGGAGATTTTCCCCATTCGTTTCTGCAGACAAAACAAATGAACTCCGCAACAGGGAACGCGGAGACGCGACAAAACAATGAAGAAGTATTTTATCTCTTTAATGGATATTTTTGAAAGGTAAAACTTGAAAATTAAAGGTTTGAAATGCATTTGTCTGCACTCCCCCCTCTTCATTGTTAGTGATATTCATTTTCCATACACTATCTCGTGTTTCAGGGGACCGCTTGTAAGAAGTCCAATGCATTGTGAAATGAATGGCGATCATTTAAACAAAACACTCACTCGATATTAATGAAAACATGGCCCTGTGGCATTGACCCTATCTGCGTTTTATGGATACAAATGTGCGAGAGTCGAGATCTCTTTCAGATCGATTCAAATGCGGAGGAGGAAAGCACGGGAATACCGCGCATTGCGCACTGAAATAAGATTTAGTCAGTATTTGCGTTGTATTCAGACGTGTGTGTTTCACCCCCGTTAAAAGAGTACGGACATTCCGGAGTAAAGCGTGCCATGAGAGCCATGAAAATTCTCTTCTTTTTTATTATCCGTCAAAAAAAACTTACACCTTAACGCTTCAAGTTTACTGTAATTTTACTGTTGTCCTCGGACGCGCAAAACTACGGACCTTCCTCGTATCCTATGCAAATTTACGTGCCCTGGTGCAAGTGCAGCGTGCTAAGAATGGGAGCTGGTAATGTATTTGGCGTTCATTTACAGCTTTGGATCAATCCATAAGTGGCGGGGGTATACTGACAGGATGCATTTGTTAGAGAATGACACACAAAAAAAGTTTTATTTCTCGGTTTTCCGGGGGCAGTCATATGCTCAGCTACTCGGAGAAAAAGGTGGGGTTTTTTTACCCCCCGTAAATCCCCAAAGGACTGTTCAAATTGCCCTTCTTTGAGTTTCCACTTACTCTATTTCAGAGGTTCAGCGGTGTTGCCCGTGCGCTTCCTTTGCACTTGGAAGCATCTCTGTAACTCTTCACTTTCTGTTAACTCCTCAGCAGCCGAACTGCAACGCAAAACAATTCTCACGTCACACATGGTATACGGGAGGTCGGAATCTTTTACCATTGCCTTGTAGAGCACCATAAATAACACGGTAGTAGTCTCAGAGATAACAAAACTTGACTTGATTTATTCATCCATTGACCGGCTTATGATCACACGGAAACGAAGAATGTGTGATATTATTATTATTATTCATTATTTTTTTATTATTATTTCACAATGTAGATCTATCTCTTCATCTAACCTATTCTCTACCATAAATACTTTTTCCATCAGGCCATAATAAGAAATTATTCACGTATAACGACCCAGTTGATGTTGCGCGGTGGTGGCAAGGTTATGTTTACATGTTAACAAACAGTATCTTTGACAAATAAACATGACGAACGTAATGATTTGGTTTATCACATATGTCTGCATTCTTTGTATTGTTTCCTGGGACTTTGGCTCGCAGCAGAAGAGTTAAAGGATCTGGGACATATTACCCCTGCCCGAGTGATTTTTTTTTCCTCTTCTTCTTTCTTTTTTATTTATTTTTTCCACTTTATATATTTATTTATGACTAAATTAAAAACCAACCAATTGGAACGGCCGGAAGGGGGATCTGTGCGCCCGAAGCTGAGTTTTCTCGGGCTGTCAATCACACGGCTGTTAACCAATCAACGGGAGCCTCGGACTCGACTTCCTCCTATTTGGGGGAAAGATGTGGACGGTGTGCGCGCGCTTGGCAAAGGGTAAACATTCGTGTGTCCCAGAGCTTTGAGGGAGGGAGCGGGGAGAACTGTCAGAGAGGGAGAGGGGAAGAGCACGCAAGCGAATGAGAGAGGACGCTTGCATCCAGTGCACTGCAATACCGGATTGTACTTCAGCTGGAGTTAGGGGGCTCGCCGTTTCAGATACATCAAAACAGAACAAAGAGAACGCGTATGCAGCTCAATAAAAGGACGCTTCGAAAAAAGCGGGGAAACGAAACGAAAAGAAAGAAACTCGGCGGATGAACAGCAAAGAGCAAAGGATCCTTCGTCGATATATATATTTTTTTTTTTTATTTTTTTTTTCCACTAGGAGGAACTCCAAAAAGGATTCCGTTTTCGGGTGGGGGTGCAATAAGATGAACACTTAAAGTTTGCAGGGAAAACTTTTTATAAATCGATTTTTTTTTGTTGAACATTTGAAAACAATTTTCCGAAGATTGTTCTGGGTATCTAAGGGCTTATGTGCTGACTCTCGTCAAGATTTTTATTCTTGGATCATTTTTTTTCCCGTGTAGCCGCGTTATTTCTTCATTAAATGCCTGAATTTTGAGATACGAAAACTGCACGGATTCCGCAGAAACTCAAAAATTATTTGGCGTTCTCCGTTTTGGTCTTCAACAAGTAAATGTATGAGCCACGATATTACCTGGACTTTTAAAGTTGAATGATTCATGGATCAGAATTTGCCTGCGTGAAAAAAGAAGGAAAGTTAGATTAAAACAAGGGCGTGGGATAACATAGAGACATATTCACAAGGGGTGACGGAATGGCCACGGCGGCTTCCAACCCCTATTTACCCAGCAATAGCATTCTATCGTCCGGCTCGATCGTCCATTCTGACTCTGGAGGCGGTGGTATGCAGCCGGGCAGCGCTGCCGTAACCTCGGTGTCCGGCGGGTACAGGGGAGATCCCACAGTTAAGATGGTGCAGAGCGACTTCATGCAGGGTGCCATGGCGGCGAGCAACGGGGGTCATATGTTGAGCCATGCCCACCAGTGGGTAACATCCCTGCCTCATGCTGCCGCCGCCGCAGCTGCGGCCGCTGTGGCCGCGGCAGAGGCGGGGTCCCCCTGGTCGTCCAGTCCCGTAGGAATGACTGGCAGCCCTCAGCAGCAGGACGTCAAAAATAATTCCGGCAGGGACGATCTACACACTGGCACCGCGCTACATCACAGGCCCCCGCATCTTGGTTCTCACCAGACACACCCAGGAGCTTGGGGTGGTACCACCGCGGCTCACATCCCCTCGATAGCGGGCGGGCAGCAGCAGCAGCAGTCGCTGATTTATTCGCAGCCTGGTGGTTTCACGGTGAACGGCATGCTAAGTCCGCCAGGCAGTCAAAGCTTGGTGCATCCGAGTTTGGTGCGGGGAGACACCCCGGAGCTCGACCACGGAAGCCATCACCACCATCACCACCACCAGCATCAACACCATCAGCAGCCGCACCACGGCGGGGTAAGCGGCCACGATCCGCATTCAGACGAAGACACGCCGACGTCTGACGACCTGGAGCAGTTCGCCAAGCAGTTCAAACAGCGCCGGATCAAACTGGGCTTCACGCAGGCGGACGTCGGGTTAGCTTTGGGGACACTGTACGGGAATGTTTTCTCTCAGACCACGATCTGCAGGTTCGAGGCGCTCCAACTGAGCTTCAAAAACATGTGCAAGCTAAAACCGTTATTGAATAAATGGCTGGAGGAGGCGGATTCGTCCACCGGGAGTCCCACCAGCATCGACAAGATAGCGGCGCAAGGAAGGAAACGAAAGAAGCGCACCTCGATCGAAGTGAGCGTAAAGGGGGCTTTGGAGAGTCACTTCTTGAAATGTCCGAAACCATCGGCCCAGGAGATATCCTCTCTGGCGGACAGCTTGCAGCTGGAGAAAGAAGTCGTTAGAGTCTGGTTTTGCAATCGGAGGCAGAAGGAGAAAAGGATGACGCCCCCGGGAGTGCCACAGACGCCGGAGGATGTGTACTCTCAGGTCGGCAATGTGAGTGCAGATACGCCGCCGCCCGCCATGGACTGCAAACGAATGTTCAGTGAGACGTAGAACGGTAGACAAGCCTAAAAATGTTTTTATATATGAAATACTGATAGGACCCTGACTATCAACAACATAGAGAAAAAAAGAAAGAAAAGGAAAATCAAAACACTTTGATACTGTGATTGTGAGGGAATATAAATAAGACTGCAGATGTGTTTTATATTTTTTACCAGAAAACCAAGATCACCCCTCCCCAACCCCATCCCAGAAACGAAGCGATAACCTGCACCCAGGCCCTCGAATGTCTTAACTAAAAGGCTCTGTCTGCTTTTTCTTTCAGGGACACTTTTTAGTAGATTACTTAAAAGATGCGAGTGTTACTGGGCCAAGTGAAGCATGCGACCAGAGGGTGACAACAACGAGTTCGTTCCATCAGGTAATTTTGGCGCACTAACATGAACATGAAAAAAAAGCCAGAGAAAATAGCAAGTGTAAGAAATGACTATTCGCCTTCTATTTACCGTGTAATTGATGTTTTGAGACGACAGAACCGGGCATTTGCGCATTTAAAAAGGGAAGACGGGACTTAAAATCCAAGCTTATACAAAGGCAAAAATCATTCGCTATGACGACAGACCGAAGAACAGTGGAATCCACGAAGCTTCGCTGTAAATGCACCGGGAGGACCGCATGGTTAAATATTCAAAACAAAAAGGGATTGGAAGCCAGCCTCATCTCCCCAAAAAGAAGAAAAGATCCGTATGACTCTTTGCTCTGCCTGATCTAAAAGATCACATCTTTTTAAAAGTGTCGTTTCTTTTGTGGACCGACTCCCTTAACTGGATTTTTTTAAAAGAACAAAAAATGTTAAAAAAAAAAAAAACAAAAAAACAAAAACTGAAAATCTGCTCCAGCACTTATCTGAAATATTCATCTCCGAAAATCCGTTGCCAATCGTGACTGAATGGGTGCTCTGGATGTAACTATGATAACGCTGCCATTTCCGAGCAGTGTTCTTTGGTAGGTTTTAATAATCAGACTCTGTAAAGTCGGCAATATAGATTCCATCGATCAGATACTGATCTGAATTATTTACTTTATATTTTTCATCAAAATGGCTTGTTCTAATATTTTGTTAGGGGTAACTCTGGACTGTTGCGAACGGTAATTTATTTTCCCAGTTCCTTGTATGATGTTTTTTGTCTTTCCTGTTATGTTGTTGTCCTACTTTGTTTCGTTTCGTTTTGTATTATTATTTTTAAAAGGAGCACAAAATCAAGAGAAACTGGTATGGACAGTTGTTAGGTAATAAGGGTATATTTTGATGTGATAATTTGATTGTAATTTAATTTCAGTAGTGATTCCGTCAGAGATGATTGAGGACAATAAATTTGTTAGAATGAGATATCGTGTTTGTGTGTTGCATGCCGCTGCTCAGATTTTTTATTTCTATATTTTAGAATATATTTACTCCGAAGAATATCATATGTTACGTCTATCGAATAGAAGCCGCACCAAGTTTTTTAATCTGAAATAGGACTCCGCTGCGCAGAGGATTTTCATTCTTGACCCTGCGACCTTTTAGTTTTTATATTAATTATACCTTTTATGAAATTAATTATTTTCTATCCGAGTAAAAATAAACATTTTAAATGTTCCCGCACTTCGGGCAAAACCACCGATTCCCCGATCTGTTCAACATCGGCCTATTACGCAAAATATTACATGGGCTACATATTCATAACATGGAATCCTGCGCCGATAGATGTCATTAGCATACAAGTAAAGATACACAAACCTAAAATTGGCCTGAGTGATTGAATTTAGTTTGTATTAGTTTGTGTCAATATGCGATGATGTCCGTTTTTTTCAACCTTCTTTCTGAACAAAGCCATTCTCGATTTTTGCCTATTCATTTGTCTGAGAGATGCGGGGCCTTTGTCGCTTATAATTTATGGAACTATTGAACAAATATTTCGGCTTGTATTGCCATCGTGTATCTCGGCTGCTCGCACATCCTTTGTTTGATGTCAGTCACGTTGCACTTTTAAACCTTAACTTAAAGTGCAACCAAGTACAACCAGAGTTGTGGTGTTTACTATTGAAATGTAGTTGCGCGGCATGAAGAGTTGTGCGACCAGTTTCTGTTTGTTATTACGGACGCACTACAGTGATGTTGACCCATCATGGTCGCCTGACCACAAGTTAAATTCTGCAGTGCGCGCGTGTGTGTGTGTGCTTCACCGTAGTAGAAATGAAAATTACCAATAATGTTTGTCCTAGTGTTGAGCTACCCGTTCTATAATCGCTATTTGCCTATTATTACATATGCGTGCACTAACTAAATAGAAATATTGTCTACTTATGTAGATTGGTCATTATTCTAGTGATTGTCACTGTGCTGTTAGATACAATAGCCGTTTCAAATGATTTTTAGAGGAAAGGTTATTAATTTTCTCATACTTTTGGGAGCTGTCAACAATGATT
Organism: Gymnothorax reevesii; assembly: GCA_029721435.1. Lineage (NCBI taxonomy): Eukaryota > Metazoa > Chordata > Actinopteri > Anguilliformes > Muraenidae > Gymnothorax > Gymnothorax reevesii. The sequence goes on along the minus strand of CM056590.1, from coordinate 10,537,076 downwards.
GCAGAACCCAGATAGGTTTAGTTTCTTTATCCATTATTATTTTGTTGTCTGTAGGCTTACTGGTGTGTTCCTTGTTTAAATATTTTTGCCCCCTTCACGGTCAATAAGATTTATTTTATCAAAAGCCAAATGTTGCTCCGGGTTCCATCCTTTTTTTTTGATCTATTATGCGCATCTACAGCGTCGATACTTTCATGTTGTGATCCGGTCTGCCGTTGTTATTGTGGCCACTGCGCGGTTTATGGCGTGGCACGCTGACGTCTCGCGGCAAAACTGCAGAGCGCTTTGTTTGGTTTGACTGCATCCTGTCAGACTCAGGCTGTTATTATCATCATCATCATCATCATCATCATCATCATCATCATCATCATTATTAGTGGAAGTTGTAATAATAGTAGTAGTGGTCGAAGTAGTAGTAGAGGCCTAGTAGTGGTAGGCTAGTAGCAATAGTATGCGCCTATTGGCCTACGGATATTACTTACACAGTGTAAGCTCCTCGCGATTTTTATGGACTCGATATGTTGCAGATACCGCTTGTGTTTAATTACCGCTGGATTTTTACTGCACGTGCTTTTCACCTAATCTAGCCTGTTCCTAGGAAGTGTACTGTATGTTATAGGCCGAAATTATTCATTGGCCAGATATGTGTACCAACGCTCATATCATAATAGTTTTTATTGAAGCCAATCAACTTTAGACCAGAGCATAAATATTTTTGAAAGCCTTTTATTTACATCATTTTCTATCGGGAGAAAAAAAATACATTGTGTTTACAGTTCTACCTCTGAGGGCAGAATGGCTGACAAAACCGGTGACGTCAGAAGGAGGGTTGTCTACTTTGCTCAGTGGCGCGCCTACTCAGTGGCAATGAAGTGGACCAAGATCGACCACGATCGCTTAAATGAATGTATATATAGAACTGTTCGTTCTCGCTTGTGTCTACAATGAGGAGAAATTGACATGTAAACACAGAATCAAAATAAAAATACAAAGCTATAAAGATAATACGAAAATTGCCTGCACCCTAGAGGCGATAAGCGAGCAAAAATCTTGAAATATATAGAAACGGTGTTGACTTATCTGTGGTAGCCTCCTGGAAATTTGACAATGAATTCACAGAGCATGGCAACTGTCCTATTTTGGGTCAGACACTGAAATACCTGTTTTATGGAGTTCTTCTGGTTTTTCAGTGAGCAGATTTATATACTCCGGTTTGATTTGTGCAATAGCCTATCTTTTTGCGGGGACAGCGTGTAACATGGGCCATTTACAAGTGCATTTCCCTCTCTGATTTCCATCGCTGTGAGATGGTTAATAATTTCGGTTGTTTCCTTTAAAGTTTTCCAGCCTTTTGTTTTTCATCTTAGGGTGTAAGATATACCCCGGTCACGAGGCTTATGCGAGCTGTTGCTCAACCAGACGCTTTCTGTCGTGCTGACTATTCAGCAAAACGCACAATCCCCTTTCTCAATGATTTAAATTTCGCGGATGATTTACCATACCCTGGTTGCTAGGCAACTGAATTCAACCAGCTCTATTAGAATATGCATGGCGTTTCTTCGTTTCCATTAATAATGATGCCAGTCACACACACACACACACAAGCAGGCCACACACGTATGCGCACCATAACACATAGGCACAAGCACGCGCACACGCACACGCACCAACACGCGCACTCACATATACACGCAGTGATTTTGGATAATTACAGCCTAATGATAAGAATCCCTCGACAGAAATAGATCTCATTTTGCTGATCTCATGATTGAAAAATCATATGTAAGTTAGGGCCATTTTTCCCGCTCATTTTTTAAATGACGGCGACTGCATAAGACCACAGAGATTCTAGATGAGCAAAAAATGAAATAAAATAAAATAAAATAAATCATGAATCACAAGGTTATCCTCAGTGGAAAACTTTACTGGGTACTGAGTGCAAGGCAAGAATAAAAACAAGATGTATCTTGACGTGTGCTTAATTACGAATGTTTATAGATATGAACGAATCACATTTTTATCCAGAGAGAAAGTTTTATTTTTGGCTGTATTTCATCGGTATCGCACAATTCCATGCATGCATTGTCTCAATGCCATAAGCCTGTTCTTACACTCGGGGCATTGAGGAAAATGAGCAGTTTTGATCAGTGATTTATTCTTGTTCATAAATCTAAAGCAGAGGACGCCGACGTGAAATATAGTAAACACAAGCACGTGTACGGTGCTTTTCCCCCGTAAAGGCGTCTCAGTACACATTTCAAGGCTTTGTTCTGAATATTTTGGCGAGTATCGTTTGAAAGCTAAGTGGAAATATTCAGTTACTGATGTGTTCCATTGACCACAGTCTTTCATAGGTTATAGGTTTATTGGGTGGGCTGAGAATTGTTTTTAACTATTAACAGTAAACAAAATTGAAAAGTGAGTGCTGTGCGGCTTATTATTTTAGAAGGGAGAATAGTTTTGATTTTGCCAATTATTCGCAATTAACTTTTATTGGAAGCTAGCATAGCTGTCGTAACCTTCGACTTTCAACAAAATGTTGTGAATATGAGGCGTTGGAGAGCAGAAACCACCTATCACGGGGCATGATGAACCCCGGAGATTTTGCGTGTTGCATTAAGCAAGAGCGACGTGCTTGTGTCCTCTTACGTTTCATAGCAACGTGCTTTTCAAGTGCGAATGACGGGCTGATCTGAAAACTTAATTCACGAGTTAGATTTTGCCATCGTGGAAGTAGCTTTAAGTGTTCCTAAGATAATCGATGATGTGTGACTGCCACGAGTTTCAAATAGAGGCGATTTAAGTCTCTTTCATGTTGGGTTTTAAGATGCTGCAGCTTTGACCTAAGAAGAAACTGCGAAGTATTTATAGCACTACCAGCACAGCGCAGAGCAGGTTGCAAAGCTCTAACAACATGCCCCGTCTGTTATCAAAATCTATCATCCTCTAAAACGTCATGACATACTGTCTTTCTACGGGTCGTCTTCTGACCACATACTTTGATAATGGAGGACATTCCCTCCTACTTATGCCATCCGAAATATTTCATCTTGTAGGCTATAAATGAAGAGTTTCGGGGCAGAACACATATCTTGATTCCCACAATGGGATATGTCTCGTTTTGCCCCGAAACTCCTCACATGGTCGCATATACTGTCAAGCAATAGTCTGTTGTTATAGTGACTGTATGAATCTTGTTTGTGGATGAAAAATAGCTGGTCGAATCTGGGTTAAGTTAGCGAATGACTAAAACTATAGTCGTTTCCCGGTCGTTCATAGCCTAACTGTTTACCTGTCTGTGATTGATCATAGTCCGCGGAATGTTGATGTATCCCAGCAGATGTATAGTGCTAACTGTATTTTAGAGTTAGGTTAATGCATGTATTTTCATTTGTTGTGATGAGAAAGAGCAGGTAAGATCACACACTGGAGAAATAAGATTTTTAATAATCCGTCAGATTTTAATTTGTTTGGCGGGCACAAACTCAGGTTATTCGTTTCTAAATTTGTGAGTTTTTAGTGCTTCTGTGCGAACGAGAAGAAAAACCCAGCTGCTGCCCGTGAATTCCTGTTCAAGAGGGATGACAAGTCATTGCCTGTGAAATAAATTTCAACTGGCGATTAAGGCCATAGAAGAGGCACCGTAATTCATTTTATTATTATTATTATTGGCCTATTATTAGCCTATTATTCTTCTTCTTCTTATTATTATTATTATTCTTATTATCATTATTATTATTATCACCTGATAAGATGTGTACATTTGTAGTGGTCTGTATGCGCATTTTAGAGTCAAAACTCAGAGCGCAGATGGTGATGATGACGCATGTTGCACGATTTTGCTCATTGTAGTTAAAAAGGATTTTTAATATATTTTTTGATGAGATCCTGATTTAGTTTTGGAGGATGTGATCCCTTTACCTGTATGGCTCCATTCAGCTCACATGTCATCAAAAACAGTAGAAACTTGCGTGCTGCTTATGTCGATCTACTTCCCTTGATTGTTCAACGTAGTTTCTGGAAAAAATAGGGGGAAAAAACACGGTGCGTTTGACACAAATGCACAAATACAAATTGTGTTAATCCTTCTATTGCAGTAATTATATTTTCCCACAACTACTGACTGCTACCTCTCCTCTTCCGCCTCTTCTTCTTACTCTACTCTTTTTCTCTTCTTCACCTCCTCACCCTCTTCCTTTCTTTTATTTCCTCACTTGTGTCAATTTTTTGCGGGAGTCCCGCGCGTGGGCATGGCGATTAATGTTTTTATTTTAAAGATTTTTCCCGGTAGGATTACGGAGTTAATTTTGTTATGCAGTTGGCCGTGTAGGCGCTCCAATAGTATGGCGATTATAATTGCAATCCGCCTTCTAGGTCCCATAAACTCATCCATTTAGTGGTAGATTAAGACATGTAAATAAATCATCGCTAATTGGGTTGAGACAGTTCCAAAAGTAACCCGCTGAAAGTGTGGGTCTTACGACTAAAGGAATGGCTAGAGCACATTCTACTATGGTGATGATAATGATTATGATTATTATTATTATTTTTATTAGTAGTAGTAGTACTAGTAGTAGTAGCACACGTGGTATTGTCCTTTTGAATGGATATTTGCTTTCCTAACAAAACAAATAAAAAAGTGTGTAGGCTCTCTTGCTATACTTTCTCGTAGGCTGTATGTTCTGCAGTTCCCTATTACAAGTAGTTACACACAATATGTCTTACTTCCCCCAAAACCTGGGCATGATGCACATTAAAAAATGAAAACGTGTCGTTTCACACCGAAGCCCTGCTAATAATTCAGCGAATATTCCTCGGTGAAAAAAGTACTTTTAGACGCTTACTTTTAAGCATGTTCTTCTAAAACGGTTTGAAATTCCGTTGTGGATTCGACTGCCTGTAGGTGTTCCTGTTTTCTCCGAGACGATTGGTTGTTCTGGCGTTTTGGGTCTTCATGAATTCACTTCAGCAATGAACGTCTGAAAAGGAATAAAAGTGCGTAGCTACTGAATCCACACGGAGTACAGTCGGCCGGTGTCAGGGGCCATTCGTGCGGAGCGCCAACTGGTCAGAATTAATGAACACTGCTCAGGCATTGGCCAGTTATATTTCAGGACATTTTACCTTTGAAGTAAATTCGACAATATTCCCGCGAGATTATGGTGTAGCGTCAGAAACAACAACGGCAAAGGAACTTCAAAATAAAAAAAATAATTAATTAATCAAAAAATAATAATAATAAATAATAATAATAATAACAACGTGTTATAGTGTTTATCAGACGCTTGATTCGTGTGCTAAAAAAGTAAAAATAGGTTTTTCGATGCCATTGTCTTCTGTTTTAAGTGACAGCGTTTTGCCAGGACTGTGTCCGATTATGTCACCGTTAGAAACGTGGATACCGTGTATACGGTAACATTTGGATACTTAATACCACGAATAGGAAAACAATTCATTATTCATATTTCTTTGAAGTGAAAGAAGCGCATCAATTCAAACGCCTCATGGATAGGTCTGGCCTGCACAAAGCATGGGATGGGTTCTCGGCCACATCTGACATCCCGGAGTGCCTTGAGTCATCTTGGCGTTGGGGTCGGATGATTGTGAGTTTTTATTTTTTTATTTTCGTTTTTTAATCGAGTGATTTGTGATCCCGGAAAATAATGTAGTCTAATTACTCGTCCTATTAGCAGTGCTCAGGCAATTCACGGACGATTTGTTCGAAATCGTAAAGAATGTCGTCTTCACGCAATGAAGGCCAAGGCCCAATGGCCTTCATATTGATAGGTCTATATCTTAATCACATTTGAAGTAAATGTAGGGATATGTGTGTGCGCCCGCGCGTGTGTGTGTCCGTCTGTCTGTCTGTCTGTAGCCTACTTACGCTGGCGTTCGCGAGAAAGAGAGGGGGAGAGAGAATGTGTGTGTGTGTGTGTGTGTGTGCTCAATTCTGATGAAATTATGAATGGAAAGTAACATGTACATTTGTCAAACACCGACAAACTAAAATCGTAATAAACGGTTCAATGAGAGAGGCGATACCCTCCATATGGTTTATCCAGGCATCATTTCTTCACCACTTACCTCCTTCCCGAGGCGAAAGCCTGCTGCTGCAGTAAAAGCAGTGTTCTACCCGCAGCAGCAAACTCGAGTTGCTAAAGCTCACTCTCCAAAGTGCTGCCTCCAACACTAAACTGGGATTTCCCACTCCTGAGAAAAATCTTCATATAAAAACTGATTAACCCTTTCACGGAGGCGCTTTTCGTTGCGGAAATCAGCTAATTCAAGCTCCATCACAGCTGATTTTGCGCTCGTTAACCATTACGACACGGGCTACTTCGGTTATTAAAACACTTTATCTTCTCCAGCGAAGATTCTTCCCGGCGTTCGCTGACTCTGAAGATGTCGTCGGTTCGGAGGCAGCATCGTCTTAAATATTGCAAAGGAATTCAAACTGAAAGGAAACCCGCTTCTCTACCTTATTCAAGCTTTTACTTTCGTGGAATAACGAGATATGCATATTGGAATATGAAGTATGCGTAGATGTTCTAACAAATATATATTATTTTTCACCGATAAACTACAACTGAGTTTTCTGATATGATTTTTAGATTCAAAAAGCAATTTGTCTATTAATTGTTCCAAATTTTAGTTCAGCTTCTGTGACTTTAAATTCAGAACAACGTCAAGGACAAAAAGTCAAGCTTCATCATCACAGTCATCGTCTATGCAAAGGAATAGTAAGTGTTGGTGATAGTGAGGGAAGCTCAGAAAAAAAAAAACTTTAAACAGACGGTACGGAGAGGAAGAAGATTTGTGGTTGTTCGTCATTAAGTAGGCTAAACCTACTAAAATAATATGTTATAGAAATATCTCCGTATAAAATACTGGGTGGAGATTTTAAGTCTAATACTACGTGAATTCTATTTAATATAATAATTAAAATAAATAAGTAAAAGTCTGGACAGTATCTAATTGGTTACATTTTTTGATTGCTTTCTTAAACATTTTTTTAATTATTATTCAAGCTAAATTTGTGCAATGAACATCGAAGTATGGGGGTAATTTTATTAACGTGAACTGACGAGTCTTTCAAAAGCAGTATTAAGTCACCGTTTGAAATAAAAATTTCTAATACTTAGGCGAGTAACTATGGCGAATTTGATCTGGGTGGACAGTACAGTTGAACTTCAGTTGTACTTTTTGTCAAGGCTAGTGTACGGCTGATCGGTTTGGGTGCAGCATGCGATATGGGGTTAACACTTCACGATAACACTTTAGCGCCATCTACTGGATGTAAAATTCTCTGCAAAAATGTTACAAAAAATAAATAAATTGCCGGGCGACTGGTATGATATATTTGGTGTATATTTTATATTCTTAAGCTGTTTGATAGAAAAGCTAAATATAGTGATATTGTTTTTTTCTGAAATATGGCAAAACATCTAATAATGAATGGAAAAGCAACCGATCATTATTGAACAAGTCAGTAAGATATTGTCTCCCGCTTTTGTATATATTTTATTTTTATTTTTTATCATCCTTTCATGTCTGTATCCGCACCCTTCTACTGTCACAGGGCCAATGACGATAAGGACAACGGCGGCAGTAGCCGCAGCAACAACAACAACAACAACAATAACAATAATAATAATAATAATAATAATAATAATAGTAATAATAATAAAACTAACATGTATTACATGTTACATGCGATAGGAAGTTGACTTACTCCGCTTAATTAAATATAAACTCTTTACAGTTCATTTAAAATCCCTCAGGATATTGGGAAGGTTTCTGAACGAACGGTAATGACCTCAGTTCGGGGGATCCCAACTTTCCAGCTCGCTTGCTTTTCCTTGATATAAATAGTAGTTTGAAGGGCAACAGCGCGGCTTGTTCAAGAATTACAACGGTATTTTACAAGCTGACTTACTGCTACGTTATTTCCGCTCGGTTCCACTGAATTTTGCGCTTTAAAAAGAAACTTCTAGATCTAAAACTCCATTGTGGGTCAGCTGGTTGGATGTATTTCTATCAACCTGTGTTGCACAAATCACGGTCCGCTTTGTCACAATGATAGTGCGTATTAATGAAGACGACTGACTAAAAACGGGGGATCGGAAGGCCTTTTCTGATTAAAAAGATGTCAGGAAAGTATTTTTTCTTTCTATCCCTTTTTTTATGGAGGCTTGGAAGAAATACACCAGTTCCACGAGTTACTTTTACAGAGGTTCATGTGAAAATACCTCAGTTCTTGTGGGATATTGGAAAACCTATGATCAAAAAGAGAAAGTCTCTTTGATGGTGAAGAGAATTGAGAACTTGTAAAACTAACGCGTGAACTTTATTAATTTATTTATTTATTTATCAATTTATTTATTTATTTATTTTTGCACCACGCTGAGGTGAAACCCCTGTTTGAGGTTATGTGTTTATTGGTAGACCTTTAGCAGAATGTTGAAGACTAGTATAAACACTTAGTGAACGACTAATGAGATTGTGATTTTCTCCTTTCTGATTTGATCATTGCTGGGTAACATACTGTACACTACAGGTCAAATAGTTAGCCTTTCCTGTCAATATTGGCCTACTACACCACTGATATTTAGCTGCCTACAGCCCCAAATCAGAAAAAGTTAGGACAGTACATGTTGGACTAAAATTAAAACTGAAAGAACTGATTTGAAATTATCTTTGACCTCTATTGCGCTGTAAGCAATACAACAATCCACTATTTGGTGTTTCACTACATGAATTTTATTGATTTTTCAAAATAAACACTGACTTCAATTTGTATTCCTGCAACATATTTCAAATCATGGAAAGTGATGACACCGAGTGATGAGTGTTTCACTTATAAGCATACATCCTGCAAAGAGGAGTACTTGTTGTCTCATTTACCCTTAAAAATGCCCCCACACGTTTCTAATGGGGATAAGTTAGGACTGCAGGCAGGCTAGTCCAGCACTCGCCCCCTTCTTTTACACAGCCATGTCTTTTTGATGCATATAGAATTTGGTTTAGTGTCTTCATCTTGAAATATGCATGGGCTTCCCTGGAAAAGATCTCACCTTGAAAGCAGCATATGTTGCTCCAATATCTCAGTGTAACATTAAGCTTTAATGGTGCCCGCAACAGAAATGCAACTTATCCTTGCCAAGGGCTCTAACACCACCCCTTACTATGACAAAGCATTTGGACTCGTTGCAGGTAGCAGCCTGGATGGTCCTTTCTTCTTTTGTCTGAAGCACAGAGCATCAATTTCTTCCAAAAAAAGACCTGTAATGTCGCATCAACTGACCACAATTAATGTTTTCATTGTGTGCCGGCCTATCACAGATGCCTCTGAGCTCAGAGAAGTCGGCAGCCCTTCTGGACACTGTTGATATAAGGCTTCCTTTAAGCACATTAAAGTTTTTACTGCCGTTTGTGGATGTAACTTTGTACTGTAGTACCAAAGTAATCCTGAGCCCGTGCGGTTATATCACTAATGGATAAATCATGGATCTTAATGCATGCAGTGTCGTCTGAATGATCGGAGATCACGCAGTAATTTCCGTGAACCTTTAAATAATGCACAATAGAAGGTGAAATATAGGCCTACACATACCTTCCTGTCCTATACCCATTTTAATAATTTCCTCATGCATTTGTGGGCGAGTTGTCGATCCTCGGTCCATCTTTGCGCTTGAAGGAGAAAGCCATTCGTGGATGCTGATTCAGGACCGTCATGATGACCGAATGACATTCGGTGATTTTATTTATTTATTTTTGGAATACGTTGCGGGCCCGAATGGCAGAAACGAATGCATATTTACAAATAAAATGAAGTTGACCAGAGAAAAATTAAATGTCTTTTCCTCATGCTGTTTGCCATGGAATGCAAGTCAAAGTATATTTAGAAATCACTGCTTTGTGCACTATATACCGTCCTAACTTTTAAAAGGCTGTGGTTGTACATATTAGGCCTACTTCAACAACTTCTACTATCGCCATTATTATTATTATTACTATTATTATTATTTTTATTTTTGTTATTATCATTATTATTATTATTAGTAGTAGTATTATTATTATCAAAGAACCAATCGGTTCAGTCAGGCGTATACACTTCGCACCAAATGACGCGCCACGGAGTCATTCAGAGCAATAAAGCGTGAGGAACGCAATTTAAAATTTGACACCGATAAATAATGTTTGAACTGATGACATGTATGCAGAAAATCCATGACGCTTAAAATAAAATCGAGTTCTTTTTTCACCCTTGCTGTTCTATTTGCCTTCTCCTCCCCCGATGCTTTTAATGAAATGCCTGGGCTGACTTAGTTTTCAACTCTATGAGTTACTTTTATTCTTGGTGTTAAATGTTATATTTTGAACCCAATCGACATATTTCTCACCCTGTCGCTTGAAATCTAGAAGGCTCGTTTGTTTCATCCAGGTAGGCTACATCGGATTCCAGCCAAATACATGCTTGTCTGACTAATTGACATTTACTGAGAGTGTGAGAGAGAATGGCGCGATATAATGGCTGTTCATGCTGTGTTCTTTACGGTTCCTTTCCATTATCTTATAAAAATGATCTTTTCGGCTTTAGAAACACGATCTCATGAGATGTTGCGGCAAACTTTGTAATGCTTTACATCGGTTCCTCTAACTATTGGTATGTAAGTGATTTGAAGGGGCCTATTATTATTTAAAACAGCGCAAAGTTTTATATTGTTTAGTTAGTTAATAAAGCCTGTAAGAACTTTTTTTGATTTGCCATTCCTTAATTTTCACTGTTTCGATTTGGATGCTGTGTGATCTGTGCCTGCATGTTTTTTCCTACATGCGCGCATGAGGACTCCATTGCAAGCAAAATCTACCTCTGGGTATTCATAAAGCAACTTGAACTTGATTCGCCGACTATGGCCCTGGTTGAAGCACTGGTTACTAAAACCCCACAAGTCAAGTCAACTCAAGTCAAGTCAAGTCAAGTGTGACTTATGGGGTTTTAGTAATAGGTGCTTCAATTTTAATTCCGAAGTTCACCGCTATTCTGCAAATCCCAGAAAGATACTTTTTTTTTTGCGTACGTTAACTGCCAGCTGACCGACAGCCAAACGCAAACGGCGTATATTCTTATGAGGACTGACGGGAAAGCCGTTTTTTCTCTGTCATGTGCATGTGTTACGCACAGTACTTTTCTCATAAATGGCCTGACAGCAAAAATTGTGCGCCTGTCTGAGGGCTTCGTTGTTCATGCTGGACGACGCGCGTGTTCCTTCGATTCTCATCACTGTAAAACTCTCGTTTTTGTCAGCATTCGCTGCATTGCTTCCTTGTTTCTTCCTTAACCAAGAGTAGTACACTCTCAAAAGAGATGTGTTGAAAATAACACAACATGTGGTAATTTTAAACACACCTGTGTGTCTAGTTAAGGACAACACATTTCGTGTTGTTTTCAACACTATCAGTGTTAATTTTTTTAAAACTTTTTTTTTTTTACATATTTTGTGTTGAAATCAACACAAAATGTGTTATACATGCGATAACACATTTTTTGTGTTATTTTTCAACACATTCATTCTAAGAGTGTAGGCTTTGTTGACCCTCGGCTTATTGGTTGAGCTTGCCACTGTACGTTCGCATCCTAATCAACTTATTTGTCATTGAGTACCGTCCTCATTTGCAGATGTCTGTTCATTTGCTGTCAGTTTCATAGCGACATCCAGACCTCACTGTGCAGCGTGGCTGTTACACGAAGTTGAAGGTGGAAATCGCAGCCACGGGACGCTCCAGATCACTCACAAGTTACAACGGAAGCTGCGATACATCATTTTCATTTCCCCTCGAGGAGCAGAAATGACCAGCACTCAGGTCGCTATGTTGTCAATGATTTTGCTCATCTTTTCTAACTCTCACGAGTCTTAAAATTATTCAGTCGCTAGAAAAATGGTTGGTTTAGTTGGTTATCCATTAAACACATCGCTAGTTTTTACTCCTGTATTAATAGGCATAAATTAATGTAGCTTTTAACATGAATTAAGAATTTTTCAGCATCAGTAGTTTATAGTTCAGCAGTAGCAGTTCAGAATACTGACGCCAATTCATGCAGAGGTATTTTAAAAGTATTATTATTATTATATTTTCTGTGGCTTTTTCTATGGTTTGGTTCCCATTATTCCTGAAGTGGTGAGCTTTCATTTACCTCCGATTCCATTCTAAGACCAGAGTTAACAGGCCATGAGGGTCTGGCCACACACACGAAACCCCAGCACAGCACCGGCCTGGAATTGAGCCGAATAAACATGTTATTCCTGGGCCTACAGATCGCACGCATCATACGAATAAGCATTCCGCCATTCCACTGACAGAGCAGGGCACTAACCCCCCCCCCCCCCGCAACTCTTAACACGGGTCCCTGACACGTTTGCTCTTTAACCTAATCCATGACTTTGACTGATCGATCATCCAATTCACAATTCACAGAGGAGACGGTCAAACAGCTGTGTACATGACCGTACCCTGCTGAACAGGCCCGTTCAAAGCCAGCCAGTGCCTTCACACATGACCCTGAGCAGCCAAGCAGACCAGCGCATTGCCTCTGTTTCTGATTACTTTTGAGCATTTTAAAAATGCACTTCCTGACATAAACAATGGCCTTTTCAAGTGGGAATGATCATAGTTTCAGATCAGCTGCATTTTATTGCTCATTTTTCCTCATCCCTTAAGTGTTCGCTGCCCAGTGATGGGGAAAACAGGATGATTTAAGCTGACATGCAATATCTCCAATGAATTTAGCAGTTATTGGCTGCTCAGCATTTAACTGGTAGCTGTGCCATTGGCCACACCACACCTAAGTATTCAATTTGCGCAAAATGTTGTTTGAATGTTTGTTGAGTATTGTAGCACTGGGGCCACATGGCAGCAACATTATGTGAATGCTTTGTTTGCTGGGATGGATCTAGCTTGGACCAGGTAAGCTACCACAGTGCGTAATTTGGCTTGTCAAGAGCTGGTCAGTCTGCATTAGCTTAAGCGAGACAATCCTGGATTACGACTACGAGGGATGAGTCCAGCTCACAACGATGTTCCTGCTTTTACTGGAAGGATTTGTCAGTGTTTAACGTTGCCGCTACTTTGAAGCAACATTCTGAGAACACGCTACTTTAGCCACAATTCTTGCTGGTAACTAGGCACAGTCAGTCTTAACACAGGGTTTCAAATTCTGAGTACAGGATAGTTTAGCCTCACGACGAGGTTTTCGTTTCGAATTTCGTCACGTTTGGGTCTTGTTCAGTCCCACTGCCTAACCACAGTCCTCAATCTCAAACTGAAACCAGCCAATGAAAATAAGCTCTGTTCTCTACTCATTAGCACTATCGCCATTCCACCCGAGCCGTCTGATGCAAAATGTAACCCCCCCCCCGCCACCATATCATTGGAGTAAAATCCCCCCAGTGGAGCCGATCAATGGCTGGCGGGGGCCTGTGATGGATCGATGACGAGGCTGTCCGGGGCCCGGTCCTCGGGGGCCCGGTGACATCTCCTGCCACACGCCAGCCGCGGCTCGGCGGCTCGCAGCCAAACAGAGGTCAGCTATCCCAGCAGGCCGTTCACTTCAGCGGCAGTTACCAAGGTGACAGCATGTCAGAGCGGCTCCTGAGTCCTGCGGGGAGAGCAGGGAGTGGCGGCATCGCTGCCTCTGATGGATTTGTCAATAATACTTAGTCGAGGAGGAGCAGGGCTCGTGCACACACACACACACACTCACACGCGCGCGCGCACATACACGCACACGCACACACACACACACACACACACACACACATAAAACACACACTCACCCAAACACACATTAAACGTTGGAAGGGTAATCTCATTGTTTAAGAAGACGTGTTACGGCACACGGGCTCGGATTCAGCAGTGCTAACCACAGGGTAGAGCACGCAGGTTGGCAGAATTATTGTATGCTTCAAGCTGAAGAGAAAAAAAGCAGAATATCCACATGCCAAAAAGTTGAAAGGAGGGCAAAAGAGATAGACAGTGAGTGAGTGAGTGAGAGAGAGAGAGAGAGAGAGGGATTGGAAAAGAGGTTGGGCTCCTTGTTTAGAATCTTATTAAGCGGAGAAGGATTTGAAGGTGAGTGAAATCACTTCTGTTCACTGAGAGAGGGAAAGAGGGTTGCAGTTTAACCATTTATCTCTCTCGCTTGGTTTAATTTATTACTCAGAATTGGACACATCTGAAGTTCTGCATTATCCTTTAAGGCTGGAGATGGATGGATCATTGTGAATCACTAGCACCATGATGCCACATAAACTGTTGGAATTCAAATGGTTATCACTTCATACATACTAACATGGCCACTTCCTTCATCTCTCCTTCTCTCACTCCATTCATCTTCAGAGTGGCTCCAGAGTAGCTCTCACCAGTGCATGAGCCGGCGCGCCCTGGAATGCAGTTCATTCATGCATGTTTTGTGACGCATTTCTTTCCTATTTTGTTGTTTTTGCACGTGTATGAATGTCTAAAACAGGTGAAAAATTTTAAGCTGATACACAAAGTCAGTTAACTTCACTCACTGTCAGGGCAAATAAAGCCTACACAGTAGTACATTAAATTCACTATATTTGGAAAATTTGGAAATTCTAGTACCTAACCTTCATTGTCTTCAGCCAAAGTCAAAAGTTTACTTTTTGACACCTATGTTTATGTTTTAGTTTGTTTGTTTGTCTTGAAGAACAAGAAGCTTCATGAGAAGCACTGAAGAATGGGAATATTATGTATTGAAATAAAAGTACGTCTCGGTTTTTTCCCGTATGTTTGGATTATTAACTGTGTTGTTTACTATATGCAGCATTTCTTCTGCTTTATTGGTCTTGTGGACCAAAAATTCTGCACCAGAATTAATAATAATAATAATAATAATAATAATAATAATAATAATAATAATTATTATTATTATTATTATTATTATTATTATTATTATTATGTATGTTTTATTAGTATTTTAACAGTGATGGAATAAAAGTTATTGATAAAGTTATTTGTTTACCTGTATATCTGGCCAACGTTCCAGTGTATTAAAATTAAAGCATAAATTTTATAAAGTTAGACTGCCTTCATGAATGAGAGGCCTACATCTGAAGTTTAGGAGGATTTGTGCTGTCCAGTACAGCTGCAGCGCCTTCCACTAATATTACAACACTAGCTGAATGTGAACAGAAGCAGTTCTGAAAAACTACCTATGGTGTTTATTTGCTTGGTACTTAATTTAAAATTTTGACAGAAATAAAGCCTTTTATTGAAATTCAATTATTGAAAGATGATTAAATATTTTCCTCAAAAGTGTGCACCGCAATTTATTGGATCCCCTTCAATGAATACTTTGCGCAGCCTCGTTTCGCAAAGGTAGAAACGCAGATTCATCTCCGATGTAGTTCGGTCAGAGAGGACATGGTAAGCAATCTAAAACTATTTCTCCATGCAGAATCTCTCCAGAACCTTCCAATTATTGGGTCCTCTTTAATGTCCTCTGCAGCTTATTCCATGTTTTCTATTGGATTTTGGGCAGAGGACCGGGACAGCCATGGAAAAATTGTGATTCTGAGGTTGGTGAACCTTTTTTGTATTGATTTTGAGGTCTGCTGTGGACAATCATCTTGCTGGAAGATCTAACCACAGACTAGTATAAACTTTCTGGCAGAGAAAGTAAGGTTGTCATTGAATATCTGCAGGTACCTGATGGATTCTGTGATTCTTTGAATCCTTACAAGTTGTCCAGGGTCTCTGGAAAAAAAAAAAAAACGGCAACGTCAACAATCCCCTCTTTACAGTTGGGACAACAGACTTTATGAAAAAGCCATCCTTGATTTTATCCCGATGTCACCTCTGGTCCTTACTGCCAAAGCACAAGAGCTCTGACTTGGCTTCATCTCACCGTAGAGAAGACTCATTGGAAAAAGCTGCACCATTTGGCAAACTGTATGTGCACACGGTTTACTTTATTTATTTATTTATTATTGCATCAAAAGCTTAATTTTTTTTGATAATCCTCCCAAGAATTTTGCAGTTGGGTGGATGTCTTTTGATCATAGTTCTTAAGACTCACAGACCCAGAGATATAATTCAAACCTGCTATTCTCCAGTAGTGATAATTGAAGTTTCCTGAATGACTTGGGCCATCAGTTTTCCCATGCATGCATTCACAATAGGCACAGGTCCTCATTCAGAAGGATTTTTTGCTTAAAAGTTCTTAATTATTGCCGTGACAGTTGAAGCGGGTATTTTCAATTTTGTAGCTATTTTCTTATAGCCATTCCCACTTTTGTGAAGCTAAGCAACTTTCTGTTACACGTTATTGCTTTTATCTTTTGTCTCAACCATGGCGATGGATCGAAATGAACCATGTATCACCCAATATTTATGCCTTTGAGAAACAGGTAGTTGTTATGCGTACGTATTTAAGTGTTCTCAACCATTATGGTGAACTTCAGTCATTTTCTTTAAATTTGACGTTTGACGTCTTTTGATATTTTGAATGAAAGATTGGGAGGCTTAAACAGCAACCAGATTTTTCCCAGGTCTGTTTCACTAATATTTACCAAGGGTGCCAATATTAGTTGAGGGCGCTGTATCTCACGCACCGACCACCCAAATATTTCTGCACTGCACTCTATTTGTGTTCAACACTGAGGCATCAGAGGTAGACATCTCCTTTGACGAGTTCCATGGAAAGCCAAAGATTTATTTCCACAATGTGTCCAACATCATTGCACAACTGCATGGAAAACACAACATACAGTAAATGCAGTTTTGCTTGGTTTATGAATTGGGCCAACTTGGCCGATGCTCGCTGCAGAGCCGGTTAAATGCAGTTGGGCTGTCTCTGCGCTCGCACGCTCTAAACGCCCCTCAAATGCCAATCTCATCAAGCCGGAAGCAGAGCGGCTTTTTCGATGATTTGATTACAGGCCTTGACGGAGCTCTCCCCTTTCACAGCCAGTCATTTGTGTATGAATCTCACCTGGCAATCACAGAATTCCTACCTCAGGTGATTGCCGAGTTCCAGGTCAAGTACACTATCTTTAATCATCGCTGATACTCTGGTTTAGCTCCCCTTCAAAGCTCTGTTTATCATGAAAGGAGCATGAAAAAGCCCAGCAATTTAGCGAGAGACCTTGGAACTTGGAACTGTAAATAAGAGAGGTTAACTGTCACTGACTAGACACAAGATGAGTTCCCATCATAAGATACAAGGGACTGTATCTTTTCAGACGTCAGTCTTCGAAATCAGCGGCGGACGACGCGATTCCACAGCAGGAATTTTCGCAGCATCCTCGCAATATTTATGTGCGAACCTGAAAATACACATTTTTACACACAGAACAATGAAAACCCACAATATGAATGTGATCGAGTGGTTCCAGAAAACTTCCGAAATGTGTTGTTCATACGCATAAAATAAGCGTTACCCCCCTAATAATCTCCGATTGCCGAAAAAACTGCATTTGAGCGAAACCTTGAGACTTTTCCAGGAGATGCCAATATTAGTAGGGATCCTTAAATTAAATGTAGAGTACTGCAAACTGGTAACAATGGAGTCCTCAACAGACTACAATGAGCTCCATAATTACCCCAGTAAGTGCTGTATAACAGAAGGAAAAGGGAGAGAGAACTTAGCAGAGGCTGAACTGTACGTGCTGTGTGCAGATTTGTAAAATGTGAGGCATTATAAATAGCAGCCTGAGTCATTTAAGAGCGTTTTCTCGCTGAAATAAAAGTAATTAATTGGTGTAATACACAAAGGACATAATTATCTTTTTGGGTAACTGGCACATATTTAATTACTGGTAATTGTTCTCCAAACCTTGTTCAGAAGTGTTGTACACTAGACAGTTATTATGCATTGTGTACTAATCCTACGTTTGATTTCCAGTCATTAAGGCCCGCTGGGGTAAATGCAGTAGCGTATAGACAGAGCGCGCTCAGATGGAGACGTATGTACCCACCCCTCCACATAACATGTTTATTTCTGCTCTTCCCCTCCGGCTATAACCCATACTCTCCGAACGTGTTAATGATTGCACTTTTATGCCTTTTTATAACAAAGGAAACAAATACTGATTAACAGAACTTCCTGTGAATTGTGGCCGCGTCGTCTTTGTTTGTACTGTCTTAACGTGTTGGTGACGTAGCTACGCTTCGCCTCCGGCGCTGGAGCAGCGGAGGCGCGGAGCGCAGGAGCGGCTGAAGCCACGTCTGGAACTCTCCGAGATGAGAATGGGGTTTAATAAGTAAACAGAACGGGATAATAAGGCATCTCTGATCCTGGCTTATTTGCAGACCCGGCTCCTTTTAAGCAGTCGAAGCTGATTAGCCCCGCCGATTGTACCTGGTAATTGCGGTGCCTTGACCCCCTCCAGGCAAATATTAGATTTTAGTCATTTAACCTTTACGGTCTTCGGAGCGGATAAATTGCCTGAGCAGATGTTGGGCGGCCCAGCGGTGGCCATTTTGTTTGAGGATCTGCAGGGAGCAGATCTCCAGGCCGCTGTAGCCGTGTGTTTTATCGGTCGTCCTGAGCCATGTAACCGGGTTTTGTTTTGTTTTTTTTTTTTTTGGTTATTGTTGTCGTTGCCATTTCGCTTTTCTCAAAATTTCATCTAAGTTTACATTCCAAATTCGGTGTTCCATTCGGTGTTCGTAATACAGCGGCCTCTTTTAATCAACCGTTTTTGAATGTAACACGGTTTCTTGTCATCATGTTTTTGTTTTCTCTGTTGTAAGGGGTATTTCGATTATCACTGTAACTTCAGCTCTCAGCATTTCGTTTGCTGGAAACTTTGGCCTACTATGAATCAGTACCAAGGGATCTCAACAAAGAGATTGCCAATCAGCCAGTAAATCACTGACACCTGTACTGTACTTACATGCGTAGTTTAACAGAATAATCTCCATGCCCCATGTCTGTCAGATTGGCTGTACTTTAGCCATGAGTAATGGCTGCATTATATTTTTCAGTGTACTTGCTGTGGAAATTTCAGAATACAGGGAGGATGTCAAACTTCACTAAAAGAAAACAATTTCGTAAAGTGGCAGACTTTATTTTCTAAATATTCCTCCGGTGTTCCCCTCTTGGGCACGATGGTTTAGGCTGAAGTGCAAGTCAAACCCATAACCTTGTTGTTACAGGCAGTTTCCTGGAATCAAACACCTTTTAATTAGTGGTTTGGGGAAAAAAACATCATTTCTGATATCACCTGCCTTTGTCACCTCCCTCTACATGCGTAGCACCTAAAACAGCACCCCAACAGAGATTCCTTCATGAAAGACACCAGTATGAAAGTGTGTTTTTAAAAAGCCCTTTAATTCTGTGATTTAGTAATACGCGCATTTGAAGCACATCATGTTTTTCAACCAAAACGATATCGTAGATGACAACGGAGAGAAGAAAAAGATCCTCTTGTTCTATTACAAGATGGACACCGAACTGCGCGCTATGACTCGGAGCCGAATCACAGCGAAAACCATTTCAGGGTCACTGTGTTTGATGGATTTCCAAAGCAGGGACCTCAGAGCATGCTGGGGCCTGATGAATCTCTCAACGATCCACTCGAGTGTCGTCTACCTCACATTTCGCACGTGCGAAGTCTCTTTCCTTTAATGTTCGAAACAGCAAAGCAACGTTTAGCAGTACCCAAATTTCTGAGTTGGTTTAACCACTGTCTGTAATGAATGAGTAATACTCATTAAGCAGAATGTTGTATATACATTTGTATGTAAGTGGAGGCTTTTCATCGCTAGGGGTGTTCTAACCTAAGGGTGGCCAGTGCCTTACCCGAAAAGTGAAGAGTTATGAGGTCTAACAAGCTTAAATTAACCAGATAATCAAGACCAAAAAAACAGGTACAGAGGGTTGCCGGTAAAATCAACCACCTGTAATTGACCAATTAAATGCTGAGTAGTAACAACAGACACCCATACTGTGGTTCCCCGAGACCAGTACTTCATCTAGACAAAGAAACCCAGGACATTGGACCATGGGAGGTCTTGGTCTGAAGCCTTGGGAGCCCACATGAGCAGGGTTCTCCAAACGTAAAAATCCTGTCAAGACACTGATGTATGAATGTGCCAACAGATATGGCATGATATAAGCACAGAGGGAGTGCAGCTCCGTCCTAACCAATCAAAACACAGCAGAGTTTCTCATGGCCCCACTGTCCAGGAAACGGCAGCATTCAACAGGGTCTAACATCACCGAGCCTCAAATGCCGAGTTTGGCCCAATTAAATGCTGTCGGCAGCCTTGGTTGCAGCTGAAACAGAGGGTGTGTTCGAGTGCGTCTGCAAATAAGCCGGCTGTGTGAGATTCCTGAAAAATTACGCGAGAATCTTGCCGAAGTTGCGCGATAAGCCCTCCAAAAACCGACTTACTTGCACACACACTCAAACACACCCAGAGTAACAGTGATCCACCTATGCAGTATGTGTGTGTTCTTATACTTGTGAATGCAACCAGTAAAAATGGACATTTTGTGACGCTTAGTGATTTTGAGTGAAAGGCTGTTAAAGTTGGACACTTTTTACTTAATCTGCGGCAGCGATGTGTAACTTCTTACATAATTCCGTTGAAACTAATAGGTGAATCATTCACAAATACTTTAGAGGTTCATACAACAAACGATAGCCAAAAGTCAAACAAGTCCAAATGTCATGAAATGTCTATTATTACTTGAACCGTTTACACTTGTTGTGTACGCAGTATATATACAGGGGGTGGACAAAATATGAGCACCCCAGACCATAAATTCGGATCTCTAAACCACATTTACAGAAGCATCTACGTATAAAGGTCATTCTCCTTAATTTGCATACTAAGTAGTAGCATGCGTTTGCTGAAAACTTTTGCAAAGTAAGTCTCCACCGCAAAATGAGGATACAGACAGTGTTCCCGAGTGGTCAAATAGCTCTAGGTGCCCAAATAGCGGGTGTGTCACTCGCAAAACAGGTCAAATAATTCAAGCTGATGAGAGGAACGGAACGGCATCAAAAATGATTACAAAATACACCAAACACCAAAAAATAGCGAGCGCAAAAATGAACTGTGGGCCAAAAGTAAGAGCTTTCCTACTGGGACAAACAAACACTTAATAGGATTGTTGCTAATAACCACAGAACAATTCAAAAAATAACCACAGAAATGAATCAACAGTATTGGAACCAGTCTCAACAAAAACAGTACTTCTTGAGCTTAACAAAGCTGGGATTTATGGGGGTGCTTCTAAAGTTTCTGAATGCCCTCAGTACAAGTATAATTAACCCTTTGAGCGCTGAATAAATTTTCAAGGAATTAAAAATGCAATTATCCTGAGCTGTTGAAAACCTATCATGTGGCAACTTGTTTATAAGAGCTTCAGCAGGAGAGCTCTTTTAAACAAGTTGCCACATGATAGGTTTTCAGCAGCATCTAGTTTCGAAATCTTACGCCACGGCGCTGAGAGGGTTAAGGCGTGAGCGAGAAAGTGTGTCGGGGAACGCTGGCCTTCACAGTGTTGTCAGGTGCATGGACTACCCACAACTCTCAGTTTAAACATTAATTCCACTGTCCCAGCAGGAGCTGCAATGAACTGTGTTCCCTCAGAGTGGTAAACTCTCACCACCTTTCGGAGAGAAGCCTATTGGCTAAGGTGCTGGATTGGGGCCTGGAATATCAGTGGTCCAAGCTGCGGTTAGTCCCAGTAAGACCAGAGCAGCCTTGGAAAAATAACATTAACCCCACTCTGATCAAAGGAAGCGAGACCCTGGTCAGTCTAGTCAACAGTAAACTATTGTACTTTAGATAGGACTGCCACCAAAATAATTGTAATGTACATTAAATGAGCAGCTTCAGAGGTGTCACTTCCTCGATTTGCTCACTGTAGCTCATGAGCGCACAAGTTTCACGGTTGAAGGTTTCAAGGGGCAGAACAGGGTACGAGGCATATTTGTAAGCACCTGTGCACGTGCTTTGGAAGTTATGCAGAGGCATTTAAGGGGAGAGGCAGGCAGACAGGAAGTTTTTTTTGGGCCGTTCTCAAATATCCCCTCATAATGATTTCCTTCCTTCAGTAGCAACGAAGACCCTGCTGTCCGGGCAGAGAAAGGAAAATAATGAGGCAAATAAACGGGAGATTTAAGGAAGAGAGGGATTGATTTTCATTCTGCTGAAAATTAGTGAGGCCTGCGAATTTGTTCCAGATAAGCGGGAGAAGCTCCGGAGGGGCAGACGGGGCCCAGGGGGGATGGACCTGCTGTGTGGGTGGGCTTCTGGGGGGAGACCTGAGGTCCACCCACAGCTGGAACCGTATCAAGGTCAACCTGGGACACTTCCGTCTGCTCTGTATCTGGTGCAGTGCCACTCCCGTGCACCTGGTGGCAGTGTAAAATAGCAGTGACGGACATGGAAATTGTAAAGGGGCTTTTCTGGGAAGCAGGGGGGTTGCTAATTTGATTCTGTGGATTGGGTGTTTCTACTGTAATTTGTACCCTTGAGAAAGGTAAGTATTAAATTTATTTTCATTTATATCCTGCTGTATATGATGCAAAAAAAAATTACAGTCAATGTTACAGTGGCGTCAACAATCATTGGCGCCACTAACTGGAAATACGATTATAAAAAAAATTATAACATTATAGCGATAAACTCAAAATGCCAAATGCATGAAAAATGTAATTTATTAAGGTTTCTAATGAACCAACAAAAATTCAGTTAATGATAAAACACTATTTCACAATTAACGGCACCCCTGCTTTGGAACTTGGTGCAGCCAAAACAGGAAAGGATAACAGCAGAGTGCGCTTTCCTGAACTGTTTGAGGGTGTTTAAATCTCGCATTTGGGAGGATTCTGGACCATTCGTCTGTAGAGAGCCTTTCTCAGTCAGCCATATTCCAAGGTTTGCCCTCGTCAACAGCCCTTCTCAACGCAGCCCGCAGATTTTGATTGGAGTCCGGTCGAATGACAGGGATGGCCATTGCAGAATAATGATTTTATTTTCCCAGAACCAATTCTTCACAGATTTTCAGGTGCGCTCTGTGTCACTGACTTGCTAGAACGTCACCTGCGACCAAGTCTACGCCTTCCAGCAGTGGGAAGCAGATTTGCCTTGCACTTTGCCTGCTTAAGTTGCCTGATACTTAGTGGAATCACCTGAGCCATTGATCTTAACCAGTGCCTCTAGACCTCTAGAATTAAGGCACCCCAAAACTTTCACTGAACCACCATGAAATATTCCTGTGAATGACGTTCCTTGCGAGCATCGTCGGTTTTCAAAAATGCAGATGAAATATCTCACCAAATTTTTGATTTGGTCTCATCTGACACCATGATTATGTTAAACCGTGGTCACAACCACCGACCAGCACATTCAGTATTTTGGTCAAATACAACATCGGCATTTTCAAAAAACTCAAAAAATTTGTGTCCACAGTTCCAGAAGGCCACTGAGTATAATTGGAGCGGCGGCGTAACGCGGAGGTGATCGTGCTCCTGCCCAAACTTGTGTTTGTATTCAAAATGGCTAATTCAATTAGCAATAAAGTTAATCGGTTAAACCATTACAAAGTTTGCTGTTGTACTTCTTTCAGGATCCATTTGAAAAATGATTTGCAAATTTCTGTTGGCTGTTTTTTTTTTTTTTTAAATGTTGTGCATTTGCCAAAATCCTCTGAAATTCAGGTGGTAAAAATGGCGCCACTTTTTATCCTGCATATCTGGTTGTCCTCATATGTCAGGGGACCATAAAGGTTGGGATAAATTCCCAGCTAAACGAACTGCTCCCCTGAGCTGGCGTCCCTCGGCCAGCAGTTTAAGCTTCTGCATAGCAGTAAAGGGTTATCCTTCTACAGCGGAGTCCTCACTTTCAACAGCGCAAAGATCAGAAAGTGCGGAGAAAGGACTCACTCCTCCACTGAGCCAACATGGCGCCACTTCGTCCTTCCTCTCATCTTCACTGATTCCGTAATGCCAAAGTTTCACCTGTATCAAAGCAGCGGCAGAAATGTACGATGTCACACGCGCGCCCCGCAGAAAATAACGCTGAGCAGCGGAGGTAGAGGTAAGGAAGAGAGGGAGAGAGTTTGCGCGAGTCAGTGGGAGAAATGAAGGACTGGTTGCGGACTCGATGGTCACCGGGGGACGGAGAGAACGATAAGAGAACAAACAGAGAATGTGCAGAGAACACGTCATTATGGTTTTACGTCCCGTAGTGGAGCCACATGTGCGTTCATATAGCTTTCCCCAATAACACGCCCGTAGACCTCGCTCCAGAGACTTCCACCGTAAGAGGCAGTTAAACGCTTTACTGGTCCGAATCACTTTATCCACTTTAGCTGTGACTGAGAGGGGGGTGGGGAGGAGGGCGTCTCGGGAGGGCCCCGTCAAGCGATGGGCGAACCCAGTGGGACCGGCACCGTATCTCAGGACGCTGACAGTCAGAGGGTCGGGCTGATGGCAGGGGGAAGGAATGGCCTCGATCTGCCAGGAGCGTTTGGTAATTAGCCTGAAATTGATGAAGCCTCGTTCCAGCAGGTAATCGCTAGCGGCTCAACTATTTCTCCTCACCCCAGCAAAAAGTCTCAGTTCGTTAATTGTCCTTTTTTCACCCCCCTCTTTTTTTGCATGTTGCGTGCAAATGGATCTTTGATTTGCGTGCCAGCCTTGGTAATAGAGAGGGATTCCTCAGCTTGTCGAAGAATGGAGATCCCAGCAAACATCTTTAATCCATTCTGACTAAGCCGGGTGAGGTCGGAACAGCCCGTGCTTCTTTGGCTAAAGATGATTCAAAGTGACTGACAGACGGTCTGTGTGCAGCCCCTGGTCTGGCAGCCATCGTGGAAATGTGGGTCTGTGGCCATGAGCTCGCTTATACCGAGACTCACAATGTCGAAGACACATGTTTGCAATACTGTGTCATTTATAACTGGCCTGGCTCAGCTCAAAACAACATTTCTTTGATCAGCTGTCAGATGAATTTTCATTGGAATTGAGTTGAACTGTATGAGAACAGTACAATTATTGGCTATGTACATCTTTCAGAAATATGCACCAAAGGGGACAGTAATAAATATTTATCAGACTGTTATGTGATGTGCTCGTTTGAATGAAGTATGAGCCTACTCCTGTACAGAGTATTTGAGTTATAAGGTCTCTTTTTGAAAGCATTATCTCCGCAGGTCCGTGTACAGCACTTTAAAAACCAAAGTGAAATAGAGAGAACTGAAAATTTTAACTGAATGCAAATCATGTTTACATCAAAAGGCCATGTAAAATCCATGTCCTCTGTCTAGCCTGAGAGTCAAAATTGTTCATCCCTGAGGACTAAGCGTCTGGGTCAGAATAAGGAATCGACTCCATTGCCGCCTGCATCTTTTGGAACGAGCTCCCCCCTTGACTAGCCTCCTAATGGAAAGCCACATATTTTGAATGCGCTCAGCATGGCCACTGGTACGCCAATAAAACACCAACGGATTCAAAATTCTCTTAAGGACAGTGCAGGGCTTCTTGGCTGTTAACTTGTGCAGTACATCAAGGCTAATTTGCACACCCTGTTGAGCGTTAACTCGAGCCGTTAATCAGGGATAACTGGCACTGCTCGCTGCGGTTAAGCTGAAAAGTGAGGCCAGCCTGCAAGTCCCAAAGACTTAAATTCTTCAAATGGCCACTCGGAGCTGGCTGTAAAATTATCCCCCATCTTTAAAGCCTGGTTTTAGGAGTGTTTCTTTTTCTCACTCTCTGGCTAATTTTCCTATTCATAAACAGAGTATGGGGGGTGGGGGGCATTCTTATATACTGTAACTCACCCGTTTAGATTATATCAAGGCTTAAATTTATGCACAATTAAGGATGTCACTTTCACTGACAGGCGGATGCAGTCACGAATTGCAAGCCATTACTTTTCCGCAGGGTGTCACCTCAGCTTGGCAAAGTCGAGCCACTGTCCTTAATCGCTAAACCATGTTTGTGGTGTTAGTGCCAAGTGGAGAGTTTTTCACGCAAGTGTTGGACAAATAATCACTTGCTGAACTGTCAGTTCTACTCAAAGACTGTCCGAAAGGACAGCGCTCCATTTCTTTGGTGGGTGAAATTATGGTATTTTATTTTTATGTTAGCACTAATTAGAATTTATCAATGTTTGCTCGTTAACTAGTTAATTAGGTGATCACACCTTGAGTTGGCCTTCGAGCAAGAAGCCCAGCTGTGCTAATGGCCCATGTGTGTGCGTGCCACAGCATGCACCCAAGTCAAAAATAATTCAGAAGCACCAGAATTCAGGATGATTGTCCTGTTGAACAAAAGTGTCTGTTTGAGGTTTGGAAGCCGTCGCCGCTTCTTGGCCAGGTAACTGCAGCATGTGGGTCCGTCCCTCACCTGCTTCACAAGGATATTGAACTCCAGCTTTTATAGTTTTATGCAATCAATGGATGCACACAGCAAAAGATTGACGATCTGCAGTCACCGTTGCTTCGATGAAAGTGGATTCCTTTCAATTTTCGGAGTGATTACTGATACAGCATAATTGTAATTAGAAAGGCTAGATGGCTAGCTATTTAAAATAACCTATCCCAAGTTAGCTACCTGTTCTTACTAGTGTTTCTTCATTTAGTCCATGTTAGTCTTATAACAGCGGCAGGTTACTGCACAAGACCACTTTTTTTATTTGATGGAAATGATTATAGCAGGGCGCCCTACTGTAGCCACAATCTAGCAGGCTATATAAACCTGAATAATATTTCAAACGGTAACAGAAAACAATGTAGCTAGCAGACTATATTCAGTGTCCGTTGACGGTACCTTAACATGAAAAAAACAAAAGCAATTAAAATGTATGCGGAAAAGCTCGATGTTGAGGTTTAGAAATACCGTGAATTAATACAACCCAGAGGAAGAACACTGAGCTACAAGGGTAGCTAATACTGAGAAAGTGTGAGCTTGAAGGTCTATATCCATTGTTCCTGATTTGTCAAGTCAGACGGAAATTAATGTTACAAACATAGACTGAATAAACGTACGGACAAAGCCACGGTGACGTCATCGAGCAGTTTCAGTATGCCATTTATGAAGCCTACATTTAGGCATTTTGACCAGCGCCATCTTGTTGCTTTGAAACCGAATGTGATTCTTATTGGACAAGAGGGCTGATGGTGCGAGGGGTGAATTGACGAGGACTCAATGACAAACAGCCACCTGACTGCTCCTGGTGCTGGGAATACATCTATGGTCCTGAATAAATGGCACATTCGGTGCTGGAATTCTAAAGATCAAGGTAAACTGCCTCGCTTGGTAAGTATTAAAATAATCTTAGTACCTAATTGCTTACTAGTGAACATTCGTCAAATGTTACAAATAAGACAAGTGACCTTGTAACACTAACCGAGTGTAAGTAAACAGTGTGTAACGTCAACTGAGTGAGTGAGTAAGTGAACAGTGTGTAACCTCGTATGCTAGCTAGCAAGCCAGCTACGTTGTAACATATTCTAGCTAATATTGATTTTCAAAATTTGTCCTGTAAATCTTAGGTTAAGTTACTTAATTAGCTAACTTAGTGCTGTCACAACAAAATGCAAACTGGTGTTTGGAATTAATGTTAGCTACTAAATAGCCATCTAGATTATAAAGAAGTTTCCAGCCGTACCGTAATTGAACAGTAAGTTATCTTACTAGCTTTGCAAACTATTGGTGTCCATACATTCTGTTCTTTTATCGGGCCGTTGATGCAAATTAGCTCATTAAGTTAGCTAACCAAGACGTTGTACCGTTGTACTCTATTGAAAATAAATAAATCATTTGGCACCTGGACCAAGCAGCCACCTATTTCATACATGCTGTGTCTGAAGTCCCGCATGTACATGATTATTCGTGTAGCATTGCAACAACCCCCTTTAAAAAAATGACAGACTTTGAAACATTTTTTCAAATTGTATTAACATTTGTGACCAACTCAACAGACTTTGAAAAAATTTTTCAAAGTGTATTAAAATGTGAGACCACCTCAACGCACTTTAAAAAAAATTCAAAGTGCGTTAAGGAGGTACATCAGGAAAATATTTCATTTCCCTCGTGGCACTGGCTTTACCCATTTCATGTCATGAACGTCTATACTATAATTTTTAAAGATAGAAATTCAAGCTCGGTTGCGTCCATTCATGGGATTACGAGGTGTTTTAGTGGAAAAATTGGCAGAAATTAGCACCATTCGATTCAAGGCAAAATGTACGGACTGAAAATAACCTCAAAATTACCGGATCATGCATGCTGTGACATTTCCGTCAGGATCAGGGGTTGTGCTGCTCGTCGTATAGGGTAGTCGTTTTCGGGGTCATCATAATCTATGGTTGCAGTCCTAATTGGGCACGTCATGGTCATGATTGCGGTCGTCTCGGTCTAGGTTTGGCCTGCCTCACACTACACGATTTTCGAACGACACGGCAAGAATATGTGAGATACGACAAGACAGAACGAATTTTCTTGTATTGTCGGTGGCTATCGCAATGTGTGAGCGGTTGGCCAACACGACTGTACACGACACAAATCTGTCTTGAAAATCATGGGGTTTTCAACATGTTCAACATGTTTTCAACAGTTTTTCTTGTCGTGTCGTAGGAAATCGTAATGTGTGAGAACACCTGATTTGTACTGTCATAGACAAAAAATCGTCTGGTGAAGAATCGGTGCACGTCTTAGGAAATCGGTGGTTTTCGTGTCGTATTGATCATAATTCTTCTGCACGCGCACCTCATTTTGCCACCCAGCCAGTGCTGGTTGTGTGTGTGCACCCGTGTCAACCCGTTATCACCTGGGCACGGTGAGTGTTGAGGACTGGTTGTGTGTAGACCAGCTATTATTGCCCGGCTTGTACTGTATGTTACGACCTCAGAATCATTTTATTGAGAAAAAATGGAAAAGCATGAGCAAGGTATATCTGAAAGAAAGAAAGAAAGAAAGTAAAAAAGAGAAAGACAGAAAGAAAATTTCCATTTTCATTTTGTGCTGAGAATATTCATCTCAGCATTATACCATTTGAAAGGTTTTGTTCTTTTTTTCAATAGAGTAGTAATCTTATTAAAATACCTGAAATATTCACTTTAAATTTTAAAAAGTAAATCACTCGCCCTTACGGGCCAGGTCTTTAAATTGAAATTTTGGCTGTCTCAGGCAAAAGGCATAAAAAAAGCATGTCCCCTCTCTCTCTGTCTGATAAGGATGTTTAGAGAATTTCTCGCTGCAAATGCCGATGACAAATGTTTCACTGGTAAAACCTTATCATTTCCCGTTATCTATAATGCATGCAAATTGTGATATAGGTTTATTTTTTTATTTGTTGTACTTTGGTACGATTTGGAACATTCAATATAGTTTTGCTGACCTGCATGTTCTTTTATTGTTCTTTCAACTGATGGCTGGGGGGGGGGGGGGGGCGGAGAAGTGAAAACACTCAAAGCAGAAATATCTCCACACGTTTTAATACCATAAAGCCAATAAAACACAACTTTCCTCTGAAGCAAAAAAAAAAGAAACTTTTATTTTAATTCGAAGACATTTTAAAAAGTCATTTTAATTTGAAGAGAAAATAGTCAGCAAAAAATATTAAAACTGAGAGATTGTCATTGTCATAGTTGTTCATTCACGGCAATTCAGGTGGGAAAATGAAGTTAGGGGAGGTAGGGGCCTATCTTCGAGGCATCCTTTCCTTACGATGTCTCCACGATATATATGTAATGTCATACCATCCATGTTCTCTTTCTCGGAGGTGAGGCCATGCGTTTGCCCGTCGTGGGTTTCTTATAATATTTCGTATCTCCATTACCAACCTGCTGTTCCCACCAGACGTGCGTATAATCCTCCGCACACTGATTTGTCTCGGGACGTCGGCAATGATACTGGGTGACATGTAAATTGAGGGCAAAGGGATGGTTCTGATAATGTTCAGAAACATTCTACTAACATGCATAAGTGTGTATCGACTGCTAGGATCTTGTCTTATCAAATGTTTTATGATCATACTCCATACTTCAGGGGGGAGAGCAGCTCCTCTCCACTGCCTCTCTGCTCGTCAATGATGTTCTCTCCTCTCGACTCTCTCTGTCCTCGTCAATGTCCCCTGACGCGCCCGATGGGGGTCGATTCATTCTAGACATTTTTCCTTGAAAAGCCCGACTAGTTGCGATGGCATGGCTATAGATCTAGACCTACTATCAGCGCCCTCCCTCTTTGGGTGATGTAAAATTTGCAGTCCAACTTCCAATCAATCACTGATCGGAATTTGTCATTTATTTTGTACGTGCAAAAGGAACCACTGGATCAGTGCAATAGATGGTATAGTACTGGGCCTATGAGAATGTGATTTAAAGAAAAGAGGTTTACTGTAAATGCAACAACTGATAGACGCTAGTAGGCCGAATGACAAGAGCCAAAATGCACCATTTGAAAATTATTTGATGAAAATGGGGGGGGGGGGCGCTGGGGGGGATGTCCCTTGTTTCAGATCGGCTAATCTTGTCTTATAGTCCGTTTTCAGACTCCCCCAAAGGCCAAGCCAATTTGCGGAATCCACCACTTGTGTTCTGCTTACTTTAATCCTACTCATACAGATGTATTAAAGAGTATAGGCTAAGATATAGTTCCCGTAAATTTTGACAATGTTGGTTGGTCCCTTTTGCCCAAATCGGTGGTTCCTTTTACCCGAGGGGTCGGACAAAAGGAACCTGTCACATAGGCCCTAGGTCTATATCCATATTTTCGTAATTTTCACTTTTTCACATTTGTTTGAGAGTAGATGTTTGACGGTTCAAGGTATCGCTTAACAAAGTCTCTTTCTTACTATATGTGACTGATTACCCTTTCTTACAAAATGGAGGAGAAGTAGTTCCCCTTGCCCCGTCTTCCCCTGGACCTGAAGGGGGTTGGGGGCCGTTCAAAGCCGTTTCAGTATTGGCCTAGGCTACAGGGCCTACAATCAGATTATCACGCAAATTTAGCCTAGTCTAATTTTTTATTTATTTATTTTTTCTATAGCGTATGGGCATGCAGGAGCGATTGCAGGATTTGCATGTGGGGGGCGATACTGGTGGGGGATCAGGGCGTTCTCGAACTGAAATATTTGGAAATTAAAATGTCACTTATGCGTTTTTCTAGCATCTGGGTACAAAATACAATGCCTGAGAGTCAGCAAAAAATTGCTAAAAAAAAAAAAGGGCTAAAAATTTGCTAAGAAAAATGCTTTCATTGAAAACGTGACATAAGGCCTAAAGTCAGACCGTTTATTCCATGCATGGGGCTCTGTGGCTGTCTACAAAGAACATTCATGTCAAATGCGAAAACCGCCATTAAAAAATCTTTCTTAAATTAAAATTTTCAAAGGGCGTCACAATGATTGTTTTTAACACACTATGAAAAAATCTCTTTTTTTCAAAGTGTGTTGAGGCGGACCAACATTTTAACGCACTTTGAAAAATTTTTTCAAAGTGCGTTGAATTGGTCCCAAATGTTAACGCACTTCGAAAAAAATTTTCAAAGTGTGTCATTTTTTTAAAGTGTGTTGCTACACAGCATATACTGTACTTAGTCGATGGTCCGGGTGCAATGTGATTTATTTTCATTAGAGTACAATAAAGATGAGAAAAGCTGAGGTTCAGCTTTAACGTCTATTTTCTTTGGGGTTCCGATAATTAGCCAGCAGTCAGTTGAGAAGTATTTTGTCGATTGCCACAGATGTTCAAAATACTGGTTCAGAAACTACCTACGTTTCCACAATATACTCCAGTGACGATCATACGCTTATCAGCACAATGCCTCAACTAGGAGCCCGCGTCACGGGTCACGAAGCAGTCTGTGTTTTTGGGCTAATAACGTCGCTCATCGTCCTCATATTCTGATATCACGAAATTTGCTCACTGATCTGCAGTATTAGTCAGTCAAGCCAAGGTCAAGTAAATAGACTGTTGGACTTTTGCAGCAGAACGGTTAGTTTACTAGCTATTTAGCGTATTGTGGAGCACTTTAATCGTCATTGTCAGACCAGCATTTACAAATTTGCCGTGTGCGCAACTCAGCTGGCAGAGACGGTCGCATGGGTTGCCATTCTCATTGATGCATGAGTACAGCCGTGCTGTGATTGGCAGTTGGTATGCCCAATGCAGAGCCAGAGCTGTGATTGGCTGATGTACGTAATTTTACCAACCACCCTGCAGAAAAATAATATGAAGCTGCTGTCAGTATCTTCAGTGATTTTAATTTTTTTTTCTTCATTAAAGGCTCTGAATTTACAAGTGTTCTCCAGTGTCTTTTGTCCAGTTTAATTTGGTGGTAAGATTAGGGTTTCTGTATCGCAGCTCACGAGCGCACCTTCCTCCCTCTGGGCTGAGCCCCAGATCTCCTGCCATCCTAGATCCACCCCTGTTGCCAGTTCACAAGCTGCCACTGGTTGAGAAGTTTATCAAAAAATATCACCCTTTTAACATTGACACTGAAGGGTCAAAAAGACGGCGTCATCCAAATACCTACAATTACAGCCTTTGTGCCAAGTTAAGTGGCCACTTGAGTGACGTTTTTCAGAGATCTGGGCAAAGATTATAAGTAGGAGTAAAGACTGCAAGTGCAGCAAGATTTTGTTGTCTCGCATCAGGATGCTGTATTTTCAGTGAAGGGTGCAGTTAGAGGAGTTTATAAGCCAAAAATGGCAGAGGATACATATTTTGAATAAATTTGTGAAGAAAGATCCATTTAGCAATCTGAACATTAAAACAACAAACACTGAAACATCTACCAAAATCATAAATACATACAGTAATAATTGGGGTAATGAATGTGTCAATAAATAAGTGATCAAATATATCATTTGCATAATCTACACAAAGAATATTGCTCGATAACAGAAGCTTCTGTAATCTGATAACTTCATTTACACTGTAATATTTACTAGTCCGTCGTCTTTATATGCACCCCTTCCTTTCTGCGTCCAAATCCTGATGCATTAAGGGATATACTTTGCCATGAATTACTCTTCTAAGAGGTATTAGGATATGGGATCTTAAAGTGCGGACTAAGTATCCCTGAGCTAGGGCATTTTCGGAAATGGGACCTTTTTCATCACTTACTCAGTGGCGCGTGAACTTGCACTCTAGACCACAAGAATGCAAGTGTGGGTATTGGGATAAGCCATGATATTAGTTTTTGCTCTCCTTGTGTCATATGTACTTAAAAATCTTTAAAATATCAATGACACCTATTCAAAAAAGTGTCCGGCAAGGTTCCTAACACACCATATAGTAAATTGGGGAAAAATATGTATTTTTAAATTAATAAAACTAATGTAAATCGGCAATACTACACTGACATTTTAGAAGCTTCCATCAAATGAAAAACCATACAAGGACATGTAATATCAATTATGATTCTGTAACACTGGAAAAGGATTCGTGCACTGTAAAAAAAAAAAAGTTGTCTTAACTTAAAAAAGTTAGTGTCCAGGCTGCCTTAACATTTTAATTTAACTGAATTTAAGTTTATAAGCTATATATTGCCTAAACTTGCCGTCTCAAGGAGCTTCACAATTTAAGGCAGCCTGGACACTAATTTTTTTAAGTTAAGATAACTTTTTTTTTATTACAGCGTGGTATCTAAGACATCCAAGGTCAGTGCCTGTGAACAAGGCATACAGGCAATGTTCTCCTACAAACTGTGTTCTCAAACACAGGTCATCAACATCTGGGAGGTCTTCGGGTAAAAGCACTTCCACAAGGTCCACATCCATACTGGGTGCAAACGTTTCACAAGGTGTCAAACGGTAAATATGACCACACATCAAGAGTAACTCACTGCAGTGAACACTTAAAATTACCATGACATATTCACCTAGTGAGATCATATTTGATGGTCATCACAATATTTGGGTCTTTTAGAAAGGACACAGTCAAACAGCTAAAGTTTCAGCCTACGATCTGTCTGCTATAGTGCCGCTTGTAAACTGAGGATCTGTTCAGAACATGTAGGTGGTCAATAAACTTGAAGGCTCGGTAGGCAGGAATCCTAGAAAAAAGGTGATCGTTGAGTCTACATGGGTCTCATCTCCTCATCTCTGACCTGAGCTCCTCCCACCAGACAAGCAAAGGCATCTGATGCATATGCTTCATTCACAAGACGGTCAGGGTGACTGAAATGGATGACTAACTTTACTCATATGGTCACCTGTATGAGTAGGCTTACGTGTCACTCAATTCAATTGTCCCGATCGTGATTGCGATTGTTAAAATTATAGAAGGGAATTTACGGTCACTCTCACCAAACTTGTAAGTATGTGAAGATGTTTGAGGTGGAATAGTATGATTCGGGACTCTAGCGTGGCACTAGCTAGCAACATAAACTTGATCTTGTATTAGCCGCAGCCGTATGCCTTTGGCTATGGTTAGCAGATGGCTAACGTTTTAGCAACTTCCGACAATGCGTTATCGGTAGCCGCTGTCACCTGGCTGTTTATATGGTAAATCAACACACGCGACCTAATCACCATCACAGCAAGTGTAGTTGTTAGAGGAAAAATAATTTAGCAGTTTACCTGTCCAAGAGAAGAACAGCGAGCTCCAAGGGTAACTTCAAACCAATGTTATCCCGGACTTCTCTCCATCTTTGAAAGGTGACGCCGATATTGACGCGCGTTTTATTGCGTTTGTTGTCAGACTGTCTTTTAGAATCCCCTTTTGACGACTTCCTCTTCTTAGATTGTTTTGCGGATGCTTCTAATCGTGGAATCGCAATCTTTCCTGTCCGATCATCCGCCATCGCTACAGAGTGGAGTTTCCACCGAAGAGACGCGCACGTGCATCAGCTTCAGCAGAACAGCTAATCACAGGGCTTGCTCTCTGAGCTGTTCTGTGATTGGTCAAATTCTTCCGTCACGGGGCAGATTCTTTGCAGGCTGAAAACAGAGCCCAGGGGGATGCAGAGGTCTGCTCTTCTCTCAGAGCACTTCTACATTATGCTCAAAGGTGAAATGGAAGTTTTTGCCCAATATTGCCAAAAATAAGCTGCCTACCGAGCCTTTAATGCCTCATGTTATTCCTACCCAACCAGTATAATTTGATGTCTTCATTAAGAGCTGCAAGAAAAACGGGCTATTTAACACCATTTAAGCTTACGAGTTATATAGGTAAGCAAGCTCTCTACAATTTTTCACCTACTTAACTTCAGAGAGAAAATGTTAACTTGTGAACTGTTTGACTAACTCAGTAAGTTAACTTAAAAGTTAACTTTCCAACTGTCACCTGAATGCGATGTTAGCCTGAAGTATCACAACGTCCTCATGGGCAGTAAAATTTTATTTCACTGGCGTTGTTTTTCACTGGAAAGACTTGAACAGCCATACAATTACCTATTAAACAGTAAAACATTCCTACTGCACACAATTTAACAGGTCAGTGGAATTTGAATTCATTTGAAGAGAATTGAAATACAGGAAAAAATACAGATTAGGGTCATTCCATATAATATCAACCAAATCTAAAATAAAGTTCCCAACTGATCCCCTTGGAGTCAGCTGATTTTTTTAGTGTTACAAAAACTACAGTATATTTAATGAATCCTTGCCAAATTTTACTTTGATTTTATTAAAATATTTTGAGTTACAGGCTCTAAAAATACACGGGGGTAGGTCGAAATTTCTCGGATCATTTTTTAAAATTATTTTTCAGTATAACTTTGTGTGTATTTGTGTGAAATTTTCAAAGCTGAGAGAAAGGAGCTATGCTAAGACAAAATCAGAATTTTCTTCACAGAGATGTGTTTTGTAACCAACTTCAAGCTCTAATATTATGGGAACTATAGAAGTTTC
The DNA here is from genome assembly GCA_029721435.1 of Gymnothorax reevesii. Lineage (NCBI taxonomy): Eukaryota > Metazoa > Chordata > Actinopteri > Anguilliformes > Muraenidae > Gymnothorax > Gymnothorax reevesii. The sequence goes on along the minus strand of CM056590.1, from coordinate 10,501,223 downwards.
AATAGCAACACTGCTGAAGAAAAAACTTCTTTCCGCTCGAATCCAATAAAAGTACCCTGTCCACACTACTCAAATACAGTATTTGGTCATTTTTCAATTTTTTTTAACGAATGAATCAGTTTGAGAGGAGCAGATTTATATGGTGTTGGCAGGGCGCCATGCTTGTTCGAATCAGGGTAGCTTTCCGGGTCACCCGGACACCAAAACTCTGACGACACGATTACAAAATCCATCATCGACCTGCTACCTCTCCACTACATGTAAGAACAGGCAACCCAGACCAGGAATATGTAGTTAAGAAAATTATGAATGAATGAATGAATGAATGAATGAACGAATGAAACTTGGTAGCACTGCAAACCAAGGGGTTCGGAGTTAGTCTTATCATTTTGGGCCGCACTAATCCCACTAATTGGCGTAGGTGAGACATGATGTCCATCCTTAGGAAAGGAGTATGTGCGCACTTACGCTAGGTGGACCATTTACACTGTCCAAACACACACACACACACACACACACAAACACACGCACACACACACACACACACACGTACCATGGTTTTCTGAGTTCTAAAGTCAGGATGGACATGAAGAGTTTGTGCTCCTGGTCCATTATTCTTCTGTCAGTCAGTAATGGACCACAGGATGTTAGTACAGTTTTCTCCTGTGTGAGAATGAGAATATGTTGTGAATAACAGAGGAAGATTCTTATCTCCAATCATTCATAATTTTTCCACAGAAAAACTATTTCTGTGTCTTATTTTGAGGTTTTGTGAGGCACTGATGGCCATGTGCGCGAGTGTGCTCTGCGCCGAGTGTTTTCTCCCAGAGCTACACTCTATTGGTCCACTGTAGAGTGTTTATGGAGAGGTCCCTCTTACCGGGTGCGAAACCTGCCCCTCCCTGGCTCTCCTGCCCCTCCCCTGCCTTGGCCCAGCAATCTCCCTCTGGCTAATTTTTCTAGTCATTGCTTCTACACCTCAGATAAGGAGCTAATCAGTCCTGGCATGTGTACTTGTCACTTCCCTCTCAAGAAAAAGATAGAGAGAGTGAAACTGAGAGAGAGAGAGAGAGAGTGTGTGAAGGGGAGAGAAAATTAAAGAAAGTATTTGTGTGTGTGCGTGGGGGGGGGGCAGAGCACGACCCAGTCAACGCAAATGGTTATCACCATTTTTCTGGAGCGTTTTGCAAATTATATAACATTCCCCCTGCATTGCAGCAACATTTGCAGAATGTTTTGAGTTAAGTGGGAAGGACATATGCGACATACACTAATTACTCCACTTATAAGCTGTGCATGTTTGCCAAACCATGTGATAAGTGATGATATCTGACTCATGGTCTTCCCTTCCATGAAAAGTAGTGCCGCTTTTCTGCAACTGTTGGTTTTGGCTCCTTGCTTGTACCGTGTTTTCGCCCTTCACTCACTGTTCACCTCTAAATTGGAAAACACATCATTTATTTTGCATAAACTCAAACACAGGTAACTAATTAAAGGTATACTGAATCAGATTTTCCCAAAAAAAAAAGTGTAATGACTCACACAAATGTAATCCTTCACTATCATCCCTTTTGAGCCACTGGAAATATGTGGTGGTGTCTGTATCGCCAGAGACTTTGCCCTTTGCCTCTATTTCCTTATTTTATATCGGAAGGGATGTTTCTGGGCATCAACCTGTGGGCAGTGGATATGAAGCCGCCAGCCTATAACAGCACACGCTGTATGAGGGTGACACTTTCTAAAAGCTTAGCGACCCAGATTCCTGAGAGGAACCTGTGAAAATAGCTGACACGGCTCAGAAAATAGGAAATATAATCAGGCGAAACACTGAGCGGACAGTAAATCAGCTGTTGGCTTTCATCTGCTGCCGAGCACTAGAGTTGAGGACAGGGATGAACAGTGCCCTGTAGTTGTGCTGTTTTCTGTTGGACGTGCAAGTGCGAGCAGTTGACTTGATAAAATATCTGCTTTTGCATTAAAACAAACATACAGTTTAAAAGTAGTAGCTAATTAGCAGCGTAACTTTGCTAACAACCAGCGTACTTACGCACTAAGTCCTGCAATCAATCAATTCAAATAACTTTGCAGGTTGAGAAGATAACCCTTGAGGTATGTACTGTTGCGTTTGATGTCAGAATTATTCTCTGTCAAACACATAAGCCACACTGGTCGCGGCACTAGCCTGTAAGTTCATTGTGAAAGGCTCAGGACTAAAGTTTAGGGTCTGTATTGAGCTGGTAACTTATACAAACTAGCTGATGATGGCCAATATTACTGCTGGCAGTGTACTGTATTTTTTCTTTCATAGTGTTTCAAAACTGGCACCAGCAATGCTGTCATATACTGCACATGAAAAGCTAAAATGACAAATGCGATAGTGACTGAATGAATGCACAGTATGATAATGCGTTTCTAGCTTGAAGCTCAGCGTGAATTACAGCTGGAGGTGTGCGCTTCTGGTGGAGTTGCGCCATGGAGGAGAAGAAATATTGTATTTACAAACAGCAATGGCCAAATACTACTCAATATACCATCAAGGAGTGTTTTCTGAGATGGTTTTTTCACAGTCAGTATTTTTGAACCCTCCCAGTTTCAACGACCTGTCGAGATTGCTGCATCAGCGTCAGAATGTTCATTTAAGAACATTGTAATCACATTCAGTCAGAATCATAATGTTTGGGATGAAGACCAAGTTGCAATTATCAAACGATGTACGTAAAGTTAATTCTCAGCTTTTCTTAAATGCCATATAATATGTATGTAGAAATGGCATTGCTTTTTATTCATAGTGCAAAAAGAGCTGAGAAGTGATGTAACGTTTTTACGATCTAGACCAGGAATCAAGCGCGGAATCAGAAGCTAAGTCACAGTGTCATAGGGGCAGAGGAAGACATGAAATCTTTTTCTGGCTGGGAAAAACTTATAGTTCCAGTACTCAATTTGGGTAATGTTCCCAACATTTCTGACTATCTGAGAGCAATCTACTGGGTGTAGCCTTTCAAACACGATAACAATTATGCCTGTAGTTAAAGCGTTTCAAGAACAGTATGCATTTTAGTTAACAAGGACATTTGCTCAAAAAAGGAATGCACTTCAAAGGGTGAAAATTATTTTTAGTGCATTTCTAGTCTGGGGTGCCAATAATTTTGAGGCCCCACTGTATATACAGTATAGTGGGTATTTAATGCAATTGCGTACGATTGAATTACGCACACCTGACAGTAAAGTGCTGTGATATATCCAATACATTATGAACTTGCGACAATCATCATTTACATTTACATGCAAAAAAATCCTGTCTAAATAGCCTGTGGCAACCGTAGCAACAGACAAGCCTACCGTCCACGTCACACCGCCCATAAACATCGATTCTCCTCCACTTATCGTCCCCCTCCAGCAGCACCATGGACAGCGCCTGCTGGACAGGCCTCCGTTCAGAACTGTTGGCCACCTGCCCACCTCCCTACACTGGATAGCTCCCTCCAGTTGCGTACCGGCCAATGAGAAGGACTCTCCAATCGCCTTCTGCATGAGGCCATACACCTGATCCCCATCTGTGTCGGGAGAACTGGTTATATAAAGCCAGCTTAGCGGCAGACAAGGACAGGTTGGCCGAGAGCGAGCTTCGCAAAGGCGTTTCTAACCGTTATTCTTTCGAGCGACGGGGGACCTCGAGTTTGCATTCCCTCCAGACAGCCCCGCTCTGGCCGCTACTCTATTAAGTGACAGTGGCTAATTCCCCTTAGGGTCTTAAGGCTCACAAAGTCTATTGTCTTTTAGATTATTTCTGTTAATGACATTACCGTCCAGTGGGTTAGAGTCTCACCAACCTGTTGCCCTGTCTGTGCCCGCTTACCTGGTGGTTCGCCACGAGTCATTAATGTCACAATCCTCCTATCTATGTGATTGCAGAGGGTGATTCCATACGGTGCCATTTAACCTGTGTAACTCCTAAAAATGAAACCTTATTTGATGCAGTTTTCAACACTGAATCCAAGAAAATGTGTTCAAACATTCCAAAAATATGCTGATACATACAGGTACAGATAGTGACAAATTAAAAGAGGGAACCAGAATAAATGATTACACAAACCTAACAAATACCGATGCTTCATTCTCGCTCTACATTGATGAGCATAAAAATTATTTGTCACAGAAGGAATCATGGCTAGAAGATGAGCCTGGTGTCAAAATGCAAATTAAAATTATATCTTTCAGATGCCACACTTGATTTGATCCTCAGCAGATCCCACATGGTGATACGACCCCTTGAAGTTTTCCTAACTTGCACTTTTTCAAGTTTATAAGAAAACACATGACACATCCATGGTTCCAATATACAGTATATAATAGTTATTATTGGAGCAGTGTTGCTATCGGAACTTCCATAGCTCTGATGATATTGAAGCTTGATGTTGGTTACAGAACAAATCTAGTTGAATAAAATCCAGATTTTGGCATAAGATTGTCACACCTAGAGTGGGCATACAATTGATTTCATTGAAGTGGTGAATTCAGAAAGGGCCCAACTCCACACATTTTCAACATGGAGTTGGACCCTCATTGAATTCACTATTCAACTAAATGTTTTAACAGTGTTCCAAGAGAGTAGTGAAGGCCTGGCATCACACTAGTATTAGTCAAAGTTCTCATTAATTTTACACTTAGATTTTTTTTAAATATTCCGTTTTGAAGCACTTCCTGTTGTTTTCAAGCCTCCATCGATTATGAGATTTTGCATCATATTTCCAATTAACAACGTCATATTTTTGCATAATATTTCCGAAGTTGCTTACAATTTAAATCATTTTAATTTTTCTCCGCCATGGTAATCCTCTTTCTAGTCTAATAACTACATGTCCCGCAATCCTCCTGATTCCCAGGCAGAACGAGTTCACAATGCATTAGAAATTTCCAGGACCTTGCCATAGCTATTTGTTTGCTTAGCCTGGTGAGAGTATGGTAATTAGTCAGCCACTCTATATTCTACTTAGTCATGCTTAACTTGCTAGATATCAAGTTTTACAACTAGTGGCAATTTTCTTTAAGAGCCAAGTATCCTGGACCAACGTCTGTTTGCTTAAAAACTCGGTAGCTAGCGAACAAGCTAATCAGCTTTTTCAAAACATAACTGACCTAACTATGTAATAATTCATGTCTACTTGCTCATCTTACGTGAGTTAAGTACCAAAATAATCACTATTCACTGTTTCTAGAGATTTATATTCACCAATTAAGAATAGCTGAGCATGCAAACTAACTGTTAGCTGGCTAACTTAGTCAGCAAGCTAGTTTTCTGACCAGCTAGTGAATTGCTTGCAGGTCAACATTAGCTAACTAGCCAAATACTGGCTATTCACTGTTTTCATTTACTTAATTGGCTTGCTAGCTAGGCTAATGAACTAACTAGTTTGGTATTTCCCTGGCTTCGCTAGTTATATTTGGTGAATAATCATGCTAGCTAGCTTACTAAATAATACAATTACTGTATTTAACCATTTGCTGTTTTCTATCAATTTAGCAATGTGAACAAGATGTAATTACCTAACCAGCTGCCTAGCTATGTAGTTTACTGAGGTAGCTAGTCATATTTGTTGCACTTAAATTTTAGCTGGCTAGCAAAATAGTGAAATATACCTGCTTGCTGTTAACCATTAATTTCTAGGCATGTAGCTAGTTAGCTGATAGTAGCTTACTGTGTAGTAACGGTTGGACAGAGATAGCCAATGGTAATTTAGGTCACTAGGCTCCCGTTGATTTACGTTGTGAGTGTTTGCTGAAAATATGGTACCCCATTGGCCTGGAACAAATCACACTGTACTCGCCCATTTGTGCAGTGGATATGTAGTTCGCAAATGAGGACAAAAACTGGACTACAAGTGCAAAAGCATATCATTTTTTACAATATACAACAAATTTGAGGTGATCACTTGCATCGGTACACCCCGTAGGCTAATCTCAGAGTGAGCCCGCTCATAAAATGAATACGAATTCACGCAATGCCAGAAAGTGTACTAACCCCATTAGCTAAATAGCTGTGATGTCATTACTTCACTACTCTATGGCTGTGCTTGCAGTAGGGAAAAAAATATGTGTAGCCACTGTGGCTAAAGTCAGAAAAAATTGTTTAGCCACAAGTAGCCACAATGTTGGTCTGGGTCCATAATGTGGCACGCGTTTTGAAAAAAAAAAAGAAAAAGAAAAAAATTTATGCTTATGTTTATGTTCCACATAGGTGCTCGGCACATTAAATTTTGTTAAGAAGAAATGTCATCTGTAGGTCCCACATCTGTGCTCTGAAAAATATCATGACATTTATATATCATGACAAAGTTTCCACACGTGTACCATGTTTGCACATGGAATTTCTAGTAAATTCCTATGACTTGCAAATTAATAAAGATGCAAGAGGGGCATCATCATGTTTGGGAAATGGTGTGACAGGTGACGCTGACCCTCAACTCAGACGGCCCTTTGATATTAATACTCACACCTTAATCATCACGATGACAATAATAGGCAAGGTTCAATCCGCAATTATAAAACAAGGAATGCTTACTAATCTGACAGAATACAATAAATTTGACTCAAGATAATAAGTGTGAGCAGCAGTACAATTATAAAATTCTCGATCAAATTCCAGAAACATTTCTCTGGATCTACAACATGAAATATCAATGTCCCTAAAACTAATAGCTATGCTTCACATTGTAGAATTGCACTGCAATCGTATCCAGCTTACCAACACAGTAGAATGTCAGAACTCAAAGCGCATATATTTTCCAGCATTAACAGACTCAAAAAGCTAAACTGTAGTTTAAATCCATACAAATACATATCCGACGATGCTACAATATGTTCGCTCATTTATTAACATTACAATTCTAACAGTATTTACTCAGACAAACGAGTCATAATAGCAGAGATGTGCTGTGAGGTGAGGCAGCAACGCAAACTTTTATTACAGGATTTTGTGGACCAGTTCCCACGTACTATTCCTGATTGACATTCAAAACAATTAAGACCAAGCCTATAGGAAGCCGGTATAATGATAGTGGAGATAATGATAAAAACATTCATTCATGTATACGCTTCATTTCGAGACTGCAAGGATGGGAATCTGAATAATCAATTAGGAAAAATTATCGGCTCTCGGTAATTCCTGTATTTTCTTTTTAACAGTTTGTTAATCAGATTATGAAAGGAGACTGAAAATAAATGCCCGCTTTTTTTGTGTGGGTGTAAAAGCACATATTTAAAGGAGAATACTGTGGCGATTCTGCCCCAGTTCGTTCAGTTAAATTTAGAAAATAGCGGAGTCTCACTATTGGCTGCACCGGGTGGGGAGAAAGAGCCAATCAGGTCTGGGGCGGGGGGGTATAAGAAGGCTGAGTGGCCAGCATGGTGTGTGCCGTTGTAAATGATGTTGGAAAAATGAGTCGGGTTTTGGGAGATGAAGAAACGGCCCTTTTGAGGGCCGAACAACAAATAAAACGAAGCCCGCCCCGGGCGATGCGAGAACCGCTATCCTGCCTCAGTCTCAGTCCTTCGGTTGCGAGACCGCTACAATACATTGTATATTGATCAAGCATTGAACTCTGCATAAGTCGAACTGTGTTAATGATTTTTGATGACATTGCTTTGGCTTCCTGGAAGCAAGTACATGCAAATCTGCAGTTGAGCATTTCAGGTTCAATGTATGTGTATAATAATGCCGCGAAAACCTAAACTGACCCGCCATTTTGCTGAATAGTCTTACTAAACTAGTTAATCGTCTGATTGCTCATCAAGCAAAGGGGAGGTTTCTGCCTCACCAAACGAACCTCCGACCCTCGTCACTGTAGAGCAACAGCCAAAAGCGTAGCATATCTCAATCTATTTCCCAGATGAACCTCATACAGATATTACATGTAAATATTGTGATTGGACTTACAATTTATTTAAAATTGTTAAAACTTTTTTTTTTTGCAAAAGTTAAATTAAACATGCAAACTTCGTTTGCTAGGCAGCCACATTCAGTGTTTTACTTACTGACTTTTAATCCCTACACTGAGGAAAGCAGGAATCAATCTGTCATCTAGTGACAATTAGCACAACTACCCAAGTTAACTGCCTGCAGTCTGCCTGCAATAGATTTTTAGCTTCGCCGCAGTGGCTCAAAAGGCTAAAAAAACCCATCGCCATACAGAATATGGCTTCGCCTATGGTGTGATGTGGCGATTGGCTCGCGCAAGCGCAGAATGGCCGTATTCGAGTCCCTGTTCTCCACCATTCGCGAACAGGTTGAGAACGTGGGAACAAGTTCAGAAGAGTCGAACAGGAAAGTGGGTAAATCAGGTAAACATGGATTCATTTCCGGTTCTCCGTAAATAAAGACAGCTGATCGTGGCGGGGGTTTTACGATGGACATGGCTCTGAAACTTTCTCTTTGTCCGCCATCTTTGTTCCTCGTCCGCTCTCGCCACACCACCAGCGGAGCTAGTGTGGGATTTGGGTGCAAGAGCAGCACCACGAACGTGTTCTCACGTGTTCGACTCACCTGAGAACACCGTTCTCTGTTCGCGAATAGGGAGTCGATTACGCCTTATATGTCTTTTAGCTCTGAAAATTTGATTTAGCTATCTCCAATATTCATGAAGTTATGAGGGCTCAAAAATGCTAGAAAAAATGACCCGAGAAATTTCGACCTGTCCCGTGTAATATTAGAGTGTGTAACTCAAAAAATATTCACAAAATCAAAGTAAAATTAGGCAAGGATTCATTAAATATACTGAAGTTACTGCACTAGAAAAATCAGCTGATGCCGAGGGGGTCAGGTGGGAGGCACTTGTTGATTTTACATGGAATGACCCTCCAGGTGTACAATGACTATAAATGGCATTAATTGATTGATTGATTGAGTTAAAGAAATAAATCTGAAATTAATTAAAATAAATAAATGGTGTATGGTGCCCTCCATTCTAAGTTGTCTTGGTAAAATAGGAAGTCAAATGGAGCCCCATTAGGATGGGGGTGGGGTGGGGGGGGGGGGCAAAAGAGGGGAGATAATAATTCCATGCGTTGATGGTCAATGGTCATTGCCTGGCTGCTTAAATATTAGAGCTGCACCCTGCTGATCTGACTTGCGAAGCAAAACCCACGCCGTTTGTAGCAGAAGGGGGGAATACAGGCCTACAATGTCGCAGTCCTCCGCATTTTGTCGCAATCACCTGGATTTGCTCATTAATGCCATTCGTCAGCCAGGAGACAGAACTAATTAGTGAAATCACCCAGGGGGTGGGGTGGGAGATTTTTCTGAGAAGAAAAAAACACATTACTGGACTTTTACTTTCCGACCCCAGACTTTACTCCTTCGGTTTGTGAACACGGCAGTCATGTAAGGCTTCTGACAGTCAAACAGTGTCATTCTCTGACATCATTGTTTGCTGGTATTAAGCACCATACTGCAGCAAGTTCAAGAGAAATGGGCATTTTTTTTTACTTTGGAATCAACAGTTTCATGTCTCGTGCATCGTAATTGGCAGTCGTTTTCAACTTTTTTGTGGATTCTGTGGTTTTCCTCCTCTGCAAACAGGAGCCGCTTTTCTTAAAGAGACGTTCAGTGTCAGTCATAGCCTAGTTTGTGCGAGATTCTCAAATGTCCCTGAGCACACACCCGTTTCCCGTCAGCATCCAATTCATGCCAATTCTGAGAAGAGGTGAGGAAACTCTCAGTGGTTCTGTAACACCAAATTGCATCGAGTGAAGTTTAGTGTCAGCAGAGTTTCAAAGCACAAAGGGACTGTCTGCGCGGAATATATTAATTAGAATCTCAGTTCTTCATTAGACATCAGCTTTAATTAAATGATGTCAGCTTAATTATGGGATTTACATGAGACCGCTATAATTGCTTGAAATGAACACCTCTCTGTGGCGGCGGTGAGCACTAAGCGATAGCAAGAGTGTTTGTCAGGGATATGTTGATGGACACTTGTTTAAGGTGGTAAATATCCACGCAACGCGTCCTAAGAACTTCCAACGCAAAGCGTCTTTCGCCAGTCTGTTTTTTTTTTTTAAACTACGGGGCAGAACACATGCAAATACAATACACGCACGTACACGCACATCGGCATACAGACACACACAGACACACACACTCACACACACACTTACAGATGCTCACAAAAACACAGCGCAGTGCAGGAGTGAGCGGCTGTCTGTTTAGGCTCTCCTGCTACCTCTATTATAAATGGTCGGGAAAGCTTGGCAGAAAAATCAAAGCTTCGGTTGCGGATCATTACTCACTAGTGTATCTGTCACGCATTGGCTCCCCATAACTTTCAGCGCCGCTCTGAGGACTTAAATGAATGTTGCGACTCCAGTCGTCTGTTTAGGAAGGAGGCCCCCAGTGCTCTTACCTGCTAGGGAATGGAAAAACCCTGGGGAAATCAGGAGTAATGTTGATAAGTGCAAACAAGCGACACACATGCTAACACAGACGTGCACACATAGGCACGTACACACACACACACACTCACACTGATCAGCTTGAGGCTTATCGGAAAAGACACCGCTCTAGGTCAGGTTTACTCCAGCGTGTCACTGTTTGTACGCTGTGTGAGAGGGATTTTAAATGAGTTCTGGTGAGTGGTCAGTGTTTTTCTGTGCTTGTCACCGAGAACAGCTCCACTTCAGCAAATGCAATTGTCCACTGTTTCCACCGTGACAAGTACATGAGCAACGGACACACAGAGCGCCGACCGCACACAGATCTCTGTCTCGTTATCCAAATCCACTGAGTTAGCCCAATGCGTGTGACCCCTGTTTTTAAAACTACGCCAAACCCAACTGAAATGCTACCCCCAAGTGGTCATAAGTGAAAAACACCAGGACACAATGGATTTTGACCATCCTAAAATCATATAGTATGTATTTTTAGTGATTCATTAAACTCACAAGGGAATTATCTCAGGCTATTATTGAGAACAAAATAGTATGTACCAGAATACTGGGACTAATATATCAGGGATTAAAATTAATCGAAAATAAGAGTTTGGCCGACCATGGTTAACCATGGTGCAAAAACTCCCCAAGCGGGTGCAACCATGCTTCAACCATGGTCGGCCATTTTTAACCATGCTTTAACCATGGTTGACCATGGTGAACCGAGGTCAATCAAGGTCAACCATGGTCACGGTTCGCAGGGGCAGGCTTTTTTCTTTGAATGACCAGTGTACTGTGCAGCTTTAATTAGCCTGTCATATTCCTCCTATCGAGGCGTCTTCCCAGAATTCTTGATAGCAAATTTTGCAGATAGACCATTTTAACTTCAGAATCTATCTAATTTTGATATTACGAGAGTCTGTCTGCAAATTGCATGTTTAGAAATAATAGACCACTGAAGGATCCGGTCTCAAAACTGCCATTAAGAGAAACCATTATATCTTTAGATTTTCATCAAATAGGAAATTATTCTGGCCAAAAAGTGCTTCATGAGTAACAACTTCTCATTTATTAACAGACAAGGTTTTGGTAAAGATCCTAAAACCGTTATCACCTTGCTTTATAATGTCATCAGGATCTACACCAAAGCATCGCGTTAGAAGTTGTAACGTATTAAAGCAGTCTCTGCTTGTCCTTCACTCACAACCCGCTGTAAGAGTTTTGGACACGCATGGGTCGCAGAACTTGGTAGCTCGCAGCCAAGCCGCAGGTTCGCGGTGAACACTGGGGAAAGAGTACTTGTTGAGCACAGGTTGCACGCCTTGACCTGCTCGAGGCATGGGAAAAATTGCACCTCAGCCCGTGGAAAGCGTATGACTGACGCACATTATCAATGTGTCTACAGTCAGTGTGGAGTGCGTGTGACTTGCATTTAACCAGTTTTGTGTGCTAGGATTACGGGGCGCACTTGTGACAGCTGTGATTAGCATGTGACAGTCACTCATGACTTGCGTGTGACGCTACACGATCAGTTCCTTTGTTCCTCCTAAATAAATATACCTGGAGTCTCACCCCTCATGTCGCATGCGGGTGGCTTGCACTGCGAGCACGCCACACATAGGGATAGAAAGTGAGATGTCCTCCTGTCTTGGGGGCCGCTGAAATAGCAAGTGTGGAGTACTTGAGTAGTACTTCTGAGGCACATCACTCGCACAATGACCGTGCGTCGCTCGTGCGTCTTGCTGTCATCGCAAAAGCCCCAACTAGCCGTGCTGCTGACTTGGTTCAGGCGCACAAAAGGAGTACGAATCCTGTACTCAGTGTATGCGTTTTTCATTTTTTGCAAGACCTGTAAAATTTGCATCTGCAAGACCAAACGTCTTCACGGCCAGTCTGCGACCTTCTACGGTGCTGAACACACACAAGTGTCATGCACGGTTTCGCCAAATTTTTTACTGTTGACTGCCAGTAGTAGCACGTACGGCAGGTTGTGAGTGAAGCATGAGTATGTCAACTTAATGCCATGAAAAGAAGATGAAATTATTTTACAACATTATCAATGCAACATGTTTTAGTATTTTTAATAACTCTCGAGCATTAAAGATCATACATTGTATAGGTCTTGTAGAACAGTGTTCCCCAACCCTCTCCTGCAGGACCACCTGTCCTGCTTGTTTGAGATCTCTCTCTGCTCCAGCACAGGTGATTCAGATGATCAGACTGTCATCAATCAGCTTTAGGGGGTGATTAATGAGCTGATCATTTGAATCACCTGTGCTGGAACAGGGAGAAATCTAAAGAATGCAGGACAGGTGGGCCCCCAGGAGAGGGTTGGGGAACACTGTTGTAGAACACACTGAAGCAACTGAAAATTTTCAAAATAAAGCTAAAATAGAATATAACTTGGCAAATCATGAGAGAATTTTGCAGATTTTTCAATCACATGACCTAGATGCTGTCCTACTATTGGCTAGCTGTAGATAGACCTTTCTCATACTTAGGGGAAGCAGGAATTATGAAGTTAGACCTCTGTAACATTGACCTTTGACAGCTATCCACTGCATATTTCAGGAGATCAAGTGCTCACAGTAGACCTTGTTAACTTTGAAAACATTTGACCCATATAACTCAGTTTTAGGAATATATGAAGATAGACCTTGTTAATGCTGAGCTGACGAGTTGGCAAACCGTAAAAGCATTTGTTTTTGATTACAGATAGTTTTTCTCTGGCAGCCCTACCAAACATTGTGTCACTGTGTATATCGTGTCTGATTCTAGAGCAGTTCTGGAGAGTTTTGGACCCCAAGACAAAATTAATGTCTTCAATACACCAACAGTGATCCTTGGATTTCATTTACCTCTTCAGCTATCCTCATCACAGTGCGGCCATTCAAAATGGGCCAACATCTTCCTCCAGGCAGATCTTTTGCATTGCCATATGGCTTACGCTTCATAATTACTGCCACAGCTGTTAAAATAGTTATTTTCAAGTTCTTAGCAATTTTCAATCCATTCCCATACTCATAAAGCCCAACAACTTTCTGTCACACATCACTGCAGTTCTTCTGTCGTAACCAAGGGGACGGACGACAGAAGGAAATGAGCGTGTGTGTCACCTCATATTCATGCCCCCCAGGAACAGGAGGACATGGTTGACCGTTAAAGTTTTTCTAATCATTATTAGCTTGACAAAACAAAATATGAAAGGGAATATGCTTCAGTGAGACTTTTCTTATAAGGTTTACTGGGGGTGTCATTGATTGTGACACAGGTTTTTGGGGAAAAAAATATATAACAATGTAGGAAAATAAGAATTTTTTTTCCTTCACTCATTTTCTTTGAACTTAAGGTCAGATGTTTGTTATTATTTTGAATAGAAGATTTGGTGGGTTTATATACAGAGTCACCACATTTTCCACAGCCTCTTCAGTTAATGTGCACCAAGGGTGCAAATATCTGTGGAGGGCACCGTATATTACAATTGTGAATGTAGAAACAGTCCAGATGCCAAAGTGAACCATAAAATTGCATTTTTTGTGGCTAATAATAATAATAATATGTATATTTCGCACATATGTACATTACACATGGCAATTTAAAAGTGAGTAAATAAATACACGGAGAAGTAAAAAATATATAAGTAATAAGTAAGACGGGAATAAAAAGTAATGGACAACACTAGTTGTTGAGAGAGGCGAGAAAAAAACAGACATGCAAGTGCATTAACATATACAGTACAGGCCGAAAGTTTGGACACACCTTCTCATTCAATGCGTTTCCTTTATTTACATTGTAGACTCTCACTGAAGGCATCAAAACTATGAATGAACACATGCAATTATGTACTTAAAAGTGTGAAATACCTGTACCTGAAAACATGTCTTATATTCTAGTTTCTTCACAGTAGCCACCCTTTGCTCTGATTACTGCTTTGCACACTCTTGGCATTCACTTGATGAGCTTCAAGAGGTCGTCACCTGAAATGGTTTTCACTTCACAGGTGTGCCTTGTCAGGGTTAATTAGTGGAATTTCTTGCCTTATCAATTGGGTTGGGGCCATCAGTTGTGTTGTGCAGAAGTCAGGTTGATACACAGCCGACAGCCCCATTGGACAACTGTTTGATACATACACAATTCCACACGTGTTCATTCATAGTTTTGATGCCTTCAGTGAGATTCTACAATGTAAATAGTCATGAAAATAAAGGAAACGTGTTGAATGAGAAGGTGTGTCCAAACTTTCGGCCTGTACTGTATGCCTCTATCAAGGTCAGTGAGACACTGCGTTAGTTATTTCAGCTAAACCAACTTTAGTACTTAAAAGATGCATCAGTGCTCCTACTCTTAAACCCTTAAACACATGTGAAAAGGGAACGTTGCACTGCAACGCAATGGTGGTGACGATGCTGATTGTGGTAATGATGACAATCATGAGAGAATCAGTGACATGCATAACACGATTTATCTTTATTTTCAATATTACATTGAAAATGTAAAATTTAATTACTTTTGGAAGCACTGACTGAGTTCAAATCTAAACAGAAAATGCCGCTGAATTCTTGCATTAAAAAGTTTATGTTTCTGGTGTAAATAAGGGGGTAGTAATATGCGAGATTTTCTTCTAACTGCCTGTGTAAATTGCTCTGAGTGAGGAGTGTGGAATAATAACAAATTTCAATTCTGACACATACATTCAGGGGTAAATACATTTCAAGGTTCTCGAACAGGAATTAAAGCGAGACTCCGGGCGCCCAGTATTCTTCACCTTCGCCGAGGCCTCGTGTTGCCCGTGTGCCAAAAGCTTGATTAATGTCTCACCTATAACCCTCCTCCCCTCCGCTTTAAATTAGAGAGCACAGGTCCCAACTATTTTTCTTCGCGAGCAGGAGCGTGCTCACGGCTAAAGAGGAGGGCACGCGCAGTCCATCATCCCGCTGACGATCGCTCTCCTTAGGCAGATTTGCCACACAGTCGTATCGACTGGTCCAAGGCAGGGTCTCCTGCCCCCTCCTTTGTAATTAATCTCCCCGGATGCCCGTTCCGACACAATCCCAGGATCCACCTTCGCTGGTTCTGGCTTCTGCGCGTATCAAAATGTAGACGCCGCGCCAGAGCTGTTCGTGCTCTTCTGTGAGAAGATGGTGCTGCATGACAAACGAAGGTGGGCCTTTTGAGCGCGCCTAATCTGGCGAGAAACAGCACGGCGACTGAGGAAATCAGCCAATCAAATTTGCCAAGCAAAGCACCTCCTTATTTGATGAGTCATGATGGTTAGCGGTGCGGTTCACGTTTGTTCACACAAGGAAAGTGAATAATGCGAATAATAACAGCATGGTACTGTAGCTCTGTGCCATGCTCATTTCTGTTTACTTTTAAAACATGTTCCACCCCAGCGTCCAGCCCCAGATAATTTGTGATTTGTGCATTAGAGTATTGCTGTACTTCTGTGAAACATTTTACCAACAAGGATCGTAATCAACAATTGAAGAGTCTAGTGCTAAAAGTACTCAAGTCACATTTTCACACAGCGTGGGGTAAGGACGGGAAAACAGTTTTTATGGTTATCCGAGTTGATTTTCTCAATCTCCTCAAAATGAGCATTTTGTGACTGAGGCACCACGGTCTTCAATTTGTGAATGACATCTTTACACTGCATAGTCAGTGCTAGAATAACACAGTTATTTATGAGTTATATTACAATGTTTAATATGCATTGGGAGAGTATTTTATTTGATAATATTCTGTTAATCTGGGTTGTCTGCTCCTCCAACTAGCAAAATTCCTGGCTACAACTCAATGGGCCTCATGCAAGAAGCAATAAAAGAACTACTTTTCTCTTATTTTTGCTCGTATCCCCAATTTTTTCTTATGTTGTTCTTGCCCATTGATTTCTGGGATGCACCGAAGTTTTCTTGTTTTTGCTCTTCTCTTAGGTAAAAGAAAATTTTACGAGTGGTCGAGAGCACTCTTCCCAAGATAAGAGAAAACATTAAACTTTTATCTCT
Organism: Gymnothorax reevesii; assembly: GCA_029721435.1. Lineage (NCBI taxonomy): Eukaryota > Metazoa > Chordata > Actinopteri > Anguilliformes > Muraenidae > Gymnothorax > Gymnothorax reevesii. Next base: position 10,484,796 of record CM056590.1, on the reverse strand, counting down.
GTCCACGAATTGCTTGTCCAATGCACAGAAACACAATTGCCAAACCATAAACAAACCCTAAACATTAAAAATGCATCATATAATCACATTTTGATTGTTTTATGTTTTTGAGAAATGATAAGGATTTTGTTATTTAATTCTTGGGCTAAAGAGTTTGGCCAGTTGATCCTAATTACAACTAAGCTATAAAAACTCTTAGATACTTGCGTGCGTTCTGCTTTTGATTGGCTTCCCAGATAGCAGAATTCTTCTGGTCCATATCCGGCCCACACCTGACACGTTCATCTGGTCCACATACCGCATGGAATGATGGCATTCGGGCGCTCTGCTCCCGTTTGTCAGAACTTGGCCACAACCAAGCCATCGCAATGCCTGATGTCAGCCATGAACATATGATGCAGCAAATGTGGGCCAGTTTTGGTTCACTAACAGAATGACTATTGTCACTCTGCCAAATATTTGCCCATTGCAGGCCATATTTGTCTTATCTTATATTTGATATTTGGGCCAAATTCAGCATTTTCCACACGGGCCACTTTAGGCTCACATCTATTTTTTCCGGGCCAAAAGAATGCCAAATGTGCCGGATCGTTGCCTGATGTGGCCCACATCCGTATGCTATCTGGGTTACCTTTAGTTGGACACTTTGGCCATCCAGCCCTTGGGCAGAGCACGTTTTTAGAGATTGCGCAGATCTGTTTGCAGAGGCACGTGAATGGCTACTCGCACCAAATGCAAAAGAGACCGTACTTGAGCACGGAAGATTACTGTTATGTGCTACGGCTCTCTAGTTCTAACAAATGCAGCGGCGAAAAGATACCACCATTCAAACGAAGAAATTCAATGCTTTCTCAAAATGTAGGCAGATGAAAACATAGAATTAACAAACAAAACAAACATACAACTGAATACTACACACAAAAACTCAGGGATTTATGGAGTAATTTGTGAGTAGTTACATTCCCGTAAAGAAAATGCAGCTGCGATATTTCTAAGTGCGGGACGCGGTGCCAAAGTCAAGTTATGACCAGACCAGACTCAACCCCACCTACTAGCTCTTCATACATGACCTCTTCATCCTGGAATAGGAGGATTGGGGGCGCTTCAGGTGTCACGGCAAGGTGCTGGGTGGGGCTGGCAGCAACTGGGGTGTCCCGGGAGGGGATGGGAGAGTGGGTGGCAGGGGTCTCTCCGTTGTTTTGCTAGATGCAAAAGCGATCTCTGGGAGGATGTGTTTGTTCAGAGGGTACATTCCTGTCCCTCTGAACCCCTCCAGAGCATTCTCTATGGTGGCAGCCTTTTTTCCACGCACAGTTAAAAACAGAATGCCTCCACTCTGTGTTAAAAAGAAGAGGGGATGCTACACCATGGTAAACAGGCCCCTGTCCCAACTTTTTTGAGACCTGTAGCAGCCGTCAAGTTTGAAATGAGCTCATTTTTTGGATAAAATTGTAAAATTCTTCAGTTTCAACATTTGCTATGTTATCTCTGTTCTATTGTGAATAAAATACTGGCTGGTGTGATTTGAAAGTCATTGCATTTTGATTTTATTCACAATTTACACTTTGTCCCAACTATTTTGGTTCTGGGGTTGTAGTTGGTCCCCCCCCTTGCTGCTTTGACAGCCCTGCTCTTCTCGAAAGGCCTTTCACTGGATGTCAGTAACTGGGCGATGGATGTCGCAACAGTGCGAGTGAAGGTGATTCTGAGCGATCAGGCCTGGCTGCTCTCCCATAAGTGACCTCAGTGCTGTCTTGTTATATCTGCATATTTCCAGTTTTGATAAATAAAGCTTCCAATATTCAACGTGATGGGATTTGTGTCTCCTTTATCAACCACATATATTAGCAGGCAACTGACTGTAAATGTGTTAATACTTCGCTATGGACATTCAACTCAGCTGAAACTGATTGAGAATTTTTTAGGAAATGGAGAAATTGTCGCATGAAGTTGGCACGTTCTTAAACCTTCTAGAATTTTGAATTTGTGCCATTTCGTCCCATGTCCGAGGAGTGCAAGACTTTTTGACCTTCTTTTGGATTCTTGCCTTGAAGAATGCACTTCTAAAAAGGTTGGATTTTCAGGGATACTAAATAAATGCCTTGGGGTAAATTTTGTGTTACTTTGATATTCAAGGACTATTTAATTGGAGAAAAATGCATCAATAGAGGCGTTTTTGAACTGAGCTCTATATTGTCCAGTTAAACCTCAAATCCTGGTTGTTTTTAGGGGTTAGATATTGTACGTTTTCTTTTAAAGTCTTCTTTCTTTCTTGCCTTGTATTCAGCTTGGTGGTCACGCAAGAACATTTATAATTTGACTGCAAATCCCATTTATTGGGCAAGCAAGACCTGGGGGGTCTGGCAAAACCCATTATTATCTTTCCCCGCAGGCTTGCCGGACTTCTCATTTAAAGCCTATTAACAAATCCATGCAGCGGCAGAAAAGTTTGAGCTCGTTACTTAATTCAAGGAAGAGGGGATACATCAGTAAGGGAGTCATTAATGTCCATAATTGTCGTTTAAGATATTTGGCTTGACAAGACCGAGAAATTAACGAATGACTGCTTGACTGAATGATCAATTGATTGATGTTTTTCACTGCAATCAGCAATATTTCAGCAATCCCAGGAATGAACTCAGTCCCTCAGCAACACAATATTTATTTATTTGCTTGGTTTTTAAGCTGTACTTAGAAATTTTTCGCTGATACAACAGCTTCCATGAATTAACGTGGGAGGAAAACGAGTCAGAACCCAGAAAACCCACTAAACGAGAACTTTAGCGAGACCTTCACTTGCGACAACTCGATTGGACAGAATGGAGTTTGATGCCGTAGGACTCACTTTCTTAAATATAAAATAAGATGGACCTGAAATGCGTCAAAATAGGGGTCATAATCCTGGCAGACACAATTTAAAAATAAAGACTAATTACCCCCTTTCCAACTGTATAAATATCATTGAAAATGTAAAAAATGGAGATAGAGGATGATGGCACTTAGGTGAAGCATTGGTGGCAAGTGTGTGATGGGGATGTGGTCAGGGCTTAGAGTTGGCCAATCAGTCCCTTCCACACCAGTCTTGCCAGACCATGTAGGACTCTGATGTGTTCCTGAGAACATTATCATGCTAAAACAGGAGCCTACACAAACCGAACGGTTGTCAGTGGTATGAGTGACGTTGTATCACTGCCTCAGACGTTGTATGGTGCGTACGGTGCTGTTGAATGCATTGGCTACGGCTCGAGGACACTGCGGCATTCAAGCATTCTATAAGTTGTTCACCCTGGTTCGCACTGAGCCGTGGCTTGGCTGCCGCATCCGAATAACCACCGACAGCCTGTGAATGTTGGTTGGCATTTACACCAGGGACTGCCATGAGATGCGCGTGAACTTTACTTTTGGACTGAACAACTGGCCGCAAATTACCGTAGCCTTGACAAGATTGTGATCTTCAACATGTCTCAAGATGAGCTAATCCAGTTATTTTGGGGATAAGTCATTGTAATGTTGCAACGTAGTCTCACAGTACATGTACGTATACTTCACAGAAGTGTAGCATTGCATTCTGGTGTCGCCATTTGATCAGTTTGACAACAACATTTCTCTTTTGGTTAAGTAGGTCTTATTATTTCCTTGGTTTTATATTTTTAGACATGGGGAAGTGCTGCTGACTTTTGCTAACCTTCCACAACGCCTCTGTTCATTCATTAAAAGGAGAGATGCGCAACATCACGGATGATCAGCTGACTTCACAACAGTTATTTCCCAGAAGAATTTTACTCTGCCTCTGACATTTGGCGGCTCCTCGCTTCGGATTGGTTCAGGCATGAAGGAATGTTTCCAGAAAAATAAGAAATAAGTGGTGCGCAATTGCCTCCATTACCCATGGCAACAAGTTGTCATTTTACGTTCAAAAAACATTGGCAAATCCCTAGTTCAAATCACAAAATAATCTTGAACGTCATTGTGAGGTATATTGTCAAGAATTCAAGAATTTCTCTCAGTGGGAATTAAGAGGCCAGATTGGAAGTAGAGTACTTTAAATTGCACGGAACAATTTTCCATTTGACTCAGCTGAGACTTAGCACTGGAAGTTTGTGCTGAACAAAGACGAACACAATGTGGGACAATCCTGACTCTCGCGGTCAGGGGAAAGAGACAGAACAAGTGATGACAGTGTCCACAGAACTCAATGAAAATGTGATTCATCCCCGTGAAAACTCTTTGATTTGTAAATCATTATTTGTTGTATGATTTAATGTCTTCACAGGAGGCTTTCTGCCATACCCTCCATTGCGTAGCACCCGCCTGTAAACGTAATATAATTTTAGTCAGCTTCAGCAGTTTGAGTGAGATCAAAGACTTCTGTGCTGTTCGCAGCACTTGAACAGCGCCCCCCCTTTTCTGAAATGCCATACCCAGAGAAGAAATAAGGCAAACACTTCTCTGCTTGTGATCTGCGGGAACAAGTAGAGAGGACCGACAGCAGAGAAAAGAATGAATGTGAGTGTCCTTCACTGCCGTTCAGAAAGTCCACGCTTCACATTGATTCAAGGATCAGAGAAATCCCAATAAAAAGGCTCTTCTGCTCACTTACAAGACACAATCAATCTGAGAGAACACCAATACATATTATGTTATATAGAGGTTTATACGTTGGGCTTCAGTTTTGCAATCTTTCTGTTATACAACCAATATAAGACTATTACACAAGAACAAAATATAAAAAATTGTAACAATTACAGACAATTTTGGCGAGTGCAAACCTATTTATGCAATTTCATCCCCCTCAACACACATACAAACACACACACACACTCACAGACACGCACACAGACACGCATATACACACAGTCACTCACACGAAATATACTGATGACAGACTGCTTTTTCCAATCTTGCGCTTAAATGCAGACGTCTTTGCTTGTTGCAGTACAGCGATTTACTTGTGAGCAGGTGCTCCCTGTGCAAACCAATCCAGGGGCACCGCAATCATTTTGTCTGTTTTTCTGGCAAGCCTCAAAAGCTTGATGAATAATTTACAATGTACAGTTATGAAAAGAGATATTCATGAATTTGGCTCAGCATTTTCAGGAATGAAAAGACAACTATGAAACAGCATCATTGTTTACTCGCCTTTTGCCACAACCTTTCGTGTCTCCGCCCATCCTGCAGCTTGCTTGTCTATGAGACGTATTGTCTCTTTTGATTGGTTTATGTCCTGCGTGCCTTCCCCAACGGCTGTTATGCGTTCGTGTTTTCCCAAACCCTTTTGTGTGGGTTGTATTCCTTACTTTGAGAGTGCAAGTTGCAGGATTGTTGCTTGCTATCTATCTAGCAATCTTTAATGATAGTTACATACGGAAGGTCTCTTCCTAGTTCTAGTAATAGCAACAGGCACCAAAACCTTACTCTCGGTCTCCAGGATGGACACTGTGCTTTTATTAACCCTTAAGTGACCAAGTGAATTTAGTGACTAAAATGACCAAGTGGGGTCATGATTGACCCTATCATGTTTCATGCAGAAATACTGATTTTTAATGACTATTTTTGTGTTCATTATATCGACACAGCTTCATTTATGTGTGACAGATATAATTAAAGGATCTAAAGTAATTGATTAAGGGCTTTGATCTATTTTTTTTGGACGCCAAGAATAATGGAAAGTTTTGTGGGATCATTTATGACCCCGGAGAATACAGATCTTTTTCGACCTTACGAGAAATAATTTAATTGCAATGGTCAGCTTTTACAAACCAAATTGTTATGTTGTGTAGCAAACCTTGGCCATTATATCCAGAATAAAATTATTTACAGCTATTTTTTTTTTAGCCCTGCCTAAAAAGTTATGTTTTCATTTGTTTTTACGAGTGTCTGTCTGTCTGTTGCAAACTTTACCCCAAAGATTAATGGTGCGATCTGCACCAAAATTTGCACAGGGGTAGATATTGGTCCAAAGACCAAATTATTCTAATTTCATTTCAACCAGAAAAAAGTACTAAGCAGCTAAAAATATTTAAATTTTAAAAATTGACATCTAGGCCCAATTAACAGGATGTAATTGGTTATTTTCATCATTCAATGGATGGCATCTCTTTTCTCTCTCTTCCAGGAAATAATAATAATTTGCTTTGGAAGAGGTATGCCCCCTCTGAGAGCTCTTTTATCCACTTGAAAAACATTCCCATATCTCTGGGGTCATAAATAACCCCAAAAATACTGCAGTTGTTCTCGCCGCACCAATGGTCTAAGTCCTCAGAAAAAAAAACCGGCAAAAAGTTATAACAGGAACAGCGTGACCAACTCATGGAAAGAAATACTTTTCTGATCTAAAATATCAAAATAGCACATTGAAAATACAGTATGCATCTGGAGTCATAAATGACCCCTTTTGGTCGCTTAAGGGTTAATCACCATTCAAATGGTCCTCTGCTCAGTTTATTAGGAACTCCTCCCAAGCCTTCTTTGTTTATCAGGATTGGGACCGAATTCCTGCTCGACTCTCCAGTCCTGCCATCTGACACTCCACCTGGCAGCTGTTTCGGAACGCCACTGGCCAGGCACGGACACGCTCCTCGCTCTCAAGTCGATGCCATCTGAACTGAACTGTGCCGGTCTGTTCTGCACTCTGTCTCTTCGTCAATACCGTAGTACTATCAATAAACCATAATATTGCACAGATCATACTGGTCTAGACCATAACACTTTTACCCCGAAGAAATCATACTAATCAGTTTTGTCCGAATACCCAAATCACATCTGTACATGCAAAACATGGTCTGGTACCTATTATTCACAGTTAATACAATCTCAGTTCTGCAAGACCTGTGATAATATGTAAAATTAAAATAAAAACAGGATGAATTAGCTTCTCTGTAATCTACATTTTGTTGAATGCAGCACAAAGAAAAATATTTTTATTTTTAATATAATATTTATTTTTCATTATAATATTTATTTATGTAATATTTATTATAATATTTTATATAACTTATGACTTTTTGATGTATTGATTTTTGTAACACTGGATGCGAAACAAATTTTTCACACGACAGATTACATTCAAAGTCAATGCAGAATGTAATCTGCCGTGCAAAAAATTTGTTTCGCTTCCGGTGTGAAAGTGGCTTTAGGCTGCACTATGCAAAGAGGAAGCCACAGATTTTCGCCAAGTTCCAGCAAGTCTGACTGCTTCCAAAAGGCATCTGAATCATCCCAATCATATTTGAAATAATGCTTCAACCCTTGGGCTGTCTGTTATTGGGGCTTCTTGGCTTTTTTTTTTTTTTTGGCAAAATATAACAGTACATCAAGATCTATACAAGTTTGCCAGGGGGCTGACATTGAATATTATGTCTTCATTGAAATATTTAAATAAAATGTAAGACCTCCCATACGTGGATTAATGGGGTGTTCTGTTTAAAAAAACAGAGAGACCCCCCCGACCTCTCATAATTCGAACCCTGATCTCAGAGTAAGTTTTGCTAGCTGCTGTGTTGTGAGAACTGCTAAGCGGTATGTGCTTCAGAGGAGAGCACGTGACTGTCTACACTCTCTCCCAAATCGATATCAGCGCAACCAGTAATGAGCACCGATGTGATCGAAAACTCCGATTTGAGGGCAGTGAGGAAAATGTAAACAATCTGCAGCTGGCTAGATCCCGAGCCTGGGTTGCAAAGGTCCACACTGCCTGCGGGGCAGCCCGGGCCAAAGGTTCCCAATGCCAGCCAAGGTGTCAGTGTCAGGGTCCTGAAGGTCTACAGCGCTTTAGGGTCTCCGGTGCTTCGAGCCTAACAACTCATAGCAGCTGGAGTTCTTTACTGCTCACCTCAGCTAACGTTCTGCAGGTCCACAGTCCTCACAAATCTGCCCTGACACCTTTCTCAAACGCTCAGCATTTTAAACTGACCGTTTGCAGTGTCCTCACAGGCTCAGGGCTTGTCGAGGGTTTGAAAGGGTGGGATAATGGAGAGAGTGGACCCTGTAGCATCCAACTGCTGCTGATATTTAGTGTGGAATTAAAAAAAAAAACATTTGTGTTTTGTAGTTTGAAAACTACAGCCTTTGGCTCCAGCGCGATCCGCCGATGGAGTGTCCGCGCTTCAAAAAAAAAAATGGAAGAATGAAAATTAAAATGGTACGAAGCCTGAAGCCCAGACGTCAGCTCCTCTCCGCTGAAACCTATTCGTTCGACGCGGATGAACAGAGACAGAAAAACGAGCAGTCAAAATGGGGGGCCAGCAGGTGGTTTCAAACGGACGTTTAATAAGGTATTAGCGTCGCACACAGGGGAGCGCGCGCGTCTTTTTAAGCGACACGTCCACAATTACTGAGCGGAAAAAAACATTACCTCTAATTGATTTTCCCTGCCGATTCGTTTTGATTTCTCATTATTCGCTGTGTCGTCCCGCTGCCCTCTCATTTCTAATGAATGGAGCTGTTAGGGTAGGCATGTCTAAGCGAAAGTGAAGCTGAGCATTCTGCCGCCAGATGCATCCTGGGAGCTGAGCAGGGGGCCGGAGGATGCGAGCGGGCACCTGTGCATTAGACGCACTTGTTGGTAATTTCCAAGCGAATCAGTCGAGGTGACGTTCACGTAAAGCTATCGACAGAGAGAAACAGCTGTGTGGCGCTGCTATGCTAGTGGAGGTAATTAATAAAGACAACAAACGCGACCTGTCTGCTGCTCCGCAAGTCACATCTGATTCCATTGCCAAAATTACTATTAGAGCAGCAAACAGCCTGCACGTCTCAAAAGTTTGGTACGCGGCGATAAATAAACACAGGGGTGAAGCTGTTTGCGCCCTTCCCTCTCCCTGCCTCTCCCAGACGCCATTCCGGCTCTTTATCGGTCTCTAGTTGCCAGTAAACTCCACAGAAAGTGCAATGGACAGGATCACGGCGCAATTGACTGCAATGACGGTTCACCGTCGCCTTGGAAGGTTACCAGCTCCCGGAGAGGCCGCCTGCTCGGTTGGCGGAATGCTATGTGACAGGCCGTTTTGGACTTTTGACCCGTCGCATCCTCAGCTGCGCCGCAGCAGAACTTTCCAGAAAAGAGGAAGGCGCAGTCACCCTGAAGTTTTGATGTGTTGTCACCGAGCCACGGAGAATGAGGAAATTCCTCTGAGGCGTCGCTGATAAAGGTGCCAGGCCCCTGCTGGGTAAAGTAATTGCAAAAGCAGATTACTCACTTCCTCGTACCAGCGTTGTCCCATCTCGCCATCAAGGTGTCTCAACGGCCTTTCCCTGAAACTAATCAGACCACTTCTGACGCTGTGTGAAAGACAAAAGTAATGAGCAGGACTTTGAAAACAGAAAGAGCTGCCTCTAATATCTTTTTTTTTTAGGAGCAAAAGCAACAAAGAAATGTTAATGCCTTATCAGACGTGTTTTCTCAGTCGGAGTCCTTTGCTCTCTGCGCGCCCGCAGCATTGCATTTCTCAAACGTGGTCGAGTTTACAGTCCTTTTAATGAGATAACTGATAACACAACACTCGTCACTGTCTGTATGCCTTACCTCTGGTGGTGCGGGGTTGTGGTTACAGCATTCATGGTCGCTGCGTAGGAAACGTCCACCAATGTACCTGACCCAGGGTCAGATGGGGGGGCCTTCTCTTTTAAGGCCATTAATTGCAATATTTACTGTAATTGGTACAGACCACCAACTTATTGTCAGAATACTTCAATTTAAGGGATAAAACCTATGAAATAAGCAGTAAAACATATCATACTAGCTAGCCTATCTCAAAAAGTCTTCAGTACTGTGCAAAAGTTATATGCACATTAAAAGAAATTTTGTATGGCAAATATGCTTGTGAAAATGATGAAATAATAAGGTTCTAATGACTGATAAATGTACTGAACGGAGCTGTAAACTGTTATAAGCAATGTCAAGGCAATATCTGGTGTCAATGCCTTTTTACAAAAAAATCTGGGACCCTGTCCTGTTGTGCTGTAGTTTATAAGATGATCAGCTTTTTGCTTGTTCCAAGGAGAGAGGGAAACTTGCCATCGTTCTCCTGCAGACTGACTGTCTCACTGGCGTCTGTCCCTCCGAGTAACTGCAGACAGCAATTATGATGTTGACTTCAGTGCACTATCAAGACTAAATTATCTGTATCAGCTGTTTCAATTAAATACCAGCATTTATTTATAAAACTATTTTTGATTTAGCATTTGGAATTTCAAATATACTTTTTATCTTCAGCGACGCAAATGTAGAAAACAAAAAATAAATAATCTGAAGCCAGATTTAAGTTTTAAAAAATGCGGGGTGCCAAAGACAGTAGTGTGTAACCGAAATCAAAAGAGTACGGCCCAGCTCTCACAGACATTTCCGGTATTTAACCAGCAAGTACTGCAATTAATGGCCTGTAAAATACAACTTCGCTCGGTCTGTTTAGCACGACATCCCAGTACTGAAGGAGAGAGCATGGATAGGACATGGTCAAGTATGTCCCGCGAGCCCCCCCCCCCAATCCCAACCCCTACCTGCGCGCTTCCCGAAGGAGGGCGGCCATATTGCGTGCCAGGCCTCGAACAGGTGCTGCCTTCATCTGCCACCGCGTTTCGCCCCTCTCATCATCGCTTCTCTCCCTTCTATCTGTCTGGCCCCGTCCCGTCACCGTCCCCTCTCGCTTCGACAGCCGGGGAGGCGGGGGCTGCGTCCCCACTCAGCATCTGCTCCTCTTCTAATTGAAAGGAGGAAAAAAGGGAGAGGACCTAAAGATGGGGCCCCATCCGCTGTAATGAAACAGACAGACTTTATTAGACAAATTGTCAGGGAGGGTGACTAGCGTGGAATCGGTCTTCCTGTTGCAGGGGCTGCCATCTGCACAGCTGCCAAAAGGGTCCAAATGTCCCATGCCCCTTGTTCTCTCCCTCCAGAAGGGCTGCAGTCGCACCCCCCGACTCCTCCCCATCAATGTCTGAGTGATTATACGTTGATGCCGCTCGTTTTTTTATCGTTATATTCCTCCGGGCGGCGGGGCACAGGCACCTGCCAGTATCCTGATGCTTTTTTGGGCCGCTTCGATGCCAGCGCCCTGCCTCGCTGACGGAGGTTTTCTGTTCTGAAGGCCGAAGAGGGTACCGCATCGTGGCAGGCCGAGTCCTTCGACACGAGGCACTGCTTTACTGCCCATATTAGCGCTGATATCGCTGAAAAATGCCAGCCGAGCAAATACTAGACCTTAAGTCAATAGAGTCTAGACTCTTTTTGTGACATCAAAAGTTAAGGAGAGTCATTCACTGTGCTTTACATCCGATAGCAGTTTTTGTTTGTGCGTTCTGTCACCGATCGGGAGACAGGTGTGGCTGCATACACCAAAAGATCCCCATGATGAGTTTGATAACGGAGCGTGTTTGTGTGTGCCTGTGTGTGCTCTTGTACTTGCAACAAAATGAGAACCAGAAATGTTCTTTTCTACAGACTGCAGACATTATTAGGCAGTGAGGACATTCTCACATGCCCTCACAACTACAAAGAAAAATTGTGACTTATTAGTTAAGGTTAGGGGTAAGGTTAGAATTAGGTATAGGTTAAGGTTAGGGTAAGGGTTTGGATTAGGCATAGGTTGCTTATTGTTAAGATTAGAGAAAGGCTGCAGAGACACACAAAGAATGAATGGAAGTCAATGTTATGTCCTCACTAGGATAGAGGTACAAGGCAGAGAGCGTGTGTGAGTATGTGTGTGTGTGTGTGTGATCATGTGCGTGTGTGAGTGTGCGCGCGCGTGCTTAGAGCAGTCCTCCTGCTTGGATGAGCCCAGTTTTTTCCGTTCTGTTCGTGAATGCAATTTAATAGAATAAAATATGTAATAAAAAATGACTAAATGTGTGTGTCCATGTTTCATTTTCACTGTACAGCCAGGTCTCACACCCTAGTCGACCCTCCGTAGAGGCGATTATTCAGAAACATTGGCTCCTGAAAGAGGAAGATAAATATCCTCAAACTGCGGCTTTGCCTGCAGTGAAGAACACAAACAAACAAGGAGTAAATTATTCTTCTTTCCATTTCTGTGAAACGACACACATCTCACCACCTCCCGGCTGTTCCACACAAAACCAAGCCAAACGCGGAGGGTGAAGCACCTAACGCTCATACCTTGGGATGCAGATGATATCCAGTGACCCAAGATATGATGCATCCCTGCAGGACAATAGTCCAGTATCTCAGGTCAAGAATGGTATGGCAGAAAGGTGTTTGGGTTCATTAAAAATAATATTAATGAGCTTTCACTAAATGCATACAGAGAACAGAGTCTCTGAGAAATGTTTATGTTTTAGATTTACGTGCCATAATGGCTCTTCGACTCTAGACAATGACAGTGCTAAGAATATCTTTTCCTGTTTAAAATAGTTGTTTTTAAATGAACTTTTTACATATTATTCAAAAGATGTACAACTCCAATTCCGAAATAGTTGGGACAAAGTGTAAATTGTGAATAAAATCAAAATGCAATGACTTTCAGATCAAATGAGCCATTAAGTTAAATGAGCCAATAGGCCATAGATGACATTACAAATGTTGAAACTGAGACATTATAAATTTTTATTCGCAAAATGAGCTTATTTCAAATTTTCTGGCTGCAACAGGTCTCAGAAAAGTTAGGAGACAGGCAAAAAAGCAATTAATATACAAGAGAATCACCTGAAATAACAGCAAAGTGGCAAAGTATCCTGTGGTCGGACGAGTCCAAATTTGACATCCTTGTTGGAAATCATGGCCGTCTTGTCCTCCGGGCGAAAGAGGAGAAAGACCACCCTTCCTGTTATCAGCGTTCAGTTCAAAAACCAGCATCTCTGATGGTATGGGGATGCATTAGTGCATATGGTGAGGGACACTTGCATGTTTTAATAAACATCACGAATGCTGAAAGGTATATAAAGGTTTTTGAGCAACATATGCTCCCCTTCAGATGACATCTATTCCAGGGAAGGTCTTGTGTATTTCAGCAGGACAATGCAAAACCACATACTGCAGCTATTTTAACAGCATGGCTTCGTAGTAGAAGAGTCCATGTGCTGAACTGGCCTGCCTGCAGTCCTGATCTTTCACCGATTGAGAACATTTGGTCCATAATTAAACAAAAAGTCAGTCAAAGGAGACCCAAAACTCTCCAGCAGCTGGAAGCCTGTATTAAACAAGAGTGGGATCAAATTCCAATGACTAAACTCAAGAAACTTGTCTCCTCAATGCCCAGACGGCTCCACTCTGTGTTAAAAAGAAGAGGGGAAGCTACACCATGGTAAACAGGCCCCTGTCCCAACTTTTTTAAGAACAGTAGCAGCCATCAAATTTGAAATGAGCTCATTTTATGGGTAAAATTTCTCAGTTTCAACATTTGCCATGTTATCTCTGTTCTATTGTGAATAAAATACTCGCTGGTGTGATTTGAAAGTCATTGCGTTTTGATGTTACTCACAATTTACACTTTGTCCCAACTATTTCGGAATTGGGGTTGTATTTTCAGTAGCCGTCTCTCAGGTGAACTAATAGCAAACTGCGTCACTTCATCCTTAAACAATATTACAGATATGCCAATTTGGTGCGGTTTAGTGGAAGACAAATGTATCCTTTTCTGTCATATGCTATGCTGTTGAGTGCACTGGCATTTAAAATCGCGGAGAAGAGTCCTCTCGGTTGATTTTTATTTTGATATATGCTGTTCCTCACAGGAAATAGTCACGAAACTGAAACGTTAACGCAAGGATGTTCAATACTGCAACAAAATGAGTCAGCTCAGGGAGGAAAGAGAATGTCATGATGTTCAGAAAGAACACAAGCCCACCAGAGTCTCTGTTTCAAGGGTGACAAGGGTGACCTGAAAGGTCCTCAGCTGGTGGCTTAACTGAGCTGTACTTATTGCTCAATTCAATGTTATCATTGCGAAATAAAGACCCCCTTTATCAATTCAACCCCTAAAATCTCATCTCTGTTCATTGAAATAACATCCTTAAACAGCCCCCCCCCCAACAAAACTTACTGTACATACATTTACCTGCTTGATTTCAACTCTGCTCCGCAAACGTGCAAACTTCTGCTTGTTTTCTGCTTTGCTTACGACTGAACGTTACGCAATGGCGAGCAGCAATATAGGAGTAATTCAGGCACACGTTCAAAACTGAAGCCGATTACAAAGACAAAGAAGGACAGCGATTAGGTAATTATGCTGAGTTGCCGACAAGTTGTCATAAAAATTTATGTAATGATTTCCAACGCATTGCTAATAAAAAGGTGGTACGCAGTTGAATAAGGCGCCAAAAAGCAAATGTTAGCTTGCTAATAACATGGTGCTCATGTTTTTTAAACCTTGGTCCAGATCGTCAGCTCTGAGAAGTTTAGGACCTTGTGAAGATAAACATTGAGTTGTGTGTTAGGAATATAACTATCATCAAATTCACCATATACCCTTACTATGAACCCCAATTGCTATGAAGTAAGGACGTAGTGTAAAACATGAATAAAAACAACAAAGGACTGGGAAAGTTGAGGGAAGCTCAAAAAACACCTGTTTGGAACATTCCACAGGTGAGCAGGTTAATTAGAAACAAGTGAGTGTCATGATTAGGTTTAACCCTCTCCAGGCTCATGTTGCGATTTTGCAACAATAAATTAATTGATGACTGATGATAAAAAATAAAGACCACATGGGAAATGGTTTTATAAAGTTGCTCTTCCAGCTTAGTATTGCAAAAATACAATGTTAGTTCCACCTGCAGCCTCTAGTGTATGAGAACTATTCTCCACGAATGAAAGATTTTTCAAATCTCAAAATAATAAATTGGGCTGGAGAGGGTTAAAAGATGCATCCCTGAAAGGCTCAGTCGTGCACAAGCAAGGATGGGGTGAGATTCACTACTTTGTGAAAAACTGTGTGAGCAAATAGTCCAACAGTTTAAGAACAACGTTTCTCAAGGTGCAATTGCAAGGGGTTAAGGGATTTCATCATCTACAGTCCATAATATCATCAAAAGATTCAGAGAATCCGGTTAAATCTCTACATGTAAGCGGCAAGGCCGAAAACCAACACTGAATGCCTGTGACCGTCAGTACCTCAAACGGTACTGCATTAAAAACTGATATCATTCTGTAAAGGATATTACCATGTGGGCTCAGGAACACTTTGAAAAACCATTTTCAGTTAACACAGTTCTCCGCTACATCTACTAGTGCACGTTAAAACTCCTCTATGCAAGGCAAATACCATATATCAATAACACTCAGAAATGCCGTCAACTTCTCTGGGCAAGAGCTTATCTCAGATGGACTGATGCAAAGTGGAAAAGTGTGCTGGGTCTGACGAGTCCACATTTCAATTTGTGTTTGGAAATCATGGACATCCTGTCCCCCGGGTTAAAGAGGAAAAGGACCATCCAGATTGTTATCAGTACAAAGTTCAAAAGCCAGCCTCTGTGACGGTATGGGGATGTGTTAGTGCCCAGGGCACGGATAACGTGCACATCTGTGAAGGCACCATTAATGCTGAAAGGCACATACAGGTTTTGGAGCAACATAAGCTGCCATCCAAACGGTGTCATTTTCAGGGATGTCCCTGCTTATTTCAGCAAGACTATGCCAAGCCACATTCTGCCTGTGTTACAACAGCTGGCTTTGGAGTAAAAGAGTGCGGGTAATAGACTGGCCTGCCTGCAGTCCAGACTTGTCTCCCATTGAAAATGTGTGGCACATTATGAAGCACAAAATACGACAACAGAGACCTCGGACTGTTGAGCAACTGAAGTCGTACATCAAGCGAAAATGGGAAAGAAATTCCACCTACAAAGCTTCTTCAATTAGTGTCCTCAGTTCCCAAACGCTTATTGAGTGTTGTTAAAAGGAAAGGAGATGCCCCTGTCCCAGCTTTTTTGGAACTTGTTGCAGGCATCAAATTCAAAATGAGTGAATATTAAAAAAATAAATAAATAAATAAATATTATCAGTTTGAACATTAAATGTGTTGTCTTTTAAGTGTACTCAACTGAATATAGGTGGAAAAGGATTTGCCAATCATTATATTCTGTTGTCATTCAGGATTTACACAACATCCCAACTTCATTGGAATTGGGGTTTGTATATTCAAGATCATGTAAAGAGGCGGGTTAATATTGGCTAACACTGGCTAGCTAGCACACCGCAGAGTTGCTGGACACAGTCAATGGTTGACCAACTTTTTGGCTTGTACTCTCTCCACCAGCATAAATGGATGGAACGGCGTCTTGCATCAATATAAATTTTGTGGCAAAACTCATCCGTAATGATTAAAGTTTTCAAAGCAGTGATCTGGAGAATGGCTACAGCAAGCTTAAGTTTTCTTCGGAGCTTTGGCTGGGACATTCCGATTTTTCCATATAAACTGCTCAAATTTCTCACGGTTTTTCAGATCCTTGGGCATTAAAGGAAAAAGACTACTGTTTCTCTTTTTGTAACTTTTCCCCATTGAGGGACGAAAACTGAACACGAATCTGCGATACTTTTGAAAACAGTGAAAACCACCTTGCAAGACAGCAATATCGTCGGTACACCTGGCTTCTCCGGGATTACCCCACGTGGCATAGAGTTGCTCCGTGGTAAAGTCACATCCAGGAAGTTGACAGGATTGATTCCATAGTTTTCTGATGTAATAAAGATTGTTTCCAAGGGATTTTAAACATTGGAGTCATTCTGCTTGTGTTTTCCAATACTGGAGAACTCATGGCAACATTTACCAATTCAGGGATGCCAAAATATGGCCCTTCATTTCATATCCAGCTTGGTTTTGTCTTATACCAGGTGATTAAGTGAACTGTAATTTCCACTGATTGGCCAGACCACCATCACTCCTGACTTCCAGGGAAAGGGCGGGCGGAAAACCAGCAGTTCTCAACTGTCAAGGAATGTGATTTAGGAAGCCCTCTACCTTTCTCAAGTGCAAAACCATTTAGCACAGAATTGTGAAGTTGCCAGTGACTGGTGCAGTACTGGCTGGTTTCACCAGGGCAAAAAGATTTGGCATGTGCAGAGGGTATCACAGAGTCTGGCATTCAGTGTTGAGAGATGCATTGTTGATGATGTCTAACATGAAGGCGAAAATGTCACATTATGAACATCAAATCTTCATCACAAAGGGATATTTTTGGGCCGTACTGAAACGCTTACATGTCGATTCTTTTGCAAGCTCATCCAAAGCAGGCCTCCCTGACCGGTTTGCTGCGTGTCTGATGCGTCATTCAATTTCCGCACTCTTTCTGCCACCTACCGGCTCCTGGCACATGCTCAAGAATTAGAGAAGAGAGACCAGCCCTTTTGAATCGCAAAACCAAGCTCCTTGGCAGCAGTGAAACAGGCTGAATCCGGGGTTCAGAAAGTCACCTCTAACCATGAACTTTGCTGACTAACTGACCTATTAGTTCTGGCCTTGGGCTGAAGCATTGTGGTAAAGGGGAAATCCTGGTGCTCAGAACAAAACTCTGAGGACTTACATGTGAACTTCCTGTATCTGGATTTTACTCCAGTTTATTTACTCACTACTAGGTTACCTTCACTGGCAGCGGGAACATTTTACACTGAGTTGCATATAAGTCATAACCTGCAGGTTACTGATGGAGAAAGTTAAACCTGCCCCCTAACTGAAAAATACAAGTGTGTACTGTATAAATAAAGAAAACACCTTAATTTTTCATGTCATTGCAGATTCTCTTTCTTCCTCCACATCACACAGAATTCTCCATGTTTCCCCACGTCTGGGCACCTCTGGAGTCGTCAGTGATGCAAAACGAAGGGAGGCTCAATAAGGAGAATCAGTCTGAAACAGAGCCGTAGTGTAATCATCACGCTGTGCTTTGATGATCGTAACCATGTCCAGAGTAGTCGGCTGTCATAGAATTTGGCTGCCATTTTCAAAGCACTATCGCAGGAGATGCAGCCGACCTACCGAGTTGAAGACCAGGGTTCTCAAGCTAAGCAAATTAATTTTGGATAGAATCCAGAATTGGGCAGAAATGTGGCAAATTAAATTTAATGTAGCAAAGTTACATGTTGGCAATAAAAACATTAGACAGGTTTACTTCATGGGAGGTTTAAAACCGGAATGTGCTCCACATGAAAAAGATCTGGGAGTGATTGTTGACCAAACCCTCACAGGCTCTAGCCATTGTGCCGTAGCGGTTAAAAAAGCCAATAGGATGCTGGGATACATTGCCAAAAGTATTTAGTACAAATCTAAGGAGGTGATGCTTCTTTTGTACAACACATTCTTCAGGCCACATCTGGAGTATTGTGTACAGTTCTGGGGACCATACTTTAAGAAAGATATAGTATGGAGGTAAATCCCTGTCTTCATTCAAGAGCATGGTATTTCATTATGAGTGTAGACTGTACAAAATTTTTGCCGAAATTAGCGTGGTGTTTTGTTTCGTGTATAGACTGTACAAAATTTATCCCTGAATTCTGCTCTCGCAATCAAATTGTCCTCTCTCGCGCTTGGATATTTTCTCCTCGCGCTCAAAACCGCCTCCACCGCTGCGCGCTTGAAACATTTCTACTTGCGCTCGAAACATGCTGCTCGCACTTGGATTTCATCTGCGGTACATTCCTATCAATAATCGCCAACCAACAGAATGCCAGGTTCCGTGTTGACCAGTGAAATGATCGTTGCCTCGTTGCGGGCCCATTCCTTTAACTTCATACAGTGTACCGTGGGGTCGGTGCCATTAACACAAAAAACTGGCGAGCCTAGCTGGGCTGAACGGCTTGTTGTCGCCATGTTAAGTTATGTTATGTTAATTACATTCCTCTTGCTTTTCTCGGGGTATCATACCTGAAGATGGCTTCTCCCGTTCCTGGTGTTCCACTCTTTTCTACGGTGGCCACCTCAACCCAGGGCAGTGGTGTTTCTCAGCTCGTAATAAATGTGAAATGCTTATATCTTATGATAATGTACCTTAGCCAAATTCATATAGTGCCCATTTTACCACTTCTTCATCCCATGGAATCCCATTGACCCTTGTGGCTCATTTAACGAGGTAAGCAAAATGTGCTTGAAACCAATGGGTGTTAGATGAAGGTAAATGCTGGAGAAAAGTTCGAAGTTGGACCTGGTGTACCTGAAATAATGCACAACAATTCATGTTACAGATCAGAATTTCCTGCCAGAGGAGGGTAAAACACAACACACATTCACTGACTTATACTTCAACGCTTGTCTTTATACACATCCATATCACCTTCTAAGATTGAAATTTTCATACATCACATGAAAAATCGAGCCACAGGCCTGTTCCTTTCTCTAGACACGAACCCCGGCACGCTTCATGGCATGTAAAGACAAGCAGTAGACCGACACATGTTAAAAATACATACAGCAATCACGTGAAGTGCAATATTGATGGATATTTTAGCGAATTGCACAGACCCACGAGCAACACAAACTCCTTTATTCACTGTCATACAGACACGTAAACACGTGCATACTGATTATCTGTCTCACACACACATACACACACACTCACAGACACGCTCTTGCGCACACACACACGCACACACACACTCACAGACATGCTCATGCGCACACACACACACACACACCGCGTCTCTCGCTGTCAGAATTGGACGGAGTCAGTCAGATGAAGTGCTGGCGGTACGGAGAGGTTGAACGCTCTCCTGCGTTCCCCGAGTCCAGGCGTCAAAGTGCATGGTAAAATACCCCCCGCCCCCCCACCCCTCTCTCCTTTCTCCCCTTTCTCCCCTTTTATTCGCTGCACTGAATCTAAGGGCGGGGGTCTGTCAGCCCTGCTGAATGACGGGAGTGGGGGATCGAGGGGGTGTCAGAGGTTTATCATAAAATTCTTGTTTTATTCTGTTCCTCGAGTGTAACTCATGACTACACCCTCTTTTTCCCAAACTACAAAGGACACACAGACTCATTCATGATTTATCTTACGTTTTGCTCCTTTAGCTTTCAAAATCTGGGCCTTCTTCAGGGCCACGACGGTGGAATAAAGGCGATCCAGCGCACAAAAATTAATTTCCTTCAGCGACAGGCTCTTTCGTATGCAGCCGGATACACATGCTCTTTCTCCGCTCTGCATTCATTCGACGACGCTCATTTGAATTTATTCGGTGTCATTGAAGTGTTGCGTTCAAAAACGTGTAACAGGAATTCAGCCGCCTTCTATTTCTTCTTCTCCCTTTTTTAATTTTCGTATTCTTTCCATTATTTATTTATTTTATGTGCGATGAAAATTGGTTTTTTGCTTGATGTTTGCTTTTTTTTTGCCGAGTGGCAGAGGATTAAACACACTCTATCAAGAAGGAATTAAAGCAAACATCTGTGGAATAATTGAGGGGGAGATGAGTTCCCACACCGGAGCGCGATCGGCGGGGACGTGACGAGCATTTCTGCGCCGGGCCGACCGGGCGGAACGTTAGCCGCCGCGCCGTGCTTTGACGGGCACGACGGGCTTGTGGGCCTGATGCCAATTTAGACAAGCATGCCCGCGGACGGCATTTCGCTCTGCATGGCGGGCTCCGCTGCGAGGGGGGAGATTACCGAGCCCAAGTTCTCGCCCCAATTCAATTTCCCCCAACACAATTAAATACATCCAGGGCTGGAGGAGAGAGATGAAATCTGCTTTCATAAATTCTGCTCATAGGTACGTGTACACAAAGTGGTCCGGGCCAGAATATTCACTTCTTTCCCTGTTTGCTCTGTTTGAGCGAGAAAAAAGAACATTTGAGAATTCCCTATTAAACCGCTTATGTTATCAATAATTGAAGAATGTTTGAAATGTGATTTTCTGTTTCAGAACTACTAAATCTTCTGGCAGTTTAGTGCGCCTGAATCATATATAATCTTGTTTAATGGAAATATAACTTTTCAATAGCAAAAATACGATACATGTATGTAGAAATGCACAAGCATGTACACATGTACTAGTGGGCGTACGTAGATGCATACGGCCTTAAACAGAAAGAAACAGATGTGTTTGATCCTAGAGGATGTGTGAGACGCTCTCCTGGCATGGACAGGACACAATAATAGACTCTTCCAGAAAAAAATTAAATGGTAGTTTGGTTTGTATTCTCGTTTCTGCTGTATTCACCAATCACTTGGATACTTGAAAGAGAACGATTATCCAAACTGAAGTCAGTTTGGTTTCCACTCATACAGATGCATAATGCCAGATACCATACCTCACAGGATATACGTATGGTCAATATTTAGAAAACCATAGCATCATTGGTGTATTGCTTACTCATTTCAAAAGAAGTTTTAATACAAACAACTACTCTATTCAACTTATTAAATTTATCGGGTCTCTTAAATATTTGATTGTGTAGCAGATCACAGATAATTTATCTAGACTGTTTTTGCTAAATCTGCCACTTCTTGTGTAAAGTTGGAGTTCATCAATGTTCCATCTTCAGTCCAATCTTTCCGAATTCTCCTCTGTATACTGATGACCTTGTGTGTTTCCTTTCTGATCTAAATTTGTTTACTTTTATGTCAGCCATATGCCACCCTGACTCTTGGCCGAATTTTCTCCCCGCAATGCAGCGCAATGCGTCGTGGCAAGGCGTGCTATTTCGGTGGTACGCAACGGAGCCTTGTTTGCGCCCTGTACG
This sequence comes from Gymnothorax reevesii, assembly GCA_029721435.1. Classification (NCBI taxonomy): domain Eukaryota; kingdom Metazoa; phylum Chordata; class Actinopteri; order Anguilliformes; family Muraenidae; genus Gymnothorax; species Gymnothorax reevesii. Next base: position 10,463,183 of record CM056590.1, on the reverse strand, counting down.
CGCACTGTACACGCATAAGTCACGCACTGTTGACACAATGCGAGGCCAAAAATTTGAACCATGCGCGAACAATGCATGACCACTTTGTGAGAAGTTCCTGCCATGCGCGAATGGCGTGTGACGTGTGCGTGGACGTGAGCTGGGCGTGCGATGATCACGTGAACAACTCGTGACAACACCCTAACATGGCACGCATTGACACGCACCACCTGTAGTGTTCGCGTAGTGTTCACGCATGGTTTATTCAAGTGGCACCCGCATGGCATGAACATTGTATGCCGAACGTGTGCTGAGTTTTTGAACATTTCAAAATTTTTCTCTACGACATGGCACTCACCCCCGCTCCCTTCACGCACTCCTCACGCTCGTTCCTGAAGACTTTAATCCCTGATATTTGGAAATATTTCTTCACCCAAAGAGTAATTTCGATGTGGAATAGCTTGCCTGACCATATTGTTGAGGCAGAGACCTTGGGGGTTTTCAAGAGCAGGCTTGACCTAAAGCTAGATGCCATTGAGTCATTGAGTATCTGAAGGGATATATTCACAATAGTATAAAGAAACTGACGAGCGTAGTTGGGCTGAACGGTCTGTTATGTTATGTTATGTTATGTTATGTAATTGCCACACGCATTGCGCGGTATTGTGGAAACAAAAATCGTGCAAGTGTCAGGGTGGCAATAGACTTGGATTCCCTTTGCAAGCGGGCTATATGACCATTGGAATTGTTTTTATGTTCTCCATATCTATAAACACCATTCACATAATCTCAAATTACAACTCCAATTCCAAAATAAGTTGGGATGCTGTGTAAAATGTATGTTGTAAATAAAAACAGAATGCAATGATTTGCAAATCTCATAAACCCACATTTTATTCACAATTGTTAGGCCACGTCTCCAGCTGTCTAACTCACCAGTCTTTTAAGACCTGGACCGCATTCTCAGCCCCACAATCATTGCATGCAGCTGTTGTTCATTTCCACTGTGTGGCAGTGTTGCACTAATTAAGACTGAGCCTCGCACTTAGTCTTCGCAAAGTCTGGTAAGCCACATGCCTGTACGGAATCTCTAGTCTTGCATAGACTTATCCCCCCGATAATCGCGTGTGACTATTATAACTCTTGAATTTTTCTGCTGTTTCTTGTTTATTTCAACCCTTTAACTTGATTACCCAGGAACTTAGTTCCCTTGTTTGTTTTTTCTATTTTGTAATACATTGTTACTGTAGTTAACACCCAGAGTCTGTATTACTAACACTGTTATTCAGTAACCTCGATTCCTTGTTTGTTTTGTATTGCATCGAATGTTCCTTCTTGCTGTGCCGAAGGCCAATTAGATACAACCGAGTCCATCTTCAAACCTGAGTCCAGACCTCGTCCTCTTGTCCTCCGTGCACTACACTGGTGCTCAGAGTACAGCCATTACAACAATACAACATAGACGACATATCAGATGTTAAACGTGAGACCTTTTACCATTTAATGAAAAATCTTAGCTCACTTTGATGGGGGCAACACATCTCAAAAAACTTGGGACAGGGGCAACAAAAGCCTGGAAAAGTAAATGGTACTTTTAAACAACAGCTGGAGGAACATTTTACAACTAATTAGGTTAATTGGCAACAGGTTAGTAACATGACTGGGTATAAAAAGAGCATTTTAGAGACGCAGAGTCTCTCAGAACCAAAGATGGACAGAGATTCACCAATCTGTGAAAAACTGCATTTAAAAATTGTGGAGCGATTTCAAGAAAATGTTCCTCAATGTAAAATTGCAAAAACTTTGAATATGCTACTATCGACAGTACATAAAATCAACAAAAGATTCAGAGAATCTGGAGAAATCTTTGTGCGCAAGGGACAAGTCCAAAGGTCAATATTGGATGCTTGTGATCTTCGGGCCCTCAAGCGGCACTGCATTAAAACAGGCATAATTCTGCACTGGGATACACTGCATGGGCTCAGGAACACTTCACGAAATCATTGCCTGTGGACACAGTTTGCTATGTAATCCACAAATGCAAGTGAAAGCTGTATCATGCACTGAAGAAGCCATGTGTGAACAGGATCCAGAAACGCTGCCGTCTTCTCTGGGCCAAAGTTCATTTATTATGGACTGAGGCCGAATGAAAAATTGTTCTGTGGTCAGATGAATCATAATTAGAAATTTTTTTTGGAAATCGCGGATGCCGTGTCATACGGTCTAAAGAGGAGGGGGACCATCCAGCTTGTTATCAGTGCACAGTTCAAAAGCCGAAATCTCTGATGGTATCGGGTTGCATTAGTGCCTATGGTGTGGGGAGCTTACGCATCTGGAAATGCATTATCAAAGCTGAAAGGTATATAGAGGTTTTGCAACAACATATGCTCCCATCCAGACAACGTCTCTCTCAGGGAAGGCTTTGCATATTTCAGCAAAACAATGCCAAACCACATACTGCATCCATCACGACAGCATGGCTTCGCAGTAGAAGAGTCCAGGTGCTAAACTGGCTTGCCTGCAGTCCAGGCCTTTCACCAATAGAAAACATTTGGCACATCATAAAACAAATAATCCGGAAAAGAAGACCCAGGACTGTTGAGCAGCTACAATCCAACATCAAACAAGAGTGGGATCATATTCCTCTCCCAAAAAATCCAACAATTGATCTCCTCGCTTCCCATATGTTCAGAGACTGTTGTTTAAAGAAGGGGGGTACTACACAATGGTAAACACAGCCCTATCATGGGCGGCGCGTAATGAAGGCTAAGGAAGGCTAAGCTTTCCCAAATTTTCTGCTGGAAAATCATATATGTGACCCCGGATCACAAAACCAGTCCTAAGTTGCACAGGCCCATTTTGCGCTACAGCCGTCTAATTTTACATTAAAATTATCGATTTTTCGATTTGTGCATTAAACTTTAGAGAAATAACTTAAGATATCATTCCAATAGAGTATTTCGCAAAAATCCTACCATAGATGCCTCCGAACTTGATTTTTTGAGAAGTGAGTGGTGAAAATCTTTGTGAAATTAGCCCAAAAACAATTAAAAATGCACCAACAAAATCGCTTCCAGCGCGGTGCCAGTTGGGGATTCCCCAATATTGTTGGTATCATTGCAAAGCGGTGAATTTCCTCTATTTGATTATTTAAGAGATGACTACATAGGTTCAAACATGAACCAATAGGAGACGTCAGAACAAACCGTACTTGGCGTAAACAAAGACGGGTTTTCCCTAGAAACATAGTTTTTTTTTAAATCCGGGATTTTTACTTTTATTCTACTACATTTAAAACATAAAAAGTATACTTTTGCTTTTTTTACTTGGACACTGGCCACTTCGTTACTCGTTCCAAATTAAACATCATTTAAGGATTATCTGGATGTGGCGTGTGTGAGAGGAACAGCGGCACTCGGCAGACTATCTTAAGCGTTTTCTGCAGATGTATCTTCCAGCGGACATGGAGCTGTACATTTGTGCACCTAGTTCCAATATTGTTCTGCTATATGGCACTCCCGGTTCAGTTATTGAATATTTAGAAGCATATTCACAAGTTCGCTCCATTCCTTGTTTTTCTGGAGTTGCCTGAATTAAACTCCTCAGCTAAGCCTGATGTGCAAACTACTCAATATCCTGTGTATAAAAGTTGGTCAGATAGCCTTCCCAAACGTCAGGCTCACCCGCCGAGTATGAGCCCTGTCCCAACTTTTTTTGAGATGTGTTGCTACCATAAAATTCAAAATGAGCTAATATTTCTGATGAAATAGAAAAATATCTCACTTTCAACATCTGATATGTTGTCTATGTTCTATTGAGAATAAAATGTGGGTTTATGAGATTTGCAAATAATTGCATTCTGTTTATATTGACATTTTTCGCAGCATCCCAACTTTTTTGAAATTGAGGTTGTACAAATATAAAAAATTTTGTTTAACCCATTTATGCCTGAATTTTCTTTTTTTTTTTACTTTTTTATGTTATTATACTTCAAAATACCACTCTAATAGTCATTCAAACAGGGCACTTTTTCTTAACAGTCCTCATGTGAGGAGGTTAGGCATAAATGGGTTTTAAGGTAAAATCCGGCCATGCTTAACTGCCTCTATACCTCACTTATCTGAATGCTAGTGTTATGAGGTGTTTTATACTGTCTTCCTCTGTGGTTCTCAGCCACAATAATGCAGTCACATGTGTTTCTCACCTGAGTGATCATTTTCACCATCGATTCACTACTGCTTACCACTTCTGCCAATAGATGCTTTAAATTTAAAGAAATGTTGAATTTCATGGCAATAAGTCACTTTTATCAGTTACAAAATACAATCATTCTTCAGATCATACAACTGGTGCCATAATTCAGAGGACAGGGACACATTTTTTGTTATTTTGGTTCCTTTGGCTGTGTCAATCACTGGAACTGATTCTAATTGGACATGTATTTTACATGCTGAAAAGTAAGTAGACTGAGAGCAACAAGTCCCTAAAAGAAGCAGGAACTGAGGATGGCTGCAGTGCAGGCCTGACGGAGCATCACCAGGAAGATGCCCAGTGTCTCGTGATATCTCTGGATGCAGACTTCAAGCAGTCATTGCATGCAAACGATTTGTGACCAAATATGAAAAATAATTACTCAATTGTGCATTATGATAAACTGTAATGATAAACAATATTCTTTATCCTCCAAAAAAAGGAGGAAACTATGTGCAAAACGCACTGTCATTTCTAGAGGCTTGATTCGATATGGATGGAAATGCGCTCAAAATAAAGCTGACCGTCCGCACTTAAAACTCATTTCATTGTAACCTTTGAAACCCAAAGTACCAGAGCACAGAGCCAAATGAGTTGTGGTGCTCAGTGTATTTCTTGCTTAACCCAAAGTGTCCCGTTCTCAGATAGCTTTTCTCCATTAGACCTCAGGGTTCAGGCCCTTGTTACAGAACCAGTGATGAAAGCTGATCATTTTTCAATGTACAGGGTCTTCATTTCCACTTACAATCACCCCTGTTCTCTCAGCCCTCAGACGACCGGAGGAGCCAAATCTTATTTCAAATCAGTCATGTTCCCATTGATTCTTTCCAAAGACTATCCTTCCTTCCTCTGCTTTAGGTCTGCAGCCTGTCATATATATATATATATATATATGTGTGTGTGTGTGTGTGTGTGTGTGTATATATATATATGTTTTTTTTCCTGCTGAGAAATGTCCTCTCACTTTTTCCTGACAGGGCAGGAAATTTATTGTGAAACAGTTTTCAAACTGAATTGGGTTGGGATTATTTTTGATTGGCATCGTGTATAAACAGCCTGTATAACATGACATGCCATGACATAACATAACACAACATTACACAATATAACATTACACAGCATAACACAATATAACATTACACAACATAACACAATATAACATTACACAACATAACACAATATAACATTACACAACATAACACAATATAACATAGCACGAGTGGTGAGAACAGGCTGTTCAGCCCAACTATGCTCGCCAGATGTTATGTATGGATGTTATGCATTCATTATTTCTCCTAAATAAACAAATGAATGAGTAAATTAATAGATAAATACACGCAAAATTTTTTGGTACCATTTTTCATACGTGTAAAAAGTGTGAAAGCTCACTTAAACTGGAATGAGTAATCTAATTCATGGCTCCCGCAGTGATGCCAGACAGCTGAGCAGGAGACTGGTGAGCTTAGCTCTTGTACGCTGAGAAAACTCAAGATGTGTGTCCATGTCAATAATACAACACAACCGCAAGTGCTCACCATCTTCAGAGTACACAGCGCTGTGGGTTGCCTGCTCATATCCGTCTCATACTCCTGTAATAAATATCTCCAGAATCCTTTCAGCTGCGTCTCATTCCTGAGTCTGACAATGTGCCTCTTTCTCTCCGCTGTCTGTATCCTGCATTGTCAAGACAGACCTGGCATTTTGTCTGACTGCAACTAACTACTCCATTACCTCCCTCGCCTATGCGGTGTCTTACAGCGACAGTCACCTCCAGCGTGCTCCTGTGCTATGTCTGACACGGCCCACGGCACGATGGGACACCATTACTGTCTATGTCTCTGTCGCTAGGTGCCTATCCGTAGTGAGCAGTCTCTCACAGAGGCTCAGGCTCTCACACTGTCTCTCCTGTGTGATGTGGGCTTGTGGATCAATGTCAGCCACCGTCAGCTAAATCTATGCCAATATCCATCCCTTAGTCGCCTGACTCTGGCTTCTGTCTGTCGCCTGTGTTTCCTTCAGTTTCTGATCGAAGCATTCATCTGTACACAGTACAATGGAGAACTGAAGCAATCGAACCGTGTCTAATTAGGAAGCAGAATGTATATTTTTTAATACGTTCTTTTTTATGCTCATTTTGTTGCGTGAGATATAATTTAGTAGTATCTGAAGTATCTGAAATTATGTACGGTGGAAGTTTGCCTTGTTTAGGTATGACGGATTGCGTAAGTTTATAGCCGTGAAAATGCTGTGTTGTTCCCTTTTCAACCACAAGAGGATGTTGTTTGCCAGGCATGAACTTAACCGTTTTAAAATAATTCAGCCCTCACTCAATGTCACTGATACTTGAGTTTTGCGTGAGTTGTGAGCTGTATTTTATGTGTGTGTTTGTGTGAGTGTGTTTGTGTGTGAATGCATTTGTGTGCAAGAGATTATAGTCAGTGCAGGTGTGCTTGGGTGTAAATATGAGTATGTGTGTGGGCGTGTGTGTGTGTTAGTGTGAATGTGTGTGTGTGTGTGTGTGTGTGTGTGTGTGTTCGTTCATGTGCGTGTGTGAATGTGTGTTTGTGTGTGTTTAATTGCTTGCGGATGTCCATGTGCATGGCAGAGTTCATTGCCCAAAGCAGTTTGATATGGCTGAATTCCTGAGGTTTTTATGAAAGTCATGCCACAAGGGCACAGCTGCAATCTCTGGTGGACTACATTTGCATTGGAAAAGTAACCAACGGCATGCCTGTAATGCAGCCTTATATCTAAACAAGAGATGTTGCTGCAACAACAAAGCCATCTACTGGATGATTCATACACACTATTTGCTGATAACCATCCAACCTCTGGTCTAATACAGATGTTATAATAAAAACTTATGTTTTAAACATTGTCAATTGCCTCCCATATTATCAGTGGCAGATCTGCCAGTGGTCAGCATTTTATTGTTTCCACAGAGTGAAGCGCAAATTCATGACAAAGTATAAAAAATGAATGAGAGAATTCAATTCCCACTGAGTAAACATCGATCCATAATCTGTACCGCTTCTTCGTCGCGAGGGTCACAGGGGGAGCTGGAGCCTATCCCTGCTAACTATGTGTGAAAGGCAGGGACGTACCCTGGACAGTTCGCCAATCCATTGCAGGACGAGCGCCCCATTCAGTCACAAGAACCTATTTTATTAAAATTTAAAACCCGTAAAAAAAATCTAAAAATGGATCTGTATCAATTTTCTGGATCCCTTATATTTAAAACATCATGAAAAGTACCACTTTCTCCATGAACATTATGTTTTATTATGGCTGTACATACTGGATTGTCTCGCAAGCGCCCCTCGTTAAGCTGCTTTCACACCGGACGCAAAACAAATTTTTCGCACGACAGATTACATTCAAAGTCAATGCAAAGGGCTCTAAATTCGTAGACTAGGCGCAGGCGCGGCGAATGGGGTGTGTCCAGGCGTATGTGGCAAATTCCTGCCCGGTGCAGCCTGGCGCAAGTACTCCTCTGTCCCGCCTCTGTCACTCCTGCCGGCGCAGTGGGAAAGAGGGAGGAGAGAAGGCGTGTTTGGGTATAACACTGCTGAGTTAAATCTTCACCAATCAAATGAGCTCCTCTCCTCACCTTTAATGTGTTGGAATATAAGTAGAAGCCTCTATCCTATATCTGCATGATGCGTTAATGTTGCGTTTTACTTTGCTGCTTCAGGCATGTTTTCTGCTCCGTTTACGTGTATATTGAGCATTATGAATATGAGTTAGCTGGCTAGCTAGGGCCTTCACAAATTATTACCATTAGTGAACTTGAATGGAATTTCAAACAAAACTATGTCAGATCATTCAAACTTATGAAGTTGGAATGAAATATGACGGTTGCTCATTGGGAAGAGAAACGATGGATAGCATGTTCCTATTATTACACCCTGTTGCTGCTTAAAATTTTGGGATTAACATGCATGGACAACAATGCAAGATACGTTACACATTTATTTTCAATATGTGATCTTAACTCAATACGAGATCAAAGCAAGCAGGCTGTATTCCTTTCCCCCACTAAAAACGATTAAACCTAAGTGACAATAATAGCATTAAGCCACTTGCACACTGGACGCAACACAAATTTTTCGCATGACAGATTACATTCAAAGTCAATGCAAAGACGCGAATACATGCGTGTGTGAAAGCACATAAGAGCGCTGAAGGGCACATATCCAGATAGCCTACACACGCACTCACGCGCCCACATGCACACGTCTCTCTGTCTCTCTCTCGCTCTCTGATCTGACATCAGGACAATCGATATAGATACTATAATTTCTGTGCAAATTCAGATAGTTACATTAAACAGTGGTTGCTGTAATTATTTATTGCATTGAAATGTGCCTGACATTCTGGAAACCGCACTCTGCGCCGGTCAGCCAAATTACCACTGCACAGAAAGTAAACCAGGTTTGAGCTGGCGAGCTTTCTGCAGAACTTCAGCGAGGACTTTTTCTACAAAATAGTCACTGTGTCTTGATGAATATGTGACACCTCCCCCTACTACACCGCCACACCCATCTCGGCACACGTCCGTCTACCAAATTGCCAAATTGGCTGCGCACGGTGTTGCACTGCATGAAATTACCACAGCGCGGGCTGCACTAGACGAAATTACCACTGCGTGGGTTGCACCGGACGAAATTACCACTGCGTGGGCTGCACCGGATGAAATTACCACTGCGCGGGCTGCACCGGACGAAATTACCACTGCGCGGGCTGCACCGGATGAAATTATCACTGGGTGGGCTGCGCCACTACGCCACGCTGCGCCTACCTGCGCTGCACCAAGAAATTGGAGCCCAAAGACGTCTTTGCAATGACTTTGAATGTAATCTGTCGTGCGAAAAATGTGTTTCGCGTCTGATGCGAAAGCGGCTTTAAACGGGAAGTTCTGGGAGTGGGAGTGCTTCCCTGCATAGACACATATGGGGATGTGGAGTCAGCCTCCCGCTCCTCTGCCTCCATCTTGCTGGATTCGAAAGAAGCAGCTGAAACTCAGCATTTTTGCACTTAATTGCGCTTTTCAGCTGTATTATTTTTATTTATATATTTACGCAGTTTAATTACACAGATGAGTGAATAAAGGGCCTTTCTTTTGTTGAGTTGCCATGCGAAGTTGGTAAGCCTTCCCCTCGCCTTATCGCGCTGCAGAAGAAGGCTAATTGGGACGTTGGGATGCGCCAACTGTTGGGTGTTGCTGTTTCTCGGCGATGGGACGTGGAGTGGAAAACTAACGCGGTCGAGACGTCCTCTTTCCCTTTCTGCTCTGCGAGATAGCGGGAGAGCTTTCTGACTCAGGGCTTTTTCCTTTTGTCTAAACCTGACAATAGCGGGACTTGTGGTGGTGTTTTTGTACTCCGCCTAAATTCTCTCGCGTAGGCTTTTTTGGTGAAGCGCCAAGCCGCTTGACACAATACAATCGGTGAAATACAGCGGTAAAAATGAAACACCGTAACAGTTATCACACACGCTGAGACACCTGAGCTCTTGGCCCAGAAACGATCAATTTGCATTTTGCTTGGACTTTGGAGGCCACTGCGAAAATTGTCTGTTACCATATAAATTATCTGCAGGATTGACCAATAATATTCTGCCTCGGTGAATATGATAGCCCTAATTAAAATGTAGAACGGCGAGCGATCATTAGGAATATAACAAAATGAAATAAGGTGCAGGTCAGTATCAAAAGGTAAATCAAAATTTTGCAAAAAAGTGGAATATTGCGCATCAAAAATGCTTTTAATTTCTCCCCATTGTTGAAATTAACTTAGACATAAATCATACAGTTATGTTACATTCAAATTTCTCTCAATAATGCTTTTCTCATCTCCATCTATTGTCATCAAATTTCTTTTCAATGGAAAAACCAACAGTTCCTCTCTTTCTGCAAAATCCCAAGCTTTATATCTTAACAACGTTTATCTGTCTTGGGAAAACCCAGTTGCTTGAAAAAAAATAGTTGCACATGAAGTCACAGTATGCAGTTGCCATTTAACCTCATGAAGGCTTTATAGATCTCAATTATGTCATGAATTATTTAATATTTAATAATGCAGAATATTAAAGCTGTAGGCTACACTTGAGGATTGTATCACAGGATGATTTCTTTGTTCAATGGGAGGAAGAATCATTAAAACAGTCACAATAGGACTAAATCGTTGAAATTGCTGCATCATTGTCAAACAGACCAGTTGTCGTGAAACATCTAAAAAAGCCACTGATCCTCTCTGCTCAGATGCACCTGCCGAGCTGCGGTCACTGTACCGAACTGGTGAATCTGCTGTACAGTGAGTGTCAACCCATTCGACCGCAATGCTTTCTATTGAGCAATGAGGTCCTGCTTAACCAATCCCCCTGCCTCAGACCGCACACTGTCCAATGACAGCCAATTACACTGTGAAGTGCCATAGAATTCATACCCCTTATAATGCGTATCATGTTCAAACCCCTCAATGAATTTCTGGAACTTGCTAACATCAATTAAGGCAGCGGTGCAATGTGAACAGAAGTGCCTTGTGCACTTCATGTAGACATAGCAACACCACAAACAAGCTCTAGTGAAGCTATAAATTTAGAAGGTCAACAATAATAGGGTGCAACTCAAAACAGAGTTTTGATTGCTTGTGTCCGCCTGCCATAGATTCATACACCCAAAAAGTTAACTGTGAGCGCCTATATACAAATGACCTTATGTGACCTTGACCTTTGACCCTATGACCTCCAAGACTAAATCAGTTTAGCTACCCTCTGTGGGGAGTTACAGTGTTTGATTTGGTGTAATTTGCTCCACTCCTTCAGTGGATATAGTGTGGGCAGTGTATTGGCGAGACTGTGCATGTATGGACAGAATCAATAAACTGTTTGTGTGTGTGGAGGCATGATAAGGGCTGTTTCTCAAAACCAAAGCTGCAGCTTTTGAAGCCTGCACTTTTAGGGGTCGTCACTTACTTCCATCTGCTAACCTGTCATTTAGGGTAAGGAAAAAGATGAAATTTAGGGGTAGATTTTGGGTTAATGGTTAAAGTTAAGGTTAAGGTTAGGTAAACCAGTGACAACTCACTTAAACCAAAGCTGTTTAACGGGGATGAAATGACGTTACATCAAATCGGCTGATGGAATTAATTTACGACCCCTAAAAATGCAGCCTTCAAAGGATACAGCCTACGCTTTGAGATACAGCCAAGGTGACTCAGGACAAGAAATAAGGTTCAGACAAAACTGTCAGTTTTATTGAAAATGGACATCTTTACATTTTGTACATTCCACCAACATTTGTATGGATTTACAAAGCCACACTGTACTGTACGTCTACCATACATATGCATGCATAAATGTACAAATACATGGTGTATATGCACAGACGCATATACACTCCTATAAATATAAATTTAACAAATATAGGGCGATGAGAAGCTGAGGACCAAGGAGCCACATACGGGTTAATTTACGTACTGAAAAATTGGGAGAATCACCCAAAGCCACTAGAATTTGCACAGGGGACTCCTGCAGGACTGGTTGACCATACAGGTAGCCATGTCCGCAGTGAGGGACTTTTCGAAGGGTGGGTCTGTTTAATCTTATGGATTGGAACTGAACAGTAGTACATCCAGAACACAGAGAAGCTAGGCCAGACAAAATGAGAATTATAACTTGGACTTGTTTTGAGTTTTTTTTTCTCGGGTAGAGTTGAATCTGAAGCTCTTATCTGGATATTGTATTCCTCCGTGAACTTAAATTGACCAGCACTGCATTATCACTCCTGTCAAATCAGCGGTAATGACACAGGGGCAATTTGCAAACCAGATAGGTACAACAGAGACACAGCAAAACTTTTATTAACCACACATCCATGACAAATCTCATAAATTTTTCTCTCCAACTTATAAAAGCGCATTTTCCCTGCAGGATACCGAGACAAAAAATAATTTGGAAGCCAGGATGAAAATTTACAGTAGATGTCTTCAATCAGGCAGCACACAGCCATTTACTCGAGAGACTGTCCTGTAACATCTACCATATCAAAAGGAAGAATCTCACAATTCAGTGTTCAACATAAGGAGCAAGATTCTGCTCTTGCCATCTAATATAAGGAGAGAAACTGGCCTCCAGTTCACTGAGAGTGGAAGTGCCACCTCACACAAACAGTTTTGCTCCTCTCAGGAGATAAACACAGGTTCGACAAGCCGAGCCACTACAGAGATCATGCCGCAGCCTCACCGCCCTCAGCAATCAACCTGAAACCACACAACTGTGCGTCAACCCCAGTTCTTCAAATGCAATGACAAACTAACCTTTATCTCATTCCCAGCATAGTGTGAAAACCATCTGTAGACTGATTCAGTGAAATCCTACGAGGGGTTAAGGGTGTCCTATGCTCTGAATGCGCTTGAGAGAGATACTCTGCTCAGGAGTCAAATTTATTTCACTGTGTGAGGTCTCATGACTGGGTTTAAAGATCTCGTACTAGGGGACTCCAAACACATAAGCCTGGAAGCTGATATTTCTGTTAATGGAGGCTCTGATTTTACATCACTGAAGGAAAAGTTGACAATGCTGGGTCTTCAGCCCTATAGTAACTGCATTCAGACATTCTACCCCCTCTTAACTGCTTGTTTTAGTAAAGAACCAAAGAACATTAATAAAAATATAAAATATGTCCATATGTACACATTCAAGTATTTGGGAGCAGATTTCTAACGAAGTCTGAAAGCTTTTCATTTTATAAATCTCATCTGAAATAAACCACATTCTAGTTGATTTTTAATGCTACAGCCCACCATTAAAAACAGGGTTAATGTCAGCTAGATTGAGGAACCTCTCACACACAACACAAAACAAGAGCACAGGACGGGGGTCTTCAAAACTGGACCTGAAGCAAAGAAGATTTTTGCTGGGTTTGGAGCATAACATCTGTAAAAGTTGTCAATCCCACATTTATCTCTCCTCTTCCTGCTTCTCTGGTCTGAATTAGTAAATCATCATCAGCATCAGGGCTGTAGCCCCCTAGTTTTACTCAAATGATACAAAAAAAGGTAAAACAGACAGCTGAAGCCCACAGTAAGCTTACACCATAAAGGGATAAGGCTTTCACTCAATAAAGCAAGACGTCTTCAACAGACCTGTTAAACTGTGTGGCGTTATCAATCAGAAAGCCTCCAGAGGCTAACATATTAGCAATATTAGCTTAGCATTAGCAGAGCTTTACTTCTCGCCACGTTCCCTGGGTATCCATCTTCCCTTATGGGCTTGTGCTCTGCAAATTAATCGCAGCAAAAAGAAAGTCGGAACTGGTATGCACCATTTCACACAAACAATTATTACATGGCCTTTAGATACGGTCAATTGCTCATAACCATAAAAAATTGTGGTGTTTTCCAAGAGCTACAGAAGACATGGAGGGAATTTTGAAACTGGCTGAAATTTTTGGATTTTTCCCTGACGACACCAAGTCTACTAATTAGAACTAAGTTTCCCTTTTACTCCAAGCGTACGAAATGGCAGCCAATATATAAATGTACTGCAATGTTATAAACTTAATGTTGATGCAAGAGGACAGATTGTGAAGAGCTGGATGAGGCCACAGGTTTGAATCCTGAAATAAAGTACAGGTTAAGTGGTCATTAATAAATGAGTAATTCATTCATTCTGATTCATGTGAAACCATGAATCATTTAACTAAGCAATATGGAGTAAATAGGCTGTTTGCAGAGGAAATAAACACTGACGTTCGCTTGGGTGCCTTTTTCAAATGCATCAATAATTACTCATTTAACTGGAAAATTGCACAAATAATTTGGCAACTCTCTCAAGTGCTTCCAAACGTGGGGTAGAGACTTGCCAAAATGGATGAAACAGTCCGAGCCATTCGTTCTGGCTCTTAAGACGCAAGACTAAAATGTAAGGAACATACCCCAGTTTTCAGGAAGAGGCACGTCAATCCCAGTCCATTTGCGGCAATTAAGTTGTTAAAATGGAATCAAGTAGCAAACATGAGAGACTATTTCATCCTTCCTCCCAATCTAGACGCAGGTTCAGAAGCGGGGATGTTGGGCGTGAGGGGGGAAGATTCGGGAGGAAAACAGGGAGAGTCACGGTGGAACTCTCTCCAGCCGGCTCTACTGGGTACCTCCGGCAGTCAGCCAATCTCGGCTAAAAATAACCAATCAAGTGCCAGAACATTATTTGGAGTGTTAACGTTGAATTGTTTTACAGTGTTAACTGTAAAATGCATGAAAGGTTATGAAACACTGGCCAGTAATAACTCAAAAACTGCTTTGAGAGGCCATTTCCCCGATCCCTGATCCTTGTACTGGGTGACGTCGGTAAGTTATTTCAGCACAGTGCCCTTGCACATACAGACTAATGTTTTACGGCTCATCATCTTTGCAGTCACAGCCGCTATTCCGTTCTTAAACCAAATGCGGATTATCCAGCTGTTCTTGATCAGATAGATGGTCAGAATGCCCAGGATTCCCATCAATTTCCATATATTTGCTGGTTTGTGATGTCAACAAATTAGTTTTTGTCATGTTAGAGGTCATAAATCAGAGTGCAGGACAGTTTCAGAGTAACTAACTGACGTCACAATCATCCACAACACGTCGCCTCCCACGAAAAATCTCTGCTGGGCCAACATATATTTTTATAGCCTTATACCATGATATCAGGCCTCTAAATTGTTGTGATGTACTTTATCACTTACATTTTTGATGGGAAAACAATATTTACTCAAAAAGAAATGCTCTGTAGGTATACTTAATGGAACATTGGGTCCTCGATCGATTAGGGGCGCAGCTTTGCCGCGAACATCTGCGCCTGTAACCAAGTTACAGCCACACTACACCAATCACAGGACAAAGGCTGGTGATTGACACCCACAGACCAGAGCTATTAAGAGAAAGACCAACATGTCGAACTGCCAGAGCCCTTCGGGTGCATAAAATTTTTTTTATTTTCAGTTTTTAGGGTTCATCTTAAAAAGGCGTTTTCCTTTTTTTTTCCCCTCTTCCACCACCGCGTTCAGTGGAGCTTAGGGGTCTTTATTTTAAATTAACAGTATTCACAGTTTGTCTTTCTGCCTTAATCTTTGACTGGAGAGATATTCACGGACAAGCGGCCCCGCTCTCTCCAACATTTACGGGGTAGTGTCTGCGTGGGAAGGAAACGCAAGAGCGGCGTTGTGTTTGACGCCCGAAGACAGCCAGTCTCTGAAGGCCAGGGGCGTTTGGCCGGCCCCTGCTCTTCTTCCCCTCCAATCACAGCTGTGCGGGCAACCCTCTCCTGGCGAGATCTCGCTGCTGAGGTCGGGAGGGCTCAGGTGGGCGGAGCAGGGCATGGGCGGAGCTCATGTGTGGTTGCTGGGATTGGTGGTTTGCAGTTTTCTGGGCGAGTCTCGGACCCGCTGGGCGGCGCAGTGAGTGTGTACAGGCACACCCCCCGGCAGGCACACGCAGTCTGGCTCGGTAAAAGTGTTATGGCACAGCTGGCATCCCTTCTTCTCCGATACAAAGACCGCTCCACCTCGGTATTTCAGCTGCGGAAATAAAAAAAATCGGCAGCAGTTTTATTTTTTCATTTTAGCAAGAATTTTTTTTAAGCCGCCCAAGAAAAGCGCCAAATGCACGTTTAAATGCAAAATTTTTGCACAGAAAGTCTGTTAAAATCAACGGCAGACAGAAAGGAGAAATGTTTCAAAGGGTAACATCTCAAATACTGTGAGGTTGATTTACTATGTTCGCAGAGAAAACTGGAACGACGGTAATTTGCACACAAACATAGCGATAAATTTCAGCCACTCTTGCATCAGACAAGACTATTATTAGAATAAAAAGTCTTTAAACATGACTACAAATCCATTAAAAGTCTTCATCTTCATCTTCGTCTTCATCAGGGTGCAAAAACATATTGTTATGAAGAACCCACTCCGAGTGTTTCCATTTCAAAATTAAGTATTTAAACAATGTGAAGGCATTTGTCTGGGAGCAAGTTTTGCTCTTAAATATGTATGTCTACTCCTGGGTCTTTGGGAGGAAGAATTTATTGACAATTCTCAAAAAAAAAAAAGTTATTTTTGACAAGATCAAATTTTATTGTAGATTTATGATGATATTGATGATTCAGGGAATAAGACTGAACCTTTCATGACTACAATTCTACCAGTTAAAATATTAGACTAAGTATGGAATTTTATAAGAAGAGAATAAATTTCCTGGATCTAACTATTGATAGGGGTGATGATAAATGTTTTACATATGACCGTATTTCGGAGACAAACGAAATACGCAGTTCTCTTCTCCATTATCATTCCTTTCATCCTCCACATCTTAAGCAGCTTTCACACCAGACGCAAAACAAATTTTTTTGCACGACAGATTACATTCGAAGTCAGTGCAAAGATGCGAATACACGCATTTTGCCTGAATTTTAGGCGTGCAAAAAATCGGTTTCGCGTCCGGTGTGAAAGCAGCTTAAAAAGGAACATCCCGTGCAATTTCAGAGTCAGAGATTTCAGTGATTCCAATTCTGACTTTCAGAGACAGGCAGAAATTTTATCAAAGCGACTCAAGGAAAGGTCTTATACGCCACATATTATTTCCACAGCTTTTGATCAAGTCCGACAAGTTAACCACAGCGATTTACTGTGTAATCGCCATAGACGAGAGGCACTCATCTAATTCATTTTTCTGTAACTTGTTATAGAACAAAATCTTCTAAAATAAAACATAATTTAGTCCAATTGGGCCACCCTGAAAAGTAAGAGCTATTTTTCCTGAACCACCACTTATATCCTATAAAGCGCTGATACTATCAAGGACAAATTGGCACGTAGCTACTTACCAGGGCATGGAAATAATATGTGGCTAAAGACACCTTCAGGTACTTTTAATTGGTTGAAAACACCTGTAATCACTCCTCAAATGTCATTTAATCTAAAAAATTTACTTTACTTGACTTTAAAATTTACTTGACTTTAGAAATTTACTTTTCTTATTGAGAAATAATGTACAAAGTACATTCAGAGAAATTTGATTAATTGTAATTCTGCTAATGTTGTGCATCGTCTTCCATGCCCATGTGGTTGATTTTATGTAGCGTGCACAAAGAGACGTCTAAAGGATATACTTCCTGGACATAAGTACGTGTATAGAAGAAGAAATGTAGATTATCCTCTGGCCAAACAGAGATACATTTAAAGAGATACATGATGGTGATGAGTCTTTACTGAGGGTAGAGGGTTTGGAATTAGGCAAGACATCCATTAGGGGTGGTAACTGCTCACGTAGACTCCTTCAAATAGAGAGCTTTTGGATTTTTAAATTGGATGCAATGGTGCAGCCAGGCTTAAACTACGCTTTCGCTGTCGGCGGCCAACAGCAAGGTGGTATATCCCCGAAATTCCCCAATCCTCGAAGCCCCCTTTATTAGATTCCCCATTACAAGACCTACAATACGAGCCAAATTAAAGGTCTGTGCAAGTAATTGTACCAGAGATATGGTTAGAAAACTGATTTTTTCAATATATAGCGCCACAAGGTGGCAGACCTAGGAGCGCATAATCAGTTCATCCTCTCTACCATATCTACCCATATGCTAAAAATAAGAAGCCAAAGTAAAGTTGTGAGTTATCGCGCTAATGGCTAAAATCTGCGGACAAGGAGGCGGCGGCAGTGGCAGGTGGGGCGAAACCATGATTTCCCCGAAACTCGTATTTCGGGGATATATTAAGGAGATTGATTACAGACCTTTTTAAATGAAATATAAACCACTACTACTTTAGGCATCATCGTGAGAAATATCTTAATGGCTAAGACAGTTTCTGTGGGGCGCTTGTTTTGATAATTCACCTTCATTCATGTGGCAGTCGGATTGCAGTATGACAAATCTGTCCCATGTTTTTTTTTTACATCCGGTACGCAACGCTGTCTTAATAAGTTCATTCCCTAATCAGGAGCCACGTGAAAATCCTGCTTGGCCAAAACATAGAGAAACTATCTGGCTAATATCTGAGCCAGTATCAGTTTGATAGCTTCTTTTCCTGAACATGATACATCAAATTCGCCAAAGCTACAGAAATCCATGCGTCAAATACGCAACATTGACACTTTGAGCTAATTAGCCAAAATGAACAATGGAATTAAAAAATATGGTTACCAACTGGATGAAGGTTTCATAAGTCTATCCAGGTGACAGAAAATTTTTCTTTTCCACATCAACATTGAAAACTGTTATTTTCCTGTAAGCAACGATTTGAATACTGTAAAATGGCCCCTATATACTTATTGATTTATGTTTAAAATAGTGTTATGCATGTAAGTCTATTGGCAGGACTTATTTTATTTGGAATATAACACAAGCAAAAGTAGCCAAATAAGTTTAAAAAAAACTATATTATCAATCTGCATGCCTTGAGGATGTCTGTCTTTATAACCTGCCTATCAATGTTTTTAAGCGTTATAATTACAGATAATGTCTGACCGGAATTTTTTCCACTGCTCTGGGAGATTGATATCTTCCAGGAAGTGTAGACCAGCACCAAAACAGAAACTCAGAAAAAGGT
Source organism: Gymnothorax reevesii (assembly GCA_029721435.1). Lineage (NCBI taxonomy): Eukaryota > Metazoa > Chordata > Actinopteri > Anguilliformes > Muraenidae > Gymnothorax > Gymnothorax reevesii. The sequence continues at coordinate 10,444,369 of CM056590.1, read as the reverse complement.
CAAAGGTCACAGGGCAATGAAACGTCTAAATGGCGCGACTAGAGGATACAGCTAACCTACCCCAGCAAATTCTAAAGGCCGCTGTGAGCAGTGTCGGAGATATGCCCCAAAAACAAGAAACAGCGATGGAGATCATCGCTGAAAGGGCAAAGGTTAGAGGTCAGAAAAAGATAGCAGACATGAATCTCTGGTGAAGGTTGTAAAGTCAGTGTAAAATGGTCAGAATGCTGCATACAGTTTCACAGTAACTGAACCAGATGGACACACAGACCCACACACAGACATGAACCGATAGATGGACGGACACCATCTAACTCAATAACACCATGACCTACCCTTTGGATGGCAGGGGACTAATGAGGTGAAAAACTCAGACTTCTGGAAAAGCAAATTTAAAACTTGACCAATAACTGCAACAAAAGCAATGCCACATTTTTTGATGAAAAAAGAGCAATGGAGCGCTTCCTTCTTCTTGCATCATTAATTAAGTAATCAAAAATAAACTAGATAACTCGTTCGCCACAGTGACAGAATCGTGTATCGCCCCGATCCCCAAACTTCAGACAAAATTTCCTCCAGCAGCCATATTGGATGTCCAAAATTGCTGAAAATTGGTCTTGAGCATTGTGAAATAAATATCTTTGCCTGTGCAAAATTAGAAAAAATTCCTGAAATAATTGTTGCTTCCAGAGCCAAGGACAGAAAATCTCTCCGGCCACGGTCGGCGGCCCCGGAACTACACAATAGTATCTCCCGGCTATCGTTGTCCGGGAGATACAATAATAAAACTCAACAATGAAGTCCTGGAATAACTAGTTTAATTTAGAGTGACTCAGACATTTTGTTCATGTTTAAGCCCAGAGCCTCATCACCCTTCAGTAAATACATTCCTTGGTTTGAGCTCCTGAGATAAACATTGCCTGAACTCTGGGACAATATAAATGGATGGAATGTGCATTTAAAACTGACAGTTTTAACCAGGCAATATGCTTTAAGTTTAAAGTTTTAGACAAGTATTTTTTTTTTTTTAACAAAGATTGACCATAGGTCGAGCAATTGTGAGGAATACATTATGTTACATAATGCAGGTTCACACAACTGTTTTTATTTTAAATCACAAACATGATAAGACATTGATGGCGCAGTGGTGGTTGTTTTGTGGTTGACTGCAAGAGCGATCGGACAGCAGCTTTTTGTTTCACATATTCGCCGTCGAAGAAAACTTTCGTTGTAACAGCACTGTGGCGTAGCCTTTCTGAGCAGAAAGTGTTGAAACAGGTGCCTGTTTGATATCATAAGACTAATGTTATAACAAATACGAGGATGAAGAAATACGATCTCATAGCTGCTCCAGATACGTTGTTCTGCGCCTCCTATGTCCTCTGTGTCAGTTTTTTGAACAACATCCCCTTCTAATCAATGTACATAACATTATCTGACAGACGTTTACTGGGCTCTATTGTAAATGTGGTATCAACCTAAAATTGTTTCTGAGTGAAAATAATGGTTAAGATAGAAATAGCTTGCGAGTTAGGCATTTAAACAATGAACCTTGCGCCTTTCTAAGCTGGGTATGTTGTTGCTAACACGTTAGTATAAAACATCCTGAACCAACTCGTTTTGGCTCCATTTTTTCGTATGAGGAGGGAGGGGCCAGGCGTCTATGGTTTACGGGGGCGTTGTGGAATATTGAGCTACACCGGCAGCCAGAAGTAAAGAAATGCAGACAGGTGTGAGAGGCATGTCTAATTTGATTTTTACTCATTATCTGGCCTGAAATCTACAGTAATGCCGACTTGCTTCCTTGAGCCAGATCGGGGGAGGAGGGGATGATCATACCTTCATCACTTGCTTTTCTCACAAAATGGACCTCACTTCAAACATCAACTCCATGCCCTACAGTCTCTAAGGGATTGTCCGAGTGGAATTGGGGAGGAAGTTATGAATTTTAACCAATGACAGCGCTGATCACCAAAGGATAGAATCAGTATCAAGGTAACTGCAGTAACTGGAGAAGACCAGCAGTTGATTGGCCACTGTTCTGGACTCTCACCCTGTCATGTTTCAGCAGCAGGTTCTCGGAGTGAGCCAGGCCCAGAGCAACCTGTGAGGTCCGTCGCGTGTGCATGGCGCTCCTCAGGGCGCCGTTCAGGAACGGCCGCAGCAGCTGTAGGGACCAGCCTTCCGGAAGGAGCCGCAGCACCTTCTTGGCATCGAACAAGGACGCGTGCCGGTTCAGTAAGTCCACGGCTGCCGTCGTGTGCTCGTTGCTGGGGGTTTCGCCATCCAGGTAGATGCCCAGCAGCAGGTGAAACAGTCGCTGGCGGTACTCATCGTCCCGGGACTCCGATGCCCACAGGCAGTGCTCCTCGGCGGCAGGGAAGTCCTTCAGCTGGTGGACCAGGATGTGCAGAGCCTTGTCGTGCTCCTCCAGCTTCCCGTATAGAGTGGTGCATTCGAGCAACAGCTCCGTGTTCTCCACTTTACCTGAGTGCAGACATGGGGTACAGCTCATCTCAGCACAGGGCACAAGGCAGGGCTCACGTTTGCTACAATGAAGAGTGCAGGGGTCATATCGGTCACAATACACCGGGCAGAAATCATCTCAGTCACATAAACCGGGCAGAGGTCATCTCAGTCATATAAACCGGGCAGAGGTCATCTCTGTCACATAAACCGGGCAGAGGTCATCTCTGTCGCATAAACCGGGCAGAAATCATCTCTGTCACATAAACTGGGCAGAGGTCATCTCTGTCGTATAAACCGGGCAGAGGTCATCTCTGTCGTATAAACCGGGCAGAGGTCATCTCTGTCGTATAAACCGGGCAGAGGTCATCTCTGTCGCATAAACCGGGCAGAGGTCATCTCTGTCGCATAAACCGGGCAGAGGTCATCTCTGTCACATAAACCGGGCAGAGGTCATCTCTGTCACATAAACCGGGCAGAGGTCATCTCTGTCGCATAAACCGGGCAGAAATCATCTCTGTCACATAAACTGGGCAGAGGTCATCTCTGTCACATAAACCGGGCAGAGGTCATCTCTGTCACATAAACCGGGCAGAGGTCATCTCTGTCACATAAACCGGGCAGAGGTCATCTCTGTCACATAAACCGGGCAGAGGTCATCTCTGTCGCATAAACCGGGCAGAAATCATCTCTGTCACATAAACCGGGCAGAGGTCATCTCTGTCACATAAACCGGGCAGAGGTCATCTCTGTCACATAAACCGGGCAGAGGTCATCTCTGTCGCATAAACCGGGCAGAAATCATCTCTGTCACATAAACTGGGCAGAGGTCATCTCTGTCACATAAACCGGGCAGAGGTCATCTCTGTCGTATAAACCGGGCAGAGGTCATCTCTGTCGTATAAACCGGGCAGAGGTCATCTCTGTCGCATAAACCGGGCAGAGGTCATCTCTGTCACATAAACCGGGCAGAGGTCATCTCTGTCACATAAACCAAGCAGAGGTCATCTCTGTCGCATTAACCGGGCAGAGGTCATCTCTGTCGCATAAACCGGGCAGAGGTCATCTCTGTCGCATAAACCGGGCAGAGGTCATCTCTGTCACATAAACCAGGCAGAGGTCATCTCTGTCACATAACCCGGGCAGACGTCATCTCTGTCACATAACCCGGGCAGAGGTCATCTCTGTCACATAACCCGGGTAGAGGTCAACTCTGTCACATACACCGGGCAGAGGTCATCTCTGTCACATAACCCGGGCAGAGGTCATCTCTGTCGCATAAACTGGGCAGAGGTCATCTCTGTCACATACACCAAGCAGAGGTCATCTCTGTCACGTACACTGGGCAGAGGTCATCTCTGTCACGTACTCCGGGCAGAGGTCATCTCTGTCGCTTAAACCGGGCAGAGGTCATCTCTGTCACGTACACCGGGCAGAGGTCATCTCTGTCACGTACACCGGGCAGAGGTCATCTCTGTCGCATAAACCGGGCAGAGGTCATCTCTGTCGTATAAACCGGGCAGAGGTCATCTCTGTCGTATAAACCGGGCAGAGGTCATCTCTGTCGCATAAACCGGGCAGAGGTCATCTCTGTCACATAAACCGGGCAGAGGTCACCTCTGTCACATAAACCGAGCAGAGGTCATCTCTGTCGCATTAACCGGGCAGAGGTCATCTCTGTCGCATGAACCGGGCAGAGGTCATCTCTGTCGCATAAACCGGGCAGAGGTCATCTCTGTCACATAAACCGGGCAGAGGTCATCTCTGTCACATAAACCGAGCAGAGGTCATCTCTGTCACATAACCCGGGCAGACGTCATCTCTGTCACATAACCCGGGCAGAGGTCATCTCTGTCACATAACCCGGGTAGAGGTCATCTCTGTCACATACACCGGGCAGAGGTCATCTCTGTCACATAACCCGGGCAGAGGTCATCTCTGTCGCATAAACTGGGCAGAGGTCATCTCTGTCACATACACCATGCAGAGGTCATCTCTGTCACGTACACTGGGCAGAGGTCATCTCTGTCACGTACACCGGGCAGAGGTCATCTCTGTCGCTTAAACCGGGCAGAGGTCATCTCTGTCACGTACACCGGGCAGAGGTCATCTCTGTCACGTACACCGGGCAGAGGTCATCTCTGTCGCATAAACTGGGCAGAGGTCATCTCTGTCACATAAACCGGGCAGAGGTCATCTCTGTCACGTACACCAGGCAGAGGTCATCTCTGTCGCATAAACCGGGCAGAGGTCATCTCTGTCACGTACACCGGGCAGAGGTCATCTCTGTCGCATAAACCGGGCAGAGGTCATCTCTGTCACATACACTGGGCAGAGGTCATCTCTGTCGCATAAACTGGGCAGAGGTCATCTCTGTCACATAACCCGGGCTAGAATCATCTCTGCAACCATAAAAAATAGTGCGCTGTCGCGAGCGGGACCCCTCAGCCTAGTGCTTGCCCTGCCGTGGCGGCCATATTGATTATCGCAGCGGGACAGACATTGATAGGGAGCTTCCTCTGAACACCCCCAACATGCCACCAGAAAATGAGAGCATTTGGCCGAGGCGTTTTTCAACTATGGTCCAGAAATTAGAAGTTAACGGACAGACAGACAGACGGACGGACGCTGCTCACCACAACTATACTTGTCCACGACTTTCTTCAGCTGAGGGGTAAAAAGGGCAGGAATAATCTGAAAGGATCGTTTCTGTCACAGTACAAAGGGCAAAGATCAACTCTGACACAATATATACAGCAAAGACCATCTCCATCGATATATAAAGCAAGGATCATCTCGATCCCAACAAACAGGACTCTCTGCCACAATATACAGAGCAGGGAACATGTCTGTCACAACACACTGACAGGGATAATCTCTGTCACAACATACAGGGCAGCGACCAACTCTGTCACGATTCAGAGGGTGGGGAAATGCGATCAGCAGTTTCTCGCTCAAAATTCTCATGCAAGTTGATTGAGAGTTTTTGGTGAGAGCGAGGCATTACCAGGATTACAGCGCTAAAGTGAAGATGGCAGGGGAAACAGAAAACCGTTTTCCATTATGATGCATCTTTAAAGGGGACAAGTTATGAAAAACTAACTTTTTCAGCTCTTGTTCACAAACATTTTGCCGTCTGGAGAGCCTAGCAACCCACAACCTGTAAACTAAGGCCAAGTTTTTTTATGGGCTGCTTTTTCATGAAAAATGGCATTCTTCAGCCTTAGTATGTGTGATGCATGCGCGCACGCGCACACAGACACACACACACACACTCATCACTTCCTTATGGCTTCTGTAAACTAGTAAGAACTGTACTGGGCTTTTTTGAAATGTCAGGGATTTTTGGGTCCAATAACACGTGCGCAGTTGAACACGCATATCATGCATTCATAAGCACACTTCCACAGAAACCATCTTCTGCATCGTAATTACTAAACAAAAGAAACTATTTGAAGATTGCAGTTGAAACACAAAGAGCAGCTCTAATCTGTGGGAAAATATTTCACAGGCTGCCTCCCTTTAAGATCTTATTTTGGTGCTACAGTCAGTATCTGACAGCGACAGACAGAGCCTGTTTGTCTCTCAGAGCCGAGTTTAAAAGAATACTGCCTCAATTACCCAAAGCGCTGAGTCACAGCTGATGCTAATCATCAGGCAGCTGTTGATTTCCTCCGGTGTGCGCTAACGCACGGTCCCAGGGGGCGCTGTACCACATCCTGTCATGTGACACATGAACTCGCCGAAAATGTTATCAACTAGGACAGTTACTCGAATATGACAATCTATCACTATTAATGTCTGCTGCTACAGACTTCCATTCATTTTCCGGACAAAATAGACCAGAAAATGCGGGAAATGTGGGTCTGTCGCTCTCCAGGGAATGCTTAAATCCAGCAATATGAATGGCTGAGCACAAGCATCACTGTATTCACTGACTTCGGAAGCAGCCTGATTGGCGAGTGGCCGCAGCAGAGCCTGGTGACCCGACAGGCCGAGAGTGGGTAACTCACCCAGAAGCAGTTGGACACGGTAAAGGCTGGACTCCTTCAAAAGTCTCTGGAGCCGTTTCCGGGCCTCGGTTACCTCCGGGGCCCGAGGGGGGCCCCGAGAGAGCAGATCCAGCACTCTCTCCAGGTACAGCACAGCCAGGTGTGTGTGGAACTTCTCCTTCTGGGGGGGGAGACGGGTGAAACACTCGTCACGCACAACACACAGAGCTGGCCACAAAAACCCGCAACTCGCTGGATGAATCCCAGCATTCTGTGTTTACATCTGACACACTTTAATCGCTCAGGGAGTTTGTCTCGTGCAGGATTATTTTCAGGTAGAAGCATCTTTCACGCTGCTTTCGCACAACTTGTGTCGCACACTTTTATCGCCTCCTGGAGCCATACCATTTTTAAGACACACAGGGAGCTGAAAATCATTTTGAAGCATTCCGAGAAAAAAATGCACCCAAATTCTCCCAGGTTCTTTTGCTGCATCAAATAACTGCAAATAGAACAAAATTAAAGGTCTTCATCTTAAAGAGCTTAAGTAAGAGGGCTAAATTAAAAGTTCAGTGGAACTATACTCGTGTCTCCACTATGATCAGAAGTCATGCAGGTTCATGTGTGACACACGTCGGGTAAATTTAGGAAATTCGAATCAACGGTGACGGTTAAAAACAGCACGCTGTCGCAAGCGGGACCCCTCACCAGAAAATTAGAGCATTTGGCCATGGCATTTTTCAGCTATCGTCTGGAAACGTGAAGTTAAAGGACAGACAGACTGACGTCGCTCGCCACAACAATACCCCCTGCACGACTTTCGTCGGCTGAGGGGTAAAAGAAACAGTTTGCTGTCAGTTTGAGACTCAGTTTTTAAGTTTACAGCTTGCTGTGCTCCACTGCACGGTGTACAATGTGGCAGCTAAAAAAAAAACAAATAAAAAAAAAACATTCGACGAACAAAATGCGAGTTGAATTACAGCAGACTGGGGTTTCTGGGCGGGACGTCTCTGGCTTCTAGTTTTAAGGGGAAATATGAAAATATGCAGAATCAGCTGGCACCCTGCTCTCAATTTCATGAGGAATATAAGGGGTGTTTCAACGATGCTGTTGATTAATCATCTAAACAACTAATCTAAAGAAACAAAGCAGTAACGAAAAGCATCAACACCATCTCTCCAAAGGAAAATACAGTTTGATTTCATTATTTCTAAAAATATTTTTTTCCTCTATAAGCACTGCACAATTTTTATCTTTTATTGGGATGGGGAATGAGCAGATTTCTTTGTTTTTATTCATCTACAAAAAACATGCACTCAGCATTTAATGAAAGCCTCTACTAGACATATTTTGGAGAGTCTATCTGACAGAGGATTCAGGCCCAAAAAAGGGAATTCATAGCTTTTGGGCCTGTCACAGCAGTGGCTTTTTCTGATAATTATTAATATTTTGGGGGGAACAAAAATATAAATGTCATTATCATGCCCTGGTAGTGGAAGAACTCCGCGTGTGGGATTCCTACTTACGCACTGATGGTCATCCGCTGGTCAGAAGCACTGATTTTTTGGGCCCACGTCTTGACCCGTATATTTTGTTCACAATAAAAAAAATCTATTCAATCAGTGAAACCCTCTTTTAACATGCTTTAAAGGCTCACTGTAAAATGAAAAAAAAAAACAATTGTGCAGCATCATACCGCATACTACTCAACACCATGAAACCGTGATATTTTCTGGGACCATAATCGTGCCGTAAAAATTCTAATACTGATGTATCCCTAACCTCTAGTGGGTTCTCTTCTCAGTTTATTTTTGCAGAGTCGGCCTCATAAACAGACAGGAAGTGGGCCCACTTTTATGCCTACAAAGCAAGTCTGACGTGATCTCGCCGACAGGCTATTTTATAAGGTATATCATGATAAATATAAAGGGTCTATTGGCCAGCCACTGAAGAAACTGCTCCATATTTGCCATTTAAAATTCACCACACAGGTGACCATTATCGCACATCAAATGGCCAGACAACCAATCATCGCCTAAGCGCTGACGATGGCGTCAACTAACAGCTTTCAACCCCACGGTTGTGATTTTGCGCCCTTGCACATCCAGAACATTCCCAATATGGGCCATTTTTACACAGACAACGCGGAAGTATAAAACAGCCTTAACCTCCCCAGAGCAAATCTTTACCTGAACTTTCATTTCCAGAACAAGGTGTTCCAGGTAAAGAGCTGTGGCCTGCTGGTACTTCTGAAGATACTCGATCACGGAATCAGGGTTCACCTCATCAGGCTGGCCATTACTCGCGGCTCGCCTTGTGAAGATCTGGACACCCACCTGCAGGAAATGACCGAAAGGCAATCATTCTACCAGTCGAAGGAAGTCATTTTAAAATAGGCATGAGCCATTGTCAAACCAGAATTTATTTAAAAGCGTAATAAGACCACTTGCCTCCATGGGAAGTGTAGGTAATTGCATGCCTTTTTTTTTTTTGGAAACATGTCATACTTGAGGCGGTCTAATACAAATGGCAATCAAACATCAGCAGCCATTTGACATGCTTCCAGGAAGAAAATTGCATTTAGGAGTCAGGTAATTGTCAGCGTGGTTGGGGAGCTTCCATCACCTTTCAAGGCATAATTAGCCCAAATCCGCAGTCGTGTACTTCGCCAAAACAACAATCAAGCTATTTAGTCAGTAGCCAATAATGAAAAGTGATAATGGAAAGCAGACAGATCCAACTAGGCTACAGTGTTAGATTGAAAAAACATCAATAATATTAAAAATTTAAAAATCTTCCTTTAAATTCCATCTCTCATTGCAGGATTTATACCAGATTATTAAAAATAATTTAAAAAATATATTCATTTTAAGACTGCCCAGGATTTTAAGCTTCTAAAAATGTGAACCATGTGGAAAAAATGGCCAAATTTAAGCCAACAAAAAATCTAGCAAACACATTCATGCAAATCTTTGCTGTGCCACTGCCATTTCAATTTCAAAGTGTGAGAAACAAAGATGTTATCAAAATAAATTGGACAGTCAACTGATTTAAACTAGTAATAAAGTGAATGAACTGTTTTATTGCTGAACGAGCAAAGTAAACAGGAAGAGGGTAGAGTTATTGGTTAAAGGAGATGCCTAGACCTTAACGTAGCTCCATTCAGCATATCGCTGGTAACAACTGATGTTGTGGTTTTTTTCCGGGTGCATTTCCCATGGCCTTTGGAATTTGGCAGCCGTTGGTTCAATACGGAGTCACGGATGATTCAAGACAAAAAAGAGCAAGCTCGCCTGGTTGCCCTAAGGCAACATTAATTCTTATTGCCCTTAAGATAATCCAGTTTCAAGTAATCGTGCATCCCCATTAAAAAACACCCCAGGTTTGTGACTTCAGGAATGACATAGACAATGCTTGCTTCGCTGGGCTCTCGCTCATCTTAAATACCCCTTAGGATTTTTGATGAGATTCCCGCACAAATTTTTCCTCACGGTGTGCCGATTTGAAATTTTTACACACAGGGTTAGACGCTGTTTCAACAACAAGTGAGCTACATACGGCAACAGGCGAAATTCAGCATCTGTGCTTCAAGACAAACCCCTTACATGTTACACAGTGAGCGAAGTACAAACCTTCTGGTCTCTCTCTATAGCCCAGTTTGCGTACTTCCACACCAGGTCCAGCTTAGAGCAGAAACTCAGAAAGTCCACAACATACTCATAGAGATCGGACCGTGTTGCGTCCTGAAGCTCTCCATCGACGACCTTCACCCACAGCTGAGAGAGAGAGCGAACGAAAGAAAGACAAAAAAAATGTATCGTTCATCTCCACCTTGTAAGCAAGTCATATTCAACTCGAGCTGAATAAACTGACTGAAAAACTTTAATTTTGCGAAGCTGAGAATAAAAGTATAAACTGTGCAATTAGGCAAGAGGTAACTCACCTGCAATGCCATGTCATCTTGACCATTATAATGGTAGAGGAGTCCTAAGGCAAAATACCTGAAAAGCACAGAGCAGATTAAAGCTGGGGTTAACATTAAGAGGCAAAGCATCATTTCAACAGAGCAGAAATTGGTACATTTATACATTTTGTAACGGACATGCTGACTGCTGGTAGAGAAAAATAAAAGAGCCATCAGCTGGTAGCATATTCTCCCGGCGGCTGCACAATTTGAAATTTGAAAAATTCCAAAATGGCAAAAGGCAGTACTCCAGCTCGTTTGATTGGTCTTTCCCACATCCTAAATCATTTTGTAAAGCTTTGTGATGATACAAATCATCTTCTTCCTGTTTACACAGCATCTCAACCTTCTTGGAAACGGGGTTGTACATGAATGTTCAGAGAGCAGAAGGGATGGAGAAATGTGGCTGGCTGATGGCAGCCATCTTGCTTCTGAAATAACCTAGTATGTCCACCGGATCTTTGACTAACGCGAAGCATGAACATTTTTCACTTGATTAGCCAATTGGTTTTGGGAGTTACGACCATTTTCTGTCGCCCCACCCATGGACAGATTGTGAACAAACTTTGTAGGCTTGAGTCCCACGACATGTGCATGACAGATCTCTAGTTTGGTGATGACCGGACGTTACACTTATGAGTTAAAGCTCATTTTATCAATAGAGGTCACGCTCACAAGTTTGTTATCTTACTGTGGCTACATCTTTTCATGTAGCAAATTTGTGTGAACAGAATTAAAAGCTCTTGGTCCAAGGTTGTTGAATACAAAGTTCGATGCTAATTGGTCCAATCATGTGGGAAGAGATCAAGTTTAAATGTTTTACATAAAAAACGGCGAATTACATGAACGCAAATGGGTATGACTGATATGGATAGATGCACGTGGACCAAAAGAATCCAAAAAAATGAATTTTGTCTCAATGACCTTTGGTTCAGAAGTTATTGGTCAAAAAGTAAAGTTTCTTGTTTAAGCACCACCTCTTTGTCAACCGATATCAAAATTCCAAAATAGCAGAAGAGACCGCTCCAATAATTATTTGCTGCCTGTAGACAGTTTCGCGAAAAAAATGTGAATATTTCTGAAGTAATGGTCTGAAGACAGAAACGATTACACATGAATGAAGGGAGAAAAACAGAGATGGCCGTATGGACGAACGCAGGATGAACATAGTCATACTGATGGCTAAACCTCCAGTACTGCATACCAGTGGAGAAGAAAGCAATATAATTTAATGGATAAATGGTATTCCACTGTCCAAAATACAGGGCGTTCATTAACCCTTAAAACAAACACTTTCTTATTTCAGCTAAGGTCTACTCAAAATAAAGTGCTTACACTTCTTGAAATATTTTGAACGCCTGCATTATTATGGTTTTTTCTGAAAAGTAAACTTAAGGCAACTACTTGCACCCTACCAAAAGTCAGAATTATTAATGATAATAATAATAACAATAGTAGTAATAATAATAGTAATACTCAAACTGAGTAACCATGAAGTTTTTTTTGGTTTAAAGGAAACGTGATAATGCATTTCATCTGATCCCGCAGTTATGTGACCAAAACTCACCAGCCGAGAAACTCAACTGAGCCGCAGTAGCGTGACTGACCATCAGTAGGATCAAATATTATGACCGTAGGACCAATAATTAATATTTCATAGATTTCTTAAATGGTAAGGAGTTTCTCAAAAATAAAATTTTTGGAGACTACAAATTGCCTGATCATCTTCATCACAGTCTCGTCAGGTTAAAAGTTCTATTATTTCCTGTGAAGTTGTGAGTGTCATCCTGATTTGCACGCTCCAGTGCACTTTCGCTTTTATATAACATATTTTGTCCGTTGCTCTTTAGCTGCATCAGCTGTGACCAGATTCACACTGTTGATCACTGACAGACAGCATCTACAAGGGCTGTCGCCGAATAAAAAAAAATTTTGGTCGACCACAAGTTGGTCATTTTTTCAGCAGTTTCAATTAAACAAGTTAAAGTATCCTTAAAGTTGAACATTATCGAAAAGACAAAAAAAAAACAAGTAAATGAATCCATCCATTTTCTATACCCGCTTATTCCTCAATAGGGTCACGGGGCAAGCTGGAGCCTATCCCAGCTGAGTACGGGCAAAGGCAGGGACCCACCCTGAGCAGCTTGCCAATCCATCACAGGGCGCACACACCATTCACACACCATTTGCTCTCACACTCATACCTATGGGCAATTTGGTGTCTCCAATTAGCCTGATATGCCTGTCTTTGGACTGTGGGAGGAAACCGGAGTACCCGGCGAAAACCCACGCAACATGGGGGAGAACATGCAAACTCCACACAGAAAGGCCCCAGGCCGGATTCGAACCCACGGCCTTCTTGCTGTGAGGCAGCAATGCTAACCACTGTGCCACCTTGCCGCCCAAGTAAATGAACATTATGCCTCAAATTGCTGGGCAGAGCGAACAAAAATGGTTATCGTAAGAACATACCCTACTCTAAATGGCTACTTCCTCTTTAACCCATTTAATCCCACTGGTCACATTTGTAACCAATTTTTATTTATTTATTTATTTTTATTTCTAGAAGCTCTAAAAATGTTATTATTGGCTTTGGGCAAAAAAATGCTATTTTGAATTTAACCATCATGAAACCAAAAATACTTACAGTTTATGTGTTTGGGGGTCAGGGGAGTAAAATGAATGCACTTACATTGCAAAGAGTACTTTGGGATTGAATGGGTTAAGTGCCGTCACATAATAAATGATTAAATTGTGCGGAAAACGCCATATGTATCCCTGGTTAATGAGTGACATTAAGCTTTATATATCACAATCTTATTCTGCAAATAAGTTAAACATGCAAAGAATACAAGTTTTACTTGGTAAGTTGGCTCTAAATTTCACTTACGGCTAGTCAGACTGACGACAGTGAAAAGAGCATCAGTTATCTCTACAGGATACAGCTCCAAGTTTGCATTCAACCTGAAGCTGCAGCAGGGTCTGCTTGAGATATAATTGGGAGGCACCTATAAATACAGTTTCAAATTAAGTAGCCAATGAATAACTCTGTACACATTACTAGTAGCTAACATATCACAGCTAGATCTAAAATCTATATATTTTTACTGAGTTGCCAATTAGCGTAATTTCACACAACTCCTCCGAAACCACCATGAATAATGAGTCTGTTTTCCGCATCACACCGATTTTACTGTGTGACAAAGACGATGCGCCATGTTTCAAACTTAGTTATGAAGTGAAAACTGCATTTTGAAGCTGTTTTTGCGAGTTAAACTGGCAGATTCAATCAGCTGTTATCATGCTCGCGCATAGAGCCCATGCATAGCACGGGTATCGTTAGTATACAACTATTAAGCCCATAAAACTTGTGAAGTTTGTGAAGAATAACCTATAAAGTAGGCCGATTTAATGTTTTAAGGTGATCGTGTATGCTTTGAGCTGAGGCAAGCAAAAAGCCAAAAAATAAACCCAATAAAGACAGGAACTAAATAAGGACAACAGTTGAAAGACAAGGGAATAAAATAGAAAGATAGCAGAACATAAGTTGGTAAAAATTACATCCTGACAAGCTGCAGTACCCACTTGTGGTGCTTCTCTAGCCAGGGGGCGCTGTCAGCCAGCAGGCAGGCGTTCTCCGAGGCCAGCAGGTCGAGCAGGCTCTCGTGGTTGGCCTCGGCGTAGAGTTTGAGCAGGGCCGTGTCCACGTCCTCGCGGCAGCCGTTGGCCACCTCCGTGCTGCGAGCTTCTCGCAGGTAGCTGATGAGGAATCGCTTGCAGTGCTGTACCGTTTCCTGGTCGCCTTTTGCCAGGTGGTTGAGGTCGGCGAACTCGTGGAGCGGCGGGTGACAGCGCGTGAATGAGGATGAAGACGGCAGCAGAAGCGGATAGAGGGAGATGAGCTCCCGCACGTCCAGCTGTCCCTTCCTGTCAAAGGACACAGGGAACTCAGGACAGACTAGGGAGAGGGATAAACTATAGCCAAACTAGCTAGTTTAATTTGTCTACTCATTGTCCTGATTAGCATGCACCGGGTCCTAATTTGTTTTCGAACACTCAGAGATAGAATGCAAGCATTCCTCTCTCTTTCCCAGAGTGAATCTCCTTGCTTTATTATTTTCTGAATGACTAATAACAATGTTATAATCTGTTATGAGGACCGACTGTCAGTAAATCTCTCAGTATTTGTGACCCGTATTTAGAAATGGCCCCAGTTCCCCTACAAATCAGCCAAATCGGAAGCATGTTTTCAAAATTCGCACGACATGGTTGAAGATCGACAAACAGAAGAACAGAGTTCTTCTGTAAGCAGGGAAAGGGGTGCATTTTAAATCAAATTTAAATCCTTCAGTCACCTGGAATTACATTTTGCCTGAAGTCAGATTATTATTGATCATGTTCACGGGTACTTTATTAACGGAAAAGGCCTAATTTTCATAATCCTGATGGATCGCCATTATCGAGTGACCAAATCAGGCAAAAGCGTGATGTGGCGAGACAGGATCAAACGGAGTGATTTTGCCATTATAACTTTATATCAGTAATGAGTTGCACATATATATGGACTAGGGGCGTCAACATCTACACGTGTAAACGGTTACACGGATAACAAATCATAACCGTTTAGAAAAATCAATAACCGTGTACACGTCATTTTTTCCTCCACATTCATTTCTCACCAATACATATAGTCGCCTATTTTTAGGGGTGATAATGTTGCCTGAAAGCTTCAGATAATAACATTAACTAACTTTACACTTAAATGTTCCCACTAGTGCAGTTATCCACAAACAGATGCATGGAGCGCAATGTTACCTTGATATAAAAAATAAAAAAAAACCCGCAGCAACAGCCAGTGTCACCCCACTTCAGGAATAGGCTGCAGAGGACTTGAGAAGAGCGCTGCGCTCATCATCTTCTCCATGTGCAAATGTCGTGCAGCTGAAAACCAGAACTGTTAATAGCTTGTTATTTTAGCCTGTATTGTTACGTGTTGTTGTACGTTATATTGTTGGTTGGTGTTCTGTCAGCTTTTCACGACCTGATTACACATCCTCACGTCTAAAGAGGAGGAAGAAAACATATTTTTTTTTCGCCAATTTTAGTGAATAATTGTGAGAGTCCCCCTCTACTTTTTCAACTTTGTGGATATAAAGGTGAAGTTTTTTCCTCTCACTTCAGCTTACTTTGGCTTCTTTTTGAGTTACTTTCTCTTGCCAATTCCAGATTACTTTTACTATGAGACGTATATTAAAATTCAGACGCAGCTCCCGTTGTGAGAGAGGGATGCAGTTTGCACTTTAAGTATACAAAAAATGTACAAAAATGAGGAATAGTTAAAACAGTGACTAAAAAGGAAGGTTAAACCTTTTTTCAGCTTTCACTTGTACGTTTTCTTATCTGTCAAAATGATAGAGGATTTTATTTTCAACTCATTCTACTTTCTGTGGTTATACAGCGCAACTGCGACAGAAAAAGCTCATAAATCTCCGAACGAGTAACCGGGTACACGTCGGTTAGTAGTCCCGTGTACATGTGTAGAAAAAATTGTAAACGTTGACACCCCTAATATGGACATGCCAAATGTTCAACCCCCCCTTCAGGCCCACTGGCCGTTTATTGGGGCCGTTGGACTTGAGAGTAATTGAGTCAGCTGATAATAATTTAGCGCAACAGTAACAGTTAGTAAAAAGCACACAAAATCGAAGGGACAAGAAACTGCGCGTCGCACGCTGCTACCGGAAATGTTCTTTTGCTTCCAAAAACTGAAGCTGTCCGAACTGTATGAATCCTGCCTGCTGGAGAATTCTCCTGTGCATGACCTGAAAAGGAAGTCAACGAAGAAGAAATTAATTCCCGCCCCAGTTGATTCACCACAGCTCCAGAGACCAACTCCAGAAAGTGAAAGTCCACCCCAGTATTTTATTCTTGGTTCACTCATTGGCACAAATATTCAGCGAGAGGGTGGAATTAATTCAAGAAATCCAGCTGTCTGAGTTGATAGATGGAAGAAAGGCGTGCTGGAACTTTTATTTCCTGACCCCGAGACGTCCCGCCACTGAGTATACTGTCCCAAGACAAATTAAAAGAAAAAGTGCACCATTCTCATTCAAAAATGTCAAATCCATCAAAAATAAGGGAGTCCAACCACATGGGGTTGAGGCAGCATGGGTGCATATTTTGAGCCTGCAAAAAGCCTGCAAAAAATTCCATTCAGCAAAATATGGACTTAACTGAATACAACAGCTCAGGAGTTCAGTCGGGTACATAGGTTTGTGGAGTCCACAGGTTAGGAGGAGAATGGTAGGGACTGACAGACGAGGCAGATCAGATGACAGGCTACGACATGCATTAGCGAACATGCTGAGACCAGGAGTGAGTGGTTGAGAAGGGCATCGCACCTGGAACTTGTCTTTGGGGATGTTTCTCCTCGCGCCTTCAGCCAGAGTGAGGGCCTCCTCCACACGGTGTCCCGCCAGCAGGTCCTGGATCTGCCGCTCGAGGGGCAGGGGTACCAGCACGTACACCGCCTTACTGGATGCCAGCACCACCCTCCCTAAGGAGGAGAAATAACCAAAACTGCTCAACACGAAGCTGTTCAACCTCCATTATGAGAAAGGCAGAGAGTACGCCTTACCGAATGTATGCACAGTGCCATGAAAAAGTATTTGCCCCCTTTTTAATTTACGCTATTTTTCACTGAATGGTCTCAATCAAAGAAAATTTTATGTTCAAATAAGAAGACCAGAGTAAACCACAGATACAGGAAAAAAATATCAAACACCAACTGGTCCTGTGCAAGAAAGTCTTGGTTACTTGTGGTTTTAGCCGGAATATAAAGGCTACCCTTGGCAAAAAAAAAACCCCCCGATGACCCCAAAGCCAAACGCGGTGGTAAGAGTGTGATGGCTTGGGGATGCTTTGGGGCTACACTTTAAGGGCAACTTGATTGTATCAGAAAAATCGCAAGAATGTCCAGTCATCAGCCTGCAATCTTACTTTCAAGCTTTTGCGGGAAGATGACGGTTTAAAGCCCAAGACCAATTCCACCTCTGGATGGCTGAAAAAATACATACTTCAGAAGAGCCCAGTCAAAGTCCAGACTTGAACCCCTTGATAATGAGGTTGGATCTTCAGAAGGTGGTTCAGACTTGAGAAAGCCTCCGATGTGGCTCACTTAAAGCAATTCTGCAAAGAACAGTAGGCCAAGATTCCTTTGCAGCAATGTGAGAAACCGACTTCCAGTCATCAGAAACATTCGGTTGACATTTTTTGGTGCTAATGGTGGCGTACAAGCTATGATACAGGTGTTGGGTCACGTTTTCCTTCAGTAAATGAAACAATCCTTTTAAGGTCCCATATTATGCTACTTTGTTATTATATTTTAAGATGTTGAGACAGTATGCAAACAAAAAATCCATAAAACTCTACAATTTGTCAGCCTTTAGCCTGTTATTCTCTCTCCTCTGAAGAACTTGACTGGGCAGCAGCCACACTATGATAATGAGCGCTGCTCTGATTGGTTGGTGAAAAGCAAAACCAATAACAGACAGCGACTAAAACTAGAAAAGAAGAGTGAGAAGATCAGTGTAATTCATGGGCAAAACAGTTTGGGCGTTTCACGTGTGTGAAATCTACAAAAGTACATTAAAATACAACAAAACCTTTTAGAATGTGGGCCATTCCTAAAAATTTTTAATGAGAGTTACTTCTCCTTCTACAAGACCAGTCATGCTAAGAGGCTTTTTGTCTTCCACAATACAACAAACACATTCTTTATTATTTTTGTTCACCTGTTCGACAGACCAAAATCATTTAAAATGTCAATTAACAGCAAACGGTCACCTTTATAGTAAAGAACAGTAGTGAAACTTTTGAAATGGAATGCTAACTATTCCAATATTAGCAAGGATGTCTCTAATTGAGAACTGTTTATTGAGCAAACAAAAGATGAAGGAAAAAGCAGCTTATATATCATACAAAACATCAACTGATGTGCGGCTTGCCTTGAGGTTGTCAGAGTGTTTAAGCTGTCGAGACAATGGCTGCCAGGTTAGCTCACTCGGTTAAGGTGCCGCATTTGCGGAGCAGTAGCGACTACTACGGCACGGATTTCGATCCCCAGTCGTACCAACCAGCAGTGATCAGAACAGTGCATGATTGGCCAAAACGCTGTAGGGATGCATTGGGAAGGGACTGCCAGGAAGGGAAATTACAAATGATTGCCTTATTCGTTGCTCAAGCGCCTCCTGTTGGCCAACCGGGCACTCGTCAGTGAGATTCTGAGCTTGCTCATATTCTGGTATCCTCCGCTCTCGTTCTGAACTTGTGATAGTTTCGACCAATGAGTGTATAAGAAGCAGGGTGGGTGACAGGCGGATGCTTCGGAGGAGAGCTGCGAACTGTCTCTCTCTCCTGAGCTGCCACAGGGGGTCACATACGAGCAAGCCTTGTACATAGTTCTCAGATTGGGCATTTTAGATTCGGGTTGGAGATTCCAAATTTAAAAAAAATAAATAAATAACGAATCTGTCAAGACAACTGCAATTGCGGAACTGAACACATCCCATAATGATTTTCAAAATCCAACAAAAATCTAATTAAATCAGACTCCCACAGATCAAATGTGCTCCAGGCGTCACCAAGCCAAAGGCAATGTCATGTTAGCAGGGCCGCGAAGGTTGAGCAGTAATATTAGTAAAGCAAGATTCCACCCCGAGTAGTTTACACTGCACTTAGAACAAACAAAACTAGCTGAGAACCAGAAGTTAGACATTTTGATTACTTTAAACTCGAAGTTAGCCATAACATTTCATGGTATGAAATAGCAAAATTAAATGTTGTTTATACATTTCAACACAAGCTGAATGCATTTATTTGCAAAATAATGTAGCAGATTTCACATATCGAGAGCAAATATTAAGGGACGCATGATCAGTTTGAATTTGAATCTTTGCTGAAGACCTTGATTAGTCGACTCGGGTGTGGAACTGTGTAGTTGATATGAAAGCCAGCACCCACACTAGTCCTTTCTGGTTAATCTGAGGATCCAAAGAAAATCAAAAAACACTGAAACACCTGTAATGGTGCAGAGGAGTCAATTAGCATAATACGGAAATTTCTGTCTGCAGAGGCAAAAGGGTTAATACAAGCCAAAGTTTGCGACTCCTTATACAGTTGCCGATCACTGCAAAACAGCAATGTGAATGCCTGCTATATTCTGATTGGATAACAACCAATGAGAAAGCCTGAGGAAAAGTGCCAGTTTACAGGCTATCCCATGCAGAATCTTTGCTATAACATATGAATACCCAAGCTAAACTAGCAGCAGTCCCAAGCTAAATACACACAAACTAATTTAGCAGTAAACTACAGAATCTGAGGAAAGGCAATGCAAAAGCATTGCAAAAAAAAAAAAGCAAAGCAACCAAGGGTGATATACATCGCCAAACAAGTTTGACTGCATCTGA
This sequence comes from Gymnothorax reevesii, assembly GCA_029721435.1. NCBI lineage: Eukaryota > Metazoa > Chordata > Actinopteri > Anguilliformes > Muraenidae > Gymnothorax > Gymnothorax reevesii. Next base: position 10,424,477 of record CM056590.1, on the reverse strand, counting down.
AATTCAGGTTAAGTACAAACAGAAATCACAAGTTTGACTTCCTCTGAAACTTAGGTTTAGTACAAACAGAAATCAGAAATATACTTCGCTACATTTCCAGATTCACAGTTTCTTCACCAGCACAATGAACAAAGCCACCCATCGTCAATATCTTTTTCGCAATTACAGCATTGCACTGGCCAATGCCCCAAAAGTGTTCTGATGTCGTATGACGAGTACACAGAAGCAGACATCAATTAACATCTGCTGGAACGTTGTTGTTGATCGATGCAAATAAAGTTGAAATACCGCAACGAGAGATGGGGAGGATGAACATCGCTCTGGGAGAAAGGACAGTCCACAGACAGAGCTAGTAGGCAAGTACCATTCAGACCAGGTCATTTAGTGACGTAGGAAACAGCAGGAGTTTCAAACCTTGCGTGTCAAACACTGAAGTAGAAAGGGGGGGTGGAGCCTAGAGGCTAATCTGAGGGGGTGGGATGTCCGCAAAGTTAGCCTTCTCTGGAATTTTAGGTACAGTGGAGACCATTGTACAGATAGAATTGACTTTGAAAAGAATGTCTTCCATAATAAGGGATATTTAATGATTGTATTGAGCGTTTCCTCATGTTCTCGTTATACATTACTTTTTGTACTAAGATCTGAAGACGATGATGATACCCAGCGCATACAGGTCAGCTGTTTTGGTGGATTCCGCAAGAAAATCACCAGAATTAGGCTCTCACTGATGCTGCAAACACTGTTTTGATCAGAGAGGAGGGGGACAGAAAATACTGATCCTGTGGCTGATCCTCCAGCGCCCATCTGGGGTAATGCACAGCCCTTTTACAGGCAATGCCATCATAGAAATTTCTAGAAACTTCCATCATTGAAATAAAAACAGCAACGATTAGAGGCGAAACATTTTTCTGCTTGGTTTTTCAAACAAATGTTGAAATATAATACAATTTTTTACCCATTTTCCTGCAAGAGTAACTGAATTTCCCCTTGGCACGTCACTCATTTTTCACCACTACCTGGATTTGTAACGTCCATAAGCAGTGCTGTCCGTTTTGCTTTGCATTTGCAAAAACTCCTGCGCAGCCACTAGTCGCTCACTCCAGAATCTGAGCAGGACCAATCTCATTATGAACTGAAGGGCCATTTCATGATTAATTAGATTTGCGCTTGCTTGCTTCAACCTGATCAAACGCCATCCGCGCTCGGTGAGATCAGGGCGTATTGATTTTCGCGCTCTCCAGAAATTTCGGTCAGCAATTTAACCGAGAATCAATAGTGCGAGTCACTCACTCCTCACCTGCTCCACCAACGAAAGTAACTCAGCGGCCGTGAAGAATACATGATCCGACACTTTTTCCGTAGCTTGTTGCTTTAGTGTCTTACTGCCTTCTGCAGACATTTTCCTTCAGTAGCTGGCATTCCATTTTGAAGGTTGTCTCAAGCAAAAATTCACAAGCAGTTAACAGCATTTCGAATAAAACAGTGCTGCTGTGGCCTCAAAACAAGGCTTGGACACCAGCATGCTTGTAAGGACAGACAAATTTGATACCAAATACACAAAAGCAGGCTCCAGTGTTTACCTGAATCACAGCACACGGTGAAAAAGGGCGTTACATGACAAAGCAAGATTAGCACGTTAGCTGGATAACTGTTCTCAGAATAACCTGGAACCTTCACAAGTGTAGAACGTGGATTAGAGCAAAAAGTACTGTTCAGGGTTACACTCAGCAGTTATCGAGCCAAGTAATCCTGTTTTACGAACCCCCTCCCCCCCCCACAGCAGTGCTGTAATTCAGCTTCCTCTAAAAGTAAGACAACAGCCCTCGGGATCTTTCTTCTGCTCAGGATAAGCATCCAGCAAAATCCCGCTATGCTGTTCGCGAAATCCAGCCTGAACAAAGTTATTTCACGATTCATATTCCGGTGAAAATAAGACAAGAAGGAAACAAATTTGTTGTAATAATTTCACTCACAACTTCCTACTCATTGAGAAATGCGCTAATGAACTAGCTTTGTAGGTGACGCATTTCCAAAGACATTGCCTTAATATCATAAGGGTTCCTAATCAACTCAAAGTTTGTGAGTCGATATCTCGCTAATTAAGGTGCTGTGAGAGATAATATTCTGGTTCCAGCTGTTTCTCTCAAATCCCAATCAATTCCACAAACTTTCATGACCATCTGAGAGGTGATGGTAGGTTCTTGGGTGATTTGAGAAGGAATGACCCACAGAAAGAGAGGGATAGAGAGGGAGGAAGGGAGGGAGAGAGAGAGAGAAAGAGAGAGAGCAATAGAAATGGTGGGCACCTTCAAAGTCCTGCAGGATTTGCCCGCCTCTGAAGGACAGGGTCTGCTTGAGCTGCTGGTCCAGCATGCTGTGGACGGTGACGAAGCCCTCGTCCAGCGCCACCACGTACGGGAAGCACACGGCCGCTGCGATCACGCTCTCCGACCAGTTAACCGGGGCTCGCTGCGACACTCCATCCGCCGTGGCAAACATCCCTAGCGGGGGGAGAGCAGCACATTCAGACACGTTCGCCCCAAACCACCCACAGAGAGGTTCACATTTCACCCATGCATCCACATTCCCACTCCTGCTGCAACGAGAGATGATTACACGAACTTTCAGGTGCCCCTGAAGGTCCAGTGCCAGCCTGGCGCTAAAGGTGTCGCATTTTAAGGACACGTCACGCAAAATAAAAATTTGTGAATGAATTTACACATTTCTATCTGAGCCTGAAGGACCCATAAAATGGGTTGGATATTTTATTTATATGGCTGGCAGTAGTCTTTTCGCTACAAGCTGTAACAGAAGTATGAATTTGCAGTGACTTTTTCCGTGTACACCAAAGCTTAAGAGAGAACCTACAGGTCATTTGACAATTTACATTGTCATTTGACAATTTAAGTCCATCTTCAGAGGAAATGGAAGTGATAAGTCTTCCTTATATCACCCATCAGCTCTGATGAAGGCTCATCCAATGGAAAAAGAGAAATACCAGGAAATCCTGATTTTCATATGGAATGCCCCCTCAACGTGTAATGTACACTCTCAAAAATAGAGGTCCATTTCTGTTCCCCAAGGTACATTCAGCACTTATGTACCCTTTAGGGCTAATTATAGGACCTCAATGTACCTGTGTGAACCTTTTTAGGGTCTAAAAGGTACTTTTATGTTCCAAAACAAATAAAATCCCACTTCTAAGGTACAACAGCAGTACCTTCGAAGGTACTGCCCCAGTGACAAGCCTCAAAGGTACTGCTGTCGTACCTTAGAAGTGGGTTTTTATTTTATTTTTTATTTAAAGTGCTGTACCTTGGGGAACAGAAATGGACTCCTTCTGTACCTCCATTTCTGAGAGTATACTGTGAAAGTAGCCTATTTAGTTCACAGTACATGAGTAAATAGCAGACAGTTGCCTCAATTTGAGGACTTTGCTCAACGGGAAACAATCAAAAACTAGCAGGAAAAAAACGTAAGCCGCACACATAGGGGCTAAATAAACAGGCCTGCTTTAACATTGGCAGTTTTGACTGTATATTTATATCATTTTCACAAAAACACCTGCTCATTCCCCACATATTCACCACATACCTGCAGCGGGACTCGTTTTACATCATTAGCAGTCAAAAGAATATGTATTTCTAAAGATGGAAATGTGCAAAAGTGTTTCTTTGGAGAAAACTTTTTTTTTTAGCTCAATCTGAAACATGTGACAAGACCACCTAGGCAGGTGTACATTAAGGGCAGTGATGCTTATCTTTTTTTTAATGTACCACTAATTGCGGTCTGTAATAGATTACTACTCAACAAGCTGATGTTCACTTGGGTCAAAATGGTCACAGTAAACCTTTTTCTAACAGACCGTTATTCACAAAACATTCTTCAGTAAGATGCATGAAAGCAGACAGTCTTCACAGCACCTCTCCACCAAACGTGCAAAACCATATTAACAATCACAGCTGAAAGACAAGATTTATTTTACTTAAAGAACACTGCTGTCACAAACAGGCCTGTAATGCTGTAATCTGTAAATTGTGCGCTATAATGGCTGCCACATCATCTTGTGACAAACGGCAACTCCACAGGCTGAGTACAGCAAAATTTCTTGACACCCACCTGCTACCAAATTAGGAGGGAAAATATTCCCAGATTACAAGCTTGTTTGCGACAACAGTGTTGTTTAATTAAAATAAATCTTGCCTGTTCTGTTGTAATTGTAAATACGGTTTCGCACGTATGGTGGAGAGGTACCCTGAAGGCTACTCAGGAAAAGCCAAGAAGAGCATGTCATAGATTTTCACAGCTTGACGTAAATAGATATCTAATTCCTTGAGGCTCCCCTATTATGTCACCAGGTGCGCAGCCAATTAGTTATTAAAAGCCATTTCAAAGTCTTTTCCCTCTCGACATCACATAGGGAAGTAACCAACCAGAAGCAAGAAGAACTGATCACATTCAGCCAAGCGGTCAATCAGATTTCATTATTCTGGGCAGTCACTAATCCTGGTGATATCAGGAAGGGGAGATTTTGAACTGGCTCATAACTGCTAATTGCCTGTGCACCAGGTGGCATAATAGGGGACCTTTAATAAGCAACAGCATTAACACTACATCCAAAAGCTTTTCAATCCCCAGGAGATACCAGTGCAACCTGCTCAGCATTAACCCCAACACTTGCCATGGCCTGAAAGTATACATCTAACAATGCCGGCAGCGTGACAAATGAAAACAGATTTCTGCTGTGTTGCAATGAAAGTATTTGACACAATTTGCAGCAAAGGCACATTTTAAGCACCGTAACGTTTTTCTGTAAGGTTATTTAATTCTACTGGGATGGGTTGAGGGAACTTACCTAGGCCACCAGGAGCAGCCAATAGGAACTCTTCCCTTCCGATCCTCTTAACGATGGGCTTTTTCTCCTCGCTGTCATAAGGGAAGAGGTCCTGAGAGGCCCCCGTGCTGTAGTTGAGAATCATGTACTGCGAGGAGAGGGCGAGACACAGGAAGTAGCCGTCCAGGCAGACAGCACAGGGCTGTTCGGGGGTGGACACTTCTTTGATCATCTGCACCCTGTCTTCGTACACCATGTAGATCTGCACCGACCGCCGCTTGGTGGCGATCACCCCGAGCTCCACACAGAAGGGGTCCGCGTTCACCGGGTTCTCATTCACGCAAAAAGAAACCACGCCCTTTATCTTGGCCCCGCCCGACGACACAGCCTCGAGGCTGGCCATGTCCACAACCATGACGGTGTTGTCGCAAAGAACCATAAGGCGGTTCAGAGCCGAAGCCGCCTTCAGCTCGTTTACGGGCTTTTTGAGGCCCTGGTACTTGTGGGACAGCTTCTGGGCGAAGAAGGCTAGCTTGCCCTTGGGGGAGGTGTGTTCTTCCAGCAGGAAGTGGTGGATGAAGCAGTCGTTCGTTCCCACGAACAGATGCTTTCCGCAGCACTCGATGCACTCGATGTTGATCCGAACCTTGTCCCCCATCAGGAGGTCCCGCTCCACGGCGGGGACCAACTCGAAGGCTTTCACACTCATGCTGAGCTACGGCATCTACGGCAAGGGCTGAGGAACAAAAAGTACACGCGTTCACACAGACAAAAATGCAGTGCTACAACATGTACTTCTTATGAATTTGAACAGAGCTACAGTTGCGTATGGCCGCAGTTCAAAAAGCAACGCGAGTTCCACTCCATACAGATGTAAACACACACTCAACTGCAGGCGGTGCCCTTCAATTTCATGAAATGACACCCATATCAAGTGCATTGTACAGGAATTGCCATCTGTGAGAACTGTGACACTCTCCTAATGCTCAGGAGACCTCTCCATTTGGGGAACACATGAACATTTCAGCACTGTGGTTGCACCACCTCTGCGGTCCTGGGGAGTCATTTGCATTATTCTTCTTTTCAGGATGCTGGCAAAACAATTAAACTCCTTCAGGTCGCGCCAATATAAACCGTTCAAAGGTATAATTGCTAAATTCCCTTCTCAAATACTTTCGTATTGTTTATATCAATCATATTAATTGATTTACTCTCAATGTGTGTGTTTGTGTTTCAAATCATTCTGTCATTCAACGTCTCCCATTCCACAGTATAGGCTGGGGACTCGGCGGTCCTCGGATGGGGTTTGGGCGTTCCTGACAGGTGAGATTAAAAACTGTCAGGTATCATTGCGTTCTCAGCCAAAGCGCAAGTGGTTCAAAGCAGATTTCTGCGCGCAGAAAATGTGGAAAATGTGCAGTCCGTTCAAAATACTTTGCTGACTAATAAACTGACTCAGCGACGTTGCCGAGTGGTGACATCTACAAAACGTAATGCGGTTATGACAACAACAACGCAAGCCATTGCAATGCATAACACGATAACGAACAGCAGTCTGCAATCTCAGCCAGCGCGCACACTGTCGCGTCAGATGCACGACAAGCAGGTACAGCCCAGCACTGTTGACGCCGCTTCCACACCGGACGCGAAACAAATTTTTCGCGCGGCAGATTACATTCATTGACTTTGAATGTAATCTGTCGCGCGAAAAATTCGTTTCGCGTCCGGTGTGAAAGCGGCTCCGCGCCCCAGATGTGGCCGCACCGCTAGCTCACGCCCAAACATGACAGTCCGCAGCAGGCTCATTCGATCTGACGTCTGACGGGGCAGCTATGGGGCTACAGCCAGCTGTGCTGCACTGGGCTCGGCTGGCAGTGTTATGACAGGTAGCCGAAACTAAGTTAGCTGCCGTGTAGCGGTTAGCATGATGAGCGATTTCCCAACCAGACGGAGCAACGACCGCATTTCGTTAATTTAACACTCTTAGTCAACTGACGCGCGCAAAGTAAGCCGCAGTCGTTTCGTACCCTTGTCAGGCGTCTTGCTTTTCAAACGGGATCAGTTGTGTTTTCTGGCCTTTCCTTCCATCGAATCCACTCCTCTTTTCCCAAGTTGGTGCCGCAATACTTCCTGCTTCGGGGTCGGTCAACATCCGGTCACGTGACCGTCTATCAGTCCGCTACCATAGATATTTGGAGGCGTTTGTTATCCTTGCGCTCTGTCCTGGGTTATACACTCTACTTCTCGGAGCCATTATCGATAAATTGAATGATGTCTCATATCATTGCTATGCTGACGATACTCAGCTGTACATTTCTTTTAAACCTGACAAGGCTGCGGAAAAACTCACCATCTTGCATGATTGTTTGTTTGCAATTAGCAAGTGGATGGCCAATAATTCCCTCTAGCTTAATGCCGACAAAACAGAGGTTCTCATCATTGGCAATGATCATACTGTTTCAATTGTGACTAATTGTTTGGGTTCCCTAAAGCCCTATGTGTGCTCTAGCTTGGAAATCTAGGTGTTATTTTTGATCAGGAGATGCACCTTGACAACCACATTAGGTCCCTGTCCCGTACATGTTTCTTCCAACATCGCAAAACTCAGATCTATTGTTTAATATGCCAAGCTTTAAATGATCATCCATGCCTTTGTGTCATCGCGCCTGGACTATTGTAACGCACTCTTCATCTGTATCAGCAAATCATCTCTAAATCATTTACAATTAGTTCAAAAAACTGCCGCCAGGCTCCTGACCAGGTCCAGGAGACAATGTCATATCAGTCCTATTTTAGCCTCCCTGCACTGGCTTCCGCTCATCTCCAGGATTCAATTGAAAGTTCTGGTTATTATTTATAGAGCTCTACATGGGCAGGTGCCTGCTTATATTTGTGACTTGCTCCACCCATATGTACCCAGTAGGGCTCTGCGGTTCTCTGATCAGGGCTCATTGTTTGTCCCCCGCACGAGACTTAAAACAAAGGGGGACCGCGCTTTTGAAACAGTGGCTCCTGAGCTATGGAACGCTCTTCCTCAAGATTTAAGAAATGCAAACTCTGTGGGCTGCTTCAAGAGCCGGCTAAAGACACACTTGTTTAAACAGGCATTTGTCTGAGTTTGATTGTAATGTTGCCTGGGGGGGGAGGGGGGGGTAGCCTTGTGGTTTTCTTTGTTTTTATTCAAATGTTTTGTTTACTTTATTTTCTGTAAAGCACTATATGACTGTCTATGAGAAGTGCTATATCAAATAAACTTTTACTTACTTACTTACTTTTACTTTCCGTGATCCAATGTAGAATTGCATCACATCATCAAAGTTATCCTGAAGTTTACGTTTGATAGTCTGACAGGTCTGGCTCTTGACAAGATATAAGCTGCCAAAAAATGTTTTTGTGGCTATAATTCCCTCAGGATATTACTGTGAAAGGTTTTAAAGATTGTAAAACATTAGCCAGCAAGAATTAGAAAACCGGGACGACAGGCCATTCCCTGGAACCTGACACTGTGTGACATAGCTACGTTGATTCCTGACGCCACCTCATAATAGAACGTAACATTGCCCCCAGAATTAAATCACCTCCAGGATTTAATATGGCCTACCTCCCTGATGAGTTTGGTCCAAATATTTCATTTCCAAACAGACAGACAAACAAACTGACAGCGTAAATTCATACAAGTTTGTTGGTGGAGCTAAAATTTTTTTTTTTCTTATGATCTATGTGACATTTCCGTAAATTTCTGATCAAAAAATTGATTATTTTAGTTTCTCAGAAAAGCCCCTAGGAGGTGCCAGAGACCAAACAGTTTCCAAACAAGACAGTTCATGTCAAATTCTGTCAGTTAGGCAATAAACGTGTTCACTACTTCATATTCAGAAAGAATTCCCTCAGCATTTTCAAAGCATTGCATGATGCAGTAACATAATTTGCAAGATAATTCTTTCCCTTTCACCACAGTGAGAAATACACCCAAATGACTTGCTGAATTTTCATACAGGAAGAATTTGAAGTGCTCTAATTTCAAATACAGGAAATATGTTGAGATTACATAGATCAATAAAAAATCTGAATAAAAAATAAAGGTAAAGAAAAGCAATTACTCAGTCGTCCTTGGATTTTTCCTTTTACTGAGTACAGTATATAGTATACATAAATATATATAATTATATAATTATGTTTCATAAATGCCTCATGATGTTCATCACGACATGAATTATCTCACAAGCAATACACAATATTTTTTTGTCATAAAAGTGAGGATATGCGAGCTTTTTTCTGTCACAACTGACAAGTACAACAATTTATTTGGTAAGTTCGATCTTTCCATGTATTTTATTTACTCTTGTAGTTGTACAACCAGGATTAACAACTCAGATGCAGTTTAGCCATGCGCACAGGCAGCCATCAGCACTGGAGTTTCATAAAGAACAGTTTAGAAAATGATACATAGGTCATTGCTATACTTGGTTAATAATGGCTGCACATTAGCACTGGCTTTGCTCGCTGCAATCCATCCATGCTAATTGGTGATCTCAGTTGTTCCTGGGTAGGAATCGCCTTTGCCACATTCAGTACACAGGATGTCATCCCTGTCTGTCAGGAAGCCACGTCCAATCAGAGACATGGCACACTTCTTGCAGTTGAAGCAGTTATTGTGCCATTGTCGTTCCTCGAACGAGATGTACTTGCTTCCGCCAAGCCCTGCAGGATATACAAAACATAGAGGAGAAATCATGAAGCGCCATAACCACAGGATGTACTACAACCCCAATTCCAAAATAGTTGGGACGAAGTGTAAATTGTGAATAAAATCAAAATGCAATGACTTTCAGATCACATAAGCCAATATGTTATTTACAATAGAACATAGATAACATTGCAAATGTTGAAACTGAGATATTTTACCATTTTATCCACAAAATGAGCTTATTCCAAATTTTCTTGTTGCAACAGATCTCAACAAAGTTGGGACACAGGCAAAAAAAGGCTGAAAAAGCAATTAATATATAAGAGAATCAGCTGAAAGAACATTTAGCAAGTAATTACATTAACTTGCATCAGGTGTGTAACATGATTGGCTATAAAAGGGATGTCTTAGAGAGGCTGTGTCTCTCAGAAGTAAAGACAGTCAGAGGCTCTCCAACCTGTGAAGGCTTGCGTAAGAAAATTGTGAAATACTTTTAAAACAATGTTCCTCAACATCAAATTACAAAGACTTTGAAGGTCTCATCATTGACGGTACATAACGTTATCAAAAGATTTAGAGAAACTGAAAAAAATCTCTGTGCGTAAGGGACAAGGCCAAAAACCTTTACTGGATGCCCGTGATCTTCGGGCCCTCAGACGCCACTGCATCACTCACCGGCATGATTTTGTCATTGACATTACTAAATGGGCCCAGAATTACTTCAAGAAACCACTGTCTATAAACACAGTCCGTTGTGCCATCCACAGATGCCACCTACAACTCTATCATGCATAAGGGAAGCCATTGCTGACTATGATCTAGAAGCGCCGCCATGTTCTGTGGGCCAAGGCTCATTTAAAATGGACTGTAGCAAAGTGGCAAAGAGTCCTGTGGTCAGACGAGTCCAAATTCTTGTTGGAAATCATGGGCGTCATGTCCTCTGGGCTAAAGAGGAGAAAGACCACCCCTCCTGTTATCAGCGTTCAGTTCAAAAGCCAGCATCTCTGATGGTATGGGGATGCATTAGTGCATATAGTTAGGGACACTTGCATGTTTTAAAAAGCACCCTGAATGCTGAACGGTATATAAAGGTTTTAGAGCAACATATGCTCCCCTCCAGACAACATCTATTTCAGGGAAGGCCTTGTGTATTTCAGCAGGACAATGCAAAACCACAAACTGCAGCTATTACAACAGCATGGCTTCGTAGCAGAAGAGTTCGTGTGCTGAACTAGCCTGCCTGCAGTCCTGATCTTTCATCGATTGAGAACATTTGGCGCATAATTAAACAAAAAGTCAGTCAAAGGAGACCCAAAAACTCTCCAGCAGCTGGAAGCCTGTATTAAACAAGAGTGGGATCGAATTCCATTGGCTAAACTCAAGAAACTTGTCTCCTCAATGGCCAGACACCTCTACTCTGAGTTAAAAAGAAGAGGGGATGCTACACCATGGTAAACAGGCCCCTGTCCCAACTTTTTTGAGACCTTTAGCAGCCATCAAATTTGAAATGAGCTCATTTTGTGGATAAAATTGTAAAATTTCTCAGTTTCAGCATTTGCTTTGTTATTTCTCTTCTATTGTTAATAAAATACTGACTGGTGTGATTTGAAAGTCATTGCGTTTTGATTTTATTCATAATTTACACTTTGTCCCAACTTTTTCGGAATTGGGGTAGTAAAATGAAGCCAGTGATGGGCAGGCCTTGGGCAGGCACAGCTGTTCCCCTTTCCCCCCCTCTGGTGAGACTGTAGAATGTCGGGAGAGGGAGAGGTTATTTGATTGATCACCGTTTCTCATGCCACCAATGAGCATAAACACTCTGCAAACATTTTTATTTTCTTTCCTCCTTTGTTCACCACCTTATGCTGCAGTCTGTAACTTTGGAGAACAGAACAAGAGAGTGGTGTTTCATCAAAAACACCACCTCCTCCTTCTTCATTGCATGGCATTGACTATTCTGTTACAGACAGATTACTTTATCATTACCCACACGGAAAGAACGTATATAAACGTATAGGTTTTAATATAGGGCCACATATAGGTTTTGCATATATGCGACATACATGAAATTGGCCATTTTCATATATTATAGGTACCTATATGCACCTTTATATGTACCTATAATATATGAAAACGGCCAATTAAAACTTCAGTCTTTTTTTTTTTTTTGGCATTTCCAATCCCACCCGAACCTGAGATATCCAATTTGATAACTACGGACAAATTCGTAGGCTTATTCGCACATGTGGCCATCTGTAGACAAGTTGGTGAAGAGGACACAACCCGCGATATTTGGCAAAATGTTTAATGAATCTTTGCTGAGTTTTACGTCGCAAACTCAGAACGAGGGCAGAGGATCATCAAACTTTCCAGGTCAGAATCCTATTTAAAAGCGCCCATCCAGCCAACAGGACGCGCCTAAGATAACTCTAATCTACATAACCCTTCCCAGCAGGGCCTTCGTAATTTGCATCCCTGTAGCGCATTGGCCAATTGTGCGCTACTTCTGAAAAGATCTGACGACCACTGCTGGGGTGCATTTCCCGAAAGCACGGACGCTAACTTACATAGTTGCAACCACTGACTGTGAATGGACGAACTATGTAAGTTGCAAAACTACGCTGTTGGGAAACGTAACTGGTTGATACAAGGCGGGGTTTAAAACCTATATGTTTATAGAGGTTCTTTCCGTGTGGGAATTTAAGAATCCTTGTTATTTCATCCCTGTGGGAAAAAGTCTGGGACCTTTAGTTGCTATACAAGCATCGCAAATAAAAGACAAGTGTCTGTTCATTAAAACTGTGAACAGAAATGTTGACTTTGTCTTCAAATTCATTAACCACAGTGAAATGCTCAAATAGATGTGGGGATGAAAATGACTTTTGAAAGGCATGTTTACTTGAATGTATGTTTTTCTGTGTAATTTTATTTCGTTAGTTTAGTTTTATTTTTGCTACATTTAGACTAAGGTGCTGTGAGCCATATTCATCTAGAAATAGCATTACAGACAAGATAGAAAACATTGCATTTGGTGGGTGTAACAGTGTAGTGTATAACCTTTCAGTGGATGTGTATGAGCTGTAATGATGTGAATCCAATTTTATCCAATGTGGTGAATCTGGCAGTGACTTAAACTTGAAAAAATGCTGAATTGATGAAATAAACATAATCAAACCATTTCATTTTTATACATTTCCTTCTCTTCCACAATACACAACTCAATCTTCATAGAATGGAAATAAGTATGGTCAAGAAAGAATCGATGGCCCTGTTATTGTTAATGTTTCAGGGAAAAAATGTGACAAATAGTATTAGATATTTGTGTTGATATCATAGCTTTTTGTCTCCTCTCACTTGCCATAGTTGTTAATGCCTGGTTTACACATAACATGTCGTTGTCACTTGTCAAAATGTATTTAGGATCAAATGTGATGCCAATTTCATGTGTTCACACGCGATTAATAAGTTTTTGCTTGAAAGTCTTGTTATTTCTGTAAGAGACTTTGGACTAATATGCAGATATTACCTTGAGAATAAAAATATGAGCTAGGCATCATGTATGGCAGTTGCAAAAGTGAGATATGAGCTACACAATTGGTATGACAAACAGAACCTGCCACTGCGTATATGAGCTATATAGGAGACCTATGCCCTCTATAAGCACATATATACTCTTCCAAAAGGAAACTATACATTTTCAGCACTGTTGTGGAAAACATATTGAAAAGAAAGTGTAATCAATAATTCAATATTTGTATAGTTTCTTTTTTGGAAGAGTATATTTCAATATTTTTTCCACATTTGTCAAAAAATTTCATGTATAATAAATTGATGCTAAAAACAATGTATAGTTTCTTTTTTGGAAGAGTATATTTACCTGAATTTGGCCTATATGCGGCATATGTGCGCATATATGCTGCATATAGGTTGCATTAATGCGCATGTATGTTCATTTAGATTCTTTCCATGTGGGAATTGCAATCTGAGCCCAGTCACTGTAACTAATGTGCAGCCTAGTGATGCAATGCTGATGCACAAGCATTCTAACTAACAACTTACCAACACAATACCCACAGATCTTCCAGATACTTCTGCTTGGTCTACCCAGGCTGCTATTATTACAGCCAAACTTTACCTCCTTCTCAGTTGACTGCTTTCTTAGCTGGCGTCTTCAGTATTTTTTTTTGCAAGAAATGTTAGCTACCATAGTCAGGCAGTCGCTGACAATGGAAGAAATGGAACTGTGGGCAGAGACATTTTGAATTTCACTCTCCAGGTCCACCATAGAGAGATCCAAATTTACTCTCAGACCTTACTGATAGCTGAAAGGGTATTATAACATTTTACCTAAGAAATGCAAAAAAAAGTTACCAACTGTAGCTCTTAGCTCCTCCAGGGACTGGGCATGAATAATTCCAGTCTTGACCTGGGAAGAGAGCGCGCTCAGAGGAGAGGAGCTGAACAGTGTGTGTGTGTTAGATGTGATTGGCACAGCTTTGGAAAGTCCTCCTGGCTCTGACTGCTCTGGCACGGTGGATTTTCACCAAAGCCAGTAAAAGCACAGGGAGGAGTCAGATGTAGTAGATTTTTTTTTTTACAGATTTTCTGTCTCATGTACTACTGTCAGTATGCCGTGATAACTTTTTCATTTTTGCTGAAGCTATTTTCTTTAAAGTTACCAACTGCATCTTTCACGATGCCTTTAGTGACTATGCTTGTTGCCTTTGCCAAAGACCAGCCCTGAGCTAAAATAGGTGCGGAATTCCTTCAAACTGCCAAAGTCCTCTCCACAGTCCAAGGCATGATGATTGGTTCAACTGAGTGAGGGACTAATAGACGATAGAACAGCTCATTAATGGTCTGATGAACCACATGCACCATCAGCGGTGTAACAGACTTATCACACATGATAATTCACAAATCATGAGAATTGTCATCTTGCCTGCGCATTACAAGAAATGAGTGGGATTATTATGTTTGAGGCACAAAACTCATGCTGTTTCTAACTCTAATGTAACAGGGGTTTCATGCTCTGTCAATGGCTATATTCAACCATCAATTTTGTTCTATATTAAAGAACCTGGTTTATTCCTTCGCGCATAAAAAGACATTTCCTCGGTTTCAAGTAGCACACTTTCACCGCATATACATCGCCTCCTGTTACGACCAGCCCACTGACTAATCGCAACATGAAATGGGAGAACAACATGGTTGTAAAAAAAAAGATTTAATTTCTAAAAACACTTCATCTGAAGAAACATCTTGCCCAAAAATGAAGCGAGCTGGTCAGGGCAACGAGTGGCTGCTAGAGAACAGACTGGCAATTGAGAGCCTCTTTGCACAACACCAAACTCTTCTTATAGGGTGTAGCCAGGTGCCACCAATCCTGCAATTAAACACTTAAGACAGACAAAGGTCCTCCAGCCACTAGGGGCAGCATAAACGTACTGGGTCGTAACACCGCCTCCCTTAAATGGTGACTCCAGTCACCAAACTATAGTCCAAGGGGACTGGAGAGGGACACAGGGTGCTCCCGGGCAGACAGGACAAGAAAAATTAACCAAAAGTGTGAAATATGCCAAACAACAAAATAAACTTAAAGCTCCAGATTTAACAATACATAGCTAGCCCACGTGGCTAGTGAATGAATTCCGGATCCCCGGACACACAAAGCTAGCCCACGTGGCTAGTGAACGAATTCCGGATCCCCGGACACACAAAGCTAGCCCACGTGGCTAGTGAACGAATTCCGGATCCCCGGACACACAAAGCTAGCCCACGTGGCTAGTGAACGAATTCCGGATCCCCGGACACACAAAGCTAGCCCACGTGGCTTACAAAGGAATTCTGGGTCCCAGATAACAAAGGTACACAAAAGGACCCTCCTGGGCAGCGCCATACACCAAAGACAGCCCTGCTGAGTCCAACACCAAAGACACATTTGCTATATCACACAACAGGACATATACGCAGGAAGTTAGCACCAGTAAATATTGCCAAACATCTGATAACCACACGGCCAGTCCACTCAAGCAAACCTCGCAAAATCACATGCCAAAAATTACTTCAAAACACAGCCAGATAGTGTCAGTTAATGAAACCAACAAGAAACTCCAAAAATGTAACACCGGTCTGTTCCAAATAGGCTCAAGGCAAATGCCACAAGAACATCAATGCTCAAATTCTCCCATGACACAAGCAAGTTAGCAAAGCCACTCCCCTCCAACAGGAAACTTCAGGTACAATCAATTAATTTGATGACAAAACAGATAAAAAGGGGCCGTAAACCAATATGCAATCGACCACAGAGGGAGCTGGAACATTCCTTTGTGCAAACAACCAACAAACAAAATACAAATTAGTAATAAGCAACAACAAACCAGAGTTATCTTCCTCAAATCAACCCAATCAGCTAACTCCAAAACAGGTTATAGTCATTACACTGCTCTGGAATGTTCAACGAGCAATCAGAGGCTTCCCCAGATCCTGACTAACTGCACAGTTCCATCTACTTAACTATGACCTGTGCTAGTCTTCAGTGTTCCTTCCGGGCTCGAGGCAACTTTGAACGCTGAACTCGTGAGCATGGTTAGAAAACCAATTGAGAAGTCAACTAACTGTGCTCCGAAGCGCGAGAGGTCCCGGGTTCAACTCCCGAACGAGCCCCCAATCTGTTACGACCAGCCCACTGACTAATCGCAACATGAAATGGGAGAACGACATGGTTGTAAAAAAAAAGATTTAATTTCTAAAAACACTTCATCTGAAGAAACATCTTGCCCAAAAATGAAGCGAGCTGGTCAGGGCAACGAGTGGCTGCTAGAGAACAGACTGGCAATTGAGAGCCTCTTTGCACAACACCAAACTCTTCTTATAGGGTGTAGCCAGGTGCCACCAATCCTGCAATTAAACACTTAAGACAGACAAAGGTCCTCCAGCCACTAGGGGCAGCATAAACGTACTGGGTCGTAACACTCCTTCGTTTGCTGAACTGCCAGAAGTCCTCATTTTTGATTTTGTGATTCACCATCCTTGGCTCAGACCTGCCGTATTTAATTCAAATGCTTTACAGCTACCTTTCTTTGCCAGAATATCCAGAAGAGTCAGGTTTAAGTTTCAATATTTCTTTGCCATACCCAGATTTTCAACTAAGTAGGAAAACCCTGCAGATTAAAGCCAGCAGATGTAAATGAAACCATTATATTGAGTGCAGTTTTACGAGACGGGGACTCTAGGTTCTTCGGTAGCTGGAGGTGCAACTGGAAAGAATTTTTCACTGACTTGATTTCTCTAGACACTACTGCAGTGTAGAACATTTAAAAATATGTATGTATTCATATTTCAGCATACATGGGAGATGATGTGTACACATAAACTATATAGCCTGGAAGTGGAACAATGATTTCAGAAAGAGGAGAGATGAAGCGAAAGAAAGACAAGCTATAAAATTAAAAAATAAATGAATATTGGCATAGATTAAAAATGAATGTTCGGAGCAGCAATACTGTTTATTCGCCCATTCATTCCAGCGAATTCAGCATTTTGATTGGTTAACATCAGGTATCTCTTCACCGGTAAACTACCTCGCACTGGGTCAAGACCTCGCGCTGCGTGAAGAGTCTCGCTTGATTATCGAGCCGCTTCAATAGAAAACGTAGGGTATTAATTTCCGTGTCCGAAAAAGGCGACCGATATGGCGTCTGACATTCCCGCTTCAAACTTCGACTTCGGAACTTTAGAGGAAAAGAGTCATGGTAGAATGGAGATAAACCGACGGTTTTTTTTTCGAGCACTCGGTATTTATCTTAGGGTAAATACCTGGAAGTTTACATTTGAAATCAAGCGCTTGCATAAATTTCCAGGTATCTATCCTAAGATAAATACCTCATGTTCAGAAAAAAACTGCAGATTTATCTCCTAAATGAGAGTCCCTGGACAGGAGTAAGTGGGAGTATAATCAGGGGAGTGACCTGTAGCTCTCACACTGGGTGGGTGTTGTGACGGGCAGCGAGTGGCTGTGACCTCACCACTGATGGGGGTCGCGCAGGAGCTGCACTTCTTTGAGTTCAGGTTGCAGAAGCAGGTGAGGCAGTAGGCGAAGTTGTCGCGGGAGGTGAAGCGCTGGCCGGACAGCTGCTGCTTGCAGCCGGTGCAGACGAAGCACTCCCTGTGCCAGGGCTGCTCGTGATAGGTCACTCCTCCAGCGGTGATGGGCTGCACAAGAGAGGGCGAGAGACAGGTCTCTGTCACGTACACACCATTCTCTCTCGTTTTTCCAACTTGCTAACAACTAGACTTTCATGTACTTCTGCAAGATTTCTAATTATTCGGACAGTACAGGGCTGTAATTCCCAAACGGCTCGGCCCATATGGATTGACATAATCCCATATTACAGCTGACTGTCTTCTGTTCAGTATTAGGTGCAAGTTACTGCCATACAGAGTGAAGCAGGTCTGCATCATAGCCTTTAAAATTGCTCCCCTATCCATTTACCAACACATTTTATGGTATGGATTTATTTTGCTGAATTCTCAAGAGAGGCAACTAGGTCAAATTTTACAGTCCCACAGTGTGTTTGAAAAGCTGAAAACTTCTCAGGCGCAAGGTCAGTTAATGAACAAAAACCTCAGTTAACAACACCTAAATCCCAGCATCCAGTGGGCTAGAGGCAGGGATATAGCCTTAGCAGTTCATCAATCAAACACAGATCATCCACTCACACTCATATTCCTCAGTATATTTGATAATGGCATGTTTGTGTCCCAGCATGCATGTCTGCAGACAGTGAGGAGCAAATCCAAACTACATGGACAAATCCACTTGAATATGGGGGTGAGATGAAAATTCCTCATAAAAATCCTCATGCAGCTTTCAAATTCGCAACTTTCCAGCCGTGAGGCAACAGCACCACCCACTGCACCACCCCATCCCTGCCCACAGGAGAGATGCTCACCTTCTTGCAGTTCACACACTGCAAGGCGAACTGCTTCTCAAAGCACGGGACGCAGTAGTTGGAGTCGTCCTTGGGGATGAAGGTCTTGATGCCGATAGGCTGCTGGCAGCAGTGGCAGTTGAAGCAGGTCTCGTGCCAGCTGTTGCCCTTGTGCTCCATCTTTCTGGAACCTGCCGCGTCAGATGGACAGAGGGAAGTAGCGGGGGGGGTTTGGTTTTGGTGAAATGGGAATAAAGTATGACCCAACGGTAACACTTTACAATAAGGGTACATTTATTAGCATCAGCAAATCAGGAGGAAACATTAACTATGAGTTACTTAACTGTAAACCAATGGGTCTACTAATAATTTACTAATAGTGTTCATGTTAACTAAGGTATTTATTCATACATAATGGAATAGTTTGATAGTTTAAGGTGTTACTTAAGGGATACTTAAGGGATGTTTTCAATTTCATGGTAAGGATGTCAAAGAGCATAAATAAAAAGTTAAGGTTACCTAATGCTTATTTAGCGCTATGATTCATTGGTTAACTGTTAATTAGTTGTTAGTAAATGCTTATTACTGTATTCATTAACATTCCCTTATTGTAAAGCGTGACCAAAATGAAGAGAAGGTGAGGAGAACTAATAGACGTTTGCGATAGCAGTGATCATGTACGGGGACGCATCTACGGGTGCCTGAATTCACACACACGCCCAACCTCACAAACACTTGACCTCCATGCCAAATTTCAGCCCAATAGGTGGAAAGTGGGTTCATGATTTATGAAGGGGTGCATAGATAAGGTATAGGGCACGAGGTAAATTCACACCATTGAAACAGGAAGTCTCTGCTGGGACCAATGATGCATCCCAAGTGCGTCTACAAAGAAAGGTTCTGAAGTTATGAAAGAGGGCGTGGCTAAAGCATGGGGGCAGGGCTAACCAACAGCAATGAGAGAGGACCTCTGCTGTATGCAATGATTCCTACCGCATGAGTCTCCAACAAGCTGTTCATGAGTTACATAAGGATGTCTATAGCACAACCTAACTCTGCCTCAGTCAGTGAAGACTCCCACACATGCCTAAAACACATGCTTAAAGAGTGCTGAAAGAGGGCTTAACCAAAGTATAAGGGGGTGGAGCAAAATTGCACCATTAAAGCAGGAACCACTGATGAAGACCACTGATGCCTCCCACAAAATTCCATGAGAAGCAGTTCATAAGGGCGTGGCTAAAGTGTAGGGGGTGGGGCTAACCTAGACCAATGAAAGCTTTTGCTTCTGCCCTCCCCGTTCAACCCTCTTTTATCTCATTGTATATGCAATGCAATTGTACAGTTTTGGTTGATTGAATAAATCTTTCAATAAATAAATAAAGCAAATAAAAAGGTACTTTGTTGAGAGCAATGGTGCCTCCAACAAGAGCAGATGACAAACGGTTAGTGAGTTACAAAAGGGACGCAGCTAAAGTGTAGGGGCAGGGCGAAGCATCACCCATGAAGAATGAACTCTGCTTAGTCCAATGATGCCTCCCATAAGTGACAACTGGTACATGAGTTATTACAAGGGATGTGTCAAAATGGTATGTGTGTATGAGTGAGTGTGCTGGACGACTGTGTGTATGTGTATGTCTGTCTATCTGTGTGTGTGTGTGTGTGCGTGTGTGTGTGTGTGTGTGTGTGTGTGTGTGTCACAAAGTTTTCCACGGAGTTCATAGTACTGCATTGCTTATTCAGCAAGCCCAGCTTATTTTGAAGAGGATGAACACTTTATCCATAAATAACCAATGTGCGTCCCAGAACATTCTACATTTACTCACAGAAAAAAACAAAATTTCTTTGTTTGTTTTGCTTCTCATAACTGCATTCAATAAAAACTTTGTAATTCACTTTAGATACAAAGAGTGTTTTTCAAACAAATATCGGCCGATCGGTCACAAGATCGACCCTTTGTTGCAAGTTGTCCAACATTTTGGACATAAGTTAATTGGGAACAAATGAAGGAACAGACTGGAGCACTCAAATCACTTGCATCAGTTTATTGAGATGCCAAGACTAACGTTTCGATGCACAGTGTCAGAGTCAAATTAGTTTTGGTTAAGTTGGGACAGTTGGACAGTCGGGACAGACAGGGGCTGAAGCCCAAGGGCTTCCTTTATAAGTTAAGTGGGGTTTATTTTCTCTAAAATTCTGTAGTACTGTAGTAGTATTACAATAGTGATATTTAAGTTATTTAAACTACAGCAACACAGTTGTGCGGACTATAGTAATATCATGGTACTGTTGACTGTGGTTATACAGTTGTACAATCGTTATAATGTGATGGCTATAGTACTACTCTAGTTATACTATGCAAACTATAGTAATACCACTGATCTATAAATTGCTGACGTGATGCAGAACTGCGTTGGGAGGATGAAGCAAGCGAAAGTGGTCGGGTGGCCATTTTACTATGCCCGATAGTAAGCAACCGTTATTCTATGGCAGAGAAACGCTGATATGCAGCCTTGCAATGCGGAGCGATATTTTTTGGGGGATGTGGCGAGACAATGCACTGGCTGTAGTGAAGACGGTTACACATAAATGAATTTCAACTAATATATTGCTTATTATTGGCCACTGGTGATCTACCTTAACGGCAAATAATGTGTCAATGTTAGCCCAGCTAACGGTTATTATTGGAACTATTCAAATTAATGTTCGCTAACATGATCCATCAGGTCAGTCTAAAGCTACCTAGATTACCGAAATCTACCGAGATTAAATCAATCAATGCCACATGGCATAAATGAGAAAATCCAGTAAAACTCCTGTGTAACGCTGTTTATAATATTAGACCAGACTAACAAAACCAGGTGTTGACTGGTCTAATCATTAAGGTAAATTTATGCCAGCACTGAAAAAGGATAATGTTACGCAGTAGTTAAATCTGCAGTCCTTGAGGCATGTGTCGTACAGTCAGGTCGATCTGAGGACGAAACATAAAATACCGCCCCTTTTGTGTCAGTGAAAAGATATCTTCTCAATTAATTATATCTTTGGTTGCAACATGTTCAATGTGAGTAATGTTCTGAGAGATTATAGTTGGGTTACGGAACGGTTACTACAAAATTATGACGTCATCACCTATTCAGTTCTTATATATAGATCAGTGAGTAATACTATAGTTATGTCAAAAAATACCACAGTAGTACCAATAAATATCTTTAGGTTTTCAAAATTAGCGCGCAATCGGCCATTGCGCTACAGGGATGCAAATTGGGGAGGGTCTGCCGGGAAGGGTAATATAAGTTGCTTTGTTCGTTGCTTAAGCGCCTCCTGTTGGCCAGACGGGCACTCGTCAGGAAGATTCTTAGCCTGGGTATCCTCCGTCATCGTTCTGAATTTGCAAAGTTTCAACCAATGACTGTATAAGAAGCGGTGGCTGACAGGCGCGTGCTTCGGAGGAGAGCCGCAAACTGTCTTCACTTCGCTGAACTGGCAGCAAGGGGTCGCAAACGAGCAAGACTTGTACATTACTGTAGTTCACTAATTGGACATTCCAGATTCGGATGGCATTGGAGATGCCTAATTTTTTTTTATTAAAAAAAAAGAAGAAATATCTACAGGATATTTTTACGCGGGTTTCCCGGAGTATTGCGCTCCCTCCACCAGCTTCTCTTCTTCCTGCTGTGCATTCTGTTCCCATCGATTCCCAGGTGAACGGTGCACACGTCCCCAGCTGAGGCACATGATGTTAAAGAAAATGGGACTAACTGGACCAAGCAAACTTTTTCAAATGTGCCAAGGAACAGTCCAGAAGCTCAGGTGCCCATTGGAGGTCACTTTTAGAAGTGGACTGGAGAGTAGCCACTTTGACTGGTCTTCGAGCTAAAAAGAATAATACACAGCCAGATATGATGCACTGTGTGTCGTGACACATTCCTTATGTAAATATTATGACTATTCTCTGCGAATTCTGCAACAGTTACCCTTTTGTCGGTTTTGACCAGACAGGACAGCCTTCATAGCCCTTGTACATCAGTCAGCCCTGGCCACCCAAAACCCTGTTGCCGGTTTATGGCTCGTCTCCTCTTGGACCACTGTCAGTAGGTGCTCACGTCTGTCAGTAGGTACTCACATCTGTTGAAAGGGACCTCCCCAGAAGTGTAGCCACTTCAGAGATGCTCTAACTCACTCCTCAGGCCATACAATTGAGCCCTTGTCAAGGTCTTTCAGTTCCCATTTCTCCCACATTCACCATGCTAAATACGAGAATATGAGTACGAGAAAACGGGAATATGAGAACTGGCCTGTTTACCATCTATGATCCGTCTGCAGACCTGCACATATACTATTGTTTTGAGATAGTCAACATCATTCGCTACATTTGTGAGTGGTTTTAATGTTTTGGTTCGTCTATGTTTATTTTCAGCGTTACTCGGCCACATGATATGACATCATCTAAACTCTGAACAAAACTCTGAACCATGCTAATAAAAAAACCTCATGTAATCTCATGCAAAAAAACATTATCTGGAGGTGAGTGAGATAAGGTCGGCTCCCTGATCATAGACATGCTTGCATCTTGTTGAGATCATTACGTTAACCACTGTTAGCCTGTTAAATTATGTAATTACCTTAGTACAGAATGGTTCATGCAGTGAAAAGAAACACACATCACGAATTGTATTTCATGAAGTAACAGAGGCATTTTGAAACTATGCCTGGCCATCTCACTCCTCATAGATCATGGGTGATTCTGCACTCAAAGACCGATGAGGGCTTCAAGTGAAATGGGTGAATAAACACTGAATTGAATGGCTGTGCTGGGTCATGCCTTGGTTTTCCTCTTTCGGTACAGTGAAGTGTTGACCAACTGTGGTCCTTGAGAATTACAGTTTCTGCTTGTTTTGGACTTAATTATAAATTCTACCATTCATTCCAGCAAATTCTGCATTTTGATTGGTTAACATCAGGTATCTATTCACCGGTAAACTACCTCGCACTGGGCCAAGACCTCGCGCTACATGAAGAGCTCTCACTTGATTATCAAGCTGCTTCAATAGAAAACGTAGGGTATTCATTTCCGTGTCCAAAAAAGGCGACAAATAATGGCGTCTGACATTCCCGCTTCAAACTTCGACTTCGGAACTTTAGAGGAAAAGAGTCATGGTATTTATCGTTGGCCAGATACCTGGAATATTCAAATGAAATTTCCCAGTATCTATCCTACGATAAATACCTTGTGTTTGAAAAAAACTGTAGGTTTATCTCCTGATTAAATTTGGCTGCACAGCTGATGCACCTCAGCATACACCTGGTTGGAGATATTAAGCTCCCTCAAAAGGGCTCCCTTTGCACAGAAGCAGCCTCCTTCAGGTATTTCTCCTTCTCTAATATTGTATGAAGCTGCCTGCAATGCACACGGCTTCACTCACCTGGCATGATGGCTTTCTCGCATGCGTGGCACTTAGAAGAGTACTCATTAGAGTAGCATTCGATGCAGAATAGCTGGTCATCCTTGGTGGAGAAAGGCTTGTCTACCAGGGAGCTCCGGCATTTTAAGCAGTGGAAGCACTCCTCATGCCAGTGGCGGTCCAGATGGGACAGGTCCTATAATCGAGTTGAGTCAACACAAGCAATTATGGTCAGTTATGGTCAGGTTCCATCTGTGAACATGAAGATATGAAGATATGGGGGTGGATTGGAGATGCAGCAAACCTAAAACCCATTTTGAGCAAAAAAGCACCAGGAGATGCTGAGTGTTTTTACTGCCGCAATGAGACTGGGGAAAAGGTCTGGCTCACTGCTCCGTACTCGCCCCCTGAATGACGAAGCCAGAATATTTTTATATTGTGCATCACCCTTTTTCTAGGTTCTACGCTGTGAAACCAAATTTTTAAGTTCTGAACATATCCTAAACATTTTTTTGTGACATTTCTTAAACGTGTCACAGTGTTTAGATGCAGTTTTGAAGTCTATGAAATAATAACGGAAAAACCTTGTTTCCAACATCCAATAAACAACCCTGTTTTGAATGAGAACACTTCACACTGGGTTTAAAGTGCTTGAAAGTCTGAAAAAAAGATACAGACCATACTGGTCTGGTGAATGTGTTGTACAAAAGAAACATCACCTCCTTAAATTTGTACTCAATACTTTTGGCAATGTATCCCAGCATCTGATTGGCTTTTTTAACTGCTACAACACAATGTCAGGGTTTGGTCAAAAATCACTCCCAGATCTTTCCCGTGCGCAGCACATTCCAGTTTTAAACCTCCCATGAAGTAATCCCATCTAATGTTTTTATTACAAACTTTATTACAAGTTTACATTTCGCTACACTACATTTCATTTGCCACATTTCTGCCCAATTCTGGATTCTATCCAAATCATCCTGAATAACTTTGGTGGACCCTAAACTATTTACCAAGCCCCCCAATTTAGTATCATCTGCAAATTGAACTAATCTGCTCTCAATACTCCTGTCAATGTCATTAATGTAGATGAGGAACAGCAGGGGTCCCAACACCGATCCCTGGGGAACGCCACTCCCCTCTATACCTAGGTCAGATGAGATACCACTGACCACCACTCTATGTGTTCTGTCCTGTAACCAGTTTTGAATCCACTCCAGAATGCCTCCTGTGACTCCAATGGAGCTCATTTTAAAAATTAGTCTCTTATGCGGTACTGTATCGAATGCTTTCTGAAAATCCAAGTATATGATGTCATAAGCCCTGCTCTGGTCATAAGTCTTGGTGGCCTCTTCAAAAAATTCCTGAAGGTTTGTCAGGCATGACCTTCTCTTACGGAAACCATGTTGGCTATCCATCAAGACACTGTTACGTTCAAGAACTAAGTCCAGCTCATCTTTTATGATAGATTCCAATATTTTGCACGCAATTCAAGTTGAACGGACTGGCCTGTAATTTCCTGGCTCAGTACGGTCCCCTTTCTTATATATTGGTATAATATTGACCTCTGGCGGAAAGCGGCTTAAAGAAAATCTCACCAACTTCGCCGGGTACTCTAGAATATAAGCCATCAGGACCCTCCGCCTTATCTGCCTTTAGTTTATGCAAATCTGTGATCCATAATGGTAGGCCGTCAGTCATGGAAAGGCCTGTCTTCCACATGCTCTAGCTTTTATGAATGTTAGGTTATGCAACCTTTAAGCAGCATCAACACCTAAGTAGAAGTAATGATGAAAACTACATGGGCATTACTTCCACTCCAGAGGTAATGAATGAAAAGGTCTGTTATACATGATGTAATCAGCTGCCAATTGTTCCTACCACACAAAAGGAGAGTTTTGGACTATTGGACTGAAGCTGACCAACATTTGAGCAACATGATG
This sequence comes from Gymnothorax reevesii, assembly GCA_029721435.1. NCBI lineage: Eukaryota > Metazoa > Chordata > Actinopteri > Anguilliformes > Muraenidae > Gymnothorax > Gymnothorax reevesii. Next base: position 10,398,678 of record CM056590.1, on the reverse strand, counting down.
GGTTATATTCTGTTATGATTCTGCCTGTCTGTCATGATTCTGATCAGCTTTGCTATGTCTGACTATGCATTGTATTATGTATTGTTATATGGTTGCTTAGATTTGTTCATGCATTGTCTTAGTTAGTCTTTTCCATGTTTTGCTTTTTACCATAGTTACATTCCGGTCCATGTTTTTGTTTCCGCCATGCATTGCACTTTGTCTCCCCCTGTCTGGTCTCTTGTCTTGTCATTGCTCACAGCCCCAGTATTGCGTGCCACTCTTCGGGTGATTTAATGGTTTCTGGATTTCAACCATTCCTTCCAGTCTTGTTTACTTCCTTCGCCTTACTTTTTATATATTACTCATCAATACTAACAGTTTGTTGTTTTCACTAGAAATACTAATCCAACTAACACTGCATATAATACCAATTTACTAACGAGCACTAGGGATATAGTTGCACTTACTAATTGATCAACAAGCTCTCAGCACTTGCCCTGTTCTAGTCTCCACCCCTAGTCTCTCCCTAATCTTCTCTGCTGCGTTTCTGTGGATTTCCACACCTGCTCACGCTGTCCTTTCTCTCATTATCTATGCACGTTAGAACTCCTTGACAGGGGCCATATGTCTGTCTGTAGGATTGTTTCGTGATCCCTGTCCGCGTTTTGGCTTTTGCCTATTTTATTTGATTAGGTTCTCCCTCTTGTTCCCTCCTTTGTAATTAGTCTCATTTCCAGCACCTCTGTTCTGTGCAGCATGTGATTCCCCTGGAGTGTATATTAGGAGTCTTTTCACAGCACTTTCTTGTCAGATTGTTTCTCTCAGTTTGCTTGTGCCACGTTTCTTTCGCCCTGTACTCTCAGTGATTCTCTTTTGACTGAACCGTCCCTGTTTTTGATTTTTGGCTTTGTGATTTTGGATTATTGTTGCATCTGGGTTTTTTGACCCTTTTCTGCCTGACTACGAATTTGGCTTCGCTTCTCTGACATACCTGTGCCTGTGTACCAAACCCATTTTTGCCCGACCACGAGTACTGTGATTGCTGCCCTGGTTTTCGTCTCTGTTTTTGCCAAACTGGATTGTGATTTTTGGATACTGGACTTTGTACCTTTGCCTACTGCCCTGCAGGGGGGGTTTCCCCCTTGGTCAATAAAGTCAGATCTACTGCATTGCTGGGTTCTCGTGACTGATTCCTGAGCAAATCATCACATATTCAGGCATTTAATATTTTCATATTTTTGACAATAAATTTGGTTGCCATGGAAACCATTTTGTGTTTTCACCAATCTGGCCCTGTGGTATGATTATCAAAAAAGTCAAACTATCGAAAAAAATATGATGGCTTGCAATTATTAACCCCTTTCTTAGGATTTTGCAATTCAAGATGACTGCCACATAAATGGATTTTCTATAAATACCCAACAGATTTTTTTATTTTTGCATATTCTTTATCTGCTCACTAAGACCGACGGAATGACACAGGTCTTGTTTCAGTATCTTTTTTTCCAGACTTTCAAGCACTTTAAACCCAGTGTGACCAATTTCCAAAAATAATTGCCAGGCATTTAGCTTTTAGACGCTGGTGTTTAAATTAGAAACATCACATTTTCTACAGTGTATTGATATCCCACTGAATATCAGTCAACAGTGACACTGCACTAACATCATATTCCACTGAATATCAGTCAACAGTGACACTGCATTAACATCATATCCCACTGAATATCAGTCAACAGTGACACTGCATAAACATCATATCCCACTGAATATCAGTCAACAGTGACACTGCATTAACATCATATCCCATTGACTGACAGTCAACACTGACACAGCATTAATATCATATCCCACTGAATATCAGTCAACACTGACACTGCATTAACATCATATCCCACTGAACATCAGTCAACAGTGACACTGCATTAACATCATATCCCATTGACTGACAGTCAACACTGACACAGCATTAACATCATATACCACTGAATAACAGTCAACAGTGACACTGCATGCACATCATATCCCACTGAATATCAGTCAACACTGACACTGCTTTAACATCATATCCCACTGAATAACAGTCAACACTGACACTGCTTTAACATCATATCCCACTGAATAACAGTCAACACTGACACTGCATTAACATCATATCCCATTGACTGACAGTCAACACTGACACAGCATTAACATCATATCCCACTGAATATCAGTCAACACTGACACTGCATAAACATCATATCCCACTGAATATCAGTCAACACTGACACAGCATTAACATCATATCCCACTGAATAACAGTCAACAGTGACACTGCATAAACATCATATCCCACTGAATATCAGTCAACAGTAACACTGCATTCACATCATATCCCACTGATTATCAGTCAACAGTGATACTGCATTCACATCATATCCCACTGAATATCAGTCAAGTGACACTGCATTAACATCATATCCCACTGAATGTCAGTCAACAGTGAAACTGCATTAACATCATATCCCACTGAATATCAGTCAACACTGACACTGCTTTAACATCATATCCCTCTGAATATCAGTCAACAGTGATACTGCATTAACATCATATCCCACTGAATATCAGTCAACAGTGACACTGCATTCACATCATATCCCACTGAATATCAGTCAACAGTGATACTGCATTCACATCATATCCCACTGAATGTCGTCAACACTGACACTGCATTAACATCATATCCCACTGAATATCAGTCAGCAGTGACACTGCATTCACATCATATCCCTCTGAATGTCGTCAACACTGACACTGCATTAACATCATATCCCACTGAATATCAGTCAGCAGTGACACTGCATTCACATCATATCCCTCTGAATATCAGTAAACACTGACACTGCTTTAACATCATATCCCTCTGAATATCAGTCAACATTGATACTGCATTAACATCATATCCCACTGAATATCAGTCAACAGTGACACTGCATTCACATCATATCCCACTGAATATCAGTCAACAGTGATACTGCATTCACATCATATCCCAGTGAATATCAGTCAAGTGACACTGCATTAACATCATATCCCACTGAATATCAGTCAACACTGACACTGCTTTAACATCATATCCCACTGAATATCAGTCAACACTGACACTGCTTTAACATCATATCCCTCTGAATATCAGTCAACATTGATACTGCATTAACATCATATCCCACTGAATATCAGTCAACAGTGACACTGCATTCACATCATATCCCACTGAATATCAGTCAACAGTGATACTGCATTCACATCATATCCCACTGAATGTCGTCAACACTGACACTGCATTAACATCATATCCCACTGAATATCAGTCAGCAGTGACACTGCATTCACATCATATCCCTCTGAATGTCGTCAACACTGACACTGCATTAACATCATATCCCACTGAATATCAGTCAGGAGTGACACTGCATTCACATCATATCCCTCTGAATGTCGTCAACACTGACACTGCATTAACATCATATCCCACTGAATATCAGTCAGCAGTGACACTGCATTCACATCATATCCCTCTGAATATCAGTCAGCAGTGACACTGCATTCACATCATATCCCTCTGAATGTCGTCAACACTGACACTGCATTCACATCATATCCCACTGAATATCAGTCAGCAGTGACACTGCATTCACATTATATCCCTCTGAATGTCATCAACACTGACACTGCATTAACATCATATCCCACTGAATATCAGTCAGCAGTGACACTGCATTCACATCATATCCCTCTGAATGTCGTCAACACTGACACTGCATTCACATCATATCCCACTGAATATCAGTCAGCAGTGACACTGCATTAACATCATATCCCACTGAATATCGGTCAACAGTGACACTGCATTCGCATCATATCCCACTGAATATCAGTCAGCAGTGACACTGCATTCACATCATATCCCTCTGAATGTCGTCAACACTGACACTGCATTCACATCATATCCCTCTGAATGTCAGTCAACACTGACACTGCAGTCACATCATATCCCACTGAATATCAGTCAGCAGTGACACTGCATTCACATCATATCGCACTGAATATCAGTCAGCAGTGACACTGCATTAACATCATATCCCACTGAATATCAGTCAACACTGACACTGCATTCACATCATATCCCTCTGAATATCAGTCAACAGTGACACTGCATTCACATCATATCCCACTGAATATCAGTCAGCAGTGACACTGCATTAACATCATATCCCACTGAATATCAGTCAGCAGTGACACTGCATTCACATCATATCCCTCTGAATGTCGTCAACACTGACACTGCATTAACATCATATCCCACTGAATATCAGTCAGCAGTGACACTGCATTCACATCATATCCCTCTGAATGTCGTCAACACTGACACTGCATTCACATCATATCCCACTGAATATCAGTCAGCAGTGACACTGCATTAACATCATATCCCACTGAATATCGGTCAACAGTGACACTGCATTCACATCAAATTCCACTGAATATCAGTCAGCAGTGACACTGCATTCACATCATATCCCTCTGAATGTCGTCAACACTGACACTGCATTCACATCATATCCCTCTGAATATCAGTCAACAGTGACACTGCATTAACATCATATCCCACTGAATATCAGTCAACACTGACACTGCATTAACATCATATCCCACTGAATATCAGTCAACAGTGACACTGCATTAACATCATATCCCACTGAATATCAGTCAACAGTGACACTGCATTAACATCATTTCCCACTGAATATAAGTCAACACTGACACTGCATTAACATCATATCTCACTGAATATCAGTCAACACTGACACTGCATTAACATCATATCCCACTGAATATCAGTCAACAGTGACACTGCATTAACATCATATCCCACTGAATATCAGTCAACACTGACACTGCATTAACATCATATCTCACTGAATATCAGTCAACAGTGACACTGCACCTTTGGACAGAGGGCACATAATTCTCTGCTCCTTAGCTCTTATTGCCTTGAGCAGCAGTCGAAGGTGCAAAATATCCATGGCACAATGCCAGTTAATTGTCCTCCATTTCATAATAATAAGAGCAAGCTGAGTTCTTATTAAAACCCACAACCCCGCGAGCCAGGGTGATGGTCGCTCTTTAGATCGGAGAGCTGTAGGCTCTCGTGCGTTGGGGACATAGCGAGAGATGTGGGGCTCAGACGCGACGTGGCCCGAGGGTTCCACGGCTGGGCGAGACCCGAACTTCATCGCGGAGCCTAATGACTGTGTAATGTCAGGCTAAGTGCTTTTGCATCGGCAGGCCCAGTATAAATGAGAAGCAACAAACATGGAACTGGGCAGCTATGCTGCGCTGCTGTGCTCGTAACTGGCACGTTCCACAGCCTCCAAGGAGTCTTTAGTCAGATGGCTGTGTCTCTCCATCAGTACTGAATCTGATTGCTCGGTTTATACCCCAAGGACAGCCTGCAGCACCTCCCCACCCCATGCCCCCACGATCCCCTAAAAGCAAATTCACTTTCACTGGCTTCCAGAAAATGGCAGCCATGCTTCCTAAACCATAGCAGCACTGTCTCCCATTTGAGTGGGCACCGCCACACACTGCCGCATGACCGGCACCTTCGATGCATTTGACACAAAGGGGTTTTTAGAGAATCGTTTAACCGTGGTGCCCTTTATCCTCTCATCACAGCCCCGTCGCTGTGCATTTGGCCTGGATTCAAACGAATGTTTTATTTTTTCAGCGTGGTAATTCATTAGCGAGTAATTTCATGCACGAGGAGTCACTCTTTTTTCAAACTCCCCCCTCGGAGGAGTCGCTGGGGAAATCTGGCAGCTCGGAGGAGTGTGATAATAACAGCGAAATATGCCTGCTACAGATCAGCTCGTCCCCGACCCCCTGAGGGGCTGGAGCCGTGCTGAGATCATCAGTGCGCCAAGAGCGGTCTTTCCCACACCAATCACCGCTCCTGCCGCTTCTGACAATGTCACAGCTCCTCTCATTTCCAGGGCCTGACGTGACCGGGGTTCATTTCCTCGACAATCGCCTACCCCGCTCCAAAAAATGCAAAAAACATTAAAATGCAAAGTACACTCTCTGTCCCACATGCCATACTTACAATATTGACTAGCATATGCTAAGATGTTTTTATGTCACATGAATATCTTGGAACTAGTGGAGTATTTCGTTTGACTTATATCACTGGCACGTATTATTGATATCAATCTTTTGAGTCTAAAAAAATCAAAGATTTTTCTTTCTTCAACATTTTAAACACGCTCTTGTGATATGCTGAGTGCGCTCCAACTCACTGTTTTAGATCTATTGCGATAAAGAGCCTTAATGACTTAATGACTTAATTGACCCAAACTCTCCATTCCATAGAACAGCGGTTGAAGTTCCTACCTTCTACAAATAAACAGACAAACTGAAATTTGGTAATGAAATACTTACAATGTATTTAATACATATATGTTTTGAAAGGTTTTGTATGAAATGTGATATCCGTCACCAACTAGCCATAGAACAACTTTTTTCTCTCAAAAAAACTGAGTGATTAAAAATTTTGAATGATGGAGGACTAAATATTGACCAGACTGTAGGTAGAACAGGAAGAAGAAGAAAAAGGCATGACAAACATTAAGCAGAGCAGGCTGTAGAATGGCTGGCTCACTTTGCTGTTGCACCCAATGGGCTTCTTGCATTCCTCACAGTTGTTGGAGAATAAGCTTTCGTAGCACTTGATGCAGAAGGGGTTCTCCTCCCTCAGTATGAACTTCATCCCGAACAGCGATTCTTCGCAGTGGTGGCAGTCAAACCTTTCTGACATTATGGCTCCCAGAAAATTGTCTCCACTCGCACCTGTGCAAAGAAATGAAACTTCAAAAAAAAAAAAAAAACCTCAAACATTTTTAATTTCTCGCTCTCCCTGATTCATGGAATCACTCGCGACATAATGGTTTTGCACATTCATTAACCTAAGAGCTCTGGGGAAATCTGCACACAGCACTTTATTGCTCTACTCAGTTATTGTCCAATGCGCATGACTTGATGTGTTTACTTTTATTAAATCCTGCATTGTAAATGCAAATTTCTGAGCCCTGTCAAATAGTACTCTATAACGTTGTCATTATCTCTTCAACTCTCTATCTACTGTAGTTATTAAATTACTTTTTCGCTTCTGGAGCAGCAAAGCACAAGATGACATTTCCTGAGACATCCAGAGACGATATAAAACAAACTAGAAGCCAAATTATAGTCTAAATTTATGACAGTTTCTTCAAATAACTAACTGATAAAAGATGGAAGTTGACAGCTGTACTGGAAAGCTTGTCTTGCATATCTGAGAAAGTTTTACACAAGTATTACAATTCCATAAAGACTAAAACAATTGAATTCCCATAAATTTACTTTGCTTTTTTTGTTAACTCAATGTACATTGAATTGCACCACAAGCATGTATATAATATGATTTTATCTTTACTCCCAGGTCCTGCTGTCTCTGTCATCTGCATACGTGTGACAGGAATCCAAGCATCCTCTGGTTTCAACATATCAACCCAAACGGCAGCACACTGAACTGCTAAAACCCACGGATAAGCACGCAAATTCAGCACACCAACAAGAGGCGAAAGACAGGGGTTCCAGTATCTAAATATGTTTGCCCAGCCAGGGATGCATCACTGCTGCTGAAACATAAACAAAAAGTGACAGAATGTTCTAAAAGAGGCAGAAGGCGATGGTATGCAGGCGATGGTATCACGGGCTACTCACGCTGTGTAGCTGTTCGTTTTCTCCTCGCAAGCTAATCCCTGGTGGTCACTCTCGCCAGCCACTGGGGTCACAGGCCCTCTGAAAGTGTCCAACTCTGTCCGGAGTACTTATACAACACCAACTGCGACAGTCTCTCTGACAATGCCAGAACAGTACTGTGTTGAGTAACCCATCCATACTTTTACCATATAAGGAGGCAAAAGAGCTAGGAAACTTAGTTTTCCTGGCTCTCTCTCTCTTCCTCTCTCTCTCTTCCTCTCTCACTCTGTTCCTCTCTCCCTCTCTCTCTCTCTCTCCCTCTTTTCCTGGCTGTGACAGCGCACTCCTTTCTCAGTTTTTCTTTGTTATTCTTCCGATAAACAAATGGCATCCAGTACTGTTTTCGTTACATTTTTGCTTTCATTCTCCATACATCTCTGAAGTCTTTTCTCAATATTTTACATATTCACCATGCAAACATACAGGAGTTGAGCAAATGCATGCGCATTTGCCTAAAGACAAACATCACAGCCCAGCCTTTTCTTCAGTGAAATGTGAACCCTATGATTTTTGATGAATTACACACTGGCTGATTGAGAGAGGATATTGTAAATAATTGGGGTTGCCTATTGTTAGGTTGACTTATAGGAGCTGATGTAGCAGTTTAAGCCCTTGGTGGGGATTGGGATTCTGACTTGCAACTGTTGAGATGAAATTGGGGAGAACTCTGCCTTTGGGCCCCTAGAACTGCTGCTCTCTGTCCCCTCTTGCTTGCAACCGTTAAATCTGGTATTTTTCCCAGGGCATCCTTAAAAAAGAGAAACTTTCTCAACTTCCGTGGTTAAATAAAGGTTTGAAAATGTCAAAGCAGGTTGGAGTCAAAACAGGAAAGCTGAAAGCGAGCTTAATCTTACGAAGAAATGCAGTCGCACTGAGAGACATGGTATCTGTGGGTCGGGATGCTGTTTGTCTGGAAATTTTCTCTTGGTTCAAAAGTGAATGCTACTATTAATAAACCATTTCAAGTAGCCTTCTGACATTATTGTCATTCCATTTTTTCTATCACTATTGACCTGCCAGCTATGAGGCATATAATGACATTGCACAAAAAAAAATATCATAAGTTCACAGAGAACATTTATTAATAATAGCTTTGAAGAGGTCTCTTCTGTCGAGTGTACGACCTCTGGCTCCTGAGAACAGAGTGAAAAAAAGTGCATCGCTTAGTGTTAGCGCCACAAAAATCAAAGTAGGCAAGTCAGAAGCCAAAAGATAAACACTACAAAAAATGAACATTAAAATAAAGAGGCTATATAAGCACAGGAAAGAATGTGAGCCGCAGTCTGAGTAGATACTCGCCTGTCAGGAAGATATGCACAAAGCGCATTTAAAAGTGTGTGTGAAGCCCTGTTGCATGTCACACAGAGATGCAGGCAGGCAGGGGAGCAAGAAATCAGAGATCTTGGCATTTTATCTTTACATTAGAAAGCAGAACAGAGGATCCAAATGCCCATCTCATGAAAATCCCCATAGGGTGCGCTTCATAAATACAAGTATGCATTAGATGAGCCAGGAGCGGGTGAGGAGAGAGAGTAGTCAGGGTGGCCCAAAGTCTGGCTGCAGCAGGCCGGAGCACAGGGGGGTCAGGCAGAGCTGCAGTAGGAGGGGCTGGTCTGAGGACTGTAGCTGTGGTGTGTCGCCGGAGGGAGTGGAGGACACTGGGCGGGGGGACCCTGCAGATGAAAATGAAGATGCACGAGGGGGAAACAGCAGCGCAGGGACTGGAATAAAAAGAGGCTGGGGAATGGTCATCGTGAATAAATACTTCAGGAGAGCGAGAGCTAAGTACCAAACGTGGGAGGTAACAATCTATCAAAGAGAGGACAAAAGCCAGGAACATAAATACGCAAAGACAGAGACTCAAGGGGAGGGGTGGGGCCATGAGACCATAATTGAATAATGAGAAAGAATTAATAAAACAAAACCTGACACACACAGCAAGACTGTGGGGAAACAATACCTAACAAATAGATCTCAATACCTATCTGACTGGGACAGCCCCATGACAAAGTCAATGGTTATGTACACCCACAGCTGATGAGGAACCTTTAGAGGCTGGAAGAGGCTGTTAAGAAGCTAGTTACTGGATTTCACCCATGTCAGGTGTCATAGGTGGCGACATACTCTCAGGTGTCCCATGTGATGGGTGACCACCAGAACTGGTGGCGGGCAAGAGACAGGGACCAGATGGACCCAGGATGGCATGTCAAGGAGAGGTATGGGGTCAGGCGAGGACAGTTCGGTTTTTTAGACACCCCTAGGGAGTGGGACTGGACTAGAGGGTCTCCTCCATGGCGTGCTCAACCTCCACCTATGGGCAGCAAGCAGGCAGCCACTGGGGACCACTGTCACTGGTTCCTCCTCAGCAATTATGGAGTGCAGAGATGAGTGGGAGTCCGGCTTGAGGTTTTTTGAGTGTGGCAGGTGAGGGTGAAATTGAAGCTGAAAAAGAATGACCACCAAGCATGCCTGGGTTTCACCTTTTATACTAAATATATTCCAGGTTCTGGTCATACCAGATGAGGATGGAGATGCTAGCCCCTTCAAGCCAGTGGCGCCACTCAACTGCCCTCTTGATAGCCGGAAGCTCCTGGACCCTAATTGAGTAGTTCCTCTCTGCTGGGGTCAGCCGACAGGAGAAAAGGGCACAGGGGTGGACTTTGCCATCAGCTGCCCGCTAGCAAGGGCCGACTCCAATGCCAGTGTGCAAAGCGTCCACTTCGGTAATGAATTGGCGCAAGGCGTCCGCGACAGGAGTCCTTGGAAATCTGTCCTTAAACTGGCGGAAGGCGGATGCAACCTGAGGGGTCCAGTGGAATAGGCCTTTGGAGGAGGTAAGGGCAGTGAGTGGAGTTGCAACTGTGAAGTAGCCCCAAATGAACTGCCCATAGAACTTGGCAAAGCCAATGTACAGCTGGACATGCTTGTACACCTCAGGCTCTGCATTGGGAGGCCAGGACCTTTTGCCCATCCATGCTGGTCTCCCCCAAGCAGACCATGAACCCAGAAACTGCACCGAGGTCTATTGGAACGTACACTATTTTGGCCAGAAGACCAGGATGTCATCCAGGTACGGTTGCGCGAAAAAGTATTTTTGCTTCCCGATTTCCGCTATTTTTGCTTATCTTTTTATTTTTAAATGTTTCAGATCATCCAGCAAACACAACATACAGCTTCTAAATGATGATGATTTCATTTTTTGAAAGGATGGTTTTCAAAACCTTTATCACTCGTGAAAAAATTATTTTCTTCTTAACCTAAGAACTGCTTGTCCAGCCATTGGCAGCAAGAAATGCAATCAAATATTTGGCAATGAGTTTTTCATGTCCCTGTGGGGGAAATTTTGCCCACTGTCCTTTGCAGAATTCTGTCCTTTCACCCCCACTGGAGAGTTTTCGAGCACGAACTGACTGTGCAAGGTCACACCACAGCATCAAAATCAGATTGAAGTCAGGAATTTCTCTAGTCAGGACTTAAAAATCTTGTTTTATTTTATTTTATTTTTGGAGGCATTCAGATGTGGAGTTGCTTGTGTGCTATGGATTTTTTGTCCTGCTGCATTGCTGAACTGCACTTCAGATGAAAGTCAAAAACTGATGGCTTGATGTTCTCTCTCAGGATTTTTTGAGAGAGAGAAGAATTCAGGTTCCATCAATTATGGCAAGTTGCCCAGGTCCCAAAGCAGCAAAGCAGCCCCAGAACATCACACTACCATGAGTTTAAATTGACTGTTTATATGGTATTCTTTATTGTGGAATGTTGTGTTAGCTCTATTTCTTCCAAAAGGTTTCACATTTGATTAATCAGTTAGCAGAATATTGTCCCAAAAAGTGTTTGGGGTCATCAAGGTGTTTTTGGCAAATGTGAGACAAGCCTTTGTGTTCATTCCAGTCAGCAGCAGTTTTCACCTCGCAGCTTTCCCATGAATACCATTTTTCCCCAGTCTCCTCCTTATTATGGAATCATGAACACTGACCTTAACTGAAACAAGTGAGGCCTGTAGTTCTTTAGATGCTTGTCTGTTTCCTTTTGTGACCTCCTGGATGAGTCATCAGGGGAGGAATCGTGTTGATCCCCATACAGTCTGATTGAGCTTGAGAGGATCTGTCTGGAAGAATGAGAGAAACAGACCTAATCAAGGTGTGCGAAATTTATAGAGACCAACCTGAGACGATTCAAAACTGGGTTGTCTTCTGGTTTAGGATTCAAAACTGGCAAAGAGTCGTCTCCATAGCATTGAATAAATTGTTTCTCAAAGATTTATTTAGATTGGTTTAGATTTTTAATAATGCACAAACATTTCTTAAAACTTGCAGTTAAACAGCCACTGTACCATCGCACCCCACCCCTTACACCATCCCCCCATCACCACTTAAAATACTACTTGCCTGTTTACAGGGATAAGACTTTATTATCTGTTGCTTTTCAAAAGGGAATTAAATGAAAGTCAGACACCAGGAAGTTACTGCTCAAACTGGTGGCCTAAATCTGACTTCTGGCATCTCCAGATTGTGACTAGTTTGATGCTATGCCTGCTCAAACTGGATATCAAACAGTCTTTCGGATGACATGGAAACTATGGTGTTAAATCCAGAGAGCAAAAACAACTGGGGAATAAATAAATGATGGGGAAGAACATTAGTCCAAGGACAGACAAAGACACAAGTTGTACACTGGCAACCCTAAGTTGTTTTGGTCCCACGCTTCAGAATCGGGAGAGTGCAGATAGGGTGACGATGGCTGGACACGTGAATCCGATCTGATTACTTGTGAATTTCAGAAGGAATAGTCTGTCCAGAAAATTAGATTTGAGTAACAAATCTGATTTGCCTGCAGCTGGAACATCGGCTTATTTCTCCCCGTTCACCTGAAGAGAGGAGTGAGGAGTATGTCTGGGAGCGAAAATACGGCCCGTCCTTCCCATCATTTATAAACGGTTCATAGGCACAGGATGCCAATGTCTTCGCAGATAAGTTGACGTTAGAAAACAAGCAGAATTAGGAAGATGATCCGCATATGAAAAATTCCAAGTTAATCTTGATTAAATAAAAATTTCATGCAGTTTAGTTTTACCACAGTTTTTACAATAAGTCTTTCTTTCCTGTTTTTCAGTACGTACTGCATGTTGCAGGCAGACTGTGTATCAAGCATTTTGTGAAAAGCCTGGAATTTCAAATCATGAAAATCTTTTGGCTAAATACTAAAAAGTTGACATTGTCAGCTCAGTGTCATTTTGTCATTTTCAAATCTGGCATCTCATGTTGAATAAGGATGTTATTTCACCCTTTACAAAGCATGACATTTGCTTATGTATGATTTATGAATACATTATGTCTCATTTATGAAGGCATTATACATGTATAAAGACTTTATGAGCAACACTTCATCTAAAGTGTACAACTAAAATGTTCTATAGAGTTCCACTGATGTTCTATAGAGTTCTAAAGAAAAGTCCTGTTGAACATTTTTTGCAGGGTGTACATCACAGGGAGGGAGAAGTCACATGTTTCTATGGCATGGTGCAGACAGACATCTTGGATGATTTCTGTCTGCTGATGTTTCTGTTTGTGCATTGTTGATGTATTTCCGTGTTTGGTGCTGTGACTTTTATTCTGAGACACAAAAACCGCATGAAGCCCCTGTCACAATTTATCCCCACTGTGAACCCAAATTCCTTTCCGGAGACACTGACTTCAGAGACAGGCATTAATGCTTTCAAAAACAGTTTGCAGATCATTTGCACATTTTCTGAATCTTGCGTTCCAGCTGCATCACCGTTGTAGGCCAAGTTAGAAAGACACTGCAAGCTAATGCCACCCTGACACTTGCACGATTTTTGTCCCCACAATGCGTTGTGGCAAGACGTTCCATTTCGGTGGTACGAAGCAGAGCCCTGTTTGAGCCCTGTTCGCGCACTGTACACGCAGAAGTCTTGCCCTGTTTTACGCAATGCGTGGCCAAAAATTTGAACCATGCGCGAACAATCCTTGACCACTTCACGAGAAGTTCCTGCCATGCTCAAATGGTTCGTGACGTGCGCGAACAATGCGGGAACTGGGTGTGCCATGATCACGTGAGCGACTCGTGACAACGCCCTAACACGGCATGCACTGACACGCAGCGTCGGCAGGGTTCGCGCCAAGTTCGAGTAGCGTTCACGCGTGGTTCAACGCAAGTGGCACGCGCATGGCACGAACATTGCGTGCCGAATGCGTGCCGAATTTTTGAACATTTCAAAACTCTCTCTGCGACATGGCACGCACCCCCGCTCCCTTCACACACTCCTCACGCTCGTTCCCGAAGACTTTAATCATTGCCACGACGCATTGCGGGAACAAAAATCGTGCAAATGTCAGGGTGGCAATAGCACTTAACATTGAGCTGGACTTCGGTGATGGTTAAGCAAAGTCAGCTTGATCAAAAATTCATTAAAAAGGGGCCACTTTTCTCGATTAAGGCACTGCTTTACAGAGCAGTAGTGAGCACTATGTCACTGGCTCGAGCCCTGGTTGCGCCAGTGCCGTCAGCCTTCTCAGAGCAGCACACCTTTGGCTTTGCGCTGCAAGGAAATAAATTGGGAGGGACTGCTGGTTTGAGATTATCAGGTTATAGCATTTGTTTTTTGCTAAAGTGCCTCCTGTTAGCCAGTTGGGCGCTCGTCAGTAAAATTCTAACCTTGCTTATGTTCCCACATTCTGTGCTGGCGAAGTTTCAAGCTATGAGTGTAAAGCTGCGTTTCCACCAAACGCAAAACGAAATTTCTCCTCACCTTATTCGCGGGATCTTTACTGCTGGATCTTTTTTTTTCACTCTGAAAATTTGCCGCCCTGTTTGCACCTAGATCACGTTCTTCTCTATGGAATAACAACTTAGTAGAAGATTGACATGCGAATTCCCACCGCGAACCAATAGCAATGCCAGTTGAGCCTTGTTTACGCTCAAGAGGCGGTACTTGCAATCTCCTAAAATCATCAACAAGATGCTAATGTTGCGATACTACTGTGACAAACATGATACTTCATGAACACTGTGCCCAACTGGAGAATAAAAATATTCACAAAACTGATGATGTTGTCACTTCCAATGTTGAGTTAGACCACTACTTTTTTAATGTGAAACTGTGAACCATTGGTTGACACCACTAGCTCGCTAGCTACCTAGAGAGAGACTTAAGCCTGCCCCAGACGGTGCAAGTTTGCCTGAGGCAAGTGACACGCCCGTATACTGCATCAGGCAATGTTGCACCGTGTGGGGATGGTTTTTGCTGCGTAACCTCTTCGCGTGACAGTGCAGTAGCTTATCTAGCATGCTTGATATTTTCGCGTCACGCGAGGAAGTTACTCACCGTGTGGGGGCTACCTGCTGCAATGTTACATGCACTCGACCAATCACAACGTGCAGACCCGTCATACGATGTGCAGACGAATCACATGATGCAGAAAAATGGCAGCATCCCCTGAAACTGTCACAGACATCTTGGCCGAGGATTTAGCAGGGGCGCCGCCATTTTCTGACTCGTCTGCATATCGTATGACGGGTCTGCACGTTGTGATTGGTCGAGCGCGTGTAACATTGCAGCAGGTAGCCCCCACATGGTGCAACATTGCCTGATGCAGTATACATCACTTGCCTCAGGCAAACGTGCACCGTCTGGGGCAGGCTTTAGGCAGGAGCGGAGAACTAGGTGCAATTCCCTGAAGTCTTATGAAAATCAGGTATTTGAAATGTATAAATTAAGAGTTGATTCTGTTGATCTCTCCCATTTTTGTAACTTAGTTACTTATTGTCACTGCTCAAAATGTAGCCCTGCCTAAATGTGACATTTTTTAGAGATTTTATGATTTCATGATTTCGGGAGCCACTGATACAGGTTTTATCCGTTGTGTTTACCCCTTGGATACAACTTTCTGTATTGAGCCTGAACTTCTTTTATATCGTGTCGATATTTGTTCCATGTTTTGAATTGAGTAATTTATGTTATGCTTCAATTAATTGTTGTATCCATAAAGTTTAATAAATAAATAATAATTTTATAAAATTACGGTGCGAGACAGCTGCAACAGCGCAGGCTACAAGCATGAGCCAAGGCAAGACGATCCGGCCACAAAAAAGGAAACAGGGGAAACTTAAACACATTGAGACAGCGACAGAGATGAGAAAGGGAAGAGTATAAGAGGAGAGGGATGCACTGAGGGCTAATGAAGTCACAAGACTGTTAAACACATGACCAGAGACGACTCAGGGAAGACCAGACAAGCTATTAACCTCAGTGACACCGATATTGAAAGCATGAGACATGACACATAACACAAACTAAAATTTTCCTCCTTTGACCTTTGACCCTCATATGTTTGTAAGCCGTGAACATGTTACTGGCGTAATAATAGAAGATTTATATGTTTGTTATGATTCGCTGCAAAGCCTCCTTGGTGATCTTTATTTCCTGTGGAATTCTTTATGCGTGAGAGAGCGGGCTCTGTGAATATCCCAGGCAGATCTTATTCGTGTTTCAGAAATCGCGTACTCTGCTTGAGAAGTGACGCAAGCTTTAGCGGCTTCATCCTACACAGAGCCCATTAAAACTCTAAAGCACATTCATTCTTTTCCTTAGGTAAGGCTTCATGGGGCTGGATTCAGTGCACAACAGAATGGGAAATGCCTTGGAAGGTCAGTCTGTTGATGGAGGGAGTAGAGGAGGCACACATTTCTCTGCACTAATCACAGGGGTAGTTGTCGCAGCATTCCTCAAAATTAAATTTCAGAGAGGGCTGACGGAGCGTCACATGCTTACCCATGTCATGCTGGGTGCATGCGCATTAACTTACATCCTTACAGCCATTAATATTGCTTTATAGTTCGAAGAATGCTCCACCCTCGTGATGCACCGTCAGACATCATGTTGCTTTAATCAACAAATATTTGTTTCCTGAATTAAATGGTTGTGGCAAGAGCACACTGCATGGTGCCAGCAGTGATAATTGCAATCAGATTAAATTGGTGTACGTACTTTTTTGGACATTATGCAGCCCCAGTGCAGGAAAAAATATGCCCATTATTGTAATCAGATTCAATTGTGCTTTCTTCAACCTAATATTCTACGCCTTCCAGTACAAGTCTAAAGTTTTCATTCAAGTGCAAATGTCGAAGAAACACTGTAATCAGGTTCTTTTTCCATTCAAACAGAAGATTTGTGAAGGGTCTGTACGGTAGTGTGGGATTTTCTCAAAGTGACATCATTCCATATGGTTTGCAAAATAGCTTCTCTCAAAAGTTTAGAAAATTGTTAAGACCAAGAATGAAAAACAATCAGGAAGATCTCATTTTGCATAGTTTGGTTGAAAATTTGCACTTTGAACACCAGATGCAGTTACCTTCAGCTGAAAAATGTACAGTTTATTGACTGGATTGAAAAAATTTTCTTCTACAGGTATTTACCGAATGAAGTTTATATGACCAAGCCTGCAATATTCTTTTTATTTTCAATGTAGAGCTATTATAATTAGGGCAACACTTTACTTGAAGGTATCGTCATAAGAGTGACATGACACAGTCATGAACTCGTCATAAACATTAAGTCAATTTCATAAACATTGTCATTAATTGTCATTCGGTTTTTGAGATGACAAGTTGACATTGTTTGGGCTGTCTTGATTATGACAACTTCGTCATAAGAGTAACATGACACTGTCATAACTGTTACATGACACATTTAACAGTTAGGACAGTGTCATGTCACTCTTACGACGCTACCTTCAAGTAAAGTGTAACCATAATTTGTATAGACCAATCTAACAGGTCAAGACTGGAATGCTACGCCTTAATTCCTCCACATTACATACATACAATCTACAAACAATCTACTGCAAAAAGGTTTCATTTAAGTAGCTCTTGCTATTTTATTTGTCAATTCAGTATGTATTAAACTTAAGAATTCAAGACAAACACAAAATTGAATTAAATAGGATATATTTTGGGGGCAGCAAAGTGTCTTTATAATAGTTATCCATTTGTACAGGTTCTGTGTCTTGTGTCCACTGCGTTGCACAGAGGACAGGAGGCTGCGGGCTGGACTCAGGCGCACACATGGATTTGGTATATTTATTATGTCACACCACAGGGCAGTGGGCACTAATGTAAAAGACAAAATGAAAAGGAAACAGAGGTTCCAAAACTGAGGTACACAAACAGGTAATACAAGAAGAACAGTAACTCAGTATTACACAAATGAAAATGGAAGCGATGTTCCTTTAACTTAAAGGTGCTGTGTAAAAAAATGACAGCACTTTGACCAGTTTCAAATTTCACATGCAAGTTACTTTTTAAAAAAAAAATTTAACCCTTATTTAACCCGGGAAGTCCCGTTGAGATCAAAATCTCTTTTTCAGGGGAGCCCTGGGAGCTGAGGTGGGGAGGGAGAGGGCAATTTGCACAGCTAATTAGATCAGGGGATGATTAGGTGGCAGGTCAAAAGAGCCAGGAGGGGAGTTAAGCCATGACACCAGGGAACCCCCTACACTCATTGATGAGTGTCACAGGATCTTAAATGACCAGAGTGAGTCGGGACCTCAGTTTAACATCTCATCTGAAAGACGGCACCTCATTCAGCACAGTGTCCCCATCACTGCACAGGGACATTGGGAATTATTCCAGCCAAGGGAAGATCGCAACCTACTGACCCAGCAACATGGTTTTCCTAGGGGGTCGTCCCATCCAAGTGCTAACCAATCCCACACCTGCTTAGCTTCAGCCATGCGGCTGGAACAGATCAAAGAGTGGTATGGCTGTTGGCTACGGAAGCTTACAAAGAGTAACGGACCGTTAAAGTGTGGCACTACGAGACTTCACGAAAAATACTGAGTGAAGCTCGGGTTTAAATATTCTACTGCTACCACTTAGTAGGAATTGATCACCGCTGTACGAGGTAATTTAATAATGACTGGCGTGTGATCCGGCATCAGAAAAACTGGCAAGCTGTATCAACTATGTTAAAGAATGAGCTGTCGAGGCTGACCTTTGGAGCAGTGTTGGTAGTTATGGGAAGATGCACTGGTCTTGGGCTGATGGTTAGGCTATTGGCCTTGGCTACTTCATAAAATACAGTGAAGCATGTTTGCTAATTAGCTTGAGTGTGAAGGCACAGTTATCCACAAATAGCATTTCAATGGGGTCTTCTTTACCTCAGCTCTTTCCGCTTTCACAAGTTATTGAAGAAGGTTGAAAAAATGACCTTCGATGCGGAAGTGAATGTGGATACCATGTATCAGGTCCTTCTTCGCCATTTTCTATCATCACACTAAAAAAGATAGAGAGCAACTAGGATGCAACTAATCATCTTTGCTCAATTCCATTTTAGATTGGGAGGCTGTGCGACAGTAGGTTTGTCTTCATCAGAACAAGGTTAAACTAGCTAACTATTTTGCTAATTTGGAAATTAGCCCAATTGTCATGGTTTGGAGGCTGTGTTGTGTGAAGGGCTTTTTCTGTGTCTCTCGTCCTGGGACGACATCGGATTCCTTCACCATCTGATTTTTTACTCCAGCTGGCTGATTGGACCTGGGCGGCGCCCTTCCCTGACTCTATATAAGCCGGAGGTCTGCCACACCTCCTTTGCTAGAGTGTCTGATCTTTGCTGGCACTTCAGCCTGAAGTTATTTCCAGTCAGGAATTTAGTGAACTCTTTTCGCGTATATTTTGGTATACATTTTTAGGGAGATTTCCTTTTGAGTTCCTCCCGGTTTCCCCTCCTGTCAGCGCCCGTTTTGGTGCTGAGGAATCTTCGTCCCTCGAGACGTTTATTTTGTTGCCTTGTTTGGACGGCTCCGTGTGGAGCCTTTTCTTTGTTTCTGCCAGGTTACACTCGCTTCGTTCAGCTTCCTATTTCTGCTGCTGAGTTTATATTCTGGGCTGCTCGAGAGTTCATTTTTCTGCATTCCTCTTTTAGTGGGTTTTTGTGCTCACTGTTCCCCGCCTTTTGCTCGCCAGATTGCTGCATTTAGTCTCCAAATTTCCACCAAAATTTCAGCGATAGTTTGAATTTTCATCTTCTTTACCCTGATAGCCCTTTGCTTGGGAAATTAGCCCAAAATTGATGCATGCGCACTTTGCATCATTTCCATATAGAGAGTGCGGTTCAATTTGGCTTTCCTGGTTCAATTTTTGTGTAATGAAGACGCAACAGAAATAGCGGGCAAATTTGCGAATTAGCTGGCTATTTTACGAAATTTACGAGATCAAGATTTTTTGGGAAAATTTCCTGATCAAATTAGCAGACTATTTGCATCTTCACTAGGAAATAGCAAGCTAATTTGACATCGGGTTAATTTTAAAACCGCAAAATAGCTAGCTAATTTGAAGCTTCATTCTAACGAAGACAGGCCGACTGACCCATTGTTTTTAACTTGACCAAACTGACCATCATGCACCTGATGTAGGATGGTGCAAAACTTTAGGAGGCATCCAAAACTGGATAAGACCAGAGAACATTACGCTTACAGTATCGAGGGCCTCTGAAAAATCTATGTGAGCAACGAACAGCTCCGTGTTTTGTTCCTGTATTTGTCCTTAAACTGTGTCAGAACGAAGATTCTGTTTGTCATTCCCTTCTGGCTCAAAGGTCACGCTGGTTTTCTGACAATTTTTCCTCAGCTTGCAGGAATAAGTCTGTTCCGGAAGTTAAGACCTTGCCAGCAGCAGAAAGCAGGATGATGCTGCGATAATTTTAACATTCAAATTTTTCTCCCTTGTGTTTTTGCAGGGAGATTGGTTGTGCAGCGCCATTCCCTGGTTACAGAATGCGGCGAACAAGACTTGAAGCTGACTTTAAGTCTCCTCCACATGCTCCCAATCTTTTGCTGGGTTGCCATCAGTTTCTTGCGAACAGTCAATTTTCAGTTGAGCTACGGTGGCTTTCTTGATCTCTACATGCATGGGTGGATTATCAAAATCCGCATAAAATTCTCGTTTTATTGCCAATACTTTTTATCCAGTATTGTTATACTATGACTGCACTTACTCATCCGTTACATTATAATCATAATCTATAATATATTTGAGCTCGATGTCTGTGTGTGTGTGTGTGTGTGTATGTACTCATTTTTCTCCTACATTTCTCAACGGATTATCACCAAATTTGGTGTGAATATCCACTTGGACACCAGGAAGGACTTGACGTCGCCCGCTTTTTGAAAAATGCTCACGCGTGCAAATAAATGGCAATTTCACTTAGGGCAGCGTGTAAACTTATATAACCTGATGCGCATAGCAATATCAGGTTGCACCGCTAGGAGCCACAGTGTCCTCACGAATGCGCGTTGAGGTAACCTGCGAGCAGGCTACTGTTTGCGATGGGGCCGAGGGTGTAGGTACCAGATGTGCTCGGGCAGTCATTTCTGCTCGGGGTCTTGCGTGTGGAGATGACGTAACACATCATAATGCTCTGAACCAATGATATTAAAAGCTTCTCCACTGGCTGCTGTACTCTTTAGCTATGTTAGCGTGCTGCAGGCTGTAATTGACTGGAGCAAATATTCGATTTCGCTATACTTTACGTGAAAAAAACTTCAGAACCGAAGTCATAAAATCACGCGGCCTGTAAAAACAAAAAACAAACCTGCAGACCGAGCGATTTTATGGGGTTAGTTCTGGGGAAAGTGTATCGACCTCAAAGCGTTGTGGTGCGAAGTTTTGCGGGAGTATGCCATGTTCTCAATTTTGAGTTGCTGGTTTTCATTTGTAGGCCTGAACAGGGGACAGATGAGAGCACTGGGCTCAGAAAAATGGGAACGCTTGAATACTTCCCTTGAAAATCTCGATTGTAGTTGAGTTTTGAATGAAGACTACCAGACACAGAGGGTCCCCTTCTCTCTTTCCATTCATTTGTAAACGTGCGTAGCCGTTGCCACATAGCTAGCGTAACTTTGTATCTTGAATTTAGACGGACCATAATAAACAGCTATTTAAATTATGAATACTTTTCCATTTACATTTAATTAAATGTAACGCAAGTTTTTCTCACGTAAAGTATTGACCTGTTAATTACAGCCTGCAGCACGCTAACATAGCTATAGCATTCGTCCACCAACCGAAGAGTACAGCAGCCAGTGGAGAAGCTTTTAATATCATTGGTTCAGAGCATCATAATGTGTAACATCATCTCTCTACGCAGGACCCCGAGCAGATATGGCAGGCCGAGCACATCTGGTACCTACAAGGCAGTGATAAGACAGCCTGCACAAAAGCCAGGCTTTTGAGAGGGCGCCGTGTTCGTCCACGAATGTAGCATTCTGATTAGTCGAACTTGACAGCTCCCAAATTCAAATTTGACAGTTGAACACTCGCACGGCTGGCGAGCTCGATGTCTGTCTGTCTGTGTGTCTGTGTATGTGTATGTATGTACAAGTTTTTCTCCTACATTTCGCAACAGATTATCACCAAATTTCGTGTGAATATCCACTTGGACACCAGAAAGGACTTGCTGTCGCCCGATTTTTGAAAAATGCTCACGCGCGTTAAAATAATGGCAATTTCACTCCGGGCAGCGTGTAATAAACTTATATAACGGTTGCACCGCTAGGAGCTGCAGTGTCCTTACGAACGTGCATTGAGGTAACCTGCGAGCAGGCTACTGTTTGCGATGGGGCAAAGGGAGTGATAAGACAGCCTGCATGAAAGCCAGGCTTTTGAGAGGGCACCGCGTTCGTCCACGTATGCAGCATTCTGATTACTCAAACTTGACAGCTACCAAATTCAAATTTGACAGTTGAACACTCGCAGGGCTGGCGTTACACCAGAACGGCAGCAATTATTCACAAAATTTAGTCCTAGCTGATTCTAGATGGTTTCCCTTGATTAACACGTTTACCAATTCTAGAATAATCAAGTGGAAATTGAAGACATGGCTTCTCTCCCTCATGCGATCTAAAAGCGAAAAAATAATGGGCTACAAAGTGGGTAGCAGCTAGTACCATTATAATTCTTCTTCCAATGTAAATTTAGAAGGAAAAGAACACAAAACAATATTCTATCGATCCCAACATTGTGACTCTATTCCTAAAATCCCGAGAATCACTCATCTGAGTCGCTCAATTGCTCTGCATTCCATCGCTGGCGTTGTGGTCCAGACCAGGAATCAAGTACGGAACTGATGTATAATCCAACGGGTGGTTTATTGGCAGTGTATATGGTAGCGAAGGGGAGGAAACCCCTGAGGAAGAAGTGAGGATGGAACCCGGGTTAATAACAGCACAGTTCGGTTCAGATGTTGGAGGATGGGGCACTCCGGGGGAACTCAGTTGCAATCGTGATGACCTAACGTTTAGTTCCCACTGTCATGCCCACAATTGGCCGTTCGTAGCTGATCATGTAACTTCTCTGAAGCTGCTTTCACACCAGACGCAAAACAAATTTTTTTGCAGGACAGATTACATTCAAAGTCAATGCAATGACGTGAATACACGCTTTTCGCGTGTACTCCTGGCTTTGCATTGACTTTGAATGTAATCCGTCTCGCGAAAAATTAGTTTCGCGTCCGTTGTGAAAGCGGCTCAAAATTTCCGGTTTGGATACAAGGTGGTGCGATGATCTCGATTGACGATTATTCATGTCGAATCGTAGGAAATTTGTGAACTGTCCAAAACTTTTCTACGATCAACACAATTGGCACGACTGATCTCAATATCTGCTAAGATAGAATAGGATAGGATAGTATCACCACGATTAAGACCACGATTTTAATCGTGCTGCAAATCGTGATAGTGTGAACCTAGCATAACAAACTGGACAAAGGAACACACTTGGAAAGGTTAACTAGAACGCTGTCCCAATCCTGGACCCTGCTTCGGCTTGGGAGTTCGTCCTTATAAACTGGAACTAACGTTTGTCGGTGGTGCGTTTCCCAAAATCATAGATGCTAACTTACATAGTTGGGCCCATTGACAGTGAATGGACAAACTATGTAAGTTCTAAATGATGTATGCTTTTGGGAAATGCGCCACATAGCGGGGTTAACTTGATTACGGCCTCAGTGCTTGCCCCAGATTAGGACTGGATGCTTGTTCAAATTAACTAAGTTACAAGAATGGTTTTTGGGAACTCCTGTCATCTAAGACCAAGTTGCATTTAAGACAAAAAGTTTAAGGCCCGGTCCCACTGACCGATGGACACAAAACGTATGCAAAAAGGACACAGCGGACGAGCAAAATTTTTGGGGTGGCTCCGTCCGTTTTCATCCGCTCCAGAAATGAACAAAATTGGCGGAAATTTGGGAAAACAGAACGGAAAAGAACGGACGTGGGTAGTATGTAGCAGGGATGCTAAACACATGTTCATAGGAAGCCTAGCGGATGAAAGTGGATGGAATGACAGCTCCGAAGGGGTTACCAGGGATAACTGCAAAGCGGACGCATAGGGGAAAGAGCGGATGCATAGCGGATGAAGCGCTTTGTCCGTTTTGAATACTTTATATACTAGATGCATACGCTTACATCCTTTCTATTTTCGTGCTACTAACGATGTACAGACGTTCCATGTACCTTATTTTTCCTCCCTCTTTCCGTTTTCAGCTGCAGCGGATGTGAGTTGCGAAGATGCCCAGAGGATGCAGAGAGGATACAGCAGACGTTTAACGGATGATAACGGACAAAGAACGTTTGTTGCTCGTATATGTCGCGGATTTACTTCGTACACGGCGGAAAGGTCATCCGTTCTAAAAGTTTTCTGCAGCTCAAAACTTTTTGCGCGGATGAAATCACAGTGGACGGATGCTTGATGGAAAGAGCGTATGAAACACGTATGCAATGAGTAAACAACGGATGCATAGCGTTTTCCAACGGATGGCAAGATTTTTTTACGTTTCACATCCTCTTTGCATCCGTGCGTGCAGTGGGACCGGGCCATTACACAAGCAAAATTGACTGGTTCCAAGCGCAGTTACCACATTACAATCTGGCGACTCCCAAAAATGAGCAGAGGGCTCAAATCAGTGGTCCCCAATCTTTCCCAGAAAGGGCCGGTGTAGGTGCAGGCTTTCATTTGCAACCAAGCAGCTACACACCTGATACTACTAATCAAGCCTATGAGCAGAGAGGCCCGGGGTTGATTAGTAGTAGGTGTGTAGTTGCTTGGTTGCAATGAAAGCCTGCACCCACACCGGCCCTTTCTGGGAAGGATTGGAGACCCCTGGCTTAAATACTCATCACCTGGATGTAAGAGGATAACCAGGTAACGAGATGTAGGCAGGGGTGGAGAGACGCATACAGGGTAAACTAATCACCAGAGGTGTATAATCCAGGGGTCAGAAAGTAAAAATCCTACCATGTTCTCATTCCGCCCGTAAACTCCTGTCAGCAGATTTCACTTGTTAGTTTTACCTCCCAGCTGAAGAATAGGACCAACTGACAGGTCTTTTGTGGCTGGAACAATATCCTGGGATGGACTGAACCTGGATTATACACCTCTGCTAATCACACAAAACGTGCACCTAATCAAGTGCAAGCTGCTAAATTGGAAGAGAAATGCAAGGGATTCACACGAAGGTTGTGACAACTGGTGCCTTTTGTCTTTTATTTAGGTTTGTGAGTTTTCCTGCTACTGCTGGGGTGTGGAGTATTCTCACCTTTGCAGTTGAATGTTTGCTTCAATATTGTGCTGAAATTTGAGAAAATAATGCAGACTATACCATAATATCCACCAAACTGAATGATGATAACACTTCAGCATTAAATTTAATAATGGCTTTAGGGATGGAATGGAAAATGAAAAATTTCGAGGATGTAATGGCATTATGATATCTACACCATCAGGCCATCTGCACTGTCCAGGATGTCAGCCGAACTCGTGACAAAGCTGGCCCTCTTAGGCATGAATGCCTCGCATTTAGGAGTTACGAGTTGTACTGACGCAAATTTGGGTCACAATTACTGGACTCATCCGTTTCACTGCAAATGACAAGCTTTGAACTGCAGGGCTGAGTAAAAGAATCGGGATAGTGGGGGTATAATTACACATACATTATTCCCATGACCGCGGGGCATAGCCACGTTCAACCCCACGGGATCTTAATACTTGGAGGTAATGAAATGTAATAGGTATAACTCCTATTATGTAATTAGAAAGCTATGAGCTGCAGTGCAGAAGTGGTGCAGCCCTCCCATACATAGTGTCCGTAAAGGTCATTAAGCAATAAGCACTCGCACCTCAACTTTGTTTTAACCCAGATAATGCCTTTCTTTGAAAAAAGAGTTGTTTCAAGCCAGAGGAAGCACATGTATTTGATTGCATTTTCCCTGATCCCTCAAGTATGCAGAGATAAGAAAATAAATGGTTCATTTAATCAGAAAATAAGTGAGATTCCGACAACAGAAGCTCAGAGACGTATCATACTGTTCAGGTTTGCCTGTCATTGCCTTTTTGCTCAGAAACTATCTGTACCACTTAATCAAATTCACAGCGTGTGGATGTTTAGTGATTGACCTACACCATTAACCGCAGGAAAACCATTTTTTCCCTTTGTATAACAAGTATTACGTATTAGGTTCATAAAAAAAAAAAACAATTTTGATTATGCTAATATGGACAAAGGATATTTGAGAGCTGGAATGATATCCATGCACTTTTGTGCAGTTTGCCGTTGTCACTAATGTGTTTTTCCATTAAAGAAGGGAAGTTAAAAGTTTCAAAAGAGCGAGTCCAGAAAGAGCTAATCTGTTGAACTTTTAAATTGAAATTACTGCGGTGAGCATTCACTGTCACCTATCTGGACACAGTGCTTACATTTTTGATTTTATTCAGTTTTTGGAGGTTGTTCTTGTCTGGGATTGTTGTCTCATACAAAAATACTTTTTGAGCGGGTCATTCATACTGTCCAGAAGATTCAAAGAAAATAAAACTATTTGAAAAAAAGCAGCCCATTCAGGTGATCTAGCCTTGGTTTTTACCCCCAGACACCTTGCTGCAGGCAGAGGGTCGACACTTTTTTTGCCTCAAACTGCACTTCCAGGGATAAATACCCTCCTTAAAACAGCATTGTACTTCCTCAAACAAAGGTCCTGAACGAAGACTTTGTGATCATGTGGCAGGACATGGCAAATCCCATTGTGACAACTTAGCTGTTGGTATTTTTTGATAAGTTGAGCATTTCTGGTGCAAAATGGCTGCCATCGCATCATCTGCGTGGGGGCTACACATTGGTGGTGGTGAGATGAGATTACCCCTTATAACTGCAAAGCGCTTTCAGTATCAATGAGAATGCGCTATATACAGTAAATGGAATGTATATTCATTCATTCATTGTGAGGAGGTGTCCCCATTAAAATATAGTGCACCGAATCTGTGTAATGTGACAGGCTGGTAAACGCTGTGTCTTCAGACAGGCTTCAACAGTAGGTTAAGTGGGTAAAACCCTGAGCCCAACGATCATTTTGATCATTTGGGAAGGTTGTCGGCAGATGCAACATGTTTTTCAGAATGTTGTTTTGAATTTTTATGCTTTATGCAGCAACGCTGACCAATCAAAACAACTTCCAAGAACCAAATTTAATTCTGAGCTAAATTTAATTCCTCATTGACGTCTAAAAATGATTGACTAATTTTAAATTAAAATGTTTGAAAGTGCAGGAAATTTGAAAATAAAGGTCCTTTTATTCTTCATTTTTGAACTCTGTAACCCTGTGCGCACACACACACACACACAGGAACATCAAATCACTTCTCCCAAGGCCTCTG
This sequence comes from Gymnothorax reevesii, assembly GCA_029721435.1. Taxonomy (NCBI): domain Eukaryota; kingdom Metazoa; phylum Chordata; class Actinopteri; order Anguilliformes; family Muraenidae; genus Gymnothorax; species Gymnothorax reevesii. The sequence goes on along the minus strand of CM056590.1, from coordinate 10,371,138 downwards.
GCGTTCTTAATTTAATTTTACACGGGTAGCCTATAACTGTCCACATAGTAATCAGCCAGAGGCCTTAGGTAAGTCATTTAGGTTAGTAAAACCAATATCTTGACCCCTGATTTTTCTAGGTTTGTTCCCAAATCGGTTAAGACTGGTCATAAACCTGACAGCATTGAATAATTATTACATTTATTCTTGGAAAAGCAGGAAACTTTTTGCAAAAAAATCTTGCAAGAGGGAAAATTTTGTATCATTAAAAGTATGGTTACTACGGACCATCGTTCAATGGGATCACACCAGATAATCTTACTGCCCTCAACTTCCAGTGCCTTTGCTTCGACCCCACTCGCCTTCACATGCGGCCTTCATTTTGAACTCAATGGCCTTGTTCGAAACCGCGCGCTAATGTACTACTCGCACTACCTATGACCGGGGGTAGGGTGTTCACTTATGCGTGGGGAGTGAGTCTGTGTCCGCAAGAAGTTCCCGGATGTATACTAGATCGGGCAGATATTTTGCGGGTGCATCGTTAGCTCACTATTCATACAAATTGCCCAAGATACAACGCGACGTAAACCGCCAGAAAAACTCGCTGAGAAGAAGAAGTAACAAGAAGAAGAAGAAACAGGAAGTGGCGTGTAGTGTGGCTAGCGTGTAGTGAGAATAGTGTATGTAGACCGTACAGCGCGGTTTCAAACACGGCCAGCGACACACTGGTGAAGTTTTGTGACCGCATCTGGCATGGTTTTGATGCTATCGCAGTTAAAAGATCTGCTCAAACATAGACACATATAAAAGCACCTGACATACTCAAAACTGTGGTACGTCCTGCTACTATAGGCATCTGGAGGACCACATTTTGCCATGATCACACACACACGCACACACACACACACACACACAAAGCAACTTGAGCCTTATTCACAAAAGACACCTCACTAGGTCTGGTCTATTCCAGTGTGACGCCGCTCGCATGCTGTGCGTGTGCTTGTTAGAGAGAACAGCTCCATTCCAGCAAATGCAGTTTTTCACTGTTCCCACAATGACAAGTACATGAGCAATGTCTGCGAAGAGCACACACACAGCGCTCAGATTTGTGTCCTGTAATCCTCTGCCAACCCCAAGATCCTTCGAGTAAGCCAAATGCATGTGACCTGTACTTCTAAATCCGCTCAAAATCCAATTTAAATAGCAGAATAGTAATGCAAAATACTACTCCCAAATGGTCATATGAGAATAATTCCAGGATCGTGACCCTTCATATTTTTGGGATTCATTAATCTCACAAGGAACTGATCTCAGGTTTTGTTGAAAAAAAAGGTATGTACAAAAATATTGAGACTAATAAATTCGGTCTTAAAATGAGTTTAAAATCTGTGTAAGAAAGATATCATGTGATCTTCAGTTCAGCGATTTGGAAGGGTGGAAATCACACGTTCTTTATGAAAAGATCCAATGACTTACAAGGTGAAAACAATATGAATTGATGCTGTTGTGGCTGTTTACTAAAATACAGTATGAGAAATTAGCCTAAACGGCCTTTATAACTGGTCTTGTGCGCTGTGTAGTAGTTTGATAGTCTACAGTAACTGTAGATTCAACTGGGGTTCAATATTGTTGGGCCACTGCTATTTTTTCTCATGTTACTAAACACTTTCTGGTTCAGGATTTTATTTTGCAAATGCAGGAAATTAAATACTAATAGTTTTTCTCTATAAAGAAATATTGAGAAAAGTAATACGCGATGTTTGTACAATCAGTTACTCTCTGTTTATGAGCTTTGTGTTAAGTTGGGTGAATCAAGAGTTTTTTCACATAACATTATTTCCAGTGATCATTTCATGAGCAGCAGGTGTCTTAATACAAGAAATTTCTGGTTAACACGATTTTGCAGTCGGGGTCCTGGTTTACTAAGGCCTTTAGCATGTGCAGAATCTTTTTGCCTGTACAATACCAATAACATTGTCACTGATTGGTGCAAGGCAAGTACCCTGGTCAATCATGGGCAGTGTTATTGGTTTTGCACGGGCAGAAAGATTTTGCTTGTGCTAAAGGCCTTAGAAAATCGGGCCCTAAGTCAGAAATTTCCCTGCTTTAAGATTGTTTGTGAACATGAGAAAGATTGGGGTGTCCCAATATTTTTCAACGCTGGTGTAAATCCATCTGTCCCTCATCCACAGAACTCGTTCCTGCTCAGGGTCATGGAGATGCAGGAAGCGCTGGAGTCTGGGCTCCATCCCAGCATTTGTACTGTTGGATCGGATTTAAACTGGAGCCGTGGGGTTCGTCTCAATATCCCTCCCTCTCTCCTGCATCCTCAATCACGTGAGGCGAATATTGGTCAGACCTCTCATCTTTGGTCATCCAACTAGAGTGGTTGACAGCATGACAACTCCATGATGATATTAATACGATCAGAAGTGAAGTGATGAAAGTATCAAGATCTCCTATTTCTAGACGCCTGTGTGAAAATGGTCTGATTGGTCGTGTTGCTGCCAAGAGCTGGCAACATCAAAAAATAACCTGAGTTTGCCAAAAAATTCAAGGATTGGACACCAATGGACTGGGAATAAGTCTTTTGGACCAATGAATCAAATTTGAGATTTTCCCATCCAAACACAGAACTTCTGTGTGCTGTAGAGTTGGAGAATATTTCAAAAATGACTGTTTAACCTCTTCAATAACACATGAAGGTGGTAATGTTATGGTAGGAGGCTCAGTCTGGTCGAAAGGAGCCAGTAATCTCAGGAAAATTGACAGAATCATGGATCAGAAGAAGTATCACAGCATCCATGCAAGACACGCATTGTCATCTGCAAAGAGGCTGATTGGTTGGAGATTTTATTTTCAACGAGGTAATGACCCTTAACACACTTCTAAGTTGTGCAAGAATGATTTCAGTCGGAAAGAAACATTGGTATTAAAAGTTATGATTTCACCTGCTCAAAGTCCAGACCATAATCTGATTGCAAATTTGTTGTAACATCAGAAGAATCTCTTTGGAATTAACTTCAAACCATATGGAATGGTTTACCGAGTGAGGAAATAAAAAATATGCAGAAAATATGCCTGAACGATAAATTGCTGTAATCACACCAGATATTGACTTTTTCTCTCAAAAAAGACATTATTAATTTTGTTGTTACCATATATTGTTATCTGTTCACTTATATTCATCTATATGATCCGTCCAATATATTATGAAATAAATACTTGGTTTCTGATTTATCTTCATTTTGTTAAGTGCATAATCATCACTGCACACTATTTTATATTTGTTGGACACCAAACCATTCAATGTGTTGTGATTTATAGCGCAAATGCCTAATAAATGTACATATTACGTCTTTCCTCTACAAAGATATTTGAATTAGAATTACAAGACAAGCGTGTATCATCAATTTACTACTGAATACAACATCCAGATTGCGTCCGATCAAAACCAAGTTCTCATGACATAATGGCAGATCGATTAAGCCACCAATGATAGTTTATTATTATTATTATTATTATTATTATTATTAATAATAATAATAATAATAATAATAATAATGTTGTTTTGTTATTATTATTAATAATTGTGATTTTAATTGAAATGCACGTCAGAAAAACAGGACTAAGAAAATATGCATTGAGTTCCATAAATGGTGAATACATTTCATTAAAAATATGAAATGCTGCAGAGGATTTATGCAGGATTTCTTTTCCATGAAGATGAGTGGCAAATGATCAGAGGTGTATAATCCAGGGGTCAGAAAGTAAAAATCCTGCCATGTTTTCATTTCACCCGTAAACTCCTGTCAGCAGATTTCACTTGTTAGTTCTACCTCCCAGCTGAAGAATAGGGCCAACTGACAGGTCTTTTGTGGCTGGAACAATATTCTGGGATGGACTTTCACTTTCTGAACCTGCATTATACACCTCTGCAAGTGATACAGCCGTGTGCATGCCATAAGTAAAGGACGTCATTTAAAAGGACGCGCGAGTGAAGGAGGATGTCTCATTTCCCAGCCGAGGGTTCCTCTGTCCTCACCACTCAACCTCACATCTTCTCTCCCTCAGGCCTTAGGAGGGTGGAGCTAATGCGCGAGGAATAATCTCAAGTGAGTGGAATAAGGATGCGAAAGAGGGTTAGGAGATGATCCCATGATACCAAGGATGCACGCTACTTGGATCACGAAATGGTTTAGTGATTACAGTGCCCTCTAGTGTTTCAGGTTGTAATGTAAATCACCCGGATCTGGACAATGCATCCAAATGTTTGCACGAGTTTAAATCAGTGAAGTGATCCAAAGCACGTGAATTCATGGTCCCCTCTGTATTCAAACGACCGTGTGACCAATAACAAGTTTTTAAATGCTGTATCTTGGGCCTGAGAGATAATCAATGCATTTTTGTATCACACTGACAAAACTGAGACAAGCGCTCTAAAAAAAACTGTTCCGAGACAGTCACAAAAAGAAAGCATTATCTGCATTCAAATGTTTTTTAGTACATTTTTTTAATGAATTCACATATAAACATTTGCATGCGAATTATCCATCAGGCATTTTCTTCACGTATCTATGAAATTAAATGAGGGTTCATCCTGCACATGGTTATCTTTCCAAGAGGGTTCTGTGAAATGTCTCCATTAACAAACCCCTTATAGTTCTTGGTAGAGCTCCATTTGTAGGTTTTAATTTTGAAAGCTCCAATGCCACATTCAAAGACTTTTCGACTCGATAAGAGTCCTGTGGAATTACAGGATTCCTATCGGAACCATTTTTTTCTGAGACTGCATGAATAAAGTATGTACCTGCAGTGCACCAACATTAGGGGGAGACAGAGTTTATGGAAAAATGCAATGAAAATTGGGTCACTGTCTGAAATCTCAATCAACTTAGCTTTTTCCTTCAAATTGGACCCATCACCACAGAACTGATGGCCTCGATACAAAATTATGAACAAACTTACGCACCCGACAGTGCAGTGCATTTAGGCTATTACGCCCGGACAAAGGTCTTGACGGAGCAATTTACGTAAGTATTGAATTTAATTAAAGCTTAATCACATGAAAACATATTTTCATATAGTGAATGTTTGCAATTCATGCTTGCTTATGTTTTTCCGACTTCCAAAAGGATACACCTAAACTGTAACAAACTGTTGAACAAATGTGTTCAATGAATATCAGGTCATTTGTCAGACAGGAAAATATGAAACTCCTTCTTTCAAGGCGTTTTATTCATAAAAAGTGTCACGCGACTGGATAATATCTCGTTTGTAAACCAAGTCACTCCGAAGCAGTGGTCCATGATTCTCCTCCATCACTCATAATTCATAATTTAAAATTCTAATAAACTATCCCACAATATACAGTGCAATATATAGTATAGCCAATACTGCAGAAAACTTTGTGGTCTAACAATTGGCTGGGTTGCGTCTTGTTGGAGAGTACCTTTTATATTACGCATTGTCTCACCCGTCGGTAGCACCTCTGACATCTCCACACTGACTCATGAAGTCGTTGTAGCCGTAGCCAAGAGCTAATTGAGATGTCAGAGGGTCATGGCTGACCTTGCTTCTTAATAAATGGTTATGCAGATAGCAGGTGAACAGCTACTTCATTATTGCTAATGATGAGCCCATCAGGTTATGTGAAATTGTGAAAAATGCACTCTTTCATATTGGTTACCACTGGCAATGGTAAGTTATTAAGCCCCTACACAGATTATGAAGGATATCATTTTTTGTAGAATTTGCAGTTTTTCATTGTTATCAGACTTCATTATTATTCTGTGGTGGTCTTCCGGTGGATTTAATTATTGACTTTTAATAGATACATTTCACTCTCGAATAATCCAGGGACAGGCTATAGGGTTTAAGTCAGGTGACTGAGCTGGCCAATCCATATGTCATTCCTGTTCTGGCATATCCCTGAAATGTTTGGATTTATGTTTTACATTGTTTAGCTGTAACAAAAAATTTTCCATGTAAGTTTTTTTGAAAATAGTGATACCACAGTTTCAAGCAGTATTGCACATGAGAGTACAAATTGTTCTTGCTGGGTGACACTTGAGAAATTACCTTTATCTGTGCCGAGCACTTGAAGGACAAAAAAAACAGTGTGTTTTATCCAACATAGGAAGTAAGTTCTGTAAAACATCATTTTGCGTTGGTTTGTCTGTCTGTCTGTCTGTGTACGAGATAACCCAAAAAGTAATAAGTAACGGATGTCTCTGAAATTTTATGGGTGGGTCACTATTACATCAGGGATGGACCCCATTGTTTGCGGGAGGTTTGCACTCTCGAAGTGCCTCTAGTTGAATTGGGGTAAAATATTCCGAGAAAGTCCCGCATTTCCACTCTTTTAGGATTATATAAGAGTACGGATACAGTCTGCAGATTATATTCTTGATTATAAACTCCATTTCTTAAAACTGGATATACTGCACGTTAATTTGTCAGAGTAAGCTCAACATCCTGTGAGCCAACTTCAGACGGCAGCATTCATGCTGATGATCTACAAACTGCCGCAGCCATCCCATCCAGCAGCCTGCATGTCTCTCAGATATATCGTCTCTTTTGAATGCTTCACGTCCTGTGTGCTTTCATCAACAGCCGTGTTCTATTCATGTTTCCTTCTCCGCACGTGTGTGATGTATTTACACCCTCTGATTTGAGTTTTTAAATTGCAGGACTATCACTTGCTATTTGCTCTTTACCAATCGTCAGTATTTCTTTGTTAATAGTCTTTCGTCTTTGGAGATCATTTGTTATCTTTAATGACGGTTAAATATGGAAGTTCTCTTCCTGGTTCTGTAAATAGGAAACAGTTCCCAAGCCTTTCTTATGGTCTACAGGATTGCTGTTCCTATTAATAAAACCTCAGTATGTTCCTTGACCCAGTTTATTAGGCACAGCTCCCTAAGCCTTCTGCAGTCATCAGGATTGGGACCACTTTCTTGCTAAAATCCACTGTTCTGCCATCCAACAGTTCGGCTCTGGCAAAGTGTGCGCTCCACCAGGCAGATGTCCTGGATCAGCACTGGCTGGGCACAGACACACCCCCCACAGTCAAGTCTGCATCATCCGAACTAAACTGTGTCATTCTGCTCTAAGCTCTGCCCCCCTGTCAATACAGTATTAATATCAATAAACCCAACTAATGGACTGTACTCTGACTCTGCATTTGCTGGTCTGGATCACAATAGAACCAGGATTAGCAGCAGCAGCTTGCTGATGGAAAAATGGGGTCAGCGAACACTGTGATGTTTTAACCCTTTCAGTGCTGCAGGCAACTATAGATGCCCAATAATGGAAGACATCAAAATCAGACGCTGTTGAATACCTATCATGTGACAACTTGTTTAAAAGAACTCCCGCAGGGAAGCTTTTTTAAACCCCTTAACACTCCGACGGCCCGTATACGGGCCTATCAGAGAAATTAAAAACAAGAAAAGATTTCAATTTTCCTTGAGTACGTCCTTTATAGGCATTTTAAGAAAATTTTACCGGAGTGGTAACGGGTTAAACAAGTTTCCGAGTGATAGGTTTTCAACAGCTCAAGATAACTGCATTTTTAATTCCTTGAAAATGTGTTCAGTGCTCAAAGGGTTTAGTACATGGGTGGGACATGTAAACAGAACAGGAGGCTGTGAAGTTCACTCACACTGTAAAATAAAAAATAAAAATAGAAATAATAACAATAAAGTAAAGCTCTGGTGTGTACATGAAAGTATGTACATGAATTGTATCTTTGAATTAGCTACATTTTTACAGTAAAACCTAAACTCCATATACCAGTGTTTCCCAAACCTCTCCTGGAGTACCCCTTGCCCTGGATGCTTTAGATCTCTCCCTGCTCCAGCACAGGTGATTCAGATGATCAGGTAGGTCGTTATAAATGCCTGAAGCTGCTTGATAATAAGCTAATCATTTGTATTACCAGAGCTGTAGCAGGGAGTGAGATGTAAAGCATGCAGGACAAGTGGTACGCCAGGGGAGGTTTGGGAAACACTGCCTTATACCAATCTGAAGAAGATCCATTTATCCATTGGTATTAAACTATGGAAAAAAAATTACATAAAAAAAACCAATAGCACTCTGGTTGTATAAGTCTGGGCCCTTCATGTCAATTCAAAGATTTTCTATGGGTCTGGGATCTGACTGGGCCATTCCAACCATTGATTTTTACTTTTCTGCAGCCCTTATTTGTATGTTTCGGGTCATTGTTCTGTAGTCGGGTGAAATTTCTCTTCATCTCCAAATTCAGTCTTCTGGGGTGAAACCTGACCTGACTGTCACTTCTCAACAGCTGTGACTCCTCTCACTTTGGGCGACTCTTAATAAGCGGGTAAGTGACTTGTCTTTCTCATGACTACATTGTTGTGTTATCTCTGGATGAGTAACTTCGAAGCTATAGAAGGCTCCTGGTAGGGTCACCAGTTTGTCGAACACCTAATCACTCTCACTGCTGCTACTCACTGCCCTCTCTCCGAAATGCCAGATTTGTTGTCCGTCCATGCCTCCAGTGGGGCTCTGCCCCAAGTCCCCAAGCATGCCCACACCGAGTCCCTGCCAGCATCGCTTTTTGGCCCTCCGCCCAAATGTTGCCCAGTTTCAGCCATCAATGCCGTCCGATCTATGGCACCAACCTCTGACACCCTATCCAGGACTACCCTTCTCAACTGACTTACCCAGCATGTTGGCCATCACAAGCTCATAGCCTGAGGCTGTCAGACGAGGGTGGATCTCCCCTATCAAGCCTGGCTCCTCTCAAGGTGTCCTGCTATCCTGTTCCCCACAGGGAGTTTTTCCCTGCCACTGTTGATGCAGGCTTCCATCTGAGGGGGTTCAGGCCAAGGCTTTCTGTGAAGCCTGTTGTGACAGAAGTTTCTGACATGCACAATACGAATAAAATTTGAAATTTGAGCTTTTGACTTTATGACATGGACTTTCCTTGTGCCAAAATACCTTAATATTTGAGGTTTTTCAGAATCCCCTCCATGTTGATAAATGCTCCTGTCCTACCAGAGGAGAGGCCTGAGGCTGTAACCACCGTGCTTCACAGTCAGTGAGGAGTGGGTTATGAGCTGTGTCATCTTTGCACCAGATATTCACGCCATAAGTTCAACCGTTGCTTCTTATGCCAAATATATATCGCCAAAAGTTCAAGCTTTGTTTCTTATGCCATATATATATATATAAATAATTCACTTTTCGCAAACCATGTGGGGGATAGTCTGATGAGATAGAAAGTCTGACATAGATGTTGTGGTTACTCATAGCGTACCATTCACTGACCTGCAATTTTAATGGGGGTCTGTTTTCATTTTACATCCACATCTGTGCATGAGCTATGCAACTGAATGAATCAAAACTAAACTATGACGATGGGTAGTATCCACAGTACAAAAATAAAATGACCATACATACAGCATATCCGCTCAACTTTGCGATGCCACTTAATTCTTTCTTACAGGAAAAAAATTAGGAAAGACTCAAGAATTCCTCAGAGTATAGTTATATCTCTATTCTTGGAATAGTAATGTTGTTTAGTAATGTTGAATAGTAAAATCCCTCCATATTAACTTGCTGAGTTTAGACCTCCTCTTGTGCTGCTTCTCTTAGAGCGCAATTCCAGTAAAAACCTTCTACCAAGTGCCCAACAACCTACCTCAGAATCAGAACATACACTGCCTGGCCAAAAAAAAGTTCCACACTAATATTTTGTTGGACCACCTTTAGCTTTGATCACAGTTTGCATTCGTCTTCATCTGGGGCTGATAAGCACTGATAATGTTCATTCAATCATGCGATAACAGTCGAATCGAGTGCACCGGCAAGGTTTTGACAATCTAATGCAAGGTTGCAACATTTTTTGGTGGAACTGAGGTTACAACCAGATTTGCACAAAATTTCGGCTGAGATCTTGTATTGATGACGGCATAGTCAAAGCACTCCTTCAGCACATCCCAAAGACTTTCAGTTGGTTAAGATCAGGACTCTGTGGGAGTCACTTCATTTGTGAAAATGATTCCTCCTGCTCACCGAACACCTTCTTCACAATATGAGCCTGATGATTCTTGGCATAGTCATCTTGGAATATGCCTGTACCAGGAGGGGTTAAAAAACATTGATGAGTTAAAGGAGAATTCTGGTGTGAAATTGACTTGGGGTGTATTGAAACATGATAACTAATACTAACCTTTGCTGAATACCCCACCTCCGTACGCACGCAACATTTCGAAAGTTTTAGTTTTTGAGCTGAAACTCCCAATAGGCTTACAATGGTTGTGAATTGGGCATAACGTTGCCATGCAAAGAAATCGCTATTTTTTTCATCATTAACAAGGCTCAAACTAGCTCCACACTTCATCGGTGAAATTCTGAGGGCCCTGACATTGAAAACGAGGCACTGAGAACTTTGAAAATGCACAGGTAGTTTATTAAAAAAGACTATTTATGCAAACTGTACCTTGACATAGTTTCCAGTCGCCTCGATTTTTAAAGTCACAATAAGTCGATTGACGAGCACGAATGAATAGATTGCAATCTGTTCCCCTATCCTTCCTATTCGTTTATATTTTGACTGCAACAATGACTTGGTTGCAATTCTGCATGATAATTTTGATGTGTTTTTATAATTATATATTAATAAATAATGAAATTTGTTGTCTTGTGTGAATCCTGTTGCTCCCATACTACTTCTACCTTCTTGAAGGTTTATCTTTTGTTGGGCTGTAGCTCTACGTATTCTTCCGCCTCACTACGACCTAAGTCTTCGCTTCCATGACTACTGTATAATCCGATCCATCATCATTCCAGTCATCCAAACTGGAATATAAACTCTCACTCTTAAATCCACTGTTCACCATACTTGATATACTGGCACGTGTCCATGTGTTCCATTGCCGATGTAATGGGTTACACTCAGTACTGTTAGGGATGTGGTCGGCACTTCCCGTTCCAAGCTGTCGATAATTTTGATTATCTTTGATTAGGAATAGAGTTCAGTAGAAATAACTTTATATTTGTTTCGTGTTCCACCTTTTTAAAATGTTGGCAATGTTGTGGGGTTAACATGCTCTTTAACAGCGCATTGCCTCATGGGGGCTTCCCTTTATACAATGATTTGCTTGTCACTATGGAATAAGGTCAATCTTGACTCACTAGACCACATGACTGCGCAGCACAGCTCCACAATCCAATCATTATTTTCCTGAGTAAATTGAAGTTGTTTTCTCCTGATAAGCCTCATGAAATGTAGGTTTCTTGTGGCGACACAGCAGCTAGTCCCAATCCTGCAAGTTCTTGTTGTATTCTGTGGCCGGAAAGCGCCTTTTGTCAGTGATCTGTGCGTGGACCCTGCGTTCTGATACGGTACATCACAAAGCCATCTAGCCACCTATGGAGCCAGCAGATCACCTTCATCCATTAGAGGCCACTCATTTCCCGGTGATCCGCCTGGGGTTACAATAGGCAGAATTCTGCTGACTGTACAGTATCAGGCTGTCAGGGGCATCTCCAGTCAGCTTTCTACCATCTCAGCGATTACCCGGGACTCCACTGCTGCTGCCCTGGTGAACAGTGCCTTCCTTCTCCGAGCTCAATCCCAGCCCTCCAGACCCTGATAGCCCCGTCTCAGATTGTTGGAGCAGTGCAACAACAATCCATCTCTGTGTCACAGTTTTCTTTTGCTCTTTTGCTGTGTTCCATGAGGTTTTATCTCCAGCCGATCTCCTTTACCAAGGAGCATTCCAGACCTCTTCTTTGATTGCAAGCGCGAACCTGATGCAGGTGGACCATGCCAGGCTGTTTCAGTTTGACCCAGCTAAGCGACAATAATGCATCAATTCAGGCCTTTCCTTGACCACAGCGACACCAACCACCTCATTGCTGACTGCCCAGTGCACCACCTTTGACCAGCCCAAAGGGTATAAGTGCCCATCTCTTTCTCTCAGCTGCTTTTCCATGTACAACTGTTTTAGCAGGACAGACAATTACCAGCTAAGGTGCTCATCCACTCCAAGGCTAACGGTAACTTTCTGCAACCTACCTTCACCGGGTGATTGGGCATTCCTTGGTTTTCCCCTCCCATGCCCATCTGCTCCCTAGCCCCCACGGGAAAGGCCTACCCGATATCTTGGAGGCCATCAGACAGGTCCAGACGTGAGTATCTGGTTACCATCTTGAGACTTTCATCCTCTATCTCATGAAGTCTACTCACACCCCAGTCCTGCAGGTAAGACCCTGGGTTCGAGGGGCGAAACCTGAACATCAACTGGGCTGGTGGTGCCATGATTGAGTGGAGTTGGTGGCCTCAATGCCACCACCATCAAGAACTGTTATTGGCTATTCCTCATAGATTCTGCCCTCTCTAACCTCTGGGGGTGCTATTACAAATTGAATCTGCATTATGCCTACCACCTGGTTCACATTAGGGAGGGTAAAGAATGGAAGACTACGTTCAACACCACTATCTGAAACTACAAATGTTTGGTGACGCCATTCGGGTTCACTAATGCCCCTGCAGTGTTCCAGAACCTGATCAACAACATCCTCCATTACATCATATCCCAGTTTGTTTATGTGCACCTGGAACACATCCTGATGCTCTCCTGCACCCTGTAGGAAAACACCAAACATGTCTGCCAGGAGGTACAGGGACTTATGGAGAACCAGCTCTTTTTGCAACCTGTGAAATGCAAATTCCATCAAATATCAGTGCAGTTCCTGACCTTTACAGTCTACCGAGGGGAGGTCAGCATGGATTGGCAAAAAGTGCAGGCCTTCCTGAATTGGCCGGAGCCCATGGACTGCAAACACCTCCAGTGATTCCTTGGCTTCACCAACTTCTATTGGAGCTTCATCTGGGACTATTCCATGGTTACTGCCACTCACCTCCCCCACCTCCTTCAAGGACCCTTACTTCTGAACTCCTTAAGCTGCTTCCACTTTCCCCCAGCTCAGAGACAGATATACCACCGCCCCTGTCTCGGCTCTCTCAGATCCCTAGCACTAGTTTATTGTTGAGATGGACACCTTTGACATCGGCACTAGAGCTGTCTTCTCCCAGTGGGCAGCTGACTGCAAGGTACTTCCCTGCCCATTCTTCTCTCGCCGGCTGATCCCTATGGAGAGGAATTATGCCATCGAGGACTGAGAGTTGCTGGCTATCAAGCTGCCATTCAAAGAGTGGAGATACTGGCTTAAGGGGTCAGCATCCCCATCCTCGTGCGGAGCATCCGTTGAAACCTTGAATACCTCAGTTCCACCAAGAGGCTCAATCCCTGCCAGCTCTGGGGGTCATTTTTCTTTGTCTCTTTTAATTTCACCCCACCTACCTCCCTGGAACCCAGAACCATAAGCCTTGCCTTGGCCGGCCTGCACTTTCCAGTCAGTTCTGGAAGGCGCCAGATAAATGTGATGTATGATAATTGTGATAAATTTGAGATTTTATTCTCCTGACAGAAAAAGATAATCATCACAATTTTCAATGAAAATAATTTATCGAGAATTCAGAAACTAATTTGAAAAGTTCACCTCCATTTCTTGTCCCACAGAGTGCAATTGTATTGTATACAGTTCAGTTAAATATCCAAACTGTGGGGCTCACAGGCCTAATGAAGGCTGCATAATCATTGCTTTGGATTTCTGGTACAAGCTGGTCTAAATCGGAGTCGTAAAAAAAGTTATTGGAAGTTGAAAAAACATTTGCGGTCAAAATGGCCAACTAGGCCCAGATAAATCAACTTTTTTTTTACTGTATGAAACCAATAAATATTTTCACAAAATAACTGTTTAAAGAATGCTTCTTTAATTAGTGTATGCCTTCTGATCAAGTTTCAGCAACATCTGAGATATTGGATGCCATACCCTTGTTACTTCAAGTGACTTGACACACAGTACCTGGACTCTCTTTGACATATGGACCAATAATTACAACAGAGAAAAGTTAAGCTACTCAGGAGAGGCAGTGGGGCTTTGACCATTAACATGTACCCCTCTCCTGAGTTCCACCAACTCAACCTCGAAATCCCTATGACATACAGTTCAATGGTTATGAAGAATCAAATATCGGCTAATGAGGAAAGGGGGTGGGGCTTTTCCGATTAATACGTCACCCTTCCTGAGTCAAACTCATCAATCTGTGGCTCTCTTGCATAAACGGTTCAATAGTTATGAGGAATTAAATACCGACCTCTCAGGAAAGGTTGCAGAGCCGCATCATGAAAATGATCCTCTCCTCTTGTCAGTTCAAAAGTTATAACGGATGAAGTATCATCCATTCGGGTAGGGTGTGGGATGGACTGATAAAAGAAAAAATGCTTTGGGTCTCTGTGTCTGCATACGTATGCTGGGGGGCGGGGAGCGGAGACATCAGCAATTCTTTGGGAAAGTTGTAAATGTGAATTAAGTTTGAAAGCTCTGGATGGAAAATGGCAAGACTTGGTAAATTAATGGAGTCCAATAGAGAATGGAGTGATGGAAAAAGAAAAGTAAGGCAAAAATGAATGGAAATCTATGGAGCCTAACAGATCAAAAATGTGGGATGGAAGTGCGGAGATCACCAAAAAAAAAAAAAAGAATATGGCAAGTCTGAACTAACATTAAGCTATACCGCAAGTCTAAAGCTGCTCTTCAATTTCTGAGTTTGTCGCCTCAAAGCTGTAAAAGGAGTTGCATTGGCAAATTCTGTGCAGAATAATACAAAAATAATAAAAAAAGAAAAGGTGCAACTACAAAGAGTGCCAAGGTACTTTTAGTGCTTGGCCCCTTATAAATATTCCCTTCTGTCAGCTCATTACAGTTAGCTCATTAAAGCACAGATATTTTTACAGAAGGAATACATATGTTCACCATTCTAATTTTGCAAAAAAATTTAATTAATGGCAAATACAGCAACCAGTATGTACATTCATATAAAGTCTCATACTTAATGTCCACTAAGGGTATATTTTAAATACAACATGAAGCTGTCAGCATGCCTATTTGAAATTCCCTTTCCAAGTATTACTACACGTCACTTTTTGGGTGCCTCCCACTGCAAACAATTTAACGTGAGACAAAGAGCACTGCACACACCCAGAAATTATACTCGGCAGTCCACAGCACAGCATAACAGGGTTCATAACCTTTGACGCAACATTTCCAGCAGGTACATGCGGTGCTGCGCGACAATTAAGTTGGACTCCTGTGGCCAACATTAGTCATTCGCGTGTACTACTTGACAGTACAGTTCAGTGGGAAAATAAAGGAGTCAATGAGCCCTTGGGACAGTATTGAAAGCCACGAAACAATAATTGTTCGTTCAGTTTAATTTCCATTTTATTTAAATGGGATTTTGATGACGTTGTATTTCTCAAAACAGCACGCATCACACACACGCTGCGGTCAGAGAATCGCGCACTGGCAGCGCTGACGTCACCGCACAAAGCAGTGGGTTGAGCTGAGGGTAGGGAGAGTGAATCTGGAGTTGAGGGGCCTGCGGAGACGAGGAACAGACAGGGGAAAAGAATCGAATCGGATTTTTGTGTGTCAATTGTTTTAATCACGACGCGATTGAACTGCAAATATTTCTATTGCGTTCCCACCCCCTCCCTGTACCCGACTTGAACGGAGTTACATTAAGGTAAGAAACTGGTAGAGCCAAAATGGACTCGATATAACGTTAACCGTAAAGTTGGTTCCATCGCAGTCGGGGAAAATGCATGCGATGCCTCAGCTTGGATTTCGGATCACTCGGAAATCATCGATCGCTGATGGAAGACGGACACTTAGGTTTGCGAGAAGGAAAATGTAGTTTGTTCGCACGCAGGACCCCCCCCGGGGGGAGTTCGGGGTCGTGCCTAAAGCTGCTTTCACACCGGACGCGAAGCGAATTTTTTCGCGCGACCGATTACATTCAAAGTCAATGCAAAGACGCGAGTATTCGCGTCTTTGCATTGACTTTGAATGTAATCTGTCGCTCGAAATATTGGTTTCGCGTCCGGTGTGAAAGCGGCTTGAGTGCTTCTGCGGTCATGCGGAGATGGTCTCTGTTGCGGTCGTTCGTGCGCTCCGGCGCTTCGCTTTGTGTGCGCGCTTGGCCATGGCAGCGCACCACAATAGACGGGTTTTGATGTGATCGCGACGATGCCGTCTCCCATTTTTGGTTGGGGGGGATCGTGCGGATATTTGTGCCCAACCTTTCCATCTGCTTCTGTATTTGTATCCTGCCTTACATCTTCCGTGATTTAATAATAGCGTTTTATTCTCTGAATGGAATCGCATCAATTAGCCTTAGCATATGTCTCGGCGTGCCTATCAACGAGCTAGCTGTAGCTGTGCACACAATGAGGCTAACGGTATGAGGAATTTCACATTTCTCTCATTTATGAACATTGTGTCACACTTCTGGAATCACTGGCTCACTGGATGTTGATACGAGTGTTTGGGTCATTGACATCTGAAGCTTGTGTGATTGTGAATATCACGCTTGGCTGCATTTTCTATCATATTTCTATGCTTGTTTTTGTTCTTGATCACGTAAAGCCAATATATTTTCCTTTAGGAACGGTTTCCTACAGAAAAACTGGCTGTCATGCCTTACTTCAAAATACGAGTCAACTTATTTGGTTTCTTGTATGAACGTTACTTAACACGTCACTGGCTCGCTGCCTGATCAGTGACGCTGCACCTGCCAGTGCGCTTATCATTCATCCTGTTTATTTCTTTCAGTCCGGTACTTACATTTTCGCCACGATGTTCTACATTTTCATTAAGCCTCAAATAAGAGGTAACGGGTCATTTAAGACGATTTCCTTGTTCACTAGGCTTCAGGCTGGTGTACTTCGTTCACTGCAGATGACTTTTTCTGATGGCTTTTAAAGATATGACGTCACTTCTGTGGAACTGGAATCGTAGCGAGTATGAGTTCTGCGCGTGCAGTCATCTCTCCCGTGATCTGGAAAAACCCATTGAATTTACCAGCGGCAAGGATTCCCGCAACTTAACAAAAACCTTGGGATTCTGGACTTCTCCTAACTAAGTAAATAAATAAATAGAAACATAATCTAGACCGTTCAAATAACACTAATAGCAAAAGAGGCTCAAACTCAGTTTCTCCCAAAAGTGAAATATGTACTAGGTTTTTCCAGATCACAGGAGATCTTGCCTCCTGCGCTGAGCGAAACGTCATAAAATCCATGTTTAGTTCTGATGTCAGCATGCATTTTTCATGCAACTTACCCTTGTGGCTAGATATCAACTAGACATGACCCTCTTTACATATGCAATGATACCTTTGCCTCAAAATAGTTGAAAATGCAAATCTTCCAAAAGTATTTTCTATGGTCGTTGGTTTTGTTAGAATGTTATCACTGGTGTTATTTCTGAATTCGCAGATTTTTCTTCCAACGGAGAGTAATGTTTATATTTTGGTTAGTGTTGCCCCCTTTTTCTGAGCATTGAGTTTTATTTTGTCCTGAAGTGAAGTTTTGTACAAAAAATCAAAACCAGTGAAGTTGGCACGTTATGTAATTCATAGATAAAAACAGAATACGATCCTAAGTTGAAATCCTTTTCAACTTGTATTCAATTGAATACGCTGCAAAGACAATATGTTTAATGTTCAAACTGAGAAACTTTTTTTTTTTTTTTTTCAAATAATCATTAATTTAGAATTTAAAGGCAGCAACACATTGCAAAAAAGTTGGCACAGGGGCCTTTTTACCACTGTGTTACATAGCCTTTCCTTTTAACGACACTCAGTAAACGTTTGGGAACAGAGGAGACCGATTTTTGAAGCTTTTCAGGTGGAACTCTTTCCCATTCTTGCTTGATGTACAGCTTAAGTTGTTCAACAGTCCGGGGTCTCCGTTGTCGTATTTTACGCTTCATAATGCGCCACACATTTTCAATGGGAGACAGGTCTGGACTACAGGCAGGCCAGTCTAGTTCCCGCACTCTTTTACTTCGGAGCCATGCTGTTGTAACATGTGCAGAATGCGGCTTGGCATTGTCTTGCTGAAATAAGCAGGGCCGTCCATGAAAAAGACGTTGCTTGGATGGCAACATATGTTGCTCCAAAACCTGTATGTACCTTCCAGCATTAATGGTGCCTTCACATACGTGTAATTTGCCCATGTCTTGGGCACTAATACACCCCCATACCATCACAGATGCTGGCTTTTGAACTTTGCGCCTATAACAGTCCGGATGGTTCTTTTCCTCTTTGGTCCGGAGGACAGGATGTCCACAGTTTCCAAAAACAATTTGAAATGTGGACTCGTCAGACCACAAAACACTTTTCCACTTTGCATCAGTCCATCTTAGATGAGCTTGGGCCCAGCGAAGCCGGCGGCGTTTCTGGGTGCTGTTGATAAATGGCTTTCGCTTTGCATTGTAGAGTTTTAACTTGCACTTGCAGATGTAGCGACGAACTGTAGTTACTGACAGTGGTTTTCTGAAGTGTTCCTGAGCCCATGTGGTGATGTCCTTTACACACTGATGTTGGTTTTTGATGCAGTACCGCCTGAGGGATCGAAGGTCACAGGCATTCGATGTTGGTTTCCGGCCTTTTCGCTTACGTGCAGTGATTTCTCCAGATTCTCTGAACCTTTTGACGATATTACGGACCGTAGATGATGAAATCCCTACATTTCTTGCAATAGCTCGTTGAGGAATGTTGTTTTTAAACTGTTCGACAATCAGCTCACACATTTGTTCACTAAGTGGTGACCCTCGCCCCATCCTTGTTTGTGAATGACTGAGCATTTCAGGGAAGCTGCTTTTATACCCAATCATGGCACCCACCTGTTCCCAATTAGCCCGTTCACCTGTGGGATGTTCCAAATAAGTGTTTGATGAGCATTCCTCAACTCTCTGTCTTTTTTGCCACTTGTGCCAGCTTTTTTGAAACATGTTGCACGCATCAAATTCCAAATGAGCTAATATTTGCAAAAAATTACAAAGTTTACCTGTTCGAACAATAAGTAACTTGTCTTTGCAGTGTATTCAATTGAATATAGGTTGAAAAGGATTTGCAAATCATTGTTTTCTGTTTTTAATTACGATTTACACAATGTGCCAACTTCACTGGTTTTGAGTTTTGAATGATATTTTAAAAATATTTTTGAATTTACTGCCAAGTTTTAATTTTTTTTATTTTTTGGACTTTGTGGGCATGGTGAGAATGGTAGGCACACCTTTATTTTCACTGCTAGACCTTACTATGAAGAACATGACTTGGAAATCTTTATAGCTCTGGCCTTACCTAATTGTTAGAAATGTGAATAAAGTTGAACTGCGGTACTTGGCTGTTTGATTACCTGTCCTTCCAGGTGACTTCAGAGCGCAGTTACTGCTTATCAGATGCACAACTGTAAGGTTACGCCCACTGCTAATATTTCCATGGGAAAGGAGCAAAGTGCAGAATTTGGCTTGCAAGGACATGCATGTGAAGTAATTGGGTTGACATTTTCTCCACTGTGTTTCCCTCGTGTTCAGTCATATCACTGAGGTTGCTGACAAGCTTTTTTTGTCACTTCGTAGTTGATCTTCATGCACCACCTTGAATAGCTAAGGGCCCTGTGATTTTGGGTTGCCTAAAATGTTGATGTCGGCTGCTGCTAGTTCCCTTGCTGTTGTTATATTCCTGTTGGTTTGCTGACAGTGCTATCCTTGCCATCTCTGGTGATTAGGCCTAAATGAATTCTGTCAATCCCTTTGTGCAGATTCCAAAGCAAGTCCATCCTTGTCAAATGTTCTTTGCCCCAGTTTAAGGCTTTATTACTTAGGATTTGAGCTGGAGATAGTCCGATACCATTTATTCTTTCCCACAACCGATTCCGATGGCTGAGCTTTGGGTATCCTCCAATACCGAGTACAAATCTGATACCAGTGTGTATGTGAATAAATACATGTATATACATAGAATTTTTCATGGCTATATGTACTACTAACCCTGAATGGATTTGACATGATTTCTATCATTGATGTACAGCCTGACTTGGCTTAAACCCTTTAACATGAACAAATGCATACAGAGAATGAGTGAAATGAAAAAATCTATTTTTATTTTATCTATTGACTGACAGTCAATCATTACTGAAAGAAAACGGATGCATAAATCAAGGAATAAAGACCAATTCCTTAAAAAACTTAAAGTGCAGCCACTGTTGAAGTAGAACAGTGGGGCACCAAGCAATTTAAGCTAATTAAAGCTTGCTATGAATAATTCCTTTTAAACATGGTGTCACCACAATTCTGTAGATTGAAAGACATCTACATTTTAACATACTACAGTGATGCTACAGCAACTTGACTAAATGAATTAGCAATAATTCCTTTAAAAAAACCAAGTGTAGCCGTAATAGACGTTGACGTTCATCAAGATCAGGGTATACATTTGTATTATGCATTGTTATGCTTTGTTTTATGACATAATGGATTGTCAAGTTAAAAAAAAAACTTGCCTTTGACTTTTGACATCTTGGTAATTTATTGGATAAGCATTGGTGATAATTATAAATAAGGCACCCGTTTATGTTTATGGAAACAATATAAAATTGTGGTATGCATTTGTAAGTTGTCTCTTTTGCTTTTTTGCAAAGCTGTATAATATCTTAACGGCAAATGTGGCCATGTTTTACTATGATTTAGTTAACAAGATCATGTGTAGCTTGTTTTGCAAGTTATGTCATATTCGTATGAAGAAAATTTATATGACCAGGAACCTCAGAATGAACTGGTGTTATAAAATTCATCTTTTCAGACTAATACAAAAGTATATCATTAAAAAGGCAATAAAAACAGCAAAATTAACATTTAGTATACCAGTTGTTCTGGTTGCAGTAAAGCTTTTATTAGTTTTCAAGCTGCAATAGTTCCTTAGCACATTTGCCTACATCTTATGGGTCATGTGTTCCCAAATATAGTTAATTGTTTGTAATGGAAATTTTGTAGTGTCTGCAACATGTCCAGTAGCCAGGTCAAAAGATGCAGCTGCAAACCATTTTTATTTATCAATGCTAGGACTCATTTGTGCCTATGAAATGATGTTCGTTATATTTATCTGACAGATTCTTTTTTTTTTAACGTACATTATCCGCATTAATATAAACTTTCGTTGTGTCCAAAACGTGCATAGTGTCAGAAACACATTAAAATATAGCTCTGCACAAGGGGCTAAAGTGTCTGATCCTGAAAAACTAAAATGGAAATGTATCCCTGCAGGTTTCCAAGACTAGATCGATGATGGCCAAAGAGTTTTAATGTTTGGTGAATAACCACTGCAATTAAAGGATAACCCACTGAGGTTTGGCCAGAGACAACATTATTTACGTAGTTTGCACTTTATATCTAAGTGCAACATTCTAAACTCTAAGCTTGACATTGGCTGAAAACCTAAAGGTTTTAAACCTAAAGATATTTTTGTTGTAATAATCACACCCCTTGTGGGTGCTTCTCATTGATGGTGATGAGATTGGATTATCCCATGTGACTGTAATGGGCTTTGACTGTCTATGAGAAGGCACCACATAAATTTGATGTTCATTCCCTCATACATCCATCCATCTCATGCATGGCAAATGAAAGAAGGTCTCAGCACCTGTGGAATCGATATCCATGACCGCTCAAGCTATGTAGGTTCCTCTTGAGAAAGCATCGATTTGTTTTGTTTATCCGGTTCTGCAGTCAGGTTTGCCTTAGCTCAGAGCCCAGTTCCCGGTTGATTTAGTCCTTCTACCTGTGTGTTGCAGCAGATTATCCTACACAAAGCAGAAACCCTGCATACATGAATGCAGAAAAGAGGACCCCCATTGGATGGGTCAAAAGAAGGCTGCTTCCTTCCTCCCTTATTGGCTTCTAGCATTTTATACCTTTCCACATGACCCTCTTCATGGTGACGCCTCTCTGTTTATGAAAAGAGGCTGTGAATTGCGCGGCGATAACAAAGCTAATGGAATTCCAGACAAGTCTTGTGGGCCTCTTAATCTCCTACATGCTGTTTTTATCCAAAGATTACAGTTCTTTACCTGCGGTGCTGCATGGGGACAGAACAGAATGCCATATGGTACAGCCAGTTAAATGCATTGTGGGAGCTCGCTTGTCTCACTTCCGCAGATGCGAACAGCTGTGTTCTCTGCTCCGACAACCTGACACAGAATAACGTTCCGGCCTCTAGGTTGCAATTTCTCCCAGCAGAGCTTTTGATTGCTTATGAAAGTGATGGCGGAACTTGGCTTTAATGACTAAGATGTGGGCATGTGTTTCAGCCCATTGGGTTGCACTGTGGAGTGTAGCTCCAGAACTCTGTGCCAGCGTCTGGTAGCAGCCACCTGTTTAGGACTGTGGCCTGTTGCATTGCTTTACTTTATGTGCTAGGTTCTTTATGTGTTGAAACTTTCGGCAGTGTGTCCCAGCCTTTTCGGATTAATGGAGGTGGAACTTGCCGCGGCCCTCGGCCAATTGGACATGTCCTCAAACTGCACTTCATGGACAGATAAAAGTGCTTTGCTGTCAATTCCAATCCATTTTGGTCCTAAATGACAGAATAGGGTGCTGTATGCCCACATGACTCAGAATATATAATTGAAAGGTCACACATAGAAAAATGAAGGTTTTTCAATGTACTGAACCAATGCCAAATTGATGACACTAACATGTGATTGCTGTATCATTCTATGGGCAGTAAGGCAGAAATCATCTAGTTTGCAGATGGGAATTTCTCATAGGTGGTATCCTTGCTTGCACAGACTTTGTCAACATAAAACCACTATGCATTTAGAGTGAGCTTTGAAATCCAGTTCTCTGATGCTGTTAACTTCCTAAGATTAGGATGGACATGGAACATCCCAGCTGTCTCTAGATTCTGGAGCTTGTGTTTTTGATTTGTGAGTATATGACCATGGCTTCCCTGTGTCTGTATGGGGAAACTGACCTCTGTCAAAAAGTTGGTTTCTGCTCTCAAGTTCCAGTGACAAAATCCTTCCTTTCTCTGTAAATTAAAGCTAGTTTTTTGCCTCGAGAAAGACCGTGCATCAGAAACTTGAGTTTCAGTAAGTGATAATATTTTTTGTCTTGTTTGCACTTTGTATCTAATTGTTCCGTTCAAAACTCGGAGCTGGACTTTGACGGAAATCCTGAAAGGGCAAATCTGTGAATAGGTGAACATGGCACCAAAAAAAAAAAAAAATCTGTAGAAAAGATTTAAGTGATGCAGCAACATTACCAGACCTGAAAGCTAGTAAAAATGATAGATTTGGTCTGTCGGACTTCTCATATTTTCTGAAATCTATAACGTCAGTCGCATGTAACATCAGTCACACTATATACATGTATATTATTGAAGAAAATGAAGAAGCTTTTTATCTGCTTTTTCTTCTGTGTATTTCGGTGGGATAAGCTCCTGTAATGTAAAGCAACAACTTTCCACTAGTTTCCAGTAGTTAGATGACAGTTTTGAATCCAAGTTGTCTGAATTTTTTCGTTGTCCATTTTTCATAACGTCAGTCATGCTTGAAACTTCCACCTCGACACCAAAGAAACATGGGGCTAGTGATGAATTTATAGTATTTCCATTGGCAAGGGCCAAGCATAGCAAGACACAAATACTGCAGCTAAACAATTGATTGCATTGACGGCTACACAGTTTTCTTTCTCACATAACCCTGAAATTTGTAATATCTGTCACGACGGATTTACCCAATTGAATATATTTTTGTTGGATTAGTCAGCAGAACCCTTGGAGCCTTGGTGACGATTTCTCTATGCAAGCACAACCCGATTGCGCCTTGCAACTTGGGAATTCCGAGTCAAGGCCCAGTCACAAGTGCAAGTAAAACGTGGACCTTTGGGAAATTTTAGCTTCCAGCCACTATATATTTGAAGAGCATGAAAAACGGCCTCTGGCAATTGCACATCACGTGCGGCTCAACACGCAAATCCACGTGATCAAACTTTGACGTACGAATTGGTGTCTACCGTCAGTTGCTCGGTTTGGCCGAACATGGTTTTCAAGTGCAGCGTGATGAGTTATGATCTGTAGCTGCCCACTGGAATGTCCATTTTTATCGGGCACGAATGGGCTAATTTGCGTGTAAATTGAGTGTGACCAGGTCTTAAAGGTCCCATTTTATACTATTTATGAAGAACTGAAGATTATTCTGTCTGGATAACTGGGTGAAGACCTTGTATTCAGGACAGTTGGTTTGTTTGCCCCTTTTCAGTCTGCAGTTCCTTATTCCTATTCTCACTTCTGAATGGGGAGATGAGAGGGGAGAGCAATGACGAAAGATCTCTAAAGCGGTCAGATCGTTTATTAACGGTGAAGGAACTGGCAGCTGCTTAATTTTTCATTAGACTCCATGCTTCCTGGAGACGGGCATAAAGGTCTAAAAATACTCCGTGCTGAATGTTGAAAGATCTGCACGTCTGATAAATCTGTGTGTCGCTTTTTTTTCTTCCTGTGGTGCATTTCCCCACTAGGCTCTTCGTAAACCAAAACATTATCGAAAGACAAAGGACTTTTAGGTCCTGTTGGCAACACACAGCTGTGAGTCCAGCTTCTGTGCTTACCCCTGGCTAGAAAATGAGTGGATTTTTAGTGATGGTCATAATGTCCCCCATATGAAATCCACAACCAGCTTTTTTTTTTGTTGTTGTTGATCAGATTACAGTTTAAGAGTGGTTATTTTCTTCTGTCAATATGTATGTTTCACCCCCCCCTTTGTAGCCCGTCCCTCCGAACAGGACTAATGCTTGTTCATGAGATCAGTGGTAAATCAGAGCTCCAGTGTATCTGATTCCAAGGTGAGAAACACTGGTAATAACAAAAAAGACAACATTGAGGATCTACATTTTACTCCCAGGCACCTCCCACGCAATCTCAAAGGTCAGTGTAATTGTGCTTGGTAATATAAAGATGTATGTCAGCCAAGCAAAGGAGCAAACCCAGAGACTAGTTGTATGTATTACAAAAGCTACCAAGCAATGAATAGCAAAAAAACTTATTTGCATTATAAGAGTGTGTGCCTGAGCTCTGGTGATGACTCCAGGCTTAACTGCAGGATGAGAGAAGCGATGTAGAGGAGGCCATTCAAAGTGACAGGTTCACATTACTGTACACTACAATGTAAAATATGCCTCCCAGATGCAATCTAATGATTTGTTCTCATGTGGACAATAATTCTACCGCCTCACTGGGCTAAGCAAAGCTACGACTCTACCCTAAGTTATCAAACACACGTAGGCCGTGTTTATGACAGCTTGAGTTTCTAAGTTTAACATGTTGTTGACTATTCTGTTACTGACAGATTGCTTAAACCGTACAGCTAGAGCCCGGTCACTGTTAATATACATTTGCAGAACTGTGCTATTGTGCGAATGTTGAAGACTGCTTACTAGCTGCTTTCTAATGTAATGTCTGCGGATGTTGGATTGCTAATATTACAGCCAAACTAACTTTACATATTTCACGTCGCAAGATGATGTACACTCAAAAATAACACCGCTAGTCACCCATCCAGCTGCATGGATATCCACTTTCAGACTTCTGATGTTCTGAATTAGTACCCATCTTTGGAAAGCCACACAAATGCTTTTCTGGTCCTGTTTTTGGTCTTTTATGCCAGTACATGCAGTTGTGGGCAGCAGAGGAATTGAACATTTTTGACGTACAGTGGGGTGCAAAAATTTGGGCACCCTTGGTTTAAATGTCTGTTACAATTAATCTCCAAGTGATTGAAAGCAAACCTGAACCCTAAATGCTACAAAGTTAAACATGACACATTTGATCACATTTCAAGAATAATTTTTATTTTTAACTTTTTACAGTTTCAAAATAGTAAAACAAGGTAAAAGGCCTTTGACTTCCTATAGCCAGCTGAGAGTCTTTCAGTTCTTTGGAATTTTCCCCATTCTTCCTGACAGAACACCTCTAGCTCAGAAATTTTCTTTGGCCTTCTTGCATGCACGGCATGTTTGAGGTCTCTCCACAGATTTTCAATAATATTGAAGTCTGGGGACTGTGATGGCCATTCCAAAACCATCTGTCTTTCCTGGGGGTACTTAATGGTGGATTTTGAGGTTTGCTTCAGGTCATTGTCTTGCTGGAATACTCAGTGTCTCTTCAACTTCAATTTCTGGATTGAGTAGATTGTAGATTCTTCTGAGCATTTCTCATCAAATCTCGGGCCATTTTATCAGAAATTTTTCTTGGTCTTCCAGATCTTGCCTTGACTTCAATTGTTCCATTTATTTTCCATTTTCTTGCAATGTTTCTGGCAGTAGAAATGGGTCATTTGAAATGTTGCCAGAGTTTTTTGTAGCCCTCTCTTTGTTGGTTGAAGTGAATTATCTTGATTTTGACATCCTTGGACAATGTTTATCAGAAACAACAGCCATCACAGTCGGATACTTCAGAACGCATGGCGTTGCTTCAGAATATGTCGTTCAACCCTGGAATTATATTCACCTGACTCACTGAAGCCCTAACGAGTAAATCACCTGGGTCTGGGCCTTAGTAATCATCTTCTTAAAAGGGAACAAAGAATAATCCAAAAGGGTTCCCAAACTTTTGCAAAGGGCCCTTTTTCCTTTCTTATCATTTAAAAAACTCCAAGAAATTAAAAGAGACCTTGCTTTTAAATTAGCAGAGAGGTGTCATGTTTAACTTTGTAGTATTTAGTGTTCAGGTTTGCTTTCAATCACTGGGAGATTTATTGTAACAGACATTTAAACCAGGGGTGCCCAAATTTTTGCACAAAACTGTTTGTGGCCTCCCACAGTTTGGGGAAAGAAGGTGCTTCATCTGCCCTTAAGTGTAGCACAGTGTTGTTGGACATTTTATGACCTGACCTGGGTGTTTCAGTGTAGACCTTAATGTATTTTAAGGACCCAGTGAAATGATTTAAATGTAGTATTTGAAGACTTTCCTTGGTCTCTCTTGTACTCAACATGCCTGCGGTTTGATATGGCCTCTCCGCAGTTCCTTTTCCCCCGTAAATGGTTTAGACTGCTTGATTTAATCAACCACATTGGTGGTTACAGGAAGTGTGTTACAGTAAGAAATATGACAATTAAACTTAAAAGGGGGGAAAATGGCTGGTGCTGATGACTTTTAAACGGAGAGATTTTGCCATTTAAATGCCTCAAATTATAGCGCTGACATGGGAATGGTAGGTTAAACATCTCCATCATTTTCACCTTTTACCAGAGCCAGACTGGTATAATCTGTAATTAAATGTGGAGGCTGTCTGCACTTTTCTGGGTCAGTCCGGCTAGATCTTAGTTAGGTGTTGTCTTCAAATCAGTTCTGTTTCAAATCGATTCTTTTTAGTCTGCATGTATTTCTGTATCTCCTTTTCTGCATCTCTGAGATATTATTTATTTATTTTCTCAGATTCTCTGTCCTATGAACTTCCTCTTGCTGTGAACTCGCTCTGAAATTATTTTACCTTGAAAAATTTCAAGGGTTTTGTACTTGTGCGAGAGCCACATGTGCCATTTTAGTTTCATTGAAAATTCACTGACTGGTTTTTAATTCCTTCTGGGAAGAGACACAAGCTAAATATCCTATAATAATAGAAACTGTCACTATTTTACCTTGGTGCTTAAAATTGCTTTATGACTGCTGACCTCCAAAGAAAAATAAAAAAATGTAATTATTTTATAAAGTAAAAACAACCCAGAATGTGGAATTTGGGCCTGTACATTACTTCATACAGGCATAAAGTCCGGAAACTGGTCGATGACATAAAAATGCTGATTTATATCTTTGTTGATGTCGGCCTGTGAGATATTTACTCTGGCCTTCCATGAAAATGAGTCTATGCAGTTGCTTGTTTCCAGCTCCAGTTAAAAAATAAATAAATAAATGAATAAATAAAAAGGATCAGGACTCTGTGTAGGAGAATGAGGAATGGTTTGCCTATACGGGAATCATTAAAGGATTTTTATATACTGAAAAGAAAGTTAAAGGTAACAAATCTGTTCCATTTTTTTAAAATATAATTTAATAGATATGACCAAAACAAACGGGGAATAAATGGAAGCTTTCTCCGAGAACGCTTGCACCCCCCCAAATATTGAATGTGAAAATAGTTTTTGCGACCCGCAAAACTACCCGCGCCATTTGAAATGCCTCATTAGTATTCATGAGTATGCAGAAATGATGTCACGCGAAAGCGGATGTGCTGGGTGGACGCAAAAATTAAGAGAACTTGGCCAACAGCAACATGCTGCGGCCGAAGAAATATCGAACTGATTCGGCCCATGAAAGAGCAAGAAAAGGCCAGGAAGGAGATCGGTTGAAGGCCAGGATGAATATAAAAGGCCAAAGTGATCGCTGGCAAACTTTTTAAGCCAGGTTTGGAGATATTTCCGGTGAAGATGTGGCCAAACTTTTGCTGGATACGTAAGTAAACTTGATGCCTGGTGCAAAATGCCCGATTTCCCTGTTTATTAGCACTTCCAGATTGTTTATGTACTTGAAATCGTCCCATATTTGTAACTAGACATTTTTATAGTAATGAATTTCTAATACATAAACGTAATTTATTAATGAGCAGTCGAATCTGTTGACTGATCTGATATGACTTTTCATGCAAATCACTCATGCATATTAAGTAGTAGGCACGTCGAAATGGGCGTGATCCTCCAGCCACACTGGCTAGTCGTAACGGTCGAGTGACTGCTTTATTTCAGAGTTTATCCTTGTTAGGGGGTGGAGGACGACATTAATACAGCTCTTTTTATCGGAACAGCCTGGCAAATTATGTGAAAAAAGGGCAGTAGTTAAGGAACGAATTGGGTACCTTTAAGGAACACTCATTATTAATGCGAGTGTGCGAGTACAAAGATTGCATAAATTACATCATTTGTGTTAATCCAAGACACAAAGTGAGTCAAAACATTTGATCTGATTACTTTATTACCCCAAAAACAGGGTATCCGCAGGGAAGACCAGAAGAATCGCACCAGGAAAGTGTGGACCATTTATTTAAAACGTCAGACAGTGTTCAAATTTATTTCAGTGTCTTTTGTAGCCACCACATGGTCTCACCACTGCTTGAAAGTGTCTTGGGAACCTCATAATCAGAGGAAATAATTGAGAAAAAACTCTGTGGTCCTTTACTTTATTTTTTTGTGTGTAGTATGTTCTGAAACTTGTCTATAGTTTAGAGTAGTCTAAAGTTTTTAAGAGGAGTCTAATCTGTGACCATATTTAAAACTACCATATTTGTGTTTGAGATCTAATTTTCTGCAGGACAACTGTACACATGGGATAGAGAGAGAAATATAAAAAAAAAACATTAGAAGGAGGAAACACCGCAGTTATATTTCAAAGTGGCGACAAATTGCAGTTTTGATAGTTTATTTAAGAGTGCATCCTGCCATTACAACACTGTCAGTGGCCTTTCTAATGCAAAAACATCATGAATATTATTCAAACATATTAAAGTCAAAATGGGGCTTCTACCAATTCTTTAAAGAGAAGTTAAGAGGTCAAGTCTGCCAGTGAGAAAGAATTGAATTTATGGAAAGGTTTTCTATCTGCCTTCCATGTCTGAAGAGTCCCCATGATGAACAGCCATACTGTGAGTTTATAGGCCTTTTTCAGCCTTCTGCTCGCTTGTCGAAATTGATGTGCCAGCCGAGGTCACACTGATTGGCGTATACCTTGCACTGAGGCTGATTAGAAATGCTGCACAGGCCTCCGAGAGACTCCCAGCTGTTCCATGGGTTAACTTGGCAATAAAAAAACAGGTTGAGTAAGACGCATTGGCTGAGGCCGATAACTGAAGTTATTATGGGTGCATTGCAGGCTGGAGAAGATAAAAATAGTCCTTTTGCCAGTGAATGAGGCGAGGTACGCTCTCGACCTCTGGTGATTGGAATACACTTTTCCGCAGTTTTACAGCAGAAAAACTGAGATGCCTCAGGGTGTTACAGGTGGGGAGGGGGTGCAGCCGTTTCCACGAGACCACTGCCATCTCTGAAAGTGCCAACACTCCCACAATTCTTGTGCTAGCGTTTCTTGGCCTGGCTATTTATGTGATTTGGGAAAGAGAGCCATTTTCCAGTCGCTGGTCTTTTGTCTGGCATGTTCCAGGATTCCTGGTTTATATCTTCTCTCGGCAGGAGGTGAAAAAAACTGCTGACACAACTTTCGATAACCAGCTTTAAGGCGAGCGCCAAGTGAGCCAATTCAGACAGGCGCAAAACTGTGTTGCCCCAACTTGGGTACAGTATCTCCTTTGATTTAGGGACCACGGTATCAAAAGCGCTGCTGCTTTTGAAGTGGAAATAACGAGAGCGTGCCTCTTCGGGGAGGTAGTGCTGAAAGCCGATAAAGACGAAGCGGTCATTGTGGCTGTCCGCTTTTTTTGCAGTGGATACGCAGTCCGCAGCACAGTGTTCTGCAAACTAAGCGGCATGCGTTGCGTCAGCTGCTAACTGCTGACAGTGATGTTACTCCTGGGAGGCTTTGCCATGCCTGTACTGCTAAGTGAATTGTCTGGACGCGCAGTGGGCTCCTGCGCCTCCCCGTCGTCACAGTAATCGTTACTGAGCTGTGACGGTGAAGCATTTCTCATGCCCTGCCTCCGCTTCGGTCTCTCTGGCTCAGGGAAATGCCTCATGCCTTTTGGGCTCGTGTGAAGTCTTCTGCTGACCTGCGCTTCACGCTCTGCTGTTGCCTCGTCATGAGACTTAATAAAGTTAAAAAAAAAAGTTTATTATATATATTTTTTTACTGTTGGGTGTAGAGTACTGGCTTGATTTAAGTTTGTGTTTGCTTGACAGGTTAAATTTTGAAATAATTTGAAATGTCGCTTCTTACTGCTCATATACACTACCTTGCAAAAAATAAATAAAATTTCGCACTCAGAAATATAAAGTTGGAACCCCTGTAGCTTTGATTACAGTGCATATTCGTCCTGTCATTGTTTTGACAACTATGTGCAATGCCAGAACATTTATTTTCGATCAGAAATGCCATCATTTTTGGCTGAGATCTTGTATTCTCAACATAATGGTTGAACCACTCGGTGATCTTTCTTGTGCACATCCCAGTAACTTTCAATGTGTTTAAGGTTAGGACTTTGTGGTGGCAAATTTGTGGAAATGATTCCTCATACCTGTTTTTGTCATTCATGGTTTTCTTTGCTAAATACAGGCCAATAACTAGCCCGTTCTGAACTACTGTAACATCTTTTCCACCATCAGGGGATGTGTCTTCCGACATGACTTTTTTAAGAAATGAGTAGCTACGCGCTTCATCAGTCAGGGTTAAAATGATTATTGCCAGCTGAAACATTAATAACCGCAATAATGATCCAATTTGTTCATTAATTTCCGACCAGTGACTTTTTTTTTCGCCGGGCAGTGTATTTATCCTGCTGTTTGATATTTCGGGTATGCACAAATGATTGTTTTTTTATTTTCTGATTGCTTGCCTAAGGTGAGCTTTACCCTGCTGACAACAAGTTAGGCCACAGCTCAGGCCCTGAGCACTGCCTTAACGGAGCTTAAGTTGCGTGGTTCTCGTTCGAAGGTCGAAAAGCCGGGTGCATCCTATTATGTGGATTGCAGGAGATCTCTGTGATATCAGCTTTTGCTTGGCAGCATGCCTTAAGTTTGATTGCAGGAGGGGGGTGACGCCTTGTTGCTGCCTTCCAGAGTTGCTGGGAGAATCTGAGAGGGCGGCCAGATCAAAGCGGCCCGGAGATCAGGTGGCGCTGCGAGTCTCACCGCGCTGTGAAATGGACCAGCTCTTTCACACTGGCTCTGTGTCTCCTGTTCTGTTCTCCCCTTCCTGCTTCTGCATCTGCCCTTAGCTCCGTGAGTCTTTCCCTGTCTGACTCAGTACGTTTACAGGCACACTTGAGTCGAGCCACGGTAATAGCTTGTCAGACCATTTTACTGGGACTACTGACCTTGTCCCAGTACACATGCACAGGACAAAATTTGGTTTATTGACCGAAACGTGTCAGTCTCCGCAATGATAGGTGGCGATATGCCCCCTTTCATCTTGTTCGTCTTGCATCATTATCTAGTTGACCGATTACTTCACAGACCAAACATTTGACCAACAAGTTGGCTAGAGGCAAACTAATAGCATGTCGAGTGCATTGACTGTATAAGTTCGAGTGCCGAGAACATGGGCATTTTTAGCACTCGGTGCGTTTAATACAGGCCGTACGCTATGCTATTTGTACAATTGAGATGCACACTTTCCCCGGTGGTTATTGCGTTAGCCTAAGCTCGGTTAAACGCTGCTATGCTCTACTTTGTGCCCTTTCTGCTACCAAGGAGTGCGTTTCCCAGAAGCATAGTTGGTAGCAACTAACATAGTTTGTCCATTCACAGTCTGTGGTTCCAACTATGTAAGCTAGCACCTGGGCTTCACGCACACCTGGACTTCCCATTCGTGTTGGGTGCGGGTCAGGAGTAAGGACTAGTGGCAGTGGGAGAGAGTACTTTTTGTCCCCCTGCCACCACGGCAGCAAGGAGACCTGGGGACACTGTATTCAGCTCCACCCGTCACGTCCAGTTTGTTGTGAACACGATATCTCAAGAATGGTTTGACCGATTCATTCATCTTTGGCTTCAATGTGTCTTAAGGTGATACGCCGACCCCAGGCGATTTCCGCGACCTGGCGGGGGACATGGCCACGTTTAATGGCAACACTTTTTCCATTGGTGAGTGGAAGGAAAATTTTCGGGTGACACGCTAGTCATTCTGTAATACTTGCGGATTAATGATGGAAGTTATGAGCTCCCAAGGCGTTACTGTTCAAGCACCACTACCCTTGCAGACGAGGATTGTTACTGTTAAGTACAAACTTGACAGTTGGCCAGAGCTCAGAGTTGTCGCTAAGCGGTTTGGTGTTTACAAGTCTACAAGACGTCCGGGTCAAAGCCCTGTACTAAGAATGTGGAGCATGCTCTGAGCGCATAGTCCAGTTTGGTTCGATTGAAGTATATGCACGGAGGAATAATGCCACTATTAACCGCATTATCTGGGTGTGTTAGCCGGGTAATGAGAAATTGAATTTAGCCAGTCCAGTCCAGTCGGACTAACGTAAAATGCATTTTTGAAGTCTGGTTATTGTTGGACAAACCCAGTAATTCGATTTTTTTATTTTTTTTCCCCCCTAATATGTAAATGCAATGACTCATTACCTCCCTGGCTCTCTCACACACACTCTCTCTCTCTCTCTCTCTCTCTCTCTCTCTCTCTCTCTCTCTCTCTCTCTCTCTCTCTCTCTCTCTCTCTCTCTCTCTCTGGCACTGTTCATTTCTGCAAGTGGGCGTTTCAACAGCTGGAGGACGGCAGTTTTGTCTGCCACAGTGAGAAATTTACAAAGCTACTTGTTGTGAGTCAAGGGAGGGGGAAAAAAAACGATTGCTTGTCAGGGGAAGGTGGAGGGTGAATGCTTGGCTCGCAGACAGAAGAGGAAATCCTTCTGTGGTGCGCGGGCGGACTGCAGCACTTTCCAGGAGAGATTTTTCTCTCTCTGCATAGGAAATGCAGCAAAGTGCATGACAGACTCCGCAGAAGGGGCTGGAGTGTACCTGTGTGTAGCGTTATCATTGGGTAGCCTTAGGGCTTGGCGATATGTCGATATCTAGATGCGAAGTAAAATATCGTCACAGATTTTAGATATTGTAATATCGTGATATGAGAAGTGCTGGCTTTAAAAGCAGCATTACAGTAAAGGGTTGTGTTTTTCTGCTCTCGCTTGTCTGTTGTAGCTGTTGTCTGCACCTGGTTGGGTGCTTTATCAATATTACTAATAAATGGTTATCAAAAATATCAATGTGTAGATAATCTGCGAAAGCACCAACAAGTCCCTATAACATCGGCAAAATGTCGATATGGAGGTATTGGGTCAAAAAAATCAAGAGTAGATATTCTCCATATCGCCAAGCCCTACTTAGCAGCGGTCACAGATTCGTGGTGATGGGCCGACAGCCGGCTGGAATGTTAGAGCTGTGTGCAGAGTTGCTCAGGAGACGCTGCTCCGTGTCCACAATAATAGGTATCCCTCATATTTTCAGGCGGTGCTGCTGTACATGTGAATGGTATTCATCTGGACGGTGTCTCTCTCTTGTTTGTCCTTTGCTGTCACGTTAGTATATGGACGTGAGTGACTATAAAAAGTGTGTGTGTGTGTGTGAGCGGGGGATATATATGGCTGTTCGGCATCGCTGTGGCATTCTCGTTGGAAGCTCTGTGAAGTCAGTCCGCTGCGGGAGGGGTGGTGAAGTCATTACGGAGCAGCAGTAATTTACCGCACTGCTGATTTCCCTGATAGCCCCTCCTGTGCTCCTGCAATTGGCTTCGATGCTAAATGCATGGTGGGAATACTTTTGACAAACGATTCCTTCAGACTACTCTGTGGCATAAGCGCGCAATAAAAAAATAGTGAATGAATTAAAAAGAAATGAGCATCTGTTTTGATTTTCTCTGTCCAGAGAGGAGTTTAACGGGAGTAAGTGTTAGTCATCTGGGTTTGGTGAAATCCCCCCCCTCTTTTCAGCCATTAAGTTAATTTCATTAGGTTTTTCAGCCAAAATCACTTTGTGCCTCGCAGCTGGGATGTAATGGCTTGTAAGGTTTGTAGATTCCTTCTGGGCAGTTTTGCTCGTCTCTGATAATGGCACA
Source organism: Gymnothorax reevesii (assembly GCA_029721435.1). NCBI lineage: Eukaryota > Metazoa > Chordata > Actinopteri > Anguilliformes > Muraenidae > Gymnothorax > Gymnothorax reevesii. The sequence goes on along the minus strand of CM056590.1, from coordinate 10,336,502 downwards.
GAATGAACCGGAAAACATTAGGGTGGCCGTCGGAGACCTTCGCGACGTAGATTCACTGGGAAGCACTGATGCTACGGCACATTTATGCTCAATGAAGGAATTTTGAGGGTAAGGCTGTGGCCGCAGCTCTCTGTGAGTCATACAGGCTAATCGAGCCAATGATGACCAGGGTGTCAAAGAACTACTCGTTGCTTTTAGAGTTTTCACCTCAGACTTCTGCTGCCTCAAACTAGAGTGAGTGTTGAACTTAGCTACTCGCACAGAAATGCTCTGTCAAACAAAAGGATTAAACTTTGTGTGCGGTTGTATTATTGTACTGTGTTTGAAGTGTCGGCAGGTTGTTCTTGTTTCTAATTTTAGTTTACCCGCGTGGCTTTTTGTGCGCCAGACAGATTTCCTTCTCAGTGTGGTGAAGGTAGCTCTTTCCTGGAGGCCGTTAGTCCTGCTGGTCGCATGTCATGAGGTGGGCGCTCAAAAAGGGTGGATCTGTGACACTCCACCAAGAAACTGCTTATTCAAAATGTATTTTCTCCAAGATTCATGGGTCTTTTATTGCAATTTTGGTGTCAAATTGTAGCTGTTGAAGTTCTCTGTCATTTGCCACCAACTTTGTTTGATTTGGTGGGGTACTTTTGATTCAGCGGCCTTTTTAGAAAAGCAATAATGGGGTGGATCGGCGCGGCGGTGGAGCGGTGGCGGCGACGGAGAAGCAGTTAGATTATGGTTATAATGTTGTATTACTCCAGGGTAAGGCAGTGTATCTTTTATGAACTGGATGTTATCTACAAAATAAAACAAACCTGGGTGAATTTATGTTATTAACCAAATAACACTAGTTTTTGTAAAAAGGGTCCATTCCGAGAAAAACTGACTTTTAATAGCGGGTTTCAATTTACCTGTTAATTAAATAATGTTACTCTCAATAACATTAGAACGGAATGAGATAATAAATTTCAGTTTGCTGTTTTTGATTGGGCTGAAGGTATGTAATATGGAGTTGGAGTATTGAAAAGTGGACCATTTTGATCCGGTCACACTCTTGTGGCCCAGCTCATGACATGCGACCTGCTGTAATCTCAATATCTCCATTAGCTTTCAGCTGAGGGCACCTATGGGCCGTTCCGTGTGAGATCATGGAGCTCCTCAGGTCATGGAGTCAGAATAGTCTGGTGTTTTGGTTCTTTATGCCAAACAAAGAATCAATATCTTCAGCTCAGTACCTCCATCTGTTCACTCTTTTTGGGTTTCAAAAGGCCCTGTTTGCCTGCATCGCTTCCATTTTGTTGTCATGCATTGTTATAATACTGGAAAATGGAAACCTGTTGTTGTACCTGGCTCATTTGTTCATGTCCAGGATACTTTCCAAAACAATCATCAAAGTGGGTAAGAAGTTTGTTGGCCTTGGATGTCTAAAAAATTTTAAGAAAGAGTGTCCTGATGTGTCTTAGATCCCTTGATTCGTAAAATTTTTAAAGTCAGTTTGATAATTTCTGGAAGTCTCATAGGCGTTAAATACTCCGTAAAAATGAGCCTAATATAACAATTAGCTTCCATTTCGTTCTTGCAGCTGTTGATTTTTTTGTTATTGTCTGAAGTTCTGGCTGCTTATTGCGTTCCATGTAATTTAGGATGGCATCTGTCTGGCGCTCTTCAAAACGCTGCTTTTTCCATCGTCCACTCTGCAGGTGTGGACTTTTGCTGAGGGAACTGTGTTCGGTCACACGAGAGGTAACTAACGCTGAGTCTGGAGGTCTAGCATCCTGCAGATCTCCACCTGACTTGATCAAAGGTCACCAAGTGGTTGACCGAGGTGCCGTTTATTAGGGCTGGTGCGAGAAGATTCAGGGTTTCCTCGAGGACCAGGGTTGTTAACGCTGGGCTGTAGGTGTCGAAGACTTTACACACACATTTCTTCTCCAGTCTGTTTTTATGCTAGGATCGGATTCCCACAGATATGCGCATTCATTCATCACTCAAACTATTATTCAAACTCAGGACAGAATGTTTTTTTATGGCCTCAGCTTTACATCAAATGGAAAATATTTAGATCTTGGACATCATTTTATACGCACTTCCCTGTAATTCAGCAGGACATATTTCATGTCATTGGAGACCTTGGGATTCCACTTCAGTTTAAAGTGGGTCCAAAGTTCCAAAAATTTGAATCCGGCAGCGGCATTTGATGGACTCATATGGGTCAGCGGGTTTTACGGGGTTAACAGGGTGAAATCATAAATCCTGCCAGGACCCCACACGCATGGCCGTCCTTGAGACGGGGCAGGATTTCTGTGACCGTGTTTTGGAGTTAAATCTTCTGTATTTAATCATTCTTGTCAAGTGCTGACCCGCCAGCATTAGCTACGGAGTATTTCTCTTACTAGGCGCAAGCTCAACCAGTGGTCTGATGAGACGCACTGGCTTCATATTCGCTGGATGTTGATTTCCAAGAGAACTGACTGTTTGATACAGTCTCGTGTGCTCAGGTCAAATGTCTACTTTCGCTGACATTAATAGGTGTTTATTGTGCTGCCCAACTGTTGGAGATTAGATAGAGTCACGCGAATTCAGAAGTCCGAATAAAAAAGACAGCCTGTATCTGATGTAAAATATAAAAGAGCAGAATGCAAGAGCACGATGCCAGTTAAATTTGGTTTTGGAGGACTTTTTTTTTAGCTAGCTACAAACGCACTTGTGCTGCCTGTGACCCTCTTCCTTTTACGCGCACAAGCCTCTTGTTTGTGTTGGACAGCTTTTATATGTTGAATCAGTTTTTGAGAGAATTTTGTCAACAGAGTGAATGCTACAGTCCAGATTTCTGTAGAACAGTCACTACTCGTTGCAGTAGTAGACGAGGCTTAGTTACACACGGCCGACGAGGCGGCATGGGTATACAGTTTAGCACCGTCTGTCTGTGTGTGTGCGTGTCTGTCCGTGCGACAGCTCGGCCACTGCTGAAGCTATAGGGTGACCAAACTTTATGGAGTACATGATCCTAGGGTACCTTGTCCAAATTTGCATTTTGAGGTTGAAAGGTCAAGGTCAACAAGAGGTGTGGGTTATCATATCTACAGAGTGCGCATCATCTAGTTGCTGACTCCAGTTGAAATCCTCTCCAGAATTTTTTCTTTTTTAAGCCGCAGTGAGACGCGGGGCTTGGTTGGCTGTATTTATGACCTTGAACTGAGTGAGGAGCCTTCGGCTCTCACGATGGTACTGTGACTGCATGAGCTTGTCTCTCCCCAGTCCCATATCCTGTCTCGTCACTTTCGCTTCTATCCTTCTCATTTCTGACCTGTTCAGTTGGGATTCACATTCACTTGTTGAGTGAACACATGCCTGAATACGATTGCTGTCGTTGAGGGTGACTATCATCGAATTTTCACCAAGATCATTATGGAAATGGGATATTCTTTCTCCTGAATATGGGCATTCTGTGGACTTTTTTTTATGCGAGGCCTGGTTAATTTCCCAGAAGAATCACTCCCTAATTTGTATTTGATTTCTGAAACTAAGTTGACAAATTATTACAAAACTGAAAGATTAATTTTGTTCATGCTGACAACCGTTTTGCATTGTATTATGATAAATGTTTACGAGGGTCAGCAGAATGCAACCTGGCAGTGGTTTGAGCAGAGGAGGATGGTTCTGGATTTTTGAACTGTGAGACCTTGTTTTAAAGTATTATCCCCCCCCACTAAAAACAGGGTCAGGGAAAGGGCAGGATGTGGCCCGGAGAGTCTCTTTAACCTCATTTAAATACTCATTCCTGCGTTATTCCCTGATTTGGAAAGTCCTCGCGCTGTAATTGCCGATGGTCATGTTGTCAGTTGAGTGGATCACTGATAGTCTTGCGCTCTGTTACGAAGCCAGTTCTTATGAGCCTGTAGTTGGCAAGTTTGCCTGTCTCTGCCTGAGATCGAGGGCTTGTCTGACGGTCATGCTCGCGACTGACACTGGCGCATGGCGTGTTCCCCGGGCGACAGAGCCCCAGCGCTGACGACTGGCACGAGAACCAATTACGCCTCGCCTTGCCGCACTGCCAGCCTCCAGTTCGCATTGAGGTAATACAGAATTAGTATCAGTGTGGACCTCGTATGTTCGGAGAGACGCAAAACCTTGCAGGCCGTATCCACTTTCCAGATGCCAGAGCAGTGGACATTTTATGCTCTGATTTGAACACCCTTTCAGCCTCAAACCACCAGAATGAAAAGGTCGGTTGCTGTTGGTTTCAAAATGTCTGACATTCTTTTCACACAGGAAATGCTTTTTTTTTTTTAATACTGCAAAGAAATGGCAGACCTTTGAGTCTTCCGGGGACTGCAGCAGCGCAGTTAGATTTCATTGCTAATTTCAGTTGAATATCTTGAGATGAGCACGGCCCAGTTCTCACCAGTTTACCCTTCTGCATCCTTTCATTCGGGATACAGCGGCGCTGTCTTGAGTGAGACGACTTCCTGCTGACGCTCCTCTTATCCTCGTCACGACTGATAAATCTCCGAGAGCTCTTCGCCTCTTCCTTTCTGAAGGCTGCGTCTTCTCATTCGACCCGCATCCCTCATTCGGTGGGATCGATTCACTGATTCAGAACCTCTCTGTGTCCTTTTGCCTAGTGGAATGAAAGGCTGCTTAAATGCTCTTAACTAGCGTTTATTATTTTGTTTTGCAGGGCAAAATTTTATTTCAGCCGTGCGGGTCAATAGTGATTTATATGGGCTGCATTTCTATGAGCTTTAATGGTTGTATTGAATTTCAGCGTGTCAGGTGGGATAAGTATTTGTTCCCACCTGACAGGTATTGACAGCAATGCTATAACCTGGCTCGCATTTTTTAAAAAAAAAATGCCATTTAGGAATCAGTCGAACGTGCGCCATTGATTTTTAAAAGGGATCACATTTGTGAGTGGGGCTGGGGGTTGCTGTTCAAGTTACCTTGGAGAAACTTCGACTGAGGCAGCAAAACTCGACTCAAATTTTATTTATCTGTTTGTCCATATAATTCAATAACTAGTCTCTGTACTTAAACAGGTAACTGTGTGGAACAAGTTCAGTTTAGCATGACAAAATTGTGATGAGCAGTCCATTCTCTTTTTTTTTTTTTGCGTATTGGTAATCGCAGTCCTGGACGAGTCCGCCCGTTGTGGGCCCAGTACCATCGCTGCTACTGTAGTTTAGCCCCCAGTAGTTGTTGAAAGACGAGTGAAAAAGACTAAAAAATGCCTCCGCCTGGGATATGAGACAGCAGGGGGGGTTAAGGATTGAAGGAATCATAACCCACTGTGGCGGGAGGGGGGGGGAGTGAGAGTGGGTGTGTGACAGAGAGCAAAGCAACTGCACTTTTCCATCCTTCTGGAACTTTCTACACTGTTCCCCCTCTGCACTCCAAGTAGCTTCCCCTTCTAAGCTGGCAGCCTGTTTGTCCTTACTGACTGCTAACTGGCCAGGGACACAAAAATGACTGCTCTCTATCTCCTTCAGCTCAGCGCCGGCAAGTGCGACTCCAGTGAAGTGTCTAAATTTGGGCTACGCTGCGTCCCGTGGGATTTGTCTCTGCGCAAACAGTGCATGCTGTGGTCGTGCTTGTCAGAAGCGTGTTGGCTTTAATGCGCTTCCTTGTGTAGACAGTTGCTCTACCTGAAAGCTCTCCCATTTCAGGGCACTTTGCCACCCTGTTGGGTCAGTCTGCGTTACCCCAGCATCTGAGATGCAGTTTTACCCAACTCCCTAACGTAAGATGATGCCTGGTTTGGATGGCAGTTCTGTCTGCCGAGTGGAAAATAGATTAATGACTGCGGTGGGACGCCTGCCATTACAGTTGTGCGAGCTGTTATTTCAGTTGGATTTTTTTTCCAACGAAAAACCCTACTACACACAACACTCCAGAGTGTTATTGGCTGTTTTTCATTTCAGTTGTGCATTGAACAGTGTGAGGAAAAAGGGAAAAAATTTGGTTGTCCAGTTGACAACTTATGAAACAAATCAGGCTGTCCTGTCTCATTCTCATATATACAGTGAATATATCTTTCAACATTCCTGAAATTCATGTTAGAGACACCTGATGATGTGAAGAAACTGTCCTGTAAATTTGCTGGTGGGGACTTTAACAGTTTCTGAGAAATGAGCAATTATATTTGCACTGTGTGAAATTCGTTAGTGCATCCAGCGACAGTGCTACCCTGTATCGTGCTCGGATGCATACTAACTGTATCTCTCCCCTACGACGACAGTCGGGAGATACTGTGGTTCGGTTCCGGGGCCGCTGCCGAGGTGTTGAGTTCCAGGCATCAAAGTTTATAGGATTTTTCTCTAAATTTGCATAGTCAAAGAGGTTTATTTGGCAATGCTCAAGATCAATTCTCAGCTATATCTGACATCCAATATGGCCACCGGCAGCCGTATTTTTTTATTTTTTTTATTTTTTGCAGATTTTGTGTTTTCTGCTCATTTTGAGCCACATTATATAGATATGTATGTATGTATGTACAGGGATGCATATTAAAGTCATGGCGAGAGTCAAAACAGTAAAATTGCGGCTGTAAAAATTTGCAAGTGATCTCTCATGGGAATCGGGGAGATACACGACTCGGTCCCTGTGGCGACCGAGTTATCTAGTTCCAAACTGTTTGAGTCCTACTTGATGCCCTGTTTATTCAAGGCCATGCAACAATACCCTCGCTATCAGATACCAGTGTATCAGCCAGAGGAGAGATTACCGATTTCTCGACTGACCGGTAGGAATGAACTTCCATTTGCAGCCTTCTCAATAACTCTCCGGGTGGATGGCTATTGGTCAAAAGTTGACGGCTGAGCCCCTCAAGCAGATCCAGTTGGCCAATGAGGTATCCAGCGGGGCGGTTCCTTGTATATAGGTGTATTTATGACGTTATACAATGCATAAATTGTGCGTCTATTGCGTGACGTGCATTGAATTTGGAGAATTAAATACTGAAGTCCAATAATGAATGATCTTACATCATCCTCTCTGTCTTTTGTTTGTCACACATGGTCCGGGAAAGGTAGCTCAGCTGGGTAATGCCGACTGAGAACAGATTTCAAACTCAATCCGCAGTTTAAACTATGGACAACATTGATTATGTGCACATTCAGGGCACTGGTTTCTCACAGGGTCCAAACCATAGAAAACTAGAATGTCAGCTTATTATTTTACTTAAATTCTACGCAATATACCTCCCATTTACCCAAAGGCACTCTGATCTGTAGCTGACCGGGAGGAATGAACTACCATTTGCAGCCTTCTCAATAACTCTCAGGGTGGATGGCTATTGGTCAAAAGTTGACGGCTGAGCCCCTCAAGCAGATCCAGTTGGCCAATGAGGTATCCAGCGGGGCGGTTCCTTGTATATAGGTGCATTTATGACGTTATACAATGCATAAATTGTGCGTGTATTGTGTGACGTGCATTGAATTTGGAGAATTAAATGCTTAACCAATTTACCCAAAGGCACTCCGATCTGTAGCTAACTCGGACTTTGTCCACCTCAGTTTTGCATGACGGGATACCTCGCTCCCACTCAGAGCAAGCACGCTGTGTTTGTCCAAAGGTTCATTGAAATAATGACGTTGGGATGGATGATTGGGAATCCTCACGCATCGCCAACTGCCGACTAAAGCAAAATGTTTTCCCCATTCTGGTTCTGGGCTCAGATAAGTTATTAACATATGATGACCGCCTCTTATTGAGAAGGCTGCATTTGTTCAGGAGAAGGAACATGATTGGTTAATGCTGTCAGTATTTATATACTGTATCTCTAAGAAGAATGTAAGACTACCTAGTAAGTGAAATTAGAATGGTTTAGCAATTCCAACTGTGATTGTAGCTTCAGCTCCAACAAAAGTCATCTCAACACAAGCCTTACAAGTCGAATACAGAGTGTACCATAAAAAGGAATCACTTGTACGCTGGACAACTTCCCAAATATTAAAAAGACTTATAAAACTATCATCCAACAGAGGATAAGTGAAATGTGGCTACACCATCTTTTGAAGAATGAGCGCATTTCTTCGGTATCCACTCTTTCTCCCTATATCTTGATTAGACCAAGCAGATTACCTGTAAAATGTTCCCAAAGTTCAGTCTCTAAATGTAATGATTTATAAAGTTGGATTTTATTTTTCACTGCAGAAATAGCAACTGAAATAGCATATTTAGGGTCATTTATGTTTTTGTTCCTAGTGATTTTATTGGACACTGGTTGCATTCATTTTAACTCATCTTTGAAAAAATAGTGCCGGTGTTCGGACAAATTTCGCTACCTATCAAAATATGCTACCTCGCGGTTCTGCGCTTGCGCAAACCTAAAATCTCGGGCTGTTTCCTCGCTCATATTAAGTATCTTCAAAAGTCATAAAAATAGACTCATTTTCAGTGCGCATTTCGACCTGTAAGCGTACGTATATTTGCATGTACACGCTGGGATTTCCTGAAAATGCAGAAATTAGATGATAATGGCGTATACGGGCAAATATCTTTGAACAAACTTATCTAACTCGTTATAAAATCAGCTTATGTTATAATAAGATAACAAATAATAAAGTAACTACTGTACACTGATTCGTATTGCAATATCAAGGCGAAAACAAAGAATTTATGATCGCTTTTCATTACGGTAGCAATTTTTGACAAGGGAGCAAAATTTGACAGAACACCGGTCAGGAAAAGCATGTGCTATCTGAACGGCGTGGTCTGTTCCGAGTGCTGATCGGCGCCGATCTGCATCGGCAGAACCCGGTTTTATCCTACCACTCAAACAGAAATAAATTAATTAATATGACCGTGTTTAATAATTGAACAATTCAGTGTTAGGTGAGGATGCTGTAAAAATTTCACCGGCACATCTCAAGTAATGGCAGTTATATTCCAGTAAAGCTGAAGCCTAGATCTGCGCACTTAGAACACCGACTGAAAACCTCCGTTTTGTGTCGGGCGCACGATGGTGGGCAAAGCGTATGACATCATCTGCGGGCAGATAGCCTAGTTTTTAAAAGCACCTTGTGTCGATGACACTCATAGCACTTAAAAAACCCTGCCATCATCACGTAGGCAATCAGGCAGTCTGTTTAATTGTCTATCTATGGACAATTTTGTTGTCTGTGTGGTCCTTCTGTTCAGTTCTAATGCTCTTGGTTCAGAAACTTCAGAAATGGACCCTAATTGCAGCGCTTTATAGGTAGTGCCCATGTTAATGACTGGTAATCCTGCGTACATTTATACATTAATTTTCCATAATGGCAGACTGAAGAATTGCATGTTGCGACTGATGCTGCAACGCTTGTGGCAGATTAGTATAACGGTTGCAGAACATAGTTTGTAACCTCCCTTGAAGGCCGTGCCTTGTGGACACCATGATATATTTTACATAACGTCAGTAAATACATGGTTTGTTTTAAATTTCGAGGTTTGGTAGAGCAGGCTGGCGGTGAAATAAACTGCGATGACAAGACCGAGATAACATCTCAAACTCGTCGCATCCATCGGGAGCCGGCGGCTTAAAACTTGGGTGCTAAGAATGGAAGTTGGAACACGATCGCGCAGAAAGCAGCAAGCGAGTGCAGGCGGTAAATTTGCCAGCTTGTTGACAGCGAGGCATTGGACACAGAGCTGAGCCTTTTAGGGAGAGAAGCCTCGCGGTGTCTGTCTCTCTGGTCCGGGCGAGAGCTACATAAATGCAGCATTGTACAGCAGCAGCCACATTTCTGCACTTGGTCAACAGAGAGGCACTTTCTGCTGCCACATGCTTCTCGCTCGCAGAGTTCTGTTTTCAGCAAGGCTTAGTTGGCCAGCTTATGAAAGCTTGGGCTGCTTCTCTAGCGTTATCGATATGGCAGAATGACGCGCGCCCCCCCCTCCCCCAGTTGTTTGGATAACCTTTCTCTCTCTGCTTCCTGTTTTAGTCTGAGGCCAATCTCCCTGGCCGTAACTCCGAGCTGTTTGAATGAGGTTGGACCTTATGTACATGAATGTTTCACAGTCTGGGCTGGTGGCCAGTATTTTTCCTCTCCTGTGGTTAAAAAAAAAAAAAAAAACAAAGCTAATCTGTGGTGTGTATAATGGGTGGCTCTGAATGATCCCCAGTAATCACACATGTAGTTTACCTCAAACACATTTTAACCAAAAACGCGCTGTGAAGGAAAACAAAGAATGGTGGGGTTTTTTTTCTCTTTTTATAGAGATACAATGTACTTAAGCTTTTCTTCCTCCTGAAACAAAACAACACCTGAAAAACAAACTCCCAACGCAGATACAAGCCTTTGGGTTAATCAGGACAAAGATGTTTACAGCTCCGCTTGGCCTTCAAAGTCAGTGAAGCGGAAAGCAGTTGCCATGCATTGCTTTGTGAGAAGGTTATGAAAATTGTCCTCTCTCCCATCTACTCAGGCTCTCTCACAGTTTTGTATAACACAAGTTTCAACACAAATAATGCGTTTATTTCTTTATTGCATCACTCTTGTTCTTGGTGACGAAGGAGATCAGGCCTTTCATCAGATCGCAATCGGATCTCCGCTACGGTGGCCACTAATGATAGCGCTGTCGTGGTAAAGAACTGTATTGCTAGCAAGTCGGGCACTCTTCACGCTAAGAATACGTTTTAGGGCAGCGCTTCGTAATCAGCGACTACTTATCTGTTGGGCTTTGTATGTACCCGCAATTTAAGGTTGGGTAGGCATATCTGTCTTGGGTTTACAAGGAATTGTCATGACAAAAAGAAATTTTATAATGTTACAGCTTGCAAACATCAGCTACCCTGCTGCATTTTAACGTTTCATAGCTGTCTTTACTATCTCGGCTGGGTGCCTTACATGTTTGCCAATAACCTATAAGAAGAGTTGGGTCTCCATGATTGGTAGCAGTGTGTTAACAACATTCAACATTGATAGACAAGCCTCACAGAGTTAACTTGAATACATCAGTATTTGATAAAATTGTGCATGGATGTTCACGATATTAACCATTTGGAAGCTCCAGATAGACTCTGTTCAGCCAGCCATCTTCTCTGCAGGGACGAGCCAATGATCGTTCTTCAACTGCATGTCATTGAGCGGGGAGGGGCTATTCACAGACCGGTTAGTTGCCATCGTGTTCGAGAGCGATGCAAGTGGAGGGGCTGCATGAATCTATGCACTGTGCACAGCTCAAGGCATGGAGAATCAATATGTGGCTCCAAGTGTTTATATTGTGGCAGAAATAAATCAACGTATGGGAAACACTGCCCAGGTATTTCATTAATGATAGAAGTCAGAAAATGGCAAAATATTTTTTATTTTGGCCAGCGAGTCTAGTGTTTTTGGGTGTTTTGACCAATTTCTGTGGTCAAACTAGATAAATGGTGTCTGTTGACAACAGAGTTTATGCGCAAAGACCGTAGAAAGCGCCCAGTGTTAATAAAACTCAGCGTTTCCTACATGGTTGACAGATTTTGTGACCCGTACAGTTTTTTTGTGTAGAAGTATGGCAAACTTAACCCAAATTATATCAGTGTGTAAATTTTTATTGCATGTAAGAACTGTTGATTGGCGTCAAATATTTCTCTGGCAGACAACCAAGTTTTGGGTGAATTAAAAATTGTCCATTGAAAAAAATATAAATTTTTATTTTTATCAGGTTTTTGTTATAAGCCGTTTACTCAAATCTAATCACTACAAACAGGAAGAAGGAAGAGCTTCTTCTGAGGCTGCCGTCCATCATTATTTTTCCAGAAAGAAATGTGCCCAGGCTGTGTTCAGAAATTTAGCATGAAGTTGAAATGACTTCTGTCCCTGCAGCCAGTGTTACTTTGGTCTAGTAAGTTGGTCTCTTGCATCAGACACATCCCTATTGCAGTAAGACTGGAGGCAATCGCAGAAGGCCTGCTTGTCCTCCATGGCACGCTGAAGTTATATCTCCGTTCTTCGGGAAGCAGAAAGGGCCTGAGTGACCCCATCTCCTCATGATCTCTGAACAAGCACTTTGGGGCAGTATGTGCCGAGGGTAGCTAGCGTGTGTAGTTGACACGGGTGGCATGTCGGCAGTTTGCAGTCCACAGGGAGGTCATCGGGGCGGGGTACTACTGCAGCTGTCTCCAGATGTGAGCTGCTGATGGGACGATAGTCTGGACTCAACACGCCTTGCACATGTGCAGTCGTTCTGACATCATCTGCCCTATTCTCCCTCTGCCGTGCCTGAGCTCTCCTGGGCCCTGCCTGTGCTCTCCTGGGCCCTGCCTGCCTGCTCACTCTCACGGGCTCACGTTTGCCCCTCTGTTGCTGTCAAGGGGTTTTTTTTTTTGACATTTTTGTGTGCTGCTGTTGTTTTCCTCATAATACCCGCCAGGCATGTTATGAACTGCACAATATTCACTTAAAATATTCATAACCCCTGCACTTTGTCAGAATATCTGTGCCTTCATATTAATACATGGCTGAATACCTTTGCACAGGACACCGCGTTCAACTGACACTAAATTTACAGCCTTTGCGCGACTGTTAAAATACGGCTGTCGCTTTCATCCCTGGGTGACGGGAGCGCATCGGTCTTGTGAAATTACGGACTCATTGGCTGCGTCTTCGGTCCTTGACCGCATCAAGAGCAGCACTGAACGATTGCCGAGACTTTAACTTGTCAAACGGGTCCAGACTTTATTATTTGTTTATGTTCTTCAGTTCAGTCGACGAATGCTGGGTTAGAACCTCGGGCGATGTCGCATTTTATCTCCTTCCTCTGTCTTCTGCCTTAACCCACACTACGCATTCATTTACGATGCATGAGCGAGTTGTATAGACATGCCTCGCGTCAAATATGACTGAAAAACCTGCACCGTATCCTTGGCTTGTTACCGCTGTTCTCCTTTTAATTTTATGCATGTTGGACCGGTTTTCCTGAGTTTCCTGGAGTATGTTTTGTCATTTATGACTTGCAAATCATGAGCAGTCCCTTGTGAAATTCGCCGGGAAAGTTTCCTGGCAAATATGAGACTTTTCCCCAGGAGTTTAACTGGGAATTTCGTCTTGTTTTTCTTCAGTACAGTGCCCCGAATTTTTAGTCAAGACGCTACTGCATACATTTTATGCATTTGGTATCTGCCCAGATTCTGGATTGAGAACTTATTTCCCCCCTTCTGATGAAGCGTGAGGGCTTTTCTCAGTCCTAATGAATGTGCTGTTCACCTTTGTTTACCACGTATTCAACTCTTGATTCGGGAGTGTGGACACGAGAATAACGAAGTATTGCGAAGTTCCCAGTGCCCTAAATAGGTTGCCCTCAAGCCCAGGTCACACGGTAATGGAGCTACAATTACAAAATTGGTGTATTTTGTATCAGCTCCAAAACTAAGCAAGATAGAATTACAATTTAAATGGCTTTGTTTAGGTCCTTTGTACTTCTAAAAACAAAATAGCCAGTTTTATTCTTTTGATTTATTTTGGGTGAAAACGGCAAAAAAAAAAAAGGGCCTGTAACGGGTCGGTCACAATCAGGGTGCTCTATGGCATGACTCTGTCATGAAAATTATTTCTCTGCCCCAAAAACCTGAAAACATTGTTAATGCTAAGCACACACATTTTTGTTACTAACCTCCAAATTTCAGGCGCAAATCTTTTGCAGTTTTGCAGAAATCAACATTTAAACATATGCCCGTCAGGGCGTATATTGTATGTCCCGGACACTAGCATAAATTAATTGTCTTGTTTCTCTAGATTTCAAACATGTTGTGCTCTATTTAATGATGAAGAACATTGTTCAAGAATATTCTTCATACACCTGGTATATTAATGTATGTATATAGACACAGGAACTAAACTGACAGCAGGTAGATGGTTATTCCATACTATAAAGAATGGTATAAGATTGAGCTACATTTATGACCAAAAGCTTGACACGCTGTGAAAAGATAACCCCTTGGCATAAATGCTGTTAGCTCTATATGGTAATAAGAACGCTTCACGGACACTACAAGTTTTTTGGCAGATCGACTGTCTTCCAGTTTGAATGGTTGTGATGAAAACATGCATTATGCGCATACAAAGGTCTCTATACCATAAATGCCAATCCTTTGGTAATCAAAATGAGACATGATCTTGTTTTATAAGGTAGTTTAAACAACACTGGGTAATAATACAGTGATGCATGTTGAAATTGGTGAATTTCTATAACAAAATGCACAATTTCAATAATTGCACGCCATTTCGGATATTTCACTCCAATTTGCATGATTTTTTTTTTTTTTTTGCACTTACAAAAAACAATACAAATAAATGTTCAAGCTTTAGCAGGTTTATCACACAAAACAAAGAATAAACACAGAAAAATAAGCATTAACACCTGGTGACTCATCATAACGCTAAACTTCCAGATTGCAAGGCACCTTCACCAGATCCACACTTTTACCCAAAAATGTCTAGCATCAAGTATCAATACACCATTGTGCCGTTCACAAAAAGTATAACCCAAAACTACTTGTTATATGCTATTTACGTATTAAATATTCATGTTATAAGACTATAACATCCAGTAAAACTGTAATGCACCCTGATTATGCCCGACCTGTAACGGACTTACATCCGGTTGTGATTTTTCTGCTTTCGTCCACCTAAATTTCGAGCAAGCCTTCAATTTCTTCGTTTGAGTGGGGAGATCCTTTTGCCTCTGCGTTTGTTTGAACAAGAGAGCTGTAACACATAACGGTAATCTTCCGTGCTCAAGTACGGTTCCTTTCACATTTGGTACGAGTACGGATGAACCGTGCCGGAGCCCAACTCTTCCAACCTCATTTTGCAGGTTATGTTTTTCTGCTCACGATCGGACTCCTTAAATCCAAACCAAGTACACATGATAAACGCTGCACCGGTGTTTTTCACGAGCTCCCCCTCCTCCGTACACTCAATACCTTCAGCTATGCTCTCGGCCATTATCCAAATAAAGCAGGTGCAGCTAAAAGGGAAAGTTCACCCAAAAATAAAAATTCACTCATCTTATGTGATATTTCACTGCTTGCATGTCAACACAAGTTCGAGGTTACCTCAAGTTTTCTTGGTCCTCCTCTTCTTCGTATTTTGAGTCCTCCAGGTAACGGAACTTCACTCTTCCCGAGAAAAAAATAACATGGCTCCTGGCAAAGTGGCCACATCGGACATTTAGGCAAAAAACTGTAAAAATGATGTCTTTTCGAGTCAAATCATAATGTCAGGGCTCACTGTAAAGTTGCTTTTTACCCCTCAGCCCTCGAGGCTGACGGTGTATTGCTATCCTTCGTGCGGTTGGGCGTCTCCAAAAACTTCAACATCGGGCTGAGGGGTATTCTGTGCATTGCACGCCTATTTTTTAAGCTTGATAAAGCCTTGAATTCCATTCATTTGGATTTCTCCTCAATGCGGTTTTTCCTTAAAACTCCAAAACTGTTTTGAGGACAAAAGAAATTAACAGACCCTTCAGTTAGCCTTGAGGTCAGTGTATGATGAGTGAATTTTCATTTTTAGGTGAAATTTCCCGGAAATGACATCATCAACTAGCGCTATCGCGGTTGGCTGGTAAAGTCAAAATCTCTACCTTTGGCCAAATTTATATCGTCTCTACCATCAACCGTTTATACCGCCCACCCCTAAATATTGTGCTTGTTAAACATAAAGGTCGCATGTCATGAGGTGGGCCACAAAAGTGTGACAGGATCAAAATGGTCCATTTTTCAATACTCCTACTGCACATTACATACCTTCAGCCCAATCAAAAACAGCAAACAGAAATTTATTATCTCATTCCGTTCTAACGTTACTGAGAGTAACACGTATTTAATCAACAGGTAAATGTATTGAAAGCCGCTATTAAAAGTCTGTTTTTCTCGGAATGGACCCTTTTTACAAAAACTTGTGTTATTTGGTTAATATGGTTGGTTGGTGGCAAATGAAAGAGAACTTCAACAGCTACAATTTGATACCAAAATTAAAATAAAAGACCTATGAATCTTGGAGAAAATACATTTTGAATGAGCAGTTTCTTGGCGGAGTGTCACAGATCCCCCCCTGTTTGAGTGCCCACCTCATGACATGTGACCTAATATGACTGAGTTGAGTTGAATGCTTCTCTGGATGTTATGGATGCCAAGCCACATCTGAGCCGCAACATTAAAGAGCAAGTTATGGCTGCATTGCACAGGCGAAAAGCCCTGAGCATGACCTTCTCCCAAGGAAATCATTTTGGTGAAATGTTAGTCCACATGTGAGAGATTTCCTCGGCAAAGTATTGAGTAAAAGCACCTGAAAGGTGTAAGGAAAGTGAGTTGTCTTTGAGTGAGGGGTCAGGAAGGAGTCCGTTTGCTGATCTCACTCACGTTCCTCCTCAGTAATGGATCAGACCATAACAAGGCAAAGACACTGCTTAGTTTTAACTGCTGTTGCTGCTGCATGGAAAGTGCATGTATTTCTGAAGGCTTCCGGAATGCTCTACTCTGCATTTTAGAGATCTGTTCATTCAGCATCCTAAATATTGCCTGAAATCATGGATAAGGCCGTATTTAGAAAAAAGTAGGTGTTGGTTGGTGATCATCCTTTTGGGCATAAAAAAGTGAGGGGGGAGAGGTTTAAAAAAAAAAAAAAAAAATTAAGACTGAAACTGGTTGAAAAACATTTTAACTGAAGACTTGAGATATTTGCGCGGTGTGGTTTAACAAATGCTTGCTGGAGGGTTGGTCAGTCATCCCAGTTGAATTTAAATCACTTACGCGCCATTTTTTCACGTTTTTACGTGATTTAGACATTTTTTTGATGGAAAAAGAAAGATTTTTTTTGAAAATTAAAAAAATTGAATAAATAAATTGGGTTGGCACCTTTTTTGTCAGTTGGAAGGGGATGATCATCGACTTTTTTTTTTTTTTTTAATTTATTTACTTTTTTTTTTTTTTTTATATGGCCTAATTGTGCCATATAAAAAATGTTTGTGTTATTTCAGTCGTAGGAGGGTCCGGGAGACTTTATGGATTTAGGATTTTTCCGAAAATATCCAAAAATAGTGCTATATGCCAAGGCTTAGCTGATGGTGAAGGAGTTTGAAAATCAAAGTTTTTACTGGCTTGATAAAGGGTGACTGTTGATGGGGTAAAAAGCTCATTCCAGTCATCATGTGCCCACATGGCCAACTCGGGGCCCGAATAGGAGGTACCAAAGGGTAATATTGTCCCGAGACCATATTTGGGACCCTCCTGTACCCCCATCAAAGCTCTGAGTGCCCTGAAATTCTCTAAATACTCAAATATGATTATAAATTAGTTGAAACCCCATCAGAACAAAAACTTTCCAAGATGTAGATCCCCCAAAGTGCCCTAAAAATGTATAGGGGCATTAAAAAACCACTTTAAAGGGGTGAATATCTCTAAAGATAGTAAACCTATGGTAGTTCTAAGTGCAGATTTTGATAGACAGGGGCAGAATACTTAGATATAGTGATGTACCGGCCTATAGCTAGCTTAAAACAAAAGATATGGGTCTCCAAAAATGCTTGCAAATTAAGTGCGCAATTCCTGCACCACAAAAGTAGGCGTGGCACCCAAACTTTGAAGGGCCATAATTCAAAAACTGGTTTAGCTAGGAAGCTCAAACTTCAGATAATTTCATTTCACATCATAAGGCACAAGTAGAATAAAAATCATGCAAATTGAAGAGGTGTCCCTGGGGAGGTTTTGGGGATTTGTGTGTATGGACATGGAATGACCCATTTTTCTAGTGGGCAGAGAGCCAGCAGTGTGCATTATAGCTGAGTTATAGGACCTGGTATTAAGCCACTACCTCATCTGCCCTGACTCAGTTCTGCCCTGAGCCTGTGCAGTCATCTGACCAGTCATTATCTGAATTCGGCATAACAATAAGCTATTTACCATTTACAATAGAGTTGGCTGTCCGTCTAGTGATGTTTTAAGTTTCTGTGAATTGTTTGTCCAAAATTAAATATTCAGTCATGGCACAGTCTTCATTTAAGCCAGAGATGTCCAATTTTATCCGTGAAGGGCTGGTGTTAGTGCTGGTTTTCATGACAGCCCAACACAAATATGTTCATTTCTACTCATCTTGGTCTTAGTTGAATCCTCTGGTTGGATAATTTGTTGAGTCAGGTGTTGTAACACAAGGCTAAAACGAATGCCTGTACTTACAATGGCCCTTTGTGGGTAAGATTGGAAACTTCAGGTTAAAACCCTCGGTTAATGATAAATTTGCAGAATCCCTTCTGAGCAATGCCAGGTCTTTGCCGTTGATTGCTTTGAAAGTACATCAGCATTGATGTCTTGTTGATGTAAGTTACCATTGGTGTATAGTTTTTTCCATCTATTTTTTGAGTTGTATGAAACCTGCTCTGTTATAGTAAGTGTAGGTAAGACACTAACAATTTCTGGGGCCTCGTTGATATTCACTACCATAGTTGCACTGATTTTTTTTTTTTTTGGACCCCATTTAGTGCTTCGTAAATCCCTCTTTTGTTTTCGCTTGATATCACTGGCATGAGTTCCTGTTGGAAAAAACCTGTCCCTGGTGCTGTGTTAGACGTAAGTGTATCGATAAAACCTTTTCAGTGTGGATACACAATTTCCACATTTCTGAGCATGACATTACAACGTACTAAACGAGGAGAAATGGTTGAAGCACCCAAATCTCTCTGGCTTTTAAAGCCTCTCCGCTATTACAAAAGCATCCACACTGGCCATTTGGCAGTTACAGCCGGTCTCTGTGCCTTGTTTGGTAAGTGCAAAGATGAGAATACTGATGGAGTTCTAAAGGGTGCCAGTACTTTGGGCACAAGAACCGTAAAATTGGTCAATTTGGCTGGGGGAATGGTGTCTAAAATGATTGCAACGCATGCCAAACACCAAAATAGGCAATGGCAGAGGAGAACTGTGAAAATGTTGGAATTTCAGCAATAAAATTGGCAGATGTCAGTTTCAGATGCCAAAGATCATTCCTACAAATTTTCAACAGATTCTAAGAAGGTCAAGCAACCACTTTCACTGAGTTGACACGGGATGACCCTTAAGCATCTACTTTCCCATGTTGTGTAAATTCACTTTACCTCAACCTAGAATTTCATTGGTTAATACTTTGTCAGTGAAAAGGTGGCTGAATGTAACTGGTGATTTTCATGAGTGGCAATTCCAGCGTTACTCATGTTACATTTACTGCATTAGACTCCAGTATGAAGTTGTTTCACTACTGCATTCATTGACAGAACTTCTTAAGTTCTACATTGTGGCAACCTCTGACCATCATCTAAATCCAGAAGTGAAAACCCAGAATGAACTCCCATTGGTTATGCTGGCAGACTAGATTTTGCAACCGTTACTCATGTTACGCAAAAGTGGCATGCCATTTTTTTCGCATAAATTTGGTTCTCTATCCTTGTAAAATGATGCATTGTAGACCACGTAAATTGGATTATTTATCTTAAACACTTAGTTGTGCTGGAAGTTCCATTAATTAATTTTTTTTAACAAAAGACAACAGTATTTTTGTTCAACTGGCCTTTAAAGAAGAAAAGGTGTGTGACTCACGTTACGTTATTCATGTTACCAGAACACCTGGAAGTTCACCAAACTGCTTTGTACTTGCGTTAATGTCTCAACCACTTCTATTGAACAGAATAATGACTTAAAACTGAAATAAACCCAATCCACTAGGTTACAGATATTGATACTGGTTTTTTACATGACTAGTCTGCATATACCAGAACCCAAAAGAAGTGTAATTTTATTTTTAATGACCTCATCAGGAAAAAAAAAATTCTACAACCTGATAGTGAGCAGCCTTTTCCAAAGATTTCAGCAACTTTTTTTCTCAAATATTTTGAGGACATGCATGTACACAAGATCGCTGTCATTTCCTCCATACATGCTGTTGCTCATCAACAAAATAAATCTCAAAAATTATAATTTTTTCAAACTTGAAAAAATTTGATTCTCAAGTGATGTTTTCTGCTGATTTTATCTCATTTGGATTGGAGTCTTTCAAATACTGCCTCCCTGTAGGTAACGTCACCATAAGGTCTGTGTAGTGACCGCGATCCTTTCAGCAGGAAGTGGTGAGACAGGATTGTTCCCCGAGGGCTGTAGAGCTAAAGGTCATTCATGTCTAATCGTGTTTTCCCTGCTGTGTGTGGTCTTCTTCTGTGGTGCGAGGCACAAGCTCCACTCTATTATCGGTTCAGCAGAAAAAGACATTCACTTAACTGGCTCATTTCCTGCTACTAATGCATGAATTGGTGGAGGAAGCGGCTCTTTCAGTGAAACCTCTTTCAGATGGTTGAATTAAGAAAGTAAGAAATGGAGGTAGTGAGATGAGCAGACCTTTCACTCCATGCTTGTTTTTTTTTCTGTTCTCCTAGCATTTCTGTTAACAGAGAATTTGAAAATAGCTGTGCTTTTTCTTGCAAAACTTTATTAGTTCACCCAGTGGTCTGCTTCTGAGTTGCAGAGTACACTTTGTCCCGCACTATGGAGTTTTCTAAGATTACTTTCAGCTTAATATGCATATCTGTGAAGCTATCTCCATGCACAACCTCCTCGTAAGTTTAGTAAAATGGAATTTAGTTTTGGGCTGTGCTATGTGAGTGTGAAAATTGAGTTCTAGGCTTAGGCTAAACCATAGTTGAGATCGGACTTTGCGTTTGATTTGTTTTTGGCAGACCTCAGTCTTGCGTACTGCTCTGCCTCCTCGAACTCCTCACTCCTTCGGGAAAGGGAACGAGCGCTGGAAGTGCGGTGAAGGCCCATCGCTCTCCACGCAAGGCAAAGAGTTTCTGCTGCTAGTTCAAAGAGTAGCAGTCTTTATGACCTCTGCGGAGTGGAGCGGAGATAACCGCCAATGTGACTGAGGCACAGCCACACCAGCTGCCGTCTCTATGGCCTGCCTTTGTGCTGGTGCAATTTAAACAGACTTACCCTCCCCCAACAGCATCCAAAGCCCCTGAACACCCCATACATGTATGCACAGTAGCTGACTACTGTTATACCCGGAGCTTTTCCAGCGTGCGCCTCTCAGGAAATGCGTTCAGTCATTGGGAATGGGGGAGGGGGAAATGGGGGAGGGAATATGGAAAGGAGTGCAAGTGATTGTATGAATATACACATCCGTCTTCGTAGCTGACAGACGGTGGGGGTTTAAACCTGTCTGACAAGAGCTCTGTTATTCCTTAACCGAAGGGGGGGCTTGATGGCATGCCTGTACGTTGGCTATTACGCCAGGAAATGTTCCACTGACGAGTGGCTAGTGAAAGCATGAAGCAGCATCACTTTGCATGTCAGTATTTGCCTGTCTGCGCGTCTGCTTTCTGACATGTTTTCGCGCTCTAACTTGCGTAAATCTTTGTGTTCCTGTGGGACTGAGAATGTGGTCTGTGCCTTCCATGGGCATGCCACATTTTTGCAATCTTATCTGCCCTCCGAACCGCCAGCTGGACTGGGTGGCAAGTTGTCAGATAACTTGGCGTCTTTGCCAGGTCGTGCCTGTGTGTCCCTTCTTCCTCTGCAGTGAAAGTGAGACTGATTTGGTGCTTCTCTTATCTTCCTATTGACTGAAGGGGAAGCTCGTCCTTTGGGACGCTTAGGGGCTTGCCATAGATTAAAGAACTTTTATCCTCGTCGCTGTTTTGTCTGTTCAGTTCTTTGTGGACGCTCGGGAGACGTGTTAAGATTTACTGCATGGTGGTGCGGCACCGGGACATGCCATTACTACGGTTGCGTGCAGGTTGCATACGTGCTGACTATCGACGGCATGCGCGCGGATGCCTGCATGCAAGGGCCTCTCGTTGGAATTGTGTACACGTGGAGGGGATGTGTTCGCATGCACGTCATTTCGGGGGTACAACGTGGCTTGCCAGGAGAAATTTAAGCTGGTGTCGCAGTTGCTCGTTTGCGTAGAGCTAAAAAGCAAAGGCTGCTAATGATGAGCTTCACTGCACAGCATAAATTTCCTTTGCTGACGGGTTTCCTTGCAGAGGAAACCTAGAGCCTGTGTCTGTCAGGCATTGAGGGGGTGGGCAGCCCGAGTAGCTGAATAGTACAGTAGCTTCTCGGTACATGTTTGAGAAACCTCTTGGGGGTTCCTGATCACACGTGAGGAAATATCTCCTGGCTGTGGTTGTCATGGGGACCTAGATTAGGTTCGGTGTCTGCTTTTCGGAGTGGGGGTGAATGACGAATGGGGGAGGTTGTGTACAATAATCCCTGCCCTCGAAACCCACGCAGCCTTAACCAGCCTGTTACCCCCCCCTCCCCCTTTTTTAACTCGCTGAAACGGTTAACACCCTTGGAGAAGGCAAGGCGGATCAGAGCAGATATTGTGCAGGAAGGAACAGAGGGGTTCCAGGGCCGTTCGGGGTTAGCAGGCAGGAGGCTGCGGCTTCCCTACTGAAAGACGTGCAAGCATGTTCTCCATCTTAGAGACATGACTCTGGAGCAAGTTTCAAGTTTTGCAGAGGGGTCTTGCTGCATTCTCACACACTAAATACTTAAGATATGAGTGGTAGGCTGTGACAGTCTTTGGCTGATGTGAAGTGCAGGTACGAGGCTGGTCTGTGTTTGGAGTGGTGGTTGGCCGCTTGTGTGGCCTGTAATTTTGGCGCAATATAATTGCCACCAGCAGTTTGCTGAGATTCTCCAAAGATGATGCTGGCGCTTTTTTGAAGATGAATGACTAAGCGTGGCAGGGTTGCGTTGTGATTGGTTGTTTCATTCACTATCATTTTCAAGTAGAGCAAGACGGTCTCTGCAGTTTTAGACGACTATGCAGTCAATAGACGCAACATTTGCAGACACTCCGTTCTAGACATGCGTATTTTGAACACACGGTGAAAATTTAAAAAATGGTTTTTCACGTTGGTGAATCCTAAAGTCTGTCAAGGCCATCTCAAAACCATTAAGCTCTTATCTATTTTGTCTTATTTTTAAATTATTTTAAATTATCTTATTTATTTTCCTGAGCCAGGAAAAACCCTGAAAATGTGATCACTTCATCCTTAAAACAGTATCTTTCAACACACAAAATGTAATTGACATCCATCCATAACGTTTTGACATATTCCACTGACTGAAGAACAACCCAACAAATGCCGCAGAATACTTATTACTTACCGGCAGAGGCACAATCAAGCTGGTAATGGCCTGCTGCAGCAGTGTGAGCTTCCAGCAGTTAACTGCAGTTCTCCCCAGACACACTAGATGGGAGTAAAACAATCTCAGTCTCGCCTAATCTTCGGTCTTTCACCTTTGAATGGATATCATCCATTAAAATATCATCCACTGATTATTTGCAAGTGACAGATCCCAGTCTTTTTGTTGATTGTGGAGTCTGAAGGCCTGAAGGTCAGAAAAACTTCACTCTGCTGTATGTATGTATGTATGCATTCTGGATTTCATTTTCAGTTCAGACGTCTAGCTTAGGCAATCAGAATTTGAGATATTTGACAGACTTGGCACATTGTCTTATTAGCTCACCGGGACGAATGTCCTCGGAGAGGTATTGCCATACCTGCTGCGTCGGCGTCCGTGGACAGCAAGGTTGAAGTTCTCCGGCGAGCTGTGTTGTCTTCTGACAACAGCTGTTTTTTCACCCTGTTGCTATCACTAATCTAGCCTGACGCCAGTTTTGAAGGGAATGCTGATCTGACCGCAGATTACAAAGTAGTGCAGAAACCGTTACACTTCAAGCCCATTGCAGCTCCTGGGGTAGGTCTGGTGCAGGATTCTTTTTTTTCCCTTAAAACTATAACTGTGCCAATGTCCAGATCCTTCACTCGCTCTCTTCATAAAATAGGGCTTTAAATGTCTTCACCCCTGGGAAAAACTCTGCCCTGAAAAATACCCTTGGAGTTAAAGGTCCACCAGAAGCCGTGAGTAATGCAGTCTAGGATGGAACATTGTGAGAACCCCCTTCTGCTGCCCTTTGGCCTGCATCACTGTTGGCCTGTCTCAGCCTCGCATTTTGTCGCCAGCTCTTGAAGCCTTAACACAGGCCTGGGTGCTAATCCTGAAGTTACCGAGAGTGGTCTCGTGTGATCTTTGCTGATCAGCGTACCTTATCCCCGGCGAGGTGCTGCACTACACCTTGCATGAGCCCTACACCCCCCCATCTCCCTCCCCCCCCCCCCTTTGGAAGGGTTACACGGTCTGCGTTGCCTTTGTTTTCCAAGGCGCAAGAAAGCTTCACACTGGAGAATGCCACTGAATGTAGTTGGTCAGCAAAGCAGTTCTAAGTAAGTGAGGGCGTAAGTTGAATTTGAGAATTTGGAGGGACAAATGAAATGTGCATGCATGGAGACGTTTGCTGTAATTTGAGGGCAAATGCTGCTTTTTCAGTTTACAGAGGTTATCATGAGTATTTACTCAATTGGTTTTTTCATGATGCTAAGAGCGGTTCCTCTGTAGTTCTCAGGCGTGCATGGTTCCCCTGTACAGGCCTCAGGAGGCAGATTTCTCCAAAGTCATATGTTTACTTGTCAGTGGGTTTCTATCACACATGCGCCCCACTGCACTTGCTTCAAAATCAGCTAAAATCTGAAATTTGTTAATTTGCTCCAACTGTCGCTGACCTCTGCAAATCCCCTCTGAGTACTCCCAAAACCAGCTCAGTTCTAGTGAAGTGGATATTTAACCAATTCAGTATTTATATGGCCATGTTTGCTAGCCAGTTTGCAGAACTCTTCCCTATTAAGCATTTTTGAGTGTGGGATTATTTTCTTGAAACACTGTTATTTACACGACAACTGCTGGGGTGAACATTTCCGATTGAGCTTACATTACATTAGAATGGAAGATATTATGTTGATGACACCGCATTTCTTTTGTTCTCATTAACCTCAAGTTTGTTGGGATATTCTTGCTATGTCTGAAAGTTGCTTGATCGATGTCACTAACTTATGGAGGCAATTACTTTTGTGACATGGCGCTGGTAGATTTTGATTGCCATTTCTTTCGATAAATGGATTCATCATTACCTTCGCCAGCGACTTCGCTGACGAAGGTAATGTTTTGATCCCCGTGTATTTATTTGTTTGTGTGTCTGTCTGTCTGTCTGTGTGTATGTATGTGTATCGAATAACTCAAAAAGTACCCAACGGAATTTCATAAAATTTGGTGGGTTCATTTGGCATGACCTGAGGATCAATCGATTAGATTTTGGGAGTGATCGGGTCAAAGGTAAAGGTCAAGGCCACGAAAAGGTCAAAACCGACTTTCGGCCATATCTCGGTCAATTTTTATCCGATCGGCATGAAACCAACGCCAGTGGCGAGGGATTCAGTGGCGTCGGCGAAGGTATGCGCTCTGCCGAGTGCCCGTTCTAGTTTTAAAATTGTATTTTGTGTTTACTTGGTTTATATTTGTATGATACACTTCCCGTCCAATGAAGTAGCGGTGGGGATTTAATAAGCAAATATTCAAGAGCCAATGACTGAATCCTTATTGCAGTGATGAATATTTTTCAGCTGGCAGTAATTATTTTAATCCTGACTGATTCAGTGCATAACTTCTCATTTCTTAAACAACCATGTCAGATGATGTGTCTCATGGTTTTTGAAAAGATGTTGCTGTGTTTAAAGAGGGGCAAATTCTTGGCCAGCATCAAGCGAATTAAACTGCCTCGGAGATAGCTGAAATTACTAGAACTGGGTCAGAAACTGTCCTGCAATTTTTTTCAAACCTGCAATGGTAGTGGTGATTTGTCAACTTTGTGCAAGAAATCAGTTGGAGAGAAATCATGACTGATTCTGATCGGAGGTCCCCAACACGCTCGGGGAAGTCTCATCATAAAAAATCGACAGTAGAACTCATGGCTATGTTTTTGGATCATGAAGGTTAGAGCATTTCCACACACAGGATGCAGCAAGAACTTGAGGGATTGGAACTAAATAGCTGCGTAGCCCCCAGAAAGCCAGTTGCAAGTGAGGCTTAGGGCGACAACTTCACTTTGCAAGGGAGCATAAAGATAGGACTGAGGTCTGATGGGGAAGAACTTATCTGGACTTATTAGTTCAGATTTACCCTATTACAGAGTCATGGACACGTCATGGTAAGAAAGGAAGCCCATGGAAAATAGAAATCCGGAATGGCGCAAATTTATTTTCTTCTCAGCATTCGAATATTTCTTCCAATTCTCACCTCTCTCCTGCAGCGCTGTCTCCCTGCCCCCCTCTGTTGAATCAATTACCGCCACCCAAGAAACCCTTGGTCTGAAGAGATGCGCATTTGACAGTGATGAATTTCACAAAAAAAGCCCATCGGGAATTCTTTCTTGATGCGGTTGTATTT
Organism: Gymnothorax reevesii; assembly: GCA_029721435.1. Classification (NCBI taxonomy): domain Eukaryota; kingdom Metazoa; phylum Chordata; class Actinopteri; order Anguilliformes; family Muraenidae; genus Gymnothorax; species Gymnothorax reevesii. The sequence goes on along the minus strand of CM056590.1, from coordinate 10,310,239 downwards.
GCAGAGGACGTTGGCGTTTTTGAGCCGTTTTCCCTCATCTTTACTCATGCATGCAGATGTATCTCTCTTCTATTGCTGTATGCCTGCTGTGGGACCGAATATAGCAGTAAAAAGGACTGCAGGCTCTGCCGAGATTTTAACTCACTTCTGTGAACCCCTAAACTAAAGCTGCTTTCACACCTGACGCGAAACGAATTTTTCTCGCGACAGATTACATTCAAAACCGATGCAAAGACGCGAATGTTGCAATCGGCTTTGAATGTAATCTGCCGTGCGAAGAATTCGTTTCGCGTCCGGTGTGAAAGCGGCTTTAACTCTTAAAATCGAGTGGGGCGCAGGCGCATTCGTCTCGGCCGTTTTTAGCGCTTGCTGTTTTTTTCCCCCCCGAATTGTTTATACTTAATATTTATTCCTCTGATTTTTGGAAAGCTGCATATTTCTCCGGCATGCTGGAATGGGGTTGTGCGGATTTATTTTGTTTGTTTTTTTCTCTCTTGGCACCCGACTGTAATGCGGGAGTGTTGAATTGCAGCTGAGTAAGCTGGCCGCCATTTAGCGAGCAGCAGTATTGATTAAATTGCATTTGAATATGATTTTGTTTGCTCGTTTCCTTTCAGCATGAGGGCATGAATGAATTGAAACCTTTGTTTTCCATTAAGGGTTTGACCTTGCCGTGTTACGAATATTTTACTGCTCTCAGTTTTATTACTTGTGCTATCATACTGTGACTTGCTCTTTATACTGTATAAAATGGGAATTCATGGACTGCGTCAGTGTGAGACATGCTCTGAAGACTGACTGGTTGTCAGATTTACAAAGTGACTCCTGAGGCCTTCAGCCTCAGCTGCTCTTTTGGTGTGCCTGGTTGCAGCAGGGATGGGGAAATGGAAACAGGATGTGCGTTTATCATGCTGTCATTTTATGTTTTTTTTTTTTAATATATTTTTTCCCCAGTTTGGAACACCCATTTGCACCGCTGTGAAACTTCTTGTCCTGAGTCGCAAATCATGGAGGAAAACGAGGCTAAAATGTCCTTAAAATTCTCAAAATGCCCCTGCAGTGACTGCTTATGGCGGGTTTAGTTTTCGTTTCAGTTTTTTCCCTTTTATCCTAAAGCCTTGTGTGATTGGTCAAAACATTACTTGAAGCCACGGAGCAGGCACAGCATGGTTCATTTATTTTCAAATCTTTTTCAATAAATGCCACCCTCCTAATGGCTTTGGTGGGCTCTTTCCTTTGCTTTATTGTTTACATCCTTGCTTTGTACAAGCCTGAACTTCACATTTTGTCCTGTAACTTTTTAACCGTAGGTCTCAGAAACAATCTTTCCAGACTGCTCGCACCCTTTTGCATCTGTGTACATTTTCCGCCATTTTCAATTCATACGAGGTGCTGCGGTGTATAAAATTCAGTAATCAACACCGCCAGACCAAGGACTTTTAATGTAATATACAAAAAAATTGCCTTGTTAAAAGATGTGGCGAGCAATCAGGCGATGAATTTTTCAGTAAGGTTGCTATTTGTACAAAAGTATAAAGTGAGCTGTAACTCCTGAATGCAATGTCCAATCATCAACAAACTTGACATCCTTCATCTACAGGCCATTACACTCGAGCCTATTAAATCTGGTGTAAATCTGTCCGTAGGTGACGCTTTACCATTTAGTCAGTCCGGTCGCCCGTGACCGCATGTGTTTAGCCCCCCGAAAGCCCGCTTATCCAGCCTGTGCTGCGTCCTCGGGGAAATCTCTTTCTCAGTGCAGATTTGCGCATTATTTGGCCAGCACGGTCACCATGGCAACCAAAATCTATAGGTATCATAACTGAAGTACTATAATACATGTCCATACCAAATATGAAAGTTAGCGATCAAAAATTACAGCCTGTTCAGCGTCTATGAGGAAGTGTCTACAGACGCCGATGTGGCGGCAGCAGCGGAGCCGGGGATGACAAGCATGAATCCAGTGACCCCCCGACTCCGTCCGGGGGCTACAGTGAATTGTTATAACTCCAATATCGAACACCTAATCAGCTTAAAATTTTGCATACCTCAGGTTGGTCAAGGGTCCGATGGATTTCTACATGTACAAGTTTTATTTCACCAGCATGATGTCCGCTATCAGTTAATCGCATTTTTCCCTCCCTTTTACTCTCTGAGCTGTCATGTATTATTGTGAAACTTAACGTTATGATTATTTTATGATTTGTGAAAGACCAATCATGTTTTCAATGTCTCTCTTATCTCATTCACCTGATTCGAATGAACGCTTCGTTATCGAGCCCTTGGTTAACTGCAGCCATTTGGATCAGATGTTTTAGAGACGATGGACATCTGAAACATGCAGGGCTCCGCTCCTCAGGATCAGGGGTCCCTACCCCGAGAGTAGAGGATATAGTCATATATAATACTCTTAGAGATGTATTAGTGCTCAACACCACCTCTGTTTACAGGGTCAGTCAGTTGAGCTCAGACCGAGTGGAGTTCTGTCTAAACCTCTCATAGAGACGCAGTCAAGCCTTAACCTTTAGCGTGCTCCGGGTGACCGTACTCGCCCATATATTCCTTATTCTGTGCAACTGCCGGCGACCGTACCCGCCCATATATTCCTTGTTCTGTGCAACTGCCGGCGACCGTACTCGCCATGTTTGTTTATATCCGGTCTGACTGCCGGCAAGATTGCTCGACTAGAAGAACTGTGTTTAGGAATGCCCTCCCTCATAAAAAAGTATTATATGCGCGTGTCTCGCTAGCAGTACCAGTACACCCGTGCCGTAATGTTCGCCATACGGACTGAATTGGTCGGAACTGCTATCAAATCTGATGTTTCCGTAGCACCTTGGGCGGTAGGAACAAGGGTTGCTTTTTTTGAAGGACCTATAATGGATTATCAGTCAACATTTCTATCAGATATGGCCTCCGTTGTGTTCAAGATGACTTGGATTCTCGCTGTTCAAGTAGGACTATTGACTTCCTGACAATTTCGGAAGATCCAAATATCGTTTCAGTGGCAAGTGCTAATATAACTTCATTTTAAAGTGACTACATGGCGCAGTATGAGTGCAGTCGCACTGATGGCGAGCAATGGAGAGTCAGTGGCTATGCATACGACCATTGCCAAATGCGACATTATTAAATGCTGATATTATGGATGTTGTGTCCCACATGTGTTTTGCATTGTTCTTGCTAGCTATGGAGAAAGTTCTTTTTGGACAGATATCGCAAATCTAGCCATACATATATCAGAATACAGGAGACTCCATTGGGTCATCGTAATGGCTTGTTTTGAGTGGTTGAGGTCTGTAATTCTGGGTTATTTCCATGGAAACGACCCAATTTTTCAGTATCAGTAGGTGTGATATTTGGATAAGTCTTGGAAAAAAACCAGTTGCAGGCTATATTACACTGATCCAGAACTCAGCTGCCAGCATGCACTAGGCTTAAATTAACTTAGCATGCTAAAGGTTAAAGTTCCTCTGCTTGCTGGTTCAGCGAGTTGAGCTCGGACTGAACACAGTATGTATCCGCACTTCTCGTGACTTTTCAGGGCTGGAGACCGGTTTTGCTCGCTGGTTTATTGGGTTCATGCTGGATGCTGCTCAGCGGTGCATAAAGCGACCTCAAGAGGCCTGCAGTTTCCAACAATCATGCTTTAGCACAAGGTTTGTGCACACCGGGCACCTGTAATCAGGAACGTGCATGACAGTTCTGGGGGGGGGGGGGGACAAAAAAAATCTCCAAATTGTTAGTCTCAGTAATAAAGTCAGTCCCTGCAGAGTGTTAGTTTGGACTGAAAAATACAAGTCTAAAATGGTCTAACTTAGTGAGGGAAGATGCTTAGATTCATATTGAGAAGTTTTGGTCTGTTGGGCTCCGTTGGGTCGACCCCACTCTCTCTGGCAAACACTGGAGCCCCTACATGCCCTTGGTTAGAAAAAAAGACACATTTCCAAATTGTGTTGGGTTCTGCCTCTTGGCCACTCGGTATGTATGATGCTTTTGAGCAGAACTGTACCCGTGATCCAGAGCCGGGTCTGCTGTGTGAGTCAGCCGTCGGATTCAGACAGCTCTCAGCGGGACTTGGGTGATTAGTCAGTGTTTATTAACGGTGTATCCACCCAGATGAGAATTATGGGGAGTTTTTAACACTTTTTTTTTTCGCGCCGTAGTCTCAGGGAGAATCATTTGGCAGATATGCAGATTGAGTGTCTTCGCGCTTGTGTGGATTGCTGTTAATTGAATCGGCACATGGATGGAAACAGTGACAGTTATGCGCCTGTGTCGGTTGCTGCTAGCGTGACGGCGTCTTGCACTCATCAGGGACAACGGTCTCTGTCCCAGTCTTCCGTGCTTTCTGGAAATCTCGTTGGGTGCGAAAGCGAGAACCGCTCCCGCTTTGCGTATCCACCTGCGAGTTGCTGTGATGTGATGTGATTCAAGTGGTGCGTTGTCTTTGTTACCCGGGGTGGCAACTTGTATTGGCCTGCGTACGATCGTACTCCGACGTCATTTTCTGGGCAGCAGTGCAGTGTGTCAGTCGGCAGCTGAGTTCTTCGCCCTGCATTTAAAGTTCCACAAAACTGCCTGTGTGCGTGTCAGGGTTGAATCAGCATTTGGCAGAGCACTTAACCTGAATGGAGCAGCTGTAAGCTGAAACTGTGCAGAAATAATGGGTTACGTATTGAACTTCGACTGTCTAATTTGCTTTCGCTGTTCCTAGATGCCCTGTGAGGAAATGGTGTTTCTTGGGCAATTTTAATCTGAAGCTCAGTGTTGTTGAGGCCCGTGGGTCACCTCTAGTGTGCTACTTCCGTATTAATCCTACATTTTGGAGGAGGGGGAGGGATTCACCGCCTGAGCTTTGGATCCAGAGCTCATAAGCTTCAACAATTCCTGTTCTGTACAGTCTGTGCCAAGTGAATGATTTACCAGTGTGTCTAACACCCATTGTTACGCCCTGGATGGGACTTCACATAGTAAGCATGTAAACTGGATGCAACTTTAGATTGCTTAAGGCGCTCACAGAGGATCAATAACAGCTAGCGGCTAGTCTTTGTTTTGAGTCATTGTAGATGTTTTTGGTAAATTTTTGAATCTATACGGTTTTCATCACTTCAACTTTGTTGCGTTGATCACTATCTTAAATAACAGTAAACAAAGACTTTATGGAAAACTCCCTGGACTGGGAAATTAAAAGCACTTGAGCAGGAGAAGATGGCAAACGCTGCAAAAGAGAGAAGAGGATGAACAAGCTAGCTGAACAGCGATTGTCATAATAGCTGTAGATTTTCTGTTTCATTGATGGCCCATGGTTGGATTGGAAGCTAGCTAAAGGGGCTTTCACGTAAGTTGCACAACAGGTATTCAACTGGCCTATGACAGAAATGTGGGGTGATTCATGAGACGATCATGAATATGTCCGACGAAATTCATGTATTCTACGACGGAAAAGGCTGTCCTAGACCCTCATTGTAGAATTTTGAACATGTTCAAAATTTTTTCGGCCTCATTGACGCACGTCCGTCGTGCATTATGCATCGTCCGTCGTGCATCCATAAACATTTTTCACTTCTTCTCAGAAACCGCTGATCCGATTTCAATAAAATTTTGCAAGAACCTTCCTTAGTTAAATTTGCACCAAAATTGTAAATTATATGGTGCCCACCCCCAGGGGCTCTGAGGGGCGGAGCTAAAACTGCTCAATACATTTTCGTCGACTTCTCAGAAACCGCTCAACCAATTGCCATCAAATTTTGCTGGAACCTTCCTTGGTCAATTATGCACCAAAATTGGGAATTATATGGTGCCCACCCTCAGGGACTCTGAGGGGCGGGGCTAAAAGTGATCAATACATTTTCCCCTTTTTCTCAGAAACCGCTGATCCAATTTCAAGGAAAATTTGCAGGAATCTTCCTTGGTCAAATATGCAACAGAATTCTGCGTTATATGCTGCCCACCCCCAGGGGCTCAGAAGGGCGGGGCTAAAAGTTGTCAAATTGGCAGACATTTTCAAACAATTCTTCTCTAGACCTACATAGGCTGGAAAATAATTCTCTTCATAGATGGAAGGGTCTTCAGGTGCTTTTTCAAAATTGTTCATGTCCTGGCCCCCAGGCTCCATTTTTCCCCTTGGGGAGGGGGGGAAGTTTACTATACTTTATACAGGAAAATGATGGGTTTATTTGGTTCATTCACCTCAATAACATCAGTGTTCATACAACTCAGGTGACCGTTAAGGCCCATAGGCCTCTTGTTAATATTATTGACAATACTCAGGGCAACTGAAAATTCTTGCAGACAGCCTGATTTGTTTCATTGGTTGTCCACTGGATAACCTAATGTTTGTCCTTATTTATAATGCTGTATTTAGGGTACTTGAGGAACTAGAGCTTGTATAAAAAGAGAGGACCAAGTTAGGGTGACGTCAATCATCACATTAAAAGTAATGCAGTGATCTGAATTAGGAACGGGTTATTTTTCCCTTTAATCTGGTCACTGTGACACATAGTGTGCATTATCTCTCAAGGAATACCCTGAAATGCGTCTGTAAAGCAGTCTCATTGCGGCTGTCTTGGTGGACCATGTAGAAATTGTGTTTCTTATGGTCACATTTAAGGAAGTTCTGAAGTGTGTGAAATGGTTTGTGGCTCTTAGTGTTGTGCAATTGACCCTTTAACTGTATGGTTCACGCCTTCGAAGAATCGGTTTTTTGCAGTGTCATGTTTTTGTGCTTGAACTTTATTGCTTGGGCTTATCAGTCGAAATAGTTTCAGCCATGTTTCTGGAAGTTTGAACGGTATGGAGAATGGCGGCGAATAAAAGAAGGCAAGCAGGGATTTGCAGATCATTTATTGACCTGCTTTGACCAAACATCATACAGGATAATATATCTCATGTTCCATCTCATCAACTTCGTTTTCTTGGAAATACACACCCACTCTGAATTTCTTGCCTATGAAATTCCTAGAAAGTTCATACGAGGACAATGTAAGACAGAAAGTGCTTGGACTGCTCAAAAATGGGTGCACAGGAGTTGAACAGCTTGTCATACTCGGACATAAAACGAGTATCGACAAAAGGCTCCGTTACGTTAGGCAAGAATTTCCAGGGTAGAATTTACATGTTACTCCTAAAGGGGATATCGACATTGTGTTGTTAAGGAGCTGAGGTGGAATGTGTAGTGGAGCTGGGCGACGCGGCGTCGTACGTATATTGTGAAGGCAACATAACATTTTCTACTGTCGCAAAATTTTATCATGCAAATTTCATCGTTTATTTTTCATCTCGGAATGACACGAACTTGAAAAAAGGCTTTTCAGTCATTGTTTGGGTCTGCTGTGCGACATTGGTCACATGTATGGGGTGTGTATGGGATTTACACATGTATGCACGCCAAAGAGTGTCAAAAAATCAGGAAGCAAAGTCCTGAAAAAATGAAAGGGAAGCGAAAAAACGGTGATGACGTTGTGAATTGTCATTTATTGTACTTAAATCATCAACTAAGTAGTGCCTACAACTACAAGCTTGTTAGTTTTAATGATTTACATTCTTTTGTGGAGTCATATGAAGGACGACAGTTTTGCGCCAAGTTTATTTAAGCTGATACACATGGCACAGTACGCATGCTCTAAATGCTTGTGAATTGAAAATGGTGGTCACAAGGTGATGGCAATGTTGGCCCATGTGACGAAAGTTAAGTGATTCAATCTCGTCTAGCTTCCGTCGACTGCGCAGTGTGACATTAGACGTTTTCAAAAGTTCTTTTTCCATGCCTTTTTGCTACTGCAATCAAAAATCACATTTATATGCCGCAATATCAATGTTAGCAAATGTATGAATGAACTTTAGTCCACTGTGATCATACAAGGCCACAGATGCCAGTGCGAATCAGAGCATCTAATTTACCTACATTCATCTGCAGGGACCTACTGCTGAGATGTTCTTTCATCTTTGCTGTCATTGGTCCATAAGGGGCTGAAGCTGATCTCTTATTTGCTGCTTCTTAGTCAGAATTTGTGGGAAGCCTCATTTATTTATTTATTTATTTTTTGCAAGTTTTCAGTCCAATTTAGTGTAACTCTAAAAGGCTTAATTTGTCCTGGGTCGCAATTTTCCGATTCACGCATTATATCTCCAAAGACAGGCATACCCTCTGTCAATGATGTGATCTATGCCTGGCTCAGTACATGTACAGTGCAAGATTTGTGAAAATCCTGCTTATTTTTTGCAGCTTTGAACTATATGGGAGCATTTTCTGCTGGAAATGGGCATGGTCACCTATCGGGTTTGAGACCCATTTTGTCTTTGCTGAATGGGTGGTGCAAGGTAATTACCCGTCAAGTTTATTCAGGGACACTTCCTGAATGAAAAGTAGTCATAAATTCTCGGGGCCCTCTATTCTGTCTTGAGCTGGGGCCAAATATCTTGGATACTTATTCATTTTTCTGTAATCCAGGTGGCGCTAACTTCAGGCAGAAACATGTACCCACAAATTTTTTTTGTAAAAAAGTAGTGCCCACAGTAGTGCCCTGTAACGGTAAAAACCACGAGCCAACAGTTCTGTTCAAAAATAAATGCTTTCAAGCAGCTCGGGTCGTTGAACTACCCCAAAAAATGGGCTTGGCCCATGCAGCAGGGGTGAGGTTAATTTTCTATTACAGGCATAGAACTTCAAAACTGTGAAATATGAACCAATTTGGAGAGGTGAGTTTCCATCCCTGCGCTGATCTTAAAAAAAATAAAGAAATAAAAAAATTTCCTCTTAGTGGAAGGTCTTGGGTTTTTCTGATCATATACTTTGCCTCCCCTTGGAAAGCGGAGTTGTGCCACATCACAGGGACATTCGATGAAAGGCAGTAATACTGCAGGGTATTTGCAAAGAAGAGGAATGAATCCCTTGATGTAGGACTTCTGGGGAAGAACCATGAACGGTAAAAGCGACTGATGCAAATTCAGCTGGTCGTGTGGAGTCTCTCCTCTCTCTACCTCCGGTCGCCTGCCTCTCTGTACTTGCTTTTATCTTTCAAATGAAAGTTTTCTGCAGTTCCTCTTGTTACTCAACTACCTTTCTTGGGCGAGGCATCGCAAAAGAGGATAACCCTGGTAGTTGGAACAGGTTTAGGGCGTTGAACCTAGCATGGCTGTTTTTGCTTCAGTTTATTTATTTATTTATTTTGACAGGGTTCCCAGTTTTACCTGCTGGATATATCTAACTAGCTCAATAATACTTTGATACCAAAAGGGATCGTCTGGAGGCCGTCTCTCAGCCAGTCCTACAAAATGCTGCCACTCCGCTTCAACACAGTTCAACCCCCCTGGCTCTCGCAGCTAATGCGTTTTTATGGCCGTGGTCATGGTCACGGCTGGAAGAATCCATCCATTGGATCAATGCTAATCAGTTTTTCTCTTTTCTGAGATGCTGCCAGTAATTTGATTCTGGGATCAGTTGTTGACCGGTCCAGGAGGATAGTGATTTTTTAGAGTTTGGGAGTTTGACATCCGCCCTCCCTGTATATGATGAAAGGCCAATATCTGATGATCGTACAGTGGGGTTAGTAGGTCATGTGGACACGGACGCTGTAGTAAGAGCTGCAGTTTTGTCATGGTCTGTTTATTTGAATGTAAATAACCCACAAATTAAATCTGGCAGTATCAAGACTAATGTTTCCGAATCCAATATGCTGGAGAGGGAAGCTAAAATTATGCCCCCCTCCAAATATGTCAGTTTTTTTTCCCCTTCATTCTGACATTAAGCTGTATTTTTATTGATATTTTTGCTGCCATTTGCTCCCTGGGACCCTGATGAGTTGGCTTGTTGGCTGCAGTGGCTGTAATGTATGCATTTCCATCCAGAGGGGTTTGTCTGAGGATTATTAGCGACTTTGAAAGGGCTTTTATGTGCTACTTTTCTGCTCCGAGTTCTGCCTTTATGAGGCAAGGCTGAGGACTGAGTCTATTGTGATATTTGTTTTTAGTGGGCCGCTGGACTCTCTCCTGGGGCGCATCGCATTTTGAGCGTTTCTGATCAGTTTGCTCTTCTTTGACTTTATTAGATGGAATTTTGTCGGCCATGTGAATTATATGGCAAGAGAAAAATATAGAAAATATTGCAATTATTGAATGATTATTTGTATCCCCGAACGACTTCGGAGGACACTATGGATTTGGCCTCTTCATGCGTCCGCAGAGATTTTCTTGTGAACGCTCTACAGCCCACATAAATTTGAAAAGAATCGTTGCACTTTTCAGGGACATGTATTATGGTAAGTTCACGACACCTATTGATATTTGGTTCTCTGGGACCATCTGGGCCCAACTGGGGGGCCTTCGGGGGATACACGTGCTCGGTTGCCAAGTGCTCTAGTTTCCTCTCTTTCCCTCTCTTTTTTCCCCTCTCTCTCTCCCCCAGTTGATGTCTCTTTCCCTCTCTCTTTTTTTTCTCTTGCAATGGAGAGAATGGATGGTTATATAGCTGTATTTGGGATTTTTGTTAATTGTTAGCAGTTCTAAAATACTCTCCAGAGTCATTTTCTCACTGTCATAGAAACCTGAGGTCTTGGAAACATGCATCTCAATGGCTGTGCTTTTTCCATCAGTGTGAATCCAACTAGATCATTTGCGATCTTTCGACGTGTCATTAGTTAAGTCCAGTCCTTCTCTTAGGGTCACCCCTCTTCCTGCCCCGTTTCACGGAGCTGGAGGAAGTTGTTTGTTGTTGGAAGCTGATGTTAGGGAAGTTATGCATATCCGGCTGTCTCCGGTCTCATTTAGGAACATCTCACAGAGCTTTGACACCCCCCCCCCCCCAGTTTCCTGTGGTTTCGCATCAGGAAACCTATATGGAACTGCTTTTTTGTGATTTAGCTGGCCTGTAATGTAGTGTGGAAATACCAGACCCTGTCTGTTCAGCCCCGTCCCCACCGCCGCAGCAAAGTGGCCACAATCTTGCCTCTTTTTGGTGGCTAGTTTACTGATCCTGTTGAGACGTTTCACTCGTGCCTTATGGGATGTGTAGTCTGGGAAGTTCGTTCTAAGTTGGTGGTAACCTCAATATAAAGTGATTTTTTTTTAATTTTATATTAGTTATTATATTTTCACTGTTTCTTCCCTTGGTCTTTAATCTCCCTGTATGTCTAAGTGGACACTGCTATGCATGCTGTGTACGATTTGTTGTGGGAAGTCAGGATTTCTGAGCTCCCAGCTGGAAAATTCATTTTGAACACCCCCTAACGTCAGATTTCCAACTCGGAAAGTCAGAGATTCCTCACACCCGAGTTCTGACTTCCGAGTACAAGATGGCTGCACCGTGAATCAACAGTAAGCGAAATCTGTAATAACAAACTGTATATTTGCAATTCTGTTTCATTTGTGTTTCATGAAATCAGTCGTACACACAGCACTGAATAGAGTTTATCGGCGGACATGTTGCTGCGACGTTTGCAAGGATCTCTTGGCTTGCATAAGGTGGGGTGGATTGAGAATTTAAGTCCTGTACTCCGGTTTCTAGAATCAGATTGGCTAAGGTGATGATAACTTCTGAGATGGTGGCAGCGATTACATAGGACTTGACAGGATAAATCTTGCTGCAGTATGAGCCGCTGGTCGGCGCAGTGGAGATCTCAGCCGGTCCTGTTTCTTTCTTCTCCTCCTCCTCATAAGTGATAGTGTTGATGCCATCAGAATTTATCAAGAATTCCAATTATGCCGTGTTAACGTTTTGCGAGTGTTAGAGTACAGTCACATTTAGCAATCCAACTCCTTGGCACCCATAGTCCGTGCTGGTATTTGCTCCAACTACAATTGCAATCATAGGATGTTAATAATCTGTTAATTTGTCTTAATTAGTTCCATATCTTGTACATTCATGGTTTTCACATTCCGTCACAGTCTAATAAGACCGCCCACCTGAAGGTCAAAAGAGACCAGAGATTTCCTGGCTTCCTCTCCTCATTTTTACCATGTTGTTTAGCCAAAATGTTGGTTAGTTGCCGTTCAGCCCGATGTAGTCTTGGTTTTTGTTTTTACAGAATCCAGGCTGATAAAGAGAACCTTGCGGGGAGGCGATTGTGGATTTGTAGCTAAAGTGACTTCTTCAGAATGGCTGGTAACGGCAAACTAACAACTGAAACAATCTGTTTGGTAGCTAGCTAGCAAATTGGTATTTAATTTCGCTTAAATTTTTTTATAGTCTTTCACCTACCAAATGACAGCATTATTTACCCATCTAGATTGAAAATACAAAAAATGATCTGTTCTTTTGTACACTTTCATCCTGATGATTTAATAAGACTAAATTGCCTACTTTGAGATTGTGGGAGTGTCTTCTGTGTAGGATCCATGATCGTCAACGGATACCTGTTGGATGAATTGCTTTGCTGTTTTGTGTGTTTTTTTTAATGAATACTGCTGCATGTATATTTGTGCTATTTGTAGTTAAATTTTGGATGTGTTATGTATGTCTCTATGTATGTATGATGCCTCACTGGTTAATATACCCTGGATTGGTATATTAGTAATGTACGCATGTAGATGTGAAGAATCGGTATCTTATTTGGAACCACCCCCCCCCTTTTTTCTTTTTTTTTTTTTTGAAAATCAATAAAATGTTATTCACAAAAAAAAAATTATGAACGTCGCTAACGTGAAGGTCGGGCAACGGAGACTTCGCCGTTTTTAGGGAAGGAGACACTTGCTGAAGTGTATGCTGTAGGTGGCTCACAAGTGCCTTTAGCTTGGAATTTGTTGACATATCATCGTTTGTCTTCAGAGGTCATATAAATTTTTGTGGGTTGAGACAAATGAAAAAATGACAGGCTTGGATAGCAGCACTGTGGAATGTTGAGTATTATTTTAACCGCTATAATGAAACGGTAATTTGTGCCCCAGGGATATGCAGCAGCCACGTGACTGAAGACTATGAATAGCAGTTATTTTTGCTCCTAAGCCATGTTTTGACAGAAATACCCATTCATGCCATAAAGAATAAATCGTATCATCAGTTCAGCCGAGGTGTGTTTGCTTCTAAACCCTTGATGCCAGCTGAAGGTAGCTGCTTCAGAACTCTACAGGCCAGTCAGTTCTCTGTCAGGACCGCTGTGAGCTGGTTTGCGAATGCCTGACGACCGGCGGGAGCTCTTGACTTGGCTCTGGCCCAGAAACGACAGCTGACTGTAACTCAATCCTGTAGCCAGTCGCATGTCTATCATCAGACGGGCTTTGGTCTGCCTGAATTTCACACGGATAGTTGCTCTGCACAAAGAACGATACTGAGCACCGCTACCTGAAGTAGGTTGGCTGACTCACTGTCGTCCTCACTGCGTCTTACGTAACCATCTTCCCGCTAAACTGGGTCAAAAGCCATCATTTGTCTCATTTCGCACGGTAGTTTTTTTTCCATCGCGCTTTCTAGGATAATGTGTTTTCATTGTTTTCTACTTTCTTAGCATTTTTGCTGAGACAGGCTTCAAAGCAGCCTGTTCTCTTTGTCGGAGTACTTCTTATGAAAGTTATAGTGTGCATTTGGCGGGGGGGGGGAGGGGGGACCACAGCCAAACTGAGTCGCATTAAATGCAGTATGTATATTGGGTTCAAATTTGTTTTTAATGAGCTATTTTCTCCCCAAACGATTTGCCTCCTTTGACCTCTCTTTATATTTATTAAATTTGTTGTGCAGCAGGGACTCTGCCATGACCCCCCCAGAGTCTATCTCCACCATGGGCTGGTGATGCGGCTCCGTTTGAGCCCAGCGCAGGACTTAAATACAGCGAGGATTGCAGAGATTGTGTTGGAATGAGGAAGAGCTCCTCTGTGGAAACTCCTGGCCTTCTGCCGCTTTCGAGCTTTGAGCTCTCAGGAGGCTGGTCTCGGGTCGAGGTTACTCGGGAGGGAGAACCTGTGGGGGGTTTATGTTTGATCGGTAGACGAAAGCGCAGGCGCGGTTACCGGCTGCGGGGAGAGTTGCGCGGTTGAGGTAATTGTGTTGACATTCAAAGACTGGCGAATGTCTTGTTGAACAGAAATGAAATAAGACCATGGGCTTGACAGGATTTGTTTTGTGGCGGAGGCGATTCGGCTGAGGAAACGACACCGCCTCATGGGGCACGTTGGTTTGCACTCCTGGGGTCTAAAAATTCGGGTGTTTTTGAATGCGAGTTTGTGAATGCTCATGTGTTCCGGTCTGTGGCCACCGACGTTCAGTTAAGTGGCGAGTCCCGGATCCCCGTTATATGCACCGGGGGAACCGCCAGCCCTAAAACCATGCACACACACACACACACACACACACTGCATATTTAATATTTGCTTATTCATGCTCTCCCAATGCGGGCCGTTTGCGTCAGCGAGACGTGTGTCGGCGCATGTCTGTCTCTGCCTGTACCGAAGCTGTATAGTGAAGCCTGTCTTTCATGAACATATATCATCATCCAGTGCCCTGTGTTTCTACAACCGCACTCTGCTCCTCTGCGCCTTCCGCAGTGCCTTTCATTACCCAGCTGTGAATATGTCGCTGCACGGGTCAATCGGTCCTGTTTAACCCAAATTCATGCGTAATGTAATTACGCTGCGTATGTGTGTCAGGCGGAGGATTTCACAGCTGCTGTAAAAGGTCAGAACTCTTACTGCGCTTTTCAGTCGCTCTCTCCCAATTAAGGCACCATTTGAGTCCCCTTTATAGAACACGGAGTGCCTGATCGCACGCTCATTTACATGTGAAAAATACGCTTGGCTATATAGATATGAATCTTACCGTCTGTAATTGAATCTCTTAGCTGAAGTAAATGTGTGGAGTCTGCTAAGAATATTGTATTTTCTATACACTGATAACAGACAGACTTGTGCACAGACTGATTTTCCAGGCATAGTATACTTAGACTCCCAGTATATTCTGGAAGACATCATTATTTGAGGAATGTATTCTGTTAGTGACTGCATCTGTGTCCCTTCTGAGTGATTTTGAGGCTGTATGTTTGGACAGTGACCATGCTAGGATAACAGGGACTGGTCTCAGGATTACCGTGTACAAGGGTCAACTCGTATTGCTGCCTCTGTCATTTCCTGCCGTCCCTCTGCCCATCACACATCTGCGAGGTCAGGTCTTTCCCAGCAGCTGGGGTCGGAGGGGTTTTGAATCGCACGGTTCCTCAAGACCCAGGATGCACTGCAACTTGAGAGCAAATGTACACAAGTACAGGCTGTGCCGCGCTGCTGTCCTGTAAACTGACTCCATGAGCGATAAACACGCGCAGGCATGTACAGCACTGAGCAAACGTTTAAGATGCTTCAGATTTTTTTTTTTACGTTTACATAGGATGTATATAGTTTCATATTCCGCATTCATGTTACTGTAGATAAACACATTTTAAAAGGCAACTGTTTACTAAAAAAGAATAATTGATGCCGCAAAAAATGTATTTCAGCTAGACGACCTGGTCATCACTATCTACAGCCCACGATCAGGAGCCAGAACTCCGTAACTAAATATGCATGTCCATTTTTGAACTCAGCATAGATCATAACTATCTAATGAAGCATGCAGAATTTTTAAGGTTAAGATACATGCTTCATTGAATTTGACCCATGTAACTGTCATAGTTTGAAGTAACTCGTCTCCATTGAAAGTACGACGGACGGACAGACAGACAGTCGGACGGACGGACGCACAGGCGAAACCCACTCCCATATCGCCCGCACTAGTTTGTGGTAGGGGATAATAGACTGTTGATACCGGTAGAACAGCCTTCACTGTGCCTTGTTCTCACCAGCGGTCTGGTATCACCAGGAGACGCTGAGTCTGCAGGAGAACTATGGCAAACTCTCCAATGTGTGTGGAACAACCAATTATCTCTTAAAATTATGAAACTGTGTCTGTGGGACAGTGCTTCTAACAGTGGTCACACCAAACATAGATTCTACTCTGCTTTTAACAGTTCACAAGTATTTAAAGTACATTTGTCAATGTTCAGAAACCTGAATTTTTGATGCATCTTTGCTTCTTATTTTAACTGTGCCTAAAGGGCCAGGTCATGCGGTAACGGAGTTACAAATTAACTCCATTACTGACCAGTTTTTTGCCGTTTTCGCCCAAAATAAATCGAATGAAGAAAATTGGCTATTTTGTTTTTTGAAGTACGAGGAAAGACCAAAACAAAGCCATTTAAATTGTAACTCTATCCTACTTAGTTTTGGAGCCATGATACAAAACACACAAATTTTGTAGCTCTGTTAACTGGAGACCTGGCCCTAAAACTTTTGCTCAGTACTGCATTCACATGTGCACACCCACAGTCACTCACGCGCGCACACACAGGATCCTGTTGTCATGAGTACGCACACACGCACAGATACACACCCGCGCGCACGCCCACTGTATGCATGCAGACCATACACTCGAGCTAGCTGAAGCCTAAACTGATAGCGTGAGTGTTTCTGCCAGATCTTGCATGTAGGAGAACTCATACACACTTGCATGCGCTGGATCCTAACATCCCCCAAGAGTATCTCATGACACACACACACACAGCTGCTCACTCATTCTGGCGCAAATATTCCCACATTTTCACATACACACTCGCAGATGCACGCACATGGGCAGTTGCATGCGTGTTCAAATGTTCCCCGATGTAATTCCGGCACAATACCTGCACACATTCCTGCATACATCTACGCGCTCAATCATCCATACAACTGCCAGCTGGTGGCATCCTGTTTTACCTCATTTGCCACCTTATTCAGTGGGTGGGCATTTTCATCAGAGCAAACCTTTTAAATGAGCTCTGTGAGACTTGGATAGTGTCTCTCTCTTTGTGTGTGCGTCTGTGTGTCTGTGTATGAGTAAACCGAGGAAGAAATGGAGGGTGTTGAGTGTGTGTTGATGTTTATTTTTTGATATACTCTATATTTTGTTGCCCTCCGCCAACGAAGCTGGGGCGGAGGTAATGTCTTTGCCCCTGTTTGTTTGTCTGTCTGTCTGTCTGTTTGTGAACAACATAACTCAAAAAGTACTGCATGGACTCGTCTGAAATTTTGTGGGTAATTTGCTATTACATCCAGGATGGACCCTATTGATTTCGACCGTCATCAGTAAAACAATATGGCCTCCGTCTAGAAATCCTATCACATGCGATAACTCAACTTTGCTCCCACTCGTGCACGTTAGGATTGTGCTGCCTTGGCGGAGGTTTGCACTCAACGAGTGCCTCTCTAGTTAATGGAAGCAATCCCGACGGCACTGGAGAAATGGGGAGAGAAATCCTTGCTCGGTAAATATCACATTCTCTTCCTGGTTTTTCCTCTGACATTATACTATCCTCTGATCTCTGGTGTCTTTACTTTTCATTCCCATCACTTGAATGGGATAAGAGATGGAAAATGGAAAGGGGAACAGAAGATTTGCAGGACACTGACTTATCAACAACTGAATACTTCCTGGATGTGTGTTCATGGATATCTGAATTCTGTTCAGGCGTAGTTTTATTCTTGTTCATACTCCTTGGTTAAATTTGTCATGGGTTTCTCATCTCTCATCTAATTCATGCTCGTGCGAGTGGAGACATACATGACACAAGCATGTCCGTACAACCCTTCACAACACCAACGCGCACACACACCTACGCTACGCAAACTTGTGCATGGGCATACTTTTGCTCGTACTTTCAACACAAGCGTGCTTACGCGCGCGCGCACATACATAAACACACACACACACACACACACACACACACACACACACACCTACACCTGATAGACTCCACCTCCTTTCCCACTCCTGGCGTCCGTTAAACTAAAGTCTTTAAACATCTGAGAGCCAAAGTCCAGATGCGTTCTGAGTCTCGTGTTTGTTGCGGTTCAGCTATTAAAATGAACGAGGACAGCGTGAGGTCATCGTATGCGGCGGGAGTCCTGAAATCGAAAAGATGAATAACGGCTGTGGCTAGAAGCATACTACATTTCATGAATTGTAAATGAATTAGCTTTATTAACTGTAAATGTCTCTTGGCTTCAACCAGTTCTGCTCATGCAGCAAGTGAGCGTCAGAAAGGGGCAGATACACCTACATTTGTAATCTTTGAAAAAATAATTTTGTGTACGACAGCGACTGACTGTCATCCTCTGGACACATTCTCTCCCCTGACTGCACCGAACCCAACCAACACCCATCCGCCCAAGGGGAACCACCGCACTGACAATGACCAAACCCCCGCCCGGTCTGCCACCACAGATTGCTTCCTGGTCTGTGGGAAATACCGAAAAACCACTGAGGGTACTTGCTCAATATTTATTTTTTTCTTTTTTTCATTTGCGTGCATTAATTCGGATGATCGTGCTGTTTGGGTATATTTTCTGTGCTCATTTCCTCCTCTATTCTCTATAATGGGAATGGAATCCATTTGGACAAAATCAAATGTGAATATTTTCATTTGGCATTTTAAAGCCGATCATAATCCTTAAAAAAAAAAAAAAAAAAGAAGCATTTCACACAGTTCCTTTTAAGTCAGTTACATTAATTATGCTTAGGCGCGATCAAATATGCATTCTAGGAAAATAAAACGGTCGGTGCAGAATGCTGCATTTGCTTTCTGTCTGATTTGAAGAATGATATTATTTGAACCACTTTAAAAATGAATATATCAGTGATATAGATGGCACCTAAATAAAAGGACCTTACATTTGATTGGTTTGAGAAGGGTCTAATCCCGGCTGGAGCAGTGTGGGGTTCCTGATCTCCCTGAAGGGCCGCACTGATTGGCTACATTGT
The DNA here is from genome assembly GCA_029721435.1 of Gymnothorax reevesii. NCBI lineage: Eukaryota > Metazoa > Chordata > Actinopteri > Anguilliformes > Muraenidae > Gymnothorax > Gymnothorax reevesii. The sequence continues at coordinate 10,291,488 of CM056590.1, read as the reverse complement.
GCTGATGAATTCACTTTGCCCTTGAATATAAACTGCTCTGATTGGCTACACTGTGCCCATTAACATAAACTGCAGTGATTGCCTACACTGTAGCTTGAACAAGCCGACCTTTCAGGCACCAGTCAAGCAACTTAGGCTGGCCATCATTTCCCCGTCGCGTAGGCGCAATGCAGTATTCTGCAATTAGCACTCTCGTTACTAGCATTTGTAAAGCCGCTGGCTCGTGCGCCTAAAAATTTGCTATAGGCTGCTTTGGTGGGCGCTGACACAGGTTTAAAATTGCGGTCTGTGTAGCTATGTACACAGTACAGAATAATGAACTCAACCAGCTGTCTAGACCACTGCAGCATCCAGATTATGGGTTATGGCGGAATTGGCAGTTAGCTGCCTGCTCTGTGTGGGGTGACGTGCTCTGAGAGTGCATAGTTCCAAGAGTGATGATTCAGTCATTTCAAGAAATGCTGTCTACCCACGCTGCTGGTGCGAGACCCAATATTTTAAAATGGCTGGGGCAGGGACATGTACTAAAGAGATGAGCAGGCTTCCAGTGGTCTCTTTCTGAATCGTTCGCGATGAAGAGTTGAACAGACTTTGCTTGGTCACAACCAAGCTCAGAAGGGAGGTAGTATTTTCCCTTGCAAACCATGAAATACAGTGGACTGATGGTGTTGCACAGTGGCTGGTTACACATCTGAAGAATGATGGTGGAGTCAGGGTTGTGTGCAGTCGAGAGATGCAGACCATATGTTGGGGAGCAGTGACTGGTTTTTCTTTCTGTAAAGAATGTGATGTCAGAGTGCTGTGAGGTTAAAGGTGCTCTAAGTCTTGTTACGCGGTTTCTAAGCTAGAACATTTTTTGTCAGATACAGCTAACATCTCCTCACAATCCGCTTGCTGCTTGTCCCCTGAATACGCAGCCCCTGTGGACAGCCCAGGCTCCAAAAACTACAACAAAAACAACCTGGTCCAGCCTGGACCATCCAGCCAATCACCAACGAGAGGGATGGGGGGGTGGGTTTGGGATTTTTTTTTTTTTAATTATTTTTGGATGGTTTCAGGAAGAAGGGAGGGGGAAAGGAGGGGCGAGCGAGCTTCCGGTTTTGTTTGATAATACTTCAAACGTCAAGAGAAGTGACGTCACCCAAAGATGTGCTTGGAGCACCTTTAAGAGAAGTAGACGATGTTCGTCGGAATTCGTGCTGTTCTCTTACATTCGCAGAGAAGGCCGCCGTTGGCGAGCTCCAGGCGAGTGTCCAGCGCTGTTGTCAGGCACAGGAAGCGCCTATCGCTGCGATGATCGCGTGTGAAGCTGAGCCCCAAACGCTGCTCAGACGAGAGAAATGCTTTTCTCCACCTCTATTACTTTCTTTCGTCTGCTGAGTATAAGTTTGAACCAGATTAAAAAGAATGGTGAAGAAGAAGTCAGACAAACAAGATTTTATCGCCGGCAAAAGATTGCCATCGTTTAATAGTACAATCGGTGGCGATTCTGTCGAATTCGGCAGCAAATGCCGCGAGTGCCGTCGTATATTTCCAGGCCTGTTATACGCTGTAGATGTGCTGATATTCTCTGGCTGTGTGTACTGAGGAGTAATGCACTGTAGCTGTGCTGTTATTCTCTGGCTGTGTGTTCTGAGGAGTAATACACTGTAGCTTTGCTGTTATTCTCTGGCTGTGTGTTCTGAGGAGTAATACACTGTAGCTGTGCTGTTATTCTCTGGCTGGGTGTACTGAGGAGTATAATACACTGTAGCTGTGCTGTTATTCTCTGGCTGTGTGTACTGAGGAGTATAATACACTGTAGCTGTGCTGTTATTCTCTGGCTGTATGTTCTGATGAAATACAATGTAGCTGCCGTGTTATTCTCTGACTGTGTGTACTGAGGAGTAATATGCTGTTTCTGGGCTGTAATTCTCTGGCTGTGTGTACTGAGGAGTAATACGCTGTAGCTGTGCCGTTATTCTCTGGCTGTGTGTACTGAGGAATAATATGCTGTAGCTGTGCTGTTATTCTCTGGCTGTGTGTACTGAGGAGTAATATGCTCTAGCTGTGCTATTATTCTCTGGCTGTGTGTACTGAGGAATAATATGCTGTAGCTGTGCTGTTATTCTCTGGCTGTGTGTACTGAGCAGTAATGCACTGAATACACTGTAGCTGTGCTGCTATTCTCTGGCTATGTGTACTGAGGAGTAATACTGTGTAGCTGCCCTGTTATTCTCTGGCTGTGTCTACTGAGGTGTAATACACTGGAGTTGTGCTGTTATTCTCTGGCTGTGTGTACTGAGGAGTAATATACTGTAGCTGTGCTGTTATTTTCTGATTGTGTGTGCTAACGAGTAATACGCTGTAGCTACCCTTTTATTCTCTGGATGTGTGTACTGAGGAGTAATTCACTGGTGCTGACCTGTTATTCTCTGCCTGTGTTTACTGAGGAGTAATTCGCTGTAGCTGTGCTGTATTTCTCTGGCTGTGCCTACTGAGGAGTAATACACTGTAGCTGACCTGTTATTCTCTAGCTGTGTGTAGTGAGGAGTAATGCACTGTTGCTGTGCTATTTTTCTCTGGCTGTGTGTACTGAGCAGTAATGCACTGAATACACTGTAGCTGTGCTGTTATTCTCTGGCTGTGTGTACTGAGCAGCAAAGCACTGAATACACTGTAGCTGTGCTGTTATTCTCTGGCTATATGTACTGAGGAGTAATACTGTGGAGCTGCCTTGTTATTCTCTGGCTGTGTGCACTGAGGAGTAATACACTGAATACACTGTAGCTGTGCTGTTATTCTCTGGCTGTGTGTACTGAGGAAAAATACACTGTAGCTGTGCTGTTCTTGTCTGGCTGTGTGTATTGAGCAGTAATACGCCAGAGCTGTGCTGTTACTCTCTGGCTGGGTGAACTGAGGAGTAATACATTGTAGCTGACCTGTTATTCTCTGGCTGTGTGTACTGAGGAGTAATACGCTGTAACTGTGCTGTTATTCTCCAGATGTATTTACTGAGGAGTAATACACTGTTGCTGTGCTGTTATTGTCTGGCTGTGTGTTCTGAGGAAGAATATGCTGTAGCTGTGCTGTTATTCTCAGGCTGTGTGTACTGAAGAGTAAAACCCTGTAGCTGTGCTGTTATTTCCTTGCTGTGTGTAATGAGCAGTAATACGCTGTAGCTGTGCTGTTTTTCTCTGGCTGTGTGTACTGAGGAGTAATATGCTGTAGCTGCCCTGTTATTCTTTTGCTGTGTGTAGTGAGCAGTAATACACCATTCATATCTGTGCTGTTATTCTGTGGCTGTGTCTACTGAGGAGTAATACGCTGTCGCTGTGCCGTTATTTTCTGGCTGTGTGTACTGAGGAGTAATATGCTCTAGCTGTGCTGTTATTCTCTGGCTGTGTGTACTAAGCAGTAATGCACTGAATACACTGTAGCTGTGCTGTTATTCTCTGGCTATGTGTACTGAGGAGTAATACTGTGTAGCTGCCCTGTTATTCTCTGGCTTTCTGTACTGAGGAGTAATACACTGTTGCTGTGCTGTTATTCTCCGGCTGTGTGTACTGAGGAGTAATATGCTGTTGCTGCCCTTTTATTCTCTGGCAGTGTGTACTGAGGAGTACTTCACTGTCGCTGACCTGTTGTTCTCTTCCTGTGTTTACCGAGGAGTATTTCGCTGTAGCTGTGCTGTTTTTCTCTGGCTGTGTCGACTGAGGAGTAATACACTGTAGCTGTGCTGTTATTCTCTGGCTGTGTCGACTGAGGAGTAATACACTGTAGCTGTGCTGTTTTTCTCTGGCTGTGTGTACTGAGGAGTGATGCACTGTAGTTTTGCTGTTATTCTCTGGCTGTGTGTACTGAGCAGTAATACAAAACTCAAAACTAGTGAAGTTGGCACGTTATGTAAATCGTAGATAAAAACAGAATACAATGATTTGCAAATCCTTTTCAACTTATATTTAATTGAATACACTGCAAAGACAAGATGTTTGATGTTCAAACTGAGAAACTTTTTTTTTTTTTGCAAATAAACATTAACTTCGAATTTAAAGGCAGCAACACATAACAAAAAAGTTGGCACAGGGGCCTTTTTACCACTGTGTTACATCGCCTTTCCTTTTAACGACACTCAGTAAACGTTTGGGAACTGAGGAGACCAATTTTTGAAGCTTTTCAGGTGGAACTCTTTCTTATTCTTGCTTGATGTACAGCTTAAGTTGTTCAACAGTCTGGGGTCTCCGTTGTATTTTACCCTTTATAATGCGCTACACATTTTCAATGGGAGACAGGTCTGGACTACTGGCAGGCCAGTCTAGTGCCCGCACTCTTTTACTACGGAGCCATGCTGTTGTAACACGTGCAGAATGTGGCTTGGCATTGTCTTGCTGAAAAAAGCAGGGGAGTCAATGAATAAGACGTTGCTTGGATGGCAACATATGTTGCTCTAAAACCTGTATGTACTTTTCAGCATTAATGGAGCCTTCACATATGTGTAAGTTGCCCATGCCTTGGGCACTAATACACCCCCATACCATCGCAGATGCTGGCTTTTGAACTTAGCGCCTATAACAGTCCGGATGGCTCTTTCCACTTTGCATCAGTTCATCTTAGATGAGCTTGGGCCCAGCGAAGCCGGCGGCGTTTCTGGGTGCTGTTGATAAATGACTTTCGCTTTGCATTTTAACTTTTAACTTGCAGATGTAGCGACGAACTGTAGTTACTGACAGTGGTTTTCTGAAGTGTTCCTGAGCCCATGTGGTGATGTTCTTTACACACTGATGTCGGTTTTTTATGCAGTACCGCCTGAGGGATCGAAGGTCACAGGCATTCAATGTTGGTTTTCGGCCTTGTCGCTTACGTGCAGTGATTTCCCCAGATTCTCTGAACCTTTTGACAATATTACGGACCGTAGATGATGAAATCCCTAAATTTCTTGCAATAGCTCGTTGAGGAATGTTGTTTTTAAACTGTTCGACAATCAGCTCACGTATTTGTTCGCTAAGTGGTGACCCTCGCCCCATCCTTGTTTGTGAATGACTGAGCATTTCAGGGAAGCTGCTTTATACCCAATCATGGCACCCACCTGTTCCCAATTAGCCCGTTCACCTGTGGGATGTTCCAAATAAGTGTTTGATGAGCATTCCTCAACTCTCTGTCTTTTTTTCCACTTGTCCCAGCTTTTTTGAAACATGTTGCAGGCATCAAATTCCAAATGAGCTAATATTTGCAAAAAATTATAAAGTTTACCTGTTCGAACATTAAGTAACTTGTCTTTGCAGTGTATTCAATTGAATATAGGTTGAAAAGGCTTTGCAGATCATTGTATTCTGTTTTTATTTATGATTTACACAACATGCCAGCTTCACTGGTTTTGGGTTTTGTACACTGAATACACTGTAGCTGTGCTGTTATTCTCTGGCTATATGTACTGAGGAATAATACTTCCCAGTTATTCTCTGGCTGTGTGCTCTGACGAGTATTACACTGTCGCTGTGCTGTTATAATCTGGCTGTGTGTTCTAAGGAGTAATCCACTGTGGCTGTGCTGTAATTCTCTGGTTGTGTGTACTGTGGAGTAATACACTGAATACACTGTAGCTTTGCTGTTATTCTCTGGATGTTGTATTTACTGAGGAGTAATGCACTGCAGCTGTGCTGTTATTCTCTGGCTCTTTGTACTGAGGAGTAATACGCTGTAGCTGTGCTGTTAATCTCTGGCTGTGTGTACTGAGGAGTAATGCACTGTAGCTGTGCTGTTATTCTCTGGCTGTATGTTCTGAGGAGTAATACACTGTAGCTTTGCTGTTATTCTCTGGCTGTGTGTTCTGAGGAGTAATACACTGTAGCTGCGCTGTTATTCTCCAGCTGTTTGTACTGAGGAGTAACGCACTGCAGCTGTGCTGTTAATCTCTGGCTGTGTGTACTGAGGAGTAATGCACTGTAGCTGTGCTGTTATTCTCTGGCTGTGTGTTCTGAGGAGTAATACACTGTAGCTTTGCTGTTATTCTCTGGCTGTGTGTTCTGAGGAGTAATACACTGTAGCTGTGCTGTTATTCTCTGGCTGTGTGTACTGAGGAGTAATACACTGTAGCTGTGCTGTTATTCTCTGGCTGGGTGTACTGAGGAGTAATACACTGTAGCTGTGCTGTTATTCTCTGGCTGTGTGTACTGAGGAGTAATGCGCTGTAGCTGTGCTGTTATTCTATGGCTTTATGTTCTGATGAAATACAATGTAGCTGCCCTGTTATTCTCTGACTGTGTGTACTGAGGAGTAATATGCTCTTTCTGGGCTGTAATTCTCTGGCTGTGTGTACTGAGGAGTAATACACTGTAGCTGTGCCGTTATTCTCTGGCTGTGTGTACTGAGGAATAATATGCTGTAGCTGTGCTGTTATTCTCTGGCTGTGTGTACTGAGGAGTAATACGCTGTAGCTGTGCCGTTATTCTCTGGCTGTGTGTACTGAGGAGTAATATGCTCTAGCTGTGCTATTATTCTCTGGCTGTGTGTACTGAGCAGTAATGCACTGAATACACTGTAGCTGTGCTGTTATTTTCTGGCTGTGTGTACTAGTGAGTAATTCACTGTAGCTGACCTGTTATTCTCTGGCTGTGTGAACTGAGGAGTGATACGCTGTTGGGGGCCGCCAAGCCAATGTTGACATGGAGATTTTAAAAAAAATTTTAAGTATGTATTATGATTGGTCATTATAAGTGGAAAACTCATTGAAATATATTGCTAAACTGTAAAAATGTAAATAATTATGTATTTATGTATATTATATTGAAATAAATACATTGAAACTAATTAATACTATTGTTGTCATTCCGTGACAATTTGCCTCTTGTAATTCCGTGACATTGACTTTTTGAAATTTCTTGCCCATAAAGCAGGGTTAAAGTTAATATTTGTTTCTATAACTCACAGTATTAACAAAAAACACCTTAAATGTGAACATATTGAAGTTTCATAACTTACCTATGACAGGAACATCACTTTCTGGATAGTTAAACACAACATTAAAAAAACCATGTCAATTTTGCATAATTCCGTGACGGAGTAGTTTTTGCTAGTTTCTTCGAAGAAAATTTCTTAAAAAATATTTTTTCACTTAATAAAATTAAAGAACAAGTTAATACCTTCAATATGACATATGATTCTTGATTTTATCTTATTTAGTTGTAGAGTTACAACCCAAAATGTGGACTGTAATTCCGTGACAGCTTGGCGGCCCCCTCCATTATTCTCTGGCTGTGTGTACTGAGGAGTAATAGACTGTAGCTGACCTGTTATTCTCTGGCTGTGTGAACTGAGGAGTGATACGCTGTTGGGGGCCGCCAAGCCAATGTTGACATGGAGATTTAAAAAAAAATTTTAAGTATGTATTATGATTGGTCATTATAAGTGGAAAACTCATTGAAATATATTGCTAAACTGTAAAAATGTAAATAATTATGTATATATGTATATTATATTGAAATAAATACATTGAAACTAATTAATACTATTGTTGTCATTCCGTGACAATTTGCCTCTTGTAATTCCGTGACATTGACTTTTTGAAATTTCTTGCCCATAAAGCAGGGTTAAAGTTAATATTTGTTTCTATAACTCACAGTATTAACAAAAAACACCTTAAATATGAACATATTGAAGTTTCATAACTTACCTATGACAGGAACATCACTTTCTGGATAGTTAAACACAACATTAAAAAAACCATGTCAATTTTGCATAATTCCGTGACGGAGTAGTTTTTGCTTGTTTCTTCAAAGAAAATTTCTTAAAAAATATTTTTTCACTTAATAAAATTAAAGAACAAGTTAATACCTTCAATATGACATATGATACTTGATTTTATCTTATTTAGTTGTAGAGTTACAACCCAAAATGTGGACTGTAATTCCGTGACAGCTTGGCGGCCCCCTCCATTATTCTCTGGCTGTGTGTACTGAGGAGTAATACACTGTAGTTTTGCTGTTATTCTCTGGCTGTGTGTACTGAGGAGTAATAGACTGTAGCTGCCCTGTTATTCTCTGGCTGTGTGTACTGAGGAGTACTACACTGTTGCTGTGCTGTTAATCTCTGGCTGTGTGCACTGAGGAGTAATACACTGTAGCTGTGCTGTTATTCTCTGCCTGTCTGTACTGAGGAGTAATAGACTGTAGCTGCCCTGTTATTCTCTGGCTGTGTGTACTGAGGTGTACTACACTGTTGCTGTGCTGTTAATCTCTGGCTGTGTGCACTGAGGAGTAATACACTGTAGCTGTGCTGTTATTCTCTGCCTGTCTGTACTGAGGAGTAGTAGACTGTAGCTGCCCTGTTATTCTCTGGCTGTGTGTACTGAGGAGTTATACACTGTTGCTGTCCTGTTATTCTCTGGCTGTGTGTAGTGAGGAGGAATACGCTGTAGCAGTGCCGTTATTTTCTGGTTGTTTTTACTGAGGAGTAATACATCGTTGCTGTGCTGTTATTCTCTGGCTGTGTGTACTGAGGAGTAATACGCTGTTGCTGTGCTGTTATTCTCTGGCTGTGTGTACTGAGGAGTAATACACTGTTGCTGTGCTGTTATTCTCTGACAGTGTGTACTGAGGAGTAATACACTGATGCTGTGCTGTTATTCTCTGGCTGTGTGTACTGAGGAGTAATACACTGGATACACTGTAGCTGTGCTGTTATTCTCTGGCTGTTTGTGCTGAAGGGTAATACTCTGTTGCTGCCCTTTTATTCTCTGGCTGTGTGACCCCGATAGAATTAGCAATGTTGAGGTACTGGAGCCACTTGGGACAAGTGATCACTCTGCTGTTAATTTTGCTGTTTCATGGGAAGTTAAAAAGGTGTATTCTAAAACAAAAATGTTCAATTTTAGGCGAGCAAACTTTGACAGGATGCGCTCATATCTAGCTTAAAAAAAATGGGAGACACTTTTGGACTGTAAGTCCGTAAATGAGATGTGGGAAAGATTTAAGGGGGTTTTACTTGAATCACAGTGCAGATTCATTCCGAAGGTGTCCAAAAGTAAGCTGAAGAAGCATAATCCTCAGTGGATGACCAAAAGTATTCGTAGGATGTTGAGGGAAAAGAGGAATCTTTATAAGATGTACTTAAAGGATGACAATGAGAATACTAGGGCTGAATACTGTGAAATGCGTGCTGTGGTCAAAAAAGAGCTGAGGAATGCTAGAAGACTGTATGACAGACAAATTGCAGAGGGGGAAAAACTAGCCCTAAGCGCTTCTTTCAGTACTGTAGCAGAAAAAGGAAAGTTATAGAGCAGGTTAAGTGCATAAAGAATAAAAATGGATCGCTGCTATATGATAACAAGCATATTGCAGATGCCTTAAACGGTTACTTTGTTGAGAATTTTACCTCAGAGGGGGTCTTTATTTGGCCAGAGGGCACGTCAAATGCTCAAGATTATTTAGCGGAAATTGAGGTTCGGGATAACGAAGTCTTAGACAAGTTGCATAAACTAAAAGCAGATAAGGCGGCGGGTCCTGATGGCTTATATCCTAGAGTGCTCAGGGAAGCTGGTGAGTTCATCTTTAACCCGCTATCCACCATCTTCAGACGGTCTTTAGAAACTGGAGAAATACCAAATGATTGAAAACAGGGCAATATAATACCAATATATAAGAAAGGGGACCGTACCGAGCCAGGAAACTACAGGCCAGTCAGTTTAACTTGCATTCCGTGCAAAATATTGGAATCTATCATAAAAGATGAGCTGGACTTATTTCTTGAACGTAACAGTATCTTGAGGGATAGTCAACATGGTTTTCGGAAGGGAAGGTCATGCCTAACAAACCTTCTGGAATTTTTTGAAGGGGCCACCAGGACTTACGACCAGAGCAGGGTTTATGACATCATTTACTTGGATTTTCAGAAAGCATTCAATACAGTACCGCATAAGAGACTAATTTTTAAAATGAGCTCCATTGGAGTTACAGGAGGTATTCTGAAGTGGATTCAAAACTGGTTACAGGACAGAACACAAAGAGTAGTGGTCAGTGATATCTCATCTGAGCTGCGTATGATGGGGAGTGGCGTCCCCCAGGGATCGGTGTTAGGACCCCTGCTGTTCCTCATTTACATTAATGTACTTGATAGGAATATTGAGAGCAGATTGGTTAAATTTGCAGATGATACTAAATTGGGGGGTTTGGCAAATAGTCTGGGGTCCACTAAAGTGATTCAGGACGATTTGGATAGAATCCAGAATTGGGCAGAAATGTGGCAAATGAAATTTAATCTAGCAAAATGTAAATTTGTACATGTAGGTAATTAAAACATTAGACGGGATCACTTCATGGGAGGTTTAAAACTGGAATGTGCTGCACAAGAGAAGGATCTGGGAGTGATTGTTTACCAAACCCTCACAGGTTCTAGCCATTGTGCCGTAGCAGTTAAAAAAGCTAATCGGATGCTAGGATACATTGCCAAAAGTATTGAGTACAAATCTAAGGAGGTGATGCTTCTTTTCTACAACACGTTCGTTAGACCACACCTGGAGTATTTTATACAGTTCTGGGGACCATACTTTAAGAGAGATATAGAGGCTCTAGAGAAAGTTCAGAGAAGAGCCACCAAGTTTATCCCAGGTGTAAAATATGAAAGCTATGAGAAGAGGCTGAAGATCCTTAATCTCTTAAATCTTAGGGAAAGGAGACTCAGGGGTGATTTGATTGAGGTCTTAAAATATGTTAAAGGGATTAACGAAGTGAATCATGTAGGATTCCTTCGACCAAGTGTTGTGAGTAGAACTCGGGGTCACAAATGGAAGTTGACCAAAGGAAAATTTAGCACTGATATTCAGAAATATTTCTTCACCCAAAGAGTAATTTCAATGTGGAATACCTTACCTGACCATATTGTTGAGGCAGAGACCTTGGGGGTTTTCAAGAGCAGGCTTGACCTAAAGCTAGATACCATTGAGTCATTTAGTATCTGAAGGGATATATTCTCAATAGTATAAAGAAACTGGCAAGCTTAGTTGGGATGAAAGGCCTGTTCTTGCCATTCATGTCATGTCATGTCATGTTATTGAGGAGTAATGCACTGTAGCTGTGCTGTTATTCTCTGGCTGTGTGTACTGAGGGGTAATTCACTGTAGCTGTACGTTTATTCTTTGGCTATGTGTACTGAGGAGTAATACGCTGTGGCTAACCTGTTATTCTCTGGCTATGTGTACTGAGGAGTAATACGCTGTGGCTGACCTGTTATTCTCTGGCTGTGTGTACTGAGGAGTAATACACTGTAGCTGTGCTGTTATTCTCTGGCTGTGTGTACTGAGGAGTAACACACTGAAGCTGCCCGTCACTCTCCCAAATGGCATCCCCTACTCTCACTTTATTTTCCATCTGCTGGCCCCACACACCAGCTCCCGCCAGTTACCAGGTTTCCGGCGGTCGTTGCCAAGCATGAAATTCCATGTTAAGGAATTAAAGCGAACGGGGCAGATAGCGGTGCCATGGGGAACGTCCGTTTGAAAAGTCTGTGGGGAACCCATCAGATTCTCAGGGAAACGGTGCACTGTGGATATCTTAAAACATTTAGATGCTTTTATTTTGATGAAAGAAGGATGGAGCATTGTCTTTTGAGTACTGTCTTTTTTTTATTATAAATATATTTTGACGTAATTTTTTTATTGGGGCCGCCAAGCCAATGTTGACATGGATATTAAAAAAAAAAAAATTTGAAGTATGAATTATGATTGGTCATTATAAGTGGAAAACTCATTGTAATATATTGCTAAACTGTAAAAATGTAAATAATTATGTATATATGTATAATATAAGAAATAAATACATTGAAACTAATTAATACTATTGTTGTCATTCCGTGACAATTTGCCTCTTGTAATTCCGTGACATTCACGTTTTGAAATTTCTTGCCCATAAAGCAGGGTTAAAGTCAATATTTGTTTCTATAACTTGTCTTAAAGTATTAACAAAAAACACCTTAAATATGAACATAATGACGTTTCATAACTTAACTATGATAGGAACATCACTTTCTGGATAGTTAAACACAACATTAAAAAAACATGTCAATTTTGTGTAATTCCGTGACTGAGTAGTTTTTGCTTGTTTCTTCTATGAAAATTTCTCAAAAAATATATTTTCACTTTATAATATTAAAGTTAATACCTTCAATATGACATATCATACTTGATTTTATCTTATTTAGTTGTAGAGTTACAACCCAAAATGTAATGGGACTGTAATTGCGTGTCATTTGAGTTCCACTGAAATGTCTTAAGACTGACTGTTGCTTTAAGGTTCAAATTATTTTTTATCAGTTTGGAAAGCGAATTCAAATTAGCTCCTTGTGCCAACTGTGTATCGGTCTTTGTTCTGCAAACGCCTTTATCCAAAACAATTTCCTTTCATGGGAGATAGTGAAATGTGTCCTTGAAATTGTGCTATTAAAAAAATGAAGAAGAAGAATTGTTAGGCCTTATTATTATTTTTAATCTACTTTTTGTTTTCATTTTTTATAGAATGGCGTAAACTTCATTGTCCGTTGTTCTTTGGCCATCTCAACAGTTCACCGTAACCTCTCGCTATAACAAATATCAATCACATTTCACTGAACTGGGTCTGCAACATCTGTAGCGTATGAACTATTTTGGGCTGGCATTTCAGCCTTGCACCATGAACAGTGGTCTTGAAAAACGATGGTTTCCTTTTTAGATCTTCCCAATATAGATAACGACCTGAAACTTGGTATGAGTTGTATGCAGTATGTCTCAAAGCACGAAGGACTTGTTTTGGCAATTTCCAGAAAAATAGCCATTTTTTACCTCTGAAATTCATGTAGAGAAACCTGTTTGAATGACCCTTAACCTCTCGCAGTCACAAATATTAATTAAATTTGATTAAACTTTGCAAGCAGCATTTTTTGGCCATAAATTAGCGTATTTTATCTTGGATATTTCTTCTTTCTAGCTTTTTTGTATTCCGTCTATTTATTTTAATATTTTTTTTTTTTTTTTTTGCCTGTTCTTGGATATCACTGTAACGTTAGCAGGCAAATCGCTGTCTATCTTTAAGGAATGATGGGGAGGAGTTTTGGTCAGCTGAGTGACGGGCTATTAACGGTGCCCCCCGCTTTTCTGGTTGCAGAAGGACTCCATGAAAGATGACAGAGGAGGTCATTGTCATCGCCAAGTGGGACTACTCGGCACAGCAGGACCAGGAACTTGACATCCGGAAAAACGAGCGCCTCTGGTTGCTGGACGACTCCAAGACGTGGTGGAGGGTGCGGAACGCCTCCAACAAGACTGGCTACGTCCCGTCCAACTATGTCGAGCGGAAGAACAGCCTGAAAAAGGGCTCGCTGGTGAAGAACCTTAAGGATACACTGGGTAAGGGTCTAAAGGTGTGTGTGTTTGTCTGTCCATGTGTGAGTCTGTGTGCTTTGCCTTCATGTGCGTCCTTCTGCATGTGTGTGTCTGTCTCTTGGTGGCTCTGTTTCTGATAATCATTTTGCACATCTGTGTTGGTTGGAGTGTGCCTGTGTTTGTGTGTGTGCGTTAGTGTGCGCTGGTGTGTTCGTTGCATGTGTGTGTGCGAGTATTTCCCAGGTGCTTTGAGAAGAAGCAGAAGCACAAACCTATTTTCACGATGATTTGTTCTCTCCCTCGGAGAGGAGGTCACCTCAGTTCCTGCTGTGCGATTCCTGCCTGACATTATTGTGAGGAGAAGAAAAAGCTTGTAACAAACAGCCTGCCAGACCTGCAAACCAGCCGCGACAACCGCTAGTCTCCTCCGTGCGAGTCCTCTGCTCTGGGATTTCAGACAGAGCCAGGCACGTTTTTGGTATTTTTCACTACTCCTCATCAGCTTTTATCGGGTATATAATTGTTGTGAGATCAGTGTGTGATCTTCGGAGAGGACTCGTCTGCCGGTACTGTTGGGCATGGCCGTGTGAAGTTTGCGTGATCTCTGTGCGTGGCTGGTGTTTCTCTGCATGCTCTGGTTTAGCATTGACCGGTAAATAATTTTTATAGTATAATGATAAATTTCAGTTACAGGGCATCTTTTCAGCTATACGGCACAAAATGCCTCAGCAGCAGAAAAGTAGACAAAAAATATAAATTTGTTTAAAAACATAGCGCAAGGTGGGAAAGGTTGAGTGAATTAAACATCAGAGTAGGAATAAAAAGCATTGTAAGAACAAACTTCCACAAAGTAAAACCAGAAAAACTATAATTCAGTCCCTGAAAGCAGAGTATTGAAGTGAGTCTTTAAAAGAGATTTAAAAGAAGATAATGACTCAGCAGTTCCAATGTCCAATGACTGCTTTCCAGAGTCTTGGATCCTGAACTGAGAGAGATGGATTCCCTTTTATCTTCAACCACATAGAGTCTGGAACAGGCGGTAATGTTTGCTTTATGAACCTTGTCGGTTCTATTTGGTCTATAAGGAACTGAAAGCTCTGTGATATATCCTGGAGCCAGACCATTAAGTGCCTTGTAGGTAATCACTAAAATTTTAAAATCAATTCTGAAATGAATTGGCAGCCAGTGCCAAGATGCTATAATTTGAGTTATATGGGCTCTTCAGTTTGTCTTTGACAGTGATCTTTCTGCAGAATTTTGAACTACTAGTGTTTTGGCCAAAGGTTTCAGCTGGCAATAATTCTTATGATCCTGTCTGATTCAATGTGCAACTTCTCATTTCTTAAACCATCTTGTCGGAAGACGTATCTCATGGTTGTTGAAAAGATATTACTGTGTTTCAAGAGGGGCAAATTCTTGGCCTGCATCAAGTAACGGAAACCGCTTAGGAGATTGCTGAAATCTCTAGAATTGTGTCATGAACTGTCTAACAATTTATTAAAACCGGGAAGGATAGTGGTGAACTGTCACTTTCACAGAAGAAATGCATTGGAGAAAAGGCATGACTGATCCTGATCGGAGATCACCAGAATGCTCAAAGTTTCATCGCAAAAAAATCAACAGTCTCATGGTTATGTTGAATTGTGAAGGAAAGAGCATTTCTACAGGCATAAGGCAACGAAAAGTTGGAGGATTGGGACTAAACAGCTGCGCTGCCTGAAGAAAGCTACTTGTTAGTGAGGCGAATCGGATAAAATGATTTAAATTTGCTGGGAGCGTAAAGATTGGACTGAGGAGCACCGGAAAATGGTCATGTGGTCTAACAAGTCCAGATTTACCCTATTCCAGAATGATTGGCATGTCAGGGTAAAGCTGCTTTCACACCGGACACGGAACAAATTTTTCGCACGACAGATTACATTCGAAGTCAACGCAAAGACGTGAATACACACGTCTTTGCATTGACTTTGAATGAAATCTGTCATGCGAAAAATTCGTTACGCGTCCGATGTGAAAGCAGCTTAAGAAAGGAAGCCCTTGAATCGATTGTTGTCAGTGCTCTGATCTAGGGCTGCTTCAGTTGGTCGGTTTATTTTTGACCTTGGGCGTGTTTTCAGGCATTTAAATTCTAGGGCCATTTTATTATAAGTTTCTTCATTTTTAATTGGTCTTCAGTAATTAACAAAAATGCTGCAATGAGAGATGGAATTCAGGGAGCATTTTTAAGTCAATTATTCATATTATTGGCATTTTTTCTATCAAACGCAGTGGTCAAGTTAGGGCTGTCTGCTTCGTACTATCACTTCTTTAGCATTATAGGCTACGTATTGGTATTGGTTTTGATTGGACTTTTGGCTGAATAAATTGATTGTTAGTGCACGGGAACAAATTTAAGGTCTGTTAATTATGTCTAAAAAAAGTAATGTAAGCTGTCCATCTTCACTGGTAATTAGCTGGCTTCAAAACAATTGTCTCCCCAGAAGCACTTTAAATGGCCTCTGATGTTTAATGGCAGTTCAAGATGGCGTCAGACGGGTATGAGTCATCGAAACGGAGGAAGCTCCTCTGTTCAACCCATGGCGGCATTCATTCTTACTGCACTTAAAATAATCGTGATCGGATTTTTCACCCAGCCTAACTCTGCTCCCTTCCTGCAGTTCCGAGACGGGCATTCTTGGCTAATTGGAGACACAAATTTGCCTACGGGTGCGAGTTTGTGAGTTGAACGGTGTGTAATCCATGCGATGGATTGGTGAACTCTTCAGGGACAGTTGCTGCCCCTCGCTCTGTATAATTCGAAAGGCCCCAGCCTTCGCGTGTTCGGACGTGTGTGTGTGTGTGTGTGCGCATGACTCTATGTGTGTGTGGACGCGGGCTGCAGTCAGATCCTCAGTTCAGACAGCACTGTTATCCAGCGGCAGTAGATGCAGCACCTCCCCGGGACGTCTGTGGTGTAAATGGGCCTGGAGCAGGTGCCGCTGGTATAGAACTGGGCCGGACCGAGCGGCACATTCCCCGCTGTGCTGCTGCAGCACTGTCTGATAGGTTTTGCACTTGTCTTGGTTCTGATTGGTCTGAGACCACAAGGTGTGTATTAGCATTTTTGGCGCTCACCGGGGGTGTCCTGCTTTGCTGTGAGACACGCCGTCCTGGCTCCTGAGCCGGGAATTGACCCTTCGCTAAGTCCCGCCCTAGAAACGCCACTGACCAATCATATGTTAGTAACTGTAACTAAGAGAGGGGCGCCTGCCAAGCTTTCACCTTTTGAGCAAATTGCCGAAGCGATGCGTGTACGGGACTCGCAAGTTCGATGAAAGATATCCAGAACGTTTGGGTGATGTTGTATTTTTCGCCTTCCCAAAACCAAAAACACAACTGGAGAGATGCCGAATATGGATTAAACAGTGTGGAAGACCTCACTCGCAGCTGAATCCATCGAAGATAACGAAAAACTACTATGTTTGTTACATATCAGATACCGAAAACTATAGGGAGTCATAACTGAAAGTTATCTTAAAATGAAACAATATATTGACTTACCCTGCAATGCAAGAATATAGTTGTTCCTTTATACGTTTGTTCCGTACATGAATCGTTAAGATGTGGGGTGGATGCAATATGCAGTAGCGGCTCCTGAATTGGCAACAGGGGAAGCCCAAACAATCCCTTAAAGTTAATGATTGTTCATAACCCACTTTCAATCATCCATTTAAATTACAATAACAGAAACTCTGAAAAAACTCAATATTATCTGGTGCGGCCAGTTTTCATTTATAACACATACCTGTCGACCATCATGCATTCGGCATGAGTTTAAGTGCCATTTTTACGTCACTCCGCCGTAGACAGCAATTATTCTCTCAACGCGTATGTAAGAGATTTTCGCGTGAATTTAACTACTTGTGCATGGAAAAGTTTGAAGCAACGGAACTGCATAAAGACGTTTCAAATTATCTTATTTCATTTAAACGATCATGAAACAAATGCATTGCTTCCAACCGCAACCCCTGAGTAATTAAAGCGTGAGAAGTCTATAGCCTAATCAGTATGCGTTATTAATGAAAACTTTAAGGGATTGTTGCCAATTCACGAGCCGCCACTGGCAATATGAACGGTGAGCCTTCGCCTCGACTTTAATGTCCTCTTCGTCAACATTACTCCGCCAACAAATTATGTTGTGAATATATTTCTCAAATGCATATTGCAGTCCTTTCTGTCTAGTTCTCTCTGATATTTCCGAACTATTACTCCAGAAATTTGAAACGATTTCCTTTGGAATATCTCACCGAAATCGCTGAGAAATCCATTTTTAAATGCCGGCGGGAATGAACGCAAGAGGGAGCGTGCCAGGCCTAGCAACTGTAACTATGGGGGGCGGGGCTTAGCGAAGGGTGAATTAAGGGCTATCTGCAGTTGCGAGTGCTCCGTCACAGCACTGCCACGGGTTCACAAATTTTATGAGTATTGGGGCAGAGGTGTCTCGGCAGTAGAGTGGGCTGCTCTGACACCTCCCAGTGAGATGGTCTTGGGTTTGAATCCGGCCCAGGTAAATCCTTTAGTTTGCACACAAGTTTAGCTACCTGTGCTTACATGGGGTTTGTTTGGCACTCCTGAATTAGTCCAAACACACACACGTAAAGCAAATTCTGTATTTCCTGTAGGTATGAGTGCGAGCGAATGGTGTTCGCGAGAGGCGTGTACGATCGATCGCCAAACTGTCCAAAGTGTGCTTGTTCCTCTCACTTATTTTGTGCCAAGGAACAGTGGTGCGTCAGATACTGTTTGGCAACGATGAAGGTAACTCTCCGATGAACTGCACGACCATCGCGTGGATCACGGGTGACGATGGACGAACTTGAGCTTCTGAGCAGGTGCAGGTGGAAGCCTGGCAGCAGATGGAGTATATGTTGCCATGGTGATCTCTTGCTGCAAAAGGCCCGCGAGACGGTTCGTTTCAAACATGAATAGGAAAAGGATGATCATTTTTTCGCGGCTCTTTATCTGCAATGGGGGGGGGTTTGGGAGGAATGAGATGAGTCATTTGGGCTTTTCTACGTCTGTGTTGTGTTTCCGCGCTGCGCCACGTCTGGTGTGGAAACCCTTTGAATATTTGAGGAAAGGTGAGATGATTTCATCTGGAGCTCGATGAAATTTTTCTATTTTGCTCTTCCATAACCCAGTGTATCTGGGTCAGTGTGAACATACAAAGCCATAATCTTTCATCTCCCGATCAATTACCTTTCTTGTCTTTGATAAACGTCTTTGTACTTTTAAATCTGTCTCGCAGTGGCCGAGAAACCCAGGAAAAGAGCGGTGCTCACTCTGTCCCTGGTCAGGCTGTATACAGAGTTGCATGTTAAAGGCTGTTCAGTTGTTTGGCAAGCCATAGCCGATTGGTGGAAAAACCAGAATTTGTTTTATAGTGTGCGGTCTGACGCATTGCTGCAAATGAGGGAAAGTTGATTCTGGGCTTGGACCACACTGTCAGCCGAGGACGCAGTGAGGAAGAGTGTTCTGGCTTAATTTCGTGTGATAAGCCTTGGAACCCAAACACACCCAAGCTAAGGTCAGGAGCTGTGTGAAGAGTTTCTTTATTCGTATTTTGAGCGTGAACATTTTGATGACGTATACCAAAATCTCCGTCGGAAAGGGAGTCTGTGGCAGGCCACAAAATCAGCCGGGGACAGCTGGGTTTTCTCAAACTTCTGTTAGGTTCACAGTTCTGTGGGACGGATGGGAGGGGGACCGTTATAGTGATTAAAGCAGGACTCTATGAGTTGTGCTGGTGGAATTGGGCATCACTGTCTCATGGTGAGGGAAACCGAAATCTTTGAATGACGCTAGAGCAGGGGTGGGCAATCACGGTGTGTATGCAGGTTTTTATTCCTATCAATTACCTTGACTAATTGAGTTAATTGATTGCATGCACAAATATAGATTTTCGCAATGATTCGATCAAAGGAAAATGTTTTATGAAGGGAGACAAGACTGGTCTTTGTAGTTTCATGATCATTTAAAGAAATGCGCATGAAACGTCAGATTTCATAAATGGTTTGGCCAATTGAGACAATCAACTAATTAAAGGCCAGACGTTTGTGTGAAAACCAGGGACAGATACGGCCCTCGCTGCCCACCTCTGCGCTAGAGGATGTGGGAATCTGGGTGACTTTAATAAGAAAGCGGGAAAGCAGACATGCGAATCACTGGGTGACTGAAGCAGGGATCTCATTCGGTCGTTGTGATAGAATTGGTGATCACTGGGCCATGGTTAGGGTAGCTGGAATCTCCAAATCATGCCGAAGGAAGTAAAATCTTGAGCCGTCGCTAAGGGAGGGGGAATCGCAGGATCATAATGAGCAAAGTAACAGTTTTTCAGCTGATGATGGAAGTGTGATATCTCACGGTCATAGTGAAGGAAGCTAAAATCTCAAAAGAAGGAAGTGGCAGTGATTTGTGATTTGCTTTGGGTTTGCATCTGTAAGAGGGAAGAATAAAAGTAATGTTTATATCCAGAAGGGGATTCTACTACAACCACTAACCATTAACCATATTGGACCTTAAATTTAAAAGAAACTCTTCCTTAATAATGAGCCATTAGTAAGTTTTTCCTCTTTCTGTTAAGCGGAACATAGTTCTTTCCGGTGGTATTTCTTGAATCAGGGTTGTCAGGGTGAATATTTTCAAGTGCGCTGTTACGTGTGCTGATCTGAACTCCCAGGAGGGGCTGATATCACTCGGGGAACCGGCAGTCACTGGAGATGTGCAGTGAGAGAGAGAATGGGAACCGGCAGTCACTGGAGATGTGCTGTGAGAGAGAGAATGGGAACCGGCAGTCACTGGAGATGTACAGTGAGAGAGAGAATGGGAACCGGCAGTCACTGGAGATGTGCAGTGAGAGAGAATGGGAACCGGCAGTCACTGGAGATGTGCAGTGAGAGAGAGAATGCGAATCGGCAGTCACTGGAGATGTGCAGTGAGAGAGAGAATGGGAACCGCCAGTCACTTGAGATGTGCAGTGAGGGAGAGAATGGGAACTGGCAGTCACTGGAGATGTGCAGTGAGGGAGAGAATGGGAACCGGCAGTCACTGGAGATGTGCAGTGAGAGAGAATTTGCCGGGGCTGCTGAGCTGGTGCATCATGAGGCTGGAATGTAATTAAGAGCCCAGAATAAGCAGTGCACTGTATGGCGAAGCCCCTCCGTGTTCCGGGATATTCTTGTCCAGGCCTCCCTGCCTGTCCTTCTGAGACAGCGCTCTCTGTCTCATGCACAGCGTCAATGTGAGAAAGATCTGGAAACAGGATGTGCAGCCCAGTCAAACCAAACAGACTCAGGCACTGGAGCATTTAGCCTGCGCATGCCTTAGCTCAGCGAAATCACTGAATGTTAATAATTGGCACCTTATCCTGTCAAGTTTAAGGAGTGGGTATTAACCCTTTGAGCGCTACATTATTTTCTAGAAAAAACCCACACGCTGCTTGAAATATTTCCCACGTAGGGCACTTCAGGGTTGAATCGATCAGATCAGAATTTGTTGCTCCTCAAAGCGGAAAAAGTCAGCTTCATTTTTGCAATCACTTTGAGCAGTGTATCTAAATATCCTGCAGTTTCATCATTTAAACTCACTGCCATCACATGACAAGTTCTCGAACACTGGCATCTGGGAACAACTTGTGGTCAAAATCCACGAAAAGAGAATATTGTAATGATTCATTCGTAGGATGACTATGCAGCTCGGAGAAATGGTTACAGTTGCGCGCTCCAGGGCCCCTAGCAACCAATCCCCAACATGGCTGCGTAAATTCTAAAATGTGATCTGCATGGTATAACACTCTTACCCCTCAAAGTGACTTTTACCAGGACTAAGGCTGGAGACTTCCTCCCGGCAACGGCCGCCATCAGTGCCTGTTATGACTATTGCTATCGTGGCTATAAGCGCTTAAAGGGTTAACGAAAATGGTGCACTCTGATGTCCCTTGTATTGTATAATGAACTGCTCTCTGGTCCCAATTCCAGTAGCATTTGATGTTTTGTTAGCAGACTGCTCATGAATGTTGTGGTGTGGAAACTGTTGGTGGAACAGGAGGTGAGCACAAGTGGGGAGTGATTGACATTGGCTCCATACAGGTCCGTTGCTGTGTGATCAGCGCTTGAAGAGGACCCTAAAATCTGTGCCTTCCCTTCATCCCATAACCAGCATCTCAAGGTCAGAGCTGTGTGGTTATAAATCACCTGTAGCTGTGAGTAAGAACCCACAGGAATATAATTACACAAAACCCAATGTACAGTTTATGAAGGGTTTAAAATACACTGCCTGGCTAAAAAGAAGGTGCCACCTGGATTTAACTGGTAAGAGGCTTCCATTGGATAATTACTGCTGTGAGTAATATGTTTCAGCTAGAAAAAAAAAGTTATTTAAACCTAACGGATGAAGTGAGTAGCTTCTCATTTCTTGAACAATCATATCAGAGGATGCATCTTGTGGTCATGGAAAAGACTTCACTCCATTTCAGAAGTGATGCACCCATAATGCCTTGTGCCTCCTGTATACGCCTGTGGAGACAGTGTAATGATCTCAGGCTGCTTCATCTGGTCAGGACTTAGTTCACCAATGATATGCGCCAAAAAAATGAGGTCAGCTGACTACCTGAGTATACTTATTGTCTAGATTTATCCATCGATGGATTTTTTCTTCCCTGATGGTGTAGGCACGTTCCATGATGACAATTCCAGGATTCATCAAGCGCAAATTGTGATGGAGTGGTTCAGAGAGCATGTGACATCATTCTTACACATGGATTGACCACCACAGAGTCTGATCATAACCCCATGGAGAATATTTTCGATGTGCTGGAGAGGACTTCGTTTTTTATTATTATTATTATTATTAGTAGTAGTATAATTATTAACCTTTATTTAACCCGGTTATAAGCCCGTTGAGATCTAAAACCTCTTTCACAAGGGAGACCTGGCCAAGCAACACACGTCTGTAACACAAAAATAAAAACAATGTACGCAACATTGAGAATCAATAATCGAGAAAAGTACAGAGCAGATATACAAATAATGCGTAGTGATCATATAAAATGCAAATTTTTGATGACACTGATGATAATTAAGTACAGCAACACTGTCCATTTGAATTACGCTCAAGGTCCTTTAAAACCAAAGCGAAGGCATTGTAAGTAATTAATTCTGGCAGTTTTAAATCTTACATACATTAGTCCAACTCTCCTGTCATCAATACAAGATCTTTGCAAGCAATAAATGCAACTCTGGACAGACGTGAATATTGTGACGGTGAATGTGTGCCATGCTCAGAACTAAACGCAACCCAAGGAAGTATTGGAGTGTTTGGTTTTTTTGGCTGGGTTGTGTACTTGCACATCTATTTTGAATGATCTGACCCAGCACTGAATCGGGTTTTTCTTAGCATCGTAACCTTGGTGAAAACTTTTTCTCTTCTCCAGAGAGGCGTAAATCAATTTCTGTCTTCGCCCAAATGTGATACCAGTTATAGGGTCATTGAGGACTAAGGCCACCACTGTCTATGGGCAACTCGCGCTGAATTTTTGTCGGTAGCTGCTTATCTGGGGTCTGTCATCTTTCTGAATATGCGTATGCATATTGTGTTAAAATGAAAATAAGACTCGATGGGGAACTGAAGTATGCTGCAAAATATTGACATTCACTTTAGCCTTAAGTTAGAGCAATAAGCTATGAAAATATTCCCATCACCAAGTATCAAGGACTCGGTAGTGCAGAATGCTAATTTCTTGAAGAGAAGTGCTTTTCCGTCCTGAGTAAATGCTGTGTAAAATGGCTCTCTGACCTGCAGGGCTTTTCTCACATTTCTGTCGTGCTTCCTGTCTCGGTCCCTGAGGCTGCAGCTTCGTCAGGTTTGAGAAAGGAAATAAAGGACTTGTGAAATAAACTTGGGAGTCCCACAGGGATAGGAGCCTTCCGTACACGGTAGCTCTTTGAGATCCCTCCATTTCTCTCTCTCTCTCTCGTTAGCCGTCACTCTTTCTCCTACAGTCATCACTCACACAAACCCTGAAAAACATGCCCCCTCTTTCGGGAAAGCACGCTCTCACTGCAACACACTCTGTCTCCTTTATCTCTGTCAGCTCTCCCTTCTCTCCTCGAACTCACTCTGACTCTTCCTTACGCCCTCTGTTAGAGTTATTTTTACCTCAATGGACAAGTATTGAAGTGTGCTCTCACTGTGGAGTGAGTAACCCACATTGCTGCATTTCATCTCGAAGGTTTATGTAAGAATTTTCTGGAAGGGTATGCTCCTCATTGGGGAATAAGAGCTGCAAACACACTTATCGTGGCTCTCTTCTAGTGTTGAGTACTATGAACCAAGGATACCGAAACAAGTCAATTTTCATTTCAGTTCGTTCTGAGCAGAAACGTTATTCTTGCATTCCGGTTCCAGCGTTCCGAGGCCTGTCCTTAATAACCACTTGGACCATCATAGAAGAACAGTATGTAACATTCTTTTAAAATTACATTGTCTTCACAAAATGATTAATATATCAACAGCATAAAATTAAAAAACCATCAGGAAGACAATGAATATTTGCAGCTGTGCTCGAGACGGAATGAGTCGTACACAAGATTTACCTCTGCGGTGCAGTCTGACTGCCTCTCTCCTGGAACTCAACCCTCTCCATACTCCCAACAAACAAGGTGAAAAAAAAATATTTAAAATTGGTATTCAGAAAAGCTATTCAGGTATGCTTTCGCATGGCCTACTAGGTTGGCCCTACAACTTATAAATAAAATGAAACAATATTAACTCAAGGTTTGGAATCCTAGCACAGCTGGCCAATCCTGGTGCTCAGATGCTCCAGGGGCGCGTCTGTTTGTGATAACAAAGGCAGGTTCCAAAATAATGCAACCGCTGACATGTTGCCCTGGTAGCCTCCTCTGTGGAGCTGAAGCCTTCCATCGCATCAATTTGTAGCCGACTCAATTATAAAAAGGTTCTGGTCAACTAAAGTTAATAATAGTCAAGATAAACATGTATTGTAATAAGAAAAAGGTTCATGCCTGTTGTTTCTCATCGGCTTAAGATGGTTTTTGCATTTACGTTACACGTATTTTATGAGGGGGAAAAATCACTCAGTGGATAAGATGCTTGAATTTCTAAAGCAGGCTCATTCATTCAAAGTCAATACTAAAGTAAGATCTTTGCCATCTAGCCAAAGTGAGTGGATAATTCAGAATTAGTAACTAGCTAACTAGCTGCAGTATGTGGAAATAAAATTACCACGGTTGTATGCCAAAATATTGTTCAACCAAATGACAGATACATTTAGTAGCTAGTCTGCGCAAACACGCCGGAGCAGTTGAAGAGCCTAGTGCTAAAAGTATTGAAGTCACATTTTGACACACTGTGAGGTTAGGATGGGAAAACATCTTTTGTAGTCTCCTAAGTTGATTTTTCTCAATTTTCTCAAAATTTTGTGACTTAAGCACTTTTGGTGCTAGGGTCTTCAATTTTCACTACTTTCCTTCGCAGCCGGAAGGAGATGGATCGAAAATAACGCAACATTTGAAGGGAGTGGGATTCCTTCGAGATGCAATACTCGTTTGCTGCTTAAATCATCACCTCCAAAAAAAAAAAAAAGATGCCCAACCGGGCAAGTGAGTCGCTAAAAAATTAATCGCACATTAATGAAAGCATACAAGCACATGGAGTCAAAGACTATTGACTGACAAGCCTTTCAATTAGACAGTGTGCTCACAATAACGCAAGAGCATTGCTATGACTGTTTTGGGTTTCCCCCACGCGTCAGACCTCCTACAGGATCAGCGGCTGGTGCCAGAGATATATGCAGGGCAGAGTCATAAAATCTGATGTTAGCCTACAAGCATCTGGGGAACACTTCTGCAGGGAACGTATAATTCACTTCCAGTATGTGCCAACATTGAATAATGGCGCACCAATTATGTTCTTCCCCATTTCATTTCAGCATTTGTGAAAGACCCAGGATGAAGTCAGTTAAGAGTTTGGCTTTATTCTCAAAACCAGTGGTTTTTGGATGAGATTTATGCATTAAATGCTAACCAAGTTCCTGAGAGAATGCCGTATTCCTGAACCTCAACGCGGGAATTTTCCTTTCATCACAAAAAACAGGACTACGTTCATTATTGTGTCTCCCCGACGAAGATGGTCGGGAGATGGTATGGTTTAGTTCCGGGGCTGCCGCCGCAGCTACAGAGATTTAATGTTCCAGGCTCTGGAAGCCACAATTAGTACAGGAATGTTTTCAAATTTTACACAGAAAAAGATGTATATATGAAAATGCTCAAGATCAATTTCCGTTAATTTAGGACATCCAATATGGCTGCCGGTGGCCATTTTGTTCGAAACTTGAGGATCGGGGAGATGCACGACTCTGTCTCTGTGCCGACCGAGTTATCTAGTTTTTAAATTCAGTATTTTAACTGAAGCACAAGAGTAGTATGCTTCACATTAAGTCATTAACAATGCAGCACCCCACTACTTTTAAGCCTTTGTCGGCAGTATTCTAAATTACGTATAAGCAATGCGGTTGTCCGACATTGAAGTTTCCTGGTAAAAAAAAGTCAGAGAAATTTGATTTATTTGGGCCACTGTCCATTGTTTTCTAAGAACAGAACTCAGAATATCTGCATCAGTAGAATGCACTGAATTTCTTTTTTTGCCTTTTAGCTCTTTTTATCAGTCTGAAAAATGCAGGATTATGCATTAATGTGAAAAAAGCTGAAAGAAGGATGAGAGAAAGGATGGCTTGAAATGCTGTCAAAGAATTGCAGATTACACGAGAATGTACCAATGAAGGAGTGGCTCGAAGGTACGAAAGGTCATTGTGGAGGACTGTTAGTAAGAGTTAAGATTAACAAGCTTTAACCTACTTTTGAAGAGCCACACCATGCGATCAAGTAATAGTGTCTGCCCCAGGGTATAGAAGTTTTCTGCCTGTGTGCTGTCGGCGATAGTGTGCATGACTTCGCCATGATAAACCACGTTTGGGCAGAGTCCCTGCTCTGTACTGCACATGAGCGCTCGTGTATGTATAATCTGTTGGTGCGCTTATTCGGGCTGAAGTTCAGCTCCCATATTTCTACGTGTGTCCTTGGTGGTTGGATTTTGTGTTTCCCTCTGTGTGGGCCTGTGTGAGTATCAGTTTCTGCTTCTAAGGTGTCATATCTTTTTCCCTGAAATTTCTCTCTGTTATGAGGTCAGCAGGGATTGCTGCTGGAGTGACGACTTTTTTTTTACCGGCCTTCAGGCAGTGGCTGTCTGACTTGGGCAAGCTCAGATTGAAATCTGCCGAAGAGAGCAGAGTGATGGCCCATAAACCTGTTTCCAGGGCAATTTATTCCCTCTTTACCTCAGAATGGTGTTAACCTACTTTAGGACAGCACTCTCTCAAACTAATGCAAGGCCACAGGCCAGTACTGCTCCGCGGCCCCTCACACGTCCCTTGCCGACCCTGGACTCCATTTCTCGCGCCGTGTGCCCTGTACGGCCCTAAATTATTAGAGGCCCCAGGCGTGGCATTTGACATTGGTGCTGCCTGCTATCGATTAGCGTATTGACCCGCTTTAGACATGCTAGCACTGCCTTAATCACCAGGCGCTGCTCCCAAATACCTATCACATTTGAAGGCTATCAAAAATGCACTTTAGCTTTATTTTTTTATTTTTAAATAGTGTATTTAAAAAATTCCTTTGACAAAATGGAATATTCTGCAGTTTGTTCATGAAGGTTTCAATGCGGTCAAGAAGGTCTCAATGAAGTAAAAGATTTCGACGTTTCCTTCTGCCGTCGCCTCTGACGAAAGGGAGACCTCGGAATGCACTGCGTCCGTGCGCGTGTGTGTCCATCCGTCGGAAAAGTGGTTTTAACACGATAACTCAAGAAGAAAATGGATTACAGACCCCATGTTCTGCGTATAAGAAGATTAGATTATGAACCAGTTTCCTATTTAATATCAGCGACCTTGACCCATTATTTGACCTTGCAATTAGCAGGTCAAATATTGGAACCTCGCCTATTTTTTTCAAACTTGATTTACAAGCTCAAAATTGTACACTGTGGTGTTTTGCGGCATTCTCTATAACCTGATGGTCAAATTTTATGGATGCAGTTCCATACCATCTTTTACAAAATATCCACTTTCACGTTGAACTGAATTGACCTCCTTTAAGGTCACAGGGTACATATTTATTTTGGCGCCCGGACGCCGTGGGCCTCGTGGCCAGCTTTTTTCAATAGAGGCTTTTGCTGTTGAAGTTGAGGCGCTGCTGCGTCACTGACTGCTGCAGTGTTGTTGAATTCCTAGTTCGCCTTTATTCTCGAGGTCACCTTTTCTCCCCTACTGTTTTGTTTAAGCTCCTAAAATAAGAATCGTTCAGTCGCAGCCTTAAATACCCTTCCCCATGAATAATGGTTCGATACAGGGCACACCAGGAGGCCCAGCTTTTTCAGGACTCCCTCTGAGTCCTGGATTTTACAGAGGCAGTGTCTTCTGGGTAATTCCCTGAAGGTCATCAAGACCAGAGTGCTTCAGAGAGAAGGAAAATAATACTAAAATAACAAGGTCTGCCTGGCCTGGTTTGAATCATCCTTTGTGAGTTGACTGAACGAAAACAACTTCTTATTTAGCAGCTTTTAGTTGTCTGCATTTATATTTACTGTTAATAAATTTGTATAAGCATGTTTTGGTCTTCTGACAGAGCAGGCTCAGACACAGCATCCTTGGAATTACTTTTTGCGGTGCCGCCCTTTGACCAGAAGTCTGTGCTTTTAAAGGAGAAGTATACTGACCTGTACGTTTTGACTTAATCTTATAGTAATTAACTTCACCATAATATCCACGGTCGATTTTTTTTTTTTTTTTTTTTTTTTTGTCCATACATACCCCCTGTTCTTTTAAATGACCATTAATTAGCCGGAATTGCTGTTTCCTGGAGGCCGCCATTAACGCCACTCCTGGCATGAGAAGTTGCGGATCATAACGTCCCTGCGGCTGCCACATGCATTTATGTGCATGATGCATGCGATGTCAAAATGTCTGAATACATAGATATCTAAATAAATTAGACCACCAACCAATTTAAAATTGTTCATTGAGCGAATCAACAGTTTGATTGCAAATTGAGCAAAGTAAATGGGAAGGGGGTGAAAGCAATTGTTGCTTAGTTCACCACGCAGTTCACTGAATATGTTTGCTTGATTATTATTACATTTGGCAGTTGCGTGCGTATCTTGTCCTATTATTAAATAAAAAATGTTTAAAATGTGATGTGCCTCACACAATGTTTTCTACTTTCTACTTTTCGAAAACAGGGTCGTCTTAACATGATTTTATTTTTAAGAAATCTTTTTTTAATAATAGGTGAAAGTTTTCAGACGAGAGGTGGAATTCAGAGGTCTGCTATTTATTCAGATTACTGACATTATTTCAATCTAACACGGTAGCCTGGTTCAGTTTGTCTGCTTCTCATTATCTCTTCAAAATCATTATTAGCTAGATTTTGGTTTTGATTGGTCAGTTGGCTGAATAAATGGCTTGATTACAAGTTAGGCGAAGTACACAGGAATTAGGTGAGCTAATTATGCCAAGGCGATGGCAGCTGTCCAGCCTCGCTGGTATTAATTAGCAGACTTCAAATCGCAATTTTCCTCCGGAAGCACTTCAGATGGCCTCTGATGTTCGTTCACCTCTAAATTAAAGTTGTGTCGGATAGAAAAGGGTAACAATCCAGCTCATCTGTCTGCCCCATAGAGGAGGTGGGAATATCTCTGTCATTCAACAATCACAATGCAGAACGACTTACAATCATGGTGCTGGCAGCCGCACTGACGTCACGATTCGGGGCGCCCCAAGCGGATCGAGGGTGAATTTTCGTCTGCGGTGGTGAATATGGCGCGGCCCACTAGTTTTGTAAAATCGCTCGTAAAAATTAAAGAAATCGCAAAACAAAGAAAACAAAGTCGTAAGAGCTTTTTTTCATGATGTATTGAAATAATAACACCCAACTTTCCCAGCCATGATAGTCTTCCTTTAATTCACCACCAGTAATTTTCTTTCTGTGGGAAAAACCACAAGTAATAATATCAGACTGTTTTCTTGTTTTTCGGATGAAAGCTGGAATGGGCCTGTGTAATAACCGGAAGTTTAAAAAATTGCCTATAAAGACATGCTTTTCTTTTAAAATCCACTTCCAGGCCAAAAAAAGTCGCCACCCGGATTTAACCAAGCGAATAGGTAAGAGCCTTCCATTGGATAATTACTGCAGTGATTAATATGTTTCAGTTTCAACAATTTATTTTACCCTAACTGATTCAGAGCATAGCTTTGCATTTCTTGAATGCCATGTCCTGTGGTTGTGGAAAAGATGTTAATCTGTTTCAGAGGGGTCAAATTATTGACCTGCAGCAAGCAAATAAGCTGATTCAGGAGATTGCTGAAACTACTAAAATTGGGTTAAGACTCAACCTACACATTATGAAAACCTGGAGGGATAATGGTGAACCATCATCTTCTCGGACAAAATGAAAACCATGATTGCCTTAATCTAACCCTAAGGAAGTATTAAGTTTACCCAAGTCGTAATGATTTCATTTTTGCGTTTGAAGGCAGAGACAGTCTCGCTCATATCTCCTGCCTCGGTTTTAGATGAGAATTTAGGAAATGCTCTTTAGGGTCATATCAGATCAAACAAGCAAACTATATGGTCATTTGGGTTGGAGAGCTTGTTGGGCGTATAACATCATATTGATATGAAGTTATTTAGTGTTATTAATATTTACCTGATTAAATGCTTGGAATTCTAATAGACTACGCAAAATTAGGCATCAGGTTTTTCAATGTATCTTTTGTGGCAATAGCTTTAATTCTAGCCCCAGAAAAGCTGCAAATTTCTTTCAGCGAGCTTCAGAGTTTTAGTACATCAAGTTTAATCTATTGTGACCTAAGGTGACCTCTTAAAAACCATTATAAAACCGAAGACATTGTTTGTAGGGCTTCCGTTAGCATCCCTTCTTCAGAGGTCCTAAACCCATGGTCACTTTAGTGTGGGGGTCCCAAACTTGACCTTGGGGGTGCTGTCCTTTCAAACTAATCTGTAGCCTTGGAAAATCAGGTGCAAAGCTGTTATTCTATTGAATTTTTGTCCACATTGTCCAACCAGTGGGGTGAGCATCCTCAGGACGTGTTCACTCTCACAACCACCACTTTTGACCTCGTTTCTAATTTACATCTCAAAGCATCGTTCCTACTGCAGCTGTGCCTCAGCATTGTAAGGGATCAACTCAGCAGCAGGCCGCAGATCCATGAGGAGTAGCTATTTCAATGTTATCAGAGATGTCCTATATGAAGAGCGTCTGACATTATGCAGTGCTCAATTAACGGCTCATTGTTTGTGTTTATTATAGCGCTGGAAACGTAATTGAGAAACTGCTCAGTTTGAAGTTTTTTTTTTTTTTATGTTGTAGATGCTCAGTCATAAGAATTTTTCCCCTCTAGGTCCAACTATGACAACCTGCTCTCAGACTGCAAATCCATCCATGCAGTTGGACTTGTACAAATTATGTGCCTTTTACGTTTCAGATACCTTGGAAATACTGTGTGCATGATGGTGAGATTGACAGAGGGAGTTTGGCATTGTTTCATGGAATTCTATTGAAACAGGAAGTGATGAATTGTGATCTTTGTCCAGATCGTGACATTTTTAATTGCCACAAGAGGTTTACGTGTTTTTATGGCAGTGCAGTCTTGGCGTGGTCTTTACACGCGCCTATCCCCGCCCGCCCTTTGCTCTCAGAATGGCAGAATAGTCTTAATGGAGAACGGTGTTCCTCCCATGCAGGACATAACCTGGTGCAATGCAATTACATAGTATTTTCTCCTTTTACCACTAAATGTTTGTCTTATTCATTTTTTTGTCCTCTGAAATGGTCATGGTTTGCTGCTCGGACTTGACCTTGGCTGCTTATTTTTATTACCAGCTGTGTGTGTGTCGGACTGCTCGAAGCGAATGGGTACGGAGTCAGAACAATTCCTGCCTAACCGCACGATTTTAAAGAGACAAGGAAATAGAGTCGTGTAAATAAATGAGTCAACAAGTCAAACAATGGCTGAAGTCACAGATCACTCACCCTGCATAATGACAGTGGGCTGGCGTCAGGGCTGTTGTATTGTCCCTGCCTCCCTGAATCAGAGCCTTCTCACCTCCCACCCTGTGAATAACCATGAGCTCAGGTCCTTCACTGGGGCTCCCAAAGTTCACTGGATAATTAAGTCATTAATTGACACATAAGCTGATTAACTTGAGCCTCCTGTGTGTGAGCTGTGTATAGTGGCTGAGGACTCTGTTAGACGGGGGCTGTCTCTGACTGTCTCACTTAATCGTTCCCCCCCTTCCTGCTCCCCTCTCGTACACGCATGTGAGTGATGTTGTATTAAGAGGCTGCATGTTCCAGCTCTCATACGCACGAATATGCTCAATTTGAAGTGCTTATGGTTGTTTTCAGTCCTGCACACGCAGATTTTGGAGATTAAAGCCATAATGCTCATATTTCATGCTGCAACTTCTTTCAATGGCTGTTACATTCAACCAAGTGTTGGGTACAAAAACATTGACCCCTGACCAATTGCTCTTAAAGACAACCAGTGAACTAACCTGTTTTCGTCTGTTCGGGGGTTCAAATTTTCTCCACAAACTGCAATTTCAGAATTTGAAAAAAAAAAAAACATTGGCATTGGTGCACTTAAGATCCTCATACTTCTAACCCTGAACTCCTCCAACTGCTGAAATTGTCCATAAAAATCCGCCGATCCTGCTCATGAGTGAACTGGACCAGATGTGGACCGTGAGCGTTAGTTGGCCCTGGGGAGTGATGTGGGTGGTGTTTGCGTGGGCGAGCGTCAGCGACAGGTGGGGAGGGTCCCCTGATCTTGTGCCAACTTGCCTCTTTCTCATCTCCAGCCCCTTGATATGGAAATTTGTACCAGCCGGTCGGCCTCCTTGGGGTCGGACACGTCCGTTAAAACCCACCCTTCCTTGTAATAGTACAGATTGTGGTCCTCTCTCTGGGACATGAACAGGTTTCCCTCTCCAGTCTGGTTGAATGTTCCGGAAACCTTCGTCTGTTTATCAAATTGGACCTGTTATTTTATTTATTATTTTATTTATTTATTTATTCATTCTGTGTGTGTGTGCGTGTACACAAACTTTTCCTTTCTCTGAAGTTTCCTCTCAGTGATGGCATGTAATACTCCCAGTGGCTGCATAAAGGTCCCCCCTTTTGTGTCCAGAAGTTTGTACATTTTGTCAGTAGTCTTTATGACCAGCTTCACCAATCGCAACAGTAAGGACACTACACAGAAAACGGTGGTATTTATTATATCAAAGAATAATTGCAGAAGGAAGGAAGTGAGAATACAAGGCGTACTGTAACGTAAGCATGGATGGCCACTTTACTCAGACTGATGTACTGGATGCTTCTAGATTTCCCTCCCCAGGGAAGCTAACTTCAGTGTGTCACATCAGACACAGGTGAGCTACACCTGTAATCTAGAAAGGCAGGGGCTGAGACGAACAAAAAAAGGAGTTTGTCCCTCTGCTGGTGCATAATGGTATAACAACAGCTTTCGACATCAGTTTTTATGTTTAGTAGCCGCTAAATGTAGGACACATTTGTGCTACCTGCCTTTTCTTCTGTGATCTGCTTACATTGTTTGTAGTTCAGAATATCACCCTTTGGGTAGATGAGGTGCACTTGTGTCAAAGACTTTTTGATGAACGCAAGGAGAGTCTTATTTAAAGAGAGTGGATCATACAGGATCGAACACTGATCAAAAAATAATTCTGCTCATTTTTTGTGTGCATTTTGAGCTGTGTCGGAGTAATAGCTTAGGATGTTGCAAGTGTGTGTGAGTGGCCGGCCCAGCAGGTCTGGTTAAATTGAAAAGCAAAGCTAGAGATATATTACTGCTGCTATTGCAAAATATTTACCGTCGAATGAATGAGGTGTGTTACCAGACGGGGGAATTTCGAAGTGATGACTGATTGAAGTGAGTATGAATATGGATTGCGATAGAAAAGGCAGCGTACAAAGGCACCTAAATAAAAATGACTTTTTACAACCAGCAATTCCTCATGTAATCATCTTAGGTACATGTAAGGACATTGACCCTGCGTCTTTGAACGGTCGTCAATTCATCTTAGAAGAGGTGTCTGCTCTGCAAGTGTATTGTCCATTCAGAGGTTTGTCTCGCTCAATCACCGGCAGCGCCTGATGAAGTCGTATCATGATGTCCAATGAACCCAACACAAGATAAGCTGAGGCAGAGGTAGCATTTACTCAGGTTCAAAGCTACTCGCTGAAAAGAAAATCAATGTCAAATAAACGTGTCTTGTATATGTGAAGTGGTTTACTGAATTTTACGAAGTAGTGTTTTTGTCTGGCGTAGTTTTTGCTGTAGGGTAGATCTCTTCCATTTTCGATCAGGACAGAGCCATTGCATTTGGAGTCCAGCAGTGTTTTATTTGTATTGCAGATAATTTGTGCTTTTTCTGCTTTTGGAGTTGAGATTTGAATTTGAAAAAAATCCTCAGGATATAAAAGGTAATAACGGCTCATGCTTGTAAGAACAATCATTATGCAAGAGACTGTCGGGTCATTTTCTTTGGTGCTTCACTATCCAAAAGTATAAAACAAACAAGGGGGTCATAGAGATGTAAAGACAATGAGGAATTTGTCAGAGAGTAGGTTAGAATTTCCTTGTTTGAAAATTGAGGTTCAAAGATGTAAGGTACTAATCTGATGTTAATCCTGGATAGGTACATTATGTATATGAATCGTACATTATGATGCATTATTACATCCAATTCCCGCCAAGTATTTTTGATAAACTGTAAGTCATGGCAACTTGTTTGCAGCGCAGAGCAACACACAGTCACCCGATGACAGACTTGTATTCTCGGGCATAGCCTTAGCGATAGTGCAGCTATTTACCATACAGGCTATTAGACCTACACTAACTGGGATCGCTAACTTTTAAGCGCCAAGCTGCCCCACATAGGACTGAAATTCACTTGTTTTGCTTTAAGCTGCGACAGCGATAATCGTACTTCCCTGTCAAACTGAAGCAACAATGAAACTAATATAGGAACAGTTGTTTCATTCATAGCACGGGATGGTACACAAATTCAGGAAAAAAATGAGGATGTATTTTTAAAAATAAGCTTAGATAGATTTGTGGGAATAATATTCTGGCTCATTTTACAACAATTTGAATTTTGTCAAGTGGTATTTCACTGGACATTATGACCGGAGAGATTGAAGTATGTCAGACTTTAACAAATTACTGAGTGAAAATCCGGCAATTATCAACTACAACGGAGACTTGATTAGCCACCGAGTTTGACATTTTAGTTGTGACTGACACATTCAGAAATACTTAAATATGGATGATGTTCTGGAAATACTGGAGGGGAAATGGTTCTTCCTGAGTTTGTAATTTCTATTGCAGTCTTCTATTTTTATTTCAGTTCTGCCTGTATTTAATTACAAAAATGAAGCAATTTTTATTGGCACCGAATGAGTAACTTAACTTTATTGCTTTGAAAGCAATAAACAACTGCAAAATGTCTGATTACTAATGATGCTTCAAGAACCAGCACAAATCAAAGGATGTGAAACAGAGAGCAATAACAGCGCTTATTCTTATCAGAGGAATAGTGCTCCATTCAACTTGTGAGTGATGCACACTCTGAGTGTGCATTTTCTTTCTGTTTTATTCTGTCGGAACCAAATTAACCGGATGTATCAGTAGCCTCCTAGATGGCTCTAATATGCTCTCTGTAAAATAATAAGCATTTGGATAAATTCATAGTACAATATAAAATGCGAGTATTGTGCGATGGTCTTTCTCATGCCAGTCATTGGGCAATGTCTGTTGGGTGAGGTCATGAGAAAAAATGAACATGCTTGTGCGGTTGCGTTCAGTGTAAACTCAGAGTGCAGAGTAAAGTTCGCTTGTGGACCGTATGATGCCATGTGAGATCTAAGATCTGTTTTGCGACTTCTGTAAAAGACTGTATCCTTTTGTTAAATCCGCTCATTGCTGCTACGGAACACTTACCAAACAGTCTTGTACGGGCGGCAAACTGTGATCTGTTTCTATTGGGTTGTTGCAGAGTTCCCAGCCATGACGCTTCTGCTTTCGCGTTAAGTGGTTCATTTAAGAACAGCTGACTTCTACAGGGAAGGAAATGTTGCAGGAATGAGATTATGCGACAAAGCCGAATGACGTCCATTAAGACTAGCTTTGGCTTCCCACATCGTCCCACTGTAACGACGTTGGTTCGCTTTGTGTTTCTTGTTGTATCAGTTGCATCCTGATTCTCTCTCTCCAAATCAGTCCACTTGCACATTGCAGGAACGA
This sequence comes from Gymnothorax reevesii, assembly GCA_029721435.1. Lineage (NCBI taxonomy): Eukaryota > Metazoa > Chordata > Actinopteri > Anguilliformes > Muraenidae > Gymnothorax > Gymnothorax reevesii. Next base: position 10,255,705 of record CM056590.1, on the reverse strand, counting down.
ACCAGGCTCACTGTGGGGGCACAGCTCTTCAAACCAAAATGCTGTTGTGCAGCCCTTTGCCTCTTGCACTTCACAAAATGTGGAACCACCTGTATAGGCTACAGTTGGTTGGTGTGACCGTGCATTGACCTCTGCTGAACATTCGTTAGCATGAAGGTGTACATTGCTGTTACCCCTGTTCTGTGGAATTAATTTTCCTTAAATGTCCTTTAATGATATTGAACAGCACTCATCAAGGTTAATTTGTGTGACCTAAACCAACTTCCTGTGCAGATTTAGGAGGGTACAGGCATGTGTTTGTTCATCCCTAAGCATGTGATGTCTCTGCCACGTTTACACACACAAAACCAACATAACTTGAAACTTCAGTCCGATACTGTGCATTACCCTCTGAGGCTAAAGGAGTGCCTGTTGACATCTCTTCAGTTTTTTTCTTTTTGTAACACCGTTTGTAAAGGTGTTTCTCCAACGTGTCTCAAGCAGTGGTGTCATAAGAACTGAAAGTCCTTCAATAACAACTGCATGCCAAAATTCTGGAATTGGAACAGCTGATTTACTGGATTTCCTGTAGACTAATATTGGTTGGTATGTCTCACACACAGCAAGCATTCTCAGTGTCTTGGCTATTAAATTTTCAATTTTCTTTAACTTTCCATCAATGACAGAGTAGGACCAGATGGTGTTGAATAGGATGGTGTTACAGGATGGGTCTGCATTTGACCCATCCTATAGTTAGGAGCAGTGGGCAGCCACAGAGCAGCGCCCAGGGACCAACTCCAGTTCTGAATCCCGTTCCTTGGTCAGGGGTACTGGTTGGAGTGATCCTATGAGGCATGTTTTTGTGGGTGGGGGAAACCGGAGTACTTGGAGGAAACCCACAAGAACACGGGGAGAACATGTAAACTCCATACAGAAAAGCCCCAGGCTGGATTCGAACCCACAACCTTTGCTCGGCCTCCTGGAGGGTGGCCTGGAGGTCTGATTCCCAACTTTTTTTTTTTGCAAACAATTCTTCTGCAGGGAGTCTCCCTCTACTACACCCCCCACCCCCCATAGGTACTTTCTGCTCGTAATGCTCATACAGATGTAGTATGACCGAAATTTATGCTGGTGTGGTGTTCTGGCGAGTGGGCTGGATTGCCATCGTGGAAGGCTTGCCTTGTTCAGATCATAGGTGGAGCGTCCTCGGCCAATGAGCTCACCCTGAGTCACTCGGGTAAATGTCAGGCTGTCGAAAAGCCACAGGGATATATGGCCACATTTTTAATTATCACAAGTGTGAGTAAGTCATCCCGGCTAAGAGCATGTGCTGTCACTGATAATGCACCGTGATGTTCAGTTCTCTGGAGTTCTGCAGTCTGCTAACCCTCTTGTCTGCAGCGTACTTAGACAATGTACCAGGCAAGCGATCAGGAGACAAAAAAAAAATCTTTCTTCTAATCTTAGTGTGTATTGGTCTGATATTGATACTTAACTTCATTTCTGTCTGTACAACAGAATTTTACTATACGGTTTTATTTTGACAGGTCACCTTTTAATACAACATTAGCAAACATTAGCAAAGTCTAACTATTTCTCCTCGTCATCAAAAAGTTTTTCTTTGTGGGTCACAGAAATAAAACGGTGTATTCCAAATATAAGACTTAAGTTCATGTGAATTTTTTTCTTTTCTTTTGCAAAGTCATTTGCCCTGTCAGTTCCTGACCAGGGCGAATAAAATGCTAAGAAAAGCATTAGCTCTGTGTTAACTTGATTAAGCTTGTTGGTAGAACTTTAGCACTGCATACCACATACCACCAGGATGTCATTGCTGTGTCCGCCGCGTTTTTGCAATCCATTGTGTCATTGTCTCAGTAAAGCTGATGGCTTTGCGGACGCCTTACTCCGTGAAATAATGTCACCGTGTTGACGTAGATGCAGCGGATATGGAGCCTTGTCGGCGGATTCTGGTATGCACACGGGAAATCTGTCAGGAGTGGCATTACCTGCGAATATGAATATTTTTCCGACCTAAATACTTGCAGTCATCTCACTGGTAGGCTCGTGAAGGTTTGGGCGTTTGCGCCGTGGCAGACTGTTACTGCAGCTAAGCACTTGCATCTTCCCATCCTTCATTCAGCGAGTCTCCCTCTGTCTCCTGTGTCTGTCAGCAGTCGCGCATCGTGCCGTTACACAGCCCCCCACACCCCACCAGTGTTGGGTGCTGCTGCGCTCGGGCCTCTGCGGGGATGCCCGTTTAATCCCGTGCGAGTCGCAGTCTTTCGGTTTGCGTTGGCCGCTTGAGAGAAAAATGATGTCTTCCTGTATCTCTCCCACAGTGCTGCTGCTGTGCGTGGATTCCAAGTTGAATACCGAAGGTAAAAATAACCATGCACGTTAACAACACGCAGAGGGAAGGACCTGCGTCGCTCGCGTCTGCAGTGTTTTGTGCGACACCTGCATGGAATATAGCTGGATGAGCCGCAGCTGCTTTTAAGACAATAAAATATTGCATTGTGATATTGGCTTTCTTTTGTTGTTCCTGTCTTTGCATTAACATGTACTGGCCCCCATTTTTGTTTTTTTGTTTTTTTGACAGGCTGTGTTACGCTCCAAGCCTTACTGAAAAGTTTTGATTTAATTTTCAGATAAGGCTTTTTTTTCTTGCTGTTATTTGTCTTTCATGTGCCTGATAGCAGTCTGAAAAACTCCCCTCTGGACTGACCTGCTTACATAGCTAGTCGACTTCTAACTGCCCAATGAAAAACTTTGGATTACCAGACGATTTTGGTCACAAGTATGATGGTCTGTGGAACCATGACGTGAACCAGCATCCTGAGATGCACCTTATGTGTCGTTTTCCTCCATCTTAGTTTTTGGGGAACCTGCCAGTGCGGAACAATTTGGAATGTGGACAATATGTGAGATGATGGTCACATGATCTCCTGTCTGACTGCTGGCACCACAGTTGCGTTGACAAAATCAAATGTGTGTCAGAATCCAGTTCCACATTTTGTAGAGATCCAACTCTGGAGTAAAATTGTTGGCTTCAACGTGATTTTCGTTGTTCACGCTGAGGTCAGATTCATCGCATTGAGGAACGAAGATCGTAAACCAGGCCTTTTTTTGAACCTGCTGACTGAACATGGCCAAATGTGTTGCGTGTACCCACTGACATGTTTGCTTTTTTTTTCAGTGCTATGAAAAAAAATATTTGCACCCTTCCTTATTTCCTCTACTTTTGCGTATTTGACATTTAGATGTTTCGGACTTTGAACTAATTTTTATTTGTCAAAGATAACGTGGGTAAACACAAAATGGAGCTCTTAAATGATCATCTCATTTATTAAAGGGTGAAAGAAAATCAAAATCTATGTCACGTGAAAAAAAAAAAAAAAAATTGCCATCCTAATTAAGGAGTCCTAAACCTAATAACTGATGATGCCACCCATAGCTGCCACAGCTGTTTGCACTAACCAGCGATGAATGTTTCGCTCTGCTGTGGAGGATTTATGGCCTCCTGTTCTTTGCAGAATTGTTTTATTTCAGCCTCACTGGAAGGATTCCCACCATGAGCTGAGCCTCATACCTCCGTCATGAGGAGAATGCTGGCATTGTCTGTTAACTGATTCTCCGTCTGAGCTGTAACTGGAAACTTTGCGTTCCAGAAAGCTATAGTCCTACATAGCTTACAATACAGAAGTGTTTGCTATTCTAATTTTTGGGCTCTTTCCGACGGATTATACCATCTTTGAAGACAGTTCTCCACCCACCTGCAGCCATCTTCCTGCAACACCAGACTTTAACACGCCATCCTCCTGCTGTCAGAGGGCTGCCTCCCGGACACTTCCTTCGCTCATCAGCGCCGCCTCTGTGTAACGTATAGTCCCGCACAGCCCCTGAGCTGTTCCAGGTGCAGTTTGGCCTCATTGCCAGGCCTACTGCTTCCACAGGTATCTGTCAGCTAGCCGCCTTTCAGTCAAAAAACAGCTGGTAGCTAACGTTAGCTAACTCAACTGGCTCAGTCCTCCTTGCTTCACCCTGGATTCTCTGCACTCCGTTTTCTCCGACATCCAGCACCATCGACTTCTCCAAGCTCTCTGGCATACTTTGGACTATCTTGCGATACGTAAAGCGTGGCTGACATCAGAATGGATTAATTTTATAATAAGCTACAAAAATTTGCTTTTTTCCCAGACTATTTGAAACATTTTCAGTGGAACATTAATGTGGCTTGATTAATTTTAACTTTGACAAATGGGAGGTGCTGCTTTCCCAGCTTCTGGGCTCCGCCATAACGCGGAAGTTTTGTTGAGGCCTCATCGGGGTCGTAAACAAAGGTAGCCCGCTAAAAGTGTCCATGTTATTTAGCGTCTAAAAATTTGTTTGACCTGAAACATTCAAGTGAGACGAAATGCAAAAATAAAATAAATCATCAAGTGGCAAATTGTTTTCACAGCACTGTATTCGCCTGCGATGTACGGTGAGCTCCGAAATTCATTGGACAGTGGCACATTTTTGGTTATTTTTGGAGGTGGGTATGGACTGTGCAGAAACTGGTTAAGTGACGTCTGAACGGTCCATCCAGTGTGGATGAAGGCAGCATCAAATTAAAGCTGCATTTCAACCTCACTGTCACAGTATCTTTTCAAACTCCGAGTGCTAGAGTAAGTAACGGAATAACAAGAAGACACTGACACAGTTAATTATAGTCCTCACTTGTAGTGCCTTAACTGGCGCCATTTCCCATTAAGCCTATGACCTCTAGAATGGGATTCGTGGCATTTGAAAGGATGTAATCAGACTATACCCAGATGCTCTGACGGACCCGTTCAGTGGAGGATGAGGAGGCTGGTCACTGTTGATTTTAACCAGCAAACCCACAATCCCAAAGCTCTCATGTCTGTATGTCCGGAGTCAGGGTTTTACAGCGTACTTTCATTGCTAAACTGCACCAAGCGCCCACCTCCTCTCTGTGCATCTCCAAATCACTAATTACAAAGCTCTTCCAAATGGATTCACCCATGTGCTCGGTCTGTGATGCAGCCTGCAGCTTCAATTAAGCTTGCGCCTGCTCAACCCCGGCCTTCCCTCTGTCACATCATCAAAAACGCACAGCCATGTATGTGAATACTAATGAAGCGCCCGGCACTCTGCCGTTTCCCTGCCAAGGCACATTTGCATTTTTGTTTAGCTTTTCAAACGGCTGACAAGTAGGACTATTTTGAGCTGCTCTCGGAGCTTATAGAAGTTGAGCAACTGTATGCAGTCGGAAGGCTTGGTTTTTGGTGCATTTTCTGATGGGGGTGTGCGTGTGTGTGTTTGAAAGCATGGAAGAACTGACACTGAACTGCTTTAGTTTGAATTGAATTCTCTGGTATTAAGCCTTTAAATTGCATTTTCAGTGAAGCAAAACAAATGTACATTCGACAGTGAGAATGAGCCAGTGACCTCACTCCCCCTCTCCATTACTCTCTCCGTCTCTCCCTCTCTCCTTCTCCCTCCGCCGATGTTTCCCTCTGTCCCGCCCTCCCCTCCATCTTTCTCAGGTTTGGGTCGGACGAAGAGGAAGACAAGCGCCCGGGACGCCTCTCCGACGCCGAGCACGGACGCTGAGTACCCATCCAACGGGAGCAGCGGGGCGGAGCGCATCTACGACCTGAACATCCCGGCGCTGGTCAAGTTCGGCTACTCGGCGGAGCGGGAGGATGAGCTGACGCTGGTGAAGGGCACGCGTGTGGTGGTGATGGAGAAGTGCAGCGATGGCTGGTGGCGGGGCAGCTACGGCGGGCGCTTGGGCTGGTTCCCCTCCAACTACGTGCAGGAAGAGGGCGAAGACGCCCCGGGGGACCCCTCGGGGTTTTCGAGCTCGCGGCCCGGTGGGGTCGCGGGGCTGACTAATGGCGGGACGGGGGGGCGTGTCCTCCACGTGGTGCAGACTCTCTACCCTTTCAGCTCGGTGACGGACGAGGAGCTGAACTTCGAGAAGGGCGAGACCATGGAGGTGGTGGAGAAGCCTGAAAATGACCCCGAGTGGTGGAAGTGCAAAAACGCGCGGGGCCAGGTGGGCCTGGTGCCCAAGAACTATGTGGTGGTGCTGAGTGACGGGCCGGCCCCTGGGGGCCCAGATGCGGGCTCTCACTCCCCGCAGCTGGGCCACATGGGGCCCTCGCGCACTGGCAAGTTTGCCGGGAAAGATTGGTACTACGGAAACGTGACGCGACATCAGGCGGAGTGCGCGCTCAACGAGAGAGGGATGGAGGGCGACTTCCTGGTGCGGGACAGCGAGTCTTCGGTGAGTGTGGCTGGCAGTTTAAGAAGAAGCGAGGTATTGTGAGGTATCTTATCCCTAACCCTAAATGTTAGTTTGGCAGATGAAAATTGGTTACAGACAGCCCCTAAAATGCAGCCTTCGAAGGATGCAGCCTATGCTTTGAGAAACAGCAATGGTGGGATTCGCAGTTTGTGGGAGGTTCACAAGTTTTCATGGGTAAGGAGTTCTGCCTGTCTGAGATGGAAGGAGTCCACTTGGAAAAGGATAGTGAGACACGAATTGGAGACAAGGCATATTTGGGAGCAGGTATGGGATTCTGGCGGTACGGTAACAGTTCTGCAGTACTAAAGAATCAAAACCATGGGGCAGCCTCTGGCCACAGAGTTTCTGTTTCACTCGCCTTATGCTTTACTGGGATGTTGATGCGTGGCATACTAACTGACTCCATGCTGTCAGGATTGCTGGTGCCGGTTGTTAAGGATAAAACAGGGAAGATATCAAGCATTTATGATTACAGGCCCATTGCTCTGGCGAGTGTAATCTCTAAAGTGTAAGAAAGAATCCTACTAGATGGGCTACCGGACTACTTAATTACCTCTGATGACCAGTTTGGATTTAAAAATAAACACAGCACTGACCTGTGTATTTATGCCTTGAAGGAGGCTGTCAGTAGGTACAGAAGACAGAACTCTACCATGTTCTTGTGCTTTTTAGATGCTTCTAAAGCCTTTGACCGCATTAATCATGGGGAAACTGTTTGTGAAATTATTAAGGAAGAGGGGTCCCTCCCTATTTAATTCGGGTCTTATATTTCTGGTACTCGCATCAAACAATGCAGGTGAGATGGGGGAATATTACATCTGAACCCTTTTTAGTGAGAAACGGTGTTAGACAGGGGGGGTATTCTGTCACCCATGTTGTTTCATCTGTATTTGAATGAGCTCTCTAATGGGCTTAAAGAATGTAGGACTGACTGCATGATGGGAGAAAGGCTAATCAGTCATTTAATGTACGCTGATGACTGAGTCATCATGTCTCCCTATTCGGGGGGTCTGCCGCAGCTTCTCAGTCTGCTCAGATTATGGAGAACATTTTGATATAAACTTCAACTCTTAGAAAAGTGCTGTTATGATTATAAAGACTAAGGAGGATCAGAAGAGAAAAATTGTTAGACAACGTATTAACTGTTGTGCAACAGGACTGTAAACTGTATGCACAAACGAATATGTTGGGACGCAAATTTAATATGTGCTCTGATAGTGTGAAAATTGCCCTGTTAAAAGCCTGTTGTAGTCCATTGTATAATGCCCCCTTGTGGTGCAGCTGCAGTAAGACTAAGTTCCACAAACTACAGGAGGCTACTGTGATGCACTCAGAGTTCCCCTGGTGGATGAGTGCCAGCATGTTTGTGCATAATGGTGTCCCCACCTTAGATGTTCTTCTTAGAAATTTTATGCAGTTTTATGGTCCGGCTGAAGGACTCTAGAAATGAAATTATCATGCCTCTGCCATGCCTAAGGAGAGCAGTACCATGTACTGTTTTTGGAGGCACTGGAGAGGGTGTTTGTATGTCCTTTAGACATGGTCATTTTTTATCTGTTTTTTATGCCTATCTTTTATATTTCTTGTATGTCTGTTCTTTGTAGTGTGTTTAATATGGACCGATTCGAGTCTGAAATAAAGATGGATTGATCTGGCCCTGTGGCTTAAATGTAGGGATGGTGCACTATGGATACCACCTCACTCCCTTGAGGCATTACACTGCCCCTGGGGCTATTGGCTGAAGCAATATGATTTTAATCACTTTTTCTCAGTTATAAAAATAAAAAATAGTGTCAGCTAATCATTGAGCTTTCATGTGATGCAAATTGTTGCTTTAGTTTACAAAGTTAACATTACATTGACTTTAAAAACACTGCCAATACTTTTTATTATCCCCCTGGAATATAATGCGGGGGGCTATAGTCAAGGGTGCGGTTGTCCATCCGTCCGTCTGTCAGCCTATAAACATTTTGTTTCCGGAGCAATACTGGAAAACCATTCCAAATTTGTTAACAAAACTTGGTGTGCACATAAATCATGACCTTAAGTGGTGCCTTTTGCTAATCCGAAGAGTTGGGGCTGGGGCGATATGCCATCTCCTGATGGCTCTTGTATAATTTTGGAAGGGTGAGTTTAGTGTTTGAAATCATTGTGTTTTTAGTTCAGTGTTTATTATGATTGTGAAGTCCTATTTTCAGAAGCCATTTCTCGTGCATCAGTGCCGAAGTGTCATCTCACCCTTGTGTAATTATGTAATCTGATAGTTTGGTGTTGGATTAACCCCCTCCATCATATGAAGTGCTGTAGAATGTGGAAAAAACATATTTTTTTGGTTTGTTTGACAATCTGGTACTTCCACATTGTGTGTTCAATTTGCATTAAATATGGCCAAAAGGAAACTAACCTCTTTCAAAGGGGACCTATTATGCAAAATTTTTCCAGGTTAGAATATTCTTGGATGTCCAAAAGGGAAGAATATAAACTTTTATCAAAAAAAAAATTTTATTCAAGAAATCTGTGCTTCCTAGGCAGTTTTATTCCTGTCATTCCTAACCTGGGTTCTGAATGGACATCCCCTCTTTGAAATGAGCTTTGTTTTAACTGGCAAGCAAACAGAGCGACCGTGTCAATGAAGACCGACCAATGTCATAACATCCAGCTTCTGGCAAGCCTCTCAATGCAGGTGACTGGATAAGTAGCTAGCTAGCTATCCGATTAAACTACACGATGAGTATGGACAGGTAGCTAACATCTGCCGGCGAAGCAAGCATGAACATTACATTCACAGAAGTGTGGCATGCAATTAGTTTAATAGGTTTACAACACTTGTAATTCAGTCTGTAACGTTAAGAAAAATCGGTACCTAGCAGCTGTATAGTAGCAACCGTAAGCTAACTTTCCATTTACTGCACTTGCTACTATATTAGAAGTTCACTGAATTCGCTTAAAAACGGTTACCCATTCTATCTCATCCTTTCAACATGTCTTGTACATTGCTTCTGACTGAACTTGCACTGATTTCTAAATTCACAGACTATTCAGTAGCTAGTTAGCTAATAAACCACATAGTGAATAAAGAAAAATAATGTTTGGATGCCAGCTAGCCAAGTTGCTGGCTGGCTAGCCAAGTTGAGAGTTGCACTTCGCTAGTAGCCTGTTACATCAACAACCAAGCTGTATGCATGTAACTAAGCTTGGAATTCAGTTTGGATATTAGGAAATTGGAAATACTTAAATTGCTAGCTAGCTAGAGATTCTATTTGAAAATACATCAATGCTACCCCTTCTTTGTATCTTACAAAAAGCATAAGAGGTCCCCTTATTCATTTCTTACACACTACATTAATTTCGTTGCCTGTCTCATGGAAAGGGCAACCCACAAAAAACGATTGGGTTGTTTTACTTCACAGTTAGTGGGTTGGTTAACACTCCAGATAACAAAATGTATGTGCACAAGAACTGAAAAAGTGAGTTTTTCATCATATATCCCCTTTAGAAATTGACAGTTAATTGTTTGTTTGGGAGCATATTCCATGCCTGGATTTGATGCGAAGTCTTGGTATTATAAATATGTGCCCGATACCATCTTGAAAGAGGAGTACAAACTTGGCAGGAAGAACTGGAAGGCCCAAACGCACAACAGGACAACTATTCAGGGTGAAAGTACACTATGTTGTCGTATGCGTGTGAATACTTCACCAAAACCTCACAGAGAACAGAATTTTCTTCTAATTTAAAAAAAAAAATTTTTTTAAATCTCAATTTGAAAGCAGGAAGTCTGTCCTATCAACCCATAATGACCAGATCCTAATTCAATTAAAATGTGAGATATTCATAATTTAAATGTGTCTGTTTTCTATGTTGGTTCCACAAACTTTCAGGCTACGGTATGTGGTGTATGTTCTTTGAGGAACGAACCCCTCACATATCCTCAGCTTACAGCTCCTTTTAAAAATTTCCAATGAACATCAGCATCTCCAGCCATGGGATGCTGGCCTTATTGACTTTTTTATAGCGAGTGTTCTGGTGACGCATGGACCAAGCTGGCAGTGATGAGGTCAGCATCTTGGAGTCACCTCTTCATTGTTGCAGGTTTTGATGTTAGCCGGTGATGTACAGTGAAGCTGCCAGCTGAGAGCCTGTGAATTATTGATTTCTGAAACTGATGTAATTGTCCTCTTGCTCATCTGGGCCTTCCATTTCTTTATGTCCTGTAGAGCCAGCTTGTTTTTCACTTTCTTGGCAATGGTATAGCCTTCATCCTTCATTTCTAAAAAAAAAAAAAAAAAAAAACATTGGACTGAAGAATATTTGAAATGTTTCTCTTTTTGGCTAGTTGTAAATTGAACCTAAAAGTAGCTCTAATAGCACAAAGGACACCTTGAACAATGAAAATCCACTTGTTTCCGCCTTGGCAGAGGACGCGTGTAGCAGACGCAATTGATTTTGAAAATATAATGTGTGGCGCCATTTTATAAATTTTACAAGAGCAAAAATGTAGCTATGACGTATACGGGCACCTTGAATCAGCAGCCACTGTTTCCACTTCTGTGATTACCATTGACTAGCTTACTACAGTAGACAGGATATGCTTTTTGTTGTGTTTGCGAATTACAGGGTTTAAAGCTCTAAAATTGCAAAGCCGGAAAATGAAATTACCATTCGTTATACGTCATTGCTGTAAACTAACCTTTATTTTGCGTATCTAGTGTCACAAGTCGTAAAGCGCTATTGACGAGGTCCCCCAGATAGTGCACATTCCCTTCACTATGCTCGCAGAAACTAACCACTTAGTTGAATCGATCCCCACGTGAGCCATGCGGAGAATCGGAAAGGGAAATTATATTTGCAAATGAGGAACATCGTTTTCAGCCAATCAGAGCCATCAAACTTCTCCCATTGCTATGTGGCATTGGAATGGCGATTAACCCTCTATTAACCACCGTAGCATTTCTGCTACATAGAGTAAAAGGGTTCACAGCCTGGACACCCTGCTGGTTTTGTTTCTTATTGCCACATTTGAGAATAACTTGAATGGTCCGTCAAGTTAAAATTAAAAAAAAAAAAAAAGAAAAAGAAGTTAATTAAGAATTGTTTTTATTTTAATTTTTTTTTGTTACTATTTTTCCAAATATTGGCCATAATCATCATATTTGCCCAGGGAATTTATTTTTACACAATTGGAAATGGGTTTGCTTAATAGAGGGTTAAACCAGGAACAGCAGCAGCCTGCCAACTGGCCATTTATTGAACCGTTGATGGTCTACATCATGGGCATTCATTGTGCATGTTTCAAGAGAGGCCGGTGGCGAACTTGGATGGCTCAAGACCAATCGCTGTCAGCTTGCTAGCTTGTGAAGCTTGGGCAAAAACCAAATCACATCGCTTAAGCATAGCAATGATTACAAACATTTCCCCTCACTAGCGTCAGCAGGGTGGGAAGATGGCTAGCGTTATAGTCTGAAGACTAATGTAATATGAGATAGCACACACAGAGGAAATAACATGTCTCAGGCTGAACCGTCTGTTTGCTCTTTAGGTAAAAGATACTGGTAATCAGTGATGCGATTGGAACTCGGCGCTTGCCGTATCACTGTCGTGTCAAGAATGACAGTCAAGCACACCCTCTCGTGTAATAATGCGATTATACAACTTTTACCAACAAAATAAAATTTATAATCAAAATATACTCATACTGTGGGCATTTCGCTCTCAAAATTACCCAAACATTAGTTGCTATAGAACGTTAACATTTCACATGCATTAGTTGCTAGGTATCACTGCAGCTGAATATAATCCATAGCCATTTTGGATGTCCAATAAAAAATGAAGGTAGTAAGGTCTTTGCTCTGAATATAGTGACATGTGCTGTTAGTAGTTGTGTCACTGCTGAAAAATACGACCAGTTAGCCAACAAGCAAAGCTAGTTTAGCAAGACCCAATGACCGGAAGATGGCAACAGAAATCGACGGTAAAATTTCTGTTCTCTGAACCAAGTGTACTATTAGCTATGATGCGATATTCAAAGCGAAGAGTTTTTCACCATCAAAATTTGCTGCTAATTACAGTAAAATCACTTATTACCAAATCTTGCTAGTGAGCCGAAAACAGCTAGCCAACTAAATTGAGTTTCAGTAAAGGGTCACCCAGTTAGTCAAGTAGTTAGAATTAATGTAAGAATGCATGATATTGGAGAGTCAGTTTACCCAAAGACTGTATTTAGCTGCCTTATTTTGGCGGGCCGGGTCAGAGTTTTTACAGTGGGTTTGTATGAGGTCAATGTATTAACTCCTAAGCAAGCAGATAACATTTGGCACAAGCTTAGAGGCAGGCGGGGACACGGGACATTGGCAAAGGCACTATACTCAGGGTTCTGCCCATGCTGGTCGCCACTGCTCGACCCCGACCAGCACTCGGAATGCACCGACCACCACTCAGCTTTTTCCAACTGGCACTATTTTTTCGAAGATCAGGTAAAACGAGCGCATCCAGCGTCCAATAAAACTGCTAGAAACAAAACACAAATGACCCCAAATATGTCCCCCCCCCCCCCCCCCCTTCTATTACTGTCAGAATAGCGAACTTCCATTTTCGACCCGCGTTTTCAAATTCAAATAATGGGCTGAATTCAGTACAGAAACATAATTTACGGAGTAATAGGCCTGTGCTTTACGAAAGACAAACTGCTCTGAAACTTCCGCGCTGCCTTTTCCTCACATCAGGAGACTCAACTTGCGTTTCATGATCGTTTAAATTCTTCCATGCATAGAGATTTCAATTCCGCATGAGAATCCATAAAATACACATGATTGAGTAATTACTGAAATATCGCTTCTCACTCTCGGTACAGCGAGGGTTGATGTAAAAAGTGGGACTCAGCAATTAAATATGAAAAGCGTGAGACTCGAGCCATATGTGTGCAAGTTGACAGGTATGCAATTTTGAATAACGCTGATTTAAATGCAACACACAAGCGTACATATCAAAGATTGTCGTCTTACCTAAACGGGGAGAACTAGCTTCACCTGACAGTGTGGAGTGCTCTCGGAGTAAATATTTTCGTTGATTATGAAGATGACGGAGAACAGGTCAGGACTAATAATTGTTTTAAACGGATTTTCTGTGCCCCCCTCCCGATTCCCAGTTCTGACTCCGCCACTGCCAAATAACGATTATTATAGTCGTTAATGATATAACAATTCATAAGTAAGTTAATTACATGATATGTTGTAAGTTTCATAAATTTTTCAGATTTGTTAAGCTTCATCAGAAATGTTTGACACATACGTTACAGTTTTCGTATTCAGAAATTAAATCATAAGTATTTGGATACAGAACAGAAAAAAAAGTTTATGAATATGGCATCTATCTCTGAAAATTCGAGGCATCTCGCATATGCACCATGGAGAACAGTGAAGACCCCCCCCCATTGCCTTTCCGTCTCTGGTGACGAAGTGAAGACTCACCGTCCATCTTTATATACAGTCGACCATTAAAACTTGCTGGCGGAGGTCTGCAATCTCTGAGCTCCCTCTTTTTTTTTTTCTTTTTTTTTTTAACATCCCTGTGCTATTGCCAAGGTAATAAAGGAAAGCCTTGAAGCTTTTATTTATTGTTCTGGCAAAGAGCTCTGACAAGGAGAATTACTTGTTCAGCTGACTTACAGCTTATTTAACTGGTATGAAGTATTTGTTTGAATGGAACCTGCGAGATGGTTTCTTCTTTTTCTTGTTCTTATTATTCATTTGTACGGGAGTTCCAAGCAATATTTTGCCCTATTAAGTTATAGGACTGGCAGCTTATTGGTTGCCTGATTTCATTCCCTTGCAATATGAATAATGGCGACCTCTGGTGGTGGTATTGGGATAGTGGAGTATTGTGTTTACAGTCATCCCCAAAAACCTGTCTAATGCATTAATCCTTTTTAATTGTTAGACTTGTTACATATTTGACACTAATTTAGAGCAGATATTACTAACATTTCCTTATAATCTAGAGTTTTGTGAGTTGTCAAGTTTTTGTCATTGATGTTACTGAATTAGTGTTTTGCTCTCTCCCCCTATTTTTCACTTTCTCTCTTGGTCCTTCTCTCTCCCTCTGTCTCTTTCTCTCTCACCCTCTTCCTCCATCTCCATGTTTTATTGTTTACTTCCTGTCTTTATCCCCTCCCCTCTCCTTCCTCTGTCCCGCCCAACAGCCCAGTGATTTCTCAGTGTCTCTGAAGGCCCCAGGGAAAAATAAGCACTTCAAAGTGCAGCTGGTGGACGGGGTGTACTGCATCGGCCAGCGACGTTTCCCCAGCATGGACCAGCTGGTGGAGCACTACAAGAAGGCGCCCATCTTCACCAGTGAGCACGGAGAGAAGCTCTACCTGGTGCGGCCGCTGCTGTGAGCCTTTCCACGGGACCTCCCCCCCCCGCCCTGCCTCACGCCGCCCAGCAACAAGCCTTAGTTCTGGACTTTTCTCTTCGCCGAGCAGAACGCCTTCCAGAACGCCCACTTTCCCTCCGACTCTCTTCCACCTTTAATTCCCGCCCCCCCTGTCCGACTCCTCGCAGCCAGGGCGCACCTGAGTGAGATTCGGCCTGCTGGGCCCCCTGTTCACGTCCTTGGATCTGTCGGAGTCGGGAGTTTCCTGTTCATTTTTAAAGAGTTCGTGTCCGTTCTTGCCTTTTTTTATTTAGGTTTGCATTAATTTCAACCTTTCCCCAATAATTAAGACCAAATAAACGGTGACCGTTGTGATCGCTCCACGTCTCGTCTGAGAGACTGTAGAACGCAGAGGAGTGCGTTTGTGTTCTTTCTTTTAAACACCCCCCCCCTCCTCAGTCCAGTGTTATACCTCCTACAGGTCCTCTGGTCTCCAGCAGGCGTCTCCTCCTTAAAGTCCCTCAGCACCAAATGTGCATAAAAGAAATATACAGGATCTTGTATGTGCCACATTGACCTCTGCAGGGTCTTTCCTGCGAGGTCACGACCTCTCTGCGGGACTGAGAAGTCCGCAGCACCGTCAAGCGCTTCGTCACTCCTGGATTTTTTACTGATCGGATTCAGCGCTGTCATGTATTAAGAGATTGTAGAGGGCTGTAGGCTTCAGTTGTAGATCGAAAAGTAATAATAAACAGAGTAAATAATAAGTTTTATTTGTCGGAGCGGAGGAGGAGCTTTCTCCTGAGGACGCTCGGAGCAGGTGTAGCTTGTGCCCGAACTGAGGAAGTTGAATGTTCTTCGACGTACAACCAAATGTGCCACCCATGATCTGCGCCCATGCTGTAAAACTCCTGCCGGTTCCACAGTGCTTCTCTGTCAAACTCTCAGAGTAAAGAAAAATGTATTTGTAGCATACTGTGGACATTAACTCGAGATTAGTAAGAAAAAAAAAAAAAACGATAGTTTTATTTGCGTTGGCGATGTCTGTTTACCAATGAGCGTCTATTGATCATCTGATTTCTGGGCTTTTTTTAAGTATAATGTCTGATTGTTATTGAGGATTGTTATTTAATTCCTGTTTCCACTGTATGTATATTTAAAAAAGTAATATGAAATTAAAGGTGCATTATATGAATCATTTAGATCCAGCAGAAAGGTACTGTACCTCTGACAGTATGCTGAGAATGGAGATACTTTTGTTCAATTAAACGTTTTGCAAAACATTTGTTTGTGGAATTATAATTTTATTGCGAAGTAAGTGTTTGTCTGATTGCGCGCTCCAAAGCACACAAATTTTCGCTTGAATTGTGTTCTCAGGTTCTGAGACTTCGCCCGTCTGCCATCGTTAAAAAACGTTTCTGGAGAAAGACCTGCGCTAATAGAATTGAACCAACAGATGGCGTTAGTGTGTCAGGAAACTCGTGAACCTCACAGAATTTTATCTGCTTGAGACTGTTCTTGGTGGCAGTTCAGAATTTCTAGCGAGGACGTGAGTGGTGTGAGCTGTATTCACGCTTGCTTATGTAGCCAATTAGCCAATTTGATCAGGATAATTGAAGGAAAAACACCTGCGAGCAGAACAGCCCTCCAAGACTGATATTGCTCATCTCTGGGGCCTCGTTTCTGAGTCATGCGTAAGCACAGGAGAGATGCATAGGCTGATTTCCTTATGAATTTTGGATATATTCAAAAAAGACTTTAAAATTCGCAAAAATTAATAGGCTTGCATATGCATTCAATTTTGGCAACCCAAGGTTTTATAAAATAGGATTTTTGTTTCGTTTTATTTTGTTTTAAACCTTATGCTCCTTTTCTTTATTGGACGTAGACAAATTTATTGTGTGAAACCTGCATGATCTTTTATTAATGACGCCTCTGGTGTAGTCGGAGGGGGACTAAATTCCGCTGATTTAAAACTCTTCATTACTTGACTTTTGGGAGTGAGAGCTGTGCCTGTTGCTCAGTCAAGTATATAGCTGTCAGTGTAACTGACTGATTTGAATGGGTGTTCAACTAAACTTATGAAACTTCTTTGCATCCAATAAATTATTCTTGTGGCGCTGAGCCCTCCTCTCAATTTTATTCCTGCTTATCAGTTCAGATTTGACGACCCAGTGCAAATTCTGTGATTCCAAACAGGCCACAAATATGCATACCTTTACGGCAGAAATAACACCTGTGGGCAAATCGGTGTCCTGTCCTGCACCAGGCAGCAGCTTCCGTAGGACTCCGGACCCCGTCAGCTGACTGACTCTCCAGTTCTTTTCATACCTTTATTGTTGGGACAGAGGTCTCTGTCATTTAGTTGTATGGGAGAACACTCGCCCTGTAAAGGCCGACTGTATTTACACACCGGCTCTATACACTTCCTCCGCCATCCTGCTGCACTGCAAACAAACCTCACATGCATGTGTCCGGCCCGAGCATATATTGGTCGCATGTATGTGCCCAAGCGCATATCAAGTAGGCGGTAGTATTGTTTGAGATGAAGCCAGTCACAAGGTTTAAAGGAACAGTCCACCGTATTTTCATAATGAAATATGTTTTTCTATGAAATGAGACGAGATTATGTGTACCTCTCCGAGCTTTGAGCGACCACCCAGTCAGCCAGACGCGCTGCCACTCCTGTTAGCATTTGTAGCGAGACTCATTGTGGTCAACGGTATTTTTCGGGGCTGTAGTTAGATGCGACCAAAGTCTTCCACGTTTTTCCTGTTTACATAGGTTTATATGACCAGTGACATGAGTTCCGGTTCGGGTATGCAAATCCAAACGTGGCTTTTTCTATGCTGTGGGAAGTGCGTACTATAATGACAGGCGTAGTAACACCTTCTGCGCGCTTCGACAGCGCATTGATACCTTCACTTCTGATTTCTTTTCTCTCCCACGACCCCCCCTACTTCCGTAAATACAACCAACGTGACTGCACTGCACTGCTTGGTACACAGTCAGGAAGCCAGAGCTTGCAGAAAATTATAAGTAAGGGATAATTAACGAGAAGGTGTGCATTCCACGAGCTGATTATCCCGCTTATACCATGGTCAT
The DNA here is from genome assembly GCA_029721435.1 of Gymnothorax reevesii. Taxonomy (NCBI): domain Eukaryota; kingdom Metazoa; phylum Chordata; class Actinopteri; order Anguilliformes; family Muraenidae; genus Gymnothorax; species Gymnothorax reevesii. The sequence continues at coordinate 10,237,935 of CM056590.1, read as the reverse complement.
TTGCCAGCAATATCAAATCGCAGCATTAATCTGAAACGGAGATTATGCATAACCCAACATTATGCGGACTGTAGCTTACTTGCTACCCACAATTACAATGAACTTATGACGGTTTCCGCAGTCAGCGAGCTGAAATCAGTCTGCTGGCATAGCACGTTGCTAGCGAACTGTCAGCAGTTGCTGATACATGAAGTGGACACGTTAGCTTCATTTGTAACCGTACTCAATTACAATCTTTTAATGGATAAAGCCTCATTTTTTTCGCTGCTACAATATTTACGATCATTAGCTATCGCTTGAGTACGAGTCAGCGAGGTGAAATCAGTCTGCTGGCAAAGCTCGTAGCTTGCAAACCTTCACTTCACTTCTTCACATACGATTCATCTTCGTCCGTTTCTTCTTCCCTCTCACGGTCCATTTCGGCAAGCTCCTCCTCGGTATATTCCGGTTCAAATAGATATGGCTCCGGCTCCGCCACAAGCCAGTCGTCGGCATCTATGTCCTCCATTTGAAAATGTTCCATAGTAGCACACTTGATTATTTTCTTTTATACCATGGTCTGGGTGAATACTTTTTTCTAATTTTTTCTATTTTTTTTTCTAATTGGCTGGCAGCTGGCAGGTATGCATTAAAACCGTGGAACCGCACAGGTAGTTCGGCTACGGTCGTTTCACCATTCGAAATTCATGCACTACCCAACTTGTAACCATAGCAATGTTAGAGCTGATATTTCACTGGGTACAACAGAAACCTAGCAGCTCATTTATTTCCACTAAATTTAGCGGCGTCATATAAGTGCGTCCTGCGGGGCGGTTAAAAATGGGTACTCAAGCGATAATGACCGTAAATATTGTAGCAGCGAAAAAAATCAGGCTTTATCCATTAAGATTGTAATTGAGTATGGTTACAAATGAAGCTAACGTGTCCACTTCATGTATCAGCGGCTGCTGACAGTTCGCTAGCTACTAGTGCTATGCCAGCAGACTGATTTCAGCTCGCTGACTTCGGAAACCGTCATAAGTTTATTGTAATTGTGGGTAGCAAGTAAGCTACAGTCCGCATAATCGCACATAATGTTGGGTTATGCATAATCTCCGTTTCAGATAAATGCTGCGATTTGATATTGCTGGCAAATGACCATGGTATAAGCGGGATAATCAACTCGTGGAGTGCACGCCTTCTCATTAATTATCCCTTACTTATAATTTTCTGCAAGCTCTGGCTTCCTGACTGTGTACCAAGCAGTCCAGTGCAGTCACGTTGGTTGTATTTACGGAAGTAGGGGGGGTCGTGGGAGAGAAAAGAAAACAGAAGTGAAGGTATCAATGCGCTGTCGAAGTGCGCAGAAGGTGTTACTACGCCTGTCATTATAGTACGCACTTCCCACAGCATAGAAAAAGCCACGTTTGGATTTGCGTACCCGAACTCGAACTCATGTCACTGGTCATATAAACCTATGTAAACAGGAAAAACGTGGAAGACTTTGGTCGCATCTAACTACAGCCCCGAAAAATACCGTTGACCACAATGAGTCTAGCTACAAATGCTAACAGGAGTGGCAGCGCGTCTGACTGACTGGGAGGTCGCTCAAAGCTCGGAGAGGTACGTATCATCTCGTCTCATTTCATATAAAAACATATTTCATTATGAAAATACAGTGGACTGTTCCTTTAAGGACACCCTGTCAGAGTGGATTGATTCTGTAATGATCAGTGGTCGTCTCCCGACTCTCGAAGTACCATTTCTTTAACCTGGACATACGGTGCAACTTTTGACTACATCTCCTGCCTTTTAGCCTCGTTGGGCATTGTATTGTGACCCATTCAACAGATGTGTTACTCATCATGAGCCTGTCACATTTTGACTTTCTGCTTGCCCTAGGTTGCTGTGGCAATATTTTATTGTTTTGAATAGATGAGTGAAAGAAGATTGCGTTTATATACGCCTTTTCTCACTGAGGTTCAAAGTCCAATGTGTCCCACGATTCAGTTCCACAGTGCTGACCACACGTTAGCTGAGGACAATGTTTTCAAAACACGTTAAATGAGGGGATGATTTAGTGGCGTGTTGAATGGGCCTGGTCGAGAATATGGCCTACACGACCGCAAACTCCCTTCTTTTTTCGATTCGTGTCATGGGATCTTTAACCATGTCACCTGAGACCCACTTCAGTGAGTATTTAAAAACAAAAAACAACAACAAAACTCAAGATGTTCTTAATAAATAATGAGGCCTTAAAGCTTTATATACACTGAAAAAATTGCTTAGGTTTGTAAAGTTTTGGGTTTTCTAAGATTATGCAGCATATTGACTTGTTGCTTTCATTTCTGGCTGAATTACTAAGTAATCATAATAAATAAGCCATTCTTTAGTAGACATAAAATGCAATGTCCTCGGATTAAGATGAAAGAAATGTATTTGAGGCAAAGACCAATATTCTGCAGAGCTTTTACATAACATTTTTATGGAAAAAATAAAACTTTTCTGATTGACAGGACATACCATGATTATGGAGAGTTTGGGCAAGTTATCTGCATTTTGAAAACTATCTAGGACCCCAAATATACATACAGGTGTACTTATGATTACTTTGAACTAAAATGAGGAGTGTACTCGCTTGTTTGCATGCTGGGAAATTTGAGATCAAATTGAAACTTAGGAGTTAGAGTTAATGACCAAAGTATGCCTGGACATCGGTTTAACCTCACATGCTCTGATTTTTCATTTAAGTTTTCCCTTAAATAGGCTGGAAGTCAGAAAAGGCCTTATTTCTTGTTCTAGGAAAAATTCACATGTATTCTGTACCTGCCGGCTGCAGTGCTTTACTGCAGCAAAGTCACACTTGTGTTGGGAGAAATTTTAAATCCAGGATGCCATGTTTTTGCCACCTCAGTACATTAAAAGCTCTGTCTTGTACAGATATAAACACCTCCAGAATTCAGCTGGACATACTTGGGATCTTTCAAAACCTTGGGATCTCCACTGAAATTGAAAATAGGCCTGAAGTTCCGCAGGTGTGAATACTGCAGCTGCATTCGACGGTTTTATGGGGGTAAGATCTCACCGGAAACGCGGCATCTCCTACAGTCCAGTGTCTCCATCAGTCAGCGTAACGAAGTTGTGTGAAGACAGGTAGAATTTGCGGGTACTTTACCATACAGTGGGGTTTCCAGAGAAAATGGCTGGAATCAGTTCTGACCTGCAGTGGGCGAGGGGATTGCTGGCGAGTTCCGATTGAGCTGGGTGGAAGGAAGGTTTTGGAGGGTATAGTTTTTTGAAAGGTCCCATGTCTTTCCCGGGGGTTGATGTGGAACCTCTGATCTCCGTGCAGCTCCCTTGACTGGGGCTCCTGCCACACAAGGGCCCTTTTGAGACCCACCAAAGGAAGCGCTAGAAGTGACGACACAGTCAGAAAATCCACAGCGGTGTCAGACATATCGAGCGTCGCTGTGAAAAGCAAACGGGTCAGCCCGGCCCTCTCCTGCTCCCTTCAGCTCCGCGCAGAGCCACCAGAACCACCGTACAGAGAGGACCGCCGGACCCTGCTGCAGGTAGGATAGTGAAATCCACCGTGGAAGCATCTGGAAGCCAGTTACGTCCAGGCAGAGACCTGGATCTTGTGGAATTTTAAGCGTTTGCATCATCAGTTTTGGCATCATATTCAGGCTCTCGAGTTGCACTTTTTATGAGTTTTTTATTTTTTTTATTTCTGGTTTTTCTCTCGCCATTTTTTAGACTGTGTATATGATTGGATGAGCTGGTTTTTCATTGTGATTGTTGGCATTGAGGATAAACTCAAGGAACCCAATACGTTTTTGCTTCTGAGATATGCAGGCTAAAACTGAAGTATATCACAGAAAGAAGGCTTTGGAAATCAGAAAATGAAATCAAGTGAAGTAAAGGTTTGATGCTTTGCGTGTGTGTGCGCGCCCACACTAGTGCAACGTCTTTGTCTCCCTGCAGCCCGTGTGAAGCCATGCCTCGTCTGTGTGTCATGCTGCTGGGATGCATCTCGCTTCTGGGGTTCCTCTGTCTTATAGGTATGACAATCGCTGGCCTCCAAACACCGGAGCGCTGTCATTTCTGTGTGTGTAAACTGTCAAGTATTTGTGTAAATATTTCTGTAAATTCTATCAAGTAAGTATTCCTTACTCGCTTCATGAGAACTTTTGGCTCCCCGGAGGATTGCCAGGCAAGTTTTGGTGTATTGATGGAATGCATTATTTTAGAATCCAGGTAATTTAAAGGGCATCTAAAGTCGATTCTCAGATTGTCGGGACGTTAAAACGTGCAATGTTTACAAACAAATCACTTGCTTTTGTTGACATCTTGCATTGTCATTTGACCAATTTTATTCATATAAACCACTGTTTTGAGTACATGCGTAGATAATACTTCTGTTTCGGTTTGTTTTGCGCTGGTGCGGCTCACTGATAGGCTGATTTAAAAAAAAACAATGGGAATCGACTTTAGACGCCCTTTACCAAGAACAAGTGAGGCTGACAGAAGACAGTATTTAAAGATGAAAGCTCTGCGTAACACGTCAAATACTGAACCAGACAGGACGGCATTAAAGTCCCGACGACCAGTCAGTAAAATGCAATGGATACGTAACAAACAAAAATAAATATAAACTGAAGTTCCGGGGGCGGGCGACAGGTTAGCGGCCAAAGGAGCGCTCTTCACTAAGTAAGTGGAACGATCCAGTGTAGCATTTCCTCACTGAACCGCTAAGTCAGCATTGCAGCCGGGCAGATCGGTAAGCGACCCCCCCCCCCCCCCGGACAGTATAGTTCTGTGCGGTCGGTCCTTCAGCCCCTCCAGCCTATGGTCCTTCCCTGGAATATTGATTATGCGATAAACTGTAATGCAGTATGCGTTACGCATTATTTCTCTTTTAATATGTTTTCCACATTCCTGGTTTGTACATTTTACCCTCTTGGGTCGACGATGTCGCATATGACATGAAAGCACACCGTGTATTAAATATCTCCAGGACGCGGCAAGCAATTGTCTTACTTTTTTTGTCCAGAGGATAACCGTTGCCCCAGGAGGGCGCCGATGCAATCATATACCTTATAATTTGGCCTTCAACTACAGTCTCTTTTTGCAGACTTTATAAGAATAAATCCATAATGATAAGTCCAATATCAATCCTATTAGCTTATTATTTATCCAATATCCGGTGTGGGAAAAGGCTACTGTCATCCATTAACTATCCAGTATTCCCTTGGATTGTGTCCATTCTTAACCTCTCCGCAATAGGGTTAGGGTTAGGGTTTTGATTTTCAGCGATGTTTGATCGTAGCTCTGATCTGTAACCAATTATGCCATGTGACTTTGTTTCAATGTTAATTTTTTTAATCCTGATTCCTAGCACTTGAGAGAACAATTTTACGAAGTCAAAAACTGTCTCTTGTTCATTGTGGTTCTGTGAGTGATTTTGATAAAGTTCTGAGAGATTCACTTCCCATTTGTTTTTTTCCCCGTTTCATATTTATAGTCATATAAATATGTATTCATTCTTGTGACACCACTGCAGCATTTGTATTCTGACAGCGCATGTTATCCTGAATAAAACAAGTCGACATGGTCTACAACATCCCCCGCCAATCGTGCGCTTCTCATTTTCGAACTCAATCAAGGCCTTTATGGTCTGAAGCTACACACCAAATTTGGTTGCTGTATCTGTAGTAGTTTCTGAGTAAAGCTGTCCCCTTTATCTCGGACGGACGGACGGACGGACGCACACACGGACGGACGGACACACGGACAGACAGACGGACGGAGGTCAAACCTATATCCCCCTCCCACTTCGTGTTGGCGGGGGATAAAAATGTCATGATTACAGGGTTGAGGTTAAAGCCAAAATTAGAAAAAAAAATTGGCTTTGACCCTAGAGGGTTAAGTGAATTGCTCCAACTTAAATAGGTGGACAGAACGAATGTAACTCCGCTGTTTTTAATGACTGGCCTCATCAGTGAGGTTCCTTGGGGCCTCATTCATGAATAGAACACAGGCGCAGAAATGATGTGTTGCTCCAATGTCTTTGCAGATTTCAGATGTATTGAAACCATCTTGACACTAAAAAATGCAAAATGAATATGATTATCTGAGCATGAGAGGTTCCAAGTTATTGATTAAATTAAAATTGCATGCAGTTTAGCTCACCCACAGTGTTATAAATTACCCAGAGCGGAATTACCCAGAGCCTCCCAGGTCACCATCTCAGAAAATTCTCAAAAAATTACTCCAAGTTGTTACATATGAGGGATGATCACATGCAAATTTTTTCCCACCAATTCCCAGTAGTTTTTTAATTACGGCAGTTTAAAAACTGGATGCCACACCCACTTTTAGAGCTTGCGAGTGACATTTTAACATTTTCTTGTTTTCAAACATCAATATCTCTGGAATGTATGCATCTATAATGCTGAAAATTAGCATTTGTAATATTTAGTGACTATATATTAGGGCATAAGTGTCAGAACTTCCATAGGAACGATAGATCCTGTTTTATGGGTTGCTGAATATGGCACTTTGCCAAAAAATTTTGAAACAGCACAATGTTCACAGGGCTCTAGAAAGAAGACTACTTCAGTGATTGTCTTCATGTTTGAGAATTTACTTTATGAAGTTATTGACTTCATGCAAATGAAAAACTGATAGTGAAACAAAATGCTGATGAGCTGTAGGGAATTTTATGTATTTAAAAGCCCAGTTAGGGATGGGCACTGCAAATTATCTGTAGCTGTAAATACTGTAGAGTGTGGCAACGGTCCACTTGCTTCATGCTTGTCCCTGTACAAATAAACATTAAATAAATAAATTTAGATTAAGCCATATAGGCAACTGCCAGGAAGTTCATACTTTTTCCTAGAAGGAGATATTCCATCCCAAACTGCTGTAAAAATTTTATCTTCTAACTCAAATGAGATCAAACTCAAAAAAATGTTCATGTATTGACGCATAAAGCACATTGATTAGCAAAAAAAAAAGGCGAAAGAAATAAAGACATGCATTGATATACTACATTACTGTACTAATACTGCAATAAACACAATACAGGTAATCTTTTATTCTACACCCAAAAGTCGAACATTTGGTTTCAAGTACACAATGTATATTATTGTAGTACGTTTGTAGGCCATTACACAAATCTTGATACGGTATCATCAAACATACGGTTTCACATTTGGTGAAAACAAACTTAGATGACTGTTTCATACAAGCTTTGAAGAATGGAAAGGCAGCGGGGCCAGACAACATCAACAGTGAGCTCTTCAAAGAAGCCAAGGACACTGTCTCCAAATTCATTGCCGCCATTATAAACCAATCCCTCGAACATCATATCCTGATCGAAAGCCTTGGACAAGGAACTTTGATCCCACTGCCCAAACCAAGGAAGCCACCAGGGCCACCAGCAAACCTCAGACCAATAGTGTTGCTGAACAGCATAAGGAAAATACTCTCCACGATCACACTACACAGAGTAAGAGACAAGATGGACGCCTACACAGGAACCTGTCAAAGTGGCTTCAAGAGGGGAAGAAGCACCCGAGACATCGTATGGGCACAACGCATGTTGGTCTCTGTTGTATTAACAAGGAAATGGGACTTCCACAAGATGGGAATTGACATGTCAAAAGCTTTTGACACCATCAAGCGCCAGCAAATCCTAGAATCCCTCTACAAGGCCAATTGCAATGAAGATGAACTCAGACTGGTCCGCATGCTCCTGGCAGAAACAAGACTAGCCATCAGAGTGAAATCAGAAACATCTGCAGAGTTTGTTACTTCAATCGGCTCCCCCCAAGGCGACAGTCTATCACCGGTTCTCTTCACCTGTTATCTTGCAACTGCCTTACAATCAATCAGGACACTAAAAGCAAGATCTGACCCCCCAATCTCCAACATTGGAATGCCACTGGAGATGGAATATGCTGATGATGTGGATTTCCTCGATGAAGAAAGACCTCCGCTTGACAGTCTTCAAACCATTGCCAAAAACACCCTTGAGAAACACAACCTATTCATGAATGAAGCCAAGACTGAACACACTCATGTCTTCCTAGCTGAGAAGTCAGAATTGGACAAGGATGGTCAAGTGTCTCGAGGAAAAGAAGACTGGCGAAAGAGCAAGATCCTAGGCTCACTACTCTGCAGTAATGAAGATATCAACCTCCGCTGCAACCTAGGAAACATCGCTTTCCAAACCTACTGGAAAATCTGGTGCAGATCAAAAATCCCAGTGCAGAAGAAACTTCACCTCTATGATGCATACTGCACATCCATCATGCTGTACAACTGCAACAGTTGGGCCCCAACATCAAGCAACTTGAAGAAACTGGATGCATGCCATCGCAAACACCTGCGCAAAATCACTGGACACAGCTGGCCACACAGCCTCATCTCCAACAAGGCCCTGTACAAGACGTGCAACTGTGAACCACTCTCCAGGAGGGTTGTGAGACAGAGATGGTCCATGCTAGGCCACATCCTTCGCATGGACATACACTCACCAGCACAACAAGCCCTGCAATTTGCACTCGACGGAAGCCGGAAGTACCAGGCAAGGCAAGGAAGACACTGCACCAACCTCCTTGAAATAATCCGCGGAGACATCAAAAGAGCCGGCCTTGGACCCCTACGCACAACCACCCACTTAAACCACATGAGACGACTGGCCACGGACAAGGTCTTGTGGAGGGCACACCTTGAAGGACTGATTGCTGACTCAGGATGTCACAGATTACTGAGGCGGCAGAAACAGTATTAATCAATCAACTGTTTCATACATTGTTAACCATATGAGCATTTATGACTACACAGTCATCTGCAGGGAGTGTTCCTGTACAGGTGCAGCAGGGATGTATAAGACTCATGTATCGATAGTATTTACCTTGTTTTCACTAACTGAATGATTTATCGATATGTCCGTCGGTCTTCTTATTTAAACTTTTCAAAAAGTTCAGAGACTTTTGTGAGGTCTCTCTCAGTCAGTATATTGTCTGCCACTACTTTGAACCATCAGGAGTCCTTCTGCAGCACACAGAACATGCCGGAATGGTCCCAAGCGTTGGTCTCTCTTATATTCTGGAGACCAAGGGAAATTATTGCCTCTGCCTTATTTTAAAAAGTTTACAAAAACATCCTGTTTATTTACATTCCTCTGCATTATATTACCGAGATAACACTTATTATCATATATACAGGCAACATATTTTCCAGGCTGGTACAGGCTAATGTCACTGTACCGTGTGGTGCCAGCAGATGGATTGTCCTGGTCGCTAACTACAGCACAGAAGTTGACGATCATAAAAATCCGATCAGCTGATACTCTTCTCATCTCCGTTTTCATGTTAGAAACAGGTATGAATGAATGATGGGAATGAGAGCCAACAACAGTTTTAGCATCACTAAAACATTCCTGCAGGTTAAAACATTTCAGCATTTTGCTGATGTTATTACTTGTGACAAAAAAATGTAATAAAAAAATGAATATTCGCAGTGGCCCAATTGTACATTTGCTCAGAAGTCAGAATTGGGTTTTCTACAGTTGTCTGCAAACTTGCTCTTGCTACTAATCGTTTGACTGTCCCTCCAATTCCATCACATGAATTTTCTCCAGGACTCGTGGAAAAGAAATGCCACTCAGCTGGGAGACCATAATCTTGCTCATGGAGGCACAAGTTTGAGAAGTTCTTATAGTTGTTATGACTTGAAAAAATCACAACAAAGAAAACCGGCAATGACAACTAAACAAATTTATTCTTCACAAAAAAAGTTCTTCAAAAAAATATATCACTATTTAATTCCCTTCTAACACTCTGATGTCACTATTTAACTGTTGCCAAAACAAAAACTCAGCTCTGCTCTGCTTTGCTGTCTAAAATCACAGCATTTATATAGACTAGCCACATTCTGGAAAGATCCTCAGGATTCCTGGGAAATCCCGCTCCCTCCAGGCAGGAAGTTCCAGAAGCTTCTAGACATAGGTATATATAAACACTAGATGGCTCAAGGCAGTGTCGGCAGCGTCTTCACTGGTCAGCCATCTTAGGACAGGGGACTGCTCTGGTGCGCTGTGCTGTAGTCTGAGGTAAGGTGGATGATTTACTCGCTTAAATACTCGTAACTCGCTGAATTCTTGACGGATTAACAAATGGATTGGGTTATTACAAACCTTAATGTACTTTTTATATCAAATTCAATGGTTTTAATTATTCTTAAGTATGTGTTTAAATAACAACATCTCTGATGTTTACCCGACAAACCAAGCCGTTTGTTTGAAAATCAGTCGAGAATTTGGGAGAGTTGAGCACTTTACAGTTATTTCAAAGTCCGTGCTCCATTGGCTGTAATGTTATGAGTGATCGAGCAGCCCTGTCCCAAGATGGCCGCCCTGTGACGACGTTACTTCACATTGGCTCGCAGTGTGCTTGAGCCATCTAGTGTTTATGTATATCTATGCTTCTAGAAAGCACTAGTCCTTTGCATAGAAGTGAGATATTACATCAGATTACGTTTCACAGACACACCACCAGAGGGTGCCAAATGAACAAAATAAATAGCTGACCAGCAAGGCAGCAAAACAAAAAAAAAACATGTAACAAATCTTCATCTACAAATGATATACAATGCTGTACATAAAATACGCATACATAACATAGTTCTTATACTGACTGGCAGCTCCATCACTAAAGTAAAGAATCTTTCTTGCAGCTGGTCTTGTTTCTCTGATACATGTGAGCAGTGTTGTGATAAATGCATGTATACTCACAGTATCATGTTTAAGGGAATCTGATATAATCCAGAGGGACAAACAATCAATACCCGAAGCACACTTTTAGTATGCCACGAGTGGATAGTCCCTCAAGTAAGTGGGTAAGATTCTTTGTGATAGAAGGCTTCTCGAACACAACTGATGACTGACGTAGTTATTTATTTATTTATTTGGGGGGATTTTTGGTGATGTATGTGTGTTATAAGTATTTTTTTCCACGCTTTAGAGACTTTTTTTAAATTCAATATACAACAATATGAGGGTTTTACTTTAAACACATAGTCTTTTGGAGGGAAAATGAGAAATGGTACAAACCACAATTTGGTCATGAATATTTTAGATGGGTCATGTTTAGCTGAACTTTAGGCATTTTCATCTTTACTTCTGACCATCATGTCATGTAAGTTAGGAGATAAAATTTTTACTCCAGACTGGGGTAGAATGTCTCTTCCTAGGATAAAAATATGAACTTCCTAGGCAGTTACTGACATGTCCTTCAGTCTACATGAGATTTAGCTATTTTTGATCATTTTTCATTATGGTCCAATTTTGTTGAAGCTATTGCTCATCAGCATTTTCTTTCACTGTCATAGTTTTTCATTTGCATGAAGTCAATAACTTAATAAAGTAAATTCTCAAACATGAAGACTATCAATAAACTAGTCTTTGCTGTAGAGCCCTGTGAACATTGCCAAAAAATTTTGAAACGGCACAAAGTGCCATATTCGGCAACCCATAAAACAGGATCTATCGTTCCTATGGAAGTTTTGACCCTCTTCCCTAATATATAGCTACTAAACCTTACACATGCCAAGTTTTAGCATTATACATGGATGCATTTCAGAGATACTGATCTTCGAAAACAAAAAATGTTAGTGTCACTCGCGAGCACTAAAAGTGGGCGTGACTGTTTTTAAACTGCCATAATTTTAAAAAACTACTGGTAATTAGTGGAAAAAAAATTTGCATGTGATCATTCCTCATATGTACCTAGTTGCAGAAATTTTTTGAGATTTTTTTTGAGATGGTCACCTGGGAAAATATTGGAATTTTGGGCGATTCTGCACAGAATGACCCTATAAGCAGTTTTTATGTAATTGCAGCCTGCACTATATTTAGGTGTGAATTCCATGTACATTTTTATGAATGACCCCTGGCTCTCACTGCCCGTTTGCTGCCCGGCCCCAGGGCTGTGAAGTATTGGCATTCGGTGGTTAATGTGCCTCGACCGACGCTGGTATTTCCTGTTTGGCTGTCCTCCAGCTCCCCCCCCTCCCCCCCCTCCTCGGGTGCTGCATCCTCTGGTAAACGCTGATCGTCACACACTGACTGAGCAGAGAAGAGAGACCTGAGAAAATTCACTTAGAGAAACATAAATCCAGTCTTTACACCTGCATTACATCTTGTAGGATTTATTTCTTCAATGTTTTTATTGTGCGAATGATAAAAATTGGGGCAATGTCTTCTATTTGGCCTGTTTTTTTTTTTTTGTAATGCTTGTCTAATATCTGGTGCTTCCCCTTTAATTTAGGGAAGTCTGCGGGCTGCAGAGCCTAAGATAAAGATCAATGACTGATCAAAGGGATCTCGTGAATTAATTGTAGCTTCGTTAATTTCTGAATGTAATTATCTGTGCTTGGACTTTCCTCAGTGTGAGAGCACTTGGAAAAAAGAACTGCTGTTCAGACAAGCGGCAGCCGAATATCCAGTGTTCTGCACCGATGGATAGAACATCTGAAGCGTCCGCGTTATTCTCTGGAAACCCCCGCGCGCATTCCAGGATTTAAATTGTGTTTCCATGAGGGAAAAATATGTACTGCTCCCAAAAAAGTAGAGACCGTGAGGTTCTGAGACGATCCCCCCGCACCCCGTCCATCTCTCCATTTTTAGATTGTTCCGATGGAGAAAACACATGGCGCTTATGATGGTAAGGTGCAGAATAACCTCAGTGTGTCTTTCTGAACTGCAGGTGCAGAGGATGCTGGGATGGCTGCGGGTGAGGAAGGTGAGATCTGAGCAGAGTGACGCCGCTCCTGATGAACGTGCTGTTTTTGTTCGTGTGCACTTGCAAGCGCAAAGCAGTAGATGGAACGGAGCGATCGGCAGTCGCCACACATGCCTGTGTCCAATAATGAGTGAAGAATGTATGAACCTGGAGAAATAGTCAGATGTAGTTCGAGTGATGGTGATCGATGGAGATGGAGGAAGGGTCGCCTTTTACAGCAGCAGAGTACGGTGCTGTACCACCCCTGCCCTTTCTCTTCAGGGTTCACTGGCTTTCATCATTGCGGTGTTAAGTGCAGAGCAGTGTACTTAACGCCCTCTTAAGAGAACCCACGGAGGGGGCCCCGCTGTGGGGCAGTCTACACTGAGGTGTTAAGGTCACGATCACTGCCTGCTGACTCAACCATCTCCGGGCTGCTGGGTCTGGTTCACCATAAATGCACCAGACAGGCTTTCACCTCCAGTATTTTCCCCGTAAAACATTATTCTGACGTGAGAAAGTCTACTGGAGTTACCTGAAAGGAGCAGTTGCTTTGCTGTGTGTTACTAAAAATGAAATGGGCTTGATTAGTTATGCGCAGCATAAATTCGGGACCACGATTCTCAACATTGGTCCTGCGGCACCGCTGGGGTAAGAGAGTTTTCATCCCAACCACAGTTGCAGTTGTTAAGATTTTAAAAAGTTGTTTATTTTTCTTAACTCATTTCATGTGCATGAGTGCATTTCATATTTGGAGCAGTGATTTACCCTCTTTTGCCACAATATCAAAATGCATCACATGAGCGTAACACTAAAATTGATTGACAGTCATCTTCTTGCCAAATGAATGGTTAGTTTTGAGGACTATGTATTCGCATTTTTCTTCTTTTTTCTCCATTTGTATTTAGGTGTTTACAATAAATGTAAGTTTCGTTCTTCATTGCATTCATGGATATTTCTCTACAAATGTGGCTCATGAGGGTGTAAACTGCCTTGAAAATGAAATGCACCTAATTAATACAAATTAAGCATTTAATGAAAGGTTGGCCTCAGGCTGACTAATGTCTTGCCAAAAGACCATTGGCTCTGACGACTGGCTCTGGCATATGCATAAAACGAGCAGGTGCACTGCAGACGTGGGGGATGCAACTCCCTCACTATTGCTAAAAATACGTTCCGTCCCCCACTCTTATTTTTGCGAGGCCAAACGAGATTAAATATTCAACTAAAAAAAAAGTGAAAAAGTGACACCTGCGAACGAGTAGGAACACCCCCCCCCCCCCCCAACACACTCAGGCATAAAGAGCAGTCCAGGCTGCACACATTGGTCACTCAGTTTGAGTGATAGACCCGCCAGCCAATCACAGCAAATCCACTAGTTGGCATCGGTGAAGAGGGAAGCTCAAATCAGTAGCGTTCGAGTAACAGCAGCGGTTGCTCTAAACCTTGAGCTTCAGAAGGATGCGGCAGCAGTCTGACTCGCGGTGAAGTCGTAGCAGATGTAAATTGCAAAATGAGTGAATCAAAATTCACTGTCAGTGATGTAATGCAGTCAATGATATAATAATATCCGTCATGAAACATGAAATGGGCACCTGTTCATCTCTGAGAGGCAGCCGAGCCACCTCAGCTAGCTTGTAGCTTCCAGTGTTACAACCCCAATTCCGAAATTGTTGGGACAAACTGTAAATTGAGAATAAAATCAAAACACGATGACTTTCAAATCACACCAGTCAGTATTTTATTCACAGCAGAACAGGGATAACATATCAAATGTTAAAACTGAGAAATTCTACAATTTTTTCCACAAAATGAGCTCATTTCAAATTTGATGGCTGGGACAGCGGCCTGTTTACCATGGTGTAGCATCCTTTCTTCTTGTTAACATGGAGTGGAGGCGTCTGGGCATTGAGGAGACAAGTTTCTTGAGTTTAACCATTGGAATTTGATCCCTCTCTTGTTTAATACAGGCTTCTAGCTGCTGGAGAGTTTTGGGTCTCTTTTGACGGACTTTTGCTTTAATTATACACCAAATGTTCTAAATTGGGGAAAGATCAGAACTGCAGGCAGTCCAGTTCAGCACAGGGACTCTTCTACTACGAAGCCATGTTGTTGTAATAGCTGCAGTATGTGGTTTTGCATTGTCCTGCTGAAATAGACAAGGCCTTCCCTGGAATAGATGTTGTCTGGTGGGGAGCAAATGTTGCTCTGAAACCTTTATATACCTTTCAGCATTTTTAAAAGTCCTTTTTAAAACATGCAAGTGTCTCACACCATATGCACTAATGCATCCCCATACCATCAGAGATGCTGGCTTTTGAACTGAATGCTGATAACAGGAGGGGTTGTCTTTCTCCTCTTTAGCCCGGAGGACACGACGCCCATGATTTCGAACAAGAGTGTCAAATTTGGACTCGTCTGACCACAGTACACTTTGCCACTTTGCAACTGTCCATTTTAAATGAGCCTTGGCCCACAGAACACAGCGGCGCTTCTGGATCATGCTCAACAATGGCTTCCTTTTTGCATGATAGAGTTTTAGGTGGCATCTGTGAATGGCACGGCGGACTGCGTTTACAGACAGGGGTTTCTTGAAGTATTCCTGGGCCCATTTAGTAATGTCAATGACCGAATCATGCCGGTGAGTGATGCAGTGGCGTCTGAGGGCCCGAAGATCAGGGGCATCCAGTAAAGGGCTTCGGCCTTGTCCCTTATCACAGAGATTTTTCAAGTTTCTCGGAATCTTTTGATGAGGTTATGCACTGTTGAGACCTTCATAGTCTTTGCAATTTGACGTTGAGGAACATTGTTTTTAAAGAATTCCACAATTTTTTTGCGCAAGCCTTCACAGGTTGGAGAGCCTCTGGCCATCTTTACTTCTGAGAGACTCAGCCTCTCTAAGACATCCCTTTTACAGCCAATCATGTTACACACCTGATGCCAGTTAATTTAATTACTTGCTAAATGTAATTTCAGCTGACGGTCTTGTATATTATTTGCTTTTTCAGCCTTTTTTGCCAATGTCCCAACTTTTTTGAGACCTGTTACAGCCAGAAAGTTTAAATTAAGCTCATTTTGTGGATAAAAATGCAAAATGTCTCAGTTTCAATATTTGAAATGTCATCTATGCTCCATTATAAATAACATATTGGCTCGTGATCTGAAAGTCATTGCATTTTGATTTTATTCACAGTTTACACTTCGTCCCAACTATTTCGGAATTGGGCTTGTACATGGCCCACGAATTTCACACTACTTCAGTTAGCAGCGAACCTTTTAAAAGCCGTGTCTTACAGCATTGTTCATGCCATATACATCTATTCGCTGTCACAGTGTTGTTATGTTGTCATTATTATGCATGAATGAAATGGCTGTCTCTGCGAGAGATTTCCATGTTTTGCATGACCTTCAGTGTGACCCTTGACCTCTGGTCATAATACTTCACAGGCTCAAATAAGTGGACTAGTAGTACAAACATGTTGAAAACAAAAGCCATTCATCAAAGCATTTAGCCTGTAGCAGCGTTTGAAATTTGAAAAACCAGTCTTACAGACTAACAAGCAAACATACAAACAGACTGGCTGATAACTGTGGCTTGAACCATAACAAGCATGCACTGGGAGGCCCCAGGACCAATGTCGAAAACCAGTGATTGAGGGTATTTATGCCCTTGTCGAGTGGACCGTGTAGGAATTATTGCTCTCTAAAATTGTCACTGTCCAAAGTCTTCTGGATCTCACTGTAACAATGGGCAATTACACCATGTTCTCCATCTGCCTTGTGTTTCTGCTGACACCGGTATCTCTAAGTCTGGGCAGTTGCAAATGGCTGATTATAATCAGAGATCAAGCCTCACAGCTTTTTTCTGTATCATTGGTAAATCATGTCAATGCGTTGTATTACTGCATGTAGTATTTGTACTGTTGGTTCAAGACTCCATATTCTCTGTCTTCCGTGTCTATCTTGTGTTTTTCATGTCATTCGCAGAGGGTTTGGTTGTATTTGGCTCGCTAAAGATCTGGCGTGCCTCTAATTGGTTTTCTTTATTCGTTCTTGATGTCATTTTGAATTCGTAACTTGGCCATTTAATAAAATGGGCGAACTGTGGCCTCCCAGCAGAGACCAGGGAGAAGAGGAGCATGCCCAACTGGAGCCTATCGGCCTCTGACTTCTTCGCCTGGGTGGAGAATCTGCGGGCGCATGCTGGATACGACCGCATCGACGATCTGGCGCGAACCTTCTGGGCTCACTTCCCCCCTGCTAACCAGCTGGGCTACGACACTGCGGATCACGAAGAGTGAAAAACAGAAGTCAGAGTCACCATTGGGATGCCCCTCGCCGAAGGCATAGTGCTTTGTATGGAGAAAAAAAAAACCTTCTGATCAAATCATCTGAGTCTTTGTGTGGTTTGTGTATGAATGTGGGCAAAGTTTCCCTTGTTATAATGAGACTTTGTAGTACAAGTGATGAATTATGTGCTTGTAAAGTACAGTACCTTCTCAGGCAATTTAGCATCTTTGTTCTTTTTAAGGCTCTTCGAATACTATTGCATTCCAATTTTCAGACTGAGGATTTGTTTTTTGTTTTTTTTTGTCCTAGATTTTGGTGGGACATACAGCACCCTCCAGCGCACTCTTGGTTAAGATGTGTTCTTTAGCTTCTAATAAATTCAGTTTTTTTCTGAATTATATAGGACCACAATGAAAAAAAAGAGGAAATCCAGCCTTTAATTCAAGTGCATTTATTCACTTGGGAAAAAAAATCCCATGTTAAGAAATAATTATTTTACATCAAATCATGTCTGCCACAATTATTAGCACCCCTGATATTAATACTTCGTACAATCCCCTTTAGCCAACATAACAGCACCTAATCTTCTCCTATAATATTTCGCTAGATGGGAGAATACAGAAAGAGGGATCTTCGACCATTCCTCTTTGCACAATCTCTCTAAATCATCCAGCGACCTGAGTCCTCTCCTCTGCACTCTCCTCTTCAGCTCACTCCACAGGTTTTCAATGGGGTTGAGGTCTGGGGACTAAGATGGCCATTGGAGGAGCTTGATTCTGTGTCTGGTGAACCATTTCTGTGTAGATTTGGCCACATGTTTAGGGTCATTGTCTTGCTGTAAAACCCAGTGATGACCCATCTTCAGCTTTCAGGCAGAGGCCACCAGATTTTGATTTAAAATGTCCTGGTATTTCAAAGCTTTCATGATGCCATGCACCCTAACAAGGTTCCCAGGGCCTCTGGAAGAGTAACAGGCCCACAGCATCACCGATCCTCCGCCATACTTCACAGTGGGCATGAGGTGCTTTTCTGCATACTCATCTTTTGTGTTCTGCCTGACTCCCTGACCCTTTTTAACAAAGTTGCGGTTTTTGAAGGGAAATCAATTATTTTGCGGGCGTTTAAGTTATTAAGCGATCTACAGCTAGACAGAACCTAACTCAAGGTTCACTGATGAACATCGCACTTTGCCATCACCTAAAATAAGTTTGATTGGTAGGCATTTTCAAAATTAAAGGTAGTCTTGTTGAATATTTTGAGAGTGACATGCATGGCTTGCTTCTCGGTCCTGTTGTCATATCTCAATATTGATGCTACTTACGCTTCCAGTGGGTGTTTAAAAACGTTTGGCGTTTTGACGCGACGCTTCACTTCACCACCAGAGGGCATTGGGCTTAAGAGTCAGCTTTGAGCGCTTGTCCCAATAGTGACTGTGACTTTATGTGTGTGGCTCTGGTCTGATTCGTGCCAGTCAAATCAAATTTTTTACAAAAATATTAACTATAACTATACTTACCCCTAAAGCAACTGAGTGCCTTTAGTGACAAAAATGACCTTGTGTGGTCATAAATGATGCCACAATGTTTTCTGCAGAAATGCTTATTACCTCCTCCAAACAAAGTTGGCAGGAGGTTATGTGATCGGTGCCATTTGTTTGTTTGTCTGTTTGCTTGTGAACAAGATAACTCAACTCAAAAAGTAATGGATATCTCTGAAATTTCTTTGAAAGATTCGGACTGTGCTGCCTTGGCGGAGGTTTGCACTCTAGGAGTGCCAGTAGTATTAATGACTATTTCTGTGTTCAACATATCCACACAGCTTCATTCATGTATGACCGATATAATTAAATGATCAAATGTAATGACGGGTTATGATCACTTTTTTGTGCCAAGAATTATGAACCTGAAAATATGGATATTTTCAACCTTATGGGCATTGATTAAATTGTAATGATAAACTTTTATTCACTGAATTATGTTTTGCAGTAGACCTTGCCCATCAATCCAATCCAATCCAATCCATCTTTATTTATAAAGCACAGTTTAAATAAACTCAAGGTTTCCAAAGTGCTGTACAGTAAAATAGACAGTAAAAATAGACAATAAAAAATAGAAACATAATACATAAGGGTAAAATACCTGTGCACATAAAATAAACAATCTAAGTGGTGATAAAAGCCAAGGAAAAGAGGTGCGTTTTAAGAAGAGATTTAAAAGTGGCCACGGAAGAGGACTGTCTGATATGCAGCGGCAGTTCATTCCAAAGCTTAGGGGCGGCTACAGAAAACGCTCGGTCCCTGTTTTAGGAACCCTCAGGAGCAGCTGGTCAGCTGACCTGAGGGATCGAGTTGGTGCGTAAGGGTGCAGAAGCTCAGAGAGGTACACAGGGGCAAGGCCACTTTGGGCTTTAAAAGCAAATAAAAGAATTTAGAAATGAATTCTAAAATGGACGGGTAGCCAGTGAAGTGAAGCTAAAATTGGTGTAATGTGCTCAAACTTTCGAGTGCCAGTTAAAAGACGCGCAGCTGCATTCTGCACTAGTTGCAGAGGTGCAATGGAGGACCGGCTGACCCCCATGTACAGTGCATTGCAGTAATCAAGCCGAGTGGTTACAAAGGCATGTATTACCGTTTCAAAGTGCTGTCTGTGCAGAAAGGGTTTAATTTTAGCGAGCTGTCTGAGCTGGAAGAAGCTGGTTTTTACTACAGCTTTAATCTGGCTGTCGAACTTAAGCTCCGTGTCCAATTTAACCCCAGATCGTTAACACTGGGATTGGCGAACTGCGCCAGGGAACCCAGGTCGACTGGGGAGGTCGCGGAAGTGCCACCAAAAACAATCACTTCCATCTTGTTCTCATTAAAATTTAAAAAGTGTCGAGACATCCAGGCTTTGACGTCATCCAGACAGTTTAAAAGTGGCTTAAGCGCAGAGGAGTCAGCCTTTTCAAGGGGGACATAAATCTGGCTGTCTTCTGCATAACAATGAAATAAAATGCTGTGCTTCCTGAAAAGGGACCCAAGTGGGAGACGGTATAAAGAAAATAAAAGTGGGCCCAACACTGAGCCCTGTGGAATCCCGCAAGAAAGAGGTGCAGTGGAGGACACAAAGTCACCAAGGCCGACACAGAAAGACCGGTGAGATAGATAGGACCTGAACCAAGCAAGCGCCTGGCCCTTGATGCCCACCCACTGCTCCAGGCGAGCAATTAGGATATCATGGTCCACTGTGTCGAAAGCAGCAGTTAAATCTAAAAGAACAAGAATTACAGAGTGACCAGAGTCATTAGCTAAAAAGATGTCATTAAAAACCCTTAAGAGAGCCGATTCTGTGCTGTGCAATGTTTTAAAACCAGATTGGAAAATTTCAAGAATATTGTGGTCCTTAAAAAAGTCAAAAAGCTGAGAATAGACAATCTTCTCTAAAATCTTTGTTACAAAGGGCAATTTAGAAATAGGCCTAAAGTTAGCCATAGCAGTGGGGTCCAGTCCGAGTTTTTTAATCAGTGGCTGCACAACTTCATGTTTAAACTGATCAGGAACCACAGGAACCAGGAACCACGGTCAGAGGCCGAAGGTGAAATAAGTGCTCTGATAGAAGAAACTTTATCAATAAAAAATCGCAAAAAGTTTTCACACACAGAAGGAGAGGGCTGAGCTCCCACAGTCTGCGATGCATTCAGGGTAGAGTTGATCACTTTGAACAACACTCGAGGTTTGTGACAGTTACAGACAATAATGTCAGAAAAATATTTCCTTTTTGCCTCTTTCACAGACGATTGATAACGACGCCAACAATCCCTCAATATTTGAAAAGACACCTCTAATTTATCTTTTTTCCATTTACACTCAGCTCTGCGACACTCCTGTCTGACACTGCGGGTTGTTTCATTGAACTACGGCTCAGATTTAACTTTTCGCTGCCTGCTCTTTAATGGGGCGGCAGAATCGATGGCAGACTGGCAAGTATGAAAAAACTGAGAGCAAAGAGCCTCCGCGTCAAGGTGTGCAGAATCAGTAGTGACGCAGATCTGACTGAAAGCGGATGAGAAGTGAGCGGCAGTGGAAGAGTTAAAAACCCGGCAGCTGCGAACAGCAGTGGGGGTTTTAACAGAGCTAAAAGACACAGCAGCTTCAAAAAGTACAGGCATATGATCAGAAAAATACGCTTCACAGACTTCTAAATTATAGATAGGCAAACCAAATGAAAAAACGAGATCAAGTGTGTGTCCCTGTACATGTGTAGGGCTCAATACAGATTGTACGTGATTAAAAGAATCAATGAGATTTAAGAAATCCCTCGCCAGAGGGTTTTCCAGGCAGCACACATGAATATTGCAGTCACCAGCGATCAAAACTCAGTCATATTTCGGCATGATGTCAGCCAGGAACACAGAAAAGTCAGTTAAAAAGTCCTTGTTGTATTTTGGAGGTCGATAGACGACAGCACACAGCACTGAATTAAGCTTGGTGGGACGTCCTCATACAAAGCTAGCGGGAGCTGATGACAGCGATATTTGTTTACATTTGAAATGGCTTTTACAGACATGAATAATGATTTATGGCTATTTTTATCCTTGCCAAGGAAGTCATGTTTTTGAATGTTTGTGTGTCTGCCGACCTGTCTGTCTGTCACCAACTTTACCCCAAACACGAATGGTGCCATCTGCACCAAAATTTGCACAGGGGTAGATGTTCGTCCAAGAACCAATCATTGAAATTAGATCTCAACTGGGCCAAGTACCAAGAAGCTAAAACAATTGCAAAAAGAATTGCATAGGTCTGATTAACAGATTGAGTCATTTTTGTCATTTGATGAATGGTACGTAATGTATGTGACCCCGCTAGGTGCACAGTTTCTATCTCTTCTAGGAAATAATAACAATTTGCTTCAGATGAGGTATGCAGCCTCAGAGCGTTCTTTTATCAACTTGGAAAACACCACATAAGAGACCTTACAGATCTTTCAGCTATCCTTGCCACACCAATGGTCCGTTTCCTCTCAAAACCAGTGAAAACTTGTTTGAGGAATAGCTTGACAAACTAATGGAAAGAAACCTTTTTTTAAATTTAAAATCTCAAAATGGTGCCCAGAAATGCTCTTTTGGGGTTGAAAATGACCCCAATCGGTTGTTTGGTACTTAACTGTATATAATTATCGTAAAATGGTGACCATATCTTGATGGTAGCTGGAAGGTTTTCGAGGCAAACCAGCCTGCATGCCGCTAAAGAGAGCGTTTCGTCATCGAATGTGTACAAAGGAATGGTGATGTGTAAGGTCTGCTTTACCTCGCCCTCCACTTCAGCGGTGACCCTCCCACACTTCCCGCTAGCAGCCTAGAGGCTATTCGTGTCTCTTTGATGGCTAATGCTTCCAGCGCACAAACCAAGCAGTGCATATGCAAGCTAGAAGCAACCATCACCATGATTGCCCACCATTTCCGTGTTCATACGGTTTGTGACATCAGAGGTGGCAGGCAAATTCATGCTATACTGGCTCCCTGGTCAGGTTAGAGCAGATTTTAAGGTGCTGTTGTTAATGTATAAAATTGTGAATGGAATCGCACCAATATACTGACTTGACTCGGTCAGTTGCTGATAATAGGCCTCTATGCAAAAATGTAGATCATTCTTTGAAAATCATCAGATTAATTTTAATCATTTGTGAAATGGAAAAAAATGTGAGTGAAATGCATGAAAATATATTTTTCTTTGGAAAACAAAGAAATTTGCAAGTGATTACAAACTTTTGAGCGGTAGTGTACCAGCTATTGAAAATCTTGTGCCCTGCTTTGTTTAATCTGAGGTAACTTAAATAACTGAAACCTTGGTAACTGAAAAAATGCAATTATGTAATACATTTCTCCTGTATTCTATCTCTTGCTAGACACCAGGCAGTGCTTTTGCTCGCACACCAGAGCCGCACTTGACCCTGAGTACAGCTTCAAGATGTGCATCACTTAGCCAGGATCTGTACTGGCATTTATTGAAGTTCACGGTCGAGAAAAGTTTACCACACAGACACATGCTCCCAAAAAGGCACTTAACTCGTCTGAACACTTCACTGACTGCTCTTGAGAGGATGGAGGTAATTCTCTGAGGAATTGTCCTGTCACGGCTACTTTTGACTACACCTCTCTGAATTTTGCTTTAAGTTCTCTATGACACTACAAGTCAATAAGTTCAATCTGCAACACAGTTGGGACACTTTCGACATCAGCTGAGAAAGGGTCTGAAAAACCTGGAAAGTGTCAGTGTTTCTTGAAGTCAGAGAAACGTTGATCGAATTCCTGCCGTAGATTTTCAATACCAGAGGCATATTCATCATTACTGAATGCTTCTTCCGCAAGAGGTCTTGATGCTGTTAGATTTTTTTGCAGAAAGCGGAGTTTTCCACAAACTCAGTTTCGTGTAGAAGGTCTCGCACTTTCATGAGTTGGTCTGATGTGCTGTCCGGGGCCCTGGAGCTTCAGGTTAAGGATGTTCAGCTGCTGGGTTATGTCCACGAGGACTGCAAGGTCCATGACCCGTTTTGGATCAGCTAATTAAGGAATATCCATTCTACCATGCTCCATTACTCTCCTCACCTTAAAAAAAAAAAAATCTCTTAAAGGCATTTCTTCTAAGCCATAGTGCCTCAGTAAAGTACGCCACCATATGCTGACTCAATTTCTAATAAAACGGCCCGAAACTGGCGGCGCTGTAAACTGGACCTGATGTAGTCGATACATCTCAGGACAACAGACATTACATGTTCATATGCATTTCAGTTCCTGCTGGTGTGTAATGCCGTAAAGAACAACCGCTAGACTGGCATTCCTCCTCTAACCTCCTTTGGACCACTGGAACAAGTCAGTTTTTCCTGCCTGTCATCAACTGGGCTCCATCAGTAGTAATGCCGACCAGTCTGTTGTGTGGCAAACCGGCGCGTTCAATCACGTTGCCTAGCTGCTGAAATATATCCTTGGCTGTGGTATGGCCGTGCTGTGACCGCAAACTCCGGTCACTTTGAATTGCTCATTAATACCTCAGAGAAAAATGAATAGCTGAGCATTGTCAGTTTTGTCTGTGTTTTCAAGTGCCACGGAATCAGCAGTAAAAAAAATCTGGCTTTTTCTTGTGACTGATCATAAATGTCACTCAATAACTTGCGAATCCTCTCTGGAACTGTTTGCCAACAGCGAGATGTTGCTGAACAAACTCTTCCTCTCTGGGCACAGAGTATCAGCAACCTGCAACATGCAATCCTTCAGAAACTGCCCTTCGGTGAATGTTTTTCCCGTTTTGGCATTGAACTCACTCACCACGTACAGAAATGGCTACTATTACGATTTGTCTGTATTTAGTACGATTTTTGAATTAAAATACGGGAGTTACGGGAAAATAGTTCAGGGTTACGGATTTTTCAAAAACCCGTGGATATTATATTGCTACATGCTAATTATAGTAGTTTCACAAGGCCATTCTGAGGCCCGTAAAATTTCCCTACGGCAATTGCCGAGCACGATCCGATTCTCTCTCTCCCGCCTCTCAGTCGGCCAATCAAATAGCCTGTTTCTAAGTGTATACGGAGCGGCACCTGCTGGCTGCTTTGGAGACTACCAACCAAATCGAACGCGGAGCACAATGAGATTAAAAACAAGGCTTTAATAGACTTTTGATTGACAATATCATTGTTTCATTATTTCATATGTTTGTAATAGCGGAATAAAATGTCCATCAGATTGCATTTCAACGTCATATTGTTTTTTACTGAAATGTGCCGGAAAATACTGTAAAATGTGTTAGAAAGTACTGATTGTCAGACTTCCGGGTCGGCATCTCTGCACATAACTTGCTCCAACTTTGGCATCAGCATCCTTCTTCGCTTTATAGAAAAGATTTCGCTGTGACGTGACCCGTTTCGGAAGCTGCGTGCCTCGCTTTTTCCTCTTCTCTCCCTCGTGCTTCTCATATTGCTCACAGTGTTTAGTCCAGTAATGATGCTTCCGACTGTATTCCTAAAGAACTGTGACTTTATCCTTGCATATATGGCAGGCAGCATTTCCGCAAAACTTCACAAAAAATGCTGCAGTGTCCATCTTTATTGGAACTGTCTGTGTTCTTCGTCCACTTCCCTTTTGAGTTTGGAAAGGGACATCTTTTTACTCAGCAGCCAAACAATTAATAATTCCCGTGGTTGGCTGTCATTCACTCCAAGAACGTCCTGGGGCAGGTGCCGGCAACTTTGGCCCTCGACGCTAGCTATTACTTTCTGCCCAAATCAGTTAATTTTACAGAATTGTGTTTTTATTTCAATTGTATATGAATGGGTACATTAACTAGATATAAAACAGTGCAATTTTTTTTTTTAAATTAATGAGCCAAATGATATTTTTTTACGTCAGGAGCAGGCCAGTGGGAGGAGGGCAGGGGGCTAGAGGTGGCCAACGGTCGAGCAGTTGGTGGCCCCTGCCTTTCATCCTCGTAAACCTTCACTGCATGTTGCCCTTTATGCCGAGGTTCCCTGTTCACTTCCTCTGGACGCGAGAGTGTCAGGACAGGTGAATCCGCAATCGCACTGTCCTCCACACTCATCACTCTGCTGTACTCAAACCATCTTTGCATTGTAATTCTGCTGCTAACCCTCTCTAGTGAGTGGCATTCTTCAGGCCACAGAATCCATTCCTGTCCGTGGGGCAACCTTGGTGGAGGAGACAACCACACTCATCCGAAACTGAGCCACATTGGCGGCTCCCACTCGGAGATCAGGACGCATGCTTATTTTTCTGAACGCTTGGGGTTACCACTTCCACTCTAAGCCAGTCAGATTGTACCAGAACTGATAACGTCACTTTTCAATGCTAAATGAACCAATGACCCGATAACTTCACTCTTGAATACTAAATGAACTGATGTCATGCTAAATGCTATTGATGCTAAATGAATCAATAGTGGCCAATGAAATGCGCTTGAGCAGTTTGCCTTAGTAAATGCGAAAACTCAAACCATTACCAATTACCCCAGTGCATGATGGTGAGTGCAGAGGCATTATGGGATTGAAGTGGGGGTCTCACTGTCTCACTTTGCACAATAACAGATATGATGAAGCAGACGAGTGGATTAAAATGTGGGTGAATCTGCAAAGTCACATTGTACTATATTAATATGCAAAAACGCACCGCATTGAACGGTCCTAAATAATCCAGTAGGACTGCATATTGCTTCGAAGTTTAATGCACCAGCTCGCTTGCTTTAGTGTTTCTAGTTCAGATGAAGTGAACAGCATTGTCTTTACTTGCGCATATCTTCATTTCACGTTTGCATAGCCAGCAAGCTAGCGAGTTACGGAGCTACATGAAAACCGTGGCGTTGAACAGCCTGTGTTTTATATGGCTAGTTAGCTAGCTGGCTGGCTATTGCAGACATGGAATCAAAGTAGGTGCGAGTAACTTCAGTGTAGCACACTTTGACTGAGCTAAAAACACATAACAAACATAGCTAGCATGACTTTAGGTGAAATCAAGCCTTTAAAAGGCTTTGTTTGAATCCCTAATAAGTTTAACGCCCTCGCTAGCTTGGTTAGCAAGCTACCTAGCACATTACACTTGGAAGCAACGTGCAGTCCAACTGGATTGTTCAGGATTCACGTGCAATGCAGTGCGTTTTTTGCATTTTAATATGGTATGATGCGACCTGACAGGTTCACCCATATTTTAAAAAGCTCATCTGCTGCACTATATTGTTTAATGAATAAGGCGAGACAGGGAGACGCCGCTTCAATCCCAGAATGCCTAAGCACACTCGTAATCATACTATGAGATAATTGGTAATAGAGCACCAGCTCTTGGTGATGGTTACGATCCGGCCCAGAAAAACCTAGAGTAAATTCAGTCAAGTCCAGTGCCTTGTGGCGCCCTGGCTCTCAATGCAAAGTGCACCAACACTTCTCAGACTATCATCTGCCATGGTTGACCGCAGAATTTTTTTCTTTTTTCCAGTAGCTATTTTAAGAAGTGGGGTGGAACCCCCATTAACAGCTTCAAAAAATTTTGGTTGCAATGTGCAAGAGTGCAGACATTAGTTTGATTTTTTTTTTTGCTACAGGGCTGTGGTCACCAATTCCACAGCATCTTAGTTTCACTTGTGCAGTCATTTTCGCCTTGTGCTTTCTCCCTTTTCTCATAATCGCCATACTCACCAAATATTTAGATATCAGTTGTATCAATAAAGCCAATAAACCTAGCCATCAGGAGCTGGCATAACCTCCCGGCCCCACATATTGAAAGAATGAAAATCCCACCTGCTCCGGAAATAAACCTTACCCCCTAAAATTGTAAGTTCAAAATGTTTACTTGGAAACCAGATGAAATAGAAAATTCATCAACTTCAGATTAGCAAAAGGCACCACTTCAGGTCATGATTAATGTGGACACCAAGTTTTGTTAAGAAAATGTTGAACGGTCTTGTCCAGAAGCAAAATGTACACAGACGGATGGACAGACAACCGCACCCATGACTATATCCCCCCCCCTAACATTATATGCCGGGGGGGTAATAATTAAAATGTTGTCTTTGTCTATTTTAGCCTTCACCTCTGAAGTTTGTAACTTTATGATTCAGGCAGTTACATTTACCCTGGAATAAAAAACGTGGTAAGTTCATATGAAGTGTCAAAAGGCTAACGAGTGAAAGTACTTCAGAGGTGTGCAGTCATCAAAAAATAACGCATCCACTCAGAATGCCCTTTAGCTAATCACAACAGAGTATTCAACAGACCTGTGGTATTAGTTCGGTTTAAGTCCACAAGATTTTCAAGAATGACAAACTGTTTTACTGAGCCCACAATGTCAATTTGTATTTCCATTTGTAGATTTTGATTCAGTTCCCACACATGAATAAAAGAAATGATTATGCCTTTTGTATTTCTGCAGCATGTGGAAGGCAAACTGTGATTCCATCTGTTAGTGTTCTCTGGTAGGGGGCATGAATAAAATTGCATTCGGTACGCAGGCATGATTGTGAATCATGAATAAAAATTACCTGGGATCCTGCTCATTGATTGAATTTTGCGTTCGAGGACAAATGGGCCCCCTTTGAAAGGGCTCTGTTTCTTGACCTCTCTACGACGGGTTTCCTGTAATCCCGGCAGTGGTAGAATTTTGTATACAATGAAATAACGATTGCTAAAGCAGCAGGAGTAATGCCTGTCCATGAGCTTGGCTCCCCTGCTATTCTTAGTGTTTACAGAAATGTAGACAACCTCTCAGCCACTTGGGCTTCAGGGAGAGCATTACGTGGTGCTCTATTGTTCTGTCCACACTTTTAATTTTCCATGTTCCTGCAACACGGACAGATGTGAGAACTTTGGGGCTTGTACGGGTTTGAAGAAAATGGAGTCAAGACGAGCATGACTCCTCATCCTTACTTCACTTTTATTGGAAATAAGTTCAAATAAAAATGGAGACACTGGGAAAATTTGGTAAACCGAGAAATAATGCACTTGATAAAGGTACCGTTACGTCCGGTTCGCTCAATGTAATGCCTTCTTTGCAATGGCAAACAATGTATTTTAATGTGCTTTAATGTGCTTTTAGGCTTTAGCTGAGAATGTAATTTGTAAATAACAAACGAACCGCAAACCAACCATCCATTAGTCAATCAGTAATTCAGAGCAAGATTTTAATGTCCTCCGTCAACATTCTGGAGCATAGGTCGAAATTGGCGTACTCCACCCAAAACATGATTTGGTCTTATTCAAACCCAGTGGCTTAAGCTATGCCGGTGTGGGCTTGGTTATAACTTGGATGGTAGACAACCACTGCTATCAAAGTTGTCAAAACTAAATTTTTCCAAACAAGATTTTCACACTGATAGCCTTGTCAGCGACATATTTCAAGAACGAATCGACGGATTTACTTCAAATCTTATGTCAACATGTATTAGGGTGATACCCCGGCGCCAGTCCATTTCGGTGACCTTCGCGCCATTCTCAAGGTCACACCGAGAGATAATGTATTTTCACATTGACAGCCTTGTCAGCGAGATATCTCAAGAACGAGTCAACGGATTTACTTCACATTTCATGTCAGCATGTATTAGGGTGATACCCCAGCGCCAGTCCATTTCGGTGACCTTCGCGCCATTCTCAAGGTCACACCGAGAAATTGTTCATTTTGACACGATTTCACAGTTTGTGACGGGGAACAAAAACATGTTAGTGTCAAATACTTGTTTGCAGAACTTGGCACCAGGTGTTTTCTGTAGTCTTTTTTGTAGACTAAACAGTGTCAGGATCACCAGGGGTACAGCAAGTGGTAACTGTAAAATCTTGCGGCGTAAGTCCTCCTTTTGGCAATCAACCTTCTCTATGAAGGGTTCACAGATATGGAACTCGTTACCAACCGAAATAAAACTAACCTGAGACATTAGGATTTTTTCAAAAAATGTTAAAGTCTGGCTGAAACGAAATCAGAGCTGCATGCATTTTTTATGAGACATGATATGACTGTATTTTACATTTTACTGTATTGGTATGTAATTTTTGATTTATTTTTTTTTTTTTTAAACCTTCTCTCCTTTACAAAAACCCTAACTAGGGATGGGAGTTGGAGACTAGCATTAGCTATAATCTCTGCATGCAGAACATCAGTCACATTGACTTGTTTGCAAAAAATTGTCTAGCGTTACAGTTAGCTTGAAATTCTCGCATTTCTTGCACCTGGCATGTCGGGTGACGTCACTGTAGTGTTGTTGTTGTATAAAAATTATATTGAAGTTCATTTGAACTTAAATATTGACTTTTTTCAAGTGGTGCGCTTTCATTTGTACTTAGTATAATAATTTTGGGATGTGTTGGTGCCCATGGCACGGATAACTTACACATCTGAAGGCATCATTAATGCTGAAAGGTACATACAGGTTTTGGAGCAACATATGCTGCCATCCAAGTGACGTCTTTTTCAGGGACCCTGCTGATTTCAGAAAGACAATGCCAAGCAATGTTCTGCACATTTTACGACGGCGTAGTTTTGTATTAAATGAGTGTGGGTCATATACTGGCCTGCGTGCAGTCCAGACTTGTCTCCCATTGAAAATGTATGGCGCATTATGAAGCACAAAATATGACAACGGAGACCCCGGACTGTTGAGCAACTGAAGTCGCACATCAAGCAAGAATGGGAAAAAAATTCCACCTACAAAGCTTCTACAATTAGTGTCCTCAGTTCCCAAACGCTTATTGAGTGTTCTTAAAAGCAAAGGAGATGTAACAGCGGTAAACTTGCCCCTGTCCCAGCTTTTTTGGAACTTGTTGCTGGCTTCTAATTCAAAATGAGTGAATATTCTGAAAAAAAAAAAGTTTATCAGTTTGAACTTTAAATATCTTGTCTTTGTAGACAATCACACACCAATCCCGCAATCAGCATTAAATGCTGCTTTTCAACTGAAAAAACTGTGTCTTCTTCTGCAACCCCAATTCCAAAATAATTGGGACTAAGTGCAATGACTTTCACATCACATGTGCCTTTGCAATTTGACGTTGAGGAACATTTGTGAGGTTTTACGAAATGAACCAAGAGCAAATACCAGTAAATTGCAAAAAGGAGGCTTTATTTCTGAAGGGGGAAACCCCCCAACAGAGCTGGCAGCAGTACAAAGTCCGCAATCCAAAATCAGAGTCCAAGGGGCGAAATCCAGAGTCATACACAGGGCACCAATCACAAAAATCGTAGTCAGACAAAGGTCAAAAAACAAGAATGCGGCAAAAGTACAGGGAATAGGCAAAGCTCGATATCAAGGACGGTCCAGTCAGAAAGATAAATCACAATGAATCAAGGCGAAAAAACGTAGCACAGGAGACAAGGAAGAACGATCTGACAAGAAAGTGAACCAAACAGACATCTTAAATACACATCCGGGAGAACACATGATCAGGGAGAACAGGTGCAATCAATGGTATCAATAATCAGGGACGGACACATGAGGAATAAACTAATTACATGAATTTGGCTGTTGCCAAAACACAGACAGGGATCACAAGATAAACCTATGAACACAACAGCTCCGGTCAAGGAATACTAAAGTGCCAAGATAAAAGAAAAGGAAAGCACAAAGTATAAGTGGAAATCCACAGAAAATAGCAGCAGAGATAATTAGGGATAGGCAAGGAAGCGGAGACTAGAATTGGGTGACTGCTGAGAGATCATTAGTCAATTAGTAAGTGCAGCTATACAATCCCAAGTGCTTGTTAGTAAGTTAGTCCAAATATACAAGGGTAGTGTGGGTTCGTAATTAGCAAAAACAATAAACTGTTAGTATGTTTTAGTAAGACAGTAAAAGACAGAGGAAGGAAGAACACGAGATAATGAAAGAAGATTGAAACCCAGAAACCAATAAATCACCTGAATGAGTGGCACGCAAGACAAGGGACCGTGAGCAAAGATACACACATGACAAGACAGGGGAGACGAAGTGCAATGCATGGAAAAGGAAACATGGCTATGAATACTATGAACATGAAAAATAATAAAACATGAAAATCCAAATTACCAATACACAATACACAATCCTAAGAATGGTCAGACATGAGCAATAATTCAGAAACACAGATCAGTCAGAAATGCAAGGCATGAACATGGGCAATGCAGAACAGAACATGAGCAAATAGCAGAATCATAACAACATTGTTTTTAAAGTATTCCACAATTTTTTACGAAAGCCTTCACAGGTTGGAGAGCCTCTGGTCATCTTCACTTCTGAGAGACTCAGCTTCTCTAAGACATCCCTTTTATAGCCAATCATGTAACACACCTGATGCCAGTTAATTTAATTACTTGGTAAACTTTCTTTCAGTTGATTCATCAGCTAGCTACCAAGGTAACCTTACCGTCGCGTTACATTCACTTCGCAGTTAATAAAATTAACAACATGGCTAACAAGCTAGCTACTTGTAATTGACAGTCAACGGCAATACTTCTTACCTGCAAAATATTTACAACCGTGCGTAAGTTGCTCTGTCTGTTTATATTGATTTCCAAAAGACAAGGAGGAGAGAAAGGCTTGGATGTTAAAAGTAAAAAAAAAAAAAAAAGCTACTTTTCTCTTTGATTAGTGCAGTGCAGTTGCCATTTTGAGGAGCAGTGTTTTGAATGCTGAAACTTGTTAATGGATTAGGTGGGGTTAATTAAAACTTAGATTTAAAAACATTGGCATTAGCCATATGATTCCATTTAAACATGGTCGATGGCGAATAGGCTGAACCAGGGTACAATGAAGTGAGGAAACTAGAGTAACTAAGTAATTTGATAACATATACAGTCATCCATTGACGTTACTTACAGCGCCCTCCATAATTATTGGCCCCCCTGGTTAAGATGTGTTAAAGGCCTTAAAAGAAACTCAGTTTTTATTGCAGAAGCATACTCTCACACTGAAAATTGTTGAACAATGTAACTTTCAACTTAAGTAAATTTTAAGGGAAAAAAAACACCCCTGACTAGGAAATAATTATTTTTCATA
Organism: Gymnothorax reevesii; assembly: GCA_029721435.1. Classification (NCBI taxonomy): domain Eukaryota; kingdom Metazoa; phylum Chordata; class Actinopteri; order Anguilliformes; family Muraenidae; genus Gymnothorax; species Gymnothorax reevesii. Next base: position 10,205,382 of record CM056590.1, on the reverse strand, counting down.
AAATCACCTGTTCCACAATTATTGGCATACCTAACAATTCCTAGGAAATGAATGTAATTGAAGTATTTCAGTCATTCCTACCTGCGCTTTGGTCAGATGAGACCAAGATAGAGCTTTTTGGCAACAAACACTCTAAGTGGGTCTGGCAGAACACAAAAGATGAGTAACTAGAAAAGTACCTCATGCCCACTGTGAAGTACGGGGGAGGATCGGTGATGCTGTGGGCCTGTTTCTCTTCCAGAGGCCTTGGGAACCTTGTTAGGGTGCATGGCATCATGAACTCTTTGAAATACCAGGACATTTTAAATCAAAATCTGGTGGCCTCTGCCCGAAAGCTGAAGATGGGTCGTCACTGGGTCTTTCAGCAAGATAATGACCCTAAACACATGGCCAAATCTACACAGAAATGGTTCACTTGACACAGAATCAAGCTCCTCCCATGGCCATCTCAGTCCCCAGACCACAGACCCGTTGAAAACCTGTGGAGTGAGCTGAAGAGGAGAGTGTAGAGGAGAGGACCCAGGTCGCTGGATGATTTAGAGAGATTGTGCGACGAGGAATGGTCAAAGATCTCTCTCTCTGTATTCTCCCATCTTGTGAAACATTACAGGAGAAGAATAGGTGCTGTTTGTTGGCAAAAGGGGGTTGTACAAAGTATTAACATCAGAGGTGCTAATAATTGTGGCACACATGATTTGATGTAAAAGAATTATCTCTTAATGTGGCATTTTTTTCCCACTGAATAAATGCACTTGAATTAAAGGTTGGATTTTCCTCTTTTTTCTTTGTGGTCCTGTGTTATTTAGAAAAAAACTGAATTTATTAGAAGCTAAAGAACACATCTTAACCAGGGGTGCCAATAATTTTGGAGGGCACTGTATATTTAGGGAGACAAAATATTGCTCTGCACAGCGATACCAAAAATAACACCGATTCACAAGCAGGTGTTTTTGAAAATGTAATTTTAAAGTAGGAAATGATCAATGGGAGTCTACAAGCAAATTTTTACTTCATAGTGTATACAGTGCTGGAACTGATGCTTCAGATCTTCTCATAGAGGCACACAATCTAGTGTGCTATATATACAGCAGGGAAAATAAGTAATGAACGTGTCAACATTTATCTTGGTAAATATATTTTGATTGGAGCTATTGACATGAAATTTTCACCAGGTGTCGGTAACAACCAAAGTAATCCACACGTACAAAGAAATCAAAGCAAATAAGTCCATAAATAATGTGTAATAAAGAGGAATGACACAGGGAAAAGGTACTGAATGCGTTTACTGAAATTTATTTAATACTTAGTAAAAAAAAAAAGCCTTTGATTTGAATGACAGCTTGAAGACGCCTCCTATATGGAGAACCGAGTCACATGAATTGCTCAGGTGTGATTTTGGCCTATTCTTCCACACAAACTGTCTTCAAATCTGGAAGGTTCCGGGGGCCTCTTTTACGAACTCCAATTTTCAGTTGTATTAAAGTCAGGTGATTGATTGGGTCATTGCAGCAGCTTTATTTTCTTTCTCTGAAACCAATTGAGAGTTTCCTTGGCTGTGTGTTTGGGGTAATTGTCTTGCTGAAATCTCCACCCTTGTTTCATCTTCAGCATCCTGGTAGATGGCAGTGTTGTGGTTTTCCGACTAGATGTTTACATATTTTAGAGGTGGCCTTGTTCGTGAATAATTGGAGGGAGACAGAATCTTCAGAAGCCATCTTTATTCCCACGGTGAGCAGTCCCTGGCCAGGCTGTGCTAATTCGGCATTCTTTACTGAGGAATATTTATGGGAAAAACTCAACAAACTTCGCTCCAATCACAAGTCATGGGTTGTAACCATCTTGTCTTTAACTTTTTTTTACTCTCCAACTTTGTTTTGTTAAACAATGATTGAAAATTTTCAGTATATGACTTAAAAAATAAAATGGATATATACTAAAATGGACTGGAAAATTACAGTTTATGAGAGGAAAAACACAGTCAGATGAATAGGTTACAAGCAGATACATAAATGATTCAACTGATTGTGTTTTCAGTAACAACAAATGATTTTACTGCACAAATATTGATCAAAACTACAGAAATCAAATACATCACCTGATTATGTTTTCAAATCAACTGAACAGAAGCTGCTGACTAATCAAAGCTACAGAAGCTCCTGCTTATGTGTGTGTGAGCTGCTTGTATGTGTGTGTGTCTGTGTGTGAACTGCTTGTATGTGTGTGTGTGTGAACTTCTGCTTACATAATATGGTTATTGATTATGATTATTGATGGCTAAATATGATCTAAATCTAATTGTCAGTTTACTGATTGTTAGTATGAGTAATAAAATGAATAATGATAAAAAAATATATAATCAGTATTAGTGAATATAATGAACAAGGCAATCAGAGATAGCAGACCTGGCCCCAGCCACGGGCTGACAGACAGACTGACAGAAACACACACACACACACACACACACACACACACACACACACACACACACAGACACACACACACAGACATGATCGTTGCTTAACCTGGCCCCCTAGGGGAGGGGCCAGGTAATTAGTATTAGTAAGTATAATGAATAATGCTTAAATGTAATTAGTATTAGTAAATATGATGAATAATGTTGAAATATAATCCTCAACAGCAGCAGATTCTTATCAAGCATGTCACAGTATATTTCTCCATTCATCCCTCCTTCAATCCTATGAAGTCTGCCAGTACCATGTGCTGAAAAACAGCCCCACGCCATGATGTTCCCACCTCCAAACTTCACTGTTGGAATGGTGTTTTGGGGGTGATGTGCAGTGCTGTTTGTCCTCAAAACATTGCGTGTATAATGACATCTAAAGAGTTCAATTTTGGTCTCATCTGACCAGACCATATTCTCCCAGTATTTCATAGGCTTGTCCAGATGTTGTGCAGCAAATTTTAAACAAGCTTCAACATGCTTTTTCTTCAGCATTGGAGTCTTGCGTGTTGAGCGTGCATAGAGGCCATGGCGGTTGAGAGCATTACTTATTGTTTTCTTTGAAACAACTGTACCTGCTAATTCCAGGACTTTCTGAAGCTTTCTGCAAGTGGTCCTTGGAGATTGGATAGCTCTTCAGATTATTCTTTTGACTCTGTCAGAAATCTTCCAAGGAGCACCTTGAACGTAGCTGGTTAATGGTGAAATCAAGGGAGGGGGGTGGGGGGGGTAGATACAGACAAAGACACAGACAGAGGAAGAGAGAGACAGAAAGCGTATGCATCTTCACAGTTATATCCAAAAATAAAATGTTAAATAAAGTGATATTAGCATATTATTACATTATGGGCAAATAATTTTTTTCTTTGCCCATAACGTAATAACCAGCCAATAACATAAGTTATTATATTATATAATAGGCCAAAAGTAATTACGTTATAGGCTCAGGACTTTTATTATGTCATGGGCCAGTTATTACATTATGGGCCAATTACATTTTAAAAAGGGCAAATTTATTACATTATCGGCCGTTGTTATGGGTTTTTACATGGCCTCAGGGTTGCATCTCTGCTGTTTGTGAATGATGTGGTCCCGTTGGCTTCATCGTGCATCGACTTCCAGTGGGCACTGGAAAAGTTCGCAGCTGAGTGTGAAGCGGTCTGAATGAGGATCAGCACCTCCAAATCCGAGGCCATGGTTCTCTGCAAGAAAAAGGGGGATTATCCCCTCGCAGAGCGAGGTGAGCTGACACCCCATGTGGAGGAGTTTACGTGTCTCGGGGTCTTGTTCACCAGTGGGGGCAGGACGGAGCGGGAGATGGACAGGTGAATCGGTGCAGCGTCAGCAGTAAGGCAGGTGTTGTACTGGCCTGTTGTGGTGAGGAAGGAGCTGAGCTGAAAAACAAAGCTCTCATTTACCGGTTGATCTATATTCCAACCCTCACCTATGGTCATTAGCTTTGGGTAGTGACCGAAAGAACAAGATCGAAATACAAGAGACCAACATGAGCTCTCTTTATGGGGCGGCTGGGCTGACCCTTACAGATAACCCCAACACCCACCGGCGGCATGTGACGCATGTCAAAAAATAGGTTCCTTTCATTTTAATGGAGTAACACCCTGTGACAGCACTGCTGAATTTCTGAGGCATTAAATCCAGTGTTGCTTGTTTTTTTTTGGGGGGGGTTATTTAGCAATTTAACGCAATTTTGTGGCATGTTTGTTGTGACTGTTGCAATGGCACTCCTTGCGTAGCAACTTGACGGCTACAAACAATCGCAACAATGAAGTCAAAGTATTTGACTTCATTTAAGGGTGTCCTCATTGATACAAATTGCCGGAAACAATAGCTATGTTTACATGTGCAAAATTTCTCCAATCCGATCCTAACCTCGGTTAATCGGAAATTCCAAATCCTAATTCACATGGACACTAAATGAAATGATCCGATCATGACTTGCATATACGTCACCACACGTTTAATCAGAATAATTCATCTGGGCATGCGTGGAGTTGTCTAATTTTCCGGAAATATTACAAAAGAAGTAGTAGCAGATGAAAAAGCTGTTGTTCCACGTCTGTTGTCAACAAACGCCACGTTGTCTGCACGCCCTTGTCAGCTCTTTGTAGGACACATGGACGCAGTGAAGACAATTTTACCCCACCTGCAAAGACAGGATCCGAATGGGTGTGTACATGGACGTTGTTCGGAATGATGATCGGCATAAACCACCTCTCTCATTCTGAATGAAATTTCTTTCCAAATGGACCGGATCGGATCAGAATCTTCCGTTTGACGTGTTTACATGAAGCATTTTTAATCTGATTGGGCCTTTATTCTGATTACGTGTGTCCATGTAAACATAGCTAAGGTGTTCATTCAGACACAGCATAAGGAGAGGTACATTGGTAAGGTTGAGAAACATGGAGAACTGTACTATCCAGCTTCAAAGTGGTACAAAGACGATCATAAAAAGGACTTGATATTGCAAGCGATAGGAGAGGAAATTGTTTCAACAGGTGAAGACTGAACCCCACCAAAAGCTATGCCATGCTTATGTCATGCGAACTTTACTCCACCCAACGTATTCATGCTAATATAATTTGTAGCTACAGACCAGGAATATCTTTGCTAAATAGCGTGTTTTGGTGCCATCAATAAAGCTGTTAAATTTGGTTGTCGGTTGATATTAATGTCTGATTCAGACAGCTGTGTTTGACAAACTATGACTGGTCTAAAAACGAATTATACCGATGATATCAATGCTTTCCCTTGTAACGAAGGGTTTGCAATGTTTCTCATCAATGCAACTAATTAGACCACGGGTGGCGATATATTATTCAAACAACTGCAAAGTTATAACAGTTACCTCTGCAAGTTATCGCATCCTGTTGCATCAGATGCATGAAATTACATTTCTATCTACATTCCAATCTTAGCCAAAATGCCTGTTTATGAATAAGTTATTTGCCATTCTTCATACTAATCCTTGTTGTTATCAATTCAATAAATATGCGGCTGAAGCTTCCCAGGGAACGTTTGGCGTCAGACGTGATGCTTCGCCGCCAGTGGGCATTGGGCTAAAGGGTTAGGAACTCGGACGTCCAGAAGAGGCTCAGAGTAGAACTGCTGCTCCTCCGCGTTGAGAGGAGTCAGTTGAGGCGGTTCAGGGATCTGGTTTGGACGCCTCCTGGACGCCTCCCTTTAGAGGTGTTCCAGGCATGTCCAACTGGGAGGAGGCCTGAGGCAGACCCAGGACCCGCTGGAGGGATTATATCTCTCGGCTGGCTTGGGAATGTCTTGGAGTCCCCTCAGGAACAGTTGGAGGAAGTAGCTGGGGAGGGGGATTTCTGGTCCTCATTGCTTAGTTTTCTACCTCCGCTACCTGGCCCCGGATAAGCAGTAGAAAATGGATGGGCGGATGGATGGATGGACAGATGGACAGACAAAATAATGCTCAGTTTCTGTATATTCTATGCAATACGAGAGTAAAATCTTCATGAATCTTCAAATTGTGCAACATTTTTTTGACAACACCATGACAAGCTGTATGTGACATTGAGAATTTGTGATTTGATTCTGAACAGTGTGCAAAGGCTCTGGCTTCTGGAAGATGCTCAAAAAAAAAAAACATCAAAATAGTTGAAAATAAAAACCTCTTATTGCAGAGGGATGGCAATCTGTAGTGTACGCCTCATATCTAATGAAAGACCCAGTAATGGCTTCGCCGAAAGTGATAGATGTCAATGTGACTAGCTCTGTATTGAATTCAGTAAATATGGGGACTTAATTGTACACTTTGTTCTTTGAATCTTTTGTTTCGTTGAGGACAGGATTGTATTCATAAGGGATACAAGGCAATGTGATAAAAGTGACGCCATTTTGAGAGAGGACAAAGGCAGAGCAATTTATTTTTTCCAAAGACTGAGAGAGACAGGGGTGATGGTGAGTTAGCTGCTCACATTTATTTTTCCTGCATTTCAAGTGTTGTGTCTGTCCGCGGAGCTGGCCTTCTTTAAATACAGTTATGATCTGGTCAAACTGTATTTAAGCTGAACCCAGAGATGAAACATTTTATTTTCTATGTAATTTAAGTAAGAAAGGTGCACTGTTCTGATTCAACCCGCATTTATTCAGCAGGTCTAGATGAGCTGGGGAATTCACATTTTGACCAACACATCGGAATTAAAGTATAGGTACTTTTAAACCCCTTTGCGCAGATATAGACGCCGGCGTCCATAAATTCCAAAATGTAATTCTAAAAGAATTCTTTAATTGAATTTCCAAATGTCTTGCTTCACTGGAGTGATTTTCCACAGTCTCTGTGACACAAATTCTGAGTTATAAAGCCTTTATAGGCTCATGCACAACAGGAAAAATTTGGCTTTATTTATATTCTGCGAAAAGTGGTGAACAAATATTTATGGGAATTTTTCAAAATTTAAGCAGCTAAACTGATCCAATCTAATACCACTTAATCCCACTATACCCCTGCCCCCTCCTCTTTCCCAACAGGTAATCACACAACAACATCTTTTTCATTGAGAACTGCAGACCCATTATTATTTGAGCTAAAGAGGAAAAAAATTCAATGGCCGGCACATGAATATTCACTTTAGGGAGCCTCGGCGCAGTCCCAGGTTGGTTGGATTACTGCCTGTGGCAAAGAGCCGGCACCCGCAGACTTCCTGTAGGAATGTTTGCTCTACTCTCCGCCTGCGTTTCTTTCCCTCTTTTAGTTCTGCAGCTGCGGTGAGCACATGCACACGGGGAAGGGAATCATGGCCTCTCGCACAGTCTGCCTGCATCTGCTGGTCTGCACCGCGCTGCTCACCTTACTGACTTCAACAGGTAACCCGGCTCTCATCTGCTCTCAGCCTCTCGTTTTCCCAACTTGTGTTGACTGTAGTAAACTCTAAAACAGTTTGTATGAGAAAGAGGGGATTCATGTTTTGCATAAGAAAGCGGGGATTCATGCTCTTCCACTCCGGTAAGGAAGGATTACATTTTTCGGGAGAGGGGGAAAGGGGAAGGTAGACTTATGGGTGTCTGTGTGCGAGAGTCGTACCGGTGAACCCCCACGCTCTTGGTGCGTGTCCAGGCATATGAAATGCATTAACTGTGGCTGCACAAATCTCTGTAACATCCTGCAAGTGAAATGCCTTTCACATTTTTTTTTGGGAAAGTCTTTATATTCTTTGGAGTTTGGGCTAACAGGAGATTTTTTGTTCTCTCTGAATGCACATGGTTCTTTATTTATTTATTTATTATGTATTTATTTTACACTTCTTTTAACTCGAGAGCAATTTCAGTTTTTTAAGATAACTTTTCCTCTGCCGTACAATGACTTTTTTTTTTAGTTTCAGTCAAGTTTTGGTTTTGTCTTTATGTACATTACATCATTGCTGGAAACCCCCCGAAAGATCGTGATTATTAGACTCCGTGGGGAGAACGTTTCTTGTGTCAGCATGCTCAGAAAATTTCAAACATCTGTGAGCTGTTTCCATGACCACCCCATGCGTGCCTGATACAGTATACCGCAGGAAATACTTTTTTATCCCGGCAGTCGGCTGTTCTGTTTAAATTCAGATAAAGCTGCGGCTGGAATATGGCTGTGATAGCACCACTATGCATAATTGGCTTCATGAAATTGCACCTTTCTTGTAGGGGTACGCTTCCACAAAGCAGCGATTCTCACTGTCAGTCCTGAGAGTCCTGTCTGTATCCTGGTTTATGTTCGTATCAATTTTAACAAGTAGTTAATTTCTCTTAATTGCACTTTTCATGTCTATAAGGATTATTCACCCATCAAAGCCACATTATATCAGTAATAGCTATGCAAGCCTTGAGAATTTCAATATTCATTTTGTATTATGAATCTTTATTAATGTTTTTATTGCATAAAAAGGGGGGAATTATTCCTGATAAAATATACGTATCAACTAGCTTTTAATTGGAAAAGTATGGACTCATTGGTACAGTACTTAAAAAACTGTAACCGTGGTCGTTAGTAGTTACTGTTAATTAATAGGCCTGGAAAGTGGAAAAGATCAAGCCGTGGCAGCAGGGGGTGCTGACCGAAAGCCGCAGTGAAGTTGCACAGGTAGCAGCCATCTTTAAAGAATATACAAGAAGTCACAGAAATATTTTACATCCAGTAACATTACCTGTAGCTTGCAGACCATGTTCGTATCGAGCCGTTTGGCTGTGGATATCACACGTGTTCATTATCATCAACCACTCAAGATTTGTTTGTCAACAGATTAAATATTGGGGAAACTGGGGTCCGATGAGCCATGGGGACCAATGAGCGATATCATTATTTTGCGATCAATCGATGCCAAAGGTGTTTAAAATAGGCAAAATAGTGATATGGCTCATTGGTCCCCGTGGCTCATCGGACTGCAGCCTTCCCAATTACAATTATATTAGATTAAACATTTTACATCAATATTATAATCACACAGAGGTGCTCTGTGATCAAAAATAAGAGCCAATCAGTTCTGTGATCAGGGAACAGCCTGGCTGTACAAACTGCAGCCGCCTCGATCGCGTGAGATTATCGCTGCCCACGTCTGCAGGACATCAGAGCAAGTTGGGATGAAGTCGGAAATCTAACAAGTCTGCATTGTGGCCGTCCCCAGAAAACAATTCTACAAAGGCTTGCCTCATTTTGAACGAGCGTGTGGGGCTTGAGTGACCCGTCACGGGCGCAAGCCTGGGCAATGAAGTACGGACACCCTGAGATGCCCAAGCGTCAGAACCCCCTCTTGGTCTCGCCAGCGTAATCCAAAGGAATTCAGAGCACGATGCCTGGCACCAGTTTAGCCGCAGGAGGTGCCAGAACAGTGTGTGATGTGCGCCGAACTGCCTTCGTGACTCTACTCCAGATTCGCCTCTGGGTTTACTCCTGTAGACTGGATGTCTGCCAGAGCCCATAATTCCAGTCACACACACCAACTATTTAACCTATAGCTAGGGTTTGAAATCAGTTCACCCTCTCCTAGGCTGGCTGCCATTCAAGGCCTATGAGCCCAGCCTACTGACTCAGTTATACTGCCGAGGGCTCGGTCGCGCCGCATAGAAAACTTAGAGGAAACAGGGGCACCGCATGAAGGCTTTGCAATGGACACTTGTGTAGGATGAGCCATTGCAAGGGATCATATGCCCATTGGACTGAGATCCTGCAACTGGAAGAGGAGAGGCTATATTTTGTGCATCATCTTCCTTTGTCGAGCGAGATGTCAGGCCCAGAGCAGGACGACCTGCGACAGTCCTAATGAAAAAGTAAAAGACATGGGGGAGGATAACAAGCCAAATCTGCACTGTATAGAACGGACAGGAAAGTTTTACGTTCAACAATGTAATAAGACTCTCCTGATTCACTGTCACCTTTAATTTTGTCATTTATAAATGTGTAAATGCATTTTTACACGCGTTTGCAGTTAAGCTCCATTTTTATGACTTGCCATAAAGTTAAAGCTTTTTTTTTGGTTACAATGTGGCAAAAGAAGACAAATAATGCATTTAAACATGGAAAAGAAAATGTAGAAAAATTAAATTTTGTTTAAAGTTGTGATTGCGGTTCGGATGAAAAGCGGCAGGCATGGAAGGTCTCCAGGACTAACGTTAAGAAACGACTGCCAGAAAGGATAGAGGAGATTTGATTTGTAGCAGAAACAGCCAGACATGTGACCTGCAGTCACAAAATAAGGAAAAGCAGTGAGTACCTGCTCCAGAATTTAAACATACAGAGTTGATTTTTGTGCACTTTAATAATTACGCTCAGCTGCCACTTTATTAGGTACACCTTTTTATTGCGGACAGGAAAACCCTTTGACCCCAGGACAGCCCAAATTCTTCACGCCATGGATTAAACAAGGTGCTGGAAAGATCTTTTGAAGTTTTAGGCCATGTTAACATGACTGTTACAACAAATCTGTCTGCAGGATATCATGCTTGACATCTCCCAATCCACCACATCCCAAAGGTGCCCTACGCATCTGAGACCTGGTGATTGAGGAGGCCAGTGGAGTACACTGAACTCTACACCAAGCCAGCTCGAAATGAAGCAATCTTTGCGTCATGACAGGCTGTCCTAGTGGAGGTAGCCATAGAAGATGGGCAGACTGTGGCCATACGGGGAGGCAGGTGGTCAGCAACAGTGGTCTGTCAGATGATGTCACGTAAAAGGGGCCTAATATATGGCAAGGCAGTACTCTACACACCATTACACATCCACCAGCACCCAGAGCTGTTGACACAAGGCAGAATGGATCCATGGATTCATGTTCTCAGGCCAAAATCTGACCCTACGAGCTGCATATCACAGAAGAAATCAAGTTCCATCAGACCAGGCAGTGTTTTTCAATCTTCCACTATCACAGAGGGCGGAGACCCTGTCCTCCGCTTCAGAGGCTCTTCTGCTTTGAGGTGGAAAAATGTTTCGGATTCAGAGATGCTTTGCATAGCATACGGCTGCCTTCATGTGAGATAAAACCAGGCTAGCTATTCTCCTCTGACTTCTCTCAATAACACAGCATTTTCCCCCACATAAATGCCACTCAATGGATGTTTTCAGTTGTGCGTGCCAATCTTAGTTAACTCCTGTAAGTGTTATTTATGAAAATCCCAGCAGAACAGTAGATTCTGCGGTGATCAAACCACCCCCTCTAGCACAAACAGAGTCATTCCATGGTTAAAGTCACTTAGATTACATTTCTCTCCCATTCTGATGTTTCATCTGAGCAATGATCTTATCCCCATGATCGCGTTGAGACACTTTTACATGTTGAATTTAAGCCATATGATTGGTTGATTAGATATTTGTATTTATAAGCAATTGGATCAAATAAAGTGGCCATTTAATCCACTATTTGTTTCATTTTAAGTGTGAAGTGCCTCTGGTGATCATTTCGTTGGAGGAATTTCTGTAACCAATAAATTCTCTTTAATAAATTAACTGAACTGAAAGGGAGGGAGAAAATGCCTGATTGCTCTACTTGTAGCACCTCGAGAAGCTATAACGTGTGGGTTTAGCTAAGGATAGTGTCCAACTGCTGGTGCTACTCACAAAATAGAGCATCTCTCTTCTCAAGTATGAACCCATATAACCTTACTTGGAGCCATTCCAGAAGTCATGTTTTCTATTTTTCTTTGTACAGATGCTTCCAGCGAGAGCAAGCTTCAAAGAATCCTGAAGAAAAGAGAAGGTGATGAACCCAACGAAGAAAACATTTTATTTCTGGCATTTATTTGTCTTGCTGCAGGGTGTAGGCCCCTGTCAAGAGCTTTTACTGACAGATGGCCTAGCGTCACTCCAAACCATGCTAACACTTTAATGTCCATTTCCTCACGATCACCCTCAGCTCTTCTTTTTAAAATTAGACCTGTACAGTCTTGATTCCCTGCTGTTTTCAGGACTCAGATGTCGACTGTGACGGGCAAGGTTAGAGGGACAATCAAATTAGCTGGTATTTGTATAGCGCTGTTGATGAATGAGGGTGCTGGAGGCACCAGAGAAGGTGACATCTCCTGTCGCATTAAAGTTACGCCACGAGGGCAGATTGAAGGATTGTCAAGGTTTCGAGTTTATTTATGGTCCTCATGTTGCCCCTTCCCAGCTAAGACCCAGACGAGGGCCTTGCCGGAAGACGTGGCGATCATGCCATCCAAGGCCAAAGAGTTTCTGACATCTTTGAAGCGGTCCAAGAGGAACATCTGGGACCGCAGTCGAGCTGACGTGCAACAGTGGATCATGCAGTTCAAGTATATGGGCTTCGACGAGGCGGTAAGCGGCAGAAACTAGGCCGTCCGCCCTTTGATGCTGTTGAACACTGTGTGAATTTCAGATCTCTGATTCTGGCAGCTGCTTCTTATGAAATAACAGCCTTCATGAGGTTAAAATCTGTCCGGTGCACAATGAGCAGAAAGAAACTGGTGGAAACAAATAGTAACAAGAAATATATTGTAATGTAGTAACCATGCAGTCATTCATCCATTTTCTAATTCGCTCATTCCGGGTCAAGATTTTTCGAAGGCCAGGAGCCTGTCTCTGTATACTGTGAGTGAGAGGCGGACCGGAGGCAGTTCATCACGCACACACCATTCACTCATGCACTCACACCTAAGGCAATTTGGAGTCAAGTTACATCCAGAAATGGAAACTAATTCAACAGTAACGACAGAACAACAAGACAGAGTATGTAGGGGCTTCATTTTTCAAAAATTGCGATGCGGGAAAAGATGTGTTGGGTAGGATGAGCCTGTGGCAAACAGACAAATGCTCAGGCACAAGCAATGCTAAACTCCTCTCATCTCAGCAGGATTCCAGAGCCAAATTGAAGCAGGGACGCGTATATTTTGGCTTGGCTTCGAGTTTATCCTCCCGCGCCCTACTCTGGCTCAAGGAGAGTGCAATCAAAGCATTTATTCTTCCATGATGCCTCCTGAGAGTCAGTGGCGGATGGGCGGTACGATTCGCTCATTTGACAGCTCGCCTGGTTCAATTCCTGATCACTTTAATGACCGTCGCCAGCACATCTGAGTCCCGTTGGCCGCAGCTGCTTGGCCGCGTGGCCCAGCGCCACGTGCACCCTCGGGGAGGGAGGTCTCAGTCCCTGCTGCTTATGTGGTCTGCCATTTCCGGCATCATCTGCGGCTGCCTTTTCCATCTGCTGCCTCCTTTTGCCTGAAGCTCAGCAGCGCAACTGCCATCTTTTTCCTTTTCCAAGAAAAACATGGCAACATTATGTATACGAACTAACAGATCCTCTCAGAGTTGTCGAGCTGAACTTCTGAACTTCAAATACGTCCATTATGGTGTTAGTTTTACTTCTTCTCAGGGGCGGACATTATATTCAGGGGGCTCCCCACAAAGGTCGGGAAGGGCCCCCCCCCCCCCCCCCCCCGCGTGGAAATTTTTTAAAATGATTTTTAATGATGTTTTTACGGTATTTTATGCTGTTTTCTCATGCTTTCAAATTGTGTGTTTTTTGTGTTGGGTCAGGTGTCTTAATTAAAAATGCCATCCCCCAGCTCAATACATATTCTGAAATAGTGATGATTTAAGAAGAACTTGACAAGACAATGAAGAAGAGCAGTTGAATTTAAGTTTAATCATACACGTCCTGTCCTGTCTGCTCACTTGGCTCAACTGTAATCAAAAACAGCTCAGTTAGTTATGAGAGTTTGTTTTAACAGAAATAGCCTGTGTATTATTTATATCACCAATAGTCGCAGACAACACACTTGCACACACACACCTACCTACAGCAGAACTAGCAACTATACTTTCAGTAACTTGTAACAAGGAGGAGAACTGTTCATTGTGTTCAAGTGGAGAGGAAGAAAGACCTATTAGCCAGATAAGATGTCTGTCATGTCAGCCATTTTCATGAAAAATGCATATCTACAAACTCATTATCAAGGTCAGAGCTTTTCAACCTTTTTCATTTGAGCCACAGATCACCATTTGAATTTGACGAAGTTTAACAATAATCTGCAAATAATAATAATTCAAATACTGAGAGCATAAATGCAAATTGAATGTGCATATACATGTAAATTGCTAATGCTAGGAGCTAAATTAGGGTAAGGGTTCATTTGGTTACCAACTCTCCATATTAGCTGAGGACCAGTCCACCTGGAAACCCTGGACCACTGTTTGAAAACCAAATAGGTCATTATGTTATTTCATATTTTGTGCTATCATGACAAATCACTGATTTATCATGATGGGATAAATTATGAAATAAAATATCACCTACATTTTGCCATAAAGACCCTAAACATGTTTGCACAAACAACACAACAAAAGACAAAAAAGAGCCATGCAACGCCACAGCCCACATAGCAACAGTTAGTCCCCCCAGGAATCCGCGATTCCGCGATCGCGGAATTTACCGCAGATTTCAAAGCCCTCCGCGGAAATCAAAGCAGTCCGCGGAATATAGGGCGAGGTGCAGAATTTTATATTTTACATGTATTTTTCATCCCGGCCGCTAGATTTTGCGGTCAGATAAACGGGATCTAAGACTCACAGCTGGTGCTGCCGGTTACGGAAACTGATTTTTTTCTGCTATATGCAGCGTAAACTATATAAAAAGATGGACGCAGCACCCTGATTTGAAAAAAGAAGCCCATGTGGAAGTACCGTAGAATGGCATTCTATTTAATGGCCAGCAGATGGCGACGTCAGTGGTTGCAGAAAGAAGTTCAGTGCAATAGAAGTCTATGAGAAAATGATCCTACTTTCCGACCTGATTTTTAATTTAAATAATGATTTTTCACATCATTTTATGTTAGCTATAGCAAGTTTCAGGTCTCCTTCGATATATCATGACATTAATTTTCGTGAATTATGGTCCCATATAAACTAGAATAAAGTATTAAGCCAGAATATGCTTCTGGGGTGTCGCTATCCTCTGGTCCTCGTCCGATACGGTCAGATCCAGAGCCACGTTCCTCTCCGGATCTTCGATTCACTTCTTCATCTTCGAACCAGTGGGTGACATCACGGTAGCTTCATCCATCTTTTTATACAGTCTATGGTATGCAGTAACGATTACAATATCCTGAGGATACAGTGAATAGTGTACACTTTGTTTAAATCTTTACTTTGATCTTTGGCACTTGTTCAGTTACTAAGCCTCGTTCACCCATAGTTTGGTGAAATGTTTTGCACTTTATAAGTTATGCAAATAAATCTGCTCAAGAGGGACAAAAAGAATGTTGATGCTGCTTATTTTATAACCACAATGTTTCGCAGTGTTTTGGTATTGCAAATAATTTCATAAGAGAATTTTTGCTTCATTATTACATAAATTTGCTTTATAACTGGTCATTTTAGGTTTTTTTTAATGCCCGCGGAAAATCAACTTTCAAGCCGCGGAATCAAGAATTGCTCTCCGCAGAATCAGGAATGTTCTCCGCGGAATCAACACCTTTTCTCTGCAGATTCCTGGGGGGACTAAACAGTGCAAACTGTGCAGTGCAACTTTGCCAACCAGCAACAGCAGCAGCAGCATTTAAATGTATTTTTATTATTACTATTTACCACTCACCAGCTAACTGAGGAGGACGATGGATGAGAGCGACTTTTTGCCGACGCGACGTTCGCTCACTTCCCCCGCGCGCTGCCTGGCGTTCCTCTTTCCTCTCAAAGGTGCCGGTGCGCGTTTCAAAACAAGAGCCTATTTAACTTTCTATTATACTATCGATCATTCACACGTTTTATTTTGAAAATGTACCGGAAATAGTCGTAGTAATTGATACTGCTTCATGTTGTCAGGACAGTGGGGGAAAAAACGAACCAGCAGCAGACTGAAACGTAATTATTAAGCAGCCCAGCAGGGGGCCCCCCTCTGCCTCGGGGCTCTACGCAACTGCGTAGTCTAGGTAGAGCAAATGTACGCCTCTGCTTCTTCTTATGTGGTAAATAAATACACAATAGAAAAACGTTTGTTATCCTCATTATATAATTCATTATTGGCTGAAACCTCAACTTCTATGCAGGATGTTACAATGCGCTGGGAACTGGAGCTTGGGATGGAGATAGATGTTGATCTTTGGGAAAAGGCCTTAGAGAACATACACAAATGTTCCGCCAGTTCTAGACACTGTTTTATTCAGTTCAAGATAATCCATAGACTTCATTATGCTAAAACAAAGTTACATACAATTTTCCCGGATGTTTCTCCATTATGTGATAAATGCCATAATGAAGAATCCACTCTCCTCCACTGCTATGCTCTGTGCCCCAAGTTAATTCCATTTTGGACTAACATATTCCAAACTATATCAGATATATTGCACATCTTAATAGAACCTGACCCTCTGTTAATAGCACTTGGTACGTCTGATCAGTCTTCCCTGCTCAGTTAATGTCAACAACAATTATTATCTTATGTACTTACTGTGACAAAGAAACTCATTTTCATGTTTTGGAAAAAGAAAGAGTTGCTGTCAAACTGTAGCTGGAGGACGTAGTTAAACTTTCCGATTTGGAGAGAATACGTTTCACATTAATTAACAAACCAACAAAGTTTGACAGGATGTGGCATCCCCCTTCTTCAGTACATTGACAAATGAAACTGACTAATGGATTAACTCTGTTCATTTCCATTACCGTGATGAAATTTGAAGTCCCGGGAGGGTGGGATGGATCTGGGGTGAAGGGTTAGTTGTCTTAATGTCTGATGTTTTTTTTTGTTTGTATCGCTTTCTATCTGTCACCAATATTCAAAAGAGGATATTTTGTAAAACTTATTGTGCATTCCAACTATTCCCTCAAAAAAAAAAAAAACACACAATGGAGTTGTCCCCACTGCTAGTATTTTATAGAAAGAACATATTGGCAAGCTTGAAAGATAACTCACCCGATCCTAAACAATAAAGCCTTCCTCTTAGTTCACAGCTCATTGTGTTTCAAATATCCCCTTAGTCTACAAAGCCCTACTCACAGCAGATTCCTGGAAAATATATAATACAACTATGTTGTATATTTGCAGGCCGCAGTGTAACTGTTCACACTATTTTACCTGTCCACAGACACTTGAAACTCACCTGGCATACTGGATGGATCAGTACCAGACCACCGACCAGGGCCGCCAGCATCACTATGACGAGAACGCTCCCATTGGCCCTCGTGATCCCAGCTCTTACAGGCACGGCGCCAACGTCAACTACGACTACTACTAGACCCATCCTACCACCCCTGTGCTACCTCCGCACCACCCCAACCACCCGCCTCAACTTGCACGGAAGTGAATGAAGACAGCCAAGTTTAACACAAGGTGCTGACCTTCACCATCGTATCAGCATGGTGCCTGCATTCCCTAGATAGTATCTCATACCAGTTATAATAATGGTCATATAATAGTACCATATAATTGAGCAGAACACCTGAAAGTCCAATGCATCATTCATTCTACATTTAAAATGTCAAATGTTCTTATTTCTGTGAAGTGCTTTTCTGAGTGCATTGTGTATAACCTGGAAAAGGAGTGTATTGTGTCCTTAAACAGAATAAAGTGTTCCTCTTTCGAAAGTGTCTGAGGTGTCTTCTAAATAAACATTCACAATACCGGCAAATGTACTGACACCAAGTAATAATGCAGCACTATGGGTGGCCCTATTGCCTCACTGCTAGAAGGTTGTGGGGTTCAATCTAGCCTGTGGTCTTTCGACATTTCATTTTTCATTCATTTTCTCAGGGTACTTCTGTTTCTTCCCCTGGTCCAAAGACACTCATGCCAGGCTAATTGGAGATGCTAATTTGCTTGTGTGAGTGAACGGTGTCTGATTCCTTAACTGTTCGGGCAAGAATACTAAGAATAGCTTGATATTGCCATTGCCACACTTGAAGTGCTGCATCAATGAGGACATCTATAATAGCACTGTGTTACGGATTACACTCGCCAAGCAGCCATTGTCTACTTTTATCCCCATTTCATGCAATATTTTCAACACGTATAAGAACAACATAATCCATAATTGCATGATGAATACATACAGTGTGCTTAACAATTTATGAGACCACCTGTCATTAAACAAAACAAGAAAACAAATAATTATGAAATTTGTCAAAAACCGGTTTAAAACAAAAAATTATTTTGTTTTTTCTTTCGTAAATAACCAACTGAAACCACTAAATGGTCATTATTAACACATAAAAAAACTATATCTTATATGGCCTCCTTTGGCCTCAAGAACAGCTTGCATTCTTGCATTCAGCCGTTAAAACTAATTTTTTTGTTCAGGAATGCAAGAATATAACTGTTATTTGGCATCTTCATTACAGAATAATAATGTGCTTACCTATTTTTTTCTGCTTTTTTGTAAAACGGTAAATTTGAAAATTCATGGATAACAACAGTAATTATATCTTAGCATTAAAAATATAATTTCAGTTAAAGAGCTTGCGCAAACTGGTGGATTAACCATTACAGAAACATAAAAATTCTTTTAGTAATTACCAACACTATTAATTTAGGGCAGCTGTGGCATAAACCTCACATTGGGTGGGGGTCTAATAAATTTGTTAAGCACTGTACATAATAATCAAGTCAACTGACCTGGTAACAGGACTAATTAAAGAATTCAGAGGTTTTTTTAAATTTAATTTCAGAAACCATTTATGAAATAAGAAACCAGGTGAGTTAAGTTATTCCGATTCCAGTGTTACTCCGATTATTGCTCTATGTTTCGAGAAAGTCATTTGCCACGTGTTCCTCAGGGGTTCTGTAGAGAACAAGCTGAGCCCCACCCAATATGTGTACAGAACAGGCTGTAGCTGTACCGACGCTCTTCTGGAAATACAGCATGATCATCTTGGATTTCTTGATGATGAGACCTGTAATGCGGTTTGGGTCTCTGCAGTGGATTTCAGTATAGCCGTCGATAACCTCAGACATATACCTCTGAGTGAGAAAATAAAGGCTTTATCTTTGGACCCTTTTATAACTAATAGGTACTTAAATTTTCTGAAAGACCAGAAACAACGTGTTATTTTTAATGGAATAGAATGTGATTGGAAAATTGAAAACAAGGTTACAACTCAAGGTAGTGTGAGTGGACTGTATCTTTAATATTTTCATCAATGATCTTGAAATGAAATGTAGTATTATTAAATAGCAACTGTATGCCATGCAATCCTGCGAAATGCAATGAACTGACAACGTGTAAGAAGAATGTTGTAGCTAGCAAGTTCACCCTAGTTAATGGCATTCGCCAGTCGAATGGTTTAAAAATGTTAGGTGTTAGGCTCCAAACAATAGATTTACAGAACATGTTAAAGTTAGCAGAGGCAAATAAATGTCTTTATGTTATTAGATGTTTGCACCAGGAAGGATATACAGAAAGAAATTGAATCTTTTTTATACTGTTGTGCTGCCCAAGGTAATTTTCCGTAATAGTACATATGGTGCCTCTGCTACGGAACTGACAAAAATTCAGAAACTGTAACCAGGTGTTTCAAGCACAATTATATGTATTTCTTACTTCATGGATGTTTTTAATCTACTAGAAAAGTCAGATTTTGGTATTTTTAATAAGATTAGTAAGACGCCAGAACATCCTCTGTTGCCAGACATTCCAGGAATTAAGAAATCGTCTCGAAAGCTCAGAAAAGCTAGCTGTCAATATCCCAGAATTGACTAGAAAAGCACTCAGAGAGCACAGACCTCCACCAGGAGGCAGCAAAACCCAAAAGCATGGCAATTGGAACTCCAGCCCATTGGAAAGACTTGAAATCTTGAACTTTGGCATATATCTCAGCTGTACTTTGGCCTAGATAAGCCAAAATTTATTCACCTGTTCCTTGACTTAATACTCACCTTCTCTGCAAATTTCATCAAAATGGGTGCATTACTTTTTGAGTTATCTTGCTAACAAACAAACACACAGACAGACAAACGCTGCCGACAACATAACCTCCTTGGCGGAGGTAATAATGAGCGTTTTAAGAAATCCTTTGTCAATAGACTAATGTTTAAATATACTTTAGCAATGGATTTTTAGATTTAATTTTTTTTTTATTGTATTATAATGGTATGTAAGAATGGATATGTATTTTTATCTACTTATGAATAAAGACTAAAAAAAGAAAGAGAGAGAGAAGCAGTCAAGTACAGTTTAAGCCAGTCTTTCTGCTCAGGACTATCTTTCCATATGCTCACAGTCTTGCTGAGATTCACATATGGGCCAAGTGGGTAATCAATCATTCTTTTTGGGAAAAATAAGAGCATAGAAAAGGGGGAAAATGTATGGGGAGCTCTGAGGTATTCGGGTTAGCGCACCAGCTAAGTCACTTGCTAAGAGTCAGTCAAAATTGTGCTATTGAGTCCTCTGGATCCCTGAAAAGTAGGTGTGCAAATCCAGGTTTGGAAAAGGAATGCCTTCCCAGAATTTAGTGTGAAGCACATAGATTTTCCAATGAACGCAATTTGTCTGCCAAGAGTGAATTAGCGAAAGCAGCTAGCTGTGCTCAGGGGTGGAGGAAACGCATGGAAAGACTTGCTTCCTGCTCCTTGGACTACCCCCTGCAGGACAGAATACGGGAATCGGAAATAAAACGCACGTGCGCACACAAGGCGAACACAAAAGCAAGAAATACAAACACAACTTTGGAATGGGTAGAAAAAACAAACTAGAGCAGCGGTTGCCGCTCTGTGTAGTGATGGTCCGTTTGAAGCTGACGCTCCGGTGCATGTGTCTAATAAAACAATACAGTGCTTTAGAAGCACTGTGCCGAGGCTTGATTTGTTTAGCCGGAGTCACATGACCAATGACGTCCGAAGCTTTGTTCGCGATGTCACTGCTTTGGTAGTAATTCAAAAGGTTTATACGGCAGTAAAGCATTGGCAGGATTTGTGAAGTGTTTTGGTGGTGATTTTGTGCGATAGACAGCGAACCAGTGAACGGCATATTGAGAGACATGTAGCCAGCGAGGAAGAGAGGACGTTCTTCCGTGTGGGAATACTCTATCGACTTGCACTACAGTTTCTGTGAACTCCTGCCTCCTCTGTTCCATTGAGAGGATTTTCTACAAGGCAGGAGAAATTATCTCCAAGAAGAGAAACTGACTCAGCCCTCGCACCGCGGAACAAATCCTCTTCCTATACAAAAACCAAATAATATAACCTTCTATGCGTTATGTGTTTTTATGCGTTTATACGCATTTTCACTGCCCAGTTCATAAGCACTTCTACCCCTAGGTCAAAAAATACATTAGAAATATGCAATACATCGAAGTTTCGATTTCATACTTATACGTACCTGTTCACTGGTTAATTAATTACATAAGCACGTGGTGGCTGAGACCTCACAGCACGAACATACTCAAAAGCTAATATAAAAGATTGTGTTGTACTTTTTTAAATCTATGATATTTACAAATATCAAGAAGTCGCAAGCAAAGAGAGACCACACCATGGCACATGTTTAAACCAGGAAAGTTCATTCATCAAAATTATTTATTAATCAAATAAACATAATATTTTTTCTTCCCCCAAAAAAACACGTTCAAAGCACAACTATAACCCAATATCAGGCGGAGATGTCACATGATATAAAAAGGATGCTGTCAACTCAACTAATGAAGAGTGGGCTGCCATAATGAAGCAGTTAATTTCAATTTGTAGATTCAAGCTGCTCTTCATACTTTCGGCCACGAGATGCCACCAAAGAGGAGTGTGTTGAAAAGCTTTGAGTAATGAACCCTTTTTCGATCCAAGCTTCAATGTTTCAGAAAGCTTCATTTGGCCATCACTAGCTCTGTGTCCCCCTACAGTGGTTTACCAGTTTGAAGAAAACCAAAACAGTGGTCCATGACATGTGACCTACTACAACATTCCAGCCATATGGAGAATGAGACTTGAGTGGCAAAGTGAGGTTTGTGAGCTATGGTACACAAGACTTCCCTTCTTTCAGTTTTCCCTGATTTTACCTCAAACTCAGCGAGCGGTGTTGTTCCCCCACCAACAGCTGCTGTGCCTACATCGGGAGCAGGTGGCACGAACAAGTGAACTGAATCAAATCTCGAATTTAACACCTGACCCCAGGGCTAGTCGTTCGCTGTGAATGAGCATCTTTCCAGAGTGACCCAAACTCCGAGGCAAACATTTCATATCCAGCCCCTGACAGTTGGAAGCTTCTGGAGATTGGATCCGATCTTGAACGACTCATTAGGACTGCATTAGACATCAGAATTGTGTACCTCATCCCTGGGGGCCTTTTCCTGTGCCTCTCCATATTACTTTAAAATCCTTCAACTTCCTTCAATCCCCGGCAACAACAGGAAATGGCTGAGGCATTCAGGAGGTACCCACCGATGCAACCTCCCTCGCAAATCTACTTTCTAATTTCTTCTAGCTTTTCATTTAGAGGACAGTGGGCTCAGCATATTGTCAGTCTTCTTTATTAATAGGACTTATCGTATTTGTATTATTTTAAATTGCCGCCATGATATTTAAGAGATGCATGGAAATGGGAACAAAGTGAATTGTACTTTTTATCAATAGAAGTTATAGTAGGGTTGAGTATAAGTTTCATTTATAGCTGACAGATTATCCCCTTTCTGCTCATCAAACAGTAAATTCCTTGCATTTGAAAATATTCAATAATGTTTCCAAACAAGGGTAGAAAAAATTCAGTTTGGATCACTGGCAAACTCATTTCTCAATTTTGAATGAAAAAGGTAAGTTTTAAACTTTTATGTGTGAGATGACGTGTTGAGCATTTGCACAGAGATGTGCAGTCATGGGCAGGAAGGCTTGCACTACTAGCCCTGTCAGACATGAAAATTATTTATTTTCCATACATATATACATATGTGTGTACACACACATTTTTTTTTTTTTAATGGAAATGATGTGTCTGGAGTCAATTACTTGCCCAGTATGCAACTTAATCCAGGAAACAAATGGTTATATTTTATGAAGCTGAACTGAAATTTCCGATGTCCTGTCTGACCATGTCATCGGCCAAACAAATTTTGATGTGTTATCGACAGAACGCCCTAGAGCAGGGGTGTCAAACTAGTCCGTAAAAGGGCAGAGGGGCTGGAGGTTTTCATTCCAACCGACCAGAGCCACACCTGATACAGAGATCAGGCCATTTAACTTATCAGGCTGTTTACAGTTAGACAGTACCCACCTCAAGGTACACTGGTAAGAACTTATCACTGCTAAATTAGCTAGTGAGTTAACTAACTGCTTGGTGAAGTCAACTTCCGAAATACTTGGGACGAAGTGTAAATCGTGAATAAAATCAAAACGCATCAAGAAGTGGTTTTTACACGTAAAAACAGACGTCTCCCCCTTCCCCCATTTCACATTTTAGAGTTATGGTCTGGAAACGAGTCCCACCCTTCAATATGCCTAAGTCCAAATTGTTGCCATGGAAACCGAAAAAATATCAAAGCTGCGAGTTGCGTTGGACAGGTCCTCGTCCTCCCGCGCATGACGAAACGGAGACGCGTTCGAGCGCCGGCGAGCATTGTCATTCGTTGGACAGCACGAGACTGAGGAAAATGTTTTATGTTGAGTTGAGTGCAAACCCCTTTACTGAAAGAGATTTTTCTTTCGTATAATGGAGCTATGACCCATGCGACCTGGTCAAACTTTAAGAAGCAGATTTTATCACTGCTGTGTATTGTGCAATCTTCCCGCAATCATGAACTTAGTGAAGGGAGATGAGCCATGTGATCCTACTGCCACCCGGTGGTCAGAATGTGTAGCAGCACAAAGAGAAACACTGAAAACCAATAATAATCAAGAAATGAATAAATGCTTCTTCCAGGTAAATCGTAGAAAGCTGAAATTTCGGGAGCATGTTCACTGAAGAAAGACAAAAGTTTTATACACTGCAACTTATGGTGAATTCAGAAGTGCATCACTCTATATTTTTCAAAACATGAATATTCATAACATGTTTATATCTCAAGAAATATCAATTGAAATGGTACCACACTTGGCAGTTTGTTTGGCGACATGAAGATTATGAATTACTTTAAAGGACATTCTGATACGATGAACGGTTTGTCCACAGCAAGAATGTATATCTTACTGTGCAGTGTATGATGTACGTAAAAATTTTTATTTCAAAAATTCTCAAATGGATTATTAGGTCACGAAATTAGGTCACAGTACAGGGCATGGTACAGCAATGATGAGGGATTTTTTTCAGAATTTTATGACATTCCAACAGGCTGTGGTGAAAGTGAAAGTCCCATTTTGGCGTATTTAGGTGGCGGTAGAGAGCCATTTTGTCTCTTTGGTGTAGAATTTTCAAATTGTAAAAATATTCGAAGCCATGTTAAAAATACTGCAAAATTTGGTTTGTTTTCGAGCATGTTTAAGGGGTCAAATGAAGGTTGGAAATTGCCTACGCATTGAGAAAAGGCAGTCAAAGTGGCTGGGGACCCCATCTTTGACACCTCATTAAATCCAAACCGTTTGACATTTGAAAAATGTAGTACAGTAGTTTTCATCGGCAGTGTGCTTTGTCATCTATTAGCATTTGGGGTCGATACGATGAACGCCCTTAAAGGAGTTTGCGTTTGTTCGAGGGCAAACTTTGGCCAAATTTAGGAGAAAAAGGAAATTGTGATATGCAAATTGCGGACTTCCTGTTCGATTTAGGTAATGGGTGTCAATTGGTCATTTTTAGGCCTTGATGAGATGAACAATACAGTGTTGGTTCCATCTCTCTATGACTTTCCTACCGGTCGTGGTGGCCATCTAAGTGCAAATGAAATGTTTCTTGGTGGCGCTTGAGAGCCATTTAAATTCAAAAGCAGTTCAAACCCTCAAAAGGCACAAAAACATGTTATGGAGAGACACTATATGAAATTTGGTGAAAATCGGTCAAACAGTTTCAGAGTTATGCCCCGGAAACAAATGGGAACGCCGACGCCAACGGGAATTCAGGCAAAAACAATATGTCTCTCCTCCCTCCAGGAAGGGGGAGATATAATGACTTTCAATTCACACCAGCCAGCATTTCATTCACAATTGAACAGAGATAACATAGCAAATGTTGAAACTGAGAAATTTTACTATTTTATCCACAGAATGAGCTCATTTCAAATTTGATGGCAACAACAGGTCTCAAAAAAAGTTGGGACAGGGGCCTGTTTACCATGGTGTAGCATGTCTTCATCTTTTTAACACAGAATGGAGGCGTCTGGGCATTGAGGAGACAAGTTTAGCCATTGGAATTTGATCCCACTCTTGTTTAACCCCTTTCTGCAGATGTAGACGCCTGTGTCTATAGACCTGCAAATTTAAGCACGCTGTTTCTGTACTCGATCACTAGATGGCACCCCCGGATCAGTTATTGAATATTCCCAAGCAAGCAGACCTCGAACGCGGTTTTGAATATGGGGAAGTTCACTCCACTCCCTGTTTTTCGAGAGTTGCATGAATTAAACTCCTCAACTAAGCCTGATATGCAAACTGGTCAATATCCTTGCCCATAGCATCGATCCAGCAGTTTTAAAAAATGATCTTTTGCGACCGAAAAAATCGTTTTCCTATTTAGCAACCACTTTAGCAACAGTGAGCCAACGGCATTCCAATTAGTGGCTCTGAAATATCTGTTTTCTGAAGCAAAAAATTGGACATGGTATTGATTCTCTCACATTCTACTGTCAATTACAGTCATCAAATGCAAAAAATGCGTAGTTCCCTTCCGTGGATTTTCGTGTACATTCCTTCATTGACAAATCCAGCGCTTCATTATATCCACCCGAGTACTAGCCACTCAATCATACATTCAAGCTCTTCTGCCTAACTGCGCAGTTAGACTTCACGGCCTCGTGAAACTTCCGTGGTAACAACGTATTGATTGGCTCGTTTCTTACCCAATTCCCGAGTGTTTAAACGTTGTACAATAAGCGAAACACATTGATTGGACAAACACAGAGCATACAAGCCTATGCGTATCAGCAGGCTCGGTTGTATCCTGTTTACGTTGCGCGCATTACGCGGCTGAAACAGACGCGATATATCTTTATATATATAGAAAAAAAGACGCGCAAAACTGGCCTTGAAAGTGTTCAGTTATATTTAGAGGATTTAAATAAGATAAGGACATGGTCAATGGGAATTATTTCGAATGAAACAGGACCGGAGGGTTCCTTCTCAGTCTCTGGAGGAGGGATTCGTGGAAAAAGGGTAGGCTGCTAGTTTTGCTTTCTGTTTTGGAATGTATACCGTACTCAACAAAGTCGAATGCCGACGTTTTTTCCTGTTTAAAACTGAACTGCATATGCATTTAGGTGAACCCCCTGGTACGGTCATTGCACCGTTCTGTTGAATCTAGGGAGGAATATATATTGCGCGATGTTCCCTGAAAGTGGAATGTCTGTTATGTTAAAATAAGGTATATTTCAGAATTCAGATATTAGTGAGTTGTACTTGTTCCTTTTAAGGGTTGAAATGAGGTCGTGAGTTTGGGAACTGGTAACTTCCATTACAGGGTGAATGTTCTGACTGTTTAATCAGCAGTTTATAAAATGCAATGCGGGTTTGTGCTGGCTTGGGGGACAAAACAATGGACAAAATGGACAAAAAATGGACAAAACTCTAAACCTTATTATGGAGAAAAGGCGTGTTTTGTGTTTGGAGAGGTTACTGGTGACCACTGATATTCAACTGCACTGATATTGATAAATTCATACTAAACTCAACCAGAAAATCATTTGTTCATATTAAATTTCATGCCTTAAAACTTTATTTGTGTTAAATACATGATTTTATAATGATTTGACAGTACATCATTTTGAGACTTAGGGGAGACACTTGGGTAGCTATATAATTCGGCTAATAGCATGTAGGTAATCTAGAATGTAATGTTGAAGATGCATTCTACTTGTGGTCAAGGAGTTTATGATACCAGAAATGTATAGTCTTAAGCCCCAGCAATTTTTCAATCCTCAGAATTATTTTTTTTGCTATTTCAATGGTGAATTCTCATGAAGATTTTTTATGTTTGCAGCTCATTTTCTCGACCAAAATCATGAAAATAAACTGAAATACAATGTAATTCTAAATGCTGTAAGTGTATTTTCTGAATTGGGCCTTTTTGCATGATAGTTTTTTAGGTGGCATCTGTGGATGGCACGGCGGACTGTGTTTACTGACAGTGGTTTTTTGAAGTATTCCTAGGCCCATTTAGTAATGTCAATGACAGAATCATGCCAGTGAGTGATGCAGTGGTGTCTGAGGGCCAGAAGATCACGGGCATCCAGTAAAGGTCTTCAGCCTTGTCCCTTAGACACAGAGATTATTCCAGTTGCTCTGAATCTTCTGATGTTCAAGAACAGATCAGAAACCAAGTCACTGACATCTATTAGACTGGAAAGGGTTACAAAGCCATTTCTAAGGCTTTGGGACTCCAGCGAACCACGGTGAGAGCCATTATCCACAAATGAAGAAAACAGAACAGTGGTGAACCTTCCCAGGAGTGGTCGGCCTACTAAATTTACTCCTAGTACTCACATCGAGGATTCATCAAGGAGACCATAAAAGAACCCAGAACAGCATCTAAAGAACTGCAGGCCTTAACTGCCTCAGTTAAAGTCAGTGTTCATGATTCAATAATAAGTAAGAAACTGGGCAAAAATGGCATCCATGGGAGAGTTCCGAGGCAAAAACCACCACTGACCAAAAAGAACGCAAAGGCTCGTCTCACATTTGCCAAAAAAACATCTTGATGATCCCCAAGACTTTTGGGAAAATATTTTGGGGACTGAGGAGACACAACTTAAACTTTTTGGAAGGTATGCATCCTGAGAGATTGGGCATAGAACTAACACAGCAGTTCATAAAAAGAACATCATACCAACAGTCAAACATGGTGGTGGTAGTGTGATGGTGTTATGAAGTCAGGTTGCGCTAGGGTCAGTCACTGATGCTGACATGCCGCAGGGGGGGTGACCCGGCTAATTGATGAGCGTAACCTGAGTTGCTCCTTCGCCAGCTACAAGCGTGATTACGAGGAGCGCAAGGTCTGACTGAGGAAAAGAGTTGGCGTGGTGGCAGCACGCGTTGTGTTATCACCCCCTGAGACCTTTTTCTTTTGGTTTCTGTGCACAGTAAGTTCTCCAATTTCGTTTTGTTTCATCGTCATGTGGAAGCACTTTTAACTCTACACTGGACGTCTCAGCCTAGGGCCCAAAGATAAACTACCATGTTGGCAGGTCGCTCCTCGGGAGCATTCGCGTGAGCTGGCCCTGGTTGGGAGAATTCAACGTGCCGCGAGGTAAGCCGGGTTGATTCTCCTGCAGCCTTCACCTAGCCCCAGCCAGCACTTAGCACACATGCTGACTCAGGAACAACTTCACGATTTATGCAACATCGCAGGAATGTCACTGGTTAGGGCCTTTGGAGTAGGGTTAGGTCTGTAATTCCTCTAGACTAATGAGTATCCAACCCTTTGTTGTTCTTGGCAAAGCCTTGGGTGTAGTTTGCATTGCCGTGTGGCCCTGATCTTGATTGATGGTCTGGGGCTGTTTTGCTGCTTCAGGATCTGGATGACTTGCCATAATTGATGGAACCATGAACTCTGCTCTCTGCCAGAAAATCCTGAAGGAGAATGTCCAACCATCAGTTTGTGACCTCAAGCGCACTTGGGTTATGCCGCAGGACAATGATCTGAAACACACCAGCAAGTCCGACTCTGAATGGCTTAAAAAACAAAATGAAGGCTTTGGAGTGGCCTAGTCAAAGTCCTGACTTAAATCCAATTGAGATCATGTGGCATGACCTTAAACAGGCCGTTCATGCTCAAAACCTCCCATTTTAAAAATTCTGCAATGAAGAGTGGGTCAAAATTCCTCCACAGCGATGTGAAAGACTCTTTACCAGTTAT
The DNA here is from genome assembly GCA_029721435.1 of Gymnothorax reevesii. Taxonomy (NCBI): domain Eukaryota; kingdom Metazoa; phylum Chordata; class Actinopteri; order Anguilliformes; family Muraenidae; genus Gymnothorax; species Gymnothorax reevesii. The sequence goes on along the minus strand of CM056590.1, from coordinate 10,176,545 downwards.
TGAAAATGCTTGATTGCAGCTGTTGTCCTCGAAGGTGGGTTTAGATTGAGAGGGCAATTACTTTTTCACATTGGGGCAGGTCGGTTTGGAGAGCTTTTTCCCTTTAACAAATGAAATCATCATTTAATGGAGAAGTTCACCCAAAAATGAAAATTCACTCATCTACTCACCCCAAGGCTAATCAAAGGTTCGTTGAATTTCTTTCTTCCTCAAAACACAACATTAAAAAACAACATTTAAAAGCCACAAAAAGCCTCCATACCGATCAAGTATCCATAAGCCGCAACATTCAAATTTGACTGGTAAAGACATCTTTTCACAATATTTTTAGCCTCAATGTCCAATGTAGCCACTTAGCTAGGAGCCTTGCTCATTTTCACGGGAGTTTAAAATTCAAGATCTCTAGCTACAGTGGCCAACAAGGGCAAACAATGCTGTAACAGCCCTAAACATCTCCAATTGGAGAAACGCACTGCAGTTTCGAATGTTAGGATTCACTGACTGAACAGCGCATTTTTGTGGTCAGCCAACTTAGCGAAGTCAACTTCTTCCGCAAAAATAAACGAGACTCTTTGCTACGTGGCAACATTGGACATTTAAGCTAAAAATATAGTGAAAATACGTCTTTACGAGTCAAATGATGGGGCTCACTGACACTTGGATTACGCCGAACAAGCAGTATCGAGGCATTTTGTGGTTTTTAAATGTTTTTTGCACTTGAAATGACAGTTGATTTGGATCAGTGTTCAATGCTGTTTTTCTTTGTAACTCCGAAAGTGTTTCGAAGAAGAAAGAAATTCATGGACCCTTTGATTAACCTTGGGGTGAGTATGTGATAAGTGAATTTTCATTTTTGGGTGAACTTTTCCTTTAAAACCTGCATTTTGTATTTACTTCGGTTATCTTTGTCTAATAACAACATTTGTTTGATGATCTGTGACATTTAATTGTGAGAAATATGCAAACAAATAAGAAATCAGGAAGAGGGAAAATACATTTTAGAGTGACATACAGTGCCTTGAAAAAGTATCAGATCATCAAACTAATTTTTGTATCTAACCAAGATAACCCACATAAAACCAAAATGGAGTTTTTAAACTAGGCCTACGCTGTTGGCGGCCAACACCAAGGGGTATATACCCGAAATTCCCCAATCCTCGAAGCCCCCTTTATTAGATTCCCTATTACTAAACCCACAATATAAGGCAAATTTGAGGTCTGTGTAAGTAATTGTTTCAGAGATATGGTTAAAAAACAGATTTTTTCAATATACAGCGCCACCTGGTGGCAAACCTAGGACTGCATAGTTGCCCAAAATCTAATCAGTTCATCCTCTCTACCATATCCAAAAAATGAGAAGCCAGTGTAAAGTATTTTGTGATTTATCGTGCTAACGGCTAAAATCTGCGGACGCAGTGATGTGTGGGGCGAAACCACGATGCACATGTTGCTGTGCGGTGTGTTTTTCTCAGCGAGCAAGCAGGTAATATGTTGCTGTGTTGTGTACCTCTGTGTGCGATTTGTTTTGAAACCTGTCCTGTGTTGTCATCATTCTCCAGCTGACAGAAAGAAAGAAACCTATTGCTCAATCTGATGTGACCACCTGATTTGCCACATGCACCGGTCAGGAGTAAACACCTTGTGCATGTTATAAACAATCAATTATATCTACAATTACAGTCTTTGTTTCATTCTAAAGGAAACCGATATTCATAATTTGATCATCTTTTGGTCATGACAGGTGAATTAGGTAATTAACGCTGTCAGTGCAAGAATTGTAATTGGGGGGGGGGAATCCCTGGAAAATCCAGATAACTTCCGTATTCTTGACATTTGATTTTGCAGTCCACTTTTGGCTGATATAAATTGAAAATCAGGTATTAAAAGTTATATTTATTTTAAAGCTTATTACCTCTAGTTTCTCATTCAAAATGTCACTCTCCTCTGCTGGAAGTGCAATGAAAAAAGACAAAAAAAATTAATTTGTGGCCACAAGACATAACCTGTTTCCGCGAATTACTTATATCGTTGCCACAAGATATAAATTGTTCCACTAATTAGTTAACTTGTTCCATGAATTAGTTGTCATTGCCACAAGGTTTAACTCATTCCCACAAATTAGGTATGTCGTTGCCACAAGTTAGTAACTCGTTCCCATGAGTTAGAAATCTCGTGGCCACGAAAAATAAGCCATTCCCAGAATTTAGCTATTCTCTGGCCTCTAGATATAAGTCACTCCCAAGACTTGCCACAAATAATCTCGCGCACACCTGCGCTGCCCGATGAGGGGATTAATGGTAACTAAGCAAGCAAACATATAGGTAAGATGCAAATGTGATTTTCTTTTCTGAGGAATACTTCCAGTTTGGGGTACATTACCATCCTTCCACATGCAGCAGGATCTCCAGGGCTAGAAAACTCAACCGTATGCTTCCATACGATTCAACAAGATTAAAATGATATTGCAATGTCAGAAATGCATTTTCATTTTCAAGATACAAGCGCATTATTTGTATCATTTTGAAAATGCAAATGTAATCCTCCACTTTGCGTTTGCATTTTCAAGTCCAAGTAAGCACTGTTTTCATTTGCAAGAAGTGCCCCGCAATATCTCTAAAAAAACTACATCGAAAACGCTAATCTCATAAAGCAAATACATTCTCGGAAATGCTTTTTCTTTTTCGAGAAGCAGACGTGCTATCTGTCACATAAATAAACTGCTAACGCAGTTCGCCACTTTTCTTTTTCATTTTCGTGGCAGACTGCCCTGCCTGGCTTTGCATTTTCGAATTCGAGGTCCCATGCACTTTTCCTAACAAAATTAAAAAGAAAATACCCTCCCTAGTTGGGTGTGGCTTGTTGGTGAGAAGGCGGGACTTCCCCCACAATTTGATACGGATTGGATATTAACAAATACAAGCAATCTCCTTGGTAATCGATCTGGGCGAAACTGCTGCTGCACGCACATTTATGTCAATGCACAAATGGTAACTTGTATAGTTGGAGTCACTGACAGTGCATGGACTCCCCCTGGACATTGTGGAGTTTGATTGAGAGTATTACAAGTTTTCCCCCGAAAGACACTGCTGTCGCACTCAATTACCCCTGTGGGCACTTGGATTAGCGCTACTTCCACTGAAATTGTGTGCTTTTTCTTCGGACGGGTTATCTGCACATCATCTGCTTAGTAGTTCAGTCGGTTTAAGTTATTTATTATTAGTTATTAAATAGTTATTCAACTATTTAAGTTACCATCTGTGATTCCGTGAAACATACCCCAGCTTGATTCATGGCTCCAGGCTAAAGTTGGAGTGGCTATGTTTTTGCAACGGTAAACAAAGTGATCAGTAACATTACTCTACCTATTTCAATGTATTAAATGAAAACTGTGGCTAATGTCCTGGGCTCGTATTCACAAAGCATCTTAGCGCTAAAAGTAGGTCCTAACTGCCGGATTTAGGAGGAACTCCTAAAAAAAAAGAAATTGGCGTGTCAGGCGTAAATTAAAGATTCGTAATTATTTTTAATAAAAGTTATTCACAAAGTATTTTAGACCTAAAATTAGCTCCTAAGTCTGGGAGAGCTTAAAAGTAGTCAAGAAGACTCCTAACTCACTAAATACCTATTCACAAAGAATTGGAAAATGGCTGCTGCTCTAGAAAGACGGAATGACTTGGAAATTCTGAATGATGGGCAGTTGTTGAAAAGCTATCGGATCGACCGTGAAAGGATTTTATTTCTTGTTGACTCGGTGATGGAGAGAATTATGTCTCCAACCATGAGCAAAAACCCAATAAGCCCCGACATAAAATGTTTAGCAACACTTTGTTACTTGGCCACCGGAAAAAATGCAACTTTACAACTCGGCCAATTTAGGGATTTCACAATCATCTGTCAGTCGCTGAATTCAACAAACAATCAATACACTCTGTGGACCCCATATCATCCGACTGCTTATCCAGTTTCCAATTGACATTCGCTGACAACAAAGAATCAAACTTCAATTCTAACACATCTCTGGTATGCCCAGTATCATCGGTGCTATTGACGATACCCATATTCAAATTATTTCTCCGACCCAACAGAAAAAAGTTTGTTCCATCAACACCCAGATAGTAGGCTATTTGAAGCCGAATACAATATTTTGGACATTGTTGCGAAATGGACAGGATTCACGCACGACTCTCGAATTTTAATGGGAAGCAGATTATGCCAATTTTTTGACAGGCGTTATGTGCCTGTGGAATGCCACTTGCTCGGGGACAGTGGCTTTGGTGTACCTCCATCTGCTATGCATGAATTATTTTATTACGCTATTGAGCGAGGGTTACATTTATTAGATCATCATAATAATACCAGCCTATGTCATATTTTTTATGCATATTTAAACTGTAGGCTATAAATTACAAACCAAGCTCAGTATGCGTTCCTGTAGACTATGATCTCAGACCTCCCCTGCGAGTGCAGCCCATACCACCGCTTCTAGCAGCCATCCAAGACACCGAGGGTAATACAGCAATGATCTGTAGGCTGATATTATCCCACTCATACTGCTTGGATTTGGTGTTCACCCCAGAGCCAAATTTCCCACTGATTAGGCTACATGCTTTCGCTCCATTACCAACCGGCCCAGCAGCAGTAACTGGTCGAGGCTGCAGTTGGGCTTTCGCGTCTTTTTTTTAACTTTCATCCAGACAGTTTAGGGCAAACAAACTTGAACGACTCCACATTTAAATGATCGCAACATATTCTCATTCTCATCGGGTAATAAGTTGCTAATTATTGGGGCAAATGATGCGTTTCATTAATAACTCCATTAACGTCTTTACTATTATCTCTTTCCTATGCACGTTTATTTGCCTAGAGTGTGATATGCGGGGACCGCGCATTGCTGTGAAGCAGTCATTGAAAAAGCAATGTCAATTTTGTACCGGAAAGGTCACTCAACGTCAAACATGACTTTCTCATAGTCTCTAGTATAAACTTAGACTCAGAGACCGTTTTGGCGATACAAGTCATTGTGATTTCACTGTCAAGTTTGACCTTCGAAGATCATCAACAGTCAACAAGAATGTCACCAAATAAAAGTTTATGTGACTACATATATGTCTCTAATTCCAACCTAGGCTCTATCTGTGACCTGTGGTATCTATAGCAGGGCTATTCAACCTTGTCCAGAATGGGCCACTGCGGGTGCAGGCTTTCATTCCAGCCAAGCAGCTACACACCTGATTCTAATAATCAACCCCAAGAGTCTATGTTAATGAGCTTGATTAGTAGAATCAGGTGTGTAGCTGCTTGGCTGGAATGAAACCCTGCAATTTTTCCACACCCCTATTCACAGCACTCATATAAAACAAAAAAACGCATGCTTTCAAAGATGTGTGCCATGGCAACATCGTTTGAAGGAATCTCACAATCTTCACAACAGAGTATCATCAACACCTGGGGCTTTCCTGACCTTATCTCCGGTGGATCTGGATAATAATGATAATAATAGTAATAAATAATACCTACAGAAACAATAGGTTCCTTGCAACTGGCCCTTAAAATGCTCTGGATGACTGATGAAAGATGAAAAACCACGACAATAGCTAAAAATGAATAAAATAGTGGAAATGCTGACAGAGGACACACATGCTACTTATTTCATTTTGCAACAACATTGCATTAAAGAGTAATTTGCATTGTACAGAGCTGTGAAAATAAAATAAAAAAACATCTATTGGGAAAAAAAAATATATATGGGACTGCTCATGCAAACATTAACAGGCTGTCAATTACGTCAACCTTAAACAAGGGATGTTTGAAAGTGCTAAGCATTAGCATCACAAATCTTTTAATCCCTTTCGTATGTGTTTGGAAAGTCACACAAAAAAATCTGGTAACACTTTATAATGAGTACACATTACTAAGTGTTAGTTAAGCATTGATAAAAACTGAATTCATCATGTATAAAGCATTGTTGTCATCTTAATACTCATTAGTATGTAGTTTATAAACAGTTGTAAATGTCTTACTCAACTCATGATTAATAAGAATGTTAGTTATGGATTGGTAAATACTGAATTCATAATTTATAAATCATGTTTTTAACTTGAATACTCGTTGGTAAGTAGCTTATAATCAGTTATTTTTTTCTCTTCATTAGTAAGCTCATCAATAACATGCTTAATTATCGCATTTTCAAACTTTAAATTTATTAATGCTTAACAAATGCTTAATAATGTGTACTCAATATAAAGTGTTACCAAAAATCTTGCCAGTAGATTCTACAATGACGCATTTGCAGATTAATCGATCTGGATTCACCAGTTGCATTTGAGTTTCCTCACCTCGTCCAACGCATGTGATGAGCGGCACAAACTTGTGTCGCTGTGGGAGGGCAAAGGCCCTTGTAACTATGTGAAAAGGAATAAAAAACACGGCAATTTCACTTGCACCCTCTGAATCAAATGAGATGATCTGATGAATCTCCCCACCCCAGCCATCTGACAAACGAACACACCAGTCGTTGCGCCTTTTTTGCCCGACTGTATTCATGACTGGTGAAAACAAGACCATTAAATATCATGTGGTTGTGAACCAGGATTTTTTTTGGAGGCACTTTTCCTGCAGTAAGAAACACTGCTTGTTGCGCCTGTGAGACGGTCTGGACTCTTCCACTATCCAGCACTACTGCATATTGAGTTCTCCTATAATTTTTAACTTTAGAGTGCTCATTCATCTGGCTGCAAAACTGACGCACATGGTCACTGACATTCAACTTAGCCAAGAGGTGAGGAATTGATTTGTGTAGCATGAAACTCACAGTAATCTGTGTAGGTACATCCTTTGTGCCATGCACTAACTTCAAAAGGTTTCCACTTGCACCTTCAAAAACAAAAGCTGAATGAGCCCACAAGGGACCCCAGGATTTCACAGCTTTAGCAAGATGACTGAGAAGATGTACACTGAAGGTCATGGCAGCCTCTCCAAACAATATTTGAAATCTAACCACAAATTCCAAGAGCATCTCATCAGCAAGGTTGACCTCATAGGTAATCTCCTCTTGTAAAAGATAATACAATGCTGAGGTTAAAAGGCCTAGATGCTTGGTGTACTGGACATCAATAAGTCCCTCAAAACAGGGTTAACTGTAAAATAACAACCAAGCCCTCCACTCAGACGCCTTCCAAAACTTGCACTCAGAAATGCGTCTAGGAAGCCGAGTGATAAGATGAGGTGGCTTGATGTCCTGGATTCTGTCATTCAATACCCTTAATGTGTTGGGGCTACCACCAATGTGATACGGTTCTTCACTACTCTCGAGCAGAAGAGCAGTATGCTGCCTTGCAACTCCCAATAAGACAGCGTGCATATAGTCAGGTGTGAAGCCCCATACAATGTCAAAATAGGGCATTGTTATTAAGGGAGACGACCCTTTTACTCCCCTAACACTTTTGTTCTGAATCAAAGCTTGTTCCATGTCATGCATCATTCCATTTGAATCTTGGTCAGGATATTGTGCTGCTGTGACTGAGTATTTTACCTGCCTTTCTTCAAGAGTGCCTGGGTGAAAACAGAAACTACATCCATAGTACCCATTTAACTGAGTACTGTTCTGCATTGCTGGTGTGGCCTTTGAATCAACACAGCAACAGATGCCCACAACTTTGCTATTCTTAACTCTCCCATCCCTTCTCCATGTCACTCCCTGCAATGCTAGGCTCTTTGCCGGCTCAACAAAAGGTTTGAGAAACATATGCATCTCAGGTTCTTTTGGACCAAACCACAGCCCCGCTAATATGACATGTTTGAACCTAATATTTGGGGGAAGTTCATTCAGGTGAAGCTGGATAGGCAAGATTAAAAACTTGGAAGATTTATAAAGTGGTGAACCATCTGAATTAAAAGTAAAAGACAAGTTGTTAAAATTTGATAGAATTTTGCCTGGAGCAGATAACCCTTTATATATTTCACCATCATAAATGTCTGCAATAATGCCCTCTGCTTTATCCGGCCTATCTGCTCTGTAGTTCAGTTTGCTTTGCAGCTTTGGATTTTCGAGAATGCACTGAATCTGGGGAGCTATAGGGACATTAATTTATTTAGTTACCACTAGCTAATCTTTTATGAGCCCAAGATATTCAATCTATTTCTGCCAATTAAAATCCTTTATTTCTATGATTATCACATATTGAAGTTCACATGCTGTTAAATTTGGCATTTCAAATTAAATGTACATTAACAAATTTGATTAAAGGAAGAAAATACAAATTTGTTGTCCCGAGGATTTTTAATGGTGCACTTTGGGGCATTCGGGCCATGATTTTAATTTCCAGGCAAACATACCAACTTATGCACGATAAGTATAAAACTAAAGAACATACCTGCAAAAAATATGCTGCCAGTGATGGAGTTCTGTTTCTGCTGTTGTTGAACAAAGCACTTACAGATCTTAAGTATAATTTTTAGAAGAATATACAGCGCCCTCCATAATTATTGGCAGCCCTGGTAAAGATGTATTCTTTAGCTTCTAAGAAATTCAATTTTTTTCTGAATAATATAGGACCACAATGAAAAAAAGAGGAAAATCCAATCTTTAATTCAAGTGCATTTATTCAGTGGGAAAAAAATCCCACATTAAGAAATTATTCTTTTACATCAAATCATGTGTGCCACAATTATAAGCACCCCTGATGTTAATACTTTGTACAACCCCCTTTTTCCAACAAAACAGTACCTAATTTCTCCTATATTGTTTCACAAGATGGGAGAATACAGAAAGAGGGATCTTTGACCATTCCTCTTTGCACAATCTCTAAATCATCCAGCAACCTGGGTCCTCTCCTCTGCACTCTCCTCTTCAGCTCACTCCACAGGTTTTCAATGGGGTTGAGGTCTGGGGACTGAGATGGCCATGGGAGGAGCTTGATTCTGTGTCTGGTGAACCATTTCTGTGTAGATTTGGCCACATGTTTAAGGTCATTATCTTGCTGAAAGACCCAGTGACGACCCATCCTCAGCTTTCGGGCAGAGGCCACCAGATTTTGATTTAAAATGTCCTGGTATTTCAAAGCGTTCATGATGCCATGCACCCTAACAAGGTTCCCAGGGCCTCTGGAAGAGAAACAGGCCCACAGCATCACCGATCCTCCCTCATACTTCACAGTAGGCACGAGACGCTTTTCTGCATACTCATCTTTTGTGTTCTGCCTGACCCACTTAGAGTGTTTGTTGTCAAAAAGCTCTATCTTGGTCTCATCTGACCAAAGCACACGGTCCCAGTTGAAGTCCCAGTACCGCTTAGCTAACTCCAGACATTTGCATTCATGATTGTGAGTGAGAAAAGGTTTTTTCCAAGCATGCCTCCCAAACAACTTGTTGGCATGTGGATATTGCCTGATGGTTGTTTTGGAGACTTTGTGACCCCAAGATGCTACCATTTGTTGCAATTCATTAACAGTGAGCTTTGGAGAACTTTTTATTTCTTTTACCATCCTCCTCACTGTGCGTGGAGGCAAAATAACCTTGCGTCCTTGTCCAGGCTTGTTTACCACAGTTACAGTTGTTTTAAACTTCTTAATGATTCCTCTGACAGTAGATATGGGCAGATGCAGGCGAGTGGCTATTTTATTGTAGCCATTGCCTGACTTGTAAAGGTCGACGCACATCAGCCTTACTTGAATGGTGTGTTCCTTTGTCTTTCCCATGTTGCAGAGTGGATAAGAGAAATGGCCTCTGTGTCACATCATATTTATACCCCAGGGAAACAGGAAGTGATGAATTACTAATTAAATGTTCCTAGATACTCTGATCAACTTTTTAAACTACTGTAGAAAAGACAGAAATACTTCAGTTACATTTATTTCCAAGGAAGGGGTGCCAGTAATTGTGAAACAGGTGATTTTATTAAAAATAATTATTTCTTAAGATTTTTTTTCCCCCTTAAAATTCACTTGAGTTGAAGTTTACATTTTTCTACAATTTTCAGCGTGAGAGTATGCTTCTGCAATAAAAATAGAATTTATTTTAAGGCTTTTAACACATCTTAACCTTAATTATGGAGGGCACTGCAATTTAAGATTAAGAACAGGATTAGAATTATATTTTATTTGTTATATTTCACAGCTAAATTTTGTTTCTTGATCAGGACTATGTACAAAGACACTATATGAATTCAATAAAATAAACAATAATCCCGAAAACACAATACTAATTAAAACTCATTGAAGTTTTCAAAGTATGAGGAGCACACGCATCAGTTAGCACCAGTCATCTCCTGTCCTCGTCCTCCTCCCTGCACTGCTGATGAGATTCACTGCCAGTAAGCACTGCTATTGGGAGGGGAAAGGGCTGGTTTGTCTCAGCCAACAGACAACCCATCCCCACCTTTGCCACTGCAATTTGGCTCCAATTTCCACCCATTGCCTTCGCCCAAAGCAAGGTAAGTATGTTTTTAATAATGATTTTTTAAAATGTCGTTTTAGATTGAAAAGGTTTGCAAAAAATTGTTAAAACCACAATGAGGGATTGAAACACATGATTTAAGTATTTATTCATGAAAGTATTTATTAATGTGGACATCTTAAATATACTACCTCAATTGAAATCCTCCTTAGTGTCCTTCTAGGGATATGCGAGGAACTGCAAGGCTCCAAGTATTCTTCATACTTTCTCTTGGGCATCTAAACAGTAGAAAACAAATAGCAGCATTGACTACATTTGTTTCCAGTTTGGCGGGTGCTTATGTCTGGAGGTAACAGTTACATTGCGCGCCTGAACTTGGAAAAATAAGGCTTGAGATGAAACTTTAGTAGGACCGTTTGAGATCAACTGTCAGTTCAGGATGTTTGCCTACGTTAAGTATACAGACGGTCACAAAACAATTGTGCCAACAGATCACATCAAAGATTTTGCGTAGGAAACATGCCAGGCAGACCTCCTCTATTCTATTTTATATGATGGCGAATATTTAAAGGGACAGGTTCTACTTGTGAAAGGTAAACGTCGGCCCCGAATGCTGACGATTGACACGCTAGCTAACTAGCTAGCTAACCGTCTAACGTTTGTTGAACTAGCTAACATCGAGAGTCATCAAGATGTTTTGTTGTTTGACTAAGCAATGTATTAATTCTAACAAACTTAACAAAATGACAAAGAAACGTTAACTTCAATTTCACCTACCTTGTAACAGAGACTCGCGAGGAGATTGTTGAGGTCGTTAATAATCCTTCAAAGAGGATTCGAGTCCCAAAGCCCCGCCACAGTGTCGCTGTGGAAGAAGGAACATTTCAAGAGAAAGAGGTTTTAAAAAAAGAAGTTCGTAAGTAACATGGAATTAATTAATTTGATTTCTTTCATAAATTGGCTTACTTGCCAGTCAAATTGCAGCCTCTCCAATTCAGTTGCTATCTATTGCTCTAAAGACCATATCACTGCAGCTTCACTCAGTATCTGCCAGCAATTTTTTTTTCTCACTCTGACTCTGGGATCACATATAAATTATTAACACGACGAGTCATTGCTATTACAGAGCCGCGTTCATTATGAACACGACGAATAAAGAGGCTAGCTCGTGGGAGGCTTTTGGGACTTATTGGCGGTAGCAAAATGAGCGCAGAAATCTGTTTCGTGGCTTGCCTCGCAATTTTAGAACACCATTAACATGATCAGAATAACTGTTTGGGAATCTCAATCAATGTTTCGAAGTGACTGCACTGTTTGCTGCTGTACGCTTTTAATTTCAGCTGTAGTGGATTAAATTTCACCTTGCCAAGAGATTTTCAACTCAGATTTAAGTTCACATGTGCCTTACTTTTCCTCCACTATGAGACTTGTCTATTAGATTTTACATTTTTTGGCTCAATAGCTAAGCACAGATTTTGAAAGAGAGCCAAGAAGGAAATGATTTGGGTTTTGTGCCACAACAAGTGGATCTGCTAGGGATGAAATCAGTTGACTTGACCTTCTGAGGGTGTAAAGCTGGTAACATGATTTTAAGGGAATTGAATGGATCTGCAATTATCGTAATACATGTCCATGTATCTCTTATGGGCCAGATTTACTAATATGTCAGATTTTTGGTACACAAGTTTCTATTGCCTAGACACACCCAACATTCTGTTGAGACACTAATCGTGAGACATTGGTTACATTACTGTATACAATGTGCATTGTGAGTGACTATTTCTAATGATTAACAGAAAGCCCTGAAGACAGCCGAGGTAGATGAGAAAAGAAAAGGCCTGTTTGCAATTTTAGAGGAAAAAAATGCCCAGAAGAAAATGTCCCCGCTGTGTCCCACTGAGAATAAAAGAAAGAGGCCACATGCACTGGAGGAAACATAGCAGTGATGATGGGGGAGTTGTTCCTGAAAAAATATACGGTGGGCTTCAGTCAAAATACCAGCAACTGAAAAGTAACCATCAAAATCTGCAGAAAGACCTGGAAAACTACAAAGAAAAGTAAGAGGGTCTGTTAGATAATGAAAAACAATATGAACTTAGAAAAGAATCTGGACAGAATTGGTGACGTACAATGAATGGTTTTGACTGTTGACTCACACGTGAAAGATGAATTGTTGGCACATATTAACTAAAGATATAAAGGCATATTTTTGAAATAACCTTTCCCAGTTGGGTTTGAGGGAATTTCTTGAAACATCATGGTTTTATACAGAGTTTAAATTATTATATTACCCCTGCCACAAAGGAGGGAAATCATAACGACTGCTAATGTAGGTTTTTTTCCCTTTCTTTTTTTAGTAAGATGCGCTGATTTAGGAAATAGTCAATGCAACCTGGAAAAGGAGGTGGCCACATATAGAAGAGCTAATCTTTGCCTGCAACAGAACCTTAATGAGGTGCTGGAACGTGCCTTTTCTCAAAGTAAGTGTACCCTTTCTCACCCATTTGATGCTCAGCCATTGCAGAATAGAATGGCTTCCTGATGGGATGTCAGTGTGAGGCAAACTATTCTCATCATTCGCAGAATTCAGTTGATATTGAAGATTTATTTTTTCCTTTATTGTAGTTGAATAATGTCATAGCAAAACTACATTTTCAGGAAATCTTTGTAAAAACCCAGGAGATTCACAGAAACTGTAAAAATATTTTCAAGTGCAATGTTGAATTTGACAAGCACGCTAGATTATTTAGCTTGAAAAATGGCAGCTCCGAGTTGCACTGCAGAAGGAAGGGGACAACATTCCACAGACCACTATTGACAACCTCGTTAACTCCATGCGCTTTATGTGATGCCGATGGGGGACACACTCGTTACTGAGTGCTATGAACTCTGCCCGCTGACTCCTGTTGGGTTCAGGCTGTGATAACTCATGAACTGTGTACAGTAAATTGTTACTCATGTTGCTTGAATATTAAAGCAAGAATAAAATAAAAATGAAATATTTACAGATTGATAAAAAAATAATTTGATAATCACTTTGTGCGTTTATATTTTTGTTCAGTGTATGTAAGTGGGAAATAATTATTGGCCAATGGAGAAATGGTCTATGCTTTTTTTCAAGTTCAAAAGATCACTCTTTTAGACAATGTATGAGGAAATGGAAAAAAAAAACTCTTTCTTTCATAGCTGTATTCTCTTTGCATTGCAGATTCACAGTTTCTTGTTGCAAACATTCCACCAGCCACTGCACTATCAGTGCAACAGCCAATCAATGAGCCAATTTTAGAAAATTAGCCACTGCAGCCTGAAAAGGATGGAAAGGTACATTTTGTTTTTTCACCCAAGATTGTTGAGGCACCTTTTGATGACGACCCACTTCCTTGACTCACAACAAAAATATGGTTTCCAATAAAGTCCATAGCTTTGCATAGGAGGTCTTTATTTTTCAGATCCCGGCTGCCTGTTCCAGATCTGTGGCTGGCAGTTATTTCTGGGCCAAGAGGGTACATTGTTCCACAAAAGTTTTCATTTCTTTCTGAGATATCATGCCAACCAACAAATACAACCCCAATTCCAAAATAGTTGGGACAAAATGTAAATTATGAATAAAATCAAAACGCAGTGACTTTCAAATCACACCAGCCAGTAATTTATTCACAATAGAAGAGAGATAAAATATCAAATGTTGAAACTAAGAAATTTTACAATTTTATCCACAAAATGAGCTCATTTCAAATTTGATGGCTGCTACAGGTCTCAAAGAAGTTGGGGCCTGTTTACCATGGTGTGGCATCCCCTCTTCTTTTCAACACAGTGTGGAGGTGTCTTGGGATTGAGGAGACAAGTTTCTTGAGTTTAGCCATTTGAATTTGATCCCACTCTTGTTTAATACAGGCTTCCAGCTGCTGGAGGGTTTTGGGTCTCCTTTGATGGACTTTTAGTTAAATTATGTGCCAAATGTTCTCAAATGGTGAAAGATCAGGACTGCAGGCAGGCCAGTTCCGCACATGGACTCTTCTACGATGAAGCCATGCAGGTGAAATAATTGTAGTATGTGGTTTTGCATTGTCCTGCTGAAATACACAAGGCCTTCCCTGGAATAGACGTCTTCTGGAGGGGAGCATATGTTGCTCTAAAACTTTTATATACCTTTCAGCATTCATGGTGCTTTTTCAAACATGCAAGTGTCCCACACCATATGCACTAATGCATCCCCATACCATGAGAGATGCTGGTTTTGAAATGAACACTGATAACAGGAGGGGTGGTCTTTCTCCTCTTTGGCCCGGAGGACACGACACCCATGATTTCCAGCAATAATGTCAAATTTGGACACTTTGCCACTTTGCTACAGTCCATTTTAAATGAGCCTTGGCCCACCGAACACAGCAGCGCTTCTGGATCATGCTCAACAATTTTATGATTTTATTTTTTTGACTCTTGCATAGCCTGAATATATGTTTGAGGTTTCATTCTATGATTGTTGATGCAAAAAATTAGTTTTAAACTGGTTTGAAGCTAGTTTCTCCAAAATTACATCTGATGGTCAGTTGTTCAAGTACATATAAGGTGACATGAACGTTGAGCAGTGTTACAGTGTTAAACACGATGGCACACCAGAAGTAGCCTTCTGAGATAGTTTGTAGCTGCATTGTGGCCTGACATGATGCTGAAGATGTTAAATGCTGCCATAGCACTGTAAGAAACACCATCAAGCATTTTAAAGAGTCCGGTTCACTGAAAACTAGTGGCAATAGAGGTGCACAATGGAGGTTAAGTCCCTCTGATGTTTGTTATCTCTTGACAACAAGTAAGAAAAATGGCAGTTGACAGCCTAACAACTGCATGATGATATGAATGTACACCTATTATGATTTTTCATTATTTTAATGCTGTGGTCTGGATCATATTGTTTTTATGCGCATTTAAAAGGTCTGTGTCGTAAAACAACTGGAAGTCCCCTCCAGAAGAAGCAAAAACACACTGCTCCAGAGCTGACTGAAACATCCGAATATGTTCTGGCTTTTTTTCCCTTTTCATCAATTGGTGATGTCACCAAGTGAATTTTCATGCCAAGCAGATTGTTTGGAACACCCTTGAATCAAGTGGGTTACGCCCACAAGGTTACATTGGTATTTGTGTCTGACGCTCATTTACACTCTGGAGCATAAATCCATTTATGGTAAAGGGTATGACATTTCCGACTTGCGTGAATGGTGGATCAATTAAAAGTGAATGGCCTAGTTGATCAATCAGAGCGTAGGGTTTTCGGGAGGGGCAGGACCTCAACAGAGCGATTCACGGACAGGTATTGGAGAAATGGCCAGCATGAGAAAACTAAAGTGTTTTTTGAACAATGACCCATTTAAACCTTGTTTTTGTAGACCAAGAAATCAAGGATTATCAATTAAAAGTCACTTAAAAGGTGCACTTTAACAGTGCCAGAAGTGAAGAAATGAAAGTATCAAGATCTACTATTACCAGACGCCCGGTGCAAAAATAGTCGAATTGGTCGTGTTGCTGCCAAAAGTGGGCAACTGGAAATTCAAGGATTGGACACCGGTGGACTGGGAATATAAGCCCTTTGGACTGATAAATCAAAATTCAAAAATTTCTCACCAAAACACTGAACTTATGCGCACCAAAGACTTGGAGAAAGTTTCAGAAATGACTGTTTAATCCCCTCAGTTAAACATGAAGGTGGTCATATTATGGTTTGGGGTTCAGTCTGCTCAAAAGGAGCTGATAACCTCATAATAATGGAAAGAATCGTGGATAAAAAGAAGTATCACGGCACCCTTGTGAGGTATGCAGACTGGTCAGAGATTTTATTTTCAACAAGTTAATGACCTGAAATACACTTCTCAGAAAAAAAAAAATCTGGTGACATAAACATTGGCCGGCTCAAAATCCAGACCTTAATCTGATTGAGCAAATCTGTTGTGAGACTGAAAGAATCTCTTTGGAATGAACTTCAAATCATATGGAATGGTTTAGCGAGTCAGGAAATAAAAGGATATTTGAAAACTATGCCTGAAAGATTAAATGCTGCAATCAAAGCCAAGGGCAGCCACACTAGATATTGACTTTTTCGTTCAAACAGACATTATCTGTTCTACTTATTTTCACCTGTATAATCCAATATTAAATCGAATAAATGCTGGAATAGTGCGATGCTTCTGATTTATCTTCATTTTGTTAAGTATATATTGTAAACCAACAGTAGGTGTTTTCCGCAATCTGATTGGTTAATTACCCTTGTCGAATAGTGTTCGACATCCCTGAAATGACAGGACCCTTTCACCTGCTCATGAATACATTAGCATGCAGAGGTGTATAATCCAGGGGTCAGAAAGTAAAAATCCTACCATGTTTTCATTCCAACCGTAAACTCCTGTCAGCAGATTTGACTTGTTAGTTTTACCTCCCAGCTGAAGAATAGTGTCAGCAGCCAGGTCTTTTGTGGCTGGAACAATATCCTGGGATGGACTTTTACTTTCTGAACCTGGATTATACACCTGTGTTAGCATGAAAACAGACCTACTTTCGCTCATTCAGCCCATCAGTTCAATTTGACAGGTTGCGGAATTCTAGCGCCAGACTCGATGACCTAATTGTGACGGATCACGTCGCCATACGAAGAAGTCCGTGCAAAAAACGTTTCTTTCTCGCTTATGGTTTACAGTATCGATAAATAGTTACGTTTGTGAAATTTATGGTTTATAATATCGATAAATAGTTAAGTTAGTGAAATTTCCTGGGATTCATTGGAATTCAACGCCCGCCAATTTAAACGTTTAAAACCTCCGACTAACGTCGTCGGTTTTAAACTAAATTTGCGGGCGTTGAATTCCAATGAATCCCGGGAATTTCAAAACGTAACTATTTATCTTCATAATCATCACTGCACACTGCTATGTTTGTGTTGATGTCAGTAAGCATGTTTATGTTGAAGCAAGTAAGTATATGTGTGTTGAAGTGAGGAAGTATGCTTGTAATGGAAGTGAATAAGTATGTGCATGTGCTTCTTCTTGCTCTCCAGGGAATTAATGCTGCGGCGCCGGCACTAGGCATCGAGAGCTCTCTGGATCTGCCAGATAAGACCCCGCAGTTTGTCAGAGACCGACCCCTCATGGACGAGGCAGTGCAGCCCCTCGGTGGGGAGCCCAGGCTGCTAAAGAAGGGCCCCAAATTCACGAGTATTGCAGTGGACCGCGTGATGGCCCTGGATGGGCGCACCTATGACATCATGTTCATCAGAACAGGTCCGCCATCCCAGATTGCACGAGAGTTGTCTCTCAGTCCTTCATACCAAATCTCAAATGCTTCAACTGTTCAGATCATGAGGCTGTTTCACTCTGTTTCTTGAGGTCTGCGAGCCTGTTGGGTTTCAGCCTTTTCAGGGTCGGACAGCCTGTGCATAAATGGTGATGGTGTGTCTTCTGTTGCATTCACAGAGAATGGTTTCATACAGAAAGCTGTAAACTACGATGGAGAGATGTTTATAATTGAAGTTCTTCAGCTACTTCCTGTCCAAGAACCAATCAAAACCCTCCACCTCTCCCGCGCCACGGTAACTGAGTTCCACACACCCATTTTTGTTTCTGGTCATAAAAATAATCTCATGATTGCTTGATTACTTTACAGTACAATGTACTGTAGGTTTGATTCTCTGTGACACGTCTTTCAGCTTCATTGGTGTAATTAATGGTATGTATTCACACATTAACAAAAATTTAGGACTTAATCACTGTTTAAAAAGTCAGCATCGCCCTTTTTTGGTGAATAATACATCAGGTTTTATTGTTATTACGAATAAACAATATCAAGAGACTTACAGGTCAGGACCTTCTTAGGTCTGGGCATGGAGAGGTTTTTACAAGCCTTTAAGAATTCTTTTTAGAATAGTTTTTAGGTTATGAAATATTTTTGAATATCTGTAGATAGCCGTTGCCCATCAGTGATGGTTGGTCTGCTGGAATTAGAGGAGGTAGAAAAAAATATCTTGAAACAAATCAGTGGTCTTGACCCGCTTTTGATCATTTTTTCTCAACAAGCTTTTCTATCATAAGAATAATCTATCGGCGGTTACACACACAGATTCTTCTTGATGCAATGCTGTTGCTGTTTACCTATTCCTCGCTATTCGCAAGAATTTCTGTCAGCTATAAAAAAAAATGCTTCCCCCATCACTGACGAGATTATGGCAATCAATGTTTTTGTTGTTTTATTCGGGGGGGCTCAGTTACAGATCTTCTGACAAGAATTAGCATTGAAAAATCAATCAAATGTATTAAAAATGGTGGTTGTGGCTGGTGACTGGAAAACACACACAGTAGTGTTAAGTTGTAAATTCAATTCGGAAAATGTTTTATTGACTGCACAAAAAGAAAAAATCTCATCTGTTCACGTCCACGTTTGCTTTTAGTTTATCCTGCAATGCAAGATTATCTAACTTGTGCAATACTGTATAACAATTCATTTGAAATGCAACTTTGCATCAAAATTCTTCTCATTGGATTTACATGAAGAAACTGGCCACACCTGAGTGTGTCAAGTGTTTTTTGACTTCTTGCAATGTTAATTTTTGGAAATGATTGAAAACAGGTTAAGACCATTAAAGAGTATAAGGAAGACATTCTTCCTCTATTTTCTGCTCACTAGCTGGCACAGTAAGCTCATCATGTTTAGCGTGCAACTTCTTACGATGCCTTTCACAACTGCTGAGAGTCTATAAAGGCCTTGTTGAGGAGCAGGTTAAAGCTAATGTGTCATAATGTACATGGAATGTGGCTTTATCTCCCAGGACAGCCCCTTTCCTCACTGAGTCACCTGTGTTTTGCCACGTTGTCAGGGTCAGTTGTATGCTGGGTCAGAGACCGCCGCTGCACAGTTACCCGTGCAACAGTGTGGCCGCCTCGGCAACTGCCAGGTCTGTGTGCGGCTAAGGGACCCCCACTGTGCATGGGATGTAAGTGCATCTTTTTGCACGGCGCTGTCCAGCCGGAACTCATCCTTGGACAGGTATGCAAAACAAGCTATATTTACTCACTGTGATTATACCCTCAATTACAATTTTCTAATTAAAGCAATGTCCTGTAATAGTCGATTATTGCTGGTAGTACTATATAATGTGTGACATTTTCTGAATGAAGGAGGCCAGCCAATAATAGAGGCTGTGTTTATCAGTAAAAAAACAAGCTGTGTTTTAATAGATACTGTCTTTTTAGGAACCTGATTCAGAGTTTGCGTGATGCAGATACCACCATGTGTCCAGGCTTAGGTATGAAGACACTCAAGTTATGTTACCAAGTGCTTCAAATTGCTACACGATAAAATGTGGACCAAATGTTTAATTCTGACAGCCACTGAACACCAGAAAAATGGTTTTTATTGGAAACTGTGGATTAAGCACACATTGACCTAGTTTCAGACTGTGATGAACTTAAATGCCACAAAATATGTTTTCTAAGGAGAGAGTCCATTAAAAATATAATTTTGTTGAAGACTAGGTTGATTTAGTGTGAATGAAACAGACCCCAAAGTGTAAAAACATGTATGATTATTCAGGTATTAAGCACAGTGGGCTAAAATGCTTTTGTTTCTGATCTTTATTTGTGAAGAAGCCCTGCCCACAGAAGTCCCGCCCACAGAAGCCCTGCCCACAGAAGCCCTGCCCACAGAAGTCCCGTCCACAGAAGCCCTGCCCACAGAAGTCCCGCCCACAGAAGTCCCGTCCACAGAAGCCCTGCCCACAGAAGTCCCGCCCACAGAAGCCCTGCCCACTGAAGTCCCGCCCACAGAAGCCCTTCCCACAGAAGCCCCATCCAGAGAAATGCCAAAAAAAGACCTCCCATGTGAATTGCCGCCCACAGATGTCCCTCTTGAAAAATTTCAGATCAGTAAAGAAAGAGTGGCACTGATATTGATGGCTGTGCTGTCAGTGTCATTCATTTTACTGGTTCTGTGTAAAAATAGACATAACCATCTCTCTTCAGCTGTATGTTTTTGTAGACAGAACGACTGTTCACCAACAGCACCTCCCATTCAAATAGTCCCTCCAGAAGACGAATTCATTGTCTCCGTTTCAGAGTAAACTATATATTTCTTTTCTTTTCTCATAGTCCTGTATATTTTTCTTATTTTTCCTTTTCTTATTCGTGTTGTATATTTTTTACGTTCCCCTGTCTGTCCATTTGTTTGTCATTTGTTTATTTATTTGTTCAATGCTTTTTTTTGTATGTTACCCTCTTGATTGAGTTAATTTTGTAATCATTTTCACTGTCTATTCTGTGATTAAAAATAAACAAATAAATAATAATAAATAAAAAGTAGAGTGTTTTTACTCGTTAAAACATGTCTCCCCACCAGCCCCCTTCCCAGCCTAACCCACCAGAGAGATGGGCAGACAGACAGACATACCAAAAGGCACCACTGCAGGACCTGAGTAGTAAGTATGCAAAGGTTTGTGAAGATCATGCAAACGGTTTAGGAGTTACGCTCCGGATTGAAATTGAACACATCCGGACGGACAGACGGCCGGCCGGACAAACAGGCACATACCATAAGGCACCACTTCAAGAACTGAGTGGTAAGTATGCAAAGTTTTGTTCAGGTCATGCAAACAGTTTTAGAGTTGTACTTCGGAAACAAAGTGGGAACACGACCGGGAACCCAGCCTAAAACAGTATGCCTCCCTCTGGGGGGAGAGACAAAATAAATGAATGAATAAAGCCAACCTCCCATGAGGGAGCAGGGATGGTGGTGGGGGAAAAATTTTTTAAAATAAAATTGACAAAGAAAGAAAGAAAGCTGAGCTTTCCCTTACGCAAAACAAAGCTGACCATCTTTCTTTTCAACCCATTTTTATCATCAAAAAATTTACATCCTGGACAAGTACAAGGCCCTTGTCCAAGAACACATTGGAAATCAAACATGTTGTACAGTGGAAATCAGACAATAATGCAAAGTTAGTGAAGTTCTTTCCAATACATCCTTATATTGGGTCGGGTTGACCTTAATTGAATTCTAGCTCAGACCGATTGATTAGTCTAGCCATGTCTTGCAACAGCTGGTGTATCAGAAACCATCCCCTGGCACCATATCGGGCCAATTGGCAATCAGTATTGCAAAATTATGCACTTTTGAAACCAGTATGTCAAAAATGAGCATTTGATTGAATACACTCCTGTTATGGTCCCAATTTCTTACGGCAAATCGGACAGCAAGAGATGACAGACAAAATTTTAAAACTTGAACAGATTAAATAAAATAAAGCACTGACCAAGATTGATAATATTAAAAAAAGACAGTTATAAGACAGTTATAGAGATGGGGTTGCTTTGTGTGATGTTCAGGGACAGGAAAATGCTCCAACACAGGCAAAAATCCACAAAAAGCTTCACAGGTCTTGAAAAGAGTGACAGGTCTGGTCAAATGTATCCTTCTCCTTGCAATTTCTCCTACTGCTTTACTCTCAGATTTTCTCCTTATGTACTCTTTTCCAGCCCTCTCCCACCTTTTAGACTTTTTTTTAATTCTCTGGGACTTCCCCACTCAGACATGCCCAGGACATGCCCAATCCTAGCTCCAGACTGGGCTTAACAATTTCAATACTGCCAACTAGTGGCTTTTTTTTCCCAAATAACATTCCCCAACCAGTGTCGCGAGAGTAAGCATTTCTCACTACCTTGCACCGTCCTTGGGGCTAGCTCACAGAGACGGGTAAAATTAACTAATGTGTGTTCTGATGAATAGTGGTTTCCAATCAAATGATATTAATGTGAGGGATAATCAACACATAGGTGTGCCTCACACGGTTTTAACACTTTGCGGAGGCAACCAACTTCGCAGAGGTTATTCGCCCTGGCTTCATACCTTAAAACTATGTGATGCACACCTACGAGTTGATTATCCCAGTTATACCACAGTCATTTGCCAGCAATATCAAATCAAAGCACTCAGAAATTTTTGGTGTAAGTTTTACACTTAAAATATAAAGTTTATGAAGCAAGAGTTTACCGTCGTCATGACAAGGAATAATCTGACAGTTTGACCACAATGCTCTCCAACATTGCTATGGTTACGGGTTCACTAGCGGATGAATTTCGAACAGTAATACTACCGTAGCCGAAGTACCCGTACATTCCACGGTATTAACACATGGCTGCCGGCCAATCAGAAAAGAGTATTCAGCCAGACCATGGTATAATTTGAAATAACACATAATCTGGATTCCAGTCCCAAGCACATGACCGAAGAAGCAATAATCAACAAGTAGATCAGCAGGATCTAATAGCTGCGACCTCGCCTAGCATCCGTCACGTGGCCTAGTGTCCATTACAGGTGGTTTCTTGTACAAGTCTGATCTCGAAATTGGCAAATGACCTTGAAAATCAATAGGGGACCCTTTCTCTGTACCAAGAAGCTTGTTCTAAGATGTAATAGCCATCCATCAAGTTGAAGTGGAGTTACGGTGCGAAAACTGTGAAATCGGGGCAAAATCGACACTTTTTTGACCGGTGTGACCTTGGGATTCGACAGATGACCTTGAAAATCAATATGAAACCCCTCCTCTATACCAAGAAGCTTGTTCTAAGATTTCATAGCCATTCATTGGATTAAACTTGAGTTACGGTGCAAAAACCGTCAAATCGGGCAAAATTGACACTTTTTTTTGCCTTTGTGACCTTGAGATTTGACGAATTACCTTGAAAAACAACAGGGAACACCTCCTCCATGCCTAGAAGCTATTTCCAAAATTTCATAGCGATTCATGAATTGTAACTGGAGTTACAGCGCAAAAACTCGCAAACAAAGTTGTGACCTCTGTGAACTTGACCTTTGACCTCGACCTTGTGCATGGACATCACTTTGATGAAGGTGAATAACTCCTGAAAATTTCATGATGATACGACGACAGGAACATGGTCAAAAAGGTGTCACAGACGGACAGACAGACAGAAGCGTTCATAGAGCTGTTTGGTTGCAATCTGAAAAATCTTCACACTTCCCTCACACGCTAAAATAATTTTACACAAATTCAGATTCATATAAGAATTCTAAGCTAAGCATTGTCACTATGAGATAACATGATACATAATTGCTGCATGAATAATGGTAAATTATTAATACTGTATGATTATTAATTTGTAATAGCTGATTAATATGGATAACTAATTGATTAACAAATTTGCTCAGTTCATTGAGTAATTGATTGATTGGTGACATCATTTTCAACCACATCTTCAGACAGCATGGAGGGAAAAAAATGTTTAAAACATTGGATGAGCTGTAGAACAGCCCACACTGGGAAAATAGACCAAAAAAATGTATTTGAATCTGCTGGGTAAACTGTTCCAGAACATCCTTCGCTAATAGAAGACAAAAAAAAAACATATTTTTGAATCCATTGGATGAATTCTTTATGAGTGCAACAAAAAATGTTTGTGAACCCAAAAGAGAATGCAGCAGTACCTCATAATGCTGTGTTCCTTATGTGCATAACAGAGTGCAGTGGAGACCAAAAGCCTCATAGCCAAAATGCTTAATTGCGTCACAAAAGGTTTGTGGGTCCTGCTTTATCTTTTCAGGTACTCATGAAGTACCCTTCCCCAGCACACTTAAAGGACCCCTATTATGTCACCAGGCACACAGCCAGTTAATTATTTCAAGCCATTTGAAAATCTTCCCATTTTTAACATCACATGGGGAAGTAACCAACCAGAGGCAAGAAGAACTGATCACCTTCAGCCAAGCAGTCAATCAGATTTCATTATTCTGGGCGGTCACTACCCCTGGTGATATCAGGAAGGGGAGATTTTGAACTGGCTCATAATGGCCATTTAGCAATGCATCTGGTGGCACAATAATGGACCTTAAAGATATCTTCCTGATGTGATGTTCCTGATAGAGACGATCAGCTCATTAGCTGAATACTCAGATCAGGGAGATATATAAAGTGTGGAGGGCTGGGGAACTCCAGGAGCGGGGTCGGAAACTCATCTTATCCACTGCTAGTCCCATATAAGGATCAGGTTAATGACTGTAAGGTACTTATGAAGGCTTGATACATTAAATTTACACCCCATTAAAAATGACAGAGGACTTGGTTCATTTGCATTCTCTTTATTACACGTCATCTGGCTAGAAAGCTTTGGACAATGACAAGATATCGGAAATAACGGAATTACATACAATATATCCGAACAGAGCACTTGCTGTCAAAACAACAAAGCTGAAATTGTGCAGGAATGCACATCTTTGCATATCTGTATTTGAAGTACAGACATTTTCTCGTACGAAATTGGTGAGCCGTGTGGTCAGAGGAAAGACCCTTGTTTTCACAAAAATGCGCAGTGTGCTGACAGAAAATAAAAGGTGAACTAATAGCCACCAAAGCAGCACTATAATACGCAGAGTACTGTATATAAGCTGCTTGGCATCTCAGAGGAGCATTTGGTCAGAGGCAATTTTGGAATAACAGCATAATATTGAAACTTTTAGAATTCCACATGTGAATACTTCCTGTTGTTATTGATCAGATATCACATGACTGCATCTCGTGGTGTTCTGCCTCAACACCAGTGTGGAGATCCAGTGTGGAGTGTTTATGAACTGCACTGTGGTGAACTCAAGGTTAGCATTTGTGTACCCACCAGTAGCTACTGGTGAACTGGCAATAGGGGAAGCTCAAAACCATCCCTTAAAAATAATGATTGGACATGAACTGTTTTCAATTCATTTAAATTACCACTGCAAAAACTCTCATCATTATCAGGTTTGGTTTGGCCAGTTTTCATTAATGACGCATACCTGTCAACACATGCATTCGGATTTCTCGCGCTTTTCTTTACTTATGGGTTGGAAAATTCTGCGCTCAGCGGCTCGTGAGGCGCGTGTGGATTGGTCTGCGAGGCTCATGTAGCTGTAAGTCACGAGACTCCATTCTTTTCTACATCCTTAATTATTTAATGAAGAAGGAAATGTCTGGCACGTTTCACAGCTTGTTTAGTGAGCCTCGCGGGCTGTCCCGCACCTTTCGCGAGCCACTCGACCACAGAATTTACGAACACGTGCTGATATGTACATCGTCATTTATGAGCGAAAGAAACACCTCAATTTTGTGAAGCAATGTATGACAATGCTATTAAAAATAAATGTGATTGTCCTTTTACCAATTTGTCTGAGAAACTTTCTAATCAAGAAAAGTAAACTGCGTCAGGTTTAGGTCATTCAGCACTGAAGGGTGAGGATTGAGCGTCTCTTTGCAGCAGCCGAGCACCGCCTGTGGTGCCCAGTGCCCACTACTGTCAGTTATGCTCGACTGGCGTTAATGAATAGCAATTGGCGAGGAGTGGGACCGCTCTCTCAGTTAGTGGTAGGTCGATCTCTTTCTCACATTCCAGTTATATTTCAATCGTACTCACTATATGGTGAGTGGAGGGCGAGTGTGAGTGTTGTTTCTGAATACGGGCCTAATAGTCTGTGCAGTTTTTATTAGAATTCCCACTTAGCTTCTTTAAAATTGAAGGGTGTTTTTGTCACCTCAAACTTTGAAACGCTCAGACGGCCATCTGGGAAACTGGAAATTAAAAACAAGGTAATGGGAAATTTGGGGTCATTTTTATCTATGTCTTCAACTGAATTTCCAGGAATTCCCTTCCTTTTGCCCATAAAAGGCAGTCTTGATGGGTATACCTCTGCCACTTTGGGAAATAATCGGAACCAATATCGTGGAGCCCGATGCGCTGATAGTAACATACCTTCTAATCAGCTTTGTCAAAGCATAACTGATTGAGCTACATAGCTAATTCAGGTCTATTTGCTCATCTAACTCCAGTTAAGTGCCAAAGAATTACAATTCATTGTTTTTAGTGATTTATATTCACAATGGGGTCTATTCTCCCATGCGCTTAAGTCGAAAAAAGCGTGTAGCTATGCGCTTTTCAGCCTACGCGTATTCTCCCCTCGACTTAAGTCCGTGCATTACGCGCCTTGAAGGCACTTACGCGCTTGGGGCGGAGCAAGGCCAAAATCGGGGCGTTTCCGGGCGTTTCTCATGCAAATAACACTTACGCGTATTCTCCCCCTGACTTACGCGCTTTTTCTGTTAAGCGCTTTTGAGGGCTGTATTAAGGTCAAGCGCCAACATTAGGTGAAATTGAATATTGCGTTTGATGTAGGTTATAGGCCGAATTTTAACGTTATTTTTATTTTATTTAACATGGTAAAGGTTGAGACATTTAATATTCGAATGTTCTTCCTTATTTCTAAACTACATTTCTCAAAGCCATGATAATTTATCAAACGAAATCATCACATGATATTACGCATCAGCCTCTTCTCCAATCAGTTAAATTACAAACGCAAAACAATTAATTAATACAAGTACTATACATAATAAGACCATCATTCTACCATGCCCTCAAAATCTAAAGCCAAAATGCCAGTCCTGCATTTGCTTGCACTCTAGCGTGATTGGGAAAGAGTAAGAGGAGCGCGCCGAGCTCGAAGACGAACACGCATATATCGGCTTCGTTTGGACATCCTGAGACAAACAAATATCGAGTGCATCCAGCGCTTTCGCCTGGACCGTGCATGAGGCAATCATCTATCTTTGCCGACTTCTGGATGAACAACTATTATCAACAAAACATACCCGTGGTCATCAACGTCAGAACTGCGCTGTCGCTCCTGGCATCTGGGTCGGTTCAGAGAGTGGCTGGTGATGTCATTCACATCACAGGCGTCTGTGTCAAGGTGTCTGACGCAGTTCGTTGGCGCTTCAAGTTCTTCTCCATGCACTTCCACTACAGAAAGAGTGGATGCCATCCCCTCCTCCTGTGCAGTGAAACGCACAGGGGATGATGGTTGCCCACCACCTGTTTCGTGTTTCTCCGGTGTGCAGAGAACCTGGTTTTTACAGCGCCCCGCAGATCTCTCCATTTATGCTTTAAATCGGCGATACTGCGCTTACATCTCCCCACCGATGCCACATCCAGAACGATTCGCAGCTTAATTCCTCGGATCAGCCTTTATTGCTGGCTTGCCATACAACGCCAACATCTGTGAAATTTGGTTTTCGGCTTTGGCTCGACGTCGTCATCATTGTCTTCAATGTTCTATTAACAAATGGGACTGCCCTGTATGTTCGTGATAATCTAAAAAGTTGTGATATTCTCACGAGTGAGGGGATTGATTTTCTAATTGAGGATATCTGTATAAACTAACTCGAGTCCTAGTAATTTTTTACCATTGGTAATACTGTGTAATTTAATGTGTGAATAAAGATATTATTAAATAGGCTACTCTAGATTGAGCCCTACCCTGGCAAATACCAAAGCACTATCCATTTTTTAATCAATTTTTGCCTTTAAAGAATAGCTGACATGGGAAGAATCATTATCAGTAAATGGGATAATTGATTGTAATAAAGTATTAGGCACAAGTTCAAGTGAATGTGTCGCTCAAATCAAATAGGATAATAGGCTATAGATATGGAATTCCGTCTTTACTGAGGCGGTTTCGGGGCGGGGAGATGACCGCATGCGGGGTAAGAATCCTTGTTAAAGCGTTTCCTTGTCCTTTAGTTGCAAACCTGACATCGGAGTAGTTTTCAAGTGCGCAATTTCTAAATGAGATCATATAAACTGTCTTTGATTGTCTTCGAGTGACTAGAATGTTCCCTTTGTCTTCTTCCCTGTCTTCCACGGAACAAACAGGCTGGTGTAGAAGGGGCACATTTTCAATGATCTGATTGCGCTGATTGAGAAGCACTAAATTCTTTATTTATTAATTCATTATCGCGGCAATTTGTTTGTATGCATAGCTTCAATGTCATGGTGGCTAGAGTAAGAAATAACAAGTGTTTGTCACTAACATATCCCCCGCTGCAGCAATTTTATGTGTCCGTACGGACGGAGCCCAATGCTATATCCCCCGCTTCGCGCGAATTGCACGGCAGGGGATAAATAAAGAGATGTCTGAATTACGTCTTGTAATTGGTACGGCCTACTATTACAGCGGCGTAAAAAACCTCGTATCTTCACAATGACAAACTTCACAGGAAAATAATAAATAAATGTAAAATAAAATAAAATAATAATAATAATAATAATAATATAAATGGATAAATATAGTTTAAAATAAAAATGTTTCATTTTGCATGTAAGAATAGTGGACATACGAGTTTTCGTTTCTTATCAGTTTGGAGATACGAGGTTTTATCAGCAGGCCGACAATTTTCAAATTTAAAGTCTGGATTGCGTTTTCCATGGACCACAAATGCGTTTTTATTGTTAATCAGAAAATCCTTTTTCCATGTTTTCCTGATAGCCATAATCAATAAGCTTTGTACAGAGTCTGCCTCTCTTTTGGATCAGTCACACCTCTTTCATAAGGCCGCCTACATTCTGAAGTTAAGCGCTGTGGGCGTGATCGAAGCGGGTAGGGGAGAATACGCGTAACTCAAAAGCGCTTAACTCGAAGCGCGTAAAAAAAGACTTACGCGCTTATGGGAGAATAGACCCCAATGTGAGGCAAGCCAAGCAAGCAAACCGACGTTTAGCGGGCTAACTTGGCCAGCGAGCTAGTTTACAGACTTCGGTGGCTGACTAACGTCATATTCGGTGGCAACATGTAAATGCCAACTCGCGAAATGTTCCTGGTTCGACGTTGGCTAAGTAGCTAAATAATGGCTATTCACCATTTTTATTGACTTAAAGCTGCAGTTGGTAAGTTTTAAAAAAGTAACATTTTGTTATTTTTGCTAAAACTGTCACTGTGTACAGACAGTATTACATAAAACTAGTACTCTGTAATTTAAAAAGGCTCCTTTAAACCCACCTAATGCTCCTACTGCAATTTAAAAGAATCGTTCGGACCGACCAAGAGGAACCAATTAGAGCCATGATGGTGTCTGACAGCCGTCAAACAGTGCACATGCACGCGCTGCAGACAGCCCCCTCCCCTTCCTCCTCAGTTCACGCCAGTGCTCAGTCAAGTTCAAATCTCCGAGAGACAGTTCGGGAGCTTAGAACTTCACAAATTATTCATGAATTATTAAGTGGCAATTGAAGAGATGGCTTCACTTCCTCATGCGATCTAAAAGCGATGAAATAATGGGCTGCATTTAGGACAAAAATAATTTAATTATAATTAGGTCTATGCACCTGCACTCGGCGACAGCATTTCAGACTAGTAAGTGGTTTCGTCCGTTTACATTTTCCAATCGGACAGCTGTCTATTTTTTTTTTTTACAACGAATTGACTGACCGTGCTGCAAAAACAGGTGTATGTACTTGTCGCCGAAATTACATTAATTCGCTGAAGAGATATGGAATGCCATCGCCAAGTGATGGTGCATAGACCTAATTATAATCAAATAATTTTTCGGTACTGAATATAGCCCATTATTTTGTCGCTTTTAGATTGCATGGGGGAGAGTAGCCGTGTCTTCAACTGCCACTTGATTATTCTTGAATTGGAAAACGTGGGAATGAAAGAAAACCATCTAAAATTTTCCAGGACTAATTATTATCCCTCGCCGTGCGATTTATGCGCAGCGGGGGATATAGCATTGGGCTCGGTCTGTACGGACACATAAAATTGAGGCGGCGGTGATATTGCCATGCTAGTGGCAAACACTTGTTTTCAATAAAAGGAGAGATATTAGCCCCGGTGCTCAGTGCCGAAAAACCTTGCCGTGCCAAAAAGCCTCGTCCCATTATGAGACGTCTGGGCAAACGAGGCTTTTTGGCACATGAAGCTTTTGGGCACGGGACAGTGTACATGCCGACATACCTCAAGGTTTTCCAGCACGAGGTTTTTTCTGCACGGAACACCTGGGCAAAAGAGGCTTTTTGGCATGCGAAGCTTTTGGGCACGGGACATTGTGCGTGCCGATATACCTCAAGGTTTTCCAGCACGAGGTTTTTCGGCATGGAACACCTGGGCAAACGAGGCTTTTTGCCAAGCGAAGCTTTTGGGCACGGGACATTGTGCGTGTCGTTATACCTTAAGGTTTTCCAGCACGAGGTTTTTCGGCACGGAACACCTTGGAATTTTCAGGTCTAACGACGCGCCGTGTGTTGGCCAGCAGTGTTGACTGTTCGCAGCACTAACGTCTCGCCTCGGCAACTTGGCCGCTTTCATAATGTGAACGCAGTTGCATGCATAACAGTTCGCGTGCTTCGTGTGCACGGTAGCTTTCTGAGGAGTGTGGTGGACAGCAAGGGGGAGGGATCTGAAAGTTGCTTTTTTCAAATTTTTGTGCGAAGTCCTCTCTCTCCTCAAAGTTACCAACTGCAGCTTTAACTAGCTCGCTAGCTAGGCTAGCGATTTTGCGAGCTAAGCCATTTATAGTCAGTGTATTTTAATGTTAGCTAGCTTGCTAAATGACAGTAAGTGACATTAAACAAACCATTTATTTTCTATTGATTTAGCAATGTGCACGAGATGTAATGAGCTCACTGGCTGGCTAGCTAGGTGGTTTGCTAGCGTAGCTAAATGCTAGCAAGCTAAATTGCAAAATAACTCATTGTGATCCATTCATTTCTTAGCATGTAGCCAGCTGATGGTGGCCCACTACGTGGTAAAGGATGCACAGACATAGACAACGGCAATTTAAGGCACTGATCGGCAATCGTACTGTCTTTGTCCGTTGTGAATGCTTTGACTACAAGTGCAAAGCATATAATTTTTGGCAATAAATAACAAATTTGATGCGATCATTTGTATCTGTATACCCCATAGGCAATCAACTCTCAGAGAGAGGCGGCTCATAAAATAAGCGCAAGTTCGAGCAATGCCAGAAAGTGTCCAAACCCCATTATAAATTCCCATAAGAATTTTACTTTCGACACCAGAAGCTAAGTAGCTGTGACGTCATCACTTTAGTACTCTATATAAAGACGCTCTCAGTGATTATCGTGTGAAAGCCATACTGAAAACATGGACCAACAGCAAATTACATCCATGCAGAAACTTATGAATAAATGGCTATTTGAAGATATTAGCCAAAACTAGTTAGTGTCCTTTAACCACACTTGCTATCGTTACACAGCTAAGCAAGCTGTAGTCCGCCACAAACGATGACGGTTCATTTATAAAGGGATATTAGCAGGATTAAAAAACACTAACTGGACTATCCGAGACTGATAAAACCGCACAACTACAACAGAGTAATACAAAACTTACCTGTCTAGTGGCAGCAAGGCTAGCTGTACATTGCTTTTTAAACCCCTTGATTTCTTTGGTTTTCCCCATTGAAAGCGGAACCAACATAAATACAGCTCTTGGCCATCTTGCGTTTTAGATAGAAGCAGTCGGTGACTCCAGAATTTTATATACCGCTTTATTGCAGAAGACCGTGACTGAGACTTGTGTTATCGACCAGATACTCCAAATAAATTATCTCTATCGGAATGTGGAGCCATTTAACACTTACAGCAGCTTTGAGCCATGGACAAAACAATAGAAAACATGGCTCATCCTATTCCCAGTAATGCCTAAAACCAGTAGACATCATTATATGCCAGGGGGATAAAAAGCCACATTCAGCTGTGAACTACAATTGATTCACAGATGGCTTAAATTGCCACTGAATTGCCAAAGCTAGCATACCTAGTATTACCATTACAGCTAGTATTACATTAGGCCCAGTATTGTAGCACTAGCAGTACAGTACATCCAGCATTATGGCACAACTTGAATTTCAGGCACATATAGCACTAACAGGACACCGAACATTGTTGTGCAGCAAGCATTACAGAATGCCAAGCGTTGTTGTACGGCAAATATTACAGTACATGTAGTACTGTAGTGCAGCCAACATTACAGCTCACAATCTAAGTCATAGTGCAGCTAGCATTACTTCACACCAAGTAATGTAGAACAGCAAGAAATGCGTCAACAGTGAGCAAGCTCCTTGGGAGGGGACAGGTAGATTTAAGGCTTGTAACAGCTCATTCAGCTCAATTGCACCTTACCTCAGATTAAAGCACATCCAGATCAGCAGAGGAACTAGAATTACTGTACATCTAGCACTGTTAGCATAATAGTACACCCAGTATTTCCACTATGGCTAGCATTATAGTAAACCAATAATTAAAGTACAGCTGGTGTTGCAACATGAGTGTAAGCTGATAGAGAGAGAGAGAGAGAGAGCGAAAGAGAAAGAGAGAGGGCAGTGTGTCAGACAAGCGAAGCGCATGTGCGCGTTAATAAGAGACGCGAGTAGGGTTAGGGTTCTGCACACCCTGCAGAATTGAGTCGTCAGGCAGCCGAACTCTGAGCAGGGTGTAGTTATTCTTCCTCCTCTTTCTCTGCTCCTCACTCTCTCGCATGGCCTTGGTCCTCAGCATCGCGTTCCTCTCCACCACCTCCGTCCTTCAAACAAGAACGACTCCTGTTCAGCAACTCCCCATGCACTTCACTACAGTCTCAGATTCTACACTCACACACCTCGTTACAGTCTACAGCCTCTCCCATCTTCATACAAACTGGGTCACTATAGAGCAGTCTGTGTTCTAGAACTCCACTGCATTCAGTACAAGTGGCAACCGCTGACATTAGCATTAGAATCTTCGATCACCACTGCAACCTCACAGCTTTAAGTGTATGTTCAAGGGTGAGCAGTTTAGAGACACACAAAAAGGATCAGACACAATACTGCCCAACCATGGCAAAGGAAGCAAGTAGCATACATTTCTATGAAACTTGCTTCCTTTTGCCATATCGCAGAATGGATGATGGAGCAATGGTTATAATCCTTTTATCAGAGTTATCTTAGAATAGGTAGAACTTGGGCACATTGTGGTCTCCTGTTGCAAAATGTTTTAACGCAAAAACTGGATATTGGCAAAATGGCCTTTTTTTGTTTTAGCTGGATCAGCATTTGTTTTTTTAAGGGAAAGGGAAGGAAAAAATTTGAATAAAAGATTTAAATCATGGGCTAAATTCAGTCCAGTTGCGGAACACGAACAGAGAATTGGGTTGCACAAAACTACCGTTTAAAACTATTATTAGTCCTGACCTGTTCTCCGTCATTTTCATAATTAACAGAAATTTCACTCCGAGAGCACTCCACACTTAACAGGTGCGGTTTGTTCTCCCCGATTAGGAACAGGTCAGGACTAATAATTGTTCTAAACGGAAGTTTTGTGCAACCCAATTCTCTGTTCATGTCTTGCAACTCGACTGAATTTAGCCCATGATTTAATCGCTGTTAGTTCGCATACGGAGAGAAACCGTGTCTTCGTTTGCCAATTACGATAATTGGAAAACGCGTCAATAAATGAATATGATTGAGAACTACTAATTGCAGTCAAAAAGATACGTGTCTCCGCACCCCCGCTGGCTACGCCACTGTCGGCAAGTACACATGCCAAAATAAAATTATCCCGTTGTTTTAAAAATTTATAGAGATCGGTAATCAAAATGGTATATTGAAATGTATTTATGACCACAATGACGTTTCATGACACCTCCTAGAAATATCAAAACGAAGACATTTCAATGATAAACCTACCTGGTCCGCGATCTTGGATTTACGTCACTGGAGGCAGCCATTAAATCATTGTTACCAGGGCCTCACTTGGAGCGCAAGCGCAACGAGGCACGGGCACCAGGCTGCCAGAGATGTAACTAGTGACATTGCCGATGACCAGTAGAAAGTTCCGAGGAGCCACCGAATTAACATTGCATTTCATGATAATTTTTTGGATATAGCTAGCCAGCTATAAATGAGTGGTTACACATGGTCTGCGGTTGTGAGGCCGGTTGGATGTACTGCCATATTCTCTGAAACGCTTTTGGAGATGGCTTATGGTGGAGAAATGAACATTCAATGCTCAAGCAACAGATCTGGTTGACGTTTCCTGCTGTCAGCATGC
Organism: Gymnothorax reevesii; assembly: GCA_029721435.1. NCBI lineage: Eukaryota > Metazoa > Chordata > Actinopteri > Anguilliformes > Muraenidae > Gymnothorax > Gymnothorax reevesii. Next base: position 10,142,259 of record CM056590.1, on the reverse strand, counting down.
CTATTGCACGCTCCCACAATGCTTGCGCCATCTGTGGCATTTTGCAGTGAGACAAAATTGCACATTTCAGAGTGGCCTTTTATTGTGGGCAGTATAAGGTACACCTGTGCACTAATCATGGTGTCTGATGAGCATCTTGATGTGGCACACCTGTGAGGTGGGATGGATTGTCTCAGCAAAGCAAAAGTGCTCACTATCACACACTTAGACAGATTTGGGAACAATGTTTGAGAGAAATGGTAATATTGTGTATCTGGAATGAATTTTAAATCTTTGAGTCCATCTCATCACAAATGGGAGCAAAAACAAAAGTGTTGCGTTTATACTTTTGTTGAGTGTACATGCTTGTGCAATGAAGTTGGAACTGTGAAAATTCATGGTTATTGCTGAAGCAAATGCTGATCTTCATGCCTTTAAAGCCTTTACCTCTGTGCTCACTCTGTTACTTCAGGGACCCTGGAGCCCCAGAGCTACGCCATTATCCCAGGAAACAATGTCCTTCTGCAGTGTCAACCCAACTCCAATCTGGCCAAGATGCTATGGTTATTTGAAGGGCAATTGCTGGACGGCTCAAACCCCAAGTACCTCCTGTATCGCGAGGGACTGATTATCCGCGACGGCTCATTGGCTGACTCCGGTCAGTACACCTGTCAGTCAGTGGAGTGGGTGGGAGGGAAGCTACATATCCGAACTGTAGCAGTTTATCAACTGCAGCCTAGAGGTGGAGACTCTACAGAAGCCCCGCCCACAGGAATCCCACCCACCCTACTGACACCCTACAGGCGTCAGCTGGATTTGCTACTGCTTGCCTTGGTGACATTGATTGTATGCAATGGGACCCTCCCTTTTCTGGGACGTTATGGACCCAAACACCTGGCAGGTCCCGGGTCCATACAGATCCCAAACAGCCCTCCGCCAGACTTCACCTGCCAACAGGTGGCCGCCGAGAGCAAGCTGCCGGTGACCCAGGCAAACTGCAACGCTGGCTACAGCCATTCGGATAACGAGCTGACCACCAGTGACAGCCTGTCTCCCAGGGTCATTTCCCCTATGGACGTTTTTAAGTACATTAATGACGAGTCGGAGATCTGACTGGCTCCTGGTGGAATATTTACTGGACCAAGGGCAGCTAACTAAAGAAAATGATCATCTCATCTGCTGTGTGTGTTGTGATTCTGCGTTTTGCTCATGTCAGACTATTCTTGTGTATTGTGTATTAGTATTTGGATTTTCATGTTTTATTTTTCATGTTCATTGTATTCATAGTCGTGTTTCCTTTTCCATGCATTGCACTTCGTCTACCCAGTCTTGTCTTATGCAGGTCTTTGCCCACGGTCCCTTGTCTTGTGTGCCACTCATTCGGGTGATTTATTGGTTTCTGGGTTTCAACCTTCTTTCATTATCTCGTGTTCTTCCTTCCTTTCTCTTTTGCCATCTACTAACCCATACTAACAGTTTGTTGTTTTCGATTAATTACTAACCCAGATTAACATTGTATATTTTCACTTACTTACTAACATGCACTCGGGATTGTAGAGCTACACATACTAATTGACTAACGATCTCTCAGCAGTCGCCCAATTCTAGTCCCCGCCTCCCTGCCTATCCCTAATCATCTCTGCTGCAGTTTTCTGTGGATCTCCACTTATACTTTATGCTTTCCTTTTCTTTAAACTATACGCTTTAGTACTCCTTGACCGGAGCTGTTGATCCGTTCATAGGTTTGCCTTGTGATCCCTGTCTGCGTTTTGGCTACAGCAAAATTCATGTAATTAGTTTATTCCTCATCATTGTTACCATTGATTGCACCTGTTCTCCCTGGTCATGTGTTTACCCCGGATGTGTATATAAAATGTCTGTTTGGTTCACTTTCTTGTCAGATCGTTTTCTCTAGTCTTCTTGTGCTACGTTTCTCGCCTTGATTACTCAGTGTTTATCTTTCTGATTGGATTGCCCGACTTTCGATTTTTGCCTTTGTGATGTTTTTGGATTATTGTTGCATCTTTGTTTTTGACCATTTTCTCCCCGACTACGAGATCTGTTTGCTGCCCTGGTAACGATTCAGATTACGCCCTTTGGATTCTGGCTTTGCTTCTCTGATATACCTATTCCTGTGAACCAGACCCATTTCTGTCTGACTACGATTACTGTAATTGCTGCCCTGGTTTTTGATACTATTTTTGGCCAACTGGATTTTGATTTTTGGATTGTGGACTTTGTACTTTTGCCTTCTGCCCTGCGGGGGTCTTCCCCCTTTATTAATAAAGCGAGTTCTACTGCATTGCCTGGTTCTTGCGACTGGTTCCTGATTGCACCATTAGTGTGAGGTTTTTACAGAATAGTTTTGGGGAAACCGGCGCACTGTCAAGTGCCAATGGAAGGTACTCATTTTTCTGGCAGAGATGGAATTCATATGAATTCTGTGGGGACTGTGCTACAGAATTGTGCTTCTCTGATTAGGCTCTTTGCCATTGTGGAAATTAGCACATTGGCACCTTGACTGTCATTCACTCATGAACATTCACACGTGTGTGTGTGCACACTGCAGATTAGGTTTATAGGTGGTTGTTGTTGTTTATGGGTATTTTTCATCTTGAAATCAATCACATTCCTGTCATTGTCAAAAAAAATTGTGATTCCAAACAGGGCCGGATTATAGGGGGTCTGGGCCCTGGGGCAGGAGTTTCCAAAGGGGCCCCCCACTCCTGCGCCAACCTGCCGTTCCTTAGGATCCTACCAAGATTTCTTTCTGCTCATTCTTCTTGCAAAGTCGTCCATTAACTCATCAAAGTTGAGCCGTCGAACAAACTCTGATTCTATTGCTCGAAGGGAGAGTGCATTCAACTGATTTTGGCACATTTTCATCCTGAGCTCATTTTTAATTCGAGCCAGTCTGGAGAATGACCGTTACCCTTCACAGTTTGTTATTGGCAGGGTCAAAAGTCTGAGTGCTATGTAAACATTTAGGAAAGTGGACTGTAAATCCAAATTTCTCATGGTCTTTCGCATTGTATTTGGGCATTTTTGTTCTTCTGAAGTCATTTGTACTGAACAAGTTCATCTGCCAAGCTCATGGTCAGATCAGTGGGATATGCTGCAGCAAGAGATTCGGCCCTTTAAGTGAGCTCACTGTTGGACATATCAGGCATGAAAAGAACATGGAAAAAGATTGGTCAAGTGTGTGGATGCAGTTAACTGATGGTTAAGACAGGACACAAGTTTGTCAATTAGAACATTGAACGTTTCAGTCCGAAACTTTTCCACTAAATTCAATACCTGCCTCTGCACTTTCATCAGCCATACATTTGCGCTTCTTTGTGCGCTGGAGGTCATGTCTGTAGTCTTGGGAGAATGAATCGGGAACATTTAAAGCTGACCCTTCAGAACAGGCAAAATTGTCTCTGTGCTGCCACAAAGTCACGAAGTGAAAGAAGCTGTGTAGCTGTGTGTATGTCAATGTCATGTTTCTTCAACTGCAGGCTCGTGGCTTGGAACCGCTGCAGTATTGTATCCTAAAAGTGTGCCATGAAAGCTATCTCTAGGGTGTCCAGCTTGCCACAGAGTGCAGAGGCCTCGCTTCTAGTTTCACGTTTCTCCTGTGAATCTTTGGAAATATTGTTTAATGCCTCTCATTTGTGCATAATATTTCCAAAGAGCCTTTGTTGATTTAGCTCTTGAACTCCTGCGAGTACCTGACAAAGATTTCAGTGTGAGTTTCACATCTGTATCACGGAACACCCTGCCCCACTTGTGTGTTGACGAGGCACAAAATGTGTACATTGATTGCAAAAAGTCAAAGAAACGGCCAGCTTCTGTGCTACTGTCAACAGCATTGACACCGACTAAATTCAATGAATGTGCTGCACAGGGGACATAAATCAATGGGTTTATTCGTTTCAGATGAGCTTGGACTCCATTATACTTTCCTGACATATTACTTGCATTGTCATAAAACTAGCCTCGACAGTTTAGTCTAGGCCCAGGTTCTCCACCATTTGAACAACACACTCAGCCAAACTGTTCCCACTATGATTTTCAATAGGCTCAAAAGCCAGAAAACGTTCAACTACTTCTCTGCCATTATTTACAAACCGGAAAATAAAAGTGAGTTGGTCCACATGAGCAAGGTCTGGAGTGGAGTTAACGATAACAGAGAAGTATTTGGCCTCTTTAATCTCGCTGATAATTGCTGTCTTAGTTCTTTCTCCCATTAAGTGGATAAATTCCTCACAGATTGTGGATGAGAGGCAGAACACAGAGCCTTTGCCCTTGCCTCCAAACCTTTGGGGTCAGCTTGAAAAGGGTCAAATTTGGCCAACAGTTCGACAATGCCCAAGAAATTACCATTGTGAGGTGATCCCAACCGCTCATCATCTCCCCTGAAAGCAAGGCCCCTCTGCCCCAAAAACTGAATTACAGCAACAACTCTTTTCAAAACTTCCCGCCAGTATTGCCTCTCTGCATCAATTTGTTTGACAAGATCAGAACTCTTCCTGTGTTTTTGGAGCGACTGTGTAATGCTAACATGCAAGCCCTATGCCCCTCACTCCTCTCATGCTCACCGATACGCTCAGAATGTTTCCAATCAGAAAACCCGAGGACAAACGCATTGTGCTAATTGAAAAGAGTTTGCAAGCAAAAAAAGATGCAACCACATGAAGGGGAGTAAAGTAGCTACTGCCTAGTCAGACTGACCATTAGGTAGAGAGCATTTGATTAAGGAATTTGTGAAACTCCTTGTGATGCCTATCCCTACTTGAGGCAGGGTACTTTTCACTTCGATTTTGAAAAGCAGCTTCTCCGCTACTAACCAGAATCAACTTGACCTGTTCAGTAATGGCACTTGGTCATGTAGCAGAGTCATGAACCATTTCACACTAGGAGTTTGAGCCCCTAGCTCCTAATGTGATATTGGTCTCAGTGTACCCCTCCTGATTTGACGAGACTTTCTCAGGCGATGCCTGGTCTGACAGTGAGTCTCCTGTCCTAAGAGTGCACAAGTCCTTAATGGTTGTGGTATTTGGCCATAAAGCAGGGTCAATAAGAGGTTCATGACCAGAGTTGGTGTCCCCAGCTTCTGGTGTGAAACTGGGCTCCGTGCAATCATCCTCACTTGGAAAGATTTTCTCAGGTGATGCCTGGTCTGAGTGTGGGCCCGAGCCTGACAGGCCGGGTCTACGCTTGATTGGGTCTGTGAGGGCTCCGGTATGATCAAACCAGTGGTGATCTCTTCATTGCTGCAACTCTGGTACTGATGACATTATCAATATTTGAATCTTGAGGCTTGTCAAAAAAGTTAGAAATCAAAGGCACATTTTTTTTTAAAAAAGGGCCTGCTTTGCCTCCCTATTTTTTTGGCTTCTCGTTTTGAAGCCCCACTTTTGTTTACAATCCATACTACTGATGCTTAGTGTAATGTTAGAGTGTTATATCTATTGGATTCTCACAGGGACTTTCACAACTGATTGTTATAATATAACTTTTGTGATTTACGAAATGAACCAATAGCGAAAACCAGATGAATGCAAAAAGAAGGCTTTGTTTCTGAAGGGGGTAACCCCCCCCAACAGACCTGGCAACAGTACAAAGTCTGCAATCCAAAATCAGTATCCAAAGGGCGAAATCCAGAATCGTGACCAGGGCACCAAAAACAAAATCCGTTGTCAGGCAAAAATAGGTCGATACACAAGAATGCGGTACAATACAGGGAATTGGCAAAGCTCGGTAGTCAGGCGGTCCAGTCAGAAGTGGTTAGTAATTAGCAAAAAACAATAAACTGATAGTATTTGTTAGTAAGATAGTAAGAGAGAGAGGAAGGAAGAACAGGAGAATGAAAGAAGATTGAAACCCAGAAACCAATAAATTACCCAAATGAATGGCACGTAAGACAAGGGACTGTGAGCAAAGATACACACATGACAAGACAGGGGAGACAAAGTGCAAAGCATGGAAATGAAAACAAGGCATTTAAAACTAAATGATCTGAACATGAAAAATAATAACACAAGAAATCTAAATTACCAAAACACAATCCTAAGTATAGTCAGACAGGCAGAGGTCACTTAAACACAAGAATCCTAAACATGGCTGAGCCAGGCACAGAACTTAAACATGACAGACGAATCCAGAATCCCAACAATAACAATAATATAACACAGTATAAATGAGTACCCTCAATACAATACAAGGCAACAAGCCTTGAAAAAGGGCGTTGGAAAAGCTTAAGCCTTTGAAGGTGCAGGGTTGTTTCTCATAATATAATATTATATAATATATATGGGTATAAGCCTTTAAAAAGACTGTTGAATGTTAAACTGCTGAACAAGTCAGGCTGCACAGGTTGAATACAAAGCATGTTGTCAAGCTGAAAGGTCAGGTTGTGAGGAGTAGTGAAGCAGGGGGCAATATATAGAGAGAGCCCAAGTCTCCGCCCCTTCATTCAGTCCATTGGAAAATCGATATTGGAATTCCACTTAGACTTCCAAATTTGTTCACTGAAAATACAGTAGCCCTTACAATGGCTTTAAGTCTTAAGGTACACTATTATTACAAAACCCAAAACCAGTGAAGTTGGCACGATATGTTAATTGTAGACAAGTATTTGACACTTTGTCCCCCGCCACAAAATGTGAAATTGTGTCAAAATGAACAATTTCTCGGTGTGACCTTGAGGATGGCGCGAAGGTCACCGAAATGGACTGGCGCCGGGGTATCACCCTAATACATATTGACATAAGATTTGAAGTAAATCCGTTGATTCGTTCTTGAAATATGTCGCTGACAAGGCTATCAGTGTGAAAATCCACAATCTCTCGGTGTGACCTTGAGAATGGCGCGAAGGTCACCGAAATGGACTGGCACTGGGGTATCACCCTAATACATGTTGACATAAGATTTGAAGTAAATCCGTCGATTCGTTCTTGAGATATGTCGCTGACAAGGCTATCAGTGTGAAAATCCACAATCTCTCGGTGTGACCTTGAGAATGGCGCGAAGGTCACCGAAATGGACTGGCGCCGGGGTATCACCCCAATATATGTTAACATGGAATTTGAAGTAAATCCGTCGATTCGTTCTTGAGATATCTCGCTGACAAGGCTATCTGTGTGAAAATGCACAATCTCTCGGTGTGACCTTGAGAATGGTGCGAAGGTCACCAAAATCGACTGGCGCCGGGGCCTCACCATCATACATGTTGACATGAAATTTGAAGAAAATCCGACAATTCGTTCTTGAGATATCGCGCTGAGAAGGCCAAAAGTGTGAAAATCGACAATCTCTCGGTGTGACCTTGAGAATGGTGCGAAGGTCACCAAAATCGACTGGCGCCGGGGCATCACCATCATACATGTTGACATCAAATTTGAAGAAAATCCGACGATTCGTTCTTGAGATATCGCGCTGACAAGGATTCGGGACGTACGGACGGTCGTGAATATTATGTCCCCCGCTAATGAATGTTGCCACCAAATATGAAATCAATCCGAGGCTTCCTTCTTGAGATATCGCGCAGACAAGCATTTCAGTGTCAGAATCTATCATACCTCGGTGTGACCTTGAAAATGTCGCGAAGGTCACCAAATTCGACTGGCGCCGGGACATTACCCTAATACATGTTAACACCAAATTTGAAAAGAATCCGAGGCTTCCTTCTTGAGATATCGCGCAGACAAGCATTTCAGTGTCAGAATCTATCATACCTCAGTGTGACCTTGAAAATGTCGCGAAGGTCACTTAATTCGACTGGCGCCGGGACATTACCCTAATACATGTTGACACCAAATTTGAAAAGAATCCGAGGCTTCCTTCTTGAGATATCGCGCAGACAAACATTTCAGTGTCAGAATCTATCATACCTCGGTGTGACCTTGAAAATGTCGCGAAGGTCACCAAATTCGACTGGCACCGGGACATTACCCTAATACATGTTGACACCAAATTTGAAAACAATCCGATGCTTACTTCTTGAGATATCGCGCAGACAAGGTTTCGGGACGTACGGACGGTCGTGAATACTATGTCCCCCGGGGGACAATAAAAACAGAATACAATGATTTGCAAATCCTTCTCAACTTATACTCAATTGAATACACTGCAAAGACAAGATGTTTAATGTTCAAACTGAGAAACTTTATTTATCATTAACTTAGAATTTAAAGGTAGCAACACATTGCAAAAAAGTTGACACAGAGGCCTTTTTACCACTGTGTTACATCGCCTTTCCTTTTAACGACACTCAGTAAACGTTTGGGAACTGAGGAGACCAATTAGTGAAGCTTTTCAGGTGGAACTCTTTCCCATTCTTGTTTGATGTATAGCTTAAGTTGTTCAACAGTCCAGGGTCTCTGTTGCTGTATTTTACGCTTCATAATGCGCCACACATTTTCAATGGGAGACAGGTCTGGACTACAGGCAGGCCACTCTAGTACCCGCACTCTTTTACTACGGAGCCATGCTGTTGTAACACGTGCAGAATGTGGCTTGGCATCGTCTTGCTGAAATAAGCAGGGGCGTCCATGAAAAGTACGTTGCATGGATGGCAACATATGTTGCTCCAAAACCTGTATGTACCTTTCAGCATTAATGGCGCCTTCACATATGTGTAAGTTGCCCATGCCTTGGGCACTAATACACCCCCATACCATCACAGATGCTGGCTTTTGAACTTTGCGCCTATAACAGTCCGGATGGTTCTTTTCCTCTTTGGTCCGGAGGACACGACGTCCACAGTTTCCAAAAACAATTTGAAATGTGGACTTGTCAGACCACAGAACACTTTTCCACTTTGCATCAGTCCATCTTAGATGAGCTTGGGCCCAGCGAAGCCGGCGGCGTTTCTGGGTGCTGTTGATAAATGGCTTTCGCTTTGCATTGTAGAGTTTTAACTTGCACTTGCAGATGTAGCGATGAACTGTAGTTACTGACAGTGGTTTTCTGAAGTGTTCCTGAGCCCATCTGGTGATGTCCTTTACACACTGATGTCGGTTTTTGATGCAGTACTGTCTGAGGGATCGAATTGTCACGGGCATTCCATGTTGGTTTTCAGCCTTGTCGCTTACGTTCAGTGATTTCTCCAGATTCTCTGAACCTTTTGACGATAATACGGACCGTAGATGATGATATCCGTAAATTTCTTGCCATAGCTCGTTGCGGAATGTTGTTTTTAAATTATTCGACAATCAGCTCACCCGTTTGTTCACTAAGTGGTGACCCTCACCCCATCCTTGTTTGTGAATGACTGAGCATTTCAGGGAAGCTGCTTTTATACCCACTCATGGCACCCACCTGTTCCCAATTAGCCCGTTCACCTGAGGGATGTTCCAAATAAATGTTTGATGAGCATTCCTCAACTCTCTCAGTCTTTTTTGCCACTTGTGCCAGCTTTTTTGAAACATGTTGCAGGCATCAAATTCCAAATGAGCTAATATTTACAAAAAATTACAAAGTTTACCTGTTCGAACATTAAGCAACTTCTCTTTGCAGTGTATTCATTTGAATATAGGTTGAAAAGGATTTGCAAATAATTGTATTCTGTTTTTATTTACGATTTACATAATGTGCCAACTTCACTGGTTTTGGGTTTGTACAATACAATACAATATAATATAATGTAAAGGTCAATGAGCTTTTTAATAGGGTGTTGGATGCTACATCTGATAGTCTGGGAAAGGTTTTAATGTAATAATGTTGTTAGGAGTTTTGATAAATGGATTTAACAATATTGGATTTTCACTTAAACTTCTAAAATTTCTGCCATGTGCGGAGTTTCGATAAAAGCAATGCCAAGTGTAATGTGGGAGTGTTGTATCGATATTGGATTTTCACTTGGACTTCACTTTGTTGGCATTGGTGTGTACAGTACACCCCTTTACGGTGGGGACAAATGGAAGCGAAATCTGCAAAGTGAAGCAGGCGAAACTCAGTGTTCTGAAGGTGAATATCGACCAGACTACTACTCTCCTCGAAGATAATTATAGGTTATAATGACACGTGAATCTGCTGTGTATTGTGACTGGACCACTGTACAGCCCGCCCGAGTCAAGCTCAGCTATTGGACACTTGCTTCACGATATGGCCACGACGCGCGATAAATTTGCATGGAGTGGAGAGATTTCTAAACTTTAGGACTTGTCGCAATGAGTTTCGATGCACTCCAAGGACCATGTCATATTGTGTACACACAATACTGTGCGGGAGCGAAATCACTTCTCATAGAAAATAGGTCCATCTTCTACTAGCTGTCTACTGGGGCCAGCGTTAAACCAGGATATGCTTGCCGTGTGCACATTTTATGCCCGAATGCGTTCCCATGCGTATTTTATGTCGATGTTACGCGTGGAAGCACACCTGAACACAAGGCACGCAGACATTGTGCGCATGTTACAATATTGACACAACCACGAGGGGCGATGTTCCAAACTTTCATGTTGAGCTCGTGGTAGAGTCAAACAATGGTGGAAAACATTAATGAGAGCCCGGTTGGCTATCCCCCTACATGATACTGCCAGTATCCAATGTTGCCAATTTAGCGACTTTGTCTCTAGATTTAGCGACTTTTGGCCTTCTCCCGGGGACTAAAACATCATCTAGCGACTTAGCGGCTTTTCAAGTGAAAAAAACACATCTCTCGAGTGTCAAAATCATTGTTTTTCAATGTAACTTCAACTCTGCACCGGCACCAGAAGCTTATTTCATAGTTTAGCAGCACTGCACATTATCCCCGATCTCGAAACTGTACCCTTTGGTATTGTCAACATATCCATGGAGACACATTTTCTTGAGATCAGTGAGTCGTGCGTGGCGTTATGACATCATAGTTACGTCATGACGTAATCTAGCGACTTTTCAGATAGCCAGTAGCGACTTTTGGTGATTTGTTTTTGGCAACACTACCAGTATCGTGCATAGTGCTCTGGTCGTTCTGCTGCAAGTACGTGCAGTTGTGCACGTAAATTAAGTCACACAGCTAGCATATCCTGGGCTTTAGGGCTCGCTGAAAAGACTTTCATACAAAACCCTTGGTAAATCAGCATCCCTTTGTAAGAACATTTTTAATCAGAGGGCTGTCTTAACAGTATGCTCTCCCATTTGGACTCTCCCTAGGGCCCCCACATAGCCAGAAGTCGCGACCCTTGGCAGGGGCTTTCATAATCATTGGGCCCTCTGAAACCATTCCCCCCAACTTCCTTGAACCCCTAGTTGGTAAACATTAGGGCTCCCTTAGGAGTATTCACGAGAGGCATAACAGCAGGGCCAGCCCAGGGGCCCTCTGACTGCTGTCCCCAATAGCCCAGGGGCCCTCTGGCTGCCGTACCCCATAGCCCAGGGGCCCTCTGAGTGCCGTACCCCATGGCCCAAGGGCCCTCTGATTGCCGTACCCCATAGCCCACAGGCCCTCTGATTGCCGTCCCTGTCCCCCCCGCCCAATTCATATCACCCTTCTCTCTCGGTTCTCTGCAGATATGCCGTAAGATCCTAGAGAATAGAGGCCCTCTAACATCGCAATTGGCATTGGCATCTGTCCCCCCCCCCGAGCCCCTGGACCCTTGGGCCCCGGCCCCACTGGCCCGGTCCGTAATATGGCCCTGCTCATAGGCTATCTGTTTTACAGCTTCATGAATTTGGCATCCCATATGACGAAAATCTAAATGAAACCCATTACATTTGTTTCCCCTTTGTTCAGGCAAAATGAGATTTCATTTCCTGCTGCTGCTATTCATTTTGGATGGAAATCTCAATGTCTCCAGAATGGTGACAGTGGCCCTCATTTATCAAGCTTGCGTACACCAAAAAAATGGGTGTACGCCGAATCTCCCACAAGAATCGGCATTTATCAATCTGAACGTGAGCGAAGGGTCCGCAAAAATCTCACGCCAGCTCTGACCAGGTGTACGCAAATCTGAAAACAGCGAACAACATGCAGGAACGAGTGCAGCAGTCAAAATGAGTAATAAACCATATGCAGCGATGCGGACATCATGCTGTTGTTGTTCTTATTATTAAAAATAAGTAGACTAAATAAATAAATTCATAAATAAGCGAATAAAAGAAGGTTGTTTCCAAATATAAGTGTAATTAATTTCTCTACACAGATGTGACGAGTGGCTGCTCGTTTTACGTGGCACCCAATAAAATGTCATGGAGTAACACGGATAAAAGTACAATGAAGAGTGATCTCTGCAGACTGTATTTTACCAATTATCCTCATGGTGCTCGATCGTGCTCCGATTGAGGCGGGGGGGACTAATCCATGTCCCCAACGGCTCGTATTCCAACGATTGAGAGGGAGCCCATCGGTACTGTGACAGCTGGATGTTCGAGTCTAGCTGGCCTCCACCGGTTCGTGCGCTGTTGCAACCCGTTCTTTGGAGGCGATCTTAAAATCGGACCGCTTTTTTTAACCTACATGTAAAGCATTTGGATTGTCAATTATGTAGGTAATATAATATGAAATATTGTGGATCTTTAAATTGAATTTATTAAGGCGTTATTCACACTTTTATGTGTGGACAATGCTAAATTTTTTTCTTGACCACACGTGTAAGTGCGCAAGTTGATGACCATTCCAGTGCCGCTTAGAAAGAGCCGTTTAAAATAAGTTCGGCCAAGAAAAAAATTTAGCTTTGGACACGCTTAAAATAAGTGTGGGCAATGGAGAAATGTGCGTCATGGCCTCAATAATAAGTGCGTCTAACAAGAATTTTAGTCATTTAAGTGCGTCCAAGCACAAAAATTAAGTTTGCTTCGATTTTTTAATGAATTAAATAAAACCTCTGCTGCACTGCACTGGTTTTCCACCCCAACGGTGTTTACTACTGCAGCAGCAATAGTTCCCCAAACTGCAGCCTACTGGGCTCCCTTTATGCCACTCTTAAGACTTCCAAATAAAATAATTCTGTTTTTCTCCATCTATCGTCGGCCTGCTGATAAAACCTCCTATCTTCAAAATGATAAACTTTACAGGAGAGCAAAAAAAAAAAAAAAAGTTTAATTTTGCATGTAAGAATGCAGTTGAGCTGTGTTCGGGTAGGATGACTATTTTTCCTCCAAGAATGTATCCAATCAATGAAATTTTGTATTTTGCAATGTATATGCTATTATCGTGGACATAAAAGTTTTTGTTTCTCATAAAATTGTAGATACGAGGTTTATCAGCAGGCCGAAGATATTTCCTCCTCAGTGAAGTTCTTTCTTCTTTGCCGTCTTTCGAGAGTCCATGTCGTAAAGTGGGCAGGACTATGCCTCTCGGAGCATGAATTTATAGGGGCGTGTCATGTAAGTTATGATGGTTTCTGCTGCCGGATTTATCAATGCCACGGCAGTTCTACACCGAAATCTGCGACGTACACACTTTTAGTAAATCAGACGTGACACCTGGTGAACGATGATATTTACACCAGAATCTACACCAGATCCTACGCCAGTTTGATAAATAAGGGCCAATGGATTTTGGACTGTGTAACCATACCAATCCCTAAAAGGAAAAAATTTTAATGCTAATAAAGTCTCAATCCTCTGAAATGGCAATAATAGCTTTTTTGCAGTTGCTACACACAATTATTTCACCCAAACACTGCTCATATTTACAGTGAAGTGAAATGAAGTTTTTTTGGTCTTAGTCTCGTGCTGCTCTGGTCTTGGTCTCGAAATGGTCTGTCTTGTCTTGGTCTTGCTACCCTTTGGTCTTGGAAGTGTCTTGGTCTTGGCTGAGGCGGTCTTGACTACATCAATACAAATGTCGTATGCTTCGGAGAGACAGAGGGAGTGTGGACTTATGTTTTGTGGCCACGAGGTGGCTAATTTTGGGAACAAGTACCTTGTGGCAACGACATATCTAATTCGTGGGAAGAAGTTACTAACTCAAGGAAACGAGTCACTAATTTGTGGCAACGATGAAACTAATTCGTGGGAACAAGTTATACCTTGTGGCCACAAAAAAAATTTTTCTCTTGTAATTGCACTTCCCAGGCTCCGTACTTCTCCGAGTGAGCAGCCAGAAATTTGAAATAGGGACCCCTGTGTTTTATCTTAAATTTAGGTCACTGGGGAATCCCTCTTGCTGATTTGAGCCATTTCAAGCTAATGACACAGTCCAATGTGTAACCCTGGTCAATCATGTGACACGGGCGGTTTGGGGCAGTCTTGGGAACAGAAGTTTCAGGCGGTATCGAGCGGTCCAAGTGCTACTGGGGTAACTGCAATGGACCCTTTTAGTTTAAGGCCCTGTCACACTCTAGCGTATAGAGCCAGCGTATGAGGAACGTATGGACTTTTTTGGCATACGCTGACATACGCTGAAACACGCTAGGTGTACGCTGGAATACGTTTCTAGTACGCCGGGGTACGTCAGTGTACGCTGATGTACGCTGATGTACGCTGACGGCCAAAAAATTTTTTGAACATGCACAAAAATTTTCAGCGTATGCAGACGTATGAATTTTACGCTCCTCATACCTTCCTCATACGCTGAACACGCTAGAGGTACGTTACTCATACGTCGAGTACGCTTCTCATACGTTGAAATTGAGTGGGTCAGGAAACCTAGCGTTAGAGGAGCGTATAATGAACGTGTGTCTGACGTGTGTCTAACGAATGGCTAACGTTTAAGGTTTCGGTGCAGGCCCTGGTGCAGGTGGAGAAGGAGGAGGAACATTAGCTGGCTTGACTTTCTGGGCACGGCGTTTTTGCATCTTGACAGCTTGAAGTCTACTGGTGGAATGACGAATTCACGCGCTGCCACCTTTTATACCCCCCTCCCCCCCCGCTGTGTACGCTCCTCACACGTTAGGCTGACGTTCCGCATACGTTTGTCATACGTCGGAGGTACGCTCACATATGCTACTCATACGCTACTCATACACTGACGGTACGCTAATCTCACGTTACTCTAACGGTCATTAACCAAAAATCGACCTCATACGCTGAAAAGTTGTGCGTGTAAACAATTTTTCGAAATATTCGATGCGTTCCTCATACGCTGGCTCTATACGCTAGTGTGTGACAGGGCCTTTAAGGGTGTGAAGAAGCAAGATTTGGAGTGCGCATGCTCCTTGCAGAAAGTGCACAAATCGCATTGGAAAGAGGGGGGGAATTTGAAGTTCTTTCACTTTCCCCGTGGTAAAAGGCAGCTTACAGCGTGTATTTGGACAATACACAGGAATAATTTTTTTTCAGGAACATTCTAGGGTGTGCAACGTAAATTTTGTGTCCGGATGACGAGATTTAGAATTCTGTATTCAGCCTACACCAATATCGATTTATGTTTTGGTACCTAGAGAGACACTGGGATATGTTAACACGTCTAGAGCACGTCAAGTCAAGGAAATTTAGAGTTTAGCTTCAAGTGCCGCTACTCATTTAAGCAGCATATCGTTTTGGCGGCTGCCATGATACTGATGACACTGGGTTGCTAAGGCAGGTGCAGCATAATGCATTTGCGATACTAAATATTAATATCAATTTTTTTATCAACTTTCTCAATCATTAAACCTCCTAAAGTATATTGGCACCACCTTCTTAAAAACATTCGAGCAAAAAAAGTGGAGGTTTGATAAGAAATTCTCTCCTCCTGACGATATATACTCAGCGCCATTAAAAAACGCACAGGGGACATATGTACTGTATTTGCGGCAAATTGAAGAATCAATTTATTTTTTTGCTTTTCCGGTGAGGCACGAAAGGAAATAAAGAAAGGCAGTGGCTTTTTTTACGGCGGTGTAAACGGTGATTCGGGGCTATATTTACAGCAAATCAGAGTGGGCATGCACTGAGGCGTCTCCGGGCAAATCCAAGTTGACGGAGTCGCGTTTGACAGTTTGATGATTTGGCCACAGAGATTCAGTCAAGAAAATTGAGTTTAATTTCTTGTGCTGCTATACGTGCGATGTTACTGAGTGATGACACACCGGGTTGCTAGGGCACGCGCAGCATGCATCTGTGATATTAATATTCTAAAGCCCCTTCTCAATAATAAAGTCCCCAAAACATATTGGCGCCTCCATTTAAAATCGTGCTGGCAAATAAAAAGCCAGAAAAAAGCAAAGTCTTTCTACACAAGATTTAACTACTCTTTCCTGTATATTATCCCATTTAAAACTACCTACTGCAACGCGCTGTATTGGAATTTTGGCATATGTGTACTCGGATATGGTATGATATTACTAGTGAGAAACCTGACCAGCGGGTAGAGGGGACAATCGCACTGTGGCACGGTACCGAACAATCGTATCTTGCGCAAAAGCGATCAGAGTGTTTGTATTAAACACAAACACTCCACCGTAGAACGCAGTTCAGCATGCTGAGCTTGGAAGCTGCCAACACAAGTGAAGACACGCCAGTGCGCACGCGCCATAAATATATCCCTGAAACAGTGTGTACAGCGCTGTAGATATAGCCACTTCCATAAAGAAAAGAACGTGGTATTGTAATTCTGACGCGCAACACGTGCACAAGCCAAGCACTTCTGTAATATCAAGAGCCATCTGGCAATGGCGTATCCCCCTGGCCCCCCACATTCCTGGAGTAACTGCTCAAGAAATTCCTAAATTCCAAAAGGCACATCTACATATGACACCTGACCTACATGTCAAATTTTGTAAGAAATACTGAAATATTTTCAAGTTATACTCTGGACAAAAGAATGTTGATGGACAGACGGACGGATGGACAGAGCGATAGTTATATCCCCCCGCATTATATGCTGGGGGGATAATAATAACAAGTGAAAAAGTAAGCAGAGCTTACTGATACCATCGCCGCCCCCAATCATGCTTTTTCCGTTGGTGATCATAGAAATTATCGCATTCCATTAATCAATTTTGACAAAATAACAACACATCAATAACACGTAGCATTGCACCTCTCCGTATATTAGAAACTATGTGCGGCAGATTTGAAGAGAATAGTGGGTAATTCTCTTTGGCAAAGTCTGCAACGATGCCCACTTATGGAGGGTATGAACATTAAGGACACGAAAAGTCTGCGAGCGTGCCCTCACGCACCTGATGACTTGACAATGGGACACCCCTTAACTTGACGGAAGTGGGCCTCAAAGTCTGCGAGAACATGAGGGTGGGAATGGGGATTGGGCCAATATCGGTGAGATACTGTCAAGGTAAGTCCTCAACATTGTTATTTTCAGGACAAATGAAAATCCAAAATCAAATGTGTAGCGCTCAGTCAAGCAGTGATGATATGGTCTTGTATTTTTCCATGTGTATCTGCGCACTTATCTGTGTTAAGAGGCGATTAGGATGATGTGTGCTTGTCGGTTGTTTTCGACAATACAAATTTGTCGCAAGAATACCGTAGCTATTAGCTGACTTAGGACGTGGGACCCAATCATTGTGGTGTCACTGAAATTATTTCACGTCTGCAAAACTAACTGGCAAGCAAATACAATTTTGTTCGCTCTATATAGCTAATAGTTATGAAATCGAAATGACAAGAAAACCAAATTATTTTTGCAAGCAGCGAAATGAAAACCACTCCTACACTCAGCTCTAGGGGGGTAAGTTCTATAATCTAAGCTCCTGAGAGCTGACCTAGACTGTAGATGTGGTGTGGCACTAACATTCCCCCTTTGGCTTGATATTTGTTTGCGTAAAGTTTCACATTTACTTATCGTCGTATGTAGTCAATAGATAGGATCGAATAAAGCCAATCCTTTTTCAAAGCGTGGATACAAAAACTGGACACTGCAACAACAGTAACAGCTCGAGACAACAACATGAAATCATTTTTAGTCAATTAGTGGGCCAAATAAATAAATTATTTAATTAATAATTCAATATCAACCAGTATCTTAACTATACCTCTCCGATCAGATCGCTCTTTCCTTTTAGCTTGTGTCGGTGTGAGCTCTTTTGGCTTAGGGAAACGATAGGGAAGCACAGACAGAGTGAAGTCAACATCATTTTGGTAAACAAAGTCGGGCCAGCTGCTGACAAAATGAGTACTGCAGACTCTAGTGTCATCATTCAAGACTAAGTCTATCCGATTTATAGCTCGAATCCATGCCTGTTGCGGTTTCTTGTTGCGGGGAACACAAAAAAATAGGCGTGCAAAGTATGGAATACCCCTCAGCCCGATGTCGAAGTTTTTGGACACGCCTGCCCGACCGCACGAAAGATAGCAATACCCCGTCAGCCTTGAGGGCTGAGGGGTAATAAAAACCTTATGCCCCTGTCTTTACGGTACCGGCTTGTGTGCCGCACCACACAACAAGTCGCCCGCAGATTTCCTTTTGCCCCACATCAGGTCTACTGCGCAAGCGCGCCTGGACTTCCGACCTTAAACCGAACTCGTCTATTAATCCTGACTAGTTGTTAATCTTTTTCCTTATTGACATGTTCTACAATTGTAGTAATGATCCATTGGCAATTGAAGACACAGCTTCTCTCTCCCTGCGATCTAACAGCGATGAAATAACATGCTAAATTCACTACTTCAAAATAACTTACTTTTAAACAGGCTTATGCTTTATAAAAGACAAACTGCTCTGGAAGTTCTGCACTGCTTTATCAGCACATCAGGCGATCTAATCTGTGCTTCATGATCACTTAAACTGTTGAAATGAAATAAAAGCATTTGTTTCAATAACGCTGATTTAAATGCACCAAAATGTGCGCCCGAATTAATTATAGTCACCTTACTTTAACAGGGAGAACCAGCGACGCCCGATAGTGTGGAGTGTTTTCAGAGTGAATGTATTGTTAATTTAGCAGATGTTTGAGCAAAAGACAGAACTATTAATTGTTTCAAAGGTAGGCGCCTGTGTCCTCCCATACACTGGTGATTAAGATCGAGACTGAAAACAGTTATATTCACCGGTAGCCGGCACCGAAATGGAAAACTGCCTCACAGATCAGCGGCCTGCCAATGTTACCCTTACAGAGGTGTGCCTTAAGGCAGGGGTAACCATGGACGATTCTAGAGGCCCAGCATTCACAGGGGCCCCACAGAGGATACTGCTGTTATTATATTATTATGGTATTTATATTTTAATTTTTGTAATAACTTGATCGATTTAGAATGAATTTGTTGTTTGTTTCTCATATTCAACTTTAAGTATAATCTTAGCACATCAGCCCCCTCCAAATTATTTTGTACGGCTTGTTACGCTAGTGCCTGAACTGGCTGTGAATTTTTTTTCTGCAGGTCGGCTGGTACCATTGCACGTGCCATCAGCCAATCACAGTCGGCTGTACTCATGCGTCGATGAGAATGGAATCGCATTTGTCATTGTCTGTCAGCTGAGTTGTGTATGCGCCAAATTTGGAAATGCTAATCTTAAAATAACGATGTAAGTGCTCCACAATCCGTGAAATTACAAGTACACTAGCTGGCCTGCTGCATAAGTCCAATAGTCAATTTATTAGCCTTGGCTTCAGTGACTTATACTGCAGATCAGAGAGCAAATTTCATGATACACTCTGTTTTTCCATTACCAGTTTTTTATTTAGCTATTTAGATTTTGCGCATTTCAAATGGTATTAAATGGAAACATACACAGGGAGTGAGGACGATGTCTGACGTAATTAGCCCCAAAAACGCAGTATGCTTCGTGACTGTATACTGTTTGTGACAGACTTCTATTTGAGGCATTGCGCTGATTTGCACATGGTCGTCATTGTAGTTTATTGGGGAGAAGTTACCAGTTAGTTTCTGAAACAGTATTTTTGAACATTTGCTGCACTCTGCAAAATATAATCCTACTGACCGATGGCCAATTATCGGAACCACAAAGAAAGCAGACTATAAATCTATAAAACCCGCAGCTTTTCTCATCTTTATCGTACTCTAATGAAAATCATCTTGCACTCGGACCAACTAATCACTGAATTCAGACATGGTTCATGAATAATCATGTACATGCGAGACTTCAGATAAGACTGCAAAAGCGCATCCAGTCAGTGTTGTGTGTAAACGAGAAAAAAGAACGATGTTCATGAACACGTTCATTTTTTTTGACGAACGATGGACTGAACGCACGCATCAGCCGAAAATGAACGATTCCCCTAAGGAGTTCATTTTGGAAGGGAATAACGGGTGTTCGATATTGTTGCCGAAAATACTTCTCCCAGTAGCTTTGTGATGACGTCTGATCCGGCCGCCGCTCGGTCTTTGCTAATGAATGTATTACGAACTGGAGAGGCTGCCGCCACTTCCTTCTAGGAGCGAAGTTGAAGAAACCAATATGGTGTCAATATGGTACACTGAAGTTCTGAATTTCCCATGGAGAGTATGATGTAGAAATTCCTCCTGTTTTCCGCCAAACTAAAGGGTCTTCCAAAACGATTTCAACATAGTTGTGATTGAAAAACCTATATGAATAAAAATTAATGCGCAATTTTACGACACTGCTCAAGATGTCGAGCATATAAAAACACGTCTTAATGGGAAACACAACACTAAAAAACACTTGTCTAGCTGGCGTGTTAGGTAATCGCTGTAGACGCCTGTGATGGCAAACTTTATTAGTAATTTCGCGAAGAAAGTTTTTTATGTAATGAACTTTAAAAAATAACCAGTTCATTTCTTGGGACTATGAACTTAGGTCATGTTTTTAAAAAAAAACTTAAAAAAAATTTTTTAAATCTGTGAGCTGAACTTTGAATTAGTTCATATTAATTGTGCACTAACTAAGGATCGACCGATACATCGGCCGGCCGATGTATTAGGCCGATATTTGCATTTTTGCGCGTGAGTTCGCCGATGTATTTTTCCGCGGCATGATTTACAGACAGGCATCCAGGGGCAGCTGTGTTTCCGGAAGACCCTGCAGCGCGTGCAGACGCATTACCCCTCCCCCACTGGAAGAGTGTGAACGCAGTGGCTGCTTCAGAACAAGGTGTTTTAAAATTTCACTAAGCCTCTCACTGTTAAACTTAGTTGAAGTATTGCCACCCACTTTGAAATAGGAAACATGAATGCCAAGTAATTGCCATGTAATACTCGTGCTTGCAAACATAGTTAAGTTTGTGGGTCAGAAAAACAGGAATGCCGCTGAATGCTTCGTCTTTAAAAGTGCTTGCCATTGTATTTAGGGAGCTGTTGACGTAGTTGTAGGCTAATATGGACAGATGTAACGAACAGCGGTTTAAGGATTAAGTAATGTCAATGTTATCAATTCAGTTCCATGGTGTTTGTAGCAGTTTAATTCAGCGAAAACCAGACTGAGGTTAAATGCGTTTCGTGTCGTGTGTGTATGTGCAGGGCTCAAAACTGCGACCAAGATTAACACTGTGCAACCTTCAAATTATAATAGTCGCACCTGTGCGACCTCTTTTTCCCTCTAATTAATTGCCTCTTTCGGGTACATTTGGTCGTCAGAAGGCATAAAGATGAGCGTATGTCTCGGAGTGCATGAATCTACTGGACCGGTATAAGAATGGAGCGCACCCAGTGTGTTCCCTCGAGCTGACAGCAACCAAATCAATCTATTTTGCAGGAATAAGAGTTACTATTGTAGGTATGCACAAAATTTGGACGGAAAATGAAACGAAGAGCAATGGAAAACTTCTTTTGTTGGGTATCCTTACCGTAAAAAAAGTCGAGTGGGTATCAAAAGTTACTGAAACTGAGAATCATGACGGTGATTTGGATGAAACGCGATATCTACTGAGTCCAAACACTTTAAACGTGAAAGTCCTTCCAAACACAGAAAATACTGCGACAAATGTGCGTAAACGAGTAGGTCTGGTGTTCTGTTAATAGATGCAACTAATCAAAATATGCTGCCTCACGGCTCAGCGTTTGCGCAGCCCTAAAATCTCCGTCTCGGTTTCTTCGCTCATATC
This sequence comes from Gymnothorax reevesii, assembly GCA_029721435.1. Taxonomy (NCBI): domain Eukaryota; kingdom Metazoa; phylum Chordata; class Actinopteri; order Anguilliformes; family Muraenidae; genus Gymnothorax; species Gymnothorax reevesii. Next base: position 10,120,459 of record CM056590.1, on the reverse strand, counting down.
TTCAGTATTCTATCAGCAAAAATCATTATCATTTTTTACAGTGCGTCTTTAGACCAGGAAACGTTTATATATTTGCCAAAACACGCAACGTTTTCCTGTAAATGCGGAAATTAGAAGACAATGGCTTGTGCAGTGGCGTCTCAGGAAGTGATCATTGGTGAAGCCCGGACCATGCCTTTGCGTCAAGGTTTGTTCCTGGCTTGTACTCAGTTATTTTCCATTATTAACACGTTTTCCAATTTTGACAATAATCCTCTGGCAATCGAAGTTACGGTTTCTCTCTCCATGAGATCTATTGACGACTAAATACTGGGATAAATTCAGATCAGAAAAAATAATTTAGGCCACTCAAAAATTATTCAGCGCTTTATGAAAGACAAACTGCTCTCAAACGTCTGCGCTACCCTTTCCACACATCAAGTGATTTAACTGGCGCTTTATGATCGTTTCGTTTAAATAAAATAAAAGACCATTTGAAACATGTGTGTGTAATTCTGAATAACGCTGATTTAATGCACGAAATTACGCTTCCAGATTACTGATTGTCGCCGTACCAAAATGTACCATTCCGTACCGGCGTGTTCTCGAAGTGAATCTTTTGCTCAGTCCTTCACGGAAATTGCATGACGTGATTGTAACTATTAAAGCAAATTCAATCAATCCACACAAATTTCTCGCGGTCAAAAAATAAATCGCCAAGACACTGCAACTTTCATTGCAACTTTTTGAAAAAGTTACCGCAGGGGGGAAAAAATAAATAAATAAATAAAATAATCCAGGAAAATCCTAGACGGATTGTTTGTCAATTATGCGAATAAATGCGTGCGCGTCTAACTGGGGAGGAGCTGCAATCACATCGCTAGCTGGTTGAAACTTTTCAATAAATGTTTGTCTAACTTGAGACCTGTGATATTTATCATTGTGTTCTTTTTTGATGTAAATTGAGGGAGCAAAAGCGGTATCGGCCACAAATATCGGCCCAAGAAAATCGGCAGTCCATAATAGGTCATCGGCTAAGGTTGATGGAAAAAAATCGGTATCGGCATCGGCCCTAAAAAATTCATATTGGTCGATCCATAGCACTAACACAACACTGAGTCCAGTCTAAACAATCAGTATAGAAGGCTCGTGACTGATGTTGAAACAAGCCAGCTAAATAGACCATGCATCCAAAGCTTGTATAAGAATACATACATATAATAATAAGTAAGATGTTAGTAGAGAAGGTACGTCATATTTCTCCTTATTTAGGAGCCCGTATAATATCTCTGTATGAAAATTAAGAAACGCAGTTGCACATAAGACACTGTCTGATCGCAGAAGAGATATCCATTCAAACTAAATCCATCAAACTACATACAGAGGCAATATCTATACACCAAACAAATATCAAACTAATAATTACTGTACACTTAACCATTTCCAATTGAAGGAAACAAGATATAATTTGAATGCGAAAGAGAAGGGCTACGGTGTTCAATATATGTTAAATGTCAATAATTAATAGAAGGTGCTCTTTTTACAGATTCGGGGAAAATACTTCAAAGCATAAAAAAGCAAAAAGTCCAAGGCAACTCTTCTTAAATTAAAATGCTTTTATTAAACAACTAGTTCATTTTTGAACTCACAGAACCAACATCTTTCGGCCACAAAAGGCCTTCATCAGGGTATAGAGGTCATATGCGCATTGTCTAGATAAGACAATTCCAATTTATGTCAGCTGTGTAATTAGAACGAAAATCACAGTCAAACAGCTCGTCAGATGAAAGATTCCATCAACGAAATCGACTGGTGTCATCACCTGTATTCTACAATTATATACATAATTACACACAGTTCAGACACATCCCAAGTTTTATAAATAACATACATAATATGAATCAGAGAGAGAAAGCTAATTTATTAAACTTTAGGTCAATACACATGTATTCCATTAAACCAATATTACAAATAACTAATCATTTAATTACTTTTACTGAAAAGCGACCAGGGAAAATACGAGAGAGAGTGCCTGCTTGTGCTGAGGGACAGGGAGGGGCAGAATCGAGACTGGGGCGGGGTATGCAGGACCAAGAAACCTCATTGGTTAGGGGACTGACAAAGAATTATAATGCATCTTTCCCTCCCATTCTTCTTACAACCTCTGCGCAGGTTCGCTCCAGATTGTTGAACAGCGAGAGGAGTCAGCAGGCAGATTTAAGCCGGGTTTACACGTAGGCACGACGCATTACGAATATCATTTTCCCGTCATTCTTGGCATTCGTAATGTGACTTAACGCATCTGAATAGGATTCTTAACAGCGCATGTCGGTTTGTGATATTCGTGGAGTAAGTTTTTGGCTGCCAAAAGATCTTCCACGAATGTGACGAATCACCCTCGATTCATGGAGTTCGCGACTGAGCGTGTCGATTCGTGGTGATTAGTGGTGATTTGTAATAGAGCGTGACAGCATTTGTAGTGTGTTCTTGATGGTTCTCAAAGCCCATACTTGTCACAATCTGTACATAGCTGCCGAAAATAGCATTTACAGTGCATAATATTTTCTTCAGGGGTGCAAGACAGCAACATTTTTTCCGAGAATAATGATGAAGTGCATAAGGAACACTGCCATGATTTATAAAGCCAGTTGGTCCCTGAGGGTGGTGGTGGGTGGTGAAAGAGCAGGAGCAACCAGTGTCAGGTAGAGTATTAAGCACAGGTATGAGTCGATATTAGCTGGGGTGGGGGGTGGGCGATACAAGCAGATGCAAAAGTATGCGGACCTTCCTTGGTCTGATTCTGTGGAGCCATATATACTCAGCAACAAAAGTTTCTGTGACACCAATATTGTTAATTATTTTTCATAACGCAATTATGAAATTGTCATACATGGTGATATCAGACTGAAACAGTACACGTAAACACAACATTGAAATGGAAATCATGAAAATGCGAGAAAATGACTTTGCACGTGAAAATGTGCTTAAATCATGCTTGTGGATGGCAATAAAAGAGGAGAATTTTTGGAATGTTCACACTGTGCCTGATGAACGACGGAAGCATCACTTATCAAAAACACAGCCATTTCGGATCAGGAACTCTACCCTCTAAATGCCAAGACTGTCTGAAAATGATCGGTGGAGGGCCATTGGGATGATTGAATCCGGAATCTCGCAGAGGGAAGTTGCTCATCGCCTGAATGTCCACCGAAACACCGTTTGGAACTTATGGCAGCGTCATCAGCAGACAAGACATGTCAGAGACCATCCTCGCAGCGGCCGTCCACGAGTAACCACTCCCAGACAGGACAACTGGATTCGAACAACCCATCTCCGAAATCGATTCCAACCTGCAACCATAACTGCAAGAACGATACCTGGTTTGAGGCGACTGTCAGCACAGACAATCCGTCGCCGTCTCCGTCATTTTGGCATTGTCCCACGTCGGCCAGCAAGACGTCCAATACTCACAGTACAATACCGACGACAGCGTCTACAGTGGGCACAACAACATCGACGGTGGATCCAACGTCAGTGGGATCTTGTACTCTTCACTGATGAATCAAGATTCATGCTTAACCGATGTGATGGTCGTTTACGTGTATACCGTCGACGTGGAGAACGTTATGCCAACAACTGTGTTCAGGAATTTGATCGTTTTGGAGGTGGTAGTGTCATGATTTGGGGAGGGATCACGGCTAGAAATAGAACAGATTTGCTTGTTATTGATGGAAATCTGACAGGTCAAAGATATCGCGATGAAGTGCTACGGCCATTGGTGGTACCGTTTTTGATGCAACATGGTCCCGGAATAACGCTGCAACATGATAACGCCAGACCACACGTTGCAAGGATTGTACAGCAGTATCTGATGCAACAACATGTCAATGGCCTGCCATGGCCAGCCAGATCCCCAGACATGTCCCCAATTGAGCATCTTTGGGACGAGATGGATCGACGTTTGCGGCGGTTGGATAACCCGCCAGCTACACTCCAGGAATTGCGACAACGTCTACGTCAGATTTGGAATGACATCCCACAGCAATTTCTGGCACATCTGATTCGGTCCATGCGCCGGAGACGCGTTGCTTGCATCATGGCACGAGGAAGTCACACCCGGTATTGAAGTGTGAAGGTCACAATTGGTTAGACGTCAGACAAGTGCTTCATGACGCATGAAAATGACATTTTTCGTTTTGAGTGACGTTGGCACTGAAAAGTCAGTGTTTCTCCTGTTAAATAAACATATTGATTGCATTGAGATCTTTGCGTGTCATTTATAACACACACATAAATAGTGTCACAGAAACTTTTGTTGCTGAGTATATATACCAAATGCACCTGATTCGCAATATTCCTGACAGATTCGTAACAGAACATTTTGATTTTCAATGACAACAATATTTGTGACTATGCGTAATGATTCGCACCATTACTTGTAATGTGTGGCAACAGATAGCGTGTGACACCTCTGGCCCGAATCATCAAATTTTATTTCAAATCAGTGATCCTCAGTCACAAGTTTAGATTCGTGGCATTCGTGACTTGCTGTCGTTATGTGTACACCAAGCATTTAATCGTGGGCGAAAAATCTATCTGTCAGTCCATAAGCTTAAAATGAAGCGATGCTTCAAACAACTGATTTTCAGACACCCTAAAAGCTTGATGCTCAGTTGTCATCTGCTTGCCAGCCTTCTCGTATTGTGGCCGTGCAGACAATATGGTCAAAAACACCTGTACCAAGCCCTGCAGAGTACTGGCGGCTGAATCCGTTCCTTCCCTTCATTGACCATCTCACAACAGAAGTGCGGGATCGTGTCCAGGTAGCACCGCGGCGTCTGAAGGGCCAGCATTTGCTGCCAGATATAATATCAACCTTGTCTGACAACTTTTGGCAGGTAATAAAAGCTGTGTACGCACATCTGATGGAGTTGGTGATGTAGGCTGTGTCCCAATTCAGCGGCTGCATCCTTTGAAGGCCACAAATGAATACCGGTTGCATCACAGAGGTGCAACTCGACTCTCATGTTGAAGGCTCCTTCAAATGTGGCCGAAAAATGCGGCCTTCTTATCGCGGGCGATGAAGGCTGCAGCAGGTAGCTCACTTGCGGTCCAAACTTTTCCAAGATTCATTTTGCGGTGGTTAATCGAGAAAAAGTGGCTGCAGGAAGCAGGTTCTCTTTTAAATGTAATTAAGTACTGGGTGTTAGTAAAAATACTCTGTTATCTTGGGTCTTAGCTCGGTGAAATTGTGAATAATTCATTAAACTGAGAGATCATAAAAGTGGAAATGAAAGTTTGCGACATGCTACGTTATTGGCTAGCTAGTTGGCTAACACTGGCTACTGGAAGCTGCAACTCTACTGTTTGCGTCTGACCTGTGCTTTAAGCTTTGACTCTTTCAGCTGAACAGAAAGCCGGGAGGGCGTAAAGCACTGGCTTTTACTGGCAATTATCTGTGATCTGTTTTCAATGATTAAAGACAGCTGTTAGCTCTTCCATATTCAACCATTTCGGGTGTGGCTAACTCAGTTTTTGTCCCCTGCCGGACATAGTATTCACGATCGTCCGTCCGTATGTACGTACGTACGTCTCGAATCCTTGTCAGCGAGATATCTCAAGAACGAATTGACGGATTTCCTTCAAATTTCATGACAAAATGTATTAGGGTGGTGCCCCGGCGCCAGTCGATTTCGGTGACCTTCGCGTCACTCTCAAGGTTACACCGAGACACTGTTCATTTTGACACGATTTGCCATTTCCTGGCGGGGGACTAAGACACGTTAGTGGCAAATACTTGTTTTGATGTAACTGGCCAAAGTCAAGAAACTGCAATTCATTTAGATGCGAAATAAGCGCAGGTTTGGAAAGCTGCTTCGCAGGACATGGCAAATTAACTCAGATCATCCTGAGTAGTTCATCTTTTGTCATTAAGAGTGGCCTAATATTTTGTATTGCATTTATTATTTACTTGCCTGAACATTCTGCTAAGAAGAAAGCTGTATGTTTGACTGCCAATGGATTATTGGTTTCATTAGAAAACATTAATCAAAGACAATAGCTATGTTTCCATTTAACTTTAAAGCAAATCTTGTGAAAATTTGCAAAAACGAAGTGCGAATTAAGAACGTTTCCATATGTTACCGTTTGAGAAACATAGCGTTTGAGAGCAAATTAACAACACTGTAGGCAGTGACGTGCGTGCGTATGTATGTCAGATAAACATGTATGTACGTCATTGCTAGACAACCTCAGAAGCGAAAAATGGAGAATGGTCTCTGGAGTGGTGTAAATGAGCAGCAGAAACGCTCGCTACGTCAGAGTTTATTTGAAAAATATGTTTCTATTTCAGATTATGTGCATTAAGTGTTACTCACCTCCACCTCATCGAGCGAAGAAACTTTTTTTGCGAATCAGAGGATTTTTTTCCCCCCCGAGTTACAGCGATTTCATTACCTTTTTTGATGTGAAACTTCAAAATGTGCATTAAAAGAGGGAAATGGAAACAGTTATTGATTGAAAACGAGCCAGTAATCAAACGTTTCAAGGGAAATCTTCCGCCCCTCTTATTTTCGGCTCTGCAGCCCCCACTGCTGTAAAGCCTGAAATGCCTTAAATCAATATTTAAACCTTTAACTTTTAAATTTATGTCATGAATAGACTGCGGAAATTATGTAGAGATTTTTTTTTTCCTACGCACGGGATGAACAGTTAGACAGCTTGTGAACCCTGCTTGGTTTTGTCTCAGTTGAATTGTCTTTTTTAGTTCAGTGCAAACATGGAGATATTACACGACTGGCCAAACTTGAGCATAGTTAATTTAATTCCACTGCTTTTGCAGATGCGTGAAGAAAAACCTGCTCCGACTTTTGATTTGGGAGGAAAGAGCAGACTGCAGTCTTCATTAAACTCTGAGGGGAAAATGAGGCCTTGTTCGCCGCAAGAATGTTTTATATTTCACTGTATATACAATTGGAAAATGGCCGCCCATTCATTTCAATGGAAATTGCTCAGTGGCGCAGCACGCCGACATGGGGGCGAAGCACAACACAACGCACTGCACATGCCTTACAAACCGATATGTTTTAAAGTCAGGAGCCTTCTGGTAAGCTAATTTACTTGTAGCTAATGTAACTTTGCTTCGTGCGACTTATAACCATTTCTTGGAGTATAATAAAATGTTAGTCTGCTGTGAAATGTTATCGACATTTTACTGCATTCATTTTTACCTTTGTTTTAACGGTCCTTTTTATTATTATTATAAGCCCGTTATAAGACAGGACGTATTATGGAATTATGATGTCTGTCTGTCTGTCCGTTGCTTGTGTTCACAATAACTCCGCCAATTCTCCATCGATTTTATCCAAATTCACACAACATGATCATTTCAGGTGGAAATTTAATGAGTTTCGAAATCAGCCTGATTGGATCACCCTTCTCAAAATTAACCCTTTTATTCCCAGACATCGACAAAAACAGTGTCCATTGCTTATGTTCACAATACAATTCACACAGCATCACCATATCAGGTGGAAATTTTATGAGTTCGGAAATCAGCCTGATTGGATCACCCTTCTTCTCAAAATTAACCCTTTCATGCCCTGAAATCGACAAAATGATAAACAAAGTAAGGCGACAGAATGAAAAAATTCGACAGAGAGAAGTTAAAAAACATGGTGAGGCAAACAAACTAAGTGAAGATGTACCTTCCCATCAAACTGTTGCGTGACGGGCGTATATTGCTGTCTTTGACTGCTCTTGTTTGGTCTTCCCCCAGTGATATTCGAACTTCTTGGAGTGCATTGAACCGTCAATCCACAAAGTTCTGCATGTCAGCGAACTGGAGGCCGTGCCATTCTATTCCCCCCAAAGGCCTTTCCAATAAAGTCTGTCTCGATTATAATTTGAATACTGTCTCTACATTTCACTTTTAAGTGTGAGTTAACATCGATTGTATTTTTGGTACTGAATTTTATGATAATGGCCGGCTCTGCGAAAGTTAAGCATTAAACCCATGACCCTTTTGATTTTGAGTACTTGAGTTCTTCATCTTCAAGCAGAGCTGGCAAAAAATCAAAAACTAACAAAATACATATAATTCTATTTGCAAACATTTTTAATATATGCATGTAAATAATGCCATTCATCAATTAAAATAAAATGGCGAAAATATTTGCACCGTAACGCCGGCTTTATTGACTTGGCCACGTGTAGAATGTTTATCACAGACAGACGGCAAGGAATGCCCATTGTTCCACCTACTTGGTTCGGATTGCACAAAAAAAAGTTATCATTCTGGATCTCATCTGGGAAGTTGCCGAAAAGTTTCGTCATCATGTGTTAGGGTCTGTAAGTAATTTAACAATGAAGAATGGTCAGGCTGATAAATGGTTTGTTAAGCAGTGTTCGAACTGAATTTATGTAATAAATGTACTCATATGGACATTACCTTAGATGCTACTCAGCTGATGCATTATGCATAGCGCACCAAAATAAAGAGATGTGAATTGGTGCCATTCCAAGTAAAGGAAATACTCAACGCAGTTAATGGATTTAACCTTATCATTTTAATATCAAAAAGGTGAGTGTTGGCATGGTTCTAGGATGTGTTACAACCCAGTTTAACATAAGCAATCCAGCGCAACAAAGACACCAAAGCTCAAAGTCTAGGGGTTTATTGTAACTAAAGAATTTACAATTAAAGATAAGGAATAGTGAAAGTAAAAAAAAAAACTAATAATAATAATAATTGTTTTCAAGCATATATGCCACCTCCTTCTTTAATACAGCTTGCTTTACAGGATTTACGCGGTATGGGTGCTGCTTAATAGGAGCTGCAGAGCCGACATCAATGTCATGCTGCATGACATGAGTTTGAGTGGGAATATCAGTAAACAGCTCTGGAAATTGGTGTATTACTTCCAGCAAATCAGCTCTTTGGGGCTCGGATAGGTGCGGAAGGTGATCACCTAAAGCCGAGAGCATCTCCGAATTTTGCAACCGCCCAACCACGACAGCACGAGATGGACTACTTTCAATGTCGCTACGCTCCTGGCATGAAGGCAACCCCTCCCTTTCGCTCCTGGTCACAGCTCAGAAATAGAAAGGGGAACACCAGGTGAACCTATCGGACCCCTCTCACCAACAGGGAACACCTGCAAAACAATTTAACACGGGAAACTATCGCCACCCAGAGGTAGAAGAGGACATACCAGGATGTCACAACAGTGGCCTTAGCTTACTGTACAATTAGTCGCGCTACATGAAGTGCAGCAATCGAGGTGCTACATATTTCGGCCATTCATCAATTAAAATGGCAAAAATACACTGAGTAACAAAAGAAACGCAAGTTAGCTAGTTAGTTAATGTGCCCTTATGGTTACTTCTAGTGACCGCAAAACAAGAGTTTGGTGAAATGAGTGTAAATGTGCACACTAGTCATAAATTAGATTTTCAATTACTATGCGCAAACTTATTCACCGGTCTGCCTTTAATTAAATCGTGTTTCTTTTGTTGCTCAGTATATTTGCACCGTAACGCCAGCTCACATTACTGGCTTGGCTACGTCTATAATGTTGATCACAGACGGACGGGAAGGAATGCCCATTCCTGGCCTCCCCATACCCAGTGCCATGTTATGCGCTACATGCGGCTTATCATTAATAAGTGGCTGCACTACCTAGCCTCTCACATTTCGAAGACCGCATGCTGTGGCTCTTAGCACCGCCCCTAGCATTGAAAAAACGCAGCGGATCTAATGCCAGGCATACACTGTTCGATATTTTCAATCGCAGTTATAAGCTGCTGTTCATACTGTACGAGTGAATCGCAGGGGTTTAAAAAATCGCAGCTCGTGCAGCTGCTTCAACAGTGCGAGACCCTCACGTAGGGCGACCAGGATTTCAAACAAGTTTGATTTTCTCCCGATCGATTGGGAGATGGTCGGGTGGTGTTAATCGCTTCTCGTTACCCCATGTACACTACACGATGACAGACAAGATTGAGCCAAAATTCGGCCTGACTTCCAAAAAAGTCGCACGACTGAGAAATTGTGGCAAAAAGGGCCAAAAATCGCACAGTGTATGCCCGGCATAAGGGAATAAGCCTTGAAAAAATCATAATAAGCCCCTGCTCAGTCTAGCCCACTGGCCCTTTCAAGATAGCCTCTCCGATGTTAGCAGTGGTGATTTGTCTTTCTATATGATTCCACTTCAGAAGCTACCTACTGAGGAACACAATTACAGAAGTGGGTAGCCTGCTTGCCCACTGCACAGAGCCAGCAATCCTTCTTAGTGGTATTTAACCCGCTACGGACATAAGAACATCTTATAATCACATCAACATCTGCCTTATTAATCTGGGCAGTGTAATCACAAGCATGACAGACCCTGGGTTTAGCCTCGATGACCTCGCGGTTCTGATCAGCCCAGATCTGCTCGCAGTTAGTAAATTTTATTTTCTATGATAATTGCGCGCAAACTTATTTTCCGGTCTGTCTGTAATTAATTTGCGTTTCTTTTGTCGCTCAATACATTGGCACCATAATGTGGCCTGCCATGTATGAGAAGTTAGTTGCACCGGAGCTAGTGCAGAAAATGACTTGTTTCACTCCTTATTTCAACAGCCAATTTGTGAAAGAAAGACAAGTTATTGTTATCGTATTTGGAAGGAATATTCTTATCGATATATTTTCTACATACCCAATGAAATGATTTACACAAACTGTCCCGATTTTGTGGGTTTTTAACTTTTCCACAAACAAAGCTCTGATCTCATCTGGGATTGCAAAACGAAAAGTTTGCATTGGTCGTAAACGCGTGTACAATCGTTTTACACGTTCTTGCATTGTATACTACACAAAATTAATGTTAATTTTGGACTTCAAACACAGTAAGCAACTACGGCAACTTCATACTTGCATGGACTGGTTGCTTGTGTTAATGTTTGCGTTTCGCTTTCGGATATGTGCTGTACCGAAGTCCTAGTAGCCCCCCGGCGACTAGGATCTCGATATGGCCAGTGTTTCAGAAACCAACACAAATGCAGTATTTGAATGCAATCAACAACAACAATGATCAAAGATACCAGTAACTAACAAAACGTAAAGACAAGCTCACTTGTCAGCTCATCTTCACAGCACTCTTACATTGACATTAAAACCGAAGTCGTACAGCTGAGCTGGACCGTGGGCTACGTGCGCTGGGCCCAGTGGGGTAGCACCTGATCAAGTGGGGGAGTAAGCACGAGTACGGATCTCAGAGATGCCAAGTCTCACGCATTCCAAGTAGGTCCAACGCATTTTTTAGGCCTATTCACTGTAGTCCGCAATTATCCAATGAAAGCTTATTAATGAGATTCTCACGCGGAATTAAAATCATTGTGCATTGAAGTTTCAGTTTCACTTGAGTGAAGGTGGACCTCACCACAAGCAACATGGAAAGCAATTATGACACCGGAATTCCCATGCTTCTCTTTACTCAGGGAAATGAATGCATGTGTTTCATGATCGTTTCAATTGTTTTAATGAAACAAGACCAAATGAAACCAATGGCGGATCTAGAAATGAGAATTGGGATGGCATAGACACGTCCCTTTATGACAATTAGGATAGTCCTGGCTATTTCTCAGTTATTTTTCTTTATTGATGCGTTTTCCAATTATTGTAATTGGAAACTGAAGACGCGGTTTCTTTCCATATGCGATCTAACAGCGATGAAATCATGGGCTAAATTCCGTAGAACTGAGAATTGGGGTGTACAAAACATCCGTATTAAACACAGGCTGTTAACACAATTACTATAGAGTAATATAATAAATTTACGGCAAATTAGTGTACGTTTCTGCAGTAAACTATTGTTTCGTTATGACCAAGATTTGTAAAGATAAAAAGTATGACGTTAAAAGTAGCCAGTTCATTATCATTTTTCAGTTTCATGAATACATTGTGCCTTGTTTATATATATTTGAAACATGGCACTCTTAAATACTCGATTCTGAATGGTCAATCGCCAAAATTCTGCTGTGTTTATTTCCAGAGGTGTAACTGCTGTGCTGTTGTCCATTGCTAGTAATATTACTGTGTTAAATGTTTAAGCCATATTCTAAGCGGGATAATATATAGTGAGCTGCGCCTCGGGGTTCTATTCCGGCTTGGGAAGTTATTTTTCAACAGTCACAGGCTCACTGTACATTATTCCTTACATACATAATATACATTGTGCTGCTCTGTAGAGCTGCTCAGGACTGACTTGAAGGAGGCTGGTCTTTTATTTGTCCGCATTACCATGACACGTGAAACACTTGAGCTACTCAAATTCGGCCGCCTATGCCGACACCGTGGTCCGACCTTGATGTCATTGTACTATAATATGATGGCTACACGAAGGCAATGCAAGGGCTTCAGATAGTCGTTTTGCCTTTCTAAGACAATCAGGCAGCTTCTTGTGTCCTTCGTATTGCCTTTTTGAGGTGAAAAATGCCCGATGGCACCGATGATCACACAAAGTAAAGACGAAGATGACACGATTTCACAAGATGCCCCCTACGATGGCCTTACGAAGGGCAAAATGGACATACGAACTAAAAACAGACATTAACCTTCGCAAGGTCTTCCTGCAAATTTTTGGCATGCCAAAGATTTTGCCACCGCTCACAAAGTTGCTGCCGGAGCCTGAGAAACTCAACTGGTGGTCATACGATGGCTTAAGATGCCCTCACGAATGGCCTGAAATTTTTACGATCAGATCCAAATTTGAACATTTCCTTTATTGTGTGTCCACCTGGTGTCAATTTCGGGACAGTGTGACGCCTGCTTTACAAAGCGCCAGTTTCACGGGCTTTTCGAAGACAAATTCGGGCTTCAGACACAAGAATAGGCTGAAAACTTTTTTATTTAGTCAAGCCTATGATTAGTTCATGACTAGTTATGTAGAAACATTTATTTGGCTCTGGCGGGACTGATTACAATCTTGTTTTATGATAGGTTCACAAGATATTGGAAGCCAGTGTTAAGTAAATCCATAATGAACTGGTAGCAGTGAGCATGCATTAACGATGTCAGTGGGGCTTGCTACAGCCTTAGTCACCAGGGTGGTCCATATGGTACTGCTGGTAGTGTTAAGCAAATTCATGTGGAACCAGTGGCAGTGAGCATGCATTAATGGTGCCAGTGGTGCCTGCTACAGCCTTAGTCACCAGAGAGTTCAATAAGGTACCAGTGTTTCGAAAATCAAAGGGGATCTTACAGCCTGGTGTAAGTGTTGGGCCTCTGTGTGGGAGTGGATGGAGGGGTGTTGACTGTTTCCTGACCGGTCTGCTAATAATTTCTCACTTGGCACATGACACAGGACTGTATTTTTACTAATATGCAGTAGTTTTATCCAGTACCTCACCCTCCTTTTTTCTGTCTCTTTCCGAGGATCTTTCCGTCCACAACCCTGAGTCCTGGACCGTCCGAGCCCGGTCCCTCACCATAAGCGCTGGCTGCTGCTGTCCTGACTCTGTCCTGATCCAGTTCTGTACCATCCTTGACATGCCACTTTCTGGAGCTACCGAATCCACCGATCAGTTAGACTTAAATGGAACTCCATTGCCATTTTACTCTATTTCACTCTATCTTGTTATTAATCAGCTAGCCGGGGAGGATGGGCTCCCCCACTATAGCCGGGTTCCTCCTGAGATTTCTTCCCACTGGCGAGTTTTTTCTCTCCACTGTTCGAGGATTTTTCTCCCTACTGGGAGTTTTTGCCTCATTTGCTGTAGTGGCGAATAGGCTGGGCTCTGCCCTTTCATTTATTTAATCTCTCACTGTGAAGCGTCTTTGAGACAGTCTCTGTGAAAAATGCTGACTAAATAAATTGAATTGAATTATGCAGCATTTCTCACTTTATGGTCATGAGTATAGTATGGAGAGGCTCATTGTGGCTCACAATGATAGGATGAGGTTTCTTCTACAAGTTTCCTGATGGCATAGTACCAGTTACTCTTATCTGATGCTTTGTTTTTGTTTGGATAAATCAGAGAACATCACAAATGCTTTAACCAGCTGAAGATATGAGGGGGCAGAGGAGATGAGAGCTCAAGAGAGCAGGGAGAGGATGGACAGGCTCTTGTCCATTCTAGAGATAATCGTGCAAAAAAAAAAAAAGAATTAAGGTTTTGTTAAATCTATAGTTTATTCTCCATTCATTTACAAATGACAACTATTTACAACAAAAAAAATCTTTAAATGATCTATATAAATTTATTGACATTTTTTTCGGCTGAGCAGGGAGTCCTTGTTGGTGCTTCTGGACCTGGATGGGCTGCTACAATCGAGACCCTGGTATAACTGAGCGGGACATCGTCTGGGGTGGTCTCCAGGGGATGAGTCTCTTCACTGCCCACCGCATTGTCCATCGAGTGGCTTTGCAGGGCTTGGTCAATCGACAGTTGCCACATCACTAAGATGTTCACAGTATGGCATGAATAAAATGGTGCACGTAAAAATACCACTTCACAACCATATTTTGACAAAATGAATATTACCACTAAACAGTCTAACAGAAAAAATTGTTCTAAAAACATTTTACATTAATAGCCATTGTGGCTTTACTGTTCCTTTATTTGCCTGTTGTAAGTAGTCATGGTCATGCGGTACCTCCTCCTGGGCAGAGACGTCAGCAGACAGCTGGTCACGCCAGACAGCACCACTGACTGCCTCCATATGCCCCCCCTCACCCTCCTCCGGGGCCATGATGTCTCCAGCTCCAGGGCAGATGTTATGGAGGACGGCACAGGCTGTTATCACCCGCAATGGTTAGATAGTTAAAAAAAAAACCCCTTATACTTCAGTCTGTTAGAAAGGTGTGGTGCATTTCCAGCGCTTGAAGGAAGATGGCCCGAAATCTTGTCTTCATCATCCTAAAGGCAAGGTCTATAATGGAGGGTGCTCTGGAATGATGGCTGTTGAAGCGCTGGGCTCCCACACCTTGCATTGTGGTCTTGTATGGAGTGACAAGGGGGAGTGGGTGTTGGAGGCAAGGGCACCCGCCGTTTGGAGGGATAAAGCGTCCAGGAGGAGGTTAGAGTGACCTCTGGTACAATGGGCTGTGCCGGAGTACCCTGGAGTTGTGCACGGTCCCAGGCCAGCCCACGTACATGTCGATGAAGAGGCCCTGACGGTCATAAACAGCTTGAAGGGAAACAGTTTCCTGTTCCTGTAGCAGTGACCATCAGGGCCGCTTAGTGGCTTGTTGCGGACATGGCAGCCGTCGATCGCTCCTGCTGCTTTTGAGAAAGCTTGGTGTCTTGCCAGCCCTGCAAACCCACGTGATATGGCCTCCAGGTCTTCCGGGGTCTTTGGGAAGTAGTTGACCTTGTGGCGAATGGCCACCACCTCCTTAGTCACTTTGTGGATGATGCGGTGGACAGTAGACCGAGGCATTCCAAAAACTCGAGTGACCACCCTGAACAATGCCCTACTTGACAACCAAAACAAAAAAACCAGGGTCTTGATTGTGGTACCCCATCTGTGCCGCCGTTCCAGATTTAGGAGGTCCAGCTGCACTGTTAAGGCCTCCCTGCTCAGACGAAAATCATGCCTGGTGTCTTCCCCATTGAAAAATCTGTCCAGCACAGGGACATCAAGTTGACCCTGCAGTACTGGGGTCTGGTCTGGTTTAGGGAAAGAAGAAAAATTGGTAAATGAAGAAAAGCTAGATTTTTATTGTGGAGAATGTGGACAGGCAAAATACAAAGCCTATTAGATCTGCTCAGTCTCTATGAATATTAAAATATGATTCAGTATTTTCAGTGTTGGAAGTAATATTCAGAACCATTACAGGAGTAAAAAGTATGACCACTCTGCAATTTTGCATTTTACTGCTGTAGATGTTGAAGGTTGAGCTGATTCCAACTAAATATATCTCTGGGTTTTGCAATTCAATGAGCTTGAAAGCCCTATTTTGGCTTTATGATGACTCAATTCCTGTTAATCCAAACGGGTTTGAACTGGTTTATATTGATTTTGGGATTGGAGAATGTGGTAAATCCACAAACGAATGTCACTCTTTAATAATTCAGTTTATTAAAAACTGGGGAATCCAGATTCCACTTCATCCAAGACCAGGTAAAAATGCAGTTGATTACAAGACGAAACGGAGACCTTCAAAAAATGGTTTTGAAACCAGTCCTGAGAGTAAGGCCCGTATTCAGAAACGACACTCACACTAATTGAGTGCGAGTGAGTGCTGAAACTTCGTTAGTGTCAGATGTTGTCCTAACCCTCATTTACTTTCAGAGACCTCACTCACACTGAAAATAGCGTCTCTTTCTGAGTGAAGGTTGAGTGCAGGGAACACCTCCCTTGAGCCGCACTAACTTGCGCTGGTATTTCGTTGTCATGGCTTTCAGGTGGTTACAAACATTATAAACTCGGGATCATTTACAGTCACGTGCTCAACACAGTCGCAACTATGCAAATTTTAAATCTAATGATAATGATGCCGGTAACTTACTAACTCACCACCTGGTTTCAGTGTTTAAGAACTGCACTGTGGTGAACTTGAGGTTAGAATTTACCCACCAGTACCTACTGCTGAACTGGCAATAGGGGAAGCTCAAAACCATCCCTTAAAAATAATGATTGAAAAAAGGTCATATCTAATCATTTAATAAAATTTTATTTATTAGTACTCCAAAAATCTGAAGGATTATCATGTTTCGCCAGTTCTACTAGTTAAGTTAGAATGAGCACTGATAATTACTGCCCTGTTTTCATTTCATTAAATTACCATTGCAGAAACTCTGAAAACTCTCAATATTATCAGGTGTGGCCAGTTTTTATTAATGACGCATACCTGTCAACTCTCACGCATTCGGATTTCTCGCGCTTTTCTTTATTCGTGGGTTGGAAAATTCTGTGCTTAGCGGCTCCTGGGGCGCGTGTGGATTGGTCTGCGAGGCTCATGTGGCTGTAAGTCGCGAGAATCCATTCTCTTCTACATTCTTAATGGCTGAATGTAGAAGTAAATGTCTTGCACGTTTCACAGCTTGTTGCTTCGTGAGCCTCGCGGGCTGGGCTGCGCCTTTTGCGAGCCACTCGACCCCAGAATTTATGAAGACGTGCTGATATTTACGTCGTCATTTATGTGCGAAAGAAACGCCTCTATTCTGTGAAACAATGTATAACAACTCTATTAAAAATAAATTTAATTGTCGTTTTACCAATTAGTCTGAGAAACTTTCTAATCAAGAATAGTAAACCGCGACAGGTTTAGGTCATTCAGCACTGAAGGGTGAGGATTAAGCGACCCTTTGCAGCAGCCGAGCACTGCCTGTTTTACCCAGTGCCCACTACTGTCAGTTATGCTCGAGTGGTGTTTGTCAATGGCAACTGGATCGAGTATTAGGGTCAGGCATGAGGAAGATTTTTTCTTTTAATGTTACATTTCAAGAATGAAGTTGAGAATAAAGTCGAAATGTCAAGAAAAAGTGGAAACGTCGAGAATAAAGTGGAAATTCCGAGAACAAAGTCAAAATATCTAGAATGGTAAGGAATAAAGTAGACATGTCTGGAATAAAGTTGAAATCTCAAGAATAAAGAAAAAATGGCGAGAACAAAGTCAAAACATTGAGAATAAAGCGGATATGCTGAGAACAAAGTCGAAATGCTGAGACCTAAGTCGAAATGTCGAGAATAAAGTGGAAATATCTAGAATGATAAGGAATAAAGTAGACATGTCTGGAAGAAAGTCCAAATGTCGAATAAAGTGATAATGCCGAGAACAAAGTTGAAATGTTGAGAATAAAGTGGATAGGCTGAGAATAAAGTTGAAATATCTAGAATGGTAAGGAATAAAGTAGACATGAATGGTAAGGAATAAAGTAGACATGTCTGGAATAAAGTCAAAATGTTGAGAACAAAGGGGAAATGCTGAAAATAAAGTCGAAATATCTAGAATGATAAGGAATAAAGAAGACATGTCTGGATAAAAGTCGAAATGTTGAGAATAAAGTGGAAATGCTGAGAATAAAGTCGAAATGTTGAGAACAAGTGGGAATGCTAAGAACAAAGTTGAAATGTCGAGAATAACTTTGAAATATCTAGAATGGTAAGGAATAAAGTAGACATGTCTGGAAGAAAGTTGAAATGTCGAATAAAGTGATAATGCCGAGAATAAAGTGGATATGCCAAGAATAAAGGGGAAATGCTGAGAATAAAGTTGACATATCTAGAATGGTAAGGAATAAAGTGGAGATGCCGAGAACAAAGTCGAAATGTGGAGAAAACGTGGAAATGCCAAGAACAAAGTTGAAATGTCGAGAATAACTTTGAAATATCTAGAATGGTAAGGAATAAAGAAGACATGTCTGGATAAAAGTCGAAATGTTGAGAATAAAGTGGAAATGCTGAGAATAAAGTTGAAATATCTAGAATGGTAAGGAATAAAGTAGACATGTCTGGAAGAAAATTGCAATGTCGAATAAAGTGATAATGCCGAGAACAAAGTTGAAATGTCGAGAATAACTTTGAAATATTTAGAATGGTAAGGAATAAAGTAGACATGTCTGGAAGAAAGTTGAAATGTCGAATAAAGTGATAATGCCGAGAACAAAGTTGAAATGTCGAGAATAAAGGGGAAATGCTGAGAATAAAGTTGACATATCTAGAATGGTAAGGAATAAAGTGGAGATGCCGAGAACAAAGTCGAAATGTGGAGAAAACGTGGAAATGCCAAGAACAAAGTCGAGATGTTGAGAATAAAGTTGAAATATCTAGAATGGTAAGGAATAAAGTTTATATGTCTGGAATAAAGTGGATATGCCAAGAATAAAGTTGAAATGCTGAGAACAAAGTCGAAATGTTGAGAACACGGGAAATGTTGAGAATAAAGTTGAAATATCTAAAATGATAAGGAATAAAGTAGACATGTCTGGATAAAAGTCAAAATGTCGTGAATAAAGTGGAAATGCTGAGAATAAAGTTGGAATAAAGTAGACGTCTGGAATAAAGTGGAGATCCCGAGAACAAAGTCGAAATGTTGAGAAAACGTGGAAATGCCAAGAACAAAGTTGAAATGTTGAGAACAAAGGGGAAATGTTGAGAATAAAGTTGAAATATCGAGAATGGTAAGGAATAAAGTTGACATGTCTGGAATAAAAGTGGATATGCCAAGAGGAAAGTTGAAATGCTGAGAAAAAGTGGGAATGCCGAGAATAAAGTTGAAATATCTAGAATGGTAAGGAATAAAGTAGACATGTCTGGAATAAAGTTGCAATGCGGAGAACAAAGTCGAAATCTTGACAATAAAGTGGAAATGCTGAAAATAAAGTTGAAATATCTAGAATGGTCAGGAATGAAGTAGACATGTCTGAAATAAAGTCAAAATGTCGAAAATGAAGTGGGAATCTCGAGAATAAAGTGGAAATGCAGTGAACTATGCACCGTCACGGCATTTCATAACTCTTCATTGAATGAAGGTAATATTGGCACCAAGTACGTACACCTGTTTTTGCAGCAGGTCACTCAGCTCGCTGTAAAATATAGAGAGCTGTCCAATTGGAAAATGTAAATGGACGAAACCACGTACTAATCACCAAAATTACCTTCAATTGCTAAAGAGTTCTAAAATGCCGTTGCTGAGTGACGGTGCATATACCTAATTATAATCAAATAATTTTTCTGTACTGTATGTAGCCCATTATTTTTTTGCTTTAAGATCGCATGGGGGAGAGAAGCCGTGTCTTCAATTGCCACTTGATCATTCTTGAATTGGAAAACATATTAATGAAATAAACCCATCAAGAATTATCCAGCACCAATTATTTACAAAAAAGGGAGGGATATTAGCCCCGGAATTTTCAGGTCAAACCACACGCCTGCTTACGACTAACTTTCATTTTGTAAACAATGAATTGTTTTAGTAAACATCATCAATCAACTAACAAATCCTCCTACGAGCGCAAGTGGTAGCATCTAAAAAAAGCATATCAGACTAGTCAATAAATTATTGAGTCCATTGCATATTTTTTTCCGATTGCTAAAAGAAATCTATTATCACAAATGGTATTATAAATAATTTGAAAATCAACTCTAGATATCCTATTAACACATAAATTATAGAAGGCCTACACTTTAAATTAAAAAGGAAACATTTTGAGAGCGATGTTGCTATGCCATTTCATCAGCCATGTTGGCTGAGGGCTGATCTTCAATCACGATCATGTCGACTATCCTGATATCGATCATTTTTAGGTGCTTGCATCATCGCAATATTCTAACACATAATTATTGTTATTGGCAAATGATTAAACACTATGTGTATAAATAACAAAATATTCGCAAATAATTCTGTGAAAAGATCTTTCATTCTCGCGACAAGTAACAGCTAATTTTATTAGACAAAAGAAATGTGACCACCAATTAAAAGCGAGTCATGGAATATTTTATCTTTGCAATTGTTCATTTAGAATTTTAATAGTATCTCTTTAAACTGTTATTTTAAACAGTAACAATAATTGCAGCAGTATATATTGTGCAACTAAAAATAAAATAATTTAAGAGTTGTTTCACCTTTAAATGTCAAAATTTTATTGTTGGCAAGTGTTCATCAAGATATAAAATGAAATCCAACTGTGCAATGCAGTATATAATATTATGTTACATGAAGCATTAAAAGTTGTTGGAATCTCTAAATTTACTCATCATCTGAAAATAAAAAAGTCTGAATGCATACAACCGCAAACTGTTTTTATTCGAAGGATTACAAGCAAACTATTGACTCACTCTGATAAAATTTGACTCAGTGTTTCAACCTGTCATGAGTCAATTTGACTCAAGGGGCTCTAATTTCGTAGACCAGGCGCAGGCGCGGCGAATGGGGGGTGCACCGCGTCAACGAGGTGTGTCCCGGCGTAGCCTGGCGCAAGTGGGAAAGAAGGCGTGTTTGGGTATAACACAGCCGAGTCAAATATTGCTCATTGGGAAGTGAAACGATGGATTGCGTGTTCCTATTATTAAAGCCTGTTTGCTGCTTAAAATTTTGGGATTAACATGCATGGACAACAATGCCAGATACGTTATACATTTATTTTCAATATGTGATTTTAACTCAGTACGAGATCATAGCAATCAGGCTGTACTCCTTTACCCCACTAAAAACGATAAAACCTAAGTGAAAATAATAGTAGCCTAGTATTAAGCCGCTTGCGCACTGGACGTGAAACGAATTTTTCGCTCGACAGATTGCGCTGAAAGCACTGTCTTGTGTACGAAAGTCTGACAGGGTTTTAATATATCTCTGTGTCCGACAGCCTATTATTGTTTTTAATTTCTTCGAATTTACTGACTCTTTTAGATGTTAAACGTGAATGTTTTCATAAGAGGGTTCACTTCTTCAAGATGAGAATCGAGAATTTCAATTAATGTTTCTGTGTAAGCTCCGCTCAGTAAAGCGAGCCGATATTGGCGCGAGACAATGTACGCGTGTCTGACAGCCAAAAAAAAAAGAGGACAATTAAAACAGATTGATAGCGAAATAAAGAATGTAAAGAAACATTTTAACAATAGAACATCCAACGAACTGTGTGATTAATTTAAATGCGGGTCATCTTTTTTGGATGTTCTGTTGGTTGGTGATGTATATGTATTTTTATTCTTTATTCTGTTATAAATCTGTTCTCATATCAATACTTTTATTGTTTGCTGGGTGCCGGACATGGAGTATTCTGCATTTCACGTCGGACAGTCTTGATCGTGCAGGCGATGATTTATTCACACTGTCAATGGTCATGGAATTGATTTGCTCTCTGATTGCAAGCACTATTTTATCTCTGGTGTGGAAACAAAGCGTGAATCTGTTTGATCCATCTGAGTAATTTTCAAAAGAAAGACCGCATAAAGACTGTTGTCTATATCCAAAGAAAGAAAACAGACGAATAAAAAGACCAAGAAAAGTCGATAGCTCTTTGCATTGACTTTGACTGTAATCAGTCTTGCGAAAAATTTGTTTCGCCTCCAGTGTGCAAGCGCCTTTACCGAGCATAGAACGCAAGCATTATATACGCACTGCCTGATGCCAAGGCAGTTTGTGGTTGGCTGAGAAAGATGTGATGTCGTTAATTTGCATCATTGATTCAGTTGCGCTGATTAAGTCAGGTCGAGTTTCCATTTCGCGTGCCAACCGCCTTTGATCTGACATCATGACAACCGATATAGATACTATAATTTGTCTGTATTCAGATAGTTATATTAAATAGTGGTTGCTGTACTTATTTACTGTATTGAAATGTGCCTGAAATTCTGGAAACCTACCAGTGAGGTTTCGGTGACGTGTGCGCACTGCGCGCCGGTCAGCCAAATTACCACTGCACAGAAAGTGAACCAGATTGGAGCTGGCGAGTTTCCTGCGGAACTTCAGCGGAGGCTTTTTCTACGAAATTGTGTCTGCGTCTTGATGAATAAGTGGCACCTCCCCCTACTATGCCGCCACACCCATCTCGGCGCACGTTCGTCTGCGCATGGTGTTGCGCCGCACGAAATTACCACTGCGTGGGCTGCGCCACGCTACGCCACCTGCGCTGCGCCAGGAAATTAGAGCCCAAGGTCATGCTAAGTAAAATGAATCACTGCATTTTCTGTATGATCACTATTTCTGTGTATTGCTGCCCTGGCTGTTCAATTCGGACACTCCTGCCTTAGTGCTGATTTGGTGTTGTAATCTGTGCTTACTGGCTTTTGAACCCCTGCTTGTTTTAGGACTCTGATTTCTGGATTGCCCATCTGTGCCATCTCTGAGTTTACCTGGCTTGGACTCAGACTGAAATAAAGACCACGATTTTTGCATTTTGCATGACTTGCATTTGGTTCCTTCCACCAGACTTAACACTCTTGATATGATTACAATTTAAGTGGAGGAAAAAAGTGGGCGTGGCACTCAAATTTCCCAGGACCATAATGTTGAAATGACTGAAAGTATCACACTGAAATTTGGGATTCCTTTATTTGGGGTCAGCAATTTTTTGAATTTTTTTTGTCAAATCTGAGAGATGCCATTGGGAAGGCTGTTGCAGTTCTCTCCTGGCATGCACTGTGTTTACATGTTATTTTCAATAAAAACGTGAAATTGTTTGTGAGGTATTTGTTTTAGAAGACTGTGTTTGTCTTTTGTTGTGACTTAGATCACATTTTACGACCAATTTTCTTGTTCGCAGAAATCAAGGTAATTCCAAAGGGTTCACATACTTTTTCTTGCAACTGTATGTCCATCGCATCTCAGGAAACTTCAGTGGCTTCTAAAAATATCAGTCCAAGACACTTCATGGTTCAGTTTCTCCTGAGCTTCCCTGCAAGCCTTCTGGAGCCAAGGAGAAAAGAGCTCATCATTGAACTGCCTTTTTTTTTAGAATTATAGACTATTTAATTTCATACTTGGGTGGATGACGTGACATGGCAGTTTTGCTGTCTTCAGTGTCAAACATGAATGAATAAAAAATATATTTGCCAAAAACCTTCTCAATATTGTGCAGAAGATTCTGCTTTATGTGAACATACCCAACATTAAAACAGTTCATCACTCATTTTTTCAGAATTTTCAACAAACATGAGAAAACGCTTATGGTGTGACTGTCCGGCACTTGTTTCTCAAAGTGAGAACTTGAATAAAACTGAGAAAAATAAATGCAAAAATTCTCAAAAAAATACAGAGAGATAACATAGATGTCTATTTGTGAGTCTACTCTTTTCAACGTCCAAGCATGTTTTGAGTCAGTTCTAATCTAAAAGATTTTGTCACACAAATCAAAATCATATGGTGTGACACTATTTTGGGATATTTCAACGGGCAACTGTATGGACACCCTTGAAAAGGAGAGGATGTCCTTCATCAAGGTTGTGCAGTACTAGCAATACCTGTCCATGACAGGTTTCTGAGGTGAATTATCGTTTATATATTTACAATAAATCAGATCTTGTTGGTACTCTGACAAAAGTCCCACTTCCAGATGTCTTTTGGTGTGACAGATTTTTCATAAAAATGAAACAAAAAATATATTATTTTGTCATAATTACACGTAAATCTATGTTGCTAGCATGCTAATGTGTAGCTACAAGACTCAAGGTGGTGCTAAGTGCAGAAAACTTCATATGGTGTGACATGTCTGCCTGTCACGCCATATGATTTGATTGTTACACCGTATGATATGAATTGTAATTTCCTGCAGATATAACAATAAATAACTAAGTCCAATGTATGTTTTCTCCTTTTAAACATTTATTTGGGTCCTTCACCACATAAAAGCTGTAATTATCCACAATAGATTGTGTTTAGTTTAGTTTTATTCTGTGATGCAGAGTCCTTCACAGAAACCTTAGAATGCTGTTTAAGTCTAAACAATGTTTTATCTTCATCTGAAAAAGGGGTTTGGGGGCCTGCCGTGCGGCCGCCCCCACGGACCAGAGTTTGTCACCCTCGGGGCCTTCCCCTCACGGGGAGCCCGGCCGTTAATGATCCTTCCGCAGGTTTACTTATGTTACGACTTTTACTTCCTCCAAAATAGTCAAGTTTGATTGTCTTCTCGGGCACTCCGCCAAGGCTGTGACCAACCCAGGCGGGGCCAATCCGAGGACCTCAATAAACCATCCAATTGGTAGTAGTAACAGGCGGTGTGTACAAAGGGCGGGGACTTAATCAACGCGAGCTTATGACCTGGGCTTACTGTGAATTCCTTGTTCATGGGAAATAATTGCAATCCCCGAGCCCTATCACGAGTGGGGTTCAGCGGGCGCGCATGCAGCCCTGGACATCTAACGGCATCACACACCTGTTATTGCTCAATCTTGTGTGGCTGTACGCCACTTGTCCCACTAAGAAGTTGGACGCCGGCCGCTTGGGGCCGCGTGACTAGTTAGCATGTCGGAGTCTCGTTTGTTATCGGAATTAACCAAACAAATCGCTCCACCAACCAAGAACGGCCATGCACCACCACCCACAGAATCGAGAAATTTGTCAGTCGTATCCGTGTCCAGGCTGGGCGAGGTTTCCTGTGTTGAGTCAAATTAAGCCGCAGGCTCCACTCCTCGTGGTGCCCTTCCGTCAATTCCAATAGCTTTGCAACCATACTCTGCCCAGAACCCAAAGACTATGGTTTCCCGGACGCTGCTCGGCGGATCATGGGAATAACGCCGCCTTATCGCTAGTTGCCATCGTTTATGGTCGGAACTACGACAGTATCTGATCGTCTTCGAACCTCCGACTCTCGTTCTTAATTAATGAAACCATTCCTCACAAATGCTTTCGCTTTCGTCCATCTTGCGCCGGTCCAAGAATTTCACCTCAGCTACACTGTATGTTCACAGTTTATATGATATAAAAATGTGTTTGATTTACTTATATTGTTGTTTTACTTATAATATTGCAGACCAGTTTTGAATTGAAATGAAATTTGCGACACAAATATATGTTCATATGGCTCACATGAAAATGTTTGTTAAATTGTTAAATATCAAATAAATCAATACAATTTGAATATTGCCTCACAGCATTTAAGAGTGGCTAAATATTTCCTGCCATTTGAGTGATCAGTACTTACCAATAAGTAGGATAATACATGGTTTTCACTGACACATGGCGACATGATCATATGGTGTGACACTATATCATTTGGTGTGACATTCCAAATGGTAAAAAAAAAACTTCGCTTTATTTAATTAATCTTATAGCTAGGATTGTCTCAATAAATGGAAAGTTTGTTAAAAGACCGACAGCATAGGTCTCAAATTAAGCGATGATTTAGAAAATGATTCACAAAACTATAATGGATCACAGTCTAGTTAGGATAAATGACTTTGATAAAGTGAGTAACTTAAGAAAGGTATTATCCATTTTCAGTTTATATACAATTACTTTAATGTCACACCATATGACGATTTTTGGCACTACTACAATAAATTGTCACAAATTCTGATTCCAATTGAAAATCTAAAAACGATATATGTTTCTATAAAGATGAGAGTTAGTAGAACAAAAGTCAACCATATTTATGCCTGTTATTTAAAATTTTTGAAAAAACACTTTTTTCTGGTATATATGTCACTGACACACCTACTAATTTAAGATTAAGAACCACTTTAAAACACTGATAATAAACTTATAAAGACTAAATTAATGACTCAAACAAATAGAAAAACAAATATTTATCATGATATCATAGCACTACTACTGGTGCTCTGTAACTGCTCACCTCCTTCAGGTAATTTTGATGCTCCCTATTGAAGCGCGATAACTCCTTATATTCTGCGTTAACTCCTTATAATGGAATCTATGGGATTCAGCAAAGCACAAATTCCGACCTTCTACCGTATTAATCACTGTACAACTCATCATCAGTGGTATGATGTTATATTAGGATAATATAACATTTACAGAGAATAGCATTCATATTTAGTCTGATGAAATATGATGGAACGTGCACACTTTTACAACCAAAGTTCTTGTATTATGACAATGACAACGACTACAGGCGGAAGTTCAATGCACATGATCAGATGACCGTTTTATTTAACAGCTGTAGGCCACAAAATCATCAAAACATTGAAATCATCAATTCCTTGCCTGTCTTCTTACAGCCTATTTATTGCTTGAGACTTTAGATAGATACTTACTGTTAGAAGGTGGCCTCTTTCTCCTGTATCAGGCAGGTCATCATGTCGAGCTTCTCCTGGAACTCCTTGCATTTCTCCTGGAGAATGAAATTATTTAAACATCAGTTTTAGCGTTCTGTGTGACCTTCAATCTTATCAGTCAGGACATTTGACATGATGCTGATATGAGGGCCAAAAACACAAATCAGCTCCGTACCTTCAGCTCTTCATTTTCTGCTTGGGCTGACTGCTCCAATTTCTCTGTCCTCTGCAAATGTTCCAGGAGCTTCTCATTCTAAGTTGAGCAAGTGGGTGTACAAAATTTCTCAAAATGCAGAATTCTCTCTCGGAAAATGTAAAGGAATGGAACACTGTTTTTTGTAATGGAGAAGTGCAAAAATAACTTTATGTTGAAATGATCACTTCATCTTCGAGGAACTTCAGCATGTTTTTATGTTCACCCATCTTCAGTCCACTTAGCATCTAATTCTTGCCGAAGCGCTTCCTCCTCAGAGAGTTTCCCAAGAAACGACAACAAACACAATGGCCTCCATTATTTCAATTTTGTATTTGGTAAATGCACATTTAAATACAGTGTGATGGAAGAGTACAAACAATGTTGCGCGGCTTCATCTTGTCAAAATCACGAATGAAGAGTATTCACATGTCACTTTTATAAGGGCAGTGTGTAAGCTGTTGGATCAACATGATGACATTGTGAATTATTACACCATTATTTTCCTGGATCGGATCTTGAAGCTCGTCACCTAAAATGTCACTGCTCACACAACCGTTTTATTTGATATTTACGCAGCAATGTGGTTTTGTTTTGCTGTGTGAGGATGGTGTTCCTCTCCAGCTGGCTCTTGAGGGCAGTAGTCTGTTCCTGGTGTTCTTCACGCTCCAGTCTTATCTTTTTCCTCTCCGGCTTATGTTTTCGGAGAGAAATAGGGCCCAGTATAGACAATCATTATTTTCACATTTTAATGCCTTCAGATTGCTTCCTTTTGTGTCAGTCGCAACTGCACTATATCCCTCGCTGCAAAAAAAGGGTCTGTCATTGTGCATGGCTTAGTCCAATGGCATTTTTTCAAGTAATTTGATGTAGTAATAACCAAATACAAAATCATTAGTTGTTAATTGCTGATGTTATCCTTTCTTCCAGCTGCAACAAAGTTTCAGAAGCTCTCAAAAGGTTGATATGTTTGAATCTTACTGCTGCAGAAAACATTCCCTTCGCTGGAAGTCATTGGCCATCATCTTCATAGTGGTGTTCATGACATCAGGCTCCGTTTGTGGGCTTTTCAGTCTGGGGTCCAACTTCGTTGACGTCACACTGCCCTTGCCCCGCTCCTTTAAAAATGGAACATTATACGCATAAAGTGGCGATTTTATACACGCGCACAAACGGATGTACACATCTTCATATATATATATATATACTCAGCAATAAAAGTTTCTGTGACACCATTTATGTGTATGTTATAAATGACACGTAAAGATCTCAATGCAATCAATATGTTTATTTAACAGGAGAAACACTGACTTTTCAGTGCCAACGTCACTCAAAACGAAAAATGTCATTTTCATGCGTCATGAAGCACTTGTCTGACGTCTAACCAATTGTGACCTTCACACTTCAATACCGGGTGTGACTTCCTCACGCTATGATGCAAGCAACGCATCTCCGGCGCATGGACCGAATCAGATGTGCCAGAAATAGATTTGGAATGACATCCCACAGCAGACGTAGACGTTGTCGCAATTCCTGGAGTGTAGCTGGCGGGTTATCCAACCGCCGCAAATGTCGATCCATCTCGTCCCAAAGATGCTCGATTGGGGACATGTCTGGGGATCTGGCTGGCCTTGGCAGGACATTGACATGTTGGTGCATCAGATACTGCTGTACAATCCTTGCAACGTGTGGTCTGGCGTTATCATGTTGCAGCGTTATTCCGGGACCATGTTGCATCAAAAACGGTACCACCAATGGCCGTAGCACTTCATCGCGATATCTTTGACCTGTCAGATTTCCATCAATAACAAGCAAATCTGTTCTGTTTCTAGCCGTGATCCCTCCCCAAATCATGACACTACCACCTCCAAAACGATCAAATTCCTGAACACAGTTGTTGGCATAACGTTCTCCACGTCGACGGTATACACGTAAACGACCATCACATCGGTTAAGCATGAATCTTGATTCATCAGTGAAGAGTACAAGATCCCACTGACGTTGGATCCACCGTCGATGTTGTTGTGCCCACTGTAGACGCAGTCGTCGGTGTTGTACTGTGAGTATTGGACGTCTTGCTGGCCAACGTGGGACAATGCCAAAATGACGGAGACGGCGACGGATTGTCTGTGCAGACAGTCGCCTCAAACCAGGTATCATTCTTGCAGTTATGGTTGCAGGTTGGAATCGATTTCGGAGATGGGTTGTTCGAATCCAGTTGTCCTGTCTGGGAGTGGTTACTCGTGGACGGCCGCTGCGAGGACGGTCTCTGACATGTCTTGTCTGCTGATGATGCTGCCATAAGTTCCAAACGGTGTTTCGGTGGACATTCAGGCGATGAGCAACTTCCCTCTGCGAGGTTCCGGATTCAATCATCCCAATGGCCCTCCACCGATCATTTTCAGACAGTCTTGGCATTTAGAGGGTAGAGTTCCTGATCCGAAATGGCTGTGTTTTCGATAAGTGATGCTTCCGTCGTTCATCAGGCACAATGTGAACATTCCAAAAATTCTCCTCTTTTATTGCCATCCACAAGCATGATTTACGCACATTTTCACGTGCAAAGTCATTTTCTCGCATTTTCATGATTTCCATTTCAATGTTGTGTTTACGTGTACTGTTTCAGTCTGATATCACCATGTATGACAATTTCATAATTGCGTTATGAAAAATAATTAATATTGGTGTCACAGAAACTTTTGTTGCTGAGTTATAGATAAACAAATTCTTTTTTTTTTTTTTTTTTTTTAAAAAATATGTGTATCACCAGGATACTTGCATGCAAAAAAGAAAAAAAATCTAAATATTGAACAATTTTCTTCCGAGAATTATGAGAGCAAATTTTATTTCAAATATTATTTCTGATGTGTATGCATATTTTATTTCTGCAGCAGACTGTTAGGCTTTCCATGAGACCAGAATGGAGCAAAATCTTTGTTAAAACTGTTCCTACAAATAAAGAATGGAGATCCTGAAACTCACTTTTTTACGCACATCCGGAATCTCTGTTAGGAGAGCAAGTCTTCCTTCATACTGTCTCCTCACTCTGGTTTCAGTCCCTAAACAAAGTCAAAATCAAGCTAAACTCAAACTGTGCAGTAAAAGAAACAAATAAGAATAATGAAATTCGCAAGAGGTCAAAAATGCAATAACCTGCACAATTAGAAACTTACAATGGCATATCCTGTTTCACACCTGAGGACAGCAAAGGAACACAGAACAGAGTCAACACACTCAATAACTGCAATGACACTAAGACATCGACAAAGAAAAGCTCAAGTAATGATGATCCAATCATGGAAAAGGACACAAGAGGGCTCTGAGACCACTAGCATGTCGTAATTGATATGGAATCAGTTGACACCAGATGCGGGAAAAGGGAATGAGGATTTTATTATTAACAAAACAGGCACGAGGGCCAACAAAAAACTTGGCCCAAAGGGTTGCAAAAAACAAACTGAGGTAAGCTACACAGAGCTATAAACAATAAATGCAAAAGGCAAAAAACAAAAGGCACTGGAAACTCCAGGCGAGAAGATCAAGAAAAATAAATAAGACTAAATATATATATACACAAAACAAGAGGCTAGGACGAGACTTGAAACTAGAAACTAGAATTGCTAGGGGACTTGACAACAAGAACTTGGCTACACTTGCACATGCAATGAGACGCGAGACACTGTCTGCCAGCCAACTTCCACCGCATCCAGATAAAGGCTTGGAAATCATGACATGAGGGGTAACACCTGGAGAGAGAGAAACAAGAGGCATGGCAAGATCAAGACATGGACAGAGATTGGATGACATGACCTGCTCATTAAGAGAATGAGCGTGCTCAGCTTAAGTACCAATTAAGTATGCAGCCTGGAAGCAAGCATGAATGTTCAGAACAGAAAAGCACAGCAAGATCTTGAAATAGCAAAGCAGGAATCATGACAATAAACTCCCTGTCTAAATAAGTAATATTAGTAATGTGCCTAACTAAGAATTACACCAACCCAGTGAGTGTTAGTAAATGTTAGTAACTTAAAAACAGTTAATTGCCAATTAAGCTTAGAGAGCCCTGAATCCAGCACAGCACAGAAGGAAGGGAGAAACCACAAAGCCAACCAGAGCTCAGAAATGTGCAGCAACGAAGGCACGGGGCGGAACGCAGACAAGCGGTGGAGTGGCATGGCAGACCTGGCAAAAACAAAAACATGGACATGGAATGTAAAATCCTGAAACAAGAAACTGTTAAAACTATGACTATGAACATGAAACTATGAAACTATGAACTATGAAATCTTGAACATGAAACTGTTAAAACCATGAATACTGCTCTGGCCAAAGGCCAGAACCCCGGAACACAACAGTAATAGTAAATGAACAGCTTACAGCTCGTCCTATCCTCAACGTTTTCCAAACCCCGGAAGCACTGAACGCAGGTGTTTTGATTTCCTCCATGTAATGGTACGAGTTACAGCCCTTGGGCGGCGGGTGATGAGCCAAACAAGATAAATTATGAAAGCCACCTGCAAATTTTTCATCACAATCTCTTAAAGCAGGAAAACGAAACAAAATACTCAGATATAATTCTTGAAGTAATCAAATCAAATAACACCAACAATCTGCCAACAGCACTAGCTCAATACACGAGTCGATGGCTTCAAAAATGGCTTATATGCCACACAGAAAATGGCATTATATAGTGTGGAATGTCCATTGTGATGTTATAATTTTAATAACTTTTAAATCATAAAACACGGCAATGATGTCAATGGTTCAGAGATCAGGAAAAAAGGCGGAAGTCCAGCTAAGGGTGGGGGAGAGAACCGCCAATGCATCTGTACATAGAAATATCACTGCTGTATGTACAAAGATAGCGGCTGGTGAAGCTGATAGGGTCGCTTTCAACCAGAGTTTGATCGAAATGTACCCAAGGAACAATTACACATATCGAACCGTACCCACATGTCTGTAACAAAATTGTTTTTTACCCAGCCAGTATTGATATGTATCCGGGGTTCTGGAACAGCTTAGACAAGCAAGAGATATCGGGGGATAAAGATGCCCTTCAGTTAACATTACTCGATAATAAATACAGCCTGCCCGAATTAATCCTTGCTCCAATAGGTGTGTTTTCCTTAGAGTGAAGTTTCACATTAGCCCGATGTCTAATTGGCTGGCTATTTTGTAGTGAAGATGCAAAAAGCTTGCAAATTTGATCAGGAAATTTCCCCAATAAATCTTAGTCTAGCTAGGGAAATAGCCAGCTATTTGAGTTGCGTCTTCATTTCTCCAGTGGAAGGCTTTCGGGCGAATGGAGATGCAAATACTCACTATTGGGCTAATTTCCATAGCCGAAAAATAGCTGGCTAATTACCTTCGCCAGCGACTTCGCTGACGAAGGTAATGTTTTGATCCCCGTGTATTTATTTGTTTGTGTGTATGTGTATCGAATAACTCAAAAAGTGCCGAACGGAATTTCATAAAATTTAGTGGGTTGATTTGGCATGACCTGAGGATCAATCGATTAGATTTTGGGAGTGATCGGGTCAAAGGTCAAGGTCAAGGCCACGAAAAGGTCAAAACCGACTTTCGGCCATATCTCGGTCAATTTTTATCCGATCGGCATGAAACCAACACCAGTGGCGAGGGATTCAGTGGCGTCGGCGAAAGTATGCGCTCTACCGAGTGCCCGTTCTAGTTTAACTTCGTTTTGATGAAGACTGATACCACTGATCCCCTATTAACTAAACACAACATCCCAAATTACTACTCACAGATGGGAGCCTTAGCGATCCAACTGCGCTGTCAACGAACAGCTTCAACAATCAAGAACATAACACGTTGCTGAATACCCCTCGGCCCGGACAAGATTTCCTGCCTCAAGGTGACAGCGCTAAGGTCAAAGGTCAAATCCAGCAAAAAACATGACGTTGAGGGAATGAGGATAGTCCAGAGAATAAAACGATTTAAGCCCTGTCATTTTAAACTGACATCACACTTCAAGAACAGCAGACATACACTTTTCAGTTTACAGAGATGAGTAAAGAAATGTCTCACATTTTGATATCCGCCAAATATTAAACTGTCTTTAAGTGACTTGTTTTGACTCATTTTTACCCTCGGCCCGACTTCAGGCCGAAGGGTATTGTCATCAGTTCGTCGTCTGTCGGTCTGTCTGTCCGTGTATGCACCTCTAAAGTCAGTATTAATAAACTAGTTACCTATGCCAAAACATTCGCGGTAATGTAGGGAATCCAGGCCAGGAAAGACTTTTTCAGATCGGACCATTTTTTGAGGAAAAAATGGCATTTTTGTCGTTTTTGAAAAAAACTTTGTCGTGGACTGATTTTGATGAAGCATTTGAGCTGGGGGTTTATACCTGGGGTAACAATCATATATATGCGGGGCTATAGATTAGAGAAAAAATTTGAATTTTCCAAGATTTTTGCGGGACTTTGGGCATTTTTGTATTTGTAAATGTATGTTCTGTGAAATTCTACTTTGGTTATTGTGTAATTGTTCTGGGACACTTCATAAGTCAGGCCGAGGGTGTTCAAACGAGGGGGTTTCTTTATATTACAAGCAATTGACCCATACGAAGTCAGACAGGAGTCGTAACTTAGTGGTTGGGCTAAAACATTGCGAAGCAGGAGATTTGAGGTTCGCTGCTGGATTGGCAAGTTTTGACAAGACGGTATACAAAAGAAAGATTAGTTGTATTTTCCTTGTATAAGTAATTGCTGGGGTTTCTATTCTTTTTACGTTTTCCCTCATTTTTTAACCTTTTTTGTATTCATAATCTTAATTTGCTTTTTTTAGATAAATCTGCTCCAGTGGAGCCAAACTTCATTTTCTTTGTATTTATTGTCTTTGAATGGGAAATTGTATAGGCTACAGGACTGGCAGAAATAATATTGTTATGCACCCAATTAGTTATGACAATTACAAAAGCAAGGGATGACAGACACAATTTTAAAACTTAAACACATTTAATTAAACAAAGACTAACACTAACCTACAATCTACTCTACTGACCAAGATTGATATATACAAGAAAAAAAATATTTACAGTCCCTTGAGATGGGGTTGCTTGGTGATGTTCTGGGTGAGGAAAATGCTCCAACACAGGCAAAAATCCACAAAAAGCTTCACAGGTCTTGAAAAGAGTGACAGGTCTGGTCAAATGTATCTTTCTCCTAGCAATTTTTCCTACTACTTTACACTCAATTTTTCTCTTTATATACTCTTTTGCAGACCCCTCCCACCTTTCAGACCCTTTTCTAATTCTCTGAGACTTTCCATCTCAGACATGCCCAGGACATGTCCAAACCTAGCTCCAGTCTGGGCTTAACAAAAGAAAAGGTCAACACTGCCATCTAGTGTTTTCTATTTACATTACAATATTAATAATATAAAAAAAATTCTAAAAATTTAAAATTGGTTGTATTTGGGACTGTATGCCTGTCATGACATATAAGTAAAATTAGATGGGTTTTACAGTTTAATATCTGAGAAATCTGATTTGGCATGCAAGGTACCTGAACTGCCAATTTGGAGAAGCCACCTAGACATTCCTCTCTAATTTTGTTCTGATTTACTCGATTAGAATAAACTTTGGCACAGATAATGGTGAGATTCTGCGCTGTGATTCTTTAGAGGTTTCAGACTGCAACTCTAAGTTCACATGGGATAGAGGTAAAACTTTGGCGCAAAATGAGGTCTTTGATTTATACCGTGTCCCATCTTCATTTTCTGTGACTCAGTGACATATACACTGATTTGTACACCATGGCAGAAATCCCGAGTGGTTTTACCTTTATTATGGTACCAAGATTATTCAAATGGACCAAGCAGTCGCAGAGATATACTCATTTCATCTTGAGCTTGCCATTTTTGAAAAAGAGGCTCAGGGTTTAAGGGCTTAAGGTTAGGCACAGGGACAGGGAGGAGATGGGGAAACAGATAGTGTAGTTCGTTTGATAAGTGTGAGCACGAGTGTGCCGTGCTCAGGCACAGTACGGTTGGAAGACGTGGGCTCGGCCACGATCCATCCTTACTCGTATGGAATGTGAAAGCAGCAACCATACTTTAGCGCGGCAGATTACCGTTATGTGTCACGGTTCTCTTGTTCTAACCAATGCAGCGGGGAAAGGATCTCTCCATTCAAAGAAAGAAATTCAATGCTTTCTCGAAATGTAGGCGGACAGAAACACTATCACTATTGGGTACTACTTGGAGGTTTTTGGAATAATTTGTGAGCAGTTATATTTGCGTGCTTATAACAGAACAATAGATCAATGTTGTGACAAATTTTAAAAAATGACGCTGCGATTGTCATATCCAATTGCACGACCCGGTGCCGAAGTCTTGCAGCTCAAGTTATGAGGCACATACATTTTCGTGGTATGAGTACGCGCCACCGAAGAGTATGTAATATCTTGCCGCCACTATCCTGACTTCTGCTTCGGCAGAGGTCTCCTATGAAGGTCAAAGAAAGAGAAATTAAAATTTTCACCTGGAACCGTAATTGCAGGCCCGGTGTTCTGACAAATTTTGCTACCTATCAAAAATGCTACCTCACGGTTCTGCGCTTGTGCAAAACTGAAATCTCAGGATGTTTCCTCGCTCACATCTTGAGTATCTTCAAACGTCATAATAATAAATTTATTTTCAGTGCGCATGTCAATCTGTTAGCGTACGTTTATTTGCATGTACACGCTGGGTTTTCATGAAAATGCAGAAATTAAATGATAATGGCGTATATGGGCATATATCTTCAAAAAAACTTATCCAACTCATTCTAACATCTGCTTTTGTAATAATAAGTTAACAAATAACGAAGTTACTATTGTAACCAGTTTCATACTGCAATATCAAGGCGAAAACAAAGAGTTTACCATCGCTTTACATTACGGTAGCATTTTTTCACAAGGCAGCATAAATTTGACAGAACACCGGCGCTATACCTTAAAATGTTGGGTGAAAATATCAATCCCTTTATTGACAATTAGTCCTGGCTAATTCTGGATGGTTCTCCTTTATTAACACGTTTTCCAATTCAAAAATAAGGTGGCAATTGAAGACACGGCTTCTCTCCCCCATGTGATCTAACAGCAACAAAATAATGGGCTACATTCAGTACAGAAAAACTATTTAATTATAAATAGGTTTATGCACTGGCACTCAGCAACGGTAATTTCTTTTCCAGCGAGAGCGGCATTTCAGAACTCTTCAGCGAATGAAGGTAATTCTGGTGACAAGTATGTGGTTTTGTCCGTTTACATTTTCCAATCGGACAGCCGTCTGTTTTTTCACTGCAAGTTGCAGTATAAATAAATGAATAAATGGTCAAATTGAAATATTGATGAAAATTTAGTGGTTTAGCTGATATGGAATCAGTTTGACACCAGATGCGGGAAAGGGAATGAGGATTTATTTATAAACAAAACAAAACGGGCACGAGGGCCAACAAAAAACTTGGCCCAAAGGGTTGCAAAAAACAAACTAAGGCAAGCTACACAGAGCTATAAACAATAAATGCAAAAAGGCAAAAAACAAAAAGGCACTGGAAACTCCAGGCAAGATGCTCAAGAAAAACAAATAACCAGACTAAATATATATTCGAAAAACAAGAGGCTAGGACAAGACTTGAAACTAGAAATGCTAGGGAACTATGACAACAAGAGCTTGGCTAAACTTGCACATGCAACAAGACGCGAGACACTGTCTGCCAGCCAACTTCCACCGCATCCAGATAAAGGCTTGGAAATCATGACATGAGGGGTAACACCTGGAGAGAGAGAGAGAAAGAGAGAGAGAGAAACAAGAGGCATGGCAAGAGCAAGACATGGACAGAGATAGGATGACATGACCTGCTCATTAAGAGAATGAGCGTGCTCAGCTTAAGTACCAATTAAGTATGCAGTTTGGAAGCAAGCATGAATGTTAAGAACAGAAAAGCACAGCAAGATCTTGAAATAGCAAAGCAGGAATCATGACAATAAACTCCCTGTCTAAATTAGTAGTATTAGTAACGTGCCTATCTAAGAATTACACCAACCCAGTGAGTGTTAGTAAATGTTAATAACTTAAAAACAGTTAATTGTCAATTAAGCTTAGAGAGGCCCGAATCCAGCACAGCATGGAAGGAAGGGGAAATACCAAAGCCAACCAGAGCTCAGAAATGTGCAACAACGAAGGCACGGGGCGGAACGCAGACAAGCGGTGGAGTGGCATGGCAGACCTGGCGAAAACAAAAACATGGAAAAGTAAAAACATGGACATGGAATGTAAAACATGAAATGCAATGACTTGATACAAGAAACTGTTAAAACTATGACCATGAACATGAAACTATGAACTATGAAATCTTGAAACATGAAACTGTTAAAACCATAAATGCTGTCCTGGCCAAAGGCCAGAACACAACAGTAGCTTAGAATATTCGCTGCTAGGTATGCATTCTCAGTGGCAACGGGCGCTGTACTCAGGGTTCTGTTTACATTATTGACGAGTCAATAAGTTAGACAGATGGATCGTTGCATTCAACTTCAACCCGATGTCCCCACATCATGTATTTCAGCTAAAACATTAGCGTTAACTTTGCATTGGCTATAAAGTTGTGGGTGATGGTCACAGAGATGTGCCATGAAATTTGACATATTGTTGCCTTTAGCAGAAACTTTTTCCTGAATGTTCTGCAGGCAGGATAACTGTCTTCAATCAAGTGTCCCCCCGCATTCTTATAATACCCAAAATATGCCCATACTTCAGACCTAGTCCTCTTAGAGGGTTGATAGATCTCCTAAGCACAGTTGTCTCCTCCTTCCGCCATGATTCCATTTCCAATTAAAGAAAGCTCAAACCCAAGCTGTAGGCTACACAGTGCGCCTGCGCGGCTACTTCAGGAGACTCAGATGAAGCTGGGAGGGATTAAACACGCGGTTTCCACACCTCGGTAATCCACCGAGATAATAACTTAATTTGAAATGAAAATGGTCATTGTTATTGTCAACATTTTCATCGGGGTTTACTGTTACACCGGTAATTGTTACATCCCTAGTGGGGAGTGGCGTTCCTCATCTACATTAATGACCTTCATCGGAATATTGAGAACAAATTGGTTAAATTTGCAGATGACACTAAATTGGGAGGTTCGGCAAATAATTTAGAGTTCACCGAAGTGATTCAGGATTATTTGGATAGAATCCAAAATTGGGAGGAAATGTGGCAGGTCTAGCCATTGTTCTGTTGCAGTTAAAAAGCCAATCGGATGCTGGGATACATTGCCAAAAGTATTGAGTACAAATCCAAGGAGGTCATACTTCCCTTGTACAACACATTCATCAGACCACATCTGGAGTATTGTGTACAGTTCTGGGGACCATACTTTATGAAAGATATAGAGGCTCTAGAAAAAGTTCAGTGAAGAACCACTAAGCTAATGCCAGGTATAAAAGATGAAAGCCATGAGAAGAGGCTGAAGATCCTTAATCTCTTTAGTCGTAGGAAAAGGATACTTAGGGGTCATCTGTTTGAGGTATTTAAATATTTTAAAGGGATTAACAAAGTGAATTATGTTGGATTCCTTCGGCCACGTTTTGTTAGTAGAACTTAGGGTCACAAATGGAGGTTCACCAAGGGTAAATTTAGCACTGATATTAGGAAATATTTTTTCACACAAAGAGTAATTTCAATATAGAATAGCTTGCCTGACCATATTGTTGAGGCAGAAACCTTGGGAATTTTCAAGAGCAGGCTTGACTGAAAGCTAGATACCATTGAGTCAATGAGTACCTGAAGTGATATATTCACAATAGTATAAAGAAATTGGCGAGCTCTGTTGGGCAGAACGGCCTGTTCTCGCCACTCATGTTATGTTATGATAAAAGGTCCATTTTGTGAGCACCCTCTGCTTGTGCATACACTAGAGGTCTGACATAGGGTGGCAGCACGGGTACAAAGTTGACCCAGCCTCTTTTGACAGATTACCGCTCTTTTTAATATGCCCTCTTGTGGCTTGCATAATTCATGCATCTGATTAACTATTCACTGAAGGATTGCACAGTCTGTTATCACTGTTTAAGTGTCATTCCGGGATGAAGAAAAGAATTTTTGTCCAGGAGTAACTTTATAATTTGGTTGAGAAAGACCGCGAGTCGAAACACGTCCGTCTGATAGCCTAAGAAAATTATTTCAAAGGACATTTTCGGGTGCTGACATTTTTCTTTTTGTTTAATAGTTTTGTATTTTTTTGTCGTGCACCGAAATTATTTACTGGTTTGGAGGGTGCTCCTTTTTTCACATTTTCTAACTTTATAATTTACCAATGAATAGCAGTTTTGGCATGATGACGTCATGAAACCAGGAAGGCTTTACAAGTGGGCAACAAATGTTAGGCCTTCAACTTGCAGTTCGAGTCAGCAAAATCCAATGCAATTCAAGAGTGAAAGGGATTAAAATTAAATAAAATCCATGAGGAATAAAACGTTTTGGATTTTCTTGATATGCATTTCTCTAAGTCTGCTCCTCAGGATGAAAAGCTTGCTAACATGCAAACTTTACACCACTAAAATGCATGATATTTGCCAGTACAACATAGAGAAGGCAGAACTGCTCTTCAGTGGTGGACTATAATGTTACCTCTCGACAAGTGTCATTTTGTTGATCCTGGAACAACACTCACATGGTAGTATCAGATTGTACTAATGGACTGCAGACAGAGCTTGCGTGTATTGCATTTGAAAGAGAAAATTGGGCCCTCAGTCTTACACATTAGCTTTAAAGGAAGGGGTTTGTACCAATGACTGCTATTTTAGCATTCAGAGAAATTGAAAGCACAAGATCTTTGAGAATAATTTATGGGCGCAGTGTGTTGCGCAACCCAAAGGATGAAGTGCTTGGATGAAGATGGACGTTTGACAGCCGGGAAAACACTGTAATTTTGAGATAGTCCACAACATACAATGCTTTCCCAGTAACAACCTGCTAGGAATGTGCTCACATTCAGCCCTCGCTAAGTGCCAAATTGATTTAGAAAGCCAAGGAGATGAGCATAAGCTATAATAAACAGATGTGTTCCTCATCTATCTGTAATTTCCTTTCTTCAAAAATGTTTCTCTCCTCTATCATCTTGCTCACAAGGGAGATATTTCAGTGGCCATTTACTGATTTCATGGCTTACCTTTCATACTTCTAGAAGTTCAAAAATGAATGTGGGTCGCAGTGCAGATGTGATCGCCAGGTCGCGAGTTTGAGCCCCGGCGTACCCACCGGCAGGGGTCGGCAGCTTTTTCAGAGTAGCGCACAATTGGCTATTGCCCTACAGGATTCCAAATTGGGAAGGGACTGCCGGATTTGGGTATTGAATAACAGCTTTGTTCGTTGCTCCAGCGCCTCCTGTTGGCCAGACGGGCGCTCGTCAGGAAGACTCCGGCTTGGTTCATGTCCGGGTATCCTTCACCCTCGTTCTGAACTTGCGAAGATTCAACCAACGAGTGTATAAGAATCAGTGGCAGACAGGCACGTGCTTCGGAGGAGAGCCATGAACTGTCTCACTATCCTGAGTTGGCAGCAAGGGGTCGCATACGAGCAGCTTTGTACAAAGTTCCCCTATTGGGCATTCCAAATTCGGGTGGGATTGGAGATGCCAAATTTATTCTTTAAAAAAAAAAAAAGAATGTGCGTCTGTCTGTCTTTCAGTCGAGCAGGAAACTGACTGCAAGCCTATGAGCTTCCGCATCTCAGGTCTGAGTTTTCTTTGCATGAAGATGAATGTTTATATATTCACTAATCTTCGACATGAGTGGACTGTTCTCCACAGATTCTCGACTCCTCCTTTGGTATTGTGTTCTCTTTTTCCAATAGTGCCGATGAGTGTCTCTGACCAAGCCACTCTGGCATTCTTTAATTCCTTTCGGGATTTACCTTGCCGCCATTTTCTGCCAGCATAAGAAAACTGCTACAAATTTGCTCAAATGACACTGTATGATGGTGCAATAGGTTATAGAATGAAAAAGGTGGCAGTGTAGCTGTTCCTTCAATAATGCCGTGAAAGTCGCTCACGAGGGGGAAAGAGAGACAGAATTTGCAGGGCAAAAAGAAATAAACAGGCATGCTACCACAGGGTCCTAAATGGTAACGTCTTCACAATGGAGAAAACCTGTTGAGTCAACCTCTTTCATACCTGCATAAACACAAATGACAGCTTCTTTTCCACGCATGGACAGGATTCTTTGATTTACGGGAGATGCAACTACATTTAGGATTTTCACCTCAATGCAGCTTTGAGCCGCAATTATGCAGTTATTATGAGGTTTACAGAGCTGTGCAGTGGATGTGACAGTGGAAATCCAACTGAGAAACTTACTGTGGGTGAGAATCAGTTACCTCACATTGAAGGAAAAAAAGACTGTGTCCTGCGCAATCATTTGCTTTCTGCTATTAGCAAAGAACAGAGAAAGAGAAAATAGGGCTGGAAAGCCAAAGAGGCCTATTCTCAATTCCACAAAAGCACACAAAGCTTAATTTTAAATGAAATGTTTACATTGATGATAGAAGTCCTAAAAGACAGGAAATGAAAGGTATCAGACCTAATGCTTTGCTTCATATAGACCCAACCATAGATCACAGTTATTGAAAATGGAACTAAAGGGCCTAATTTTCCCTGACTCATGCTTCATCCTGGCTAAAATGAACAAAATCACTGAGCTACATGGTGGAGTATTCATGGTAGAACAAAACACTGCAGTGCCCTTCAAACACGGAGAGGGGATGCAGAGATTGACCATGAAAGACACTGAGCATCATCGACTCGAGTGACTGCAAAGCAATATTATGTGTGGGGATTCACTGACTGTCTCAGTGAGTAGGGAGGAAGGGCTGTGGCAGGGGCATAATTGGAGCTAAGGGGTCAAGACTAGGTTCAGACTTGGAAAAAAAAACATTTTTTTTTTCCATTTTGTTTAAAATCTTTCAAAACATTCATAAAAGGTGATTTTAAGACAAAAAAATTTTTTTAAAGTGGAATTTTAATACGTGAACGCCTCCAGTGCGTTTGTTTCGCGACAAAAACGCAATTTTCTCGCATTGCAAAATTTCATCGTTTATCAGGCTTGTGTTGGGCATAAAATCAACATTTTTCAAGGTATTGCTCTGAACTTTTCACCGTAGCATCAGTTTGCTATGTTCAATACAATGACATAGGCATTTTTGGGTTGGTAGATACATGGTGTATTTATGATCAATC
This sequence comes from Gymnothorax reevesii, assembly GCA_029721435.1. Lineage (NCBI taxonomy): Eukaryota > Metazoa > Chordata > Actinopteri > Anguilliformes > Muraenidae > Gymnothorax > Gymnothorax reevesii. Next base: position 10,078,387 of record CM056590.1, on the reverse strand, counting down.
TGCCAGGCAGGTTCTGCCACCGATTTCTAAAATTCTACGACCAAAATAATTATCAAAATATTTTCCCATGAAAATACCCAGAATGAGTATGTCATTGAATAGCTGGTGATATTAGCTTCAAAGCAAAAAAAAATTACAAGAAAATATGGTTCCAGAGATATTTTTGCCACGATTTCACATATTTCGCCAGTAATGTATGGTTTTCACGGTAACAAGCTTAGTAAATTTGATAAAAATCAAATTTCTTTCTGAGCTTTTTTCAGTTGACACAATTTTTATGTGCTTTTAGTGTTTAGAAGTACGTAAATTGAGTGAACCCAGGCTTGACCCCTCAAATATCTACTACAGCACTTGGCACCTACAAGCATTACAAATTGAATGAATGGGTTACACCTCATATACCACAAGAGTCGTAAAAATTGTGTCCACAAATCAAATTACATGTCACGTTTTGACACAGTCACAGCACGACTAAAGAATATAAGATACTGTTTTAGTGAGTATTAAAATCACAAGATTAAAGACTGAAATAATTGTATGCGGAATATACCCACAGGGAATGTCGTATGTCCATAACCTATATAAGTCTGTAATTTTAGCTCTATAGAAGACAGACAAAAACATTAAATATGCGGTATTAAAGCAGAAAGTACAGTTATTGGAAGCATATGCACACACCCAAGTGTTTTTGTGCAGTGCCGAGCCCAGAGCAGATGCGTCAACAGCAGGGGGAAAAAAGTTCCAACACTCACTTAAATGCTCCAAAAAATTTCTGTGAGAAATCATGAAGTTAACAGTTAATAGCCTTAGGTTTTTTTAAAGAAATATCCATTCCATGAGTAATTTTCCCTCCAATTTTTTATTTTTTTTGCACGGAGCAAGCATAAATTTTACAGTAAACCTCAGCACTACGAGCAATTTACAAGCGTTGTTTCTCGTAAGCAGCCAGCAGGCTATATTGAACGGCATTATCCATTGAGTAGGGCGTGGCATGGACAAAATTAATATCATGTTGATAGTCACAGCAAAGTCTTTATAATGAGATGTTCAGATAATTGGTCACGCTTTACAATAAGGGTACAAATTCTATGCTAAGTCTTGCTGAGCTAATCCATGACTCATGATGATTTCATGCATGAATTAACACAGGATGCATCATAAATTTCTATTGCTCACCATTAACAAATTATCAAATCACTATGACTTTATGTGATTAGTTCTCACTTTATACTGTGCATCATTCGATAAGGGATGTTAATTCACAGTTACTTCAAACATTAATTATTTTTGCGACCAAATTATCTAGATTCCTCTTTCATAAAAGTTTGTTTCAGGAAGATGCACTTGCTTAGCCACTCTGCTAAAAAGAAAAAAGGTAGCTTCATATTTCTGTGAGACTAGACCCATTGGTATTGGTATTGTCAACACTGTGAGTGGAATGTGACTTTATTTTGTGTCATTGAAAACTCAACTGCCCACGTGTCATGTTGTGATGCAATTTTTTTTTTGCGGTCATGAATTTGTCTAAGGTTTCAAAATAATTAATTTGTAATTTGGGGTATGATAACAGTGAATGGCTATTATTTTGCCTTTATTTAGCTAGTTAGCATTTATATGCACCAAATATAACTAGCTAAGTTGAGAAAATGGCTTTGTTGGCCTAACTACCCACCTTTGGTGCATGTACGTCAAATGAAAAAAGTGGATAACCATTATTTCACTGCTTATTTAACATTTCACTTGCTAGCTGGTATTTAAATGCACCAAATGTTACATTTGCAAGCTAACTACCAAAGCTAGCAACCTAGCTCACTGGCTTGGCTAGCTAGCTAGTTCACCTTATGAGTTAGCTGTATTTGGTACATATGCACTGTTTTCATTGATTTATAACATTTATTTTGTTGCTTAATTCATGTTACATGGGCAAGTAGTCACAAATTAGCTGTGTAGCTATGTCTGTAATGCATTGACAAAGCTGATTAGTTCACTTGCTAGCTACCAAGTTTTTACACTGACTAACCTTGGTCAGAGATACTTGGTTATTGATGTAAATTGGTGCCAGTTGCAAAACGTGATATGTAGCTAGATAAGCATAACTAAGTTGACCTTAGAGTAGCTAACCAAGTAGCACAGTCTCATCTAAGCAATCAAATATGGCCGGGTACAATTTCTCTTGCATAGCTATGAACTCATTCAGTTCAGGAATCAGGAGGATCATGGGACGTGGAGTTTTTTGACTCCAGAGGATTAGCATATTGGCAGAATTTAAGAAGATTTTTATTTAAAGTTAACTATGGTCTGGAAAAACATCACTTGTAGTTGCTTGGAAATATGACACAAAATCTATGGCGTCTTTAAAACAATGTGGAGGTATTCGAAAGTGAATATTGTAAAAAATCAATGGGTCAAGTGAATGGGAACTTTTACTTCAGACACCAGCATGACATAATTACCTCAGTACTCTCTTCACTCTGGCATCTCTGCAGTTACTTTGACAACACGTTTACATTTTGTCTCTGGAAATATCTTAATGAAAGGTAATAACAACACAGTTCTGGTCGAGTGTCTGTGTTAAAGTCCCTGTGAGGAAAAAATAAATGTGTTATGAGTTTATCATAACACAGAAAAACTTTTTATTAACCGAGCTGGTCTCCAAACTCACTCAACCGGGAAAAATACACTTCCGAGATGATGGCGTGGCTAGCAATCTAAAGAAAAGACAATATTGACAGTATTCTGACTCGAAACTGGAAAACCACCAATTCTACCGTGCCTGAAGTATTTATAATGTTACGGCGGGGGGGAGGAGTTATGCAAGTAGGGGTATTAGTGTGTAGTGCCGTCCCCTCTTTAGCCCCACCCAAAAAAAACCTCTAACCACTAAAGCGAAGTGAAACCGTTAAATCAAGATTAAACTCTAACCGTAAAATTGAGCAACATACTGAAATCTCTTTTTACGTGTTTTTCACAATTGGTTTCCAACATTTATTATGTATTTTGAAACAAATCTCAGATTTTTCTTATCTGGGTCTTTAATGATTACAAGACTCAACCTTATTTCTTCATTATGCAATGTTGATGCTATTTTGGTGCGACAAAATCAACTCCCAGTCCCTGCATAAAAACCATTCAGGGAGGGTTATGATCCCGACAAGGACCCAGATGCAGAATCAGGGTACAATCCTCAGAGAGTGTTTATTGCTAGGAATACGATAAAAGAGGTGGAGCTGGCCAAAGCCCAGCAATCAGCAGGGGAAGTCCAGCTTTGTTGATAGTAACTGGAGAGGGTTGAGGGCATGTCACGCTCGGCCAGTAGCCATCCTGGGGTAACAGCCAGATGGTCACAACTGATTGCAACAGGACCGATGGGTTTAACAGGAACGCAGTACGGACCCTGAAGGCTTAGGGGGTTTTCCTAATAAACCGGCCAAGAGGAACATACTGGAACAAATGCTGTCCCAATGCTGAAATGCTGTCCCAATCCTGGAGCCTGATAACTGTTAACACTGTTTACTCTGGGCTGTTTATTCGCTTTGCTTCGGCCTCTCCATACTGCACAGGCCGTGGTGACTGACTTTGGCCTGTTTTCCCTATGAGGAGCAGAAAGGATTAATTCTACTCTGGTCATTGGATTTGTTGCCACCTGAGTTGACACTACACTGACACACAAGACTTAACATGCTTTCTGCTCATACCAAAAGGATCTTGTCTGAGCCTGGTCTACCCACAATGCAAATGGAACAATATTAAATTCTTCTTGAATGCACAGCTTCAAACGATTTGCTTCGCAGTGAAGTTTCCCTGTTGTAAAATCTCACATGAAACGAAGGTCTTCAGAAAATAATCCTTGTAAAACCTCGCACATAATAGTCACTGAACATCAAAGGTATTAAACAAAACATTCTAAATACTGTACACACTTGTGGGCAACATCTTCAAAGGGAACCTTTGATCAGACGTTTGAAATATTTATTTTCTTGAGCTTATCAAGGAATGAAAAATATATAATGTACTGCCCATGTGGTCGATAAGAAATCAGAGTGTACTTTTTCAAAAGATAATCATCGTATACCAGTATTTCACTTTTGACATGTTATCCCCTAACCTACCGTAGAGATAACGATGCTGACAATTTGTCTGATTATAATAAATCGATCATAGTGATTACAATTCAGTGTCTAATTAAGAATGACATTTATGTGACATTTTGCTTGTTCATCATGGCACAGAATAAATGTGAAAGGGCAGGTAAGCTGGCACAAATGACAGTGCAGTCCAATCGTTGGGGAATCCTGCCTCTAACTCCAAGGTTGTGGGCTGTATTACTCGGTAGGGCCTCATACCTCGAGCAGGGTGTGTGTTCTGTACTCTCTCTGGAGATGCAGTCAGAGCGAGTATTTAGAGGGTGACTACATATAAAGCTCCTGGCCTGCATGGAATTCCTACATGGTCTCTTTGATATCAACAAAAATATATTGAAGCTGTTTGCTTTAAAGTTTTTTTCAACCTAATATTCTTTGATTATAAAACGAATGTGCTGGAGAACTCAGTCAAAAAGCTAAAATTGTGTGCCTGTACACTGCTAATGGTTTTCACGATATCTTAGCAGTGTAAACTTGTGCCTCAATCTTTTCATGCTAAACCTTAAGAAGAGCACTTAAAATGAGCAAAAAAGTTTGTTTTTCATGAGCGGTAAGAGATGGGACTGAGAAGTGTTTACGGTTGGGATGGTAACAGTTCAGTAACTTTCATTTAAATCACACGGTCAGTTTTCTCGGTGGCATGCATTCTTACTAAAGGCACTTAGCTTGCTTGTTTTAGAAGATATCCAGCCCGATGAATGTACAGTCATGTAAACTCACTAAGCTGCACAGGCAATCTGTATGAAGTAACCCATGCAAAAGAGATAGTTGAAATAAAACCTATAAACACAAAACAGAAGCAATGCTTGCATTAAGACTCAGTGATGTACAAATTTTTAAAGCCACATTCAGCATTAAGATCCATCCTGAAGGAACATTGTGAAACAAAAGCTAATAAGGACAACAGTGTTTATTCCTGTGACCAGAGGGGAATACTTCAGAAGCGCGAAACACAAACCTATAAAGAGAGGGCGAAATCAAAGACTTTCTGCCCTGAAGTGAATAAGCCATGAACAAAGAGAATACTAAAACAAAAACCTGCAGCCCTGAAGTGCAAAAATACATTGCAGAAACTAAGATTAATATAAAGAAATGCACAGTGGAGAAACAGATGGAAATAAAAGCTGATCGAATACCAGGAATATAACTACTGTATATAATGCAGGAACAACAACAACAGTCTTTTGAAAGGGTAGGTGCAACCAGGGATCGAACATTTGCGTGAGAGAATGATTACTGACCTGCATGGCTTGATAGGAAGCCTAGTTTCAGGACAAACTGAGCGCCTACTGTGTCGATACTTGTGAGCCTAACCCCCGCATGAACTTACCCCCAGGCAGCAGAGGCAAGGGAAAACCCCCTGACGGTAGGTAGGAAGAAATTGGTGAGGGATACCCCTGACAATATAGTACGTCAGTCAGCAGTCATGCAGATGGAACGGCAGGTAGGTGGCTGTCCTTAGGGGTGCTGCTAAAATGGTGGGTGGGCCCTGGTGGTGGTTATGGGGACTGCATACCTTGACTGTGGGAATTTTTTGCATGATCACACATGCAAAAGGCCATCTAAGAACAAAATGTCCAAGGTCAACAGAGGTATCGTGACCCTATCTTATGGTGGAAGCGATATAAGAGTAGTATTTCACACCCAAGCAAACCCTACCTGTGCCTCACCGGCACATTTGCGCCAGCAGTTAGGTTTTCTCTGCTGCAGGCTTGATTGCGCATTCGCTCTCTCTCCTCAAATATTGAGCTGCTCGTTTTTGTAGACCTTGTAAATGACCCTGTCCAATATCCGCACCAACACGTACCCCACAATGTTGTTGTTATCATTATTATTATTCAGGCATAAATTATGTTTTCGTTCATCTGCTTAGCATAGTAACATTTCTAAAATAAACTGGGAAGACAGATTCCATACAGCAGCCTAAGGATTTTGATGTTGCAAACCAATTACCAGTAGTTAATTTCATTATGGAAAAATTACCTGAAGCAAAGCTGTAAATTAGCCAATTCCATGGATTAGGTTTTTGCTAGGGAATCCCCGTCTTCTATATACCAAAATAGCTTGTGGAATCCTTGCTTTCCATATATGGTTTTTATTATAATGTAACACATTACAAGCAGCCAATAGCAGCTGATGAATGGTGTTAACAAATTAACCTAATTGCTATGTTAGAAGTTGTGGCCCCCATATTGGCTGTTGATTGGTCTAAGCACCATTGCAAAGCTTAAAGTGTCATCTCCGGAGCAGTTCACAGCTGAGTGTGAAGCGGTTGGAATAGGGATCAGCACCTCCAAATCTGAGGCCATGGTTCTCTGCCGGAAAAAGGTGGATTGTCCCCTCCGAGCAGGGGATGAGTAGTTACCCCAAGTGGAGGAGTTTAATTATCTCAAGGTCTTAACTACGAGTGAAGGAAGGATAGAACAGGAGATCTACAAGCGCATCAGCGCAGCATCTGCAGTGAAGCAGGCGTTGTACCGGTCTGCTGTTGTCAAGAAGGAGCTGAGCCTAAAGGTGAAGTTCTGGATTTATTAGTCAATGTATGTTTCAACCCTTAGATATAGTCACAGACTTTGGCTGGTGACTGAAAGAACAAGATCACAAATACAAGCGGCTGAATTGAGCTTTCTTTGCAGCATGGCTGGGCAGACCCTAAGGGATAGGACTAGGAGCTCTAACATCCGGGAGAGGTTCTGAGTAGAATCGCTGAGGGTGGAAAGAAAGTTGAAGCGCAACTTTTGGATAGTTTACCCGCTAGGCCCAGAAGGCAGTGTCTGTAAGCCCTCCTGAGTCTAAACCACTATCACACTCAAGCCAGACTCCACCTTCGTCACTAGGACAGGTGCACTCTGGGGAGCTCGGCTTTGCGGCTGAGTGAGCCAACAGAGTCACTGGTGCTAGGAAGTGAAGTAGCCTTTTGCCTCCTAGTTTGAAAGCAAATATGAATCCAAAGCAGCTGATTTAAAATGTAGAAAATAGTCTGAGTCCTCTTGACAGGACAACCAAGTGTGTTTGTAAATTATTATCATTGATTGTTAAAATTCCAGTAGTTCTCCCATGAATAATAGCTATCCAACATTTAGGCAACCTGTCAACAATGCCAATACAACCACAAATTGTGAAGCTTAAAGCAAAACGAAAAACAAAGAATTACCATCACGTCAAGATAGGAACGATAAATGTAAGAATAGCAAAGTGCGAGGTTAAACTGGCAGTACACGTAATGCAAATAAAGACCCTGCAACATGATGTTTGTTGTATACAAGAAGCCCGCATTGCAGGCCAGGGTGAGATCGAATTCAGCGATGATATACTTCAAGCATGGAGAGTCCTGTACAATGGACTACAGAGAAAGGCCAACGTTGGGGTCGCCATAGTTTTAGCACCGCATGTCAGATTACTTGACATTGATTCTGCCTTCCAAAGGATGTTCATACTGGCTCGAATAACTATATGTGGTGTTAAATTAAGTCTAATCTGCTGCTACTGTGCAACTGAAACATATCCCGTGTCAACAAAAGAAGCGTTCTATAATACCCACTCCAAGGTCATGATATCAACAAAACAATTGCATCCATCATTTAAACTTGTAGTATATGGCGATTTGAACGCAACAATATGTAATGATTGCCAAGTTGACGACTGGAACTTCATCGGAACTTTCAATGATGAAGAGCCCACAAATTTCAACAGTACAAAACTCATTGAAGTTGCTAGGAACAACAAGTTCTATAATTTGAACACTTTATTTGCTACTTTTTGTAAAACAACTTTACATAGATGGTCCTTTAAATCCAATCTAGGGTATTTTAGACGTCTTAAACCACTCTCCTAAGATGTAATCATCAAGAGAGCCTCACAGAATTCTAAGTCAAGCATACCTTTTGATTCAGATCATAGAATAGTAGTCCTTGATGCTATGTTTCCAACTAAAAACAAAGACAAATGTTTAAAAAGAAGAGCTTCAAAACTTGCCAGGTAGGTAATATGAAAGCACTTAGGAATTCTGAAGATGTGAGAATTGAGGGCAGCAAACGACTTGATAATATCCTTGAACAGCCCCCACCTTCGGTACAAGTTGATGTAGTTGAACAACAAATTGTCAGTGCTATACGTACAGCTACAGAGGAAAAGATCTCACCTCTTTATAGAGATCATGACGATAAACCCTGGGTGAACAAAGAATTCTTAGCCATGCTTAAGACAAGACAAAAGTCCACAAACCCCACTGAGACCAAAGAACTATCTATACAAGTACGAAAATTCTGCCGGCAACTTAAAAACACATACTACAAGAACAAAGCTAATAAGATCAACCTTGCAAGTGAACAAAGGGACACTAAAGCAGAATTCTGGCTGGCAAAAAACCATATTGCTCTCCCAGAACTGAGACAACTAACCATACAGCCCAAGAAACTTGAAAATTTTGCACAACACCTGGGCAAAAGAGAATACATTATGCAGCCTGAGCTAATGGACCCTGATAGCTTTTGCCATATAATACCTCCAGAAGATCTAGACACTATTGATAAATCCCCTCCGAGGTGGCCGAGATTGAGAAATGCATGTCAAAGTTAAAAAATAGCAGATGCCAGGGAACTAACAAAGTATTTTGTGAACAACTCAAGTATTCTTACTCAAAACAGCTCATAACCTATTTAGTTGCACTGATGGCAGTAATTTGGGAATATGTGCAGGCCCCAAACGGGTGGGTGCTTTCTTCGATAACGTGTCTTCACAAGAAGGGTCTAAGATCCCTGGCAGAAAACTATTGGGGTCTGTCCATTATTGCAACACTATCAAAACTATAATATGTGGTTATTGTTCAAAGAATAAGGCCAATTTATGAGCGCATCCTACTGCCCACACAGTTTGGGTTCCGAAGCAATCAATCCACCTGCGATGCAATCTGTATTGTAAAACAAATACTTAGGAAAGAACACAACCCACTCTTTGTCTGTTTTATAGACCTAAAGGCAGCATATGATTGGGTGCCAAGTGGTGCGCCCTTTTGTGTCCTAGAGATCCATCTTCGCTGCCCTAAGCTGAACTCCATTCTCAAAGCCTTATACACCGGCACAAAGGCCTGTATAAAAGGCGCCAAACATTACTTCACTACCTATGGTGGATGTCGCCAAGGTGGTCTTGAGAGTCCGAGCATTTTCAATATGAACATGGACTTTGTTATGAGATGTGCAAATCATGAGATCAAAAGCCTATTCCCTGAGGCTGGAGCACAAATTGAGTTTGTTATACCGAATGAAGTGTCTCCCTGAGAACTCCGCACTAAGAAGTCACTAGAGTGACTAGAATATTGGAGCTCATGTATGCTGATGATATTGCAGTGTTTTCTGAGAACTTGGACGAGCTAAAGAAGATCCTAGAGATATACAACAACACTTTCTGGAGATTTAGTCTAAAAATGTCAAACCATGGCCTTCAATGTTGACGAAAGCATACAATCTAAAACAAGCTTGCTGTCCGTAAACAATGTGGAAATAAAGAATGTGAGGCAGTTTCGGTCCCTTGGCCTTCTTGTTACCAACACTGGGAAGTCGGCAACGTTTTTACACCATAGAATTGCATCAGTGTTCGAAAAATGGAATGAACTGAAGCATGACCGTGAAATCCACCTCAACACTCGCATGAAGATGTTGACCGCATGTGTGCGGTCCTGCTTATTGTACAGTGTACAGACATGGAAAATATCAAACGATGAACTAAAGAAGCTGAATGTTGTCTAGAATGGGTTCCTCCGAAAAATGATCACCGGGGGCTATGCTAGGAAAAATGTACCACCCAAAGGTACAGACCTGGCATCTTTAGTTGACGGGAACTTGGACTGTGCCTTCAAAATCTCTAACGCTAAACTATACTAATTCACCCAGTCACAACCCATAGACGATGTCTGTCACACTCAACGTCTCAAATATGTAGCACATGAGTGCAGGATGCCTTACAACGCAATACAAAAAGTAGTCATGTTCAACAAAAGAATAAGCTGGAAAAAGGTTGAAGAACTGCTTGGAGTCGACAAACATCAGGCCTTGAATACAATGATGAACAAACCTGACTTCGAGCGGCTGCTGGAGAAGAGGTTTCCAGTCCTCCAGACAGCTGTGCCCTAAGGCCGATCTCGTGCCCAAAGGGAAACTATGATGATTGTGATGCTCCTCCGCGTTGAGGAGTTAGTTGAGGTGATTTGGGCATCTGGTTTGGATGCCTCCTGGTGGCCTCACTTTAGGCATGTGAAACTGGGAGGAGGACCAGAGGCAGGCCCCCGGTTGGCCTGGGAACGTCTTTGGATCCTTGAGGAAGAGTTGCTGGGGAGTGGGAGGCCTGGGCCATTTTGCTTAGTCCGCTACCCCAGTGACCTGGCCTCAGATATAGATGGATAGATGGATGTATCTTGCCATTATCATCCTAGAATATGTCTGTGCCATCTGGAATTAAGTCCATTGATGGTACTGATCATTCAGTATATTCAGGTGGTCTGCTGAATTGTTTTCATTGCGGCAGAACAGTACTGAGCCCAGATCTGACCAACTGAAGCAAGATCATATCACTACCTCCAGGAGCTCGTACAGTAGACACTAAACATGACAGGTTCATTGCTTCATGGACTTTCTTTCTTACCCTGTCATGTCCATCACACTGGAATAGGGGAAATCTAGACTCATTAGACCACAGGACCCTTTTCCACAGCTCTTCAGTCCAATCTTTATGCTCCCTTGCGGCCTGTAGTTGTTTTTTTCCCCAATAAGTCGCTCTCTCATGGCTATGTAGCCATTTAGTCCCAACCCTCCAAGATTTTATTGCATTTTGTGTGATGAAATGCTCTTACCTTCATAATTAAACATAGCCATGAGTACTACTGTTGATTTAGATTTTTTTTTTTTAGGATTTTTTAAATATTTTTTTTTGTCATCTCTGACCAGGATAACTAACGGTTTTTCTTCACCATTTCTTCACCACTACCCTGTCAGGTTTTAATAAATTATTGGACAGTTCCCGACCCACCTCCAGTGATTTCAGCAATCTCCTTCGCTTTTTTTCAGCTTGATGCTGGCCAATAATTTGCCCCTCTTGAACCGCAGTAACATCTTTTCAAGAACCATGAGATACATCTTCTGACATGTTTTGAAAAATGAGAAGTTATGTACTGAATCAGTCAGGATTAAAAAAATTATTGTCAGCAGAAGCAAATTCATCCGTGCATTAATGATTCAATCATTGGCTCTTGAGTGGTTGCTTATTTAAATCCAAATGGCGGGTCTTTTTATTATCCCCCTGGCATAGAATGTGGGGGGATATAGGCATCGCCTCGTCCGTCTGTCTGTCTGTCCGTAATTATTTTGTTTCCGGAGCAGAACTCGGAAACTATGCAAGGTATCCGCACCAAACTCGGTACATGTATTCTATGTATAATCTAGTTGTTCCTTTTGCTACTTTGGAAATTTCGGAATTCCTATTTTTGTCGTTTCCATGGAAACAAATCTGGACTTAGTGCACATCAGGCCTAGTTCGTTTCCGGAGCACAACTCAAAAATTGTTCATTATATCCTTCTGAAACTTTGCATGTGTATTACCCACATACTGAAGTGGTGCCTTTTGATATTTTCAGAATTCTGAAAATCTTCGTTTTTTCATTTCCATAGAAACCAGTTGCATTTGGACTCTGAACGGAGATAGGTTCATCTCCAGAGCACAACTCAAAACCCGTTCTTTGTACTCTGCCCGGCCAAAAAAAAAAAGTCACCGTTTGGAAATTAATGAACAAATTCAATAATTGGATCATTGTTGCGGTTATTAATGTTTCAGCTGGCAATAATCATTTTAACCCTGACTGAGGTGCGTAGCTACTCATTTTTAAAAAAAATCATGTCGGAAGACATCCCCTGATGGTGGAAAAGATGTTAGAGTATTTCAGAACAGGCAAGTTATTGGCCTGTATTTAGCAGAGAAAACCATAAATGACAAATCAAATATGAGGAATCCTTTTCGCAAACAAATTTGCCACCACAAAGTCCTGACCTTAAACACACTAAAAGTTATTGGGATGTGCGAATATTGGGAAAGACGCGAATACGCAAGAGATTCGCGTCTTTGCACTGACTTTGAATGTAATCTGTCGTGCGAAAAGTTCGTTTCGCGTCCGGTGTGAAAGCAGCTTCATTCGCGCTGCTCACTTTCTCACCGCACGCGTCAGGGGAGGAGGGGAGCCTCAGAGGTCAGGCAGGCGGAGGAGGGTGGGACTTTGGAGGGAGGCGGAGTTGATCATGTTCAAATTTGAACAAAGTGCTGTGCCACATGCCAAAAAGGTAAGAATAGCTTTAATCAGCCATACGCCTTCAATTTACAATCAGATGGGACTCATCATTCAGCAGCACTCATGGGTAAGAGCAGATCTGGATGGTAAGAACGTTTGGTGCATCTTGAGTTGATTCCTCCTATTTTTTTTTCTTAAAGAAATAAAAGATAATATCATTGAATTTTAAGGGAATGTAATGCATTGAGGCCCATTCTCACACACGGTTTTAACCATCTTTATATATTCTAGCTACTGATTTGCATTCATCCCATTCAATTTCACCTCATTCTTTTGTGAACTCTATATTTGTATTGTATAATGATAAAGTGAGTAATGAAAGATTGCCAGAATGACTATGAAGTAATTCACAGCTAATTAATGACCTTCGCCAAGGAGGTTATGTTTTTGCCAAAGTTGGTTTGTCTGTCTGTCTGTCTGTTTGTGTACAAGATCATTCAAAAAGTAATGAACTGATGTCTCTGAAATTTTGTGGGCGGGTCGCTATTATATCTGGGATGGACCCGATTGATTTTGACCGCGATCGGTCAAACAAGTGGTGTGGCGGAGTTATGCGCTCTACCAAGTGCCGCTCTAGTTTTATTTTGTTCCTTAGTAGTGGAACAGCACACACTTTCCTTTGAGAAGTATAACTGCTTCGGCTGGGATGAGAGGAAGGGAAAATATGATAAATGGTCCGTGCGACGGTTACTGCAGTACAAAACTGAAGCTGCTGAGTCTTACATAATGTAGAGCGAATAAATACTACAGTAATACACCCCATTTAGTCCTCTGCTTTTTGTGCCTGACCTTCTCACCTTGTCAGATTTTTTTCCCTCATAAAAGCTGCATTACCTTGGCATGGCCTTTCATTGTACAAGACCTAATTGTTCAATTTTACTGCTCCTAAGGGGACAACTGAAACAGCCTGTTAGTAAATGAAGATAATCGCCTTACATTGAAGCCACAGAGCTGCAAGCCTGTAGCACTAATAATCATATTTCTGTTTGATGATGTTGCATAATTTTTGATATTTGACATTAAAGGAAAAGAAAACCCTGGCACAAAGTGTCATTCCAGTGAATATGTAGCTATAAAAATACACATCTGAGCCAAAACCAGTGTTAAATCGCGAACCTGCGCGAGTATGATGCAGCAGCCACCCATCATTAATGATGCAGCGCGTAGCAGTATGCACCTAGGTAATTTTAAAGTCGATTCTCAGACAGGACGTTGAACGTCCAATGTTCACAAACAAATCACTTGCTTTTGTTGACACCTTGCATTGTCACATGACCAATTTCATTCATACAAACCAAAGCTTTGTGTGCATGCGTAGATAATCCTTATATTTTGGTGCGTTTGCTCAGGTGCGGCTCGCTGATTGGCTGATAAACAAAAACGATGGGAATCGACTTTAGATGCCGTTTAAATGGGGAAATATACAGAAAGAATAAGGGCAAACTCTTGCGTGGAAAGACTTCCATTATCTAACCTCCACTTTTTTTCAGCTTTTTACCTGCCAGTAAGGGAGGCGCCAAAATATTCTGGGGGTTTTATTATTGAGAAGGAGGTTTAGAATATTAATATCATGAATGTATATGTAACGCGTGCCCTAGCAACCCAGTGTGTCATCGTTAACATGGATAACCACGTATAGCAGTATGAGAAATTACACTCGAAATTTTCTTGATTGGATGCTTGATGTTTTTCCTCACTCATATCTTTCTCTGGGTACCCGAACATCAAGGTAAGCCAGAAAAGAAAAGTACTGATTACTTTTGATACTGATGGAGGTTAAATACGGAATTATTTCGCCCCTGCGTTTTTGAATGATTATGCTGTCCACAGCCTTTTACCTTGAAAATTCCTCTTTCTCATAAGTTGAGCTGCCTGACAATCGCAACACGTCCCACATTTTGAAATATTGCAGCCGCATTTTCTTAAGTTTGTCACGGCACTGATCTACTGTTTTGTGATAACCACGCGAATGTAACTACTCACAAATGATTTCAGGAATTGCCAAGTTTTTTTGTGTAGTATCCAGTTGTAATTATATGTTTTCATCTGCCTAAATTTCTAGCAAACATTGAATTTCTTCTTTGAATAGAGAGATCCTTTGCCGCTGCGTTTGTTAGGACAAGTGAGCTGTAACATACAACAGTACTCGTCCGTGCTCAAGTACAGTTCCTTTCACATTTGTAGCTCCTCCTCAGAATACTCTGGCTCATACTGATAAGGTTTTGTTTGCGGGTCATGCGCCATGTCATACTTTAATACTCTAAATCACTGTATGTATGCTTTGTGCTGTGTGTCCTGAATGTACTGTGTATAACTTTTGTGTACAATATGCTGAGTAGCCTGTTTGTAACTGCTGGTTAATGTCACATATGCACCCACTGTGGTGAAAAATTGATTTTTTAATTAGCTAAAAACACTGTTTGGTTGGATGAGCAAGTCTCAGCTTTGGCAAGGTAATCAACATTAATATATGGGCATGCACGAAAATTCTTAGGGCAGGAAAATAACTACTGCACTAGTGATAAACTAGCAGGGATACTTACGTCATGCTTTGCGCCACTTTGCGCTGGGTGTAAAATAGAGCCCTAGATAGCCTATAACATAATAGAAACACCTGTGGTATCTCTGATATCAGAGACAGACAGTGTTGTCACCTTAAGCTGCAGCAAACGTGGACAAAGCCACAGAACCAAACCAATTGGGGTGTGAACAAGCCAGTGGCGGCTGCTCAACTGGCAGCAGGGGAAGCTCAAACAAAGCAAAACAAATCCCTAAAAAGTCATGATTGATCATGACCTGTTTTTAATCATACATTTAAATTACCATCACAGTAACTCCAAAAACTCTCAGCGTTATCAGGTGTGGCCAGTTTTCATTAATAGCGCATACCTGTCAACTCTCATGCATTTAGCGTGAGTTTCAGTGCCATTTTTACGTTCCCCTGCTGTAGTCAGCAGTTATTCAATCAACGCAAATGTAAGAGATTCTCAGGCATAATTGAAGCCCTTGTGCCCGGAGGTTTATCAGTTTCATGTGCATTGCGATTGATTTCACTACTCGTAATTGGAAACTGATTATGACTCTGGATTTTCAGGCTTTTGTTTACTCAGGGGTTGGAAGCAATGCATGCGTTTCACGATTTCAATGAAATAAGATCCTTGGAAATGCATGTTTTATTTCAACAATTTAAACGAGCATGAAACACATGCATTGCTTCCAGCCCCTGAGCACACTTAACCACTGCGGCACTTACTCTTGAAACGTTCATAAATAGTTCATGAACATCAGCATTCGTGAAAATATGTTTGTGAACTTTGAGAACATTGGTCTTGAACGTAAGTTTGTGAACACTTGAAAAAACGTATGGAACTTTCTCTAGCAATTGGCTAACTGTTCTTGAACTATTCATAAACTACTAATGGTTTGTGAACTATTTTCATGGGAAGGGCCACTATAAAATGCACCCCTTCTGATTATTTATAAATATATTGTGGCGCCCCCCATACAGCTGCAGAACAGGTGCCAAGTAACAGAGAGGTTCAGCACCAAGGCCAGCGGTTACCTCAGACACCTGGACAGAACGCGAGGACCCAGGACAGCGCCGCATTCTTGCATTGGCAAGAATTCAAGTACTCACCTGTGAGGCATCATTAATCAGGGGTGGACTATTTAAGCAGCAGCTCAGAGCACAAAAAGGGAGCTCTGGAGCAGAGGGGAGGCTGCAGTTTCTCTGCAAACAATTAATGTCCTGACTGTTCTTTTCTCAACACAGAGGCGTGCGGACGGGAACCCAGGCTCGGGCGGAGAAGGAGTGCATGGCTGGAGCCATTAAGGGCCTGAAGTGCAAGAAACAAAAGGGGCTGGAGAAGAATTTTCATAAGTTTCTTTACATGTTCTCTCACCACCTTTTCTGACGGTTGAGGGCCTTGAAGAACCCTAAAGAAAGAAAGGAAAAATAAAAAGCTAAACGGTTATTGAACGGTCCTGCCTCGTGGTTCTTGCGTCACCACCCTATACCACACCCACTCCCCGGGTCCAGATCTCACAATATATATATATATATATAAAAATTTTTTTTATTGACCCCTGCATCAAGTCCTTTTCGCAGTGTTCACATAGTGCTAATACATTGTGTAACCTGAGTTTCAGGCATGTGGCACTTCATTCGTCTAAGCTATGTCAGGAGTGCTACTATCAGAAACGAGCACCCCACCCCCCAAAATTTTCCTTGTGTTAAACCTGGAATCAGGAAGATTTTACAGTAAGCAACTTGTAATGCATATATTTCTGAGTTTTTCAGGTCTGAATATAGTATAGCTAAGGTTGGAAGTTTGGATTTGTATTTTCATGTTTAAATTTCTTTTTCTTTTCTTCGTTTGTTTAATTTTCGGAAGATGCAAGACATGAATGTGGTATCTTTTAATCTGAAATATTTGATTGCAAGGAAATTTCCTGCGGTCCTTTTGTGAGCTATAGGCCTTAATATTCAGGAAAATATTATGTATATTCTGATACTGTCTTCAGTACCTACAGTATCTCACAAAAGTGAGTACACCCCTCACATTTTGACAATTAATTTATTATATCTTTTCAAGGGAAAATGCTGCAGAAGTAAAACTTCTAAATATTCTAGAGTGGTCATGGGACAATATGTGCAGCAGTGTAGATTTACTGCACTGTCCAAATACCTGAATAAAACAGTCGCTATTTCCAAAACGGATGGCAGCAAAAGTGAGTACACACCCCAATTGATAATGGTCAACCAAACAATGAAACGCGACTTGTTCATCACGTTCATGCTTTTGTCTGTTCGACTGGGCCATATGAGGTTGTGTAACATGTTGAAGGGTTGAACTGTAGTGTTTTAGGTGCAATGCTCTCATTCGGGTCACTGTTGGGTCAACATGGCTCCTCATGGGAAAGAACTCTCTGAGGATCAGAAAAAGAGAATTGTTGCTCTCCACAAAGATGGTCTAAGCTACAGGAAGATCTGTGAAACCATGACACTGAGCTACAGCACGGTGGCCAAGGTTATCCAGTGGTTTTCTAAGACAAGTTCTCGGACAAGGCCTCGTCAGGGTCGACCGAAGAGGTTGAGTCCTCGTGCTCTGTGCCAGGTGCACAAGTTGCCTTCAGAAAACAGACGCAGGAGTGCTGGCAGCATTGCTAACAAGGTTGTAGCAGTGGGATAACAGTCTGTCAGTGCTCAGACCATACGCCATGCTCTGCGCAAAGTTGGTCTGCATGGCCGTCAGCCAAGGTGGAAGCCTCTTCTGAAGCTAGCCCACAAGAAAGCCCGAAAACAGTTTGTTGAAGACAACCAGTCCAAGAACATGAACTACTAGAACCATTTTCTGTGGTCTCACGAGACCAAGATAAACTTGTTTGGCTCAGATGGTGTCCAGCATGTGTGGCGGCGCCCTGGTGAAAAGTATCAAAACAAGTGTGTACTGCCTACAGTCAAACATGGTGCTGACAGCATCATGGTCTGGGGCTGCATGAGTGCTTCTGGTCCTGGGGAGCTGTTTTTCATTAATGGAATAATGGATCCAACGTGTACTGTGAGATTCTGAAGCAGAACGTGATGCCCTCCCTTCAGAAACTGGGCCGCACGGCTGTTTTCCTACATGATTACGACCCGAAACACACCTCCAAGATGACAACTGCCTTCCTGAAGAAGCTGAAGGTGATGGTATGGCCAAGTATGTCAGACCTGAATCCCATTGAGCACCGGTGGGGCATCCTCAAGAGGAAGGTGGAGGAACAGCAGGTGTCCAACATCCACCAGCTCGGTGATGTTGTCATGGAGGAGTGGAGGATCCCAGCAACAACCTGTGCAGCTCTGGTGAATTCCATGCCTCGAAGAATCAAGGCAGTGCTGGACAACAATGGCGGTCACACTAAATATTGACACTATGGACACAATTTGGCATGTTGACGGTGAGGTGTACTCACTTTTGTTGCCACCCATTTTGGAAATAGTGACTCTTTGTTCAGTTATTTGGACAGTGCAGTAAATCTACACTGCTACACCTATTGTGCAATGACTACTCTAGAATATATTCTGTTTTCTTTCCTGTAATGCTGTCCCTTAAAAAGATATACTAAATTAATAGTCGAAATGTGAAGGGTGTACTCACTTTTGTGAGACAATGTATATGCTTACCCTCCAATAAGCACGATAATTTTATTTATCTGCATGAAAAGCAATGTCACTGACACTCTTTGTAATCATTTAAATGTCATTTTGTAATTGACACAGCTATATATCTGGGCTATATATCCATCGACAGCGATGCGTAAGCCAGCTGTGTGTAATTTTCATTCGTTATAATTATGGTGAGCCACCTATAAGTAAAATAGCTTTGGTTTTTGATATTTGTCAGGCATTCGCGGAATAACCTGCTTGAAAGCCCTGAAAAACATTCAGCTGCCAAGTCAAACCTTCCTAAATCAGTATTTCATATTTTGAACTGACATCATTTATTTACATTTCTTTGGTATAACTTTGTGAAAAACGCATTTAGCTGCAGTAGCCTACCACGGCACTTTCTTACAACAGTCAGACCTGCGAAAGAAAGATGAGCAGACCAATAAAGCCAATGCTACATCAGAAGTTAGTGAAGTTGGACTTGTAATACCTGGAGCGTGAATAAGGTTAGAAAACTGTCAAGTTTATGAGACATATTGTTCATTTGTGGAAACAGAAAAAAGGGCAATTTCACAGATTTTTCCTGTAATGAGCACATAAAAGCAGGTGAAGTAAAACCAAGTACTGTAGGTAAACTTGTGAAACATGGAGTGTATTAACCCTGAAAGCCAGACCTGTGTAGTTTATGGACAGTAATTAGGTTTGTGAAAACATAAGAGCATCTTCACAGATTTTTCCCTGTATGACCACATAAAACCAGACAATTTTAAATTTTCCCGTAATGGACTATTATAATAGAAGGTATGTACCCTATAATGACGCAGAGAAATATGTTCGCCATGAACTCAGAGTAGAAATTCTTTGTTTTGACTCAGTAGAGGAAACCTGTCTTTCATTCTTTCTGGATCCTTTTATCATAGGTGTGAAAAGCATAAAAGGTCCTGTTGAAGAATCACATCGCCAAAGGCTCCTGGAACTAAAAGGGTTTTTACTTAGGATTACAGCTGAGCCTTGAGAAACCTTTTTTGTGAGAGAACACACACCTTGCCTAAGACAACATCAAAGCTGCAATGTGGGGAATCCGAAAGACGGCAGACATTGCGATAACTAAAATTGAAACTTTTTTGTTTGGTTATGGTGGGTTGTTCTCTGCCTGAATTCTGTGCACGACATTGCAAAGCCTGGCTCTAACTCCCTTGCATGAGGACCTCATGCTGAGATCTCAGCTTAACCCTGGAGTGGTTCTTCAAAGAGACTCTTTAAATTATTTATTCACTTGCAGTGATCCCTGAGGCTGCAGTCTTCCCACTCTCTCTGCGCACAATGTATGATTCCAAATATTCAACGCAATCATCATTCTGAAGACCGTTTTTGGGTCTGCAAACTTTTCAAGCTGAAGGCTGCTGGATCACTTCCCATTCAGATTTATATCTCACCTATTTTTGGAGACAATATTCATGATACACTTCCATGGCACTCTGTTTTGTGACAGTGTATTTGTTGTACAGCACAATCCTGGCGTGGGTATTTAGCAGTGATGCACAGGTCCACATGTTTTGTGTCCTTGTGGAGTAGCAATGCTGATTTTACAATTAACTAGCAGCAGCTACAAGCATAAGGCACTAACAATGAAAGACTTAAAGGCGCACTATTCAAGTTTGTTTACTTTCACTTCTGTTGAGATTCGAACTCAAACAAAACAGAGGTAGCCCGCCCCTCCCTCCCATAGTTCCCTCCTTCTCATGCTTCCATTACTGTCAACTCTTGTCGGTGATTGGCCGGGACGGTTTGTCATGTTACGGGGCACAGCCTGTGCCCCTTGTGTTTATTTGCAGTTTGTGACGCCTGTGTGATCTCCAGAGACCAGGTTTTTTTTTTTTCAGTGAATTTAGGGTCAGGCAGCTAGCGGATCATGGAGAGATGACGGCGAATTGAGACAAAAATGAAAACGTGCAGAAAGTAAACAAACTTGCATGGTGCACCTTTAAAGTCCTGAATTTTAACAGTTTTCTGAGCATTTCTGAGGCAATTAAGCTGCATGAAACTGCACAGTATGCCTGAGCTCCAGACACAATGCATTTCTGTGCATCTGTGGCGAAGGGAGAAAGAGAGAGGCACAGAGAAAAATTCAGTGAAGGGATAGTGAACGCTCACCTTTTATTATGACCTGATGGAGGGCAGGAAATTATCACACCTTTACTGTGTGATGACTGATATGTGCATTATTTTCGCAGGTGGTTATTACATGCAACGCACCTTTTTAAAGAGATGGTCGCTGTTGAGTTGAACTGTCAGCCGATTGTTGGTATCTACAAAGTGTAGGATGTGGGAGAAATGGGACCTCAGTAGCTTTGACAAGGGCCAAACTTTTACGGCATGGTGAGTGGGTCAGAGCATCTCTGAAGCGGGAAGGCTTCTGGGGTGCTGTCAGTCTGCACAAATGAGTACCTACTGACAGAGGTCTGGGGAAAACAAACCATGAACCAGTAAGCAGTACCGGTACTCGATCTGCTCCAGCCACGTGGCTGCAGCTAAGCAGATGTGGGCTTGGTTACTACTTGGATTGGAGATCACTTGGGAAAATTATATTGCTGCTAGAACAGGTGTTGGTGGCCAGTAGGTTGCGATCTTCCCTCTGATGGAATAAATCCCAGTGCCCTGTGCAGTGATGGGGACACTGTACTGAAAGGGACATTAAACTGAGGTCCTGACTCACTGTGGTCATTGAAGATCCTATGACACTCTTTGACAAGAGAAGGGGGTTCCCCAGTGTCATGGCTAAATTCCCAACCTGGCTTTTTCAACCTGCCTGCTAATCATCCCCTGATCTAATTGATTATGCAAATTGTCCACTCCCTCTCCCCCTCATCCCCTAGGGCTCCCTTAAAAAAAGAGAGATTTCGATCTCACTGAGACTTCCGCGGCTAAATGAATAAATAAACTGGGCGTTCAGCACCCAGAGCTCATCAATGCAAAAGGCTGTTGGGGTAATGGCCTCGCACAGAACACCAATGTTGGGAAAACTGCAATTTGCCTAATGATATCAATATTATTAATTTGACTATCCAAAAAATTATGATATTGTAATATTAATATTACATATTAATATGTATACCTCGGGGCACCACCCTTCCTCAGTGAAGGGAAAACGATAGCCAATTAATAAAACCTCAGTCTCAATGTCTGCTAAGCTATTAATTTGGAAATTGATTAATAATTAATAATTGTAACCAACTTACCCAATCAATAGTTAGACTGAAGGATTTGGAGTTCTATAGAAGAGGTTGGCACTTTCATTCACTCTTACACAACATTAATAACCACGGCACGTCTTAAAAGAATATTTATTTAAATGAAATAAATAAAACACACAATCTAAACTACACTAAACACTATATACACAATGAAGGAGGTGTGTGTGTGTGTGTGTGTGTGTGTGCTTGCGTGCGGGTGTGGGTGAGAGAGAACAAAGGGATGATCTAAGGTGTGAATGAAGGGGCCTTGCAGACCATGCGAGTGGGGGAAGGCAACCCTACTGTAACAAAGACCAAGTCTTTGTAGCCAAGGAAAGCTAAGAGTTTTAAAGTCAGTTAAATGACTTAAAACGCTCAGTTGTTTGTGCGTGTGTGTATTACGTTAAAACGAAGAGATGTGTGTGTGTTTTGCATAGGAAAGGCGCCGTGTTAGTCTACAGGAGGTTATTTGCATGCAAAGTAACACATCCTGTCCTACTAAAACACAATCCTAAAACAATCGCAGCAACTATCATTTTACAAATACACACAGTCACTTTTAGTCTTAAAGGAAGGTTTGAATGCCCAGTTGTTACCAGTCCTTAGTTGAGGAAAGAGGTTTGGAGGTTGCAGGAGGATCCAATCACGGGTGATGTTGATCCGGCTGGAAGAGCGGTTCTGGTGCTGTCCGTGTCTTTTCTGTGGGGAGAAGAGGGAAGCTGGCTGCTCCTCAAAAGCAAGCTGTTTCTTCAACTCTTGCTGTACTCCTGGTAGCCTGGCAGATTCTTCAGCATGGCCAGTCTATGCTGGGCCTAAGAGGTGGGGGAGGAGTACCCCAGCCTGAGCAGTCCCCAGGGGTCCAGAAGCCTCTCCAAGGGAGAGACAGAGAGACAAGAGAGGATCCAAGAGAAGAGAGAGATAAAATGGTTGACCACTGCTTTTATGTGCCTTGCCTGCTGGCGGGAGGGGCTTGCAGGCAGCAAGTGGTCATGGGAAGTCCTGGGCTCCATTTTGTCTCCTCACATATGAAAGGCTTTCCTCTGTGTGACCCCAACAAGGCCAACAGGGACTGTATCCTGTATTGTCCAATCTAACAGAAGTGCTACTGGGGCACAAGTTGCTGAGAATTTTTGTTACTTAGGTGAGGAACATGTTACAATGCATAGTGCATCACGCTCTGTTTTGTCTGGCGCTGGGTCGCAGCAGACCAGTCGAAGTACTTATTCTAACTCTTGGTTCACCACAAGATGCGCCATGCAAGTGTCGGAACTGAACTCTGGAGCAATCGAAGAAGGTTGTGTGGTCCACGGAGTCCTGTTTTTTCTTGCGTCATATGTATCAGCCAGGTATGTCGGCACTAAACAGGACCCATAATACCTGGGTCCTTATTGACAAAGTATCTTCACAAGTCTCCTTACAAAGTATGTAATGACTTTTACGGAAAGCTAATGGATCCGTTAAAATTTGTTTGCGCCGTATTCACAGAAGGTTCCATTAAACCTCCGTTACCTGCGGAAATCTGTTAATTCAAACAGATTCGACAAAACACGCCCATCCTTTTGGTATTACAATGTATTGAACGCACTAAACAAGTATAGGATGTGTGCATTGTTTGATGCGTATTCCTGCTGGTGATTGTGAACACTGCCATCATGAGCTCAGAGAAGGAGAAAAAACCTGCAATAAAAAGTTTACCGAACAAGAGAGCGACTGATTGCTTGAACTCATTGAGAAGAATTTTAAATGTAATCAATAACTTCAGTGTAGACATGTCTCGACTTTCGGTATCTTTTTTATCAGATCGATATCATCGTAAGTGTCCAGTGGCCGTAAACGGTCACGAAACACAGGCTCTCGCCGAAGAGCCCGTCTACTTTCTTCCTCATGCATGAGGAAAGCAACTGCCATGTTCGCTGTCTGAGTGTCTCTGTAAATGTCAACGGGTGCTCTGTGATTTCCATTAAAATACGCTGTTAACGGAAGTGTTCTCCAGATGCGCTAATGTACGGATACTTTGGGAATACCACGTCAACTGTAGCAGGGGATCAACGGAAGAGTAAAGCCCGACGGATGCTTTGTGATTAAGGACTCAGATTACATTCTTCAGTTGAAATTGAAAAAACAAAATCAATTTATTCATCATTTACCGTGCTCGTATGAAGTTTTGTCTACTGAAGAATCTTATTTCTCTTATGTTCTGTGTTAGAAACCACAGCCCAACCCATTTTGTGAGCAACTTTTGGGAAATGCGTGGAACATAGGTAGCATTCATTAGCAAAGCAAGCACAGGTGTTATGCCCCAATTAGTTATGACATTTATGACAGCAAGGGATGACAGACAAAATTTACAACTGAAACAGACTTAATTAAACAAAGACCAACACTAACCTACAATTTATACTACTGACCAAGATTGATAATATACAAGAAAAAAATATTTACAATCCCTTGAGTTGGGGTTGCTTGATGATGTTGCGGGTGAGGACAATGCTCCAACACAGGCAAAAATCTATTAAAAGCTTCACAGGTCTTGAAAAGAGTGATCAAATGTATCCTTCTCCTTGCAATTTCTCCTAATACTTTACTCTCTCAATTTTTCTCCTTATATACTCTTTTGCAGCCCCCTCCCTCCTTTTAGACTTTTTTTTTTTAATTCTCTAGGACTTTCCGTCTCAGACATGCCCAGGACATGCCCAAACCTAGCTCCAGACTGGGCTTAACAAAAAAAGGTCGATACTGCCTTCTTTCCACATTACACCTCCATTCCAAAAGGGAAAAATTTTGACTCATAAAGGCAAAATTTTTCTTTTCAATACAAAAATGGTTAAGTAGACACTTGTGTATGTATACATATAATAAAAGATGCTAATAAACACGTTATATATACACATACTCAAACACGGGATAAGCAATCAGCAATTACATTGTCAGTACCCTTTACATGGTTAATTGCCATGTCAAACTCCTGTAAAATCAAACTCCAATTCAACAATCTCCGATTCTTGTTTTTCATCTTACTCAAAAACATTAATAGAATCTGGCCAGTGTACACAATCATTGGCTTTTGCCCTGTACAAACATAAACCTCAAAGTGTTGTAAAGATAGAACCAGAGCCAACAGCTCCATGGGTGCCACCTTACCCTGGCCAATGACGTAGCCAAGATACGTGACAGTAGCACTTCCCAAGTCACTCATGTTCAGATTAACAGTCAGGTTGGCCTGAATCAGGCGCTGGAACAACGTCTCTACATCTTTCAGATGTTCCTCCCAGGAGTCACTCCATGTGATCAGATCGTTGATGTACGCTCCCGTGTGTGGCAATCCGGCGATTGTAGACTGTATCATCCTTTGGAACATGGCTGGGGCATTTTTCATGCCAAAGGGTAGTACTTCATACTGGTAAACCCAGATGGTGCGGCAAAAGCAGAGATACTCTTGGCCCTCTCAGTTAAAGGCACACATCAATAACCCTTCAATAAATCAATCTTGGTCAAAAAACTTTGCTTGCCCAACTCTCGATACAATCATCAATCCGAGGTATTGGAAACACACCAATTGTAGTTACAGCATTGACTTTGCGATAATCTGTACAGAATTTAGTACTTCCATCAGGTTTTGTAACTAGCACACGATACAATCATCAATCCTAGGTATTGGAAACACACCAATTGTAGTTACAGCATTGACTTTGCGATAATCTGTACAGAATCTAGTACTTCCATCAGGTTTTGGAACTAGCACACCGGGTGAACTCCAATCTGAGTTAGAGGTTCTGATAATATCGTGTTCTAACATGTACTCAACCTCTTTCTCAGCAATCGTACTCTTTTCAGGATTCATCCGGTACGGATGCTGTTTTATTGGTTTGGCATCACCAAAATCTACATCATGAGAAGCTATTGAAACTCTCTTTGGAACATCAGGAAATAGATCTTTATATTTATTGATCAACCTCGCAAACTGATCTTTCTGTGAGGGTACTAAGTGCTGGCGTTTTTCATCAAGATTTTGCAACACTTGACATGAAAGAACTTCAGCTTTAATTCGAGGTTCATCATCTTGAAACTCCCCCTCATCTTCACAAGTCTCAGCCATAGGAGGATCTGAAGTGACAGCTGCAACCCTAGCATTCCTATCATGATAAGGCTTCAGCATGTTAATGTGACACGAATGTTTTGGCTTTCTCCTATCTGGAGTCTTCACAATGTAATTGAGATCATTGATTTTGTTAGAATTTCATAAGGACCATGAAATCCAGCCTGCAATGGATTGAACTGCAAGGGAAACAACACAAGGACCTTGTCTCCTGGTTTAAACTCACAGCTTCTAGAGTTATGATCATACCAAGTTTTCATTTTTCCCTGACTTGATTTCAAGTTCTCTTTGGCAAGGTCACAAACTGCACGCCGTCTTTCTTTGAACTTGCTAACATCGTCTAACAGACTGATATGCGGCTCTTTCGTTTGCCATTGTTCACTCAACAATAGCAAAGGTCCTCTCACTTTATGGCCAAACCCTAGCTCAAATGGACTGACTCCTGCACTGCTTCTCGAGCTGCAAACAACAGCAAATTAACACCTTCATCCCAGTCTTTCTCATGATCACAACAATAAATCATTGTCTTGAGTGGAATGAAACCGCTCTAAGGCACCCTGACTCTCTAGATGATACGCACTGGAAAGAATCTGCTTCGCACCTAGTTCATGCACAACCTGCTGAAACAATTCGGAAGTGAAATTGCTACCTTAGTCTGACTGAATTTCCCTGGGAAGGCCAAACAACCTGAAGAACTTTATCAAAGCACTCAAAATTGCAGTTGCCCTGATGTTGCGTAGAGGTATGGCTTCATGGAATCTGGTAGCTGCACACATGATTGTCAACAAGTACTGATTTCCAGATCTAGTCTTGAGTAATGGACCAACACAATCAACAATGACCTTGGAGAAGGGTTCCCTAAATGCTGGGATAGGCTGCAATGGAGCTACAGGTGGATCTAACTGCTGTTTTCCAACTACCTGACAAGTGTGACTGGTTTTGCAAAAGTTGGAAACATTTTTCCGAAGTGCAGGCCAGAAGAATTGTTTCATGGTCTTATCAACAGTCTTGTTAACACCAAGATGACCTCCTAAAGGTAAACTATGAGCTACTGTTAAGATCTCATTCGTGTAGACCTTCGGAACAACAATTTACTTGACCACTGCCCAATCTGCTTTGGCAGGGATATCAGGAGGGTACCACTTCTGCATCAACACACCATCCTTGAGATAATACCCAACTGGAACTGTGTCTATTTCTTTATCAGGAAGGGCTCTCCTCTTTAGTACACAAATTTCAGGATCATTAGTTTGCTCTTGAATTATCGCTTTCTGGACAGAGACAAGTCTCCATACACATCAGAATCACCAAACCCACCTAGCTGGCTGAACAAAGAACTGATAAATGTATCTAATAAGTCCTCAAATTGAGAAACCATAGTTGGCCGAACAGAGTCATAGGGCGAACTACCTGAGTCATGACTATATGTGTGCTGGACGGCACCACATCATTTTCTTCTTTAGCCTTCTTGGCCATAGCACGGGTCACTGCACAGGAAGGATACAGAGATGGGTCTTCATCGCCATCTTCAGTGCTCGGCTGTGAAGTAAGATGAACAAGGGGAACTACTTTGCCCCCAGCCAGGTCATTGCAACAGAGAAACACCCTTGATAGGTAGAGTTGACATAAGTCCCACCTTTACCTGTCCTGTAACTAAATCTGACTTCAAAAATACAGAGCGCAGAGGTACAGATACAGTCCTCCCTTCAATACCTTGTACAAGTATGAAATCCCCAGAAGCGGTCTCATCACGTAACTCCAAGGAGTCCATGAACAAAAGTGGCAGAGAAGCTCCGGTATCCCTTAGGATATATATGGGGACAGGAGGAGAACGCTCATTCAGAGCCACAAATCCCTCTGACACAAATGGAAGAAATTCCTCCCTCACAAAGTCAGCAATATCAGGCTTCTTAGCCCCACAAACAGCAGGCAATTTAGCAGATCGGTCATCTACTACAGGGGTTTCTAACCTTGTTTTCACAAAGGTATTGGGTTTGGTATCCTTTTCTTTTTCTTTCTCAGCTTTAAGGAATCAAAAGTTAGTTGTAACATGACCAGATTTCTTGCAATAACAGCAAACTAGACTACTTTTGTCACTGTCGACTTTTACACTTTGATCAGACCTGCTACTGGATTTCTGAGCACCATCAGCAGATTTTTCTTTGTCTTTGGTGAGGAATCTTGGGTATCACCGTTCCCTTTTTTCTGAAATTGGAACCATCTATTTTTACTACTAAACTGAAATTTGGACTTATGTGTGAGAACATATTCATCTGCAAATTTGGCAGCTGATTGCAAATTCAGTGCTTGCTTCTCATTAAGGTAGATCTTAATATCATCCTTAACACAGTTCGTGAATTCTTCAACTAACACATCTCTTTTAGTGAGTTGACATCATCCTTGACCTCCATAGAAGTACACCAGCGCTCAAAGCAAACCTTCTTCTAGTTAGCAAATTCCACATAAGTCTGATTGTCAGATTTCTTCAGACCTCTGAATTTCTGTCAGTAAGCCTCTGGAACCAACTCATAAGCTCTCAAAATAACCTTTTTGACAACCTCATAATCAGAGGAATCATCTGCAGACAAAGCCGAATAGGCTTGTTGAGCTTTACCCTTGAGGACAGTTTGCAACATCAGAGGCCAGTGTTCCTTTAGCCACTGGCAACTCTTAGCTCCCTTCTCGAAACATTGGAAATACTTATCAACCTCATTCTCGGAGAATGGAGGCATCAGTTTAACCTCCTGGCTAGCACAAAATTTCTTCTCCGCTTCCATTTTTATTTATAGTTTTATTTTTTATTTATAGTTGCACCATATCTAACTTCTGTAAACCAAAATCTCTCTGTCTCTCTCTTTCTGCTCTTTCCTATTTCTCTCTCAAATTCTTTTTGTTTTTCTTTTTCCTCCCTTTCAATCTCTAGCATTTTTAATTTAAGTTCCATTTCTACATTTGGATTTTCCACGGGAAACTGTTCCAGATCGCCTGGTGCAAACACATTTTCATCAATGTAATATTCAACAATCTCTCTAGGCAGACACGGCGCTCGGCATACGCTTATCACGCACTGCGCGTAGGGCACCAACTGCCTGGGGGGGCACCAAAAAAATCAAGCGCATAAAAAAATTATAATAATAACAGTATTTAATATTTAAAATAAAATTTTGTAAAGCATGTTAATAAATATAAGTAATACAAAAATAACGTAGGCTTATTTACGCTAAAAAAGATTAATCTCCTGCGCGGCCCTCTCATCGGTCTACCTTTGGTGCCCCCTCCCCCCCCCCCCCATTCCCTAGTAGTTTGCTCCATTATGCTTCAATCGTAAATTCGGCAGAAGTTTATTCCGGAGATCTGGACATGTCATCGAAATCGAAAAGGCATCAAGAGTCGGGGGCGGAAAAGAAAACAACTGCGAGATGATGCTCGCGCGTCTCTTGCAGGTAAGACAATGTTTTAATTAACAATGATTTATTTTGTAACAGCTACGTTTACATGACCACGATAATCTGATAACTGGGAATAATCGGGTAATGGCAATAATCTGATTTGACGCGTTTTCATGTACTTTAGTCATGTGATAATCGGAAAAACCTGGTTTACATGGTTCAGTCAATAGTTCGATTTCTTTCCAAGTACATGACGTAAAACTCTTGGTCTCAGCATAGGCCTTCCTCCACTCCTACCAAAAACCCGTGCTTGCTGCATGTGCGTTAGGAGTAAGGACTGGTGGGAGAGAGTGGTGCTCAATGAAATTTTTAGATGAAAAAATGGAGAGAGAATTTCAGGATGTCTCGGGGAGCATTCGTGAAACTGTGTGATCAGATGAAGGATGTCATGAGCCCAGAAGAGATGACCGCTGTACCTCTAGAAATGCGAGTGGCGATTGCGTTATATTAGCTCGCTAGCTGCGGAGAGTACAGGCTGATAGCGAATCAGTTTGGTGTCCATAAAGCGTATCTAGTTAGCTACATCCGTTTTTCTATTTGTACACATTCGCAGATGTATCCCTGTCAGTTTCCTCTGCTGAGCGAAGCGTCTCCTAACTTAAACTCATTAAAACATACCTGCGCCCATCAATGGGCCAGAAGCGTTTAAGTGGTCTGGCTGTCATCAGCATCAATGGGGAAATTGCTCAGAAACTGTCATATGATGACCTGATAGCTGATTTCGCAGCCCGAAAATGCAGACGTGTGCCTCTGTAGGGCCTCTAACAACTGGTGCTTGCATTTTAAATTACGCTTTTAAAGTTCCTTACTCAGAACTGTGATAACAGATAAAAACATGTTTATTTGTTAATAGTCGTGGCATTTTTTAAAAAAATTTTGATTATTTATTTTTATTTGAGGATTTGATGCCATTGTTAGTGTTTTACAAAGACTTAATTATTGTTATTCATCTCTTATTAATAATAATAATAATAATAATAATTATTATTATTATTATTATTATATTAGTATTATTAATATTATTATTTATCTCTATCTCAACTTATTTTGTAAAATAAAGCAAAACTGACAAATACTCAGATATATTGTTCATTTCTGTCAGGGGTGGGGTTGGGTGGGTATGTGGGGGGGCACCACAAAGCATTTATGCTTAGGGCACCAAAATGGCTAGCGCCGGCCCTGTCTCTAGGCAGTCTTGCTTTTCTCATGGCTGGTTTTAGCTCTGTCTGCATATTTTTTAGCAGTTCTGTCTTTTTAAAAGATGCCAAGAAATAATCCATTGCTGTTGATCTATCAATATATACAGGAAAATAAAAAAAAAACAATTTCACAATTTGAAATGTTAGATTTTCAATAAATGACTCACACAATGGTCTCACCCGGACGAGCCCCCAATTTATTATGGCCCCAATTTGTTATGACATATAAGACAGCAAGGGATGACAGACAAAATTTTAAAACTTAAACACATTTAATTAAACAAAGACTGACAACTTACCTACAATGTATACTACTGACCAAGATTAACATATACAAAAAATATATATATATTTACAGTCCCTTGAGATGGGGTTGCTTGGTGATGTCTTGGGACAGGGAAATGCTCCAACACAGGCAAAAACCCACAAAAAAGCTTCACAGGTCTTGAAAAGAGTGACAGGTCTGGTCAAATGTATCCTTCTCCTTCCAATTTCTCCGACTACTTTACTCTCTCAATGTTTCTCCTTATATACTCTTTTGCGGACCCCTCCCACCTTTTACTTTTTTTATTCTCTGAGACTTTCTGTCTCAGACATGCCCAGGACACGTTATTTTTTTTCCCAGGCGCGATGTGGGCTAATTGGGCTAATTACCATAAATGGGCGTATCTATCGGCCGCAAATTTATTTCCTCTAACCGTTATGTCTATTGCACCTTTTACTTGTCCTCTGATTGGTCAGTCGTCTCCGAGGAGACATCGAAACTTATGAATGGGCACGGTCATGTGATAGAGTCCCTGACTTACGGTAGCGTATTGCTGCCGTTCCTGGAAAAAAAAAAAAACGGGTCTGTAATCACGGCATGAGTGAAAAGTTGTTTGTTATTACAAGATTCGTTTCTTGTTATGACAACATATTTTCATGCTTTAACAAGATATTTTCACGTTATTTCAACGCGAAAGCATCACATTATGATAAGAAACTTTTGGCTCATTTACATGATTTGATTAAGTTCTACTTCTTGCTTGTCTTTAAACATGGCGAGATTATGCTATTATTGAGCACGGTGGGCAATACTGTGATTAGTATGCGTACAATGAGAGGGATTTAAAAATGCTTGGGGCTGTACAGAAGACAGAATGAGCCTGACTGCCTGGAGGTAGCGACGTTTCTGAACATCGGTCAAGCTATCACTGGCTCGGAAAACGACTGTCGTCACAGCTAATAATAAAATGCGCAAATATAGCAGACGTCACGTTAGTAACATTACGTGATGTACTTGCTGTCAAATAACCGTCACATGGAAAGATATAACGAGGCTTGTTCAACAAAAATAAATGTGTACTTTGTTCAGAAAAATACGCAAGCAAATTAATAATTTGCGATAATAATCATTTGTGATTGATTAGTGAAAAAATAATACATAATAAGGAAGATTGGAAGTTGGTAGTTTGGCCAAGGTGATGGGTGCGATTTTGGTAAGGTGCTATTATTCCAGATCAGCATTTACAATTGCTTGTTACAGTACATGTGCTCTTACACAAGGCAAGTAAATCAATAAGAGCAGAAAATACTCTGGAAACATACAATTGCCATCAAAATTGGTATCCGGTGAAAAGGAGACAGAGTGAGGAAAAATACAGGACCATACTGCATGTGCTGTAGTGCAAGTTTATTGAATAAGGAAAGATTCAATGGGAGAATTATTTTATAAATGGCTATCAAAGTTGGTACTTTGCAATGTGCAACTGGAGAAAATGGAATGAAGGGCCGTGTTTGAGGGCTTGTAATTCCCACAAATCAATAATACTTGCA
This sequence comes from Gymnothorax reevesii, assembly GCA_029721435.1. Lineage (NCBI taxonomy): Eukaryota > Metazoa > Chordata > Actinopteri > Anguilliformes > Muraenidae > Gymnothorax > Gymnothorax reevesii. The sequence goes on along the minus strand of CM056590.1, from coordinate 10,045,973 downwards.
TACCATATTACATGTATTTTAGAACAAGCACATTGAATATGAAGAGATTTTATTATTGAAATTATTGAATAAATGACTGTCCAAGTTGGTACATTGCAATGTGTGAACTGAGACAACTGAATGGGTGGCCGTTTTCATGGCCTTTAATTCTTGCAAATCCAAAATTTTTCTAAAAATAACACTTCTATACAATGCAACATGAATGTCTTTAATGCAGGAATACTGAATATGAGGACATTTTGTGGTGGAATTAAATAAATGCCCATCAAAGTTAATACTTGACAATGTGCAAATAGAGACAATAGAATGGAGGGCCGTATTTCAGGGCCTGAAACTTTTGAAATGCAACAAATTTGCAAAAAATAACACTTAACTACCATAATAGATGTATTTAAGCACAAGCCCACTGAATACAAAGAGATGATATGGCGGAATTTTAAATAAATGGCTGTCAAAGCTGGCATTTGCGATGTGCAAATGAACGGGGAGCCATATTTGAGGGCCGTAATTCCAGTTTAGCTGAAAGTCTATCGTAAATAACCCTTCCATACCATACTACATGCATTCTAGTACAAGCGCACTGAATATGAAATGATTCCATAATGAAGTCATTAAATAAATGGCCGTCAAAAATGGTGCTTTGCAATGTGCAAATGGAGACAATTGAATGGGGGGGCAATATTTTAGAGCGCGTAGTTCTTGCAAATGAAGAAGTTTTCAATGGATAAAGTGCCAAATTCATACAATAGTACACTACAGGCCAAAATTTTGGGGCGACCTTCAGATTTTTAATGGTGCACCCTTGGTTTTGTCCCCTTGGTTTTGGGGAAGGCATTTATACAGCAATGGAACAACTGAAGTCAAGGCAAGATCTGGAAGACCAAGAAAAATTTCAGATAGAATGGCCCGAGATTTGGTAAGAAATGCTCAGAGGAACCCAAACATCACTGCAAAAGAGCTGCAAAAAAGAGCAGCAGACACAGGTGTAGAGTTTCACAGGACAACAATACAGCGAACCTTAAACAACGAAGACCTACGTGGCAGAGTGGCAAGAGTTTCCTTTCCCACGACCTCAACACAAAATTAAGCATCTGAAGTATGCAAAAGAAAACCTTAAGAAACCTCAAGCCTATTGGAACAACGTGCTTTGGACTGATGAAACCAAAATTGAACTTTTTCAACTAAGGTATGTTTGGAGAAAAATGGGTGAAGCATTTGTGGAGAGAGAAAAACACATTGTCAACTGTAAAGCATGGAAGTGTATCCATAATGCCTTGGGGTTGTGTAGCAGGTGGGGGCACAGGCAGTGTTGTGTGAGTGGACAGAAGAATGGATTCCACCAAATATCAAGACATTCTAGAGACTAATGTTCACTGCTCAGTCCAGAAATTGAAGTTGAAGAGACGTTGGGTACCCCAGCAAGACAATGACCTGAAGCATACCTCAAAATCCACTATTAAGTACTCCCAGGAAAGACGGATGAAGGTTTTGGAATGGCCATCACGGTCGTTAGACCTGAATATTATTGAAAATCTGTGGAGAGACCTCAAACATGCTGTGCATGCAAGAAGCTGAAGAATATTTCTGAGCTAGAGGTGTTCTGTCAGGGAGAGTGGGGAGAAATTCCAAAGACAAGAATTGAAAGACTCTTAGCTGGCTACAGCTTTTGCAAGCTGCTATAGCTTCCCAAGGAGGAGTTATAAAGTACGAGCTGACAGGGTTCCCAAACCTATTCACAAGGTATTTCTCCTGGTACTCTAATTTAGAAATTGTAAAAAGTAAAAAATAAAAATTATTCTTGCTTTGAAATGTGATGATGTGTCATGTTTGACTTTGTAGCATTTAGTGTTCAGGTTTGGTTTAAATCACTTGGAGATTAATTGTTACAGACATTTAAACTAGGGGCGCCAAAATTTTTGCACCCCACTGTAAGCCTATTTTACTTTAAAATTTTTGCATAAATGTGCATTGAAAGAAACTAAATGGGTAAAAATGTTTTTGTGCCTATAATTCATCAAAGGCTATTTGCACACTCCGCTGTATTACTTCTGGTCGGTTACATCAAACAGGCAGTATGGTGATGTTATTTTCAGTAAACAGTTCGATTTGCAAAAGTTTTTGTTCCCCACTTCCATTTCCACCCTTCACCAAATACCAGTTTTGATGGTAATTCATGCATTATATGCTCTAATTTACCCATTTGCTTAATGTCAAAACACTTGCACTCTGACAAGCAATTGCATCACCTTGGCCAAACTACCAACTTCCTATCCTGTTTATTATGTATTTATTTTTTCACTAATCAATCACAATTGATTATTATCGCAAATTATTCAAGTTGGATTGCGTATTTTTCTGAACCAAGTACACATTTATTTTTGTTGAACAAGCCTCGTTATATCTTTCCATGTGACGGTTATTTGACAGCAAGTACATCACGTAATGTTACTAACATGATGTCAGCTGTATTTGCGCATTTTATTATTAGCTGTGACGGTATGACCGTCGTTTTGCGAGCTAGTGATAGCTTGACCGATGTTCAGAAACGTCGCTACCTCCAGGGGGTCAGGCTCATTCTGTCTTCTGTACAGCCCCAAGCATTTTAAAATCCCTCTCATTGCACGCATACTAATTACAGTATCGCCCACCGTGCTCAATAATAGCATAATCTCGCCACGTTTCAAGACAAGCAAGAAGTAGAACTTAATCAAATCATGTAAATGAGCCAAAAGTTTCTTATCATAATGTGATGCTTTCGCGTTGAAATAACGTGAAGATATCTTATTAAAGCATGAAAATATGTTGTCATAACACAAAGTAATAACAACTTTTCACTCATGCCGTGATTACAGACCCGCTTTTTTTTCCAGGAATGGCAGCAATACGCTACCGTAAGTCAGGGACTCTATCACATGACCGTGCCCATTCATAAGTTTCGATGTCTCCTTGGAGACGATTGACCAATCAGAGGACAAGTAAAAGGTGCAATAGACATAACGGTTAGAGTAAATAAATTAGCGGCCGATACATACGCCCATTTATGGTAATTAGCTCAATTAGCCCACATTGCGCCTGGGAAAAAAATAACGCGCCCAGGACATGCCCAAAACCTGGCTCTAGACTGGCTCAACGAAAAAAGTCAATACTGCCATCTAGTGGCTGTTTTCCACATTACAATAAATATAATAATCCAAGCTCGCGAAGGTGACAGATGAAAACACTCATGTCCAGTGTGAGTATCCATCTCTGGTGAGGCATGCATGGACTAAGGTAGAAATTTTTGTGGTGCAAAAAAGACGGAGACAAAAGATGAAATGTCAAGTGACGGTTTTAAACTGTGTGCAGAGAAGCAGAATGTGGATGTCTTGTTTAGCCAAGACATTAGGTCGATCAATTTTTGTGCCAAATTTTTTCATGCATTGTATTAGATAAAACTTATTACCGACATCTAGCAAGGCAAAAGATGTGACCCATCACATCAAATTAGGTATTAAGTCACATTTTGGGTGAGATGTGTTATGCATATTTTTGGATTCATGACTCAAAAAGCTTCATTTTGGTACCAAAACCATTTCCATAGCATGTTTGGTTGCAGAGACATGGCCAATTTTGTGCGGGGAATCTGGGCAAGTGAACATCCTCATCAATGCCATCATCCACAACATTCTCATTCTCAGACCCCACAGAATGTTCATCATCGAAATAGTCGAGGGCGAACTACAGCAAATTCTCCTGAACTACACTACCTAAACCATGAATATTGCGGTGCATTAAGTCATTGAGTGCTTTCTCCTCCTTTGCAGCCATTTTTTCACCATTAGAAGCGATCGAAAAATAATAATCCTTTATCCTGATATCTAATCTTATCGACCTTTTCACAGTTTGTCCATCAAATTTGGCTTTTTAAACAAACATCGAAGACAAGTGAGAAACATGTTTTTCTCTGACATGAGCGCTGCCATTAACATGTGACCCGGTTCAGTCAATCCGATCACTGAATTGGCCACCTGCATAGCGACAGTGGGAGTGTGCTTACAATTGAAAATCTGCCCTTGAAAATCTGTCTGCATCCCATTTATGGAATATTTAAATGAGGACTTCTTTGCATTGTCACGAAGAGGGAATCACAAGCTTTATATGGATAATGGGGTTGCCCCCCTACAGCCAGGAATAATGCCAGCAGCGAGTGCGTTTTAGTGCCGAGAAATGCAACTTTTTCTGTCAAAATTGGAAAGTCCAGTCAAGATAGTGTTCACAAAACTGGTCAAAAACGTTATTTAGGATTAATATTTATTGATTCTGATACAGGAGGAGGAAGATGAGGTATTTGTGAACCAAATTTAGCCAATTTTGACACAATTTACCTGCAATTACATTGGCTCCTAGACAAAATTAGCCAGTGCGACTTAATACCCGATTTGATGTGACGGGTCACATATTTCTAAGACATGACGATTATTTCCAAAGATACTGTGATGGCTGGTGAGTTGATACGCTAAACGCAGCGGCCAGAACAAAAGGAAGACACACAGATGAGAGAGAGAAAAAAAATAAGACAGCGAGACTCACGCTTCCAACAGACCAAGATGTCGTCCTAGGCAAGAAAGCAAGGCGAGTTCAACAGGAAGAATTGAAAGGGAAAAAACAGAAAAATTTCCTTGCCATCTTCAACTTTTTACTCAAATATGCAGCTAAACTTCAACAACTCTCTTACTAGAGACCTTACCGCCTGAAGTGCAAACATAACACTGACACTCTACCAAGGGAAATGAGGCGGAAATAGGGCTTAAATAGAATCTGGGCAATGCCCCCAATTACTGCCAGCTGGCCCAGGAATCCAATGGCAAGCAAAACAATATCGTCCTGGGCGAGAGTAACAAAAGGAGCTCTCAAAGCTCCAAAACCATGACAGAATCCCCCCCCTCCCCCTCTAAGGGACAGCTCCAGAAGCCCCCAAGGAACCCCGTGCGCGGAACTAAGAAATTAGTGTGGGATCCAGAGTATCCCGCGAAGGGACCCAGCTAGTCCATGAGGAACTGAACCCCACGACTAACACTACTCGCGGCTAGAATGCAGCACACAGTGTAAACCGGCCCCCCCTCAACCATTCGTGGTGGCAGCAGGGGTGTGTCGGCAGGTGCTAGGACGCTAGTGCTAACTGGCTTAATCTGAGAGACATGGAAAGATGGATGGATATGTTGATCTCGGGAGCTTTACCTGGACCGCGACCAGATTGATCTTCCGCACTATCTTGAATGGGCCAATACAGCGGGCGGCAGTTTTCGAGATTCAACCTTCAAGGGGAGGTCCCGGGTAGACAGCCAAACTCTCAGAATGACCCGATAAGATGGGGCCAAACGACGCCTTCTATCAGTGGCGAGCCCCGAGTGCAACAGAGAGGAAAGGACCCTGGTCCAAACCGACTGACAGCGACAAATGAAATGGTTGACTGAGGGAACCTAAGAATCATTCTCAGTCTCAGGAAATAGTGGGGGGAAAGACCCGTGGAGGAATTACTCAGTGAGTTAAGGGCATACTCGACCCATGCTAAAAATCGACTTCATGAGGATGGATTATGCGCCGCCAAACAACGAAGAGTGTTTTCTAAAGACTGATTAGTACGTTCAGACTGTCCGTTGGTGACCCCCAACTGCTTGCAAAATGCCGGCCAGAATCTGGCCGTAAACTGAGGGCCTCGGTCAGAGACCACATCTTGCGGAAGCCTATACAGCTGGAACACATGTTTAACTTTAAGAAGGGCCGTCTCTCGCACTGAAGGCAACTTGGGTAGTACGACAAAATGAGCAGCCTTAGAAAAACGGTCAACCACGACCAGGATGACCATCTTGCCGTCAGATACAGGCAGCCCCGTTACGAAGTCCAATGCAATATGCGTCCAAGGGCGCCTGGGAATGGGCAAAGGTCGCAGAAGACCAGAGGGAGGGAGGTGGGAAGTCTTGTTCCTGGAGCATGTGCCACAAGCAGCAACAAATTCCTGAAAGTCTCTCATCTTACCAGGCCACCAAAAACATCGGGCCGGGAACTGCTTGGACCGATGGGCCCCTGGGTGCCCAGCCAAGTGGGAAGAATAACCCCACTGGAGGACCTGTGGCCTAACAGTAGGTGGAACAAACAAACAGCCAGGAGGCTCCCCCCCCCCAGGACCACGGTCAGTCTTTAAATCCTCCCAAACCACTGCCTCAATCTCCCACTGAATGGGTGCAACAACCTGAGCAGCCGGAATAACTGGCTCCGGGGTAGGATCGCGGTCAGAGCGGTCGTAAATCCGTGACAGGGCGTCAGGCTTAGTGTTTTTAGAGCCCGGGCGATAGGTCAGTGTAAAATCAAAAAAAGGTTAAAGAATAATGACCACCGCGCCTGCCGGGAATTGCGTCGCTTGGTTTGCTGAATATACTGGGGTTTTTTGTGGTCGGTCCATACCACAAAAGGGTGTTCAGCTCCCTCCAACCAGTGGCGCCACTCCTCAAGTGCCAGCTTGACCACCAATAAATCCCGGTCACCAATGCTGTAATTGCGTTCCTCGGTGGACAAAGATCGGGAGAAGTATGCGCTCTTGTTTTAACAACAGTCTGTAAACATCTGGGAAGTGAGACAACCAATTGCTGAAGTTTTGGGGGAGGAATGTTGTTCCACTCTTATCAGATGTAGGATTCTAGCTCCTCAACAGTCCTGGGTCTTCTTTGCCAGATTTTTTGTTTTGTGATGCACTAAATTTTTTCAATTTGTGAATGGTATGGACTTCAGGTTGGCCAGTTCAGCACTCAGACTGCTCCACAGTGAACCCATGCTGTTGTGATGGATGCAGTATGTGGTTTGGCATTGTTTTGCTGAAATATGCAAGGCCTTCACTGAAAGAGTCTGGATGGGAGCACATGTTGTTGTAAAACCTCTACAGGGTGTATCAAAAAAAGTACTCTCCGAAAAGTACCCACCAAATTTAAAATTGAACATTTTCATGTAATTTCTTCATCTGCATATGATGGTATCGACATCCTGCTTCGGTCCATACCAAAATTAATTGCATAGTTTCATGCATAACTGAACACAACCCCCTTTTTCCGGTGGGCAATAAAATGTCCTTCCTCCAAAAAATTAAAGGGTTAAAATTGGATTAAACTGTAATGCAAAATGTGAATTTTTGTTTTTCTACGCTGTGATACTCAAACTAACCCTTCGTTTGCTGCTTTTTGCACTGGGGCAATGGATGTATGGGAATGAGTCGGAGGGCCACACAGTGGCTTACAAGTGATCACTACCCACCCGCATCTTTAGGAGAGGACATTTTGAGGAGCAAGTCACATTTAATCATTTTAACACCCTGCCCAGTGGAATGGCCCTCGAGGTCACCTGATTTGACACCGCTGGACTTCTTTCTTTGGGGCCATCTCAAATCAAAAGTGTACGTGACACCACCGTGTGACCTCATGGATATTGAACAGCAAATCATAGCCGATGTAAAAATCCTTCGGAGGGACAGAGGAATAATCAGGCAAGCAGTGCAGGACATGCGAAGGAGAGTGCAAGTGTGCATCCAAAGAAATGGAGGTCACGTCCAGGACTAAGTTGACGAAAAACAGGGTATTAAAATGATTAAATATGACTTTCTCATTAAAATGTCCTCTCCTAAAGATGCGAGTGGGTAGTGATCACTTGTAAACCATCGCGTGGCCCTCCGACTCATTCCCATACATCCATTTCCCCAGTGCAAAAAGCAGCAAACAAAGGGTTAATTTGAGTATTGCGGCGTAGGAAAACAAAAATTCACATTTTGCATTACAGTTTAAGACTTCATCCAATTTTAACCCTTTGATTTTTTTGGGGAAGGACATTTTATTGTCCACTGGAAAACGGGCCTGTGCTCAGTCATGCATGAAATTATGCAATTAATTTTGGTATGGACCGAAGCAGGATGTCCATACCAACATATGCAAACAAAGAAATTTCATGAACATGTTCAATTGTAAATTTAGTTGGTACTTTTCCGAGAGTCTACTTTTTTTGATACACCCTGTATATATTTTTCAGCATTGGTAATGCCTGTCCAGATGCTTAAGCTCCCCATGTCACAGGCACTGATGCAACCCGATACCATCAGAAATTTTGGCTTTTGAACTGTGCGCTAATAACAAGCTGAATGGTCCCCCTCCTCTTTAGACCGCACGACACGGCGTCCGCGATTTCCAAAAAGAATTTCACATTTTGATTCATCTGACCACAGAACAGTTTTTTATTCTGCCTGATGGCGGCATTTCTGGATTGTCTTCACATATGGCATGATACAGTTAGCTTGCATTTTAGGATTGCACAACAAACTGTGTTCACAGGGAGTGATTTCTGGAAGTGTTCCTGAGCCCATGCAGTGTATTCCAGTGCAGAATCATGCCTGTTTTTAATGCAGTGCTGTCTGTGGGCCCGCAGATCAAGAGCATCCAATTTTTTGATATTAAGTACTATATATTCAGTCTTAAGTCTTCTCTATTTTACATTGGGAAACAATTTTCTGAAATTGTTCCGCAGTGTTTAGATGCAGTTTTTACAGACTGGTGAATCTGTCCTCTGCCTTGCTATGCTCCTTTTATACCCAGACATGTTACTAACCTGATTTCAATTAACCTAATTAGTTGCAAAATGCTCCTCCAGCTGTTTGTCAGTACCGCTAACTTTTCCAGCCTTTTGCTGCCCCTGTCCCAACATCTTTGAGATGTGTTGCGGCCATAAATTCAAAATAAGCTCATAATTTTCATGAAATGGTAAAATGTTGCACTTTTAACATCTGGTATATTGCCTATGTTCTATTGTGAATAAAATGTGGGTTCATGAGATTGCCATATCGCTGCATTGTTCTTATTTACAATTTACACGGCGTCCCAACTCTTTTGGAATTGGGGTTGTGTTTTTCGATCCGTTTTCACCAGAGAAATTTTATAGAAAAATAATGGGACCCCTTTTAGATTGAAGTGGTGGTATTATACTCATTACTGCACACTGCTGTCAGTATTTATTTATCCATCTATATATAACTGCCGTGTTCTGTCTGTCTACATTTTGACACGATGTGAGCCATGCAAAAAAAAGGAAGTGCAATAACGATCACGCAGGATCCAACATGTCAAAAGCTTGACATCTTTCCAAAACAACAGCTGGAATTGAAGGAGAGTGTCATTGATAATCTGAGCTGCTAACAGGCCTAGATTTGACGTGTGGCCCACTGCCGGGAGGTCAAACCACTCAGAATTCGAGGTGCTAACACCAGGGGCTCTTCTGTCAGTCTTACATTGTGCCATCTGGTGGCTCAAAAGTCCTTGGCTTTTCCAACGCAATATCTCATGCACGCACTGCAATGTCGCCATGTTCCCCATCAGGCTTCAGAGTTAAAGTTTGAGTGTCAATGACATCTGTCATTTTTCTTAAAAGTTGTGGTAACACACAGAAAATGTAAAGTATGGGGACGTCCTGACATGGAAAGCGTTCGAAATGAAACGTTTTGACCCCTCGCCCCCACCTTAAAGACATTAACAGGGGACTGTTGTCTCCTTCTTTTGTAAGGCTAGGGATATCCTTCTGAAAAAGAGGGCCAACTTCCGTCATGGATCAAACGCTATCAGCCCATCCTACTGCAGTATTAGCTGTAATTCTTCATCTCATGCGTAACCTTTCAAGCGCAGTACAAAGAAGAGTACTTGTGGATTTCATTCTCTTAAAATAGCCTTGATGGGCTGCCGGGTGGCTCACACGGTTAAGGCACTGCTCTGCAGTGCAGAGGTGATCACCACGTCGCGGGTTCGAGCCTCTGCGTACCCACCGGCTGGGGTCGGCAGCTTTTTCGGAGTAGCGCACAATTGGCTATCGCGCTACAGGGTTTCAAATTGGGAAGGGACTGCCGGATTTGGGTGTTCAGCGACAGCTTTGTTCGTTGCTCCAGCGCCTCCTGTTGGCCAGACGGGCGCTCGTCAGGAAGACTCTGGGTTTGTTCACGTCCGGGTATCCTCCGCCCTCGTTCGTAACTTACGAAGATTCGACCAATGACCAATAAGAATCAGTGGCTGACGGACACGTGCTTCGGAGGAGAGTCGTGAACTGTCTTCACTATCCTGAGTAGGCAGCAAGGGGTCGCATACGAGCAAGCTTTGTACATAGTTCACTAATTGGGCATTCCAGATTCGGGTGGGATTGGAGATGCCAAATTTATAAAAAAAAAAAAAATAGCCTTGAAATATTTTCCTCTTTACACGCGTCAATAAATCCTACTCAATTTCACCTTTGAAAATTCCTTGTCACTCCCCCTATTACATTGAAATATGGTTATGCAGGATTGAATGTAACTAAGGGTGTCCTGTGATGATTTCATGCGGAGGAGGGACCAGGTCATTGTTTTTGAAGTCACAAATAAGTCTCAACTCTTTGCACTTAAGTCCAAAATCAAGACAGGCAAGTCGTGAAATACAGTGCCAAGTTCTCAATTATGTGTTTTGAGTCCTTCTATAAGTTATAATGCACGCTTCACCAAATTCAATGCCATTTGAACAACAGAGTAATATACAGCGATCAGCCATAGCATTGTGACCTCTTATGGGTGAAGTGTTTATCTTGTAAAAATGGCACTTGTCAGAGGGTGGGATATATTGGACATCAAGTGAACTTTATGTCCATGAGGTTGATGCGTTGGAAGCAGGAAAAAACTAGAGCCAAATTGTGACGGCTAGATGACTGGGTTGGAGCATCTCAGCTCTTGTGGGGTAGTACCGGTCTACAGTGGTCAGTAACCACCGAAATTGGTCCCAGGAAGGAAAAGTGGTGAAGCATCAATAAGATCACGGGGGACCCAGGGCTAACTGAAGCGCGCGGGGAGCGAAGACTACCCTCTGTGTGGTCCAATCTAACAGAAGAGCTTGTGTAGCTCAAAATTCTGAAAAAAATGCTGATTCTGATAGACAGGTTTCAGAACAGACAGCGCGCCACAGTTTGTTGCTTATGGGGCTGCATAGCTGAAGATCAGTCCCATGCTGACCCCTGTCCATCGCCAAAGGCACCTACAATAGGCATGTGACCATCAGAACTGGACCACAGCGCAATGGAAGAAGGAGGTCTGGTCTGATGAATCGCATTCTTTTTTACATCATGTGGATGGCCGGGTGCTTGTGCATTGCTTACTTGGGGAAGACTCGGCACCTGGATACGCTGCGGGAAGGAGGCAAGCCGGTGGCGGCAGTGTGATGCTTTGGACAATGTGCTGCTGTGAAACCTTGGGCACTGCCATTCATGTGCATGTTGCTTTTACACATACTACCTACTTAAGCATTGTTGCAGACCAAGTGCACCCCTTGATTGAAACGGTACATCCTCTTTCAGCAGGATAATGCACCTTGACACACAGCAAAAATGGAAGCCCCACCTCGCAACTTACAGGCCTTAAAGAAACTGCTGCTAACGTCTTAGTGCCAGAGCACTACAGCACCACAGCACTTCTGTAGAGGTCTAGTGGAGTCCATGTGTTGTATTAACATAGGAATAATTGGAACTTTCTCCTCCCAAATGTGATGTAATTTTTCTGTAAGGCCATTCTTACTTTAAAATGATATTCCATCTTGTATGTTTTATGTCCAAATGCAATAGAAAGACCGCTGTAAATATAGTGTCCGCAGTCTAGGGGAAAAAGAAAAATATAATCTATCGACTGCTTGGTGCACAAGTACAGTGTCAAGTACATTTTTTGCTGTAACTAGTAAGTTGGATGCATGTCATATTTTTCACATTGTTTCAAAGTAAAACTTTGACTTTTCTCAAAACTTAAGAAATGCACTTAACCTGAAATGCCAAAAACTACCAGAACTGCACAAATTAGCCCAAACCTCCCCAAATCAAAAAGATAAAAAATGTTAACACATGACAAATTTCAAAATTTTAACTCCTAACTCAAAAACAAGAATAAAAGATGGTTAAAAAAACAAAAATGGCCTCTCATTCCTTCCACTGCTACTGTATAATTTATGCTTACAAGGTCATTTAAAAAAAAAAAACAAATTTCCAAGTACTGTTGTGTTCACAAAATGCAAGTGAACTTCTATCAAGTTATCTAATCACACAGCAGAGTACAGACCATCAAACTGTTTATCTGCAGACAGTCTAGTCCCATAAACTCACAGCAAACCCAGAAAAGAAACAGCTAACTCTTTGTTTGAATTGGCAGAGTGATGAGACCCAGATTGCAATCAGCTGACAGTTTAAAAGGCGCCACTCAATCAGTGGACCAGTGTGGTAACTGCAGCACCTTCTGGTGGACCAATCACAAGTCCCCACCTGTTCCTAGACCTCTGGGATGTTCCCTGTGAGCAGATATGAGTGCAGACTGACAGTGGTCCAAGGAAAGACAAACCATGGCCAGAGAAAGGGTTTTGAGCGCCCAAGGCTCATCGAAGCTCAAGGGCTATGAGGGCTGCCCCATACTGGTCCAAACCAACAGTAGGGCAAAGGGGTTATAAGTTGCTGAGAATTGAAATAATATTTCCATTAGGAATGTGTCACAACACTCAGTGCATCACACCCTACTATGTGTTGAGCTTTTCGGCTCTCTGACCAGTCAAAGTGCCCCCTCCAGTCCGCCAGTAGAAGTGCCCCCAATTCACACCTGAGCTTCCGAACTGGACCTTGAAGTAATTGGACAAAGTTGTTTGGTCCAATGAGTCCTATTTTCTTTTAGAGTGTACTTTGCCTGAGTCGCTGTTTTCAAGCTGTTTTGGCAGCACTAGAAGAGGCCTTCACTATACAGTATGAGGCAGGTGGTTTTAAGCTTATGGCTGATCTGTGTGTGTGTGTGTGTGTGTGTGTGTCTCGCATATATAAATATTATAGCGCGTCTGAAGATCTGAGTGATAGTTTTATAGGCAACCGTGTGACCAAGATGATGCACAAAGTCCAGATAGGGGCAGGAAGTGAAAAAAGAATGGACCAGACGGAGGAAAGTCCGAGCTGTGCGCATTTAGATGATATTATGAGAGGAAGGTATGAACAGAAAAGCACAACATATGTTTGACGTAATCCTTATGTTATAAGGAGGAGTGATTTTTACAGTGAACTCAAACATTTATATGCTATTGAGGCGGTATAAGCAGTGGTGTTCTTGCATTAGTGCCACGTGGGGCACGGTCTCACCACCAGAGGGCACCACCAAAAAAAAAAAAAAAACTATATTTTGTATGGCCTTGATAACGGCTTGCATTCCTGCATTCAACCTCTAAAACAATTTTTTTTATGTTCAGGAATGCAAGAAAATAACTGGCATCTTCATCAAAAAGTAATAATGTGCTTAATTATTTTTTTCAGCTTTTTTGTAAAAAGGTAAATTCGGAAATTCATGGATAATAACAATAATTATATTTTAGCATTAAAAATATAATTTCAGTTAAAGAATTTGTGGGGCATTAACCATTACAGATGCAGAAAAAGTATTTTGGTGATTACCAACATGGTTAATCTAGAGCAGCTGTGGTATAAACCTTATATTGGATGGTGGTCTAATACATTTGCAAAGCCCTGTATACGCAGAGTGCAGACTAGGACCAAGGAGCTCTATCTGTGCGTGCATTTTGTGCATTATTCGCGCATCAACGAATGCACTGAGCAAGAAATTCAGAGCTGAAAGTGTTTTTTGCTGATCTAACAGCATTCGCCACATTTCTCTCGCAGCTCCCCGAGAGAGTGGCCACCCGTGCCGAGACATTGGCTCGGCCCCTCCCCAGGGCTCCAGCTAGGCAGTGGAATGTTAAAAGCAGAGCAGTGTGTGAAAAACACAAGGAGATCGAGAAGTGTTTGGATAACGACACGACAAACGGAATAGGGTGACAGTCGGGGAGGCCTGTTGCCTGTCCATGTGAAGCTGGAAACCCAGTTGTCTGCCACAGAGTTAAATACAGAGGAGAAAAATTCTTGTGTCAGCTCTGTTTCAGGAATACAAGAGACATGCTGAAAATCACAATTACACAACTAACGTAGAAAGCCTTGAGCATCAAATTTTTTTATAATTCTGCTTTTTAACTATATGAGGTTTGCGCCTTTGGTTGTTCTTATGCATGCAATGGGGCAGCGATCACTAAGACCACATGCAAAAACTGCGCTAGCTAGGTACTCGTTAGGGTTATTTGTAATAATAACATCACTTCGTGTCGACTCACCTAAACTTAAAAGATCCTGGTATGCGGGCTCTGAAATTAGCTGGAACAGATTTAAATGAATTCACATATTTAAATCATCAGATACCAAAGTGGGCCAATCCAATTTCAAATCCCCAAGAATAACTGATTCAGAGAGTAATGTAATGGACAAGTAAGTGAAATGAGGCTTTCACAGAGGTCTTAGAAGCGCAGCAGGCTCCCGAGATATAAAAAAAAAGAAGAAAAAAAGTAAATTAGCATTCAAAATCAATTTGATGAGAAAACCTCAGATTGTTCTGCAACAGAATGATTGATGAGGACATGGGTAGCTGTAAATGAGGTTTTTACATAAATGGCCGTCCCACCCCCTCTTCCTTTCCTGTCGCATTTGAAAATGTTTAAACCATCCACTGTAACAGTATAATCTGAGATTGAGTCATTCAGCCACAAAAAAATGTTTTTTTTCTATTTATATTTAAATACAATACAGCAAGCCGATAACGCTTTGAAAAATCAGTGGGAGTTTTCAATGCAGTTGAAATAAACCACAGGATTTATCTTATCATTGTAGTCAGAGAAGACAGTACTTCAATGTAGCATGTTTTCTCAAACCTTTGATGACATATCATGGTCGTTTTTCAACTTAAAACAGTAAATACTGTATATTGCATATTGCTCTTATGAATCAAACTTTAATTGGAGGTGACTTGGCTCTATCCGTTTGATGGCCAGTGTTTTATCCCATTGTTTATTGCAATTTAATGCAATTTTTCGGATATAGACCAGTGGACACTGGCCTCTGACTCCTTCATCAGCCCTGCTGTTGACCAATGATTTTTACATCCTACAATGAGATCCTGGTTCTCAGCTCGGCTCAGAGACCTGCCCTTCGGGTATGGTCTACACAGCTATGGATTGGCAACATGGCAACGCCAAATATATTTTAATATGTATTATAATCGATGCACTTCTTATCAATCACTGCTTATTAATATAACAAAGAAATATTGTCTGCTCAGAAGCCCGTGAGTTCTTGTGATGTGTGAGGCTGCAGTGTTGCAATAAATGCGCATGACGCATGGGCTGTATCAGTCTCCAGCTGCTCCAGCTGGATAGGTTGGAGGATGAGGCGCCCCTCAGGATTATCATTCGAAAGGATGCTCCTTGCAGTTTGTGTTCATGCGGTCACACAGCAGGTAGTGCCTTGGCCACACATTGATAGCTTCTGTCAGTTGTATTTTCTTGTGTGGTTAAGAGCTGATATCTTGGCTCAGGGATGCTGCACAAAGTATCCAATGAAAAGGATGCATCACGATAGTAATTTTTGTCACTGTCAATCATTGGATTACAAAGGTTATATTTTAGCATTCATAACATTTGCTCATATTTGCCAAGGGTTCCGGAGGGCACACTGGAGTTATACAGAATTACAGCACTTCAAAATTCCTCAAATTTCACACATTGTCACTTCTAAATGTATTTTTTGAAAGTAAACTTACTTAAGTAAATTACTTTGAAAAACAAAATGTGTGCGTATTATTATTTTTTTTTTCTCCCAATGAGACTTTTCAGTTTCATGCATTTGGTAAGGAATTGCTAATAACCATGCGCAGTGCTCAAAATTGATTACGGACTTTTACTCATAAGTGTGTCCACCATAAAAAGGTTAGCCTTAGTTAAATAACAGTGGAAAGATTCATTGAATCAGAACCAAACAGCAAGACAGGACACATTAACAAGCAATTAACATATTCCTTCTTATCTGCTCTGCATCGAGCCAAATTTCGTTTAAATGTGTGTGCAATCTGATTGACCTTTTAGGTGTCCCAATTATTGAAAGCAACAAGGAAAATGTCAAATCTGTATTCATTAAGGCATGACTGTTCTGTCAGAACTGACATTTGTATGAGTGACAGAAGCCAAAGGTTTCACCTAATTTGATGGTCTAGTCAAGACTGAATTGAAATTTTCTGAAAATGGTTTTTTAAAAAAAGCATGTAATACTGATTAACAACAATGTTGTTTGAGATCAAAAACCTTTTTTATCTGTTTGCTGTATTTATACTTAATTATACATGTACAAGGCTGATTATTCAAGTTGATTATTTATCTTGAACACAGACACATTCCCAGGATTCCAATTTATTGGGCTAATGATAACATAAGCAAAAAAAGTATTTCTTTTCATTTATTGTCCTTCTACTAAGGCCAAAGCAGCATACACACCCCTGGAAAAAAAAGTTTAGCACCATCCAATTCTCAAAACGAGTTCCACTCCACCAAAGGACAAAATTAATGACATCAACAAACATCCCCCAATTCTAGGAAATTTGGGTTGGACATACCATTCCTGGCATTCAAAATCAGTTTGATGAATTGATGAATTTTATCTTTACTTCACACATAAACAGCTTTTTAAGAAAGGGTATTTTTAAACAAATGTAATGTTTTTAAAAGTGTAGGTCAATTTATCTTTAAACAGGTCAAGAAGATCTGTTTTTGCCAGAAACTCTGTCCTAAAGTATGAACTTTAAGAGGAGGATAGAAAATAAATATGTGATGCAGGTGAAATCTTCGTTTTCAGAGGAGCCACCCATCTGCTAACATTCATCATGAGCAATTTAGCATGATTCATAAAAAAGCCTTTTGAATGAGAAATGCATGTGGAATATGTGCTGAACCATAGACTGTATAAAAAAGATGAATGCAGCGCCAGGGTCTGAAAAGTGAGGCCAATGCGGAAATCTCAAAAAATTGCATTCTATTTTATGGCCAGCAGATGAAATCAGTTCAAATAGAATTATATGAGGAAATGACCCTACTTTCCCACCTGATTTATTATTATTTATTATTTAATAATGATATTTAGTATTATTTTATGTTACCTATCGCAGGCTTCAAGTCCTCTTCACTGTATATCATTATGTTCATTTTCGTAAATTATGGTCCCAAATAGACTAGAATAAAGGACTAATAAAGGATCAGGGTGACCAAACCCTGACACGCTCTAGCCATTGTGCCGTAGCAGTTAAAAAAGCCAATAGGATGCTAGGATACATTGCCAAAAGTATTGAGTACAAATCTAAGGAGGAGATGCTTCTTTTGTACAACACATTCGTCAGACCACATCTGGAGTATTGTGTACAGTTCTGGGGACCATACTTTAAGAAAGATATAGAGGCTCTAGAGAAAGTTCAGAGAAGGGCCACTAAGCTAATTCCAGGTATAAAAGATGAAAGGTATGAGAAGAGGCTGAAGATCCTTAATCTCTTTAGTCTTTGGAAAAGGAGACTCAGGGGTGATTTGATTGAGGTCTATAAATTTGTGAAAGGGATTAACAAAGTGAATTATGTAGGATTCCTTCGACCGAGTAGAACTCGGGGGTCACAAATGGAAGTTGACCAAAGGTAAATTTGGTATTGATATTCGGAAATATTTCTTTACCCAAAGAGTAATTTCAATGTGGAATAGCTTGCCTGACCATATTGTTGAGGCAGAGACCTTGGGAGTTTTCAAGAGCAGGCTTGACCTAAAGCTTGATACCATTGAGTCACTGAGTATCTGAAGAGATGTATTCACAATAGTATAAAGAAACTGGCGAGCGTAGTTGGGCTCAATGGCCTGTTCTCGCCATTCATGTTATGTTATGTTAAAGGGTAAATCCAGAATATACTATATGGGGCGTGGCTTTCCTCTGGTCCCTGCTATTGGCCAAACACTCATTGATTTATCAAAGGATGGTGCGTATGAGTCTACCCATGGTCATTTGATGCAGTCTGTCCCATTCTTCCACCAACACCAACTTTTCACGTTGACGCACACATCGGCCCAAGATGTCCTAGACATTTATAATGGGGGAAAGGTCAGGGCTCATTTTCTGGCCAGGGCATCCAATGGATATTGTGCCTTTGAAGGTGCTTATTGACTATTCTTGCATGGTGAGCACTAGTGTCGCCCTGAAAGACAACACGCCGCCCCTCATATTGTACAAATGAGACAACATAGGGTGTTTGTATGTTCTTCAATGTTCAATCGCTCAGTAAAGAAAAGCCTGAGAATTCCAAAGTCATAATCGATTTCTGTGTCATTAGTGGGGAAATCCACCGTAATGAACGTGAAACTGATTAACTTGATGCACAATGTCTCGAATTCTGGGAGTGAATTTCTTCAGTGCGAATTGAAGGAATAATTGCTGACTACGGTACAGGAACGTGAATGCCAATAAGAGGCGAGAGACTCACGCCGAATGCGTGAGACTAGGCATTAGGGCTGAACGATTTTGGAAAATAATCTAATTGCAATTATTTTAACCAATATTGCGATTGCGATTTAATATGCAATTATTTTGTAAGTTCCTTATCTCCTTTATTACTCAACAAATGAACAACATACAAAACCCAAAACCAGTGAAGTTGGCACGTTATGTAAATCATAGAAAAAACTGAAAACAATGATTTGCAAATCCTTTTCAACTTATATTCAACTGAATACACTGCAAATACAAGATGTTTAATGTTCAAACTGAGAAACTTTTTTTTTTTTTTTGCAAATAAACATTAACTTAGAATTTAAAGGCAGCAACACATTGCAAAAAAGTTAGCACAGGGGCCTTTTTACCACTGTGTTACATCGCCTTTCCTTTTACTGACACTCAGTAAACGTTTGGGAACTGAGGAGACCCATTTTTGAAGCTTTTCAGGTGGAACTCTTTCCCATTCTTGCTTGATGTACAGCTTAAGTTGTTCAATAGTCCGGGGTCTCCGTTGTCGTATTTACGCTTCATAATGCGCCTCACATTTTCAATGGGAGACAGGTCTGGACTACAGGCAGGCCAGTCTAGTACCCGCACTCTTTTATTACGGAGCCGTGCTGTTGTAACACATGCAGAATGTGGCTTGGCAGTGTCTTGCTGAAATAAGAAGGGGCGTCCATGAAAAAGACGTTGCTTGGATGGCAACATATGTTGCTCCAAAACCTGTATGTACCTTTCAGCATTAATGGTGCCTTCACATATGTGTAAGTTGCCCATGCCTTGGGCACTAATACACCCCCATACTATCACAGATGCTGGCTTTTGAACTTTGCGCCTATAACAGTCCGGATGGTTCTTTTCCTCTTTGGTCCGGAGGACAATGACGTCCACAGTTTCCATAAACAATTTGAAATGTGGACTCGTCAGACCACAGAACACTTTTCCACTTTGCATCAGTCCATCTTAGATGAGCTTCGTCCCGGCGAAGCCGGCGGCGTTTCTGGGTGGTGTTGATAAATGGCTTTCACTTTGCATTGTAGAGTTTTAACTTGTACTTGCAGATGTAGCGACGAACTGTAGTTACTGACAGTGGTTTTCTGAAGTGTTCCTGAGGCCATGTGGTGATGTCCTTTACACACTGATGTCGGTTTTTGATGCAGTACTGCCTGAAGGATCGAAGGTCACAGGCATTCAATGTTGGTTTTCGGCCTTGTCGCTTACGTGCAGTGATTTCTTCAGATTCTCTGAGCCTTTTGACGATATTACGGACCGTAGATGATGAAATCCCTAAATTTCTTGCAATAGCTCGTTGAGGAATGTTGTTTTAAAACTGTTCGACAATCAGCTCACGCATTTGTTCACTAAGTGGTGACCCTCGCCCCATCCTTGTTTGTGAATGACTGAGCATTTAAGGGAATCATGGCACCCACCTGTTCCCAATCAGCCCGTTCACCTGTGGGATGTTCCAAATAAGTGTTTGATGAGCATTACTCAACTCTCTGTCTTTTTTGCCACTTGTGCCAGCTTTTTTAAAAAATGTTGCAGGCATCGAATTCCAAATGAGCTAATATTTGCAAAAAGTTACAAAGTTTACCTGTTCGAACATTAAGTAACTTGTCTTTGCAGTGTATTCAATTGAATATAGGCTGAAAAGGATTTGCAAATCATTGTATTATGTTTTTATTTACGATTTACACAACTTACCAACTTCACTGGTTTGGGTTTGTATAATCCCATAGTTACTTAGTACACTATATTAGATTAACATCAACCATTCCTTCCTGTAAGCCTATATGTCATAGTGAATTTAGGTGATGCATGAATCGATATCAATAACGCATTTTTATTTAACCACTTGAATCACAGTAGTATATTGACGGATTTGCTGAACTCCTAGCCTTGTAAACATATAATGATTATCATTACAACATCAAACACTGAAAAATAAGCCTGGTGTAAACATTATGAGTTTGTGGCTTTATCACTCATTATAATGATTTTAAAATCCTGCTGTTTGTTTTTAAAGCTCTTAATGGATTTGCTCCATCTTACATTACTGAGCTTTTATCTCCGCAGTCTGCTCCCACATCTCTTCGGTCGTCCTCACAGAACCTTCTTGCAGTCCCTTGCACCCGCCTCAAGATCAGAAGGGAACAGGTTTTCTCAGTAGTTGTGTAATGGTCTGGCCCTACAGGCCCTTCCCCCTCCTGTTTGCGCCTCCACCTCAACGAGCCACAGCTGCTGCTCGTTGAGGTGGAGGTGGTTTTGTAGAGTATTTAAGTGTTGCAGTGCAGTAGGCTCTATTTTATCTGTTGGCGGTTTGATTAAGGAGCCCTGTTTCTGCTGCTGTTCCCCTGGGCGTTTGTCTGGTTTTAAGATTAAACTTTATTTATACTTTACTCAGCCTGTGCACTTGGGTCCCTCATTTCTCCTTTGGGCACATGGTCCCAGTGCTCGCCGGCTTCTTGCCTTTAGCCGGCGGGGGCAAAACCATGACAAGTTGCTCCCAAACTCTGGAATTCTCCCCCCCCCCCCCCCCCCCCCATATCAAGTCATGGCCCACTATTTGTAGTTTTAAATCTTGTCTTAGGACCCATCTTTTTTCCTGTGCTTTCAGCTCAGTCTGAGGCCCCCTTCTTGATTATTCTATTTATGATTACTCTCGTTTGGCTTTTAGTGCTTGTCCTTTTATGACTTGCCTTTTCAAAAGTTTGTACCTGTGTTTTTTGTTATTTGCTCTTGTATGTTTTATTTCTTGTTTTAGACCTCTGTGATGCCTTAGCTATGAGCTATATTAAGCTAAGCCAAGCTATGTTTCATGTTAATGTTTTTACTCTCCCTGTCTTTTTTTGTGAAGGACTTTGGGTCAACTTCTGATGTGGTGTGTGGTGGTTTTTTTTTTTTTTTTCATGTGCTATATAAATTGACTTGACTATAATAAACATGTGAATTGCACTTGTCAAACAGTCTGAACTTTACTAAACAGTCTCTAAATGTAAATATATATATTTATCTCTGATCTCTTGATACTGATCTCCAATCAGTAACATACAAAGTGCATATAAAAATTAACGAGTGCAAATATTTGCCTGTACTTCTTTGAAAATGTTTGGGTGAATCAAAGCTCCTTAAAAGAGAAACTAACACTAAACATTAATATATCGATGAACACTGATATAAAGTAATTGTCCAGTCAGTAACACAGCATAAAAACTGTATGAAAATAAAGGGGATAAAAATATTTTGCCTTAAAATATTGAGGTAAATCAAAGTTGCATAAGGAAGAGAACACTGAAGATTAATGTATGAAAACTTGATGTAAACTTAACTATTATCTATCAGTAACAGCAACATACCACACAGACTACAGCGCAATATGGCACTGCCCTGTATCATAATGCATGGTTCATCGCAGGTCACAGGTTTTTTGCTAGAAAAATCAGCATGTCGACTTTTGCCGGTTTTAAGGGCGAACGAGTGCAAGTCGCTATATTCCCCCCGGTACTAAATAGACGCTCCGAGGGGGCACTTGTGCCTGGTACACAGAGATACTTGCGGGCTATCTTGCAGAGTCTTGGAAAGGTGATATTGTGCACTTTCCACCAGGCCTCTGCATCTATGACAGGCGTCATCAGGTAACTGTTAAGCTCTGCCGCTGCGACATCTTCCAAGTTGCACAAGCAGAGCAGAAGAGGCCACACTGGCTTTGAAAAGACTGCCGTGGGACTTTGTTGCCTTTTGCCTGCAGGGCTGTGCACAGTCAGGCCTCACAACGGTGTCAGTACGAGATATTTTCTCCTGCCATATTGAAAAAAAGACATTAGTTTTGTTGTTAGATTATATATTAATAAGTGTGTGTGTGTGTGTGTGTGTGTGAAAGTATATTCAAGGACATAATTTTTACTAGCCTGGTTATATGTACGTCTTGCTTGTTTCCAGCATTTCAGTCTTCAGTCGGGTTTTGATGGCAGAGATGTTGTCTGAACTGATGTACACCATTTTGAACCTACCCAGATAGCAAGCTCCTCCGCTCCAGATCTGCCCCGGCTCTGAGCCGGATCAGCTGGAGCCAGGGCAGATCCGCGGCAGGTCCGGAGCGGAGGTGCTTGCTATCTGGGTAGGGTCCAGGAACGGTGCAACGTCCAAAAGCTCCAGGACGTTGAGGTCATTATATTTGTCCCTAAGGTATGCCAGAACTTTGGTTTTAATCGACCTTGTCAGGTCAGTGTCCTCCGCATCTTCAGCCAGGACTGATGTGGCAAGATGGTGGAGAACTGGTTTCAGGTTGGAGATGCTCACGTAATCCTCTCCAGAAAGAGCATCTGTAAACTCCAGGAGAGGATGAAGCGCCTTGTGAACTGACTCCAACACATCAATGTCCTGCCAGGTTGGGATGAGGGAGCGTGCATATCAGTCACCTGACAATACATGGGAAAGGCCTTCGACCTAATCTGGCACTCTGGCAACCATAATTTCTTTTGATCCCCGTCTTGTTGGGCACTCAGTGATGAGGGTGCGCTCAGGATGTTGAAGCTCCCTCTGTGCCTCAGTTAGCGATGCCTTCTTCTTCCAACTATGCGAGAGGCGCCCCACCAGCTTCTCACAAAGCCCCGTTGCTCTTGACACTCTGTCATCTTTGAGTGCATTTTCTGAAAAATGCAGTTTATGAAATTTGAGTTGTGTGATACAAGGCTATCATCGTTACACACACTCACATTCTCTCTCTCACGCCAACTCAGTCACAAACACCTCACTTACTCACCCAGTCACTCACTCACTCACACACACACATGCACACACTAGGGGTGGAACGGTTCACAAAAATCACAGTTCCGTTTGTATCATGGTTCTGGTGTCGCAGTTGTCGATTCGGCCTTTTTTTTGTACAGCAGGAGGGGAGGCATCGTCAATTTCAACATACTTTTCATTTATTTGGCAAAAAAATTCACAGCAAACAGAATAGGCCTATCCCTTAAAAACAGCTCTCACGCACATGGCTAGCCCCACACTTTTAATATTTAATTGCCGCGTCCAACTTTTAAATCAACCGAGAGTGAAAGACGATATTTCGAAATTCAATCAAAGGGAATTCCAGAGAATTTATGTCTTTATGCATGGAAGTTTTTAAGCAAGGAATTTAAACCATCGTGAAGCGCAAGCTAAATTGCCTGAAAGGCAGTACGGAAGTTTCAGAGCAGTTTGTCCTTCGTAAAGTGTAGGCCTAGTAGCCCATAAGTAGATTATTTTTCTGTACTGAATTTTGCCCATCGCTGTTAGATCGCATGGGGGAGAGAAGCCGTGTCTTTGATTGCCAATGGATTATTACTATAATTGGAAAACGCGTCAATCAGGGAAAATGATTGAGAACTAGCTAGGAGTAATTGTTGTCATAAAGGCATGTATCGTTGCCACCCCCATTCCATCCCTAACACACACACACACACACACACACGCACATGCACACACACACTTATGCATACCGATGGCAAGATGTAATCTGTGCCCAAAACACCAGAGCCTGGTCCAGTCATTAAGGTGTGCTCCCTTCACCATATTTGATGCATTTTCCGTAGTAATACAGACAAGGTTCTCTTCGTGGAGATCCCAGCTGGCAGGCCCCTCTCTCAGGCCGGCTACTATATTCTCCGGCGTGGTCGTCTGGGAAGGAAGCAGTTTGAAGGCAGCGAGCTTTGAGGTTGAAGTCTTCGTCAATGAAATTCAACGTGAGACTCTGCTAAGGCTCCGAAGTCCGGCTTGACCACATGTCTGTTGTTGTGGCGAAACAGTCCGCATTTTTCAGCACCGCTACAACTTTGTTTGCATTTCTTATGCAGCTCCACTATGGCAACCTGGCGAAAATATGCATGAGAGGGCATGCTGTCCCGCCTATCCAGTTTATTTATCAGAGCCGTGAAACCAAGTTTAGTCACTGTGCCGATAGGCATCATATCTTTCGCTATAAACTCTGTTTGTATATGTTTGTAACTCTGTATTACTCTGCCTGAGTAATTTCCATGTGACGTTTGGAATTACGTTCATATAGAGTAACACTGTCAATCATTTCTGACAGCGATGCCAGTCGAATGGTATTTGGTGACACTCTAGGGGGTTGGCATTTAAGCCATGCAACTAGTGGCGGGCGGTGGACGGAAAACTGGGGGGGCCTTTGGCTTAATTGGCAACTATTCATGAAAAACCACTGAGGATTTTCCGCGGTAAATTTTGTCACATCCTCAGCAAGTCCTCAAACCTGTGCGTAATGATTGTTTAATTGAAAAAGATTGAAATGCGCTTTTTTTCTGTTCAACTGGTGCATTTGATTTCTCGTCTCAACGATGACAATTTGCTACACCTGAGAAGAGAGAGTTCAAGTGTCTTTACCAGGGAAATTGGCTGAAAACAGATTAAGACTAATAAGCAGTTTAAAGACATGTTTATCGCCCTCCATGTTGTCTGTCCACCGCATGCCACTGTATGCAACTGTCGTACACATCCTTGTAATGCTTCTTCAAATGCTGGTAAAGATTAGTAGTGTTGCCCCGTGAAGTAGCAATGTTTGCACGGCAGGCTCTGCACAATACCAGACGCTGCACATTGTCCTCTTTCTTAAAGCCAAAATAATTCCATACATCCAACATGCTGTGCCTCTTAGACACTAAAGTGTCTACTGTAGTGGGTTCTGTTGAGCCTGAGGTTATTGTGCAATAAGTAAAAGTCCGACACGGAAAGTACGTTATGCTTATTCGGCCATCTTCTGCTCAGCTCTCGCTGATGTGTCACATGACCAAAGTGTAATCGCAGCCTTTGCATTAAGAAAGTCTCATTTTGTCATATTGCAATATTATCGCAAATACAATTAATCTTTCAGCCTTACTTGGCATCTCTGCCGCCAATTCCTCTACTAAGCTAGCTAGTTGTGAGCTATATAAAGCTAAGCTGTCCAGTTTGGGCTGAGCAATGTTATACTAAGCTAATCATGCAAAATTAGCTCAACCACTAACCACCTCCAGGTTTCCTTTTCCTGACCTTTAAATGATTTTTCTTACACTTTAGAGACTCAGATGGACATTTTTCCATCAGTGAATTGTCACTTGTGCCCAGAAATTCACTACAATAATAAACTTGTGCATATCTCCACCAATATACGGTAGCAACCTTCACTCCTGGAACAGTAGACATGAGATGGTGCCCCTACAGGGGTCTCCAACATAGTGCTGTGCATTGTTGAATGAGGGTTTTAAGGAGGTCCACATTAGAGATTTGACGCTGCCGGCCTCAGATTTAATTGATCATTCTTCGGGTGCCTCCTTAACCCCTTTGAGCTGCGAATTTATACACGCAGTTACAATAGTTGAACATTCACAAGTAAATCGAGCTCGAACAAGGTTTAGAAGATGGACGAGTTCAGTCCCATCCCTGTTTTTCAGGAGTTACATGCATTTAAACTCCTCAGCTAAGCCTGATGTGCAAACTGATCAATTTACTTGTCCATAGTATCTATCCAGCAGTTGAAAAAAAAAGATCTCTTGCAACAGGAAAAATCATTGTCTTCTGTAGCATGCACTTTATCTACAATGTGCCAGTGGTATCCCAATTAGTAGTGAAGAAAAATACGTTTTCTGAAGCAAAAATTTGACATAGTAGAATGACATGGTATCAATACCATCAATTATAGTCATCACATATCAAAACCGTGTAGATCCTATTGTGTTTTTACGTGTAGATTCCTCCGTCGACAAATTCAGTACTCCTTTATATCCTCCTAATACTCATGTTTACTTATTATTTACTAATGCTCTTCTGCGTAACTGCACACTTATAGTTCACTCCCACTTAAAGCTTCCCCAGTAATGAGGTCTTGATTGACTAGTTTCTTATCCAATGCCAGAGAGTATGAACTTTCTACAGTCACTTAAAGACACTGATTGAACAATGAGAAGAGGATAAATACCTTTGCATAATAGCAAGCTTATATTCTGTTAACGCTGGGTACAATTATTATTAATCAAAAAATAATAATGTGTCAACAATTTTTTTTTCTGCTTTTTTGTAAAACGGTAAATTCGAAAATTCATGGATAACAACAATAATTATATTTTAGAATTAAAAATATCATCTCAGTTAAAGAGCTTGCGCATCCTGGTGGATTAACCATTAAAGAAACATAAAAATTATTTTGGTAATTACCAACTAGGGTTATTATAGTTAACGAAAACTAAGACTAAAACTAAAACTAGCTGTGAAAAAATAATTAAGTTAACTGAAATAAAAATAAAAATGTCAATTTTTAAAAAAACGAAAACTAAATAAAAACTACAATGGACAATACAAAACTAACTAAAACTAAACTGAATTGCAGATAAAATTAGCTTTGTTTTCATTGATAGTTTTGTTTTCTCCCTCTATTACTCTTCTGTTCATTCAGAGTTAACCGGTTGCTTCCAGAGGGGGGAAGCATATTAGCTGCCATAGTTGCTGCATGCGTCAGCCGAAGATGATGCTTCACGTGCACAATTCAGCCAGAAGGGTCCAGCTGCAAACGCACGGGGGAGTGGAGCTCCACTACTTCTCCTATTCAGCGCCGTCATAATGGCTCACAGTCCCTTGGGGCCCACAAAACACACAGTAGACGCCATGACAAAATTATTTTGCATAGATTTACCTAATTTTAATACTGATGCATCAGAGTTTAAACAAAGCCATTAAGGCTTGCAATATTGATGAAATACATTTCAGTAACCCCCTTCTTTAAAAATGGTTCAATCCATGCTTCATGCTCGTATTGGAAAATTGTCTGTGTTTTTTTGCTGGCATGGTCGCGAACTAAGGCAGCAAACAGGGATCACTGTCCTTGCGAATATGATGTCCAAGAGCAAACAAACAAACGCACACAAATCTGGACGCCAGAAAAGACTAGAGAGAGGACGTGAAGAGCAAAGCAGGGGTCCTCAACATTACCAAATTCTTTTCAAAGAGAGGTGAGAGTATTAAACTAGCTTGCTATGTTAGCTGTTCAGGCTGGCTATTCAGCTGCTAACGTTACGTTAAAGTAACATGCAGTCAGCTGAGTAAATAATCGCCTGACAAGAATGACATTACTCAGTTATTAACGGTATCATCTACAGAAAAGATCCGTAAGGTTATCATTCGCCAGCCATCATAATATGCCGTCAAAAAATTTGGTAGCAGCAGCCTAGGACACGTTCCTCCTTTCTTATGAGTGGTTACTGCATACTCAGCTCTCTCTAGCTGTAATTGACTGTACATGCTAGGTTTGGCTAGCGAACTACATGTAGTCAGTGCGGTAAACTTAGGTGTAACTTAAATAATCACTTGTCAAGGCTGACATTACTTTTACCTTACTTGTTTACTAAAACTAAACTGCTACTTTAGCCTGTTGGCATAAGTCTTGGTCACGGGGGGGGGGGGGGGGGGGTATTTTTACAGAGCTTGCCCTCCTCCTCACAATAGCAAAATGAAGCTGGGTGCTTAGAGCTATGGTACTGGGAAGCCCATTTAGATTCTGTTTATTCCAAGACTCGGTAGGTTAGTTCTTCACCAGTTGTTCCATGGAACATAACCATAAATGTTTACGAAAGTAATATGAAATGGAAAAATTAAACCTTTATGCACTGCTACTTCAGAATCAGCTGTAGTCACTTCATCTGAACCTGACCCAGCAATAGATCCTCACCATCAGCAGTCTGAATATGTTTTTGATGGTGAGTAAATTAGTGAATAAGACAACTAATAATTCATAATTCACATGATGATACTCTCTTTGTTGAGTGGTTAATTTTAAAAAGGAAAAATTGGGTGTATTGCATTAGGCACTGTCAAGAACACTGAGAAACAGAAAAATAATGAATACCATCATGATATATTGTCGTTAAAGAGTGGCAATGAAAAGTCGGGGGCGGGGGCCCACACCGATATTCTGTTAGGGGCCCCAGAATTCCAAGCAACTGCCCTGCGCACATTCAGTGAAGAAGATGGTTAGCTCTCAAACATGGCAAAAGCTGTGGAAATAACTGAGCATGATGACTGTATGGGGTGAGATGGATTGGATTTTTTTCCCCAGTTATATTAGTATCATCAGTGTCACATGTTAAAAAAGATGATGGTTAAAGAATACTGGATTAATAAAGGACTTTGTAAAAACATATTTGCTGTCATACATTCTTTTATCCTTGTCAGCTTCTACAAATTAAGGCCTTCCTCCTAATAGCTGAAAAACTAAGACTAAAACTAAATAAAAACTAAACTAAAACTAGTGAATTCCTCAAAATAAAAACTAAACTAAAACTGCTTAATCACTTGTTCAGCTAACTAAAACTAAACTGAAATAAAAAAGCAAACTGTAAAACTAAATAAAAATAAAAACTAATGAAAATTTCAAAACTATATTAACCTTGTTACCAACACTGTCAATTTAGGGCAGCTGTGGCATAAACTTTACATTTGGTGGTGCTCTAATAATTTTTAAGCACTGTGCCTTGCAAGTAAATTACTAGAATGCATAATTCAAGACAAGTTAGAATTATTTCTTAAAGGCAATCGCATCCTAAAGGATAGTCAACATGGTTTCCATAGGGTAGGCCACACTTGACAAACCTTTCGGAATTCATTGAAAAGGTCATCAAAACTTATTATTGGCCCAGCTCTGATCATATCATATACTTGGACTTTCAGAAAGCATTTGATTCGCTGCTACACGAGAAACTAATTTTTAAGGATCTTAGGAATTTGAGAAGGCATTTTGGAATGGATTTGGAGCGGGTTACAGGACAGCAAACAAAAAGTTGTGGTGTGAGGGATCTCTTGGGTTATCTGGGCGCATAGTAAGGCGCTCAATGCAAAGGGGTTGTTGGATTTATTGTCTTAATTAATCATATGCATGTTTTGGGCAAAACTCCTGGCTTTTATCTCCCATTCCCTTTAAAAGCCAGGGGGACTAATTATAAGCGTGGATTTTCTGAGTAGCAGAAAAAATATATATTCTCGGCAGTAGAATTAGGGCGGCTCCTGTGCAAAGCACAGGAGCAAACCATTCCTTAAAGTATGGAAACCTGATCAGACTGATCCCAAAAAATGAAAAACTCTATATATATATATTATATATATTGCTCAAAAAAATATTTTCATTATACCCACATTTTTAAAATCATAATAATCCCCAGGGCTGAAGTCAAACTTTACATTGCATACAACTTGTCCATAACCAAGCAAACGAATAACAGGGATGCCAGTAAACATAAGTAAATAAATAAATTAATTAATTACTTTATTAATTAATTAAGAGATGCGCACTGGTGGGGAGACCAAGAGAAATTAACCTAAGTGATAAACAGCCAGCAAGAAAGAAACTAAACTAATGCTATTTTGATTACGTACCGTAACCCCTTGTATATTATCCAACAAGAGTGAAAAGAGCTTGTCTCCACTTGGCTTATGATTGAAGGTCGAGTTGGATATATGGAAGACATTCGAATTAATTACAGACGGTGACGGTGTTGCAGTGAAGGCTTGTTATGACATCATCAGGGACGCAGACCTAGACCTCAGGCAGTCATTTACTGTAAAGGATTTGCAAATGAAATTCTGGGTTGCGGAGCTGGCTTACTTGGTTCTGGTGCTGCTTGTGCATTATGGGTTATGAGAATGAACACTGAAGAACGGTTAGAAGATTGTCACCTATGAGTGAACTGGCTTAAACTTGCGCTGAAAAAATGCGAAGAATCCAACCTTTCATTGAGGTAAATTTATTCTGAGGTAGTCATAGTGTGGGTTGCCAAATCCTTCAAAACTCAGATAATTATCGCAGAGCAAGTGTGACCTCCATGGCTTCGGATCAAACCCTGTCGAGCCAGTGCCCCGCGGCGACCAGCAACTTTCGTGAGAGCCTTCGTGCTGCTCAGAAATATGGAGGGATAAGCACGGTTCGGTTTGGCAGTTTGCTGCCCCCGAGGGGCTCCGACTGAACATCTGGGCACTAGCTGGTGAATTTATTTTCCTTTGCTCCTGTTTAGTGCGTGAGAGGTCTTTGACAGCCAGTGAAAACAAGCTGCAGCTTGTGTTTCTGTGTTTCTGAGGAGAACAGCAAATTGTCTGCGCTCTCCTAGGTGGCAGCATGAGTAGCATACGAGTATGATAGCACATAGTTTGTTAGACATTACAGATTCAGATAGGTTTTTAGATCGAGACGTTTCACATTGATAACTTCAAGTGTCCTGTATCTATTTGTAATGCGAACACATCTGCCCTCTGAAACGGCAGACACGCGCACACTGATATGTTTTTGCATGAGTCAACAACAAAAACAAAAGTCATATTCTTGGGAGCATTTCAGGAATTCAAACCCGATTGGCCGCAAACCAAAAAAATCGATGTAGCGAATGTAGCGAATGTATGGTTGGGATTTAGCCCTGGAGGCAAACAGTTAGTCTCCTGTAGCCGATGAGCAGTGCCAGATGGCTAGCTTTGTAGGTTTTTAACTGCACACAGCTCATGCATACAGGTGAAAAGCCACATGGATTCCAACCTGACCGCTCTCATCCGTGTCACATTACCACGTCAGATGTGTATCTGATCTAGGACCACATGACAGAGGCTCAATTCTGATTTGAAGATCGGATTTAAGATCGGATTTCGGCGTCCACACAGCCCTGAAAACACGTCAGTCACATCAGCCAGATAATGTGAATATAATAAAAATAATATTATTAGAGTAACACAGCCCTAAGGTGAAGGTGATAAAACTTCCTTTGGAGTGAATGATAGTGTTGGGTGAAAAGATGTGTCTTGAGTTGAGTCTTAAACAGTGTTAGGCCGGTTGATTCCTTGAGGCGTTTGGGTAAGGCGTTCCAGAATTATGGACCAATGACACTAAGGGATCTATCTCCAAAAGTGGACCGCTGTGTATGGGTATTGGAGAGCAGCCCAGTATCAGAGGACCGACATGAGCAAACAGGTCTGTTAGGATGGAGATCAGTGAGATAGGATGGGGAAAGCCTGTTCAGAGCTTCATATGCAGTGGTGAGGAGTTTAAACTGAATGTGGACACATATGGGGAGCCACTGCAGTTGGCAAAGAATAGAGGTGATAAGAGCAGATTTCCTAGTATGAGTGAGTAACCAGGCTGCTGGGTTTTGGATGTATTGAAGTTTATTGAGGGATTTAGCAGGGAGACTGGGAAGTAATGAATGACAATTATCTAGAGGAGAAGTAATGAATGTGCGGACCAGTGTTTTGGCATCACGAAGAGTGAAGGCGGGCAAAATTGCGGAAGTCGAAAAAAATCTTTTTAAACAACGGAGTTATGAGGCTAAGGTCGCAAACTACATTGAATGGGGTGACTGTAGTATAGTCTTAGCAATCCATTCTATACCAAACAAAAAAGTCTAAGAATAAAGCACACATAGGCGGACACCAAATAAAACGCTGTATACACAACCTGGGAAGCAACATCCTTATTACAGGAGATTCATTAGTGCAATAGGTTCACTTGAAAGGACATATTGAAAGACTGAAGTTGTCCTTTTCACACGATTCTAATACAGATAAAGAGCTGAGACGGTATGTAGTTTGAAACATATCTAAACATACGGGTTGTATTCTTCTGATGTCATTGGCCTCACCACAGAATGTACTTGCCCATTTTCCTTCCCGAACTTGTGTTTCTCTCATGGTAAAAATATAATTTTCTGCTGAAAAGAACAACATTTTTTTATTTAATTATCAGTATAAAAGATTCTATTGAATCTTGGGAGTTATTATTTTAACTGTAGCTTTCATCCTTTTCTCCTGCTGTAGGATTTTGTGGCAAGAAATGCGACGCTTTCACACTGGGGAGCATGTCCTGCTCATTGTGGGCAAGACTCACAGGCGTTACAATTTTCTAAATGTTCAACACAACATTGCGTATATTGAGAAAGTTATCTTCCGCTTCTTTTCTTAAATCTCATTTTTCCTTTCTTCCCAGTTGATGTGAGTACGTTGGCTTTTCCTTTTGCTGGGACCGAGGGAACCTGTCTCTTTATCTCATTGCGCACGAATGTATTTCCCCCCCCAGAGGCCTGTGTTTTCCTGATAGAGGCAACAGCCGAGGGAAACTGGCGCTCCTCATCTCAAAAACAGACAAGTTGCTGATGCTAACCTCGCCTTCCTTTAATTCATCCACTGGATTCAACCTCTTCCTATGGAGCTCACAGCTGCTGCCGTCAAGCGAAAAAGATGCAGAAAGAGAGATAGAGCATCACAACAGAGAGAAGGAGAGAGAGAGACTTAGAGAGAGAAATGTTCTAGGCACGTCTTATCTCGGATCCTGTAATCATCTTCCACCCGCTATCCCATTATTTCCCGTATCCAACATTTGTATTTTCCACGTGAAGTGCATCAATCAAACAGCTTTCCCTATTAGGGCATTTGGTGTTTCATGCAATTTCTTTCTGTAATTTTGTCGCTTTCGACATCCATCAAGAGTAGATTGTATGTGGTGCAGAAATTTGAAATAGTCGAGCATACATTTAGAGGAGCCCATACAAAACCTGTGAAATACATGTATCCTTGAAAACGTGCAGTGTACCGAATTTTTACTTTTCTTCAGTACTTACTTTTCTTTGTTCAGTAATCCTGGGCCAGTTTCATAAATGCAATTTAGGGGTAGAATGGAGTAATTTAGGTCATAATTAGGAATAATCAGTGTTTGTGAAACTAGCCCAATGAGTTTTAAGTGAGGACCAATGTTGATTATTTGGGGAGGATCCACATGCTGCATTTACTGATTCTTCCATGCAGGTAATACAGGATAAGAGAGACGTGGGCTTGCTTACTTGTGCAGAATCTCAAGAGGAATCAGTAATTCAAATTCTTGAGAAATTTGCCTTTTCATCTGTGGAATTCATAAAAAGAGTTTAAAAAATTTACATTATACTAGCAAATATGCGAAAATTGACCGTCGACATTTTCAGAATAATTTATTATCATTAACTCCGCCAAGGAGGCTAAGTCTTTGCCGGCGCTGGTTTGTCTGTCTGTTTCTGTCCAAGATAACTCAAAAAGTAATGAAGGGATATCGCTGAAATTTTGTGGATGGGGTTGCTATTACATCAGGGGTGGACCATTTTGATTTAGACCGTGATCGGTTACACAATATGGCCGCGCGTCAGCCATCTTGAAATCCTATGACATGCGATAACTGAACTTCCCTCTCAGTGATTGTCAGATCTCGCCTCTCTCGGTCCAGCACATAAACCAGTTAAGACCTGGAGCACTGCCACACTCAGCCATCGACAAGGATCATCGGTGTGAGATTACCGCTGAGTTTTGGCAGCATGTATAATTACCATTGCAATCCCGTAGTTCCCCCACTTCTCGTAAGCCAATCTACCCCCCGAATCAGGAGAGTTTGTTGCCCACTCTCCTGATCTGGACGACCTTGTTTGCGGGGTCCGCGCACTGGCCATCTCCTGTGCTCCACCACCAAGCGCCGTCTTTCGTCACTCCCATGGGACTGCAGCCGGCCCCCTCCTCCTTCCCCCGGGGTGATTCTCCAGTGGGCCTCCCAGAACTTTATGATGGCAACCCCACTGCGTGCAGAGGCTTCATCCTTTAGTGCGGCTTATATTTCACATACCACCCAGGTTTGAGTGATGCCGAGAAGATTGCCGCAGTGGTGACCAGCCTCGCGGGGAAGGCTCTAGACTGTGCGACTACTGTTTGAGGGGAGTCAGGTTTTGCCACCTATGCTGACTTGAAGGGAACAGGACCACAGCGGATTAAGCCCTCCAGTTCCACACCTCGGCTGCATCCAGTTGCTGAAATGAACCAGCCTTACTGACCATCTTCAGGAGGGGGCTGAGTCCGGACCTCTGTTCAGAGATGGCCTGCAGGGATTTGGAGGAGTCCCTGCCAGCCTACATCAGCGCTGCCAACAGCCTGGACTAGCTGCTACGGAAGAGACAGTGGAGCCAGCCCAAGGGTTCTGAGGGTCCCTTGACGAAGGGGCGGAACCTATGGAATTGGGGCAGTCCAGATCTGTTGAGCATCGCCCCTGGGGAACAACTGGACCCTGCTCCCGGAGTCCGGAAGGAGCAACAGCACAGGTAAAGGTGTCACTATCAACTATCACGGGACGACACTTCAAGATCTCCGTTGAGGTGTTCTGTTATGATCTGACCCTTTGCGCAGAGGCCCTGATTGACTCCGGTGCAGCAGGGAATTTTGTCTGCCGCCTGTTAGTCCGACGGCTTGGCGTCCCAAGTCACCAGCTCTGCACCCCCGGACAGTGGTAGCCATTGATGGAAGACCTCTAGTACCTGCAACATGACGCACCAGACGGTGCCGATCTCCCTCAGGATACAACAGTGCCATCAGGAGTCCATCGTGTTGCTCATGGTCAATATTGCCAGTCACAATATCCTGATCTACTCCCACATCTGTTGGGAGCACGTGGAACACGTGAGGGTGGTACTCAAATGTCTACTCCACTATTGAATCCACGTTAAGGCTGAGAAATGCTCGTTCAACCAATCCACCATCTCCTTCAGGCCCCAGCTTACCACCTCCACACCCCCCTCGCCGTGGCAGCTGTTGACGAGGAAACCTCTGGGCAGCAGCAGCATCACCCACGGTGCCAATCTCCCTCACAATACAAGAGCACCATCAGGACAAGATCCCACTGCTGCAATTGAATAATTCAACCCACGCACCCATCCCCTGCCTTCCATGGCTGATACTGCAGAATCCCACCATCTCCTGGCAACCCAGATGTTTCCACTTCCAGTCACCCACTCGTCAGCAGCACCGCAGCCCCCTCACTATTGTCTCCATGACCGTCGAAAGCCCTGACTAAGTAGACCAGCCTGAGGTCCCCGAAGAGAACTAGGACCTGCAAGTGGCGATTAGCCAGTGGCCCAGTTACCTCCTCATCATCTGTGGGATTGTGCCATCGAGCTCCCATCCTGCACTTCAACCCCCGGAGCCATGTTTACCCCCTATTAGTGGCTGAAACTCTAGGAATGGAGCAGTATGTGCAAGAAGCTCTACAGCAGGGCTTCATTCGCCCTTCCACTTCACCTGCTTCCGCCAGCATCTTCTCTGTCCAGTAGAAGGATGGAGGTCTATTCCCCTGCATAGACTACAGAGGCCTTAATTACGTCTCAGGTAAGTACTAATAACCACACCCCCTGGTCCCCAGTGCTGTGGAGCAGCTGCGAGGTACGAAGATCTTCACAAAGCTCAACCTCCGCAGCGCTTTCAACCACATTTGTATCAGGGAAGGAGACAAGTGGAAGATAGTTTTTACCGCCACCTCTGGGTATTATGAGTATTGCGTCAAGCCGTACGATCTTGTCAATGCTTCCTCTGTGTTCCAGTCCTTCATCAATTACGTGCTATATGAGATGCTTGGACGATTCATCATTGCCTACCCCGACAATATCCTCATCTACTCAACGACGTATGAAGAACATTTGGAGCATGTGAGGAGAGTATAGAAATGCCTGTTACAACACCAACTCTACATCAAAACTGAAAAGTTTGTCTTCCACCTTCCACCATCTCCTTCCTTAGCTATGAGATTGGACCAGAGGGAATGATTGTGGAAGACAAGAAGGAGAAGGCAGTAGCAGCATGGCCAATCTCACGGACCATAAAGGAGCTCTGGCGCTTCATGGGATTTGAAAATTTTTATCAATGCTTCATTAAAAACTTCAGCATGGTGGCCCACCTGCTGACGCATTTCTTCAAGGATAAACCAAAAATCTGGGATGGAATCTGGAAGCTCAGCATGCCTTCAGCACTCAAAAGCCTATTCATCACTGCTTCTATATTCAAGTTACCAGATCTGGATAAGCCCTTTGTAGTGGAAGTTGACGCCTCTAATGCAGGGGTGGGAATAATCCTGTCCAAGAGGCATGGAGTCCCTGAAAAGCTCTTTCCTGTGCGTATTTCTCACATAAGCTTACACCTGCAGAGGCCAACTATGATGTGGGCACCCGGGAGCTGCTCACCATAAAATTAGCACTGGAAGAGTGGAGGCATTAGTTAGAGGGGGCCCATCATCCATTCCTCCTGTTGACCAACTGCAGGAATCTGTAATATCTGCAAAAGGCACAAAAGCTGAATCCAATTAAGACCTGGAGCACTGCCACACTCAGCCATCGACAAGGATCATCGGTGTGTGATTACCACTGAGTTTTGGCAGCATGTATAATTACCATTGCAATCCCGTGGTTCCCTCACTTCTCGTAAGCCAATCTTCCCCCCGAATCAGGCTATGTGGGCGCTTTTCTTTACTCATTTCAATTTTTTAATAACCTGTCGCCCAGGCTCCAAGAAGATCGAAGCAGACGCGCCATCCCAAAGATACGAGGTGGAGAAAGATCCATCAGCAGAGGAGTCAATCCTGCCCTCCTACTGCATCCTTGCCCTGATCATCTGGCAGTAAGACCGGTAAATAGCAAAGGAAACAAGGAGGAATCCTCCAATCACCTTAGTGCCTGCAGGCAAGATGTTCGTCCCCGCTGCTCTTCAGGAGTTATTCTGTGGGTGCATACTTCCCTGTCTGTAACGCACCCCGAAGCTAAAAGAACTACACACATCATCAGGAGAAAATACTGGTGGCCCCACCTAGCCACTGATGTGAAAGCAGCCATGTCATACTTTCCATGTATTCTTAATTAGGGATGCATGATATTTATCATGCATCTTTAATTAGAAGCAGCAGAATAATACAATAAATTTCAGCATTGAATCAATTTGTTTGATCTGATTTGTTTTTGGTGACCAGAAGCTGAACCACTTTAAGCCAAAGCCAAATATGGCTATTTATGCATTACCCTATTTAATGCAGTATAATTCAAGATCTGAGCTTCACAGAGAGGGGGGAAATGGCCTTAATGAAAATAGACACTTGTAGAATTTACAATTCCATCGTGTTTCAGTTTCTTTTCATAATTTTAGTTCTGGGTACGGGCCACAAACAAAAAAGTCTTTGTGCAAATTTAGCAATGAAAAATCAAAA
Source organism: Gymnothorax reevesii (assembly GCA_029721435.1). Classification (NCBI taxonomy): domain Eukaryota; kingdom Metazoa; phylum Chordata; class Actinopteri; order Anguilliformes; family Muraenidae; genus Gymnothorax; species Gymnothorax reevesii. The sequence goes on along the minus strand of CM056590.1, from coordinate 10,008,529 downwards.
AAAAAACTGAGAATTGAAAAATGGTTGGGAGTTAAAACAATACATTTCTGGGATCATAAACTCCTTCACCACAAGTGTACTTCATCTGAGTGTGAAATTCAAAATGATCTAATCTTAATGAGCCAAATTAGCTCTCCAAGTGGCTCCCCATGCTGTCAGCACCCTCAAAACTGTACACAGTCAATTAATAAAATTACCATGTTTTTAACACAAACCAACTTTTGACTCATGAAGTTCAATATGAATTACTTATTTCCTAGTGGAATCTAGCATGAGATATAGGCGTGGATGGACATCAATTGTCACCAATAACCTCTCCAAACCAAAAACATGCTTCTACTTTGTGATAAAGTTCATAATTTTGTCAATTTTTCTTCAGAGCGCCAACAGCCAGTACACTTACTCATTAAAGGAACTGCTTTTATACAGAATGTTCACCCTGCAATTGACAGGTTGCTTTTTCCAAATTTCCAGCATCCAAGCGAAACCCGAGCTTGCTCGAGCTTGTTTTCACACCCTATAAGGAGCAAGTATTACTCAATAACACAGTAATATCTGAAATATTCCTTATTTTAAAAAAACAAACATTATACTATCAGGAAAAAGCCGGCAATATGCAACCCTAGATGGTGCAACGAACGTAGCAGGGGCTTTGCCAAAGTCTTCGAGCTGTTCGCATTTTAAAAGAGCGAAAATCCAAGGCATTCTATTTTGTTGAATGCAGCGTAAGCTCTAAAACATACTGCCATATTAAGCAAAATACCAGCACAGGCAGAATTATTAGCAAAGGCTAACAGATACTCTTGTTAACCAATGTGGCAAACTAGCTCTGTAGGAAGGCTTTTGCACACCTAGTAGGTTGACAGGCGCAAAGGAAATGAAATGAAAAACTACCGCACACTGTCTTCTCAGCAAAAAAAACTTTATCACCAACAACATTTTGGTCATGTGACCTTCATCAGGTTGAATAACCTCTTAAACAAGAGTGGGATCAAATTCTAATGTCTAAACTCAAGAAACTTGTCTTCTCAATGCCCAGACCCCTCCACTCTGTGTTAGAAGGAAGAGGGGATGCTACACTGTGGTAAACAGGCCCCTGTCCCAACTTTTTTAAGACCTGTAGCAGCCATCACATTAGAAATGCACTCATTTTGCAGATAAAATTAGAAAATGTTGAAACTGAGTAATTGTACATGTTATCTCTGTTCTATTGTGAATAGAATACTGGCTGGTGTGATTTGAAAGTCATTGCGTTTTGATTTTATTTACAATTTACACTTTGTCCCAACTACTTTGGAATTGGGGTTGTTACATATTAGGACTCCTTTTAGATAAAAGTGGTGGTGTATAATCATCACACCATGCCACTGTACCACTTCATATGGAGTCATATCATTATAACAAGCTTTAAATTACTCTCAACCTAGCAACACAGTTAGACGACACGGATTCCTTCACCCCTCAGGTATTTACGAATTTTGGTGTGTCAGAGAGGAAATTCTACAGGGGTGATAACTCACTTCAGATGAGGTTTATCGCTTCTGGACTCACCATTTGTGGGAATTCTACACTGTCATCTGCCATTTCCATACCAGTCAGATTCAAACTGAAGTTTGTAAGTTTGTTCTTGGACTTTTATTCCAGTCACTATAATAATAATAATAATTATTATTATAATTATCAACATTATTAACAACATTATTACTGACGCATCATGGACTCATCTGGGGGACGCCGAACAAAATGTGTCAATGAGGACAGTCACCTGATTATAGCACATTTCGTCAAGTTTTACTTTCCTTCCTGCTTCCAAGGCTTTCAGGCGATACAGCCTGTCAATGTGGATTCATTAGGGTTCGCTTCACAAGGCTGGATGACGACGCATCTGGCTAATCTGACATGGCTTGAATGTCCTGGCACTCCTTCACTTCATGAGTGCGAATGGGGAGGGTGAATTTCACAGTTCTCCAGGGGGTGCTAGCCAGCTGATGACCCATCCTTTTCTTCTCCCTGGCAGATGCTCCATCATCAGAGGGATCAGAACGTGTCACTGTCGCCCAAGGGCTTCTTGACTTAGCAAAGACATCATGTGTTAGAGCCAAGCTGTAGCCCCTGCAATCACTCTCATTATTTTAATTCTGTTCTAAGCTGTCATAGAAGGCTGAAACTGGTCCTTTTGCCCAACAACCCCCTCCCTCCACGCCCGCGCTGACCAGACCAGATGAGGTGACTCCAGTCCTCTGGATGTAAATTGTAATTCCTTGACTCACATCTGCGTCATTTTTATCAGACTTTACTTTTTGTCTGTTCTTTTTGCTGAGGAGCACAGGTTTGTCTTTGGTCCTGAACTCTGGGGCTCAAATACACATTAATCTATATTGAGCATGTTTGCTGCTTTGTGATGAGTTGGCCACGTATGTAATGAGATTAACTTGTGGACCTTGGTGAGTGCTTTGTTCTGATTTAATTTATCTGCTCAATTTGATTCCCTAAGTCTGCTGGAGAATCACAAAGCAAGTCATCCCTGTGAATGAGAATTCAAAATAGTAAATTCCAAAATCAGCAGGTTCCTTAAAGTTGGGTTGCGTTATGCAGAATTTTCAGACTTTAAGTTAATGGCATCCATTAATGATGAATTTGTTGCATGTTCAGCGGTTAGCATTGAATGCATGTTGTGGTTGTACAACTAGTACAAGGAGTCATGGAGAGAGTGTTTATATTGCAGTGAGAGAATACAGTGATTAACATGCTTTAGGTGTAGTCTGCCGCTTCTCTGAAAATGAAGCTAGTGTTTTCGAGATTATGGTGCTCGTGGCAATACAAGTGAGCACCACAACATATTGGACAGTCATACATTTTTTGTTCTTATTTTATTTCTATATGCAGCTTACTGGTAGCCTATCAGTTCAGTAAATTAATTCAACTAATTGTCCCATTCTAAGTCCGAAACAGCTTAGAGTTTACCTGCATTTTGGTAATGTCACTGGTTATTGACCGTTTTATTTTTTCATATGCAAACTTAGCACGTGGACCTAAGTCGGCAAAACCACATTTTTTAAATCTTTTTCTTCGGCCTATCAAGCCAACCGCACACTGACGCGAAAAAAAATACAGTTTCAAGGGCTTCAGGAATTCTGAATTTTCAAAAGACATTGACGTTCTATGTCATCATTAATGTGGATAGAAAAACTATTGCAACGAACAATAATAAAAACTGAGGGAAAACGGACAGTAATTCCGGCAATTGATCCTCACAACTGAACAAATGAACACTTCGTTGCTAATTAGGAGATGTAAATAGGAACGGGTTTGGAGAAGTAGCGCGCTTTAAGGCAATGTGAGAGCAGGGCTATAATCCCTCCGATGCCAGGTCCGGGGTCAAGAGTTTAAAGAAGCAAGTCAACCAGCTGCAAAGTATTTTGAGTTGAAACGTCAAGTTCCAAGCGCTTTCAAAAATGAGTCCGTGTAACTTTGACTTAAGCTGTGCAAATTCATAAATGTTTTGCAGCTGGTTGCCTTACTCTTAAATTTAATTAGTTTTTAATTTTTTTTTTTTTTACAGTGAGCAAGTCAATTAAAATCTCTTATATAAGGAAGACGGTGTGTGTCTGTGTGTTCGCCATGCACGGCCATATTTGTGCATGGATTTTTTTTTGTAATTTCACACAGTGTGCTTCCAAACTAACACCTAAGCCAGGTTTCAATGACGTGCCCCCCGCCCCCCGAACGGAGAAAGTGCCATGCCGGCCAAACGGCTTGATGAATCAATTTGCTGGGCTTGGCGCTACGGCGTCGAATTCATCCAAGTACAAGTTACAAGTGACGGGCTTCACGGCTAGTTGATATATAAATAAGAATAAAGTAAGGTAAAGGAACTAAGCAAGGTGTTGAAGATATTAAGCTTCATCCTATCAAGTGGGGTCTATCTGGACCCTGCACCTATGTATTCGTTTGCCATTTAAAAAAATATGTGACATACTGCCTCACCGTTTAATGAATTTGTCATTATTTATGTCCTAATTAAAACACTGAAGCACCGGAAGATCAGCTTTTTGCAAATGAAGGTATAATTAATTTGTTATTGGGGTCCAACCGGACCCCAGAGTAAAACTTTTCTGTCTTTTATTTTATAATTGAACAGCACACTGAAAATTAACTTCTTTTTGGTTGTTTCATATTCATAATGGCCAACAAACAAAGACAAACTAGATACACAGCAGCAGAGGCAGATTCTGAACACAAACAATGAAAATTATTTTACTTTTAAAAAAATTTAAAAATTAAATCTTATAATTACTTTTTGTTTTTAATTCTGGAAGAAAAGACAGAAGTTGTAATCCAGAGTGTTTAGCAGCTGCATGAGCTGAAAAAAATCATGTATATAATGCCAAAATTTCTTTTGTGGTGCTATAATTTGCTAAATGTATGCTAGTTATTGCAATGTTAATGCATGATTGATATTCAGCAGTAGTTAATTTTGTTCTTCAATAAAGTTATATGTGTTTGCTGCATTGAATTTGTTCTTACTGCATTGATTCCAAGGTATTCCCTCCTGGGGTCCATACGGACCCTGCCTGGTAGTTCTTGTTTGTAAAAGTGGGCAATAGGATGAAGGTTAAAGCAGCAGGAAAACATTGAAAACCGTCAGTTAAGCGGCTAAATCCCGAAACAACAAGCAGGTCTAACGTAGTCATGGTCTTCTCACAGTTATTGGAGAATGAAGTAAAAATATTCCAGACCTTCGAGCTGAGGATGTGGTATTATCTTTGCTATCTTCTTGTCACATAATTTTTCCTGAGAGGACAGAGTTGAGTAACTGGACGATTACCTTACACTCATTCTCGATCTCGCTTGACGATTCGGCGGTACAGGTTTTCATCAACGCTACGTACTTTTGCCTCTAAAGCAGCAGGTTTGATTCAGCAGTACAATCAGGGAGTTTACTGGGGCACTTTAGACCGGGTTTTTAAGCTTCTGAACATTGCACTTTCGCAAGCTCTGCGGGGCCCCCTCTCACCCCACTACTGTGTGTACCATTTCAGTTCTTTTCTCTTATACGGCGAAAGCTTCCATCTCCAGCAAACCATCCATATTTTCCGTATGTCTTCCGGCACACAGCCACCTCCCCCGGCGCCCATTTCTTTCACTTCTTGCCTCTCTCTCAACCAGTGGCGTGCCGTCAGATGTCAAGAAAGCCTTCAGTAACATCATCCTTTCCCGCATAATTGTTTTAAAATGTTTGCGATCAAGTTTGCCTGATTAACAATCAAACAATTTATTAACTGAACAACCACAGCTAATGCATGACACGCAATGATTAAGAAATGCTAATGACAAAGCGATTGCCTGTTGGCTATGTTGATATAATTAATGTGACTCCGCAAGGATGACAATCTGCAAAAAAATCTGAAACTTATGCTGACTTCGCAGCAATTATTTTTGCTATCACTCAGCTGTGCATCGTACCTAACAACGCCCTTTAGCTGTCACTTCATTCAGACTGCAGAACGGATTCTTTTGGCTAATTGTTCAATGAGCTTCGCAAACTGATTAATGCAACTCTGTGCTGTTTCACGAGCTACATGAGCACAGAAATGATAAAGACATATTGATATTTTTAGTAGTCATCGATGTGCGGAAGAAAACGGCATATAATTTCGTAGTGCAACGTATAACAAGGCTTTCAAAAAAATAAATTAGACTTTCGTCGGTTCTACCAATTAGTCTGAGCGACTCTTGCTAAATATGCATGTTGTGTTCTTTGCTAATTAAATGTCATTCAATTATGGTGCTGTTGAATGATTGCAATGTTTATTCCAAAGTTGTCAAATCATTACAAATGCTAATGCACTTCGCCTTGCTGGCAAAAATTAATGAATACTGCAGGCGTATCTACCTCACGGCCACTCGCAGTCGCGCAGCTCACTAATGCTTCGGTTATCGGTATACTTTGCCTTGCCGATAAACATTCACGGATACTACGCCTATTCGCCTCGCGGCCACTCCCAGTGGCAAGGTTCATGCTCTCGGCCAGGGCCCCAGCAGTAAGTGTCTATATTTATAAATATCCGCAAACACATGCAACTCACTCACTGCAAGACCGCTAGCTATGGTCATTTCATGGTGCTAAGCTAGCACCTAGGTATAGAAACATGATGCCTAGTGGCGCTATCACAGGTTCTTTGCTAGTGTCGACCTCTCATCCACTAGCAGTGTCACCACTCATTCACAGCTTGCCTGATTACTCTCCTCTGCTTTATCTAACCCTCCTGATCCTAACTTTGTCCGTTTGTCTCATTCACGGCTCTACCCACGGTTTCCACCCCGGTTTAGTCACCATTCCTGATCACTCTTTCACGTGCAGTAATTTACAATCCACTTTAGCAGAGCCTCATATCGTCGACAAGCCTACATAAGACGGGTTTCATGATTGGACCCTACACCACGCCACCTTTCCCCTTCTTTCACCTCAGTCCTATTGGGATAGCTACCTGAAAATATCTTTTAAAAGAAGGCGGTTAATCATAGACCTACCATCCCCTCACAGTTCCGCCCTCCCCTGTATCAATGCACTTCTCTTCTGTGGACCACGCTATCACTCTCATCTGCCTCGCCGGTCATGGCGCCTGGTTGGCTAAAGCCCATATCACAAACGCTTTTAAGGTCCCCCCATTCAACCCACGTTTTTTGGGGGGTTTCTTTGGCATGTCCTGGAAAGGACACTACTTAGCTGTTTGTCTCACTATACCGCATCACCGTTTCCTCCCTCATTTGGGGTCACGAATGGGCCGCCATGTATAACCATGCATTCTGACGACTCGACCACAGCAGACACCATAAACAAAGGCCGTTCCCGCTCCCTCTCGTTCGTGCCATTCCTCAGGAGCCTAACTATAATTTCCGCAAAACACCAATTCATGCTCAATGCATGACATTCCCGGCTATAAAAATGCCATTACTGGCACCCTTTCTCTTTTCTCTTGGCAGAGATTCAGACGCTTAGCACCCCACTTGGACATTCACCCCACTGCGGTTCCTCCGTTTTCTGTGACCATCTACCCCTGACTCCACAACGCGAGCCATTCGCTGCTTTATCCCGAGAGGCCATTCTAAACAGGTTCACTCCATGCTCACTTTCCTCATACCTCGCAGGATGGACGCAATTCAAGAAATTCCATTCAGTCCTCCTACTGCCATTCCCAGCCGTTGACGTCGTTTCCATCATGAGCTTTATTTCGTACATCCACTCTGTACACCACATTCGACCAGCCTCGATGCAAGTCTACTTCAGCGGCATCAACCTCTTTGTAAAACCGGCCACTGGATATCCTTGCTCGTCAATTTCCCATTCTCATGTGCAAATACGATTGAAAGGTTTACGCAAACAAAAACCTCCCGCCCAAACCAAACGTTTATCCCTGACGACAGACCTCCTCTCTCATTCCATCCTGCAATGTGCTCAGTGTACCATTTTCCTTCCACTGATTCCACTCTGGAAGCCATGTTCCTATTGGCCTTCTTTAGTTTCTTGAGATGTTCTGAGTTTGGTCCGCTCTATGCTAATTACAATCCTTCTCATCACGCCAGCCTAAACGACATCTCATTCTGCTCCACCGACTGCCTCATGTTCAAGATAAAGATAAGATAAACCTTTATAAGTCCCACAGGGGGAAATTCCAGGTTTACAGCAGCAGTAAATACAGAGAAGAAATATAAAGTAGAAATATAAATAAAGAAAGTTTATGAATTAAATAAAATAAATATGAATACATAAAAATGTAAAAACGGTATTTACAGCTGTTTTTTGTGCATGTTTGATATATTACAGTTGGTGATTAAGCTATTATTCATATAAATATGGTTTATTGCACTCAAGAGAGGTTTTTGTTGTGGAGTCTAACAGCTGCAGGAAGGAAGGACCTGCAGTACCTCTCTGTCACACACTTAAGGTGGAGCATCCTGTCCCTTACGGAGCTTTTCAGTGCAGTGAGTGTGTGTTGGAGGGGGTGGGAGTCTTTGTCCTCCTCCACAGGTTCACAAGGGCATCCCAAGACAGAGCTGGGCTTCTTTATAAGTTTGTCCAGCCTCTTTCTGTCAGCTGCTGAGATGCTGCTCCCCCTGCAAACAACTCTGAAGAAAATTGCTGAGGCCACAAAAGAGTTATAGAAGGTCTTCAGGAGCGCCCCTTGCACCCCAAAAGACCTCAGTCCAGTCCAGTTTATTGCTCAGGTGAACACCCAGGTACTTATAAGATGTCACCATCTCAATGTCCCTTTCCTGGATGTTCACCGGTGATGGGGGGTTGGGCGCCTGTGAAAGTCCACAACCAACTCCTTGGGTCTTTCCAGAGTTGATCTGCTGATGGTTCCGCTGGCACCAGTTCACAAAGTCCTGGACGTGTTCTCAGTGCGAACGGTCGTCCCCATCTGTGATGAGGCCGACAATGGCAGAGTCGTCAGAGAACTTCTGTAGGTGGCAGGTGAGTGACAGGTAGGAAAAGTCTGCAGTATAGAGGGTGAAAAGGAATGGCGCCATTCCCCGGGCAGCCCCTATACTACAGAGGGCAGTCTCTGACACACAGTCCCGGGTCCTCACATACTGAGGGCAATTGGTGAGGTAATCCACAATCCAGCAAGTGAGGTGTTGGTCCACTCCAGATAGCTCCAGCTTATCCCTCAGGATGGCCGGCCTGATGGTATTGAAAGCACTGCTGAGGTCCAGGAAAAGGACCCGAACAGAGCTCCCAGGCGACTCCAGATGGGACAGGGCGCGGTGGAGGAGAAAGATGATGGCATCGTCCACTGCGATGCCAGTCTGGTACGCAAACTGCAGCAGGTCCATGGATGAGCTCACCAGGGGGTGCAGGTGTGCAAGGACCAGCCGCTCCAGGACCTTCATGAGGTGGGATGTGAGGGCCACTGGTCTGTAGCAGCTAGGGTCCTTGGGATGGGGAGTCTTTGGCACTGGTACCATGCAGGATGTCTTCCAGAGGCGTGGTACCCTTCCCAGGCTCAGGTTGAACAGATGCCCGATGATCCTGCTCAACTGGTCTGAACAGGACCAAAGCAGTCTGGAACCAAGGCCATCCAATCCTGCAACCTTCCTGGTCTTAATCCTCCTCAGCTGATTCCTCACCTGGAGAGGTGTGAGGGACAGGCTGGAGCAGGGGGGCTGTGTATCATGGGGTGTAGGTGGGGGGCTGGAAGGAGCGGTGGGGGGTAGAGCTGGTGGAGGTGAGCTGGATACTAGCTGGGAGGTGGGGGGAGGGGGTTGGCAGTGAGCTGGATACTGTAGGGGGGAGGTGAGGGGGGGTTAGGGGGAGGACTTGGGCGGCGTGCTGAAAGGTCCAGGGATGGGGGTAAAATGGATCAGTTCGCCATTTCTCAACCCATATTTATATTTCGCCTAGACTCTAGCTACAGTCCGTTCGAGCCAATATCAAACTTTGTCACCTCAAAATACAATAACCACGCTTCTACCTAAGACCCATTATTCAGGACCGACAAGGGGGTCATAGCCACTCGCCACTGGTTCCTCTACCATTTCCGCCATGTTTTAATTAGATCCAGCATTCCACCCAAATGCTTCTCTGGGCATTCTTTTTTACATTGGCGCTGCCACAACAGTATCCAAGCGAGGAGTGCCAGACCACCTGATTAAAGTCCTTAGCCACTGGACATCAAACTCTTATGCTAGCTATATTTGCAATAATATTGACGATGTACGTACAGCCCATCACTCGCTGATTGATTAACACTTTTTTAACACTCTCCTCCACTTTGGGAGTGGTCCAAAATTCATTTAATATGAATAAAAAAAATGTTGAAATAAGTGGAATCTGAGTAGCTCAATCGTTTCAGCTGGCAGGATGCTTTACTAAAAGTTCGCTCTCAGTGGGACATGAAGTCATGTGTAAGACCGAGCATTATACAACATGTTAATCCGACCGAGCAATCTGATTGGTCAATCAGATGTTTAGAATGTTCTCAAATGAGCAAGACAGCACGGGTAGCCAAATGAAAATACCTCATCGCTGAAAATATTACTCAGCCATTAATCTTAGTTGTCTAGACCAGGGGTTCCCAAACTTTTCTGAATCAGGGCCCACTTGAAAATCTAAAAAATCTCCGCGGCCCACCTTTGTCCTATAGACAGTACATAGATGAAATTATGCATTCTCAGAACACTTAACAGCAACAATAATTGTTCTTGTTGTCGTTGTTGTTAAGAAAATAAAATAAATAAAAAACAACAATAATTGTTGTTTTTAATTTATTATTATTATTATTATTATTATTATTAAGATTCAGGATTGAAATGAAAGCAGGGGGATAAAGGAAGCCCAAATTTTTAATCTGTGGCGTACACACAAGAAAGAATTAATTATCGAACACAGTACATGCTCCTCCGATTACGACCCTCGGTCATAATGACCAGAAAGCTACGTTCCGATCATAAACTATATAAGGTTCCTAAAATATTGTGAGGTCAATAACACTCAATAGGTTATTACTTCTAAATATTTTTTAGATCGTGCAATAAATATTTTACAATGAAAATAATAAAAAATCATATTTGCAAAAATGAATCATATTTTTTATGACCTCTCACGGCCCACCTGCAGTACCACCACGACCCAACAGGGGGCCGCGGCCCACACTTTGGGAATCACTGGTCTAGACCATTGATTTAATTAATTTGTTTGCATATGTAAATTGCAAGCGCAAGCGCCTCGTCCCTGGCCACATCACTGTCATGACAATAATGACGGACAACCATACCCTCGCGTGTAATAATGCTTAAAAATAGCGTTGTTCACGTTATGCTGCAGATATGCGCCTGGTGGAATCTAGGGGTTAGAAGTAAATGGTCCTGGATCAGCCATAGTTTACGAAAGCTGAAGACCACACCTCAAAACTGGCAATGACATGGAATCCAACTGGAAATCAAGGCAATTGAAGACCAAAACATACATGGCAGCAGAGACGAGAGTAGACGGTTATATCAGGAGTTGACTGGGAAAAGTATCCCAAAATTGCAGATGCTGGAAGCAAACAATTGATGGCCTATGCTTCAGCATGGAGTGAAAGCCCTACCCCCAAACTCAAATGTCAAACTTCACTGAAGGATCTGGATATAAATAGACAGCAAGCAAATATCTGAGATCATGGGAAAAGTTTCCAGAAAAAATGCTTTACAGATGGCACTTTTTACTGGAGAAGTGCCGGTTGGGGGTATGATGTTGGGCACAGCCGAGTCATCACATTTCACATGCAGCTAAGCATATTTGAAGGGGGTTTTAGCCCTCCTAAAATGTTTTTTAGCCCCCCCAAATGATGTATATTTTAAGCATGAATCAACAGCTGGAGCAGAAGAGGCTCACCACATCCCCCCACCCCCACCCCTCCCCCCTTCGATTAATCTGTAGTTACATCTCTGACCTTTCATCACTGAATGATCAAATATTTACATTTTTTCCTATCTCATTCATTGTGTAATTATGAAGGTAGCGCTTGGTATAGATCATGCAAAGTCTCTGGGGGTTTTGGAAATCCATGTCATGTCTACTTTTGCATTGACTAAAATATATTTGACAGGAACTCAAAGGCACTTCCATTCTGATTAACTCCAACTCTACTCCACACAATTGCACTGGTGAAAACAGAGCGCCTGCTGTCCTCTTGTTAACATCTTTTACTGACACTTCCCTGCTTGTTTTCTGAAGACAGCACCAACCCCAGACTTCATGTACCACAACAGCATTGTGCCGTAATTAGACTCTGCGGTCCAAATTTGTCTTCCCATTGAAAACTTTTACACATTACAAGGTGGAAATTGCAACAGAGAAGCCCCAGGCCCTTTGAACAGAAAAATACTTATACTGAGGAAAGTACTCAAAGATTCCACCTTCAAAATGAAAAAAACCTGATGGCCAGTGATGTGACACAGGGGTAAACATGCCCTTGGGTCACCTTCTTTGGAATAGGTTGCAGCTATCAAATTTGCAATGAGTGTACATGAGTAAAATAAAATAAGATGAAAACTACAGTTCAGGACTTAAATCATTCAATATGTAGTCTTTGCAGTGTTTCCAGATCAATGCAGGTCAAAGATGGTACATAAATCACTGCTTTCATGTTTTTATTTGCATTTGAAGTTGTAAAAGCCTCACCATAAATCACCACAAACCAGCTAATGAAAACCTAGAAAGTGTCTCCTGAGGCATAAAAAGTGCAAATGAATCCTGATAAGGAGACTAAGTGTTGCACATGAATGAGCTTTATTTATTTATTTCTCAAGAGGCTTCTCAGGCTAATAGCATGCTGACACAATACAGAAGTGAATGTTTGTAAAAACTAATTAACAGGAATTAATTAGCTACACATCAATATTTTTGGTTGATGGTACCGCAAGGGTAAGAGGCTAATAGAAAGATGGCACTGAAATGGCAATAACTGAATCAGTGTCTACTGGTGTATATTGTTTTATTTTTTTTTTAATTTAGTGTAATCTACTGGAATTAGCGATTTACAATATATATACTAACCTCTTGTTCCGCTGTACAGGACTGTTCGTCATGAAAGGCAACAGGCAATTTGGATTACAAGACAGCTTTGAAGTCTACAGTCATGTTCAATTAAATTTACATCCCACATCCTCCTGATTGGCTTGTTTTAGTTTTGGATAATTGAACCACAACTTCCAACCACTGCGAGAACAATTAACCCTCTATGGTACGCATTATAATGACAGTTAGGACAAAAAATGTGTAGCCTTTTTTTCTCTTAAAAAAACAACAAAATGAAGCCTAATCTAAAGAAATAAAAAAAGAACATTTTTGGAGGGGGGGTGGGTTTGGGATTCGTTGCCTGAAGGCAACATTGTACCATAGTGGTACATACAAAAAAAAGAGAGCTTATGTTTCCAATTTGAACAAAAATGTTTATTTCATAAACATATGGAAAATAACAGGCTCAACAGGAAACAATTCAGGCCATTTTAAATTCCCAAACCATTAAAAAAGGAATTCTCTTCATAAATTGCATGTCTGAATGTTGCCTGTAGGTAACGTTGCAGCTTTGTATCAGAACCCATTGAAATGAGTGCGTCAAAGAATCAAGGCATCATTTTTAATAACTCTACTACTTTACAAACAAAATTATGATGAATGGTATGCTTTTGAACATTATTTATACCTAAACACACGCTACCAAATTTTCCATAATGATGATTCCATAATGGTTCACTTGCCTCAAGGCAACATGCAATTTTCCATAATGGTACATTGTTGCCTCAGGGCAACAATTGCATTTTAACAAGTTTCCATTATTTATTTAGCAAATGAAGTGCATTAAACTATCATAAATTCAGCTTTACTCTCCTACTATTGTGAAGAGCGGCGTGCCGTCAGATGTTCAGAAGGCCTTCAGTAAGCTCTGCCTTTACTGCTCAATTGTACTCAAACTGTTCTCATTCAAGATCGCATTATTAAAAATCGATTTATCGACTGAACAACCAAGAACAATCCATGGCCTATAATAAGAAATAATAATGAAAAAACTGAATGCCTGCCAACATTTTTTTAATTTATATGGCATTTTAAGGACGGCAGCAGCAACATAAATGCAAAAAATCCAAAACTTCCGCAGACTTTGCAGCATTTATTTTCGCCATCACTCAGCTGTGCAACGTGCGTAACAACGCCCTTAAGCGCCACCACATTCAGAATATAGAACGCATTTTCGTGGCTAATTGCTTAATGAGCCTTGCAAACTAAGCAAATATGCGCTGTTTCATGAGCTAAAAGAGCGCAGAAATTATAAAGACATTATCAATTTTTCATCATTTTTGTACGTTAGAAAATGCCTCATAATATTGTGCTGCAATGTAAAACAATGCTAACAAAAATAAAGTGTAACCCCACTCGGTTGTGAAAATAAACACAGCTGTGGTCTGTGTGTATGTTAAAAAAAAAAAACCATGCGGCAAGACCTGTCACAGACCCAATATTCTCGAGAAAAGGGGGACACCCGTGGTCTGACCATGAGGCCAAGGGGCCTGGGGGCCTAGAATATTTTTGGATTGAGAATGCAACAAAATGCAGTTTCTTGGCATCTGAAGGTAGAAGTTGAACAGAGATGAAATGTTGCCAGATGGCGTATAATTATTTCAAAAATCAAGGCCTGTATGCCTAGGCTGTATATAGGAAATTTCCCGGAATGTGACAGCAAAATTAGGCACCTTTGTTTCAGCGAAAAACTGGCATTTTACGTCCTGGGGGAGTGTGACCCCTGTGTGGTGTTTCTGGTCTTTTGTTTCCTTTTTTCCTGTGGTTTCCTGGACCCTTCAGAGACAGTAATACAGTAATAACAGACATACCCAAAGGGTGGTGGCTGTAGTAATACAGTAATAACAGACATACCGAAAGGGTGGCGGCTGCAGTAATATAGTAATAATAGACATACCCAAAGGGTGGCGGCTGCAGTAATATAGTAATAATAGACATACCCAAAGGGTGGTGGCCGTAGTAATATAGTAATAATAGACATACCCAAAGGGTGGCGGCTGTAGTAATATTGTAATAATAGACATACCCAAAGGGTGGCGGCTGCAGTAATATAGTAATAATAGACATACCCAAAGGGTGGCGGCTGCAGTAATATAGTAATAATAGACATACCCAAAGGGTGGCGGCTGCAGTAATATAGTAATAATAGACATACCCAAAGGGTGGTGGCCGTTGGGGGGGGGGGGGGTTACTGTCAGTAATCCGTTTTACTATTCATTTAAAATTTTATGTATTTCAATGCCTTTGACATAATTATTACCTCCGCCAAGGAGGTTACGTTTCAGGCAGCGTTTGTCTGTTTGTTTGTTTGTTAGTTAGTTAGCAAGATAACTCAAAAAGCAATGCACCGATTTTGATGAAATTTTCAGAGAAGGTGGGTATTAAGTCAAGGCACAGGAGATTAAATTTTGCCATATCTAGGCCAAAGTACAGCTGAGATATACGCCAAAGTTCAAGATTTCAAGTCTTTCCAATGGGCCGGAGTTCCAATCGCCGTGCTTTTGGGTTTTGCTGCCCCTTGGCGGAGGTCTGCGCTCTCTGAGTTCTTTTCTAGTTCAGTTCTGCATTTAGTTCCACGTGTCTGTTTCTGTCCCCTCTCCTTGACAGCTCCCCCCATTCTGTTTGTTAATTAGTTCTGTACATTTCCTCATTGTACAGTGGTTAGCATTGCTGCCTCATAGCAAGAAGGTCGTGGGTTCGAATCCGGCTGGGGCCTTTCTGTGTGGAGTTTGTGGATGTTCTCCCCGTGTTCGCGTGGGTTTTCTCCGGGTATTCCGGTTTCCTCCCGCAGTCCACAGGTTAATTGGAGACACTAAATTGCTAAAAAGGACACTAAATATGAGTGTGAGAGTGAATGGTGTGTGCGATGGATTGGCAACCTGTCTAGGGTGGGTCCCTGCCTTTGCCCCTAGTCAGCTGGGATAGGCTCCAGCTCGCCCCGTGACCCTAGTGAGGAATAAGCGGGTATAAAAGATTAATTAATTAACCCTCAATTACTTTGAGAATCTGTCTATGTGTGTTCACCAGTCACCTATACGCCTTCTGTTTCCAAGTGTGCTCACCTAGTTCAGATTTTTTTCATCCCAGTTTTTTTTTTTAAATTTCTCTGTCTCTTGTGTTTTATATAGTTCTAGTGACGACTTTGGACTGTTCCTGATAAGTGACTGTCTGCTTCCTGGCGAGGCATTTCCACCAGCTTTCGGCCTTCCGCCTGATGGACTCAGATTGTGAAATTTGCCTTTGTGCTGCATCGCTACTGATTGGTTATGAAGCAGACTGTTTGACTTAATAGAATTCTTCAATAAAGTCTGTGAAACTGACTCTCTGTCTGCGCTGGACTACTGGCTCCCCTGCCTGTCATATGCTTTATGATGAAAGACGAACAACTTAGTTGCATCCTGCATTGTGCTCGTGGCACAATTTGGCAATTCAGGCTGTACCTAACTTGCACTTGGATTTATTTAATTTTGAACAACACTGAGTATGCTGTGCCCAATTTCATGCAAGTAGAGTTCTATTTCTGGTCAGAACAAAACGAGAACTGGTATCACCTGATCATGTTGAGTGTTTTCGGAGTTCACATATAGTTTCTCAAGGAAAATGATTGAGAGCAGGTGTAAATGGATAAACAGGTAAAAAGGATTTTGTGTGCCTCCCCTGGTCATTTCCTGGGCTCCTGTTTGTGTATTTTAATGGCTGAATCGCAATCTCCACACTCATAGACTCACAGACTTTGAGGTGCATTCCTGCTGAGTGCCTGAGGGCTGCCCCATTGTCAAATCATCGAAAGCCTAAGCGCTCTGATGCGGACTTTTCGATGCCATCATCCACACTTTCTGTGAGTCCACATTTATGCAGACTTTCCCGAGGGACTAGCCCCTAAATCGTAGTGAAACTGTTGAAACAAAATGCATTCGTTATAAAATGGGACAGGTCGCTGGCAATATTGAAACTTATAAGAGGGGGGCATAGCCCCCAATTTTGTGTAAAAACGAGTGTTTTCACACAAAATGCTAATTTCAATAAGTCACAATTTTTCAACTATCAAAGACAGATACATGATAAATAAATTATATAATTTGCTTGCGGTGTCAATGAGGTTGCTGGTATGTACCTTACTGAACCTTCTAGTTAGTTTACGTTTTCCAGCTCTGAACTAAGCTCTTCTTTTGCGTGTTTTGGTGCATTAATGATGTAGAAAAATGTAATTACTTTCTGGAGTCTTTGTGACAGTCCCTGTGAAAAGCGCTGTACAAATAAATTGAGTTGAATTGAATGTAGCCTAAATAACTACACCAAGCTCCCAAGCTTTAAAATTAATCTCCAGGATTGGGACCGTGTTCTTGTTAATCCTTTGTTCCTGCCAGTCAGTTTATTGGGCTCCCAAGTCTTCTGTAGTCTCCAGGATTGGGACTGGATTCCTGTGAAACCCTTTGGCCCGATTGGCATGCAGTCCTGGTTTTGCGAGGGGACACAGTTCCTGGCTTCTGCCACAGGAAGGCCACTGACCTGCGAATACGCCCCTTCCCTCTCAAGTCAATACCAACTTAGCTCGACTGCCCATCTTCTATGACCATATTCTTGTCAGTAAACACTCCCTCGTGGATTGTATCCAGACTCTGCATTTGGTTTCATGTTGGGATCATAACACAAGTCGTAGCATTTTGTTTTTTATTTTCATCTTGCACAGCATCCCGACTTTTTTGGAAACGGGGCAAGTACGGTTATGATGATAAATTGGAGATGGCACAGTGCAACAATACTCATGTGGAGCTTTGACGCTATGGAATTAGTAAAGGCCTTTCTTACAGCAATGAAATTAAAGAGAACTAAAGGCCAAACAAAGTTTCATCTGTAAAGGAGCTATAAATTAATTATATATTTTGGTGGAAGTAAATATAAGTCAGCATGTAAATGCCATTTTTGGACAAAAATGCAAAAGTTGTGTCTTTAGTTTAAGAGATGTACAGTACTGCACAAAAGTCTTTGGCACCACATTTTAAAAAATTTAAATCTGGCTTTAGATGTTCACTTTTAGTTTTATTCATTGGTGTTGCCAAAGATAAAAGGTAAATTTGGAACTCCAAATACTGATTTAAAACATAGTTTTAAAAATAAATGTTTGTATTTCATTGAAAATTATTAATACAGATTATACAGGCTCGACAGACCCCAATGTCAACATCATCATGGCTTTCGCTGAATACTTGTAGGGACAGACACAAGACAGTCTGTCGGTCTGCAGAGGAAAGGTAGAAAGTTTTCCACTCAGCTTGGAACAAGGAAAAGCCGATCAACTTATAAAACTTTGGCACAACAGGACAGTGTCCCAAATTGTTAGGCAACGAATAGTCACACAAAATATTGGTTTGATTTAGTTTTTAACAGTTTACAGCTCTGCATTTTTCATTTCCCAGTCCTTAGAAACTTGTAAGTTCATTATTTTTGTAAGCATGCTTGCCCAGCAAAATTGCTTTAAATGTGCCAAAGACTTTTGCGCAGTACTGCATATAAGCACAATATACAACTCCATGCTAATCACAATAATAAAAAAAAATAATTGCGGACCGAAGTGACCGACATGTCACTCCGTACATAAAATTACTGCTTTTTTTGGCCATTACCATCTTTGTGAACCTAATGGTTACTGAGAATCATATAGACAGGAGAAGCCAACCCTTTTCCTTCAAAAAGACTGAATATCTCTTATCGAAAGAGTTTTCAACCCTGCATAATCTGCTATTTAAAATCCTTCAGTTATTGAAATCAACATAAACCTGTCATCAGGGTCTGCCACAAATGAGCCATTTTTGGCATTTGCTGGTGCAGTAAGATGAAATGGACATGTTTTTTGGATTGAATACCAACATACCCTCATTTCTCCATGTCATTTTTGTCTCCTGCTTTACATGTTTACATAATTATAGCCGTACTCTGCAGACAGGCCGCATAGTTTGACTTGAAACCTTAAGTGTCATTCATTTGATTCTATCATTGTGGCATTTTAAAGCAAGAGCCTTTGCCACAAAGGATGTCATTCACCTGCACTTTGACAAGAACAGGTACACTATTAAAGGAGATGTGCTACGATTACTGCGCATGCTCACACCTTTGAACAAAGCAAATCTGCTCAACTGCAAGTCAAAATCTAGAAGGTATATTCCTTCTTCGATGATTATCGGCCATGGCAACCAGCATATAATTCTCCGTATCCCTTGGCTAAAGCTTAAAATAGTGCTTTGAATCCCGAATTTCCATAGAAAGCTCCTTAATTTAAACAGCATTATGCCAGAGTAGCTAAATTATATAAACACATCGCTAAAATTAAGACGGATTGGTGAGGATGGAATCAGATTATGACTTGCAGTCAAGCAGATTCACTTTCTTAGGATGTAAGCTCTGATAATACGCCATAATCGTGACACATCCCCTTAAATTAATTATAAAAGCAAATATCATCATAAATATATGAGTGACTGTATTTTTTCAGTCTCTTAAAGAGACAAGAACTTGCACGTTTGCATTTTCATGTAATGATTACGCAAAATATAGAATATGTACGCAACCCCAATTTCAAAAAAGTTGGGATGCTGTGTAAAATGTAAATTAAAACAATGCAATGATTTGCAAAGCTCATAAACTGACATTTTATTCACAGTAGAACATGAACAACACTAGAAAAGCACTCAGAGAGCGCAGAACCTCCGCCAGGGGGCAGCAAAGCCAAAAGCAAGGCGATTGGAACTCCGGCCTATTGGAAAGACTTGAAATCTTGAACTCTGGCGTATATCTCAGGAGTACTTTGGCCTAGATATGCGAAAATTTAATCACCTCTTCCTTGAGTTAATACCCACCTACCCTGAAAATTTCGTCAAAATCCGGCCATAAGTTTTTGAGTTATGTTGTACACAAATAAACCAACAAACAAACAAACCAGCAAACAAACGGCACCGAAAACATATACCTCCTCGGCGGAGGTTAATAACAGATGTTGAAAGTGAGACATTTTACCATTTCATGAAAAATATTAGCTCATTTTTAATTTGATGGCAGCAACACATCTCAAAAACGATGGGTGAGGGCCATGTTTATCATTGTTTAGCATCCCCTCTTCTTTTAATAACAGTCTGTAAACCCCAGGGAAGTGAGGAGACCACTTGCTGAAGATTTCTGACAAGAATGTTTGCTTTCTTCAGTCTGATGCAGGATTCTAGCTTCTAGATTCTACAACAGTCCTGGGTCTTTGCTGGATTTTTCATTTTAAGATGCATCAAATGTTTTCTATTAGTGAATGGTCTGGACTCAGGTAGGACATTTCAGCACTCTTCTGCTGCGAAGCCATGCTGTTGTGATGGATGCAGTATGTGGTTTGGCATTGTTTTGCTGAAAAATGTAAGGCCTTCTCTGAAAGAGATGTTGTCTGAATGGAAGCATTGTAATGGCCGATAGTGTAGGAGGCCAGGAGCAGCGAAAAGAAAGAACGTAAGCAGCGAGTAAACAGTACAAACACAGAGAACAACACAGACCAAACGTAAGAACTCGCGCCTCCAAAGGACGACTAATAGTCCGATCACAGGAGGCAACGCGAGAAAGAAAAAGGGAGAAGAAACTCCAAAAGTTAGAGAATAGAAAGTCTTTCAAAAACTGACTACAGATTTCTTCAGCTATAGTGAGAAGCTAAAACACAGACACTGCAGCGCCGGACCTCCTGCTTATATAGATTCTGGGGAAGCACCGCCCCAGCTCAATCAACCAGCTGGGCAAAGAATCCGATGGCCAATGAAACGATATCGTCCCGGGAAATGTGCCACAAAGAAAAGTCCAAAACACACACACAAACATCGAGAACCATGACAGGACCCCCCCCCCACATGGGTGCAACTTATTGTCCCGAAGGGAGCGCTGGGACAAAATGGCACCCACCCTGACCTCCGAAGCATCAACCTCCACCACTAATGGGAGGGAGGGGTTGAGCAAAAAGACAATAGGTCCAGAAGTAAGTAATTTCTTCAACTCCTGAAAAGCAGCCTCAGCTGCTGGAGATGAAGCAAACGACGAGAAGGAATTCTTCTAAGAAAGCGCAATGATGGGGGCAGCTATAGCGCTAAAATTGCGAATAAACCTACTATAAGAATTAGCAAAGTCCAAAAATCTTTTAACCTCCTTAACATACTGAGGGGCAGGCCAATTCCTAACCGCTGCCACCTTGTCTGCGAGATCAACATAATCATCTGAAACGTTGGGAGGTAAACCAGGGTTCAGCGCGGCTCGTACACACCATCCTTGTTCAGAACCCGACGCCTCCCCCATGGGTTGAAATTCGGGGCGACTTGCCAGAATCTCACTACAGTGAGACCTACAGTCAGAGCCCCACTGGACGATTGGGTCACTTTGACTGCCCCAAAAGATCTGTGACCTACGCTTAAGCAACCAGGAATGACCCAAGACTGAAAGGACAAACTGGGGAATCGATTAAGAAAAAACAAATTTTCTCTGAATGACCACCAAAAGGGATAAACATACTGAAAAAATCAGAGACCTCGGTTATAAGTGTCATGGTTTTGGAAGCTGGCGGTGCTTTCTTTGTTGCTCTCGTCCAGGACGATATCGGGATCGGATTCTTGGGCCAGCTGGCATTAAAAGGGGGTGGCGCCCAGACTTTATTTAAGCCCAAGTTCTGCCTCACTGCTCTTGCTAGAGTGTCAGTGTTTTGTTTGCACTTTAGCTGGTAGGGTCTCTAGTTATAGAATTGTTGAGGTATTATCTCCAAAAGAGGAACGTGCTACTTAGCAAGGGAATCCCTCTCTCGGTTTTCCTCTCTCTGGGCACGTCTGGCGCTAATCCTTTTTATCTTGGTTTCCGAGATTTTTCCCTTTCTTTTCATTCTGTCGAGCTCGCGTTGCTTCCTCATTGTTACCCAGACTGGATCTCGGTCCTTTGGAAGCGCGAGTCTCCCTCTCTAATTTCTGTCTGTTAATCTCTTATTTTGCTATTCTTCCTTTTGTTCCCGCCACAGCATTTGGCGTCTCAAAAAACCAACCATCACAGTCAGCCTCCCAGTGGTTGACCATCCAAAGCTTTGATCTAGCTATGTTTGACTCGGATCATTTGAGGGATTCGGATCATTCTGAGTCACTCGGTAATATGAGCCGGGTTGTGCGAGTCACTTGAGTCACTTGATACAAAATGGCACGATTAAATGTTTGCAAAAACCATGGTTCATTGACTCGAGCCATAAAAAAGCATACACACTTACCTTTATGTGTTACTGCCTACCAATAGAATATTTAGCCTGTAGCTGCCCTGGCTACTAGTTCTACAAAAGGGCTCTTATTACTGTTGTTATTGTTATTATTATCATTATTATTAATAATATTACAGTCATCACAATATGCAGAAACCCCCACCTCCAAGAAAAAAAGAAATCTAGAAATAAAACATTATTATATTACATTATACAGTGGTCCCTTGCTATAACGGGACAGCGCATTGTGCTATGCCCCCTAATTGGCTACGGGACTGTATAACGTTGTCAATCAATATCCTCTGTGTCGTGTCTCCTGTACAGAATGCGTTCAGCATGTAAAATTTACATAAATCTTCGTTCGCTACCTGTGTGACTCTGAAGCTGTATTTGTGGGCGGGGGGAGTTACAGCCTCAAATCATCTATATAATAATTGTAAAAAAATAAAGCTAAAAATAAAGAAGTAATCCTACTTCGTGGATTTCGCCTACTGCGGCTTATTATTTTTAGAAGGGAACTCCCGCAATTAACGTAGAACCACTGTATCACAGGATTTAATGTTTGTGAGGAATTCGACATTATAACAGGCCCAAATGCAGAATACAGTCTGCAATTCAGAATGCAGAGCGCATTACTTGAAAATGAAATGTGTATTGTTTTTCCTTCACGCTGGAATACGTTTTCATTGTTTGTCAATAAATGAATATCTTAAGCAAAAAGACAGGTCATCAGTCGTATTACGTCTGCAAAAAAAACAGAGATGTTCTAAATAGTGACGCTCCCAGGGTAACCAGTAACCACTACGAAAGAATATTTTTTTTATTTTTCTTATTATTTTTATTTTATTCTCTCATGGTGAAAATGGATATGGGGGGGATCACAGTATTCATTGACACAACATAGGCAACAAGCTTATTCGACAGTCATAGAAGTCAACAACATGGCGAACTCGTGTCTGTGTGCGAGACCGCCATTGGGGAATGCAGGGTATTCCCTCTGTTACAGTTTGTGCAGGACCGCGAGCAAGCAGGGATTCATACTCAAGCTAACCGAAAGCTGGGAGCCGAGTGAAGCCATGAGCTAACCGAGAGCAGCGAGCCGCGAGTCGAAGCCATGAGCCAACCGAGAGCAGCGAGCCGCGAGTCGAAGCCATGAGCCAACCGAGAGCAGCGAGCTGCGAGTGAGGCCATGAGCTCACCGAGAGCAGCGAGCCACGAGTGAGGCCATGAGCCAACCGAGAGCAGCGAGCCGCGAGTCGCAGCCATAGCCCAACCGAGAGCAGCGAGCCGCGAGTGAAGCCATGAGCTAACCGAAAGCAGCGAGCCGCGAGTGAAGCCATGAGCTAACCGAAAGCAGCGAGCCGCGAGTCGCAGCCATAGCCCAACCGAGAGCAGCGAGCCGCGAGTGAAGCCATGAGCTAACCGAAAGCAGCGAGCCGCGAGTGAAGCCATGAGCTAACCGAAAGCAGCGAGCCGCGAGTGAAACGAAACTCAGGATCCACCACGAGTGACGGATCTCGGTTAAGTCTGTTGGATCCTTGTGACGGATCTCGGTTAAGTTAAGTCGGTTGGATCCTTGCAGTTGAGTCAGAGACTCAGAGAAGTTAAGTTTCGTTTTTCTGCCGAGTGCCAACTGAGCGAGTGAGTGGCTGAGTGCCTATGCTTGCGCTACTGCTTGGGTCCACTAGTTGTGCTCAAGTCGCATATGTGTCATTTCTCTGCCAACTGTAGGACTCAACTGTGCCGGTTAAATAAACATCTAGATCCGTGGTTCGTGAGTGATATTAGAGGGCCGGTTAATTGAGCCGGATCCCGGATCTTCTTACAGCTCTACTTTGATCGAGCGCAAAATCAACAGCCCCAGAATCCAAAAAGGCTTTAACCCACATTCTCTTTTTCCCCATAGTCAACTTTACTGAAATGAGAGTACGAATCCGCCAGAGGGGCTTCCCATCTCCGTTTAAGCTTGGGGCAAGTTGGAAGGATATGCCCCGGTTCGCTACAATGATGACAAATTATTTGTCTGTGAACAGGCTTACGAGCCCGCCTCTCATATGAGCCATCAACCTGCATGGGCTCACTAGAATTGGAAATTTCAATGGGCGGAGTTGTGGTTTATTGCCTGTTCAACGGGACCTTAACCTCGTTGCTCTCAAGAGCCAATGCAGTACGTTTCTCCTTTTCATTCGCGGAAGCGATTATCAACTCGCACCGCAGTGCGAACCAACGAATCCAAAGAAACACAAGGCTCTAATGTAGCCAGAGAATCCTTCACCTCCTCAGCCGGAGCCTGAACAAACACTGTCATAAGAGGTGCTTCTGGTCACCCTGTCTCTGGCTAAGGAGAGAAACGAGATGGAGAAATCAGCCATGCTATCAGAACCCTGTTTTAAATGCATTAGACGTGTAGCGGCGTCCTGACTATAAACATCCTGATCAAAAACATTAATCATTTCTCTCACGAGAGTTTCCACTGAATTTACAACCGGCAATTTAGCTCGAATGAGCGGCCCCATCAAGTGAGAGCTGTGCCGGTCAACAGTGATAAAATAAACGAAACCCGTGATTCTTCATTCGAGAACCGTGAGGGTTGCGCTTTAAAAAATATTTCACATTGAGCAATGAAATCTACATTTTCCTGCCTCGCCTCCATATCTTTGAGGTAACGAGTGTAGGCTCTTGTGGAAGGTGCACTGATAGTGGTTGGGAAACATTTAGTGTAACCTGAGCAGACAATGCTCTAATACGTTCAGAGAGATTTATTTGACGACTTTCCTGTGCCTGCATAGCCTGCTCCGAATTCGGTGAATTCTTTCGGTCAGCTCCGCCTGCCGACTGTCTAAGCTAAAAAGACCCTGGCCGTACGCAGTCAGGACAGACTGCTGGTCAGCGACAATGCTCTCTAGCCTATCCGCTGCTGGCGACTCCATGTCTGGCTAGGGTGTTCTGTAATGGTTGGTAGTGTAGGAGGCCAGGAGCAGTGAAAAGAGAACGTAAGCAACGAGCAAACAGTACAAACACAGAGAACAACACAGACCAAACGTAAGAACTCGCGCCTCCAAAGGACGTCTAATAGTCCGAACACCGAAGGCAACGCGAGAAAGAAACCGGGAGAAGAAACTCCAAAAATTACAGAATAGAAAGTCTTTCAAAACCTGGCTAAAAATTTCTTTAGTTATAGTGCATAGCTAATCACAGACACTCTAGTGAAGGAGGTGTGCCAGACTTCCTGCTTACATCGATTCTGGGGAAGCGCCGCCCCAGCTCAATCAGCCAGCTGGGCAAAGAATCCTGGGACGAGAGGAAAGTCCAAAACATGCGCAAACATCCAGAACCATGACAAGCATATGTTGTTCAAAAAAAACTCAATACACTTTTCAGCATTGATAACGGCTTTCCAGATGTGTCAGCTCCCCATGCCACAGGCACTAATGCAACCCAACAGAGATACAGACTTTTGAACTGCACGCTGATAACAAGATGGCTGGTCCCTCTCTTCTTTAGACCGCACGACACTGTCTGTGGTTTCCAAAAAGAATTTCAAATTACTATTCATCTGACCGTAGAACAGTTTTCCACTCAGTCCAGTGTAAATTAACTTTGGCCCAGCGAAGATGGTGGCGTTTCTGGACCGTGTTCACATAAGGCTTCTTTTTTGCATGATACAGCTTTAGGTTGCATTTCTAGATTGCATGAGGAATTGTGTTCATAGACAATTATTTCTGGAAGTGTTCCTGAGCCCACGCAGTGTATTCCAGTGCAGAATCTTGCCTGTTTTCGATGCAGCGCCACCTGAGAGACCTTCGGCCTTCTCCCTTGTGCACACAGATTTCTCCAGATTCTCTGAATCTTTTGATGATATTATGTACTGTAGATTCAAAGACTTTGCAATTTTACATTAAGGAACATTTTTCTGACATTGTCCCGCAATTTTTAGATGCAGTTTTTTGCAGATTGGTGAGTTTCTGTCCGTCTTACTTCTGAGAGACTCTACCCCCATAAAATGCTCTTTTTATGCCCAGTCATGTGACTGACCTGTTGCCTATTGACCTAATTAGTTGCAAAATGCTCCTCCAGCTTTTTTTATTAGTACCACTAACTTCTCTAGCCTTTTGTTGCCCCTGTCCCAACTTTTTTGAGACATGTTGCTGCCATCAAATTTAAAATGAGCTAATAATGAAATGGTAAAATGTCTCACTTTCAACATCTGATATGATGTATATGTTCTATTGTGAATAAAATGTGGGTTCATGAGCTGGCAAATAAATCCATTCTGTTTTTATTTACAATTTACACAGCATCCCAACTTTTTTGGATTTGGGGTTGTAAAATGGGATGAAACCTTATATGAGTCAGCTCACATATATGCAGATATCTTCAAATCAAACCTTACGTGCAACACATTTGCTGAATATTCATTGTGTTTTCCATTTTGTTATCCATGCATTTGAGGAAAATTTGAGGCTCTCGCCGAGATTTTATCTCTTAACTGCAGTTCTTTCACAGGAATGGATTGAATGGACTGCAGGTTTCCACAACATAAACAGGTAAATTACCTTATTGAAACATCACTGTGGAGGAGAAAAATGACAAATGGTAAAGCATGCATATGTTGTGATTCTGGTTCTGCCTTGCCTAGTTCTTGTTCTGACTGCCTCATATGTGTATTTTGATTCCTTGCCATGTCTGACTATTCCTTAGTATTGTGTATTGTGTATTTGGTTGCTTTTCATTCATGCTTTGCCTTAGTTTTACTTATTATTTTCCCATGTTTTACTTATAGCCATAGTGTTATTCCAGTCCATGTTTTTGATTCTCCATGTATTGCACTTTGTCTCCCCCTGTCTTGTCATTAGTGTCGCCTTTGCTCACAGGCCCAGTAAATTGTCTCACTACTTCAGGTGATTTAATGGCTCTGGGTTTCTCGATCTCGTGTTCTTCCTTTCCCTTGCTTTTGCTATATTACTAACACCTACCAACAGTTTGTTATTTTCGCTTATTTACTAACCAACACTAATATTGTATATTAGACTAACTTACTAACGAGCACTCGGGATTGTATAGCTGCACTTACTAATTGACTAACGACCTCTCAACACTCGCCCT
Source organism: Gymnothorax reevesii (assembly GCA_029721435.1). Classification (NCBI taxonomy): domain Eukaryota; kingdom Metazoa; phylum Chordata; class Actinopteri; order Anguilliformes; family Muraenidae; genus Gymnothorax; species Gymnothorax reevesii. The sequence goes on along the minus strand of CM056590.1, from coordinate 9,981,611 downwards.
GTTCTAGTCTCCGCCCCTTGCTTTCGTTCAATCTGCTCTGCACCTGTCTCATCTCTGTTCTGCCTCTCAGTCTGTGCACTTAAAAATCCCAAACCGGATCTGTTGTTCTGTCTATAGGAATGTCTTGTGCTCCTTGTCAGCGTTCTGGCTTTTGCCTATTTCATGTAATTAGGTTCTCCCTCGTGTTCTACCCTTTGTAATTAGTCTCATTTCCAGCACCTGTGTCTGTGTAGCATGTGTTCCCCCTTGTGTATTTATTTTGGGAAGAAGGCTCAGATGGCAGACGGGACTTTGTGTTTTTGCTGCTGCATGGTCGCTGTGCAGGCGGCGTCTTGCAGCAGCTGGGAGCCCGCTGTGCCATCCGAGCCATCTGTGCCAGCTGCGCCATCCGAGCTATCTGTGCCAGCTGTGTCTTCCGAGCCATCTGAGCCATCTGTGCCAGCTGTGTCTTCCGAGCCTTCTGTGCCAGCTGTGTCTTCCGAGCCATCTGAGCCAGCGTTGCCTGCTGTGTCTTCCGAGCCATCTGAGCCTTCTGAGCCCGCTGTGTCTTCCGAGCCATCTGAGCCTTCTGAGCCCGCTGTGTCTTCCGAGCCATCTGAGCCTTCTGAGCCCGCTGTGTCTTCCGAGCCATCTGAGCCATCTGTGCCAGCTGTGTCTTACGAGCCATCTGTGCAAGCTGTGTCTTCCGAGCCATCTGAGCCAGCTGTGTCCTCCAAGCCATCCGAGCCATCTGAGCCCGCTGTGTCTTCCGAGCCATCTGAGCCTTCTGAGCCCGCTGTGTCTTCCGAGCCTGAGCCATCTGTGCCAGCAGTGTCTTACGAGCCATCTGTGCCAGCTGTGTCTTCCGAGCCATCTGAGCCCACTGTGCCATCCGAGCCAGCTGTGCCTTCCGAGCCATCTGAACCCGCTGTGCCCGCTGAACTCACTGAGTCCGTTTAATCCGCTGAAGTCACAAGATACCACGGCGCTCCCTGAACCGGAGCTTCCCTTCTGATTGCTGTTCCCGAGTACCCCAGGCTTTTTGTTTCCGAGTCCCGAGCTTCCTTGGTTTTCCTTGTTTTCTGTAATTTGCTTTACGTGCCAGTCGGAGTGTTTACGTTAGTTTTTCCAGTTCAGTGCGTGCGCAGAGTGTTTGCGTTCTCCCTGGTCAGTGCGGGTGCACGGTGTTTTGTTTCCCCGAGTTTGGATTCCTGATTAAATCTTCTGATCCCGCACCTGGTGTCTACCTGGCATTCTTGACAACATATGATGCTTTTTCATTCACGTATTCATGAATAAATTCATGTAAAACTGTACCCATTCATGCCATCTGATCCTTGTTATACCATTGATGGAATTGCACATTTCCATAGGGATAAATTCAATGTTGAAGATCTGGGATTTGAGTTGCATAGATGGACATGGTCTCACTCTCAAACCGCCTTTCAAACAGATGCAAAATCACACAGAGCCTCACACACTTACATGCATACAGACACAGACTCACACGCACAAACCTACATATTTTTCACCCGTAAACATAACCCTTAAAAACACAGATTGGAAGTGCAGGAATGTTTGAAATTTCTTACAAATGAACAGGAAAGAGCTCACATTGTGTACCCTGAGCGCAAGATGGTCAGCCTGGCAGTGCAACAAAATCATCTGTGATCACAAATACAAACTATAACCCACATAAAACAAATGAACTTTATTTCAATATTCAGTTTGAAGTGACTGTAAACAATTCACAAATCCACCTTTCAAGATATAGTGGCAGGAAAAAGCTGACTGCATATTTGCTACCATTTTGCAGCGCTTCTGCATTTGTAAAAACAAGTGCACACAAACACACACATATGTGCACAAGTACACATATAACCATCTAAACAACTGAAGGCCCTTGTTGCAGCACAAAGAGTGCTCCCCTCGCCTTGTACTCACAGTGCAGACATAATTTATCATACATTCCCACAGCTGCCAATGTGCGACCACCATATTTCTCCGAATGACGATGAGTTTACCTCGAGCTCAGTACCTGTGACATGCCAGTGAGACCTTGAACAGGCCACAGCTCTTTGCTGAAAGACAAAGGTCACCATCGCATGGACTCCTTCCTTCACCTATACTTAAAGTGCACTGCATAGGGCGAAAAAGTATATTATTAGTCATTAGTCAAAGGCTTAATTTGTTTTACCATTCTGAACAAACTCATGAAACCACCATGTAATTGGGTTGGTGCTCCTCAGGAAAATGGGAGGGATACAGCTGTTTTGGATTAGCATTATTTGTAGCTGAAGCGCCTCCTACTGGACATACAGGCACCCAGCAGTTCCTCTTTATGCAGGCACCCATTTGAGTTTCCTCCAGCCTCATTCCTTGGATGTAAGTACTGTAATTACGCATGAAAATCAGCGGAAGCTAAAATGATATTGCAACCCAAATTCCAAAACAGCGTAACACATTATTTTATTCCCTTCTGTAAATTTAATTGCTCGTTGAAAATATACTGCAACAGAGTCTAAAATTCAGTACAGTCAAATGTTTACTGCCTTTTACCATCATCATGAAGAGAGATATTCTTCTTTTTCTGTGATGTTTATTGGCAGTTGGCAGACCAGCTTACATTCATCATATCCTTTGGCTAAAGTGCAAAAAAAGCTCAAATTTAAAAAAAAAAAAAAAATGGATTAGCAAGAATGGAATCAGATTTTGACTTGCAATTGAGAGGATTCACTTTGTTTGATTTCTTGTTAGGCTGAACAATTTTCTATGCTCTGAGCATGCACTGCAATTGTGACACTGCTCCTTTAATTCTCAGTTACCAAAGCACGTCTGTTAAATTTTTTAAATTTAAAACTGAAAATCATTTTACTTGTTTGGTCCTATTTTTATTTTGCCTTGCTGATAAAAATTGTGCTAACAAACAGCAATGAAACTCAACTCCTGGAACTGCTGAGTTTATTCTGGATAAGACTTGCCCCTGCTAAGAGGGTGACCCAATGGGAGAATGTTGAGTGATGCACTGCGATCATGATTCAGCATAAAGAACTTCCGGTCCTAAAGTCCAAAAGATCTACTTGTGTTTAAAACAGTTTAAAACAAGATTATCACACAAAAACCATGTAAGGAAATGACAAACAGAAACAGGCCCTTTTATCCACTTTGAGCAGAAGCCAAATATGTATATTCATGTGTTTCCCTATTTCAGACTTTATAATTCAAGATTTGAGCTTCATAGAGAGTGGGACAATGGCTTAAATGAAAAAAGACACTTGAGGAATTTAGAATTCCATTGTATTTTAATTTCCCTTCATAATTTTAGTTCAAAGTAAGGGCCACAAACAAAAAAAATCTTCAGGAAAATTCAGCAGTAAGATTATACAAAAAATAATATTGAAAATTGAAAAATGGCTGGGAGTTAAAACAATACATTTCTGGGATCATAAACTCTTTGACCACAAGTATACTTCATCTGAGAGTGCTTTTCAAAATTATCCACTCTTTACGAGCCAAATAAGATGGCTATCCATGTCTGGGGGCCCCTAAACCTATGGAGGACCACAGGTGTCACCTCAAAAATAATTGAATTGAATCGAAAAGTAGGGTAAAAATTCACCAAGTTAAACTTCAGCGTCACTTTAAATGACTATCTTGACTTGAAGCGAGTAGAGAATTTCTCCAATTGCATTAAAGAGTTCATTCACATAACGGGGTGGTGTAAAGCAACTTTGTGAAGAGGTCTATGGAAATGTAAATGTTTCTTCACACTGGCAGAATGAACAATAAGTACAAAGACTTATGACTCGGGCTAACAAGCACAAAAACCTATGAAAGACTAACATGCTGACATCTGTATGATGTTTATTGTCAATAAGCTACTCTGTGGTTGTCGCACAATAGAGACTGACCAGCCGATTTCAAGCCTCTTTGTCTGAATTCTGATTCCCAATAGGTTTGATTTTCAGGGCTGTGTAATACAGAGATAAATCAACAAAAAGGACAACGTACCTCCATGTTGACTGATAAGGCTGGTGACATTTTTTTTTGTCATCCACTAAGGTTTTAAATGCTAAAAATGGGAGTGGTTGATGTATATTGCCGGGCACCATCTACTACTAAAAACCTTGAAAAATATTGTATACATAGTGAAAAAAACAGATCACGGTCATGCTCTCCTTTGTTTTGGCCAAATCGCAGTCCCTATCGCAAGACTCTGCTAAAATCTGCATTTATTCGACTGGTCCGTGTAATTCGGCCAAATAGGTCACAGCGACGATCGAGGTGGCAAAACCATCTCAAAATGGGCTGTGCATCCTATAATTGAATCGCAGGAAAGGGACAGCGTGACTACAGGATGCGCTGAAAAACATGAGTAGGGTTGGCATGTCAGAGCAAGTGAAGTATGAGGAGAACAGGCCAAATGCACACAGCCCTGGAGCACATGTGGGCTCAGTTAAAGACATGAAGTATTCCTGAGTAAATACACCTGTGCACACATTCGGCTTTGCATTTAAAACACAAATGTGAACCAGCATCTGAGTGCATGTGTGTTGGATTGCGTGCAACGCTAAGCTGATTCCATGTTTTTATAAAGCTTTATGTCTTTTGTTGCCTTTTTTGGTGTTATTCTTGTTCATTACAGTTTTATTCTCACGTTTTTGTGTGTGTGTGTGTGTGTGCGTGTGTGCGCGCGTGTGTGTGTGTGAATCCCATGTGCACCAGTTAATATGTAAAAATAAACCTGTAAAAAAGGCTTATCTGAGCAGCAAACACACAGCTGAACACACACTTTCAAAATTCAAAATCAAAATACAGCGCACTCCATAATTATTGGTACCCCTGGTTAAGATGTGTTAAAAGCCTTAAAGTAAATTCAATTTTTGTTGCAGAAGTATACTCTCACACTAAAAATTGCAGACAAATATAACCTTCAACTCAAGTGAATTTTAAGGGGAAAAAAATCCCTGACAAAGAAATAATTATTTTTCATAAAATCACCTGCTCCACAATTATTGGCACCCCTAACAATTCCTAGGAATTAAATGTAATTGAAGTATTTCTGTCATTTCTACAGTAGTTTACAAAGTTTATCAGAGTATCTGGGAACATTTAATTTGTAATTCATTACTTCCTGTTTACCTGGGGTATAAATATGATGTGACACAGAGGCCATTTCTCTTATCCACTCTTCTACATGGGAAAGACAAAGGAACACGCCATTCAAGTGAGGCAGATGTGTGTCGACCTTCACAAGTCAGGCAATGGCTACAAGAAAATAGCTACTCGCCTGCACCTGCCCATATCTACTGTCAGAGGAATCATTAAGAAGTTTAAAGCAACTGGAACAGTGGTAAACAAGCCTGGACGAGGACGCAATGTTATTCTGCCACCATGCACAGTGAGGAGGAAATAAAAAGTGAAATAAAAAGTTCTCCAAAGCTCACTGTTAAAGAATTGCAACAAATGGTAGCATCTTTGGGTCACAAAGTCTCCAAAATAGCCATCAGGCGCTATCTACATGCCAACAAGCTGTTTGTGTGGCGGAAAAAACCTTTTCTCACTCACAATCATAAACGCAGACGTCTGGAGTTCGCTAAGCGGTACTGGGAGTTCAACTGGGACCGTGTGCTGTGGTCAGATGAGACCAAGATAGAGATTTTTGGCAACAAACACTCTAAGAGGGTCTGGCAGAACAGAACAGATGAGTATGCAGAAAAGCACCTCATGCCCACTGTGAAGTATGGGGGAGGATTGGTGATGCTGTGGGCCTGTTTCTCTTCCAGAGGCCCTAGGAACCTTGTGAGGGTGCATGGCATTATGAACTCTTTGAAATACCAGGACATTTTGAATCAAAATCTGGTAGCCTCTGCCCGAAAGCTGAAGATGGGTCATCACTGGGTCTTTCAGCAAGATAAAGACCCTAAACATGTGGTCAAATCAACACAGAAATGCTTCACCAGACACAGAATCAAGCTCCTCCCATGGCCTTCTCAGTCCCCAGATCTCAACCCCATTGAAAACCTGTGGAGTGAGCTGAAGAGGAGAGTGCAGAGGAGAGGACCCATGTCGCTGGATGATTTAGAGACATTGTGCGAAGAGGAATGGTCGAAGATCCCTCTTTCTGTATTCTCCCATCTTGTGAAACATTATAGGAGAAGATTAGGTGCTGTTTTGTTGGCAAAAGGGGGTTGTACAAAGTATTAACATCAGGGGTGCTAATAATTGTGGCACACATGATTTGATATTAAAGAATTATTTCTTAATGCGGGGTTTTTTTCCCACTAAATAAATGCACTTGAATTAAAGGTTGGATGTTCCTCTTTTTTTCATTGTGATCCTATGTTATTTAGAAAAAAACTGAATTTATTAAGCTAAAGAACACATCTTAATCAGGGGTGCCAATAATTATGTAAGGCGCTGTACATGCCAACAAGCTGTTTGGGAGGCATGCACACAAAAAGCCTTTTCTCTCACAATCATAAACGCAAACGTCTGGAGTTCGCTAAGTGATACTGGGACTTCAACTGGGACCGCGTGCTTTGATCAGATGAGACCAAGATAGAGTGTCTGTTGCCAAAAAGCTCTAAGTGGGTCTGACGGAACACAAAAGATGAGTATGCAGAAAAGCACCTCATGCCCACTGTGAAGTATGGGGGAGGATCGGTGACGCTGTGGGCCTGTTTCTCCTCCAGAGGCCCTGGGAACCTTGTTAGGGTGCATGGCATCATGAACGCTTTGAAATACCAAGACATTTTCAATCAAAATCTGGTGGCCTCTGCCCGAAAGCTGAAGATGGGTCGTCACTGGGTCTTTTAGCAAGATAATGATCCTAAACATGTGATCAAATCTACACAGAAATGATTCACCAGACTAGGGCTGTGCGATATGATGATATATCATCTTGCCTTGATAGAAAAATGTCTATCAATAGAAAAATGGCTCTATCGTCTATATCGTTGTTACAAATCAAGACGTTTCCGGTAATTTATTATGGGAGTTTATGAGCATGGGCCACCTTAACTGACTGCCTAACATACATAATAACACAGTTTAAAGTGAAAAAACAACTTTGTCCTTTCGAGACATCTAATGGTGAGTAATTGATATACAAATTATAGTTTTTGGGTGGACTATCACTAAATTCAATCCTGTGAGGAAGTACGGCAGCAATGCCGAAGTGGTTGACATGGTTTGTTCTGAGAGTCGCAGATTATTATTATTATTATTTCATGGTTAACTAGAGAAGAACTCGAAGAGCGCAGATCTCCACCAAGGCCAAGACAGCAACGTCATTTTATGAACCGTGCTAATAAAGCTCAGATAATAGAAGAAGTCACGACTGAATTCTCTAAAACAAAACCCTCACTCCAAAGCAATGTTTTGATTTATTTCTCACTGTAAATTTAGTGACTGCTTGCAGTATGCAGAATTTCGGGATGGGCTAGCAAAATCACAATAGATACGCAGACCTGCATCGTGTTGTCTTCATCAACTGGCACGAAACACGGAGGTCGCACAGCAGTCTAGCGGGTTGGATTTTCCTCTTTTTTTCATTGTGGTCCTATATTATTTTGAAAAAAACTGAATTTATTAGAAGCTAAAGAACACGTCTTAACCAGGGGTGCCAATAATTATGGATGGCGCATATATATATATATATATATATATATATATTGTTATGGCCCCAATTTGTTATTACATTTACAACACTACAGCAACAGCAACAGCAAGGGATGACAGACACAGTTTTTAAAACTTATACACATTTAATTATCAAAGACAACAACTAACAATAACGACTAAACTAATTTTCTGACCAAGATTAGATATATACAAAAAAACAGAAATATTTACAGTCCCTTTTGTAGGTTGCTTGGTGATGTCCTGGGTGAGGAAAATGCTCTAACACAGGCATAAATCCACAAAAGAAAATTCACAGGTCTTGAACAGAATGACAGGTCTGGTCACATGTATCATTCTTCTTGCAATTTCTCCTACTACTTTACTGTCTCAATTCTTTTCCTTATATACTCTTTTGCAGACCCCACCCACATTTAGACCTCTTTTTTTTAATTTTCGGGGACTTGCCCCAGACATGCCCTGGACATGTCTAAACCTAGCTCCAGTCTGGGCCTAATAAAAGAAAGGTAAATACTGCCATCTAGTGGCCTCTATTCACATCACAATATATATATATATATATATATATATATATATATATATATATATATAATTAAATATGTAATTCTACACTGAACAAAAATATAAACGCACCACTTGAAATATTGGCACCATTTTAAGTATGCCGTTATGAAATACCAAATATATTTGTTTTCATTTGCAAAAGGAATGTTTCCATTGATTGATGTCTAAAATTTGAGTTCAGCTCAGACATTGAGTATTTTTTTCACCGGTGTAATGATTGGTATGAGTAATCGAGTGCGGTGTACCCAGACAGAATGAGTAGTACTCAGACAAACCTTGGGCCAGGGACTATAAAAGGCCACACCAAAATTTTGGATTTTGTCAGAGGCAGCCATGCCTCAGATGTCTCAAATTATGCGAGAGCGTGCCATTGGCATGCTGAATGCTGGAATGTCCATTAGAGGGGTCGCTGCACAGCTGAATGTTCACTACAGTACCATAGTTCGTCTACGACAGCGTTTCCGACAGACTGGAAGCACTGCAAACAGGCCTCATCGGCGTCGTCCACGTGTGACCACCCCTGCTCAGGACCGTCACATCCGGCTGGTGCACTTGCGTGAACGTTTCAGACCAGCGACACGAGACAGTCGGTCTGAACAATGGACGAATCTCTGCTTAAACAATTCGCAACCGCCTCTGAGAAGCAGAATTGCATGCTTGACGCCCTCACCGTGGGCTGGACCTCACAGACGTACGCCGCTGGAATTGTCTCGCATGGGCTAACGCACACTTCCGGTGGCCCTTGGCACGATGGAGAAATGTGCTGTTCACAGATGAATTAGGATTCAACTTGTATCACATGGATGGGAGACGTTGTGTGTGGCACCGTGTCGGTGAACGGTTTGCAGACACAAATGTCGCCCGGACAGTCGCCCATGGCGGAGGTGGTGCCATGGTGTGGGCAGGGATTGCACACAGACAGAGAACTCCATTGCATTTCATCGATGGCAACTTGAACGCCCAAAGGTGCCGTGATGAGATCCTCGCACCAACTGTAGTACCGTTTGTCCAACAGCATAATGTCACGTTCCAGCATGATAACGCCCGTCCTCATGTTGCTAGGGTCTGCACCCAGTTCCTCACAGCTCAGAACGTTCAGGTGCTGGACTGGCCCGCATATTCGCCCGACATGTCGCCCATAGAACACGTTTGGGATGCTCTGGATTGGTGTATCCGGGACCGTGTTCCAGTCCCAGGAAATGTCCTGCAACTCCGGATAGTGCTCCAGGAGGAGTGGAACAACATTCCACAGGCCATTATAGACACTCTGGTAAACTCCATGCGTAGGAGATGTGTCGCGTTGAGAGATGCGCGTGGCGGACATACGTGATACTAAACTGTGAAATTTATGGCATCCACCCCTGCCCTGTTGAAGCTGTTGCCAAACTTTTGATTGTGCGTGTATCAAGGTGTAACGGACATCAATATGATCAGTATAGATGTCTTTATCATGTCGTAAAATTTGCTGAGGTTCACATTATCCCATATGTAATAAAATTCACAAAACATCTGGTGGTGCGTTTATATTTTTGTTCAGTGTATATATAATTTAGGATTTAGATTCAACCTATTCGCCAGCAGATAGCACTGTCAGCTTAGCATTGCTGTTCTGTGGGTCATACATGACTTAAAACGTTAGTGCTCAACTACTATCGCCCCTTAGAGGAATTTTACGCTGTTATCTCAATACAGCCGGCACATATGCTGAGATTCTTTAGTTTGTCGCGGCACTGTTCTGCTGTTCTGCGGTAACTACGCTGAAGCAATTACTGACGAATTATTCCATAAATCTCCGAGTCAGTAAAATTTAACCGAAGTCCGACGTGTTCGAACTAAAATGAGTTGTGAACTCAGAAGGCTTGAAATCTGCGGCGCTGGTCCAAACAAAACAAGTCGCGTGGGGTTAGGAGCTCTCTTGATAGGAGACTCTCCACTCTTCCTCCTCCCTTCTTGTTATAAAATAACACGCGTCATTTCCTGTGTGCCAGCGTGGGAATGTCGCCAGTCTACACAGAATACAAAACGACAAATACTGAATAATACAGCGAGATGTCAGAGGAGCTGATCGGCTTAATCAGCATTGTGTCATCTCCTCTAGTAGTGGCTTGGATGAAACGAAAACGGACATTTAAAAGTTACATACAGTAGCTTTAAGCGTGAAGACAGCTCGAGCGAGTGGTCAACAGCGCACTAGTGAGAAATGGTAATGGGTATAAGCCAAGATTTGGCAACACATAACGTTACAGATGGTTGTTTCCTTAGGTGTAGGGGCAGCGATATCTTTTACTGGACCGTTAATGGTCGCTACTCAGGAATTCTGGTCCCCCCCACTTCACTTTTGTCCCATAATCGCATCAATTTGCGTCTTGATTACGACAAAATAAGGCCACAGTTTACATACTGCCTTACTCGTTAGCGAGCTGTTTGGCTATCTAGCTATTAAACTAAAGTGATGTTGAAATGTATACTCTTATAGCTAGCGCACCAATGTGTTTGGTTACATAGCCAACTGGCTTGCGAGCTGAAAAGCCTGCAGTTTACTTGCAGTGACTGAAGTATTCTCAGAAATAATTACGCCGACAAAATAAGGCTACAGTTTGCCAGCACTGTCAGACTCGCTAGCGAGCTACTTGGCTCCCTAGCTAAAGTGATATCGAACGTGGGTCTATAATGATAATAACCGGCTTCAGCCTTTTTTGTGTTTGACAAGTGGTTATGGTGTCCTTTTCCCAGGCTGCAAGTTTTTTCTGAATCGTTAACACATCGCAATTTCTAGGACCAAGAGGGAAAAAATGTCCCCCAAAAAGAAAATACTTCATAGTTCACATTGCTGCTGATATCCAATGTGAATAAAGCTGAGCACTACAAATTTTCATCATTGAAGAGATAATAATGATTCCCAGTGACAGTTTCTGTGAATGCCCTCCTGAAATGTGGAAAGTTTTGATGTTAAATACTTTGGCATGCAAGCAATAAAATAGATTTCGATGTCACCTCATTTTGACAGACAAATAGGTCGCTCGCCAGTATTCCATCGTAAGCCAATTGAAGCCTTTTCAAGACGCAAATTGACGCGATTATGGGACGAAAGTGAAATGGGGAGACCACAATTCCTGAGTAGCGATGCATTAACGATACGGTAAAGATGTACGACCCACAAAACAGCAATGCTAAGCTGACACTGCTATCTACTGGGAAACAGATTAAATCTAAATCTTAAATCTACACTCAAAAAACCAGATTGGGTGTCTGCTAAATTAATCTAAGTGTAACATATTGCTTCTACCATATATAGTCATGTTTTGTGGTTGAACATCATTAAGTAATGTTATTTTAGCATGATGTGCGATAACTTAACATTCACTAAATTCAGTTATGCTGACAGAACCTAATGCTTTTTGGGTAAGATATCAAATGGCGTGTACAACTCCAGAACAGAAGGTGGCAGTAGTGTGCGAGCAGGGAGTGCATTTACAAACTTCCGGAAGTTGCAGAAGAAGGCAGAGCAACGCACGAAAGAGACGGGCGGGCGGACAAGTTGGGGAAGGCGAGTTGAATGAAGTTCAATCTCAAGAAATCCTGTTTGCTTTTAGGTGTTTTTTTTTCCTAACTTGATATCAACTGTCATAATCTAGGATAACAAATGTTTACATTGTTTAAAACAAATATTGATGTCAGAATTGACTTTTATTGAATTATTACTGTTGATTTTCACATGACTGAAAGGACTGTCAATTAAAGTATTTGGATAGCGCAGTGGCACTACTGCCTCACAGCAAGAAGGTTGTGGGTTCAAATCCTGCCTGGGGCCTTTCTGTGCAGAGTTTGCATGTTCTCCCTGTGTTTGCGTGGGTTTCCTCCAGGTACTCTGGTTTCCCCCACCCACGAAACATGCAATATAGGAAGACCTCTGTTTGGCTGTGTGTGATTGCTTGGTGGTCGGAGGGGCCATAGGCGCATACTGGCAGCCATGCTTCCGTCAGTCTGCTCCAGACATATTATGTTTATACGGCATGTTTACATTAATTTCACTCAACAAAACTGTCTCTTGCTAAATGAGCGTATTATAATTGGGTGGAAATACTTTCCATAAATTTTGTATGTTCGCCCAACAAATGATTATTATGTTGGACTTACCCCTTGTAATTGAGTTATAGTAACACCTTATGTTGAACCAGCATATTTACATTTATGTCACTCAATAATAGAATTTTTTGCTAAATTAGCATATTATGATTGGGTGGAAATACTTTCCATAATTTTATTATGTTCACCCAACAAATTATTTTTTTGAGTGTACATCTAAATCCTAAATTTTATATATATACACAATTTTGTATATATAATAATACAATTATATTATTATATAATATATATACAATTATATTTAGTCATTTGATTTATATTTAACGTTTAGATTTATTATTTAATGTCCTCTTTTTCCTTCCACAAAAAACTTATGCTATAAAAAAACGATATCATCTTTTCTACACCAGTTTACACATATTCGTGCGTAAATGTGTGAAAAAGAGACGCTTTAAAATGACAACAATCTTTCTTCTCGGTTTTTGACGCTAAATGTACAAAAACTGTACCGTATAAACCAACACATCCTATTTTACAAACGGCGCCCCATATGTGATAAGTTTAAAAGGAGAATCAGATGTAGGTTACCCAGTAAAATGTGGCGAGCTTGCTTTATGTTTTGATCAATTCTATGACTGCTGGGCCTTTTGTAGCGCTGCACGTACATTTGCTTTTATTTTCCGTAGCCTTTTCAACTGTGCGCATGTGGATCGCCCAAGACAACGGCCAGGTAGTGAGAGGTGTAAACAAACCGAATCGAGACGAAACCGATATCATTCACGCTCAAAACAGGATGTAAACACGCAGCTAAACAAATCGGTTATGAGCCTCAAAATCCAATCCATATCCGATCTAGGCAACAAGACCTGAGGGTAAATCCAGCCTGAGTCCAGTGCGAAGGCTTTTTGTGATGTCTCTTTAAAGCCATGCAGTCGCCTAACGGTGCTGTCGGTCTTTTGTAAGACAGTTCGCCGTGTTTCGCGTAAACCGAATTTTAAACTCAGAGCCGCTTATTTTAAAGCAGCCCTCTATTTTCTTGTTTAAAGGAACCTCGTTCCGTTTTTACCCCTCAGCCCCCAAGGCTGACGGGGTATTGCTATCCTTCGTGCGGTTGGAGTGCGGGCGGGCGTCTCCAAAAACTTCGACATCGGGCTGAGGGGTATTCCGTGCATTGCAGGCCTATTTTCTTTGATTGTGTTGTACTTCACCTACTGCTGCGTTACCATCTATCTTTGTGGAACCTCAGTTCCTTTTTGTTTCATACTGATTGCATCGCTGATGCCCACTGCACTGCTGTGCGAGCATAATACAAGCTCAAATCCATCCTTTTTTTTGAAGATTATTTCTTGGGAGTTTTCTCCTTTATTTGACAGTGCAGTAGAGATAGACAGGAAAGGTGCGGTGAAATATGGGGAATACATGCAGTAAATTGCCTGGGCCGGATTCAAGCACAGGCTGCTGCGGGAAGGACTTTGCCTTGTGGTACGCGCACTGAACCGATGAGCCACTGGGGCGCCCCGGCTCTTATCAATCCTTGCATCCGAGTTCAGTCCGCTGCTTCCTGTCCTCCCTACCAGTCACTGTGCACAGGACACGAGACGTTACACAATGATTGAGACATGTGTGGAACCCAAGGATTATGTTGAGGGTGTGTGTATGCGTGTATTTGCTTATGTGTGCATGCTCATGGGTGTTTTAACCAGGGTAAGAATCTGTAAGGGTGGAAAAAGAACACCCTCTCTGAGACTGCAAGCGCCTTTTGGGTGCTTGAATAAAAGTGTAAGCGAGAATCTCTAAAATTAGTAAAAGGTGCACCATATAAAATGGTGATAAATAGAGCCTTTAAAAACACTTGCATCCATCCGCACCAGAGGTGCGCGTGGTCAGCCGTAATAAAAGGGTACTCATCTGCACCTTTTAGGGTTCTTAGCTTACCCCTTTAGGGAGGTGCTCGTTAGCTTCTTTAAGGGTTGTCACGCTCTCCCTATGCAAGGGTGCTCATGTTCAGGGCTGTGAAGTCTGGGTTCAGAAAGTTAAAAAAAATTGGAACTTTATTCCAACCACCTGGATTTACTTCGGACAGGAGATACAGCTAATATGACTGATCGGCTCATTCTATGGGAGGGAGAAAAACTTGGTAGGACTTTTACTTTCTGACCCCTGGATTTTACACCTCCACTTATGTTCACCCCTTTTCAGGATGTCCATGAGCACCGTTCAGGGTGCGTGTGTCCACCCCTTTTTAGGGGGCTCGTAAGCTCCTTAAAAAGAGGTGCTGCTATTATAGCAGATATGCGCACCCGTAAAAGGTGCTGAAACGATTTTTTTTTTTTTAGTGGGTACATGTTTCGGTAGTTCAATAAAAAGTGAAGATCCAGGAAAGAAGACGTGCTATGGCGTTTTACTCTCGTGTTCCTATAAACTTCCCTCGTACTTCTGAACGAGTCTTGCTCCCAAAAAGATAGAAAAATCACTATTTTCTTTTGTAATGGTTGGTACGAAAGACATACGAGAAAAATTGTTCGATTGTTACGTAAATGAGATCCAAGGTGGGCAGTTTTTATCTCCGGCTTACATATGGTCGGAATAGATTGCTTGAGTTTGACTACTGTCGGTGTGTACCTTTTTGTCGTGCGTTTTGGCGCAACCCAGTTACGCAGCAGTCGCGATAAATAGCGGAGACGTAATAGCTCACTATCAGTACTGTACAGGAATGCGAGGAAGCGCCGAAAGCATCTCGCCTATTTAAGATCTGCGCTGCGCCGCGGTAGAAGGAGCTCAGCACCGTGGACATATTTTGCTCCATTCTGTAGTAAAGACTTATCTGGCATCACATCCTCTTCGCGGATTCCGCACGTCGGTGGTCGACTCCGTTGTGTAAATTAGTTGAGAATTGCCACGCAGTAGGCTAATCATAAAGACCTTTATTTTTAGTTATTCCTGTGTTTGACGAATATTGGAAGGTGTTTTCGCGTCTCAATTTAAAATCCATTTGGAATTCAAATAAGGACAATTTGCTGAATCAAAGTTGCGTTTTTGCATCTCTAAGTGTTGGATACACGTGTGATGGATACAGGCTATCATCAAAACTCTCCCTCCTTTTTAGCTTCTTTTAGTTTTTTCTCTTTGCAGTCGCTACAATGGGACTTATTGGCTCAGAATTTTCACTGGGTTTGTGAAACGGAATCTTTATTTTACATTTAACGAAAAGCCCTCCCCAGTCGGCTGCTCAATCCGGGGGATTTTTTTCTGCTTAACTGTCAATCGGCTGATCATTCTGACAAGGTGGACCTTCAGAGGATTCACATGTTGATTCGGGATGACAGGCTGCTCAGTGCCTCATAGTAAGAATATTTATTTTGTTAAGTAGCCTACTGACAGTGAGCAGTCGCGAACCTCTTCCTTGAGAATGACCTCTTTGCCTGATGAATTGAAACATACACATGCCCCGGTATGTGGACCTGTCTTGGAAATTTTCAGGAAGGTCACCTATTTCAGCATAGCTTTTCAAACGAAATGGAATCGAAGTGATTATATTTGAAGTTGGATATTGTTACGGTAATGATGTTTTCTGAAGTTGCTGAATTCAACTACAGCTCCAACACAAGCGAGGAGTACCCATACCCGGCCCTGGACCCAGAATGGAGCGACGCGGGAGTGGGAAAACTCTCCCGGACGGGGTTCAATGTAATGTCAGTGTTTTTGGGATCTATTATGATATTCGGTTTTCTGAACAACCTCGTTGTACTCATCTTGTTCTGCAAATTCAAGACCTTGCGGACCCCCGTGAACATGCTGCTTCTCAACATCAGTGTGAGCGATATGCTGGTATGCCTCTTCGGTACCACGCTGAGTTTCGCGTCAAGTGTGCGGGGAAGATGGTTAGTCGGCAAAGGTGGTTGCATGTGGTACGGTTTCATCAACTCTTGTTTTGGTGAGTTTCTAATGATAATGATAAATTATTTGTAGCAGTCGTGGTTGAATGCAAATACTCTTTGACAGCCCAACAGGTAGGCGGGGCTGCAAAAAGCCGCTATCACGCATCGCAATCCGACCCAGTTTATTAAATCTGCATTCTGTATGACGCTGGATTCCAGACCTTTGATCGAATACCTTAACTGCATGCCACGTCATGCGCCTCGCAGCTATACCTTACGCATGGCGTTTTTTGGCCACGTAAGCATTAAGTTCGACATAGACTGTTTATTCTACCAGGTACCATTATACAATATTTGCACACAAAAAAAAAGGAAAATTCACCTTCCAGTTTCGCTGTTCACATCAGCAACTGTGGGGGCGGGGGCGAGGAGGTTGGCGTGGAGCACCCCGCATCATATTAAGGGGGGGCTTGGTGAGACTCAGCGTGATGACCCCCCCTCCCGTTGTAACAAGGGCAGTGATGGGGAATGGCGCATGGTTGTACATGGGCAGATTAAAGTGGTAAAGTGGATTTGTGGTATGAACTTAAAGCCTGAGTGAGTCAGTAAGATCTGGTGGTGGGTGGGGGAAGGATTTTGGGGGGGGGGGGATCATGTGAAAGAGATGAAGTGTGTTATAGCTCAGGCAGACTTTGGATTGGGGTCTGCTTCACTGCACCCGCTGTCCATTGAATTTTTCCAGCTGCAATGGTGGTACAGCTCCCTCTAAACTGTACCTTGTTTTTTTTTTTTTCTTCCCAAACTTCAAACAGATGTCCCTCGGAAGAAAAATTGGAAGCCTCTGCTAGTCTCTGCCTCCAGCAGTGCAGTTTTAAGAGATGTAATAATCTCATCACAAATGTTTCAAAACGGCAAAATGTAGTATTAACCTGTTACATGAGCAATCTCTGCATAGGGGGAAAGCATCCACCAAAGAGTTAGTTTCTCAGTTTCCAGGAACAATAATTTATGTTGTCATGAGGTTCACTGCAAAGAGAAATGAGCCAGTATTTTTCTTGCTAATTGAGCTTTATTATTATTATTATTATTATTGCTATTGTTATTGTTGTTGTTTTTATTGTGCTTGTTGGGTTTATTCAGTTCAATTCCATCTGTCTGTCAGAAATGTGCTTTGCACGTTAAATGATGTTAAAGTGATCAGTAGTTTCTGCATCTCTGTAACTTGTAACAACAGAATTGGTCATTATGCCCCAGCCGTATATCGCAGGGGCACATAGAGTGACCCTCGTCCGTCCGTCCGTACATACGTCCGTACGGCATTGTATAGAGGATGTTGTCCATCCGCTTCTCCTCAAAAACTACTGGACGGAATTCGTCAAGCTTTGGTAAATGCTTCCTAGATAGATTGAAGGTGTGCATCTCATATTTTGTTTGACAAAATTGGATCATTCTACAATTTTAGGGGACCCTCAGCAGGGGGCATCTGTGTCCAAGGACACAAATTTTCTACTTTGTTTTTTTCTTATTTTAGAGGCTGTAGATAAGCCAAGAAATCACTTCATTATTATTGTGTGTATTAGGTGATATTCAGCAAGGCCGTTAGTCATTCTAAAGTGAAGTAATTAATCTGTGCTCAAGTTGATATTATTTCATTCAGAAAGACGGGCGGAGAGTCTCTATTTGTTATGATCTAGACCAGGAATCTGATGCACAGCCAGAGTACGACCCAAAACTTGGGTTTATTATCCCCCGCCAACACGAAGTGGGAAGGGGATATAGGTTTGACCTTCGTCCCTCCATCCTTGCGTGTGTGGATGCGTCCGTCCGTCCGTCCGAGAGAAAGGGGACAACTTTTCTCAGAAACTATTACAGATAGCACAACCAAATTTGGTGTGTAGCTTCAGACCATAAAGGCCTTGATGGAGCTCAAAAGTAAGAAGCACACGATCGGCGGAGGATGTTGTAGACCATGTCGACTTGCTGATTGTAATTTGGTAATTATTACGGTTCTGACTAAGAATCAAGTGTGGAGATAGACTTGCAATACAACAGGTATTTTTTGGCAGCAGTATGGTAATGACAGGAGCAAAACCCCAAGGAGAACAGGAGGGGGCAGAACCTCAGAGAGGATGAGAGACAGTTCAGCAGAGTTGTAATAGGCAATGCTTGGCTGCTGTTGCCACCAAGTAGCTTCCAGTGTGCTGCCAGATTCTGAAGTGCTTGCCAGCACTTGGCTGCCCACGAAGAGGAGGGTTGAGGTTTGAGAAGAATTCTGTCCCAGCAGTGGCTTCAGCTTAGCGTTGGAAGCTTGTTCCTGAGATACTTGACTAAGGGAGTAGACTAGCTGGGTTTGACAAGAATGCCGTCCCAGAACTGGACCCTGATTAGGATCGGAAGCTTTTAATTGAAAATTGGAGTTGATAAACAGGATTGAATTAAGCAAACTTGATCTTGGTCTCGATCCTGGAACCTGATTAGGAGTGGATACTTGTTTGAATTAACTAGCGTCTGTAATGGATTCAAAGAAACTTAAATACTAAAGTACTAAAAGTACAGGTTACATTAAAACAAAGACAAAGAAGTTTACTAACGTGTTTCTTGGATCTCAGTATGAATGCGACTTTACAATCCAGTGGCAAGCACATGCGCTGGAAGGCTTAAAGCAATTCTTCTTTCTGGCACGTCGCACAGCACTCAGTAAAAATTTGAACATGAACAACTCCGCCTCCCTCTAGAGTCCCCCCCGCTTCCCCCGACTCCCATTCTTCTCCTACGACAAAAAAAAAAGGTAATATATGGTAGTTCATCGGATTACAAAGGTAACTAAACGTTACAAGGGCATTTCATTTCATACCACATATAGAATTGAATATTATGTAATTGCTGTTGGTTAGTTTTCACTTACCGGCAGTGGCGTAGTCAGCGGGGGTGCTGAGACACGTCCCTTTTTGACTGCAATTAGTAATTCTCAATCATTTTCCTTTATTGACGCGTTTTGCAATTATCATAATTGGCAACCGAAGACACGGTTTCTCTCCATATGCGATCTAACAGCGATGAAATCATGGGCTAAATTCAGTACAGTTGTGGAACAAGAACAGAGAATTGGGTTGCACTAAACTTCCGTTTAAAACTATTATTAGTCCTGACCTGTTCTCAGTCATTTTCACAATTAACAGAAGGTTCACTCGGCAAGTCATTTTATTCGGACCGAAGAAAATGATTGGTCAGACTTTTATCAGAAATATATGAGAATTGAATATTGAAGAGTCTCAACACTTGGTGGATTTCTTTTACATTATAGTGTGCCATACTCTTATTAGGAGCATTTTTTTCTTTTCTTTTTTTTTAAATTTGGCATCTCCAATCCCACCCGAATCTGGAATGCCCAATTGGTGAACTATGTACAAAGCTTGCTTGTATGCGACCCCATGCTGCCAACTCAGGATAGTGAGACAGTTCACGGCTCTCACCCGAAGCACGTGCCTGTCAACCACTGATTCTTATATACTCATTTGTTGAATCTTCGCAAGTTCAGAACGAGGGCGGAGGATACCCGGACAGGAACAAACCCAGAGTCTTCCTGACGAGCGCCCGTCTGGCCAACAGGAGGCGCTGGAGCTGATTTTTGTATCCCTTCCCAATTTGAAACCCTGTAGCGCGATAGCCAATTGTGCGCTACTCTGAAAAAGCTGTCGACCCCTGCTGGTGGGTACGACCGGGGCTCGAACGCGCGAAGTGATAGTCACCTCGGCACTGCAGCGCAGTGCCTTAACCGAGTTAGCTATGCGGCAGCTGCCGTTATCAGGACAGCCTGTTCTCACCATTCATGTTATGTTATGTTATCAGAGCAGAACTGTCAGATGGCAGTTTAATGGGAACGTAGTCCCGATACTGATAACTGCAGAAAGCTTGGAAGAGCAGAGGAACAAACCGAAGACCGGTCAACAGGAACACGGTCCCAATCCTGGAGAGACCGCCTTGGGGCTTGTTCCTTTTAATAAGGCCGAGAGGCATACTTCTGTATTTAACTAAGATTAAAATAATTCCCGAAGATGATATAGACTTGGAAGATATTGACTGGTCGCTTTTAAGGCAAATAGAAAGTGACAATCCAGTAACTTGAGACACTCGAAGCAATGGGTCATATACATCACAGAATCTTACAGCAATGGGGAGCAAAAAGGCATGAACACCCGGCGGGGGAGGCACGTAAGACGTCAAACCAATCAAAAGAGACGGTACATCTAAAAGTCATGCAAGTTGCTGGGATGGGGGGAGGAACAATGGGAATTCACATAAGGGTTGTGACAGTATTGTGGCGGCATAGCTAAGCTGTGGTCCCTTGATTCATTAATGTGCAAAGATTTGATCAGTTTACACTTTAAAGATGGAACCACACAGTCCCCTCCGGTTCATTATTTCTGGTATCCCCCCCAGCCTGTATGTGTGTGCTTTTACATACAGTGCATACAGTCTAGTGAAGATTATTGGCATCTGTCATAACAGCAAGTAAAAATGACAGTATATTATGCACAATAAACACGATGACACAATTCTTCCATTTTTATTGTCTGGTGAAATGACTTACATTGGCTCAAATAACTTTATATGTATAAGAATTTGTTTTTGAGTAAAAGTATTTCCCTCCAAAAAATAATAGGGTAGAAATTGCTGGCACCCTTAGACAGTTTTTTCCAATTTAAAAAACGCTGCCTGAGATTAAATTTGATGTATTTTATTTGGTCTGTCTTTCCCCAAGACTCTGTAATGCTACCGTTCACCATTTTTACTTCATATGAGCCTCGACACACGTGAAATCCTTTTGTCATCAATCATCAGTGGTTAAACTGAAGAATTTTTATCTCAAAAGAGACAAATGATTGTTGACCATCATGGATCACTTAAAGGATGTATGAAAATAGATAAAGAGTTGAAAATACTAATGAGCACAGTAACATCAATATTTATTTAATTTAATTTCATTTAATGTATGACAGTGCTTAAAAAGTTTCTGAAGTTTGGAACAGTGGGAAATTTACCAGGAAGAGGCTGCGCGTGCCGACTGCCCCTGTCCACAGTGAGAGTGGCAGCCAGGGCGGAAAAGGAAGACCTTTAGAAATCCGTAGCTTTAGAGCTGCACAGTTTAGCCATCAAGTAGTGGTAGTAAGTAGTTGTAATAGTTGGAGATTATCAAGTTTCCTTGTTAGCTGTCAGATGCCATCATCATGCCAGAATATCCATCTGGAAGGATCCTCAAATGACTGTTAGCCTTACTGTTAGTAATCCTGAATATTCAGTGCTTGAACTTTTCTAAGTAAGATTGTTACTATGATTGAAATTGTGTGTTGTTGTCATGTGAGACCAAAATGTAACTATATTGGGCTATGAGCCCCAAAGGCATGTTTGGTGGACAAAGGGTGTGTCACACTGACCAGCGTGAGGTAAAATACGACGCAGCATTTGTGTTTCATTCTACTGTAGATAGAATTTGCTGAAGAGAAATATGCAGAGGACTCATACGCTGTGTGAGTATCTGCTGGTGGTGAAACCGTTTGACTGTTTTCGCTCAAACTTATTGGGGCTTTTAATACATTATATAGACAGCAGAGGAAGGGGTCCTCTGTCGTGCTTGGTCAGGAAAGACTATGATCATGGGGCGAACTGAGAAGAGAGTGTGATTTCATTGCCCGGACATGGGAAAACCTTTATGAAAACGGCGATTTAGAGCCATAGCCTTAGCGCGACAAGAAAAATGTGAACTTTTAAATTGCATTCGAAAGTGTATCTGCTCTGGAGCAGAGTCAAGGACGAAGCACTCGGCGAGAGAATAAGTGTACGGGCAATATGTCTCAGACAAGACCGTGCTTTAAATTACATTGGAAATTAGGCTCATGAGAAAAATCGCTGGCAATTCACTTATCAAATCTGGCTTGATGAGGGATATGAACTCTCAGTAATTTGTTTCATTAAGCAAGTAAACACTCAAGTTTAAGCCATCAATCTTGGCACACACA
The DNA here is from genome assembly GCA_029721435.1 of Gymnothorax reevesii. NCBI lineage: Eukaryota > Metazoa > Chordata > Actinopteri > Anguilliformes > Muraenidae > Gymnothorax > Gymnothorax reevesii. Next base: position 9,959,443 of record CM056590.1, on the reverse strand, counting down.
GCACTTTATGTCATTTAGAACATCCTTTTAGTTAATGGACGTCCAGAGATGTAGATCAGCGCTGAGCTGTGCGAGTGTTTTAGTGCAGTACTTCGCAAGCTGTCCTGAGAGCTGTTTTCACCGCCATGAATATGCATGAATCTCAGCAATAATCCTTTTTTATGGTTTATTTATTCATGATTCAATTAATATTACAAAAGCAATCAGGGTTACCTCAGTGGAATATATTTTGCCTGTCATGTGACATTTGAATGGAATAACCTTAATTTATGTCTTCTGAAATGCAGTTAAGTTGTGAGGTTAAATGATATAGGGATCACTTTTCACAGCTGAGACATGGCTCACTGGAAAATCAGTTCTCCGTTTCCAAAAAAATGCCTGTTTTCAGTCTTTAGAATTTGTCTCCTCAAATTTTTTTAAAGCGATAAGGTTCTTTGGAAGCCTGAGGCTCACTACTAACTCTAGGGTTTAATGTTTGGTCTTGTAAATCAGTAGTAGACTTATAGGAAGCCTCTTAATGATAAAATTATTTTTCCACGCTGTTCCACCACCCCAACATTGCAAAGTCTGAAATGAAGTACTCGTTCATCCAAATATAAGGTCTGACCATGGAATCTAACATAAATATGACATCCTTTGTGCGCTGGTAATCAGCAGTTACACACTTATTTGCATTTTAATCACAGCAAATCGTGAGCATCTCAGGAAGAATTTATCTTCCGCTATCTTTGGCAATGATATCATGGATGGTATCAAGTCAGGACCAGAGAACACACTGTCGATATGTTGGACTCAGTGATTCGTAATTGTGGATTATTCTTTTGGGAAAATGCTAAATATCTGCCTTGTTTTCAACTGCAACAATAAGGCTGATTCAAGCAGAAGCATCATAGTCCACAAATCCACCCCAACAACAACAAAAAACCCCCACAAGTTTAAAGGTATGGGTGAATTTTTGTGAAGAGGACATAAGTTTCATGGAGCCTGGATAAGGATACCTGCTCTGAACGCTTTACTGATGACTGCTTTCATCAGCCAGATCTCGAGTCCCAGGAAAAGTCTGGATATGACTGTGGGTTAGTAATTACTGAAATTGCCGCTTAATAAGCCATGAGTTAAGAAGTTGAGCCCAAACTGCTCCGGTCCGGAATTTTCCCCATCCATTCTGTACTCAGAAAAGCGGGTCTCAACAAGCCCAGGGCGTCGCTGAATAAGCCCATCCTAGAACGAGTGTAGAAACTATCAGAGGTGTATAATCCAGGTTCAGAAAGTAAAAGTCCATCCCAGAATATTGTTCCAGCCACAGAAGACCTGGCAGTTGGGCCTATTCTTCAGCTGGGAGGTAAAACTAACAAGTGAAATATGCTGACAGGAGTTTACGGGTGGAATGAAAACATGGTAGGATTTTTACTTTCTGACCCCTGGATTATATACCTCTGGAAACAATTTTATGCAAAAAATGACTAAAAATGAAACAACTTCTATCTTCCACCAAGAGACTTTGAATAAAATCAAAACTTCAGTCATGATAGCAAAACCAGTACAAGACTGCAATTGGAGAATGAAAAGAGCGTAAGCTTCTAGTCTGTTCAGGTCAATGTGATGAATAATTCGCTCTCTAGCATGCTAACGCTGTTTGCCATTAAATTAATGAATTCAAGTTTCCACGACAATTGTTCTACATGTGTAACTTAATACTTTATAGTGAAAAGCTCAAGCATGCTAGCCAGCCAGTTGTGCGAACAGGACCTCGGTTTGACCTGCATGGGTCTCGTTTGTAGAGTGTGCTCTGTAGAATGATGGTCAGGTGTTGTCATCATGAACGTTGGCTACCTATTTTCGGACATATTTCCTTTTCAAGGCCTAATAAAATCCCAGTAAATAGAGTCTAGTTTCAATGCACCATGCCTCCAGGCTGATTGTCACCTTGTTCCTTCACCCCCTGTGATGTGAAAAATATTTGTTTTGATCAATTTATGGAAATACTACCCTTTGACAACATCTTGTTTTCCTATTGTTTACAACTTGAATTTGGGTCAATTTTCATTTTGTCTTCAAAAATCACCACTCAGACCTCAATAAAAGGATTATTTTCGAGAAAAAGTGGCGAATTCAGGGCATTTAATTAGCAGGATACTGTTCTTGAACTGTTTGGTCAGACAGTTATTCCCTCGGATCCGGGAACGAGGCATAATAAAATAAATACTAATGCCTTCTCGGTTTGGAGTAAAATGTAGATATAGGGGAACACGCATTTAGTGGCATGGCGGCTGTGCACTGTGATTGGTGACTGGTTGGGGGAAACTGGGATGACGGTTTGTGTCCTGATTGGGCGTCGGTTGGTCTTGGGAAAGGTTGTCCCTTTTAAATTGGCCGAAATGGAAGGTGGATCTTGATTTATACCGGAACCCTGAAGTTCAGGATACCTTTCCCAGTCTCGTTTTCACCACGCGGTTTTGATTTAATTCAATCGTCATCCATAACGCGGCAACAAAAGTATCAACTGGGGAAAAAAAACCCAGAAAAACCGGCAGTTAGAATGGAAACACTGAGAGTCGTTGCTATGGAAACGATAAACCGTCTCATCTCTCGCCTTGGTATGAACTGGTTTCAGAACGTCGCAGACCGGTGCGTCGCAAGTAGTTGCAAGTTCCAACCCGTCGCATCGCAAATCTTTAGTCTGAACTGGGTCTAAGACTGCCATGCTTTTAGGAATAACTCACTAAACTGGACTAGGGAACCAAACGACGCGGAGCTATTCGCCAGTGGAGCGACAGCTTGAGTTAGCCCTGGAACGCTACGGTGCCGTCCTGAGGCGAGGTAAGTCCCAGTGTATCAGGTTGGAATATACCCCTGGCTAGAATCGATCTAGGCCAGAATAAACCCCCCCAGACCAGATTATACCCCGGGGTATATTCTACCCTTGTCAAAAATAGACCCCCTGAGTCTAACTCCTTAGTCTAGATCATGGTCCAGGGAAAGTTATTTTGTTAACTTGAATGTACATTACAATACTTTTTTTTTTCAATTAACGGCTAGACTTGCTTCTCATGTGTTGAAGATGCCCTGTAAACAGACATTGTAAGGGTCAACTCACACTTAGCTTAGGCACATACATGTACCACCATGCAATTAAGAGGTTACTTCATTCGCATTGACATAGTCTACAGATGTACAACATGATTTAAATTGGTTTGCGAAGTTTTTTTTTCATTTCTTTTCTTTTTTAGAAATCTTAGTTGTTTAAATGACTGGAGTGTTGTGAGCCGACATGTATACTAGAGACCTTTAATGTCATGATCATGACATGATCATTTAGTCTAATTTCAGGGCACTTTTCTTTGAGACCATGAGTCATACTGTTCCATCTGGTGTTTGTGAAGTGAATCAGGGAGTTTTGTTTTCTCTGCTTGTTGAAGAAAACAACATTTTGTTTCTTACATAGTTTGGTTTGATATTTTGCCATATCTATATTGTAACATTTGTTAAGTAGTCTTTTACGGTAATCTCACATATGTTCGGAGTGTTGCTTTCTTTTCATGCTAAGGAGAGGGTAGTTTAGTTTAGTTGCAGTAGTACAGTATCTTTTAATATTTCACAATAATTCTGTTGATCTGCCATTTAGCTATTTTTTATCTGTCCCGTCTGTCTCATGAATACAAGGTCGTTCACGATATCACCTGACAGGTTGGTTCTGCTGTGAGCTGTCTTGCCTGAGAGGTGTGGAAAAGATATTCTGTTTCTTACATGAGCTTTTTATGAACATTGTCAAATCGAAGGTTCTGAGTGAGCTTAACACAATGGGTGGGTCAGTCAAATCATAGTGAAGATCCATTGTCAGTCCGCATGCTCTGGCGGTAAGATCACGCCAATAACAATCAGCTTAGCAACAGTATACATATTTTACCGCTGCCCTGACTGCCTTGATATCAAATACTGTAATTTCACACATCACTGTAAGTTATCCTGTTGGCTTTCAGTCATTTTGTGGTAGCTAAAGACATTTATTATTTCTTCTTAGGAAATGTAGATGTTTTTACATTTGTGAAATGTAAATTAAGATTAAGATATGCTGTAGTTTTGATTATTTTGTGCACGCAAGTAGGGGTATAATCTAGCCTAGAAGAGTATGAAACAATTGCCAATCTTAGAATATGCCCTGGGTATATGAACTCGCCAAACCCAGAACATACCTTGGGTAAGAAACAGGCTAGATCACTAAAACCCTCAGCCTGAATGTGTGAAGTACAATATAAGGGGGTATAAAATGTCTCGCCCAGAAGATGATGTGGTAAAAAACTATGCTGGCCCACTTTTATCTAAAACAAACATTGTTTTGCTCTTTGTACATAATCAGTATAGCAACACAGTACATTGGATAGTGGATTGTATCTCCCACCATTAATACTACAAATCTTTCCTCAGCAGGGAGAAAATCCAGCAACCATAATATGTCAGAGTCACACAGTGTATCACTTGCAACTTACATAGTCTTTTTGTCTACTTACATGTAAACTCCTCGACAACAGTCTCAGGAATACCTTAGAAAAGTGTGAATTGACCCTTACAATGTACTTCAACATAACATCTTTGGCACAAGTGAAGCAAGTCTAGATATTTAGAATATATGATCTTTTGACTACCGTCAATTGACGATGTAGTTATAGTGAAAGTTTACAAAATAACTTCCACCGGAACATAATCTAGACTACTAAATTAGAGTCAGGGGGTATACTCCGGCCTGGGGTGCTATATTCCGGCCTGCCACATCTTTTATTAGTTATATATATATATATATATATATATATATATATATATATATATATTTATAATTATATCCCTAGAAAAAAGTGACTGCGACAAAACGTATCAAGATTAGTTTTTATTTGAGAGAATTCAACTAATTTGCACTTTAAGTATTGTTCATTCTGTTTCATTTTGTGTTGATATGATCAGCGTTGTAATCCTCGTCAGATGTTGGTCATCAGACCACATCTGGAGTATTGTGTACAGTTTTGGGGACCATACTTTAAGAAAGATATGGAGGCTCTAGAGAAAGTTCAGAGAAGAGCCACTAAGCTAATTCCAGGTATGAAAGCTATGAGAAGAGGCTGAAGATTCTTAATTACTTTAGTCTTAGGAGAAGCAGACTAAGGGGTGATTTGATTGAGGTCTTCAAATACGTTAAAGGGATTAACAAAGTGAATTATGTAGGATTCCCTCGACCAAGTGTTGCGAGTAGAACTCGGGGTCACAAATGGAAGTTGACCAAAGGTAAATTTAGCACTGATATTCGGAAATATTTCTTCACCCAAAGAGTAATTTCAATGTGGAATAGCTTGCCCGGCCATATTGTTGAGGCAGAGACCTTAGGGGTTTTCAAGGGCAGGCTTGACTTAAAGCTGGATACTAGTGAGTCACTGAGTATCTGAAGGGCTATATTCACAATAGTATAAAGAAACTGGTGAGTCTAGTTGGGCTGAACGGCCTGTCCTTGCCATTCATGTGATGTCATGTTATGTTAATCCGATTGGGAGTTTTGTTTTAAATACACAGTCTTGCATTTTAAAATTGGGACCACTTGCTGTTACGCAATGAAAAGGTAATGTCAAGACCGTTAAGTGATTCAGCTTGGCAAGTGAAGTCAGGGCTATCAAGCTCCTATCTTCAAAGGGTCGTTTTTGTGCTGGGCAGTCAACTGGGAAAATCAGTTTTCCTTCTTGTTTTGGTCAAACTAGAAATTGTTGTGAATTTCTCCTAATTAACCAACTTGTATATTTATTTATGCTGCCCGTAACACGTTGCAGTTTCTTGAGTCCAATTATAAACAGAGGTAGAAAGGAGCCAGATAAAGAAGTCATTAAAGCCTGTGCACTGAATAAAATGCCCTGCAAGACCTCAGTACCTTATCTTTCTGTCTATGCATGGTTCAGATTAGGACCCGGCAATGTCAGAGCATGGTGATTTTAATTATACAAAAAATTAGATACAGCTTAGTTAAGGATTTTAAGGAGCTGTGTTACGATTACCGTGCACACTCACAACTTCGAACAACTTTGAAGTAAATTCACTAGACTGCAAGTAAAAATCTACTTCCATCCTTGCATATCCGTCATCATTTCGCATTGTATTTATATACTTTAGCTACTCAGGTTACTCAGGCATTATGCTTTTTATATTAAGGAGTTTTCTAGGGAAATTCTAGGATACAAAGCACTATTTTAGTGCTTTAGCTGAAGGATATGAATAGCGTAAAGTGGCTGACTATCGCCAATAATAATGGAAGAAGAAAAGATTTCTCTGGATTATTGGCGTTTGTCAAACCAGCTTATATTCTTCGTACCCTTCAGCTAAAGTGTGAAATAGCGCTTTGAATCCTAGAATTTCCCAAGAAAACTTCTTGATATAAAAAGCATAGTGCCCCATTTACTAAAATATATAAATACAATGTAAATACAATGTAAAATGAAGATGGATTGGCAAGTTCTGGGCATGCGCAGTAATTGACCTACGGCTAAGCACCCCCCCACCCCCACCCCCACTGACTCGGACCAACGATCAACATTTTAGAACAGGTGCTAATGGCTGGTATCACAGTCTGAGATATATTTCAGGATGCTATTGATGATTTTTGGCAATAGGAGGCTCAAACGCCATCAAGAAGTCAGCGAAAAAAGGGTTACACTATGCATTAGAGGGATTATTAATTTAATAATTAAATTAATTCAATAATAAATTAATGAATTTAGAGTGGAAAAGGTCAACGAAAAGTTTGAATTAGAAGCTAAAATTTTCAGGTCTCAGTGCAAATGCGATCAACCACATCTCGTTTCCGTTACCCTCTCACAGAACAAGATAGAGGATCAGCATTGTTCGAGCACTGCAGGCTTTACATTTAATTTACATGTTTTTCTGCTATGGAATTAAAGAAATCTAACCTGACATGACTGAACTCCTTCTAAGTAAACAAGGTGACATGGTGAACAATGCAGCCAGGAGCTCACATTCAGCCAACGTCTGTCAGCACTGAAGTTATAGAGTTTACTAACTTTAGCTAACGCTAGCTAACTTAGCAATGTAAAAGATTACTTTACATTAATCTCCAGCGAAGTGACAAGATGTCGCCTTAAACACGATGTTGACTTAGATTGGAAAAAATGTAGACATCCCGCTTGACTGTTAGCTACGTTAAGCTGATAGTGGGGTCTTCCACAAAGCTTTATTCAGAGGAGACACTTCTCTCGATTATGATGTGGCTTTGGAAAGGGTATAAAATACACCCCATCGCCCAGCCTCTCGGGATACCTCGTATCGAAGTTTCATTTACCCCAAGAACAGTGTTTTACCATTTTTTAAACTTAGAAACATTTTAAAACCACAGAAAAGCAAACGATTCGGAGGTTCCGTTATGCATTTCAACGGAAGGTCAGGCTCAGAATGTCTGAGTATATGGGGAGGGAATATGCGCTGTGATTGGCTCATTGCATTTGAGGGAGGGGCTTAGCCATAGGTCAAATGTCACACAGGTCTTTTAAAACATGAATGCCTGACTTTGCAGGCATACCCTCTGACAAAGCCAATTCTTTTTTAGGTTTTAATAAGTGTTTTTTTTTTTTTTTGTGGACATGCATTTTTTTTCTGTGAAGAAATTATATTTCATAGATTTGCAATCAGTTATTTCAGTGGCTGGAATTTTGGGAGACAGAAAATTCACAGAGGATTGGTGCAGGGAGAGCAACAAGGTTGTGGACTGGAATCCAGCTAGGGGCCCGTGGATTCCCACGGCATACTCCGGTTATCTCCCACTGCGTGAGATCGCCAGTAATGAGTTGTCAGACTGTATAGGGTGTGTTCCAGCCTGTCGCCCGTTTTCTTGTGGCCCTCCCCCCACGACTGTATTACTAGGATAGATGATTTCTGATCCATCAATCAGAAATTGCTTTATAAATTTCGGCTTTTGGAAATTGAACGTAAGCCTCTGGTTATTAAAAAGCCACTATAGTAGTTTCACCTTGATTGCATGCAGTCAGTTTGAAAAAAAAAATAGTGTATATTTTTTCAGCTTCATGAATTGAACCCTATTTTCACCAAACACTTCATTACGGACAATCATATTGTACTCCTGATATTCATGCAATTCTTCAATCAGCCAGTCATGCGACAGCAGCGAATTGCAAACTAAACGAATGGAATGGTAATGGCATTAAGCTCATGAATCAGGGATAAAAGGTGACTACAGTGGATTTGACGGTGGCATGCTTGTTGGTCACTGAGACCATCTGGATTCATTAATTCTGAAACTGCACCTCACTCGAGATTTTCATGGACAACAATTTCTGGAAGTTCAACAGAATGGCGTGAAATACAAAATAAGCATCATGTGAGTGACAGTTCTGCGGGCAGAAATGTCTTGTTGATGACTGAAGTCCGTGGAGGATAGTTTGCTGATTTGAGGTGACAGTAAGGCCAACTGGGCTAACTTCTCTTAATGATTGTAGTGAGCAGAAAGTCAGCTCTGAATGCAAAACATGTCAAACCCTGAGGCGGTTGGGTTACAGCAGCTGAGGATCACATTGCGTTGCAGTCATATCAGCCTGTGCTGTCGAACATTGGAAAAAAGGGGGCCTGATTTTAAGAATCTCAGTTTTTGCTGTGGAATGCAGATGGTAGAGTGAAAATGTGGAGTCATCAACATGGATCTATGGACCGTACCTGCCTTTTTTCTACAGTTCAGGCTGTTGGTGGTGTAATGTGGTTGGGAATGTTTTCTTGTTGCATATTGGGCTTATCATACTGATCATACGATGCTTAATGCCACAGCCTGTCTGAGTATTTTTGCTGATCATGTGCTTCATTCGGGTTGTGGGTTCAAATCCGGTCTGGGGCCTTTCTGTGTGGATGTTGCATGTTCCCTGTGTTTGTGAGGGGAGGGCTTATTCTGGGTACTCAGGTTTCCTCCCACTGTCCAAACACTTGCATATCAGGCTAAAAGTCGACTCTAAATTGTCCACAGGCATGAGTGTGTGAGTAAATGGTGTGTGCGCCCTGCGGTGGATTGGCAAGCTCTCCAGGGTGAGTCCCTGCCTTCGCCCATTGTCAGCTGGGATAGGCTCCAGCTCCCCTGCAACCCAAGTGCGGTAAAAGTGGTATAAATAATGTATGGATGGATGTGCTTCATGCAAAAACCCATCTCACTACGGACAATTTCAGCATGATAACGCGCCATGACACAAAGCAAAAGTCTCAGATTGGTTTCACAACCATGAAAATGAGTTCAGTGTGCTTCAACGGCCTCGTCACCAGACTGGAATAAAGTAAGAGCACTTTTGAGATGTAGTAGAACAGGAGAGTCGCAACAGTAGTAAGCAGCTGAAAAATCTGCCGGAATGATGTGACACAATTCTGTGAACATGGACCAGAACCTCACAGGAATGTTTCCAACATCCAGTGTAGTTTATACCATGAAAAATTCAGGCGATTCTGAGAGCACAGAGAGAACTAACCAGCGGCGGCTCGTCGGCCGTAACAAAGGGAAGCCATAACCTCGCCCTTCAAAGCTTAATGACTTCAACATTTCGTAGTTCACTTTTCTTTATCAGCAGTTGCTCATACGAATTGGTTGAAGGACAGTCAAATTTATTTTCGATAGCAAATGACGACGCAAATTATCAACACGTCTTTATAAATTAGTTTGCGAGGCTTCTTTCACAAGAAGCCACGACAGTCCATTTTCTACAATCTTAATATAGAAGAAAAGAATGAGATGTTGCACAGCTTATTGCTTAATGAGCCTCACTAATCTATTTGCATATCTATGCCGTTTTGTGAGCTTCTTGAGCGCGGAATTTATAGCGTAGGCCTATGGTAATTTATGTCGTAATTTATGTGTGAAAGAAAACCCCTCAATTTCGTGGTGCAATGTATCACAATGCTATCGAAAATAAATTCGACTCAACTGACTGTTCTTCTAACAATTCGTATGAGCAACTTCTGATCAAGAAAAGTAAACTGCGAAAGGTTTAAGTCATTAAGCTTTGAAGGGCGAGGTTTTGGCTTAACTTTGTTACGGCTGACGACCCTCCACTGTGTAAATGAATGATTGAAAACAGGTGATGAACAATCATTAACATTAAGGGATTGTTTGGGCTTCCCCTGTTGCCAATTCACGAGCCGCCACTGGACCTAACCCTGTCTTAACAATTTTTCCAATGAAGTGGTGCTCTGTGAGTTTTATATATACATTTCAGGAGCAATTTTGTACAAAGACATAAGTGCATTTTTTTTTTAGCAAGATTTTGTTCAAAATTGTACCCTTGCTGAATATTTTGCAATGTTTTCTTGAGATTAATTAAAATTAGTTTTTCGTGTGTCCGTATTGCAAAAGGTCAGTGTGGTAAATGTCTGGACAGTATTAAGCTCTGATTTAACTCATTCCCTAAGGAATACTTTTATCTAAAATTGTGGCGTTTGTACGGAATACTTTTCCCGAAGATTACACAAGATGAAGTATTGAAGTAAAGGTGGCCCATCACCGCGATCGTCAAGTGATTTTGTGTTTTCATCGGACTGCGAATGGTCATCCACTCCGTTGGCAGCGGCTTGCCGTGGGGAATGAGTTAAGGATTATTTGAGTAACAGAAACTAAAATGAAGGTTCAAAGACCCTTCAGATTCCCAACTGTGGTACAGGTGTCCTCCAAAACACAGAAAATCTGATTTAAAACCTTTGAAGATTAGAAGTCTTAATCCGATGAGAGCCAACTGTCGAAGACAATCTGAGATTAAGTTTCAGATTGTAATGCATTTTAAATATTGATCTAATTGCTACACTTGTGCTTCACCAGGAGGTTAAGATCATGTTTTTAATGGAGCTTATAGTATACTCATGAACGATGTTTACCCACCTCACACTTCAGCAGGTATTTTAACCCATATTAGCGTCCTAATAAGCCATTGTATCCAGTACTGGACATTCTGTTGCAAACTTTTCTGGTGAGGGGTTATAGATTTTGTGAAATGGACCAATCCATTATTTTTTATGGAACTTAAAGCTGACTAATATCCCTGAAGTTTCATACCCTTTACAAGACCCCCCAAATCTCTTAATCCCCGGTGTTTCCTGCTGTGATGGAAGGAAAGCAAGAGAGGAGGCTGTCAATAGATCTGAGAAGATTGAACATAGATGGTTAAATGGAGAATCCGAACGGAAAATCCCTCCTCTATTTTATATTGGAGACAGGCTTACCAGCACAGGAGGCCCGACCTGGTTGAGCTTCCTGGACCTCCAAATAAATGTTAGGAGGACCTTCTTATATCACACTCTTTTTGAGGGTGTCATCTCCTGTGTGAGTACAGTGCTGTTCTGTTTGGGCTTTCAAACAGGTCACCAACCTGTGCTATGTTATGCGTCCCTGCCACAGCCTGCATGATTTACCTGGATGGCAAATTGTTTCGATGTGGAGCAAGCCATCCTGAGATTTTTCTTGCGCAGTGATTGGGTCATACCCTACTAAGGCCCCTATCTTCCAGTCAGTGATTGTCGCCTGCCATTTCAAGCCAACAGACCCCCCCCCCCCCCCCCGGTAACAACCATCAGTCAGCAACCTACCTCACCGACTAGTTTCATGCTGCAGCCACTTCCAGTCTGTGCTGCAGGGTTGTTGATTTCAGTCCCCCTACGATGGGTATTGTTGCTAATTCATGGTTTTAGTTAAACTTAGTCTTAGCTCCAGGGTTTTTCCCCCTTTCTTCCTGGGGCATGTGCCACGTACAGAATCTGTAACAGCTTTCTTCACTTCTATTTTTGTAGTCAGTGTCTGACCAGTCAGATAATTTCTTCAAATGACTGTCTCCGTGAGACCAAACTTGTCAACAGATTCCTAATTGCACTGTTAGTCCTGGAAGGGTTTGTCTCAAACCCCAAAATACAGGAATTCCATCCAATAGAATGCTATCCACACCAGGTTTTACCTTGAAGAAAGTTGATAAAAATTGCTCAGAGAAACTAATGCTTGGAAGCTATATGGCCCAGTAGTATCAACCATGATAACCGTTTAAAATTTCCAAAGCAAATTTTTGAGAAATCTGCATATTCAGAAAATCTTGTATTCTGAGATATATTTCTTTTATTTTTGGAATGTAACTAACAATTTTCCCCAAGCATTGCCTATTTATCAATTCAAAACCCCCCTCAATTTTGTTTGTATGATCAAATAATTCTGAAAGAACCCAAAAGTTGACACCTATAACAGTTCATTGCAGGACTGTGACCTGTTTGCGATAAATGGTGTCAAGGAAAGTTCTAACAGCATTACACAAATTCCACCCACACTTATTTCATCTGAAAATGCCTATTTTGAATTGCATGATAAGCATTAGGTTATGGTAAGGACATGAAATCAATATATTGCACCAGGATGTAATGATGTTACATAATAAAGGTGTTCAAAGTTTGGTGTCAACCACTTCAAGCACCCAGTTACTTGAAAGACGTTGCACGTTGAACGCCGAGAGGAAGTTTGCCTGGTTTGCTTCCGAAAAAGGAAATTTCAAGATCACCGAAAATTTGCTTGATAAAATTCATGAACCCATTTTGACTGATTACGATATTGATGATATTCTTTTGCCATGTGGATTATGTTCTGAGCTCAGACAAGGCATTCAGAGTCCTTCTGCATGTTGAACATAATCCACGTGGCAAACGAATATCATCGATATTGTAATCAGTCAAAATGTATTCATGAATTTTATCAAACAAATTTTCCGTGATCTCGAAATGTCCTTTTTGGAAACAAACCAGGCAAACTGTCTTTCGGTATTCAACGTGCAACATCTTTCAACTTACTGGGCTGTTATGGTTCTATCTCGTGTGCTAGCGCATTTTTTCTCCCGTGACTCTTGATTTGTTTTCAGCTCCATACCCGCGCTCTGACCATTGATTCCCTCTGCCCTGACTCCTGTGATGTCGTGTGACAGCCTTCAGCATGCCTGATTCTCGTTGTCCAATCACATTTCCTCTTTCGGTTTCGGCTACGGTATTTCATTCATTGCTTCCACCTGTGCTTAATTCTGGGTCTCGCGAAACTCTGAGTGAATGCGTTCTCTGATAGGATATTACTAACCCGTACTAACCAGCACTTATTTATTTCGTCACATAGTATTTACCTCATTAACTCATTAGCGAGTGTGAGTGTTTCTAGCTCTTGTATATTCCTTCCTAAGCTTTCCCTGATTAACTGTGTTTAAAGCTGTGCTTTTCCTTTGCTGTCCTTGTGGTGCTTTTTACCTGTCATGTTTAGATTACCTCAATCTATCCTGTCTAGTTTGATTGATCGTCTCAGCGTCTTGTCTTGAGTCATTATTGTTAACCTGGTCCTTGTGAATTTGTTCATTAATCCCATGCGTTTCTGTTTCCACCTGAGATCGCCTTCCGTATCCCCGCCTCCTCCTGTGTCCCGCCTCCTCCTGTATCCCCGCCTCCTCCCGTGTCCCCGCCTCCTCCTGTATCCCCGCCTCCTCCCGTGCGCATATCAGTGGATATTTGTTTTGTTTCCTGAGTTTCTCCTTTGTATGATTCTCGAGCCTCGTGTTTGCTGCGTCGACGTCTTGTCTGCCCCTTATCTAAGTCTCCCAGTGTGTCCGTCAGTTTAGTTAGATCCAGTGTTTGTTTTTTTTAGCCTAGCCACTCTAGCAGTGTGTACTTCTGTTTCCCCCCTGCCTTGGGCAGTGTACCTTAGTTTTTCCCATTCGTTCAGTGCATGTGCACGGTGTTTTATTTCTGGCCTGTGTGCCAATTTTCTCCTTTAGTTTTTGTGTTCAATAAAGACTTCTGGATCCTGCATCTGGTGTTCCCCTGACCTCTTCTTAACATGGGCACTTGGAGTGATTGATTGTTCTACTAATGGGCCATATAGAACAACTTACAAGCATTCGTTTCGCTGGGCAATTTTTCTCAACTTTCTTCGAGTTAAAATCTGGTGTGTGTCGAATAGGAGTGCAGCAAGTGGTTTATTTTGCTTCTAAGAAAAAACTAGCTATTTGGGGAGAGAAGACTCCCTCAAAACATGTTGTATATGTTGTTTGAGACTGTAATATCCAGCAACATCATTTGAATGATGCTTTTGGCATTTGACACAGGTCATGCAGCAGGCGGTAAAGGTCCAGGACCTTGGACATTCTATATTTTTTAATAGGTGGTTGGAATTAATGGTTATGAATGTTGAATTTTTTTGTTATGATTGTGTTCATAACAGCAGATTAAGGGAAATTTTAAATCTAAAAATATGTAATCCTAACTACAACCACATTTCCAAAAAAAGTTGGGGCACTGTTAAATGTAAATAAAACAGAATGCAATGATTTTCAAATCAATTAAAACCCTATATTTAATATGAAATGGGAAAATTACAACATATCAAATGCTGAAATGGATATATTTTATTATTTTTTGAAAAATATCAGATCATTTTCAATTTGATGACTGCTACATGTTTTAAGTTAGGAGGGTACAATAAAAACATCTTACAGCTTAATAGATTATTTAGTAACAGGCCAGTAACATGATTAGGTATAAAAATAAGTTAATGTGGTGAGGGTTTAACTACTCTTGAGCAGTTTAAGAATAAAGATTTCAACTAAAATTGTAAAGAATTTTGAGATTTTATCCTCTATGTTACATAATATCATTGAAAGATTCCAAGACTCCCGAAATTATCTGTATACACGGGACAAGGCCAAAATCCAATTGTGAATGGCTGTAATTTTCAGGTCCTCAGGTGGCACTCAGAGGCAGGATTCTGTTGTGGAAATCACTGCATGGACTCAGAAACACCTCTGTAAACCATTGCCATTAAACGCAGTTTGCCACTGGATCCACAAATTTGAGTTAAAACTGCCATGTAGAGGCTAAACCATATATACACAAGATCCAGAAAGGATACCTTTTTCTCTGAGCCCAAGCGCATTTATTGTTATGATACTGAATTCTGCTGTCATGTTTAAATTCTGTGCCTGGCCTAGCCATGTTTAGGATTTCTGTGTTTAGTGAATACTGCCTGCCCTTTGACCATTCTTAGGATCATGTACTGTGTTTTTGGTTATTTAGATTTCTTGTTTATTATTTTTCTTGTTTCTATCATTTAGTTATCATGCCATGTTTTCATTTCCATGCTTTGCACTTCGTCTACCCTGTCTTGTCTTATGAAGGTCTTTGCTCACGGTCCTTAGTCTTGTGTGCCACTCATTCGGGTGATTTATTGGTTTCTGGGTTTTCAATCTTCCTTCATTATCTCGTGTGCTTCCTTCCTCTCTCTTTTACTATCTACTAGCACATACTAGCAGTTTATTGTTTTTGCTAATTACTAACCGCACTAATCTTTTATATTTTTACTAACTTTCTAACATGCACTCAGGATTGTATAGCTGCACTTACTAATTGACTAATGATCTCTCAGCTGTCGCCCAATTCTAGTCTCCGCCTCCTTGCATATCCCTAATTATCTCTGCTGCAAGTTTCTGTGGTTTTCCACTTATACTCTGTGCTTTCCTTTTCTTTTATCTTGGCACTTTAGTACTCCTTAACCGGAGCTGTTGTTTGTACTTAGGTTTGTCTTGTGATCCCTGTCTGCGTTTTGGCTACAGCCAAATTCATGTAATTAGTTTATTCCTCATGTGTCTCTCCCTGATCATTGTCACCATTGATTGCACCTGTTCTCCCTGGTCATGTGTTTACCCCGGATGTGTATATAAGATGTCTGTTTGCTTCACACTCTTGTCAGATCGGTCTCCCTAGTTTTCTCGTGCCACATTTCTCGCCTTGATTTCTCAGTGTTTATCTTTCTGACTGGATTGGCCGACTTTTGATTTTTGCCTTTGTGATTTTGGATTACTGTTGCATCTGTGTTTTGACCATTTTTCTGCCCGACTACGAGATCTGTTTGCTGCCCTGGTAACGATTCAGATTACGTCCTGTGGATTCTGGCTTGTCTCTCTGATGGTACTATTCCTGTGTACCAGACCCATTTCTGTCCGACTACGATTACTGCGATTGCTGCCTTGGTTTTTGATACTATTTTTGCCCAACTGGATTTCGACTTTTGGATTGTGGACTTTGTTCTGTTTTTCGCCCTGCGGGGGTCACCCCCCTTTACCAATAAAACAAGCTCTACTGCATTTCCTGGTTCTCGCATCTGGTTCCTGATCGCATCATAACATTTTTAATGTACTGAGGGGTAGTGGAAGACTGCCCTGTGGTTTGACTAATCAAAATATGAAATTCTTTTTGGAAATTATGGATGCCACATCCTCTTGGCTAAAATGGAGAGGGGCCATCAGGCTTGTTATTAGCAAACAATTCAGAATCCAGCATCCGTGATGGTATGGGGGTGCCTTTATATACATGGCATGGGTAACTTGCGCATCCATGAAGACATTGTGAATGGTGAACAATATATTCAGAGTATGGTGCAAAATTTACTGCCTTCCACATACCTTTTTTTGGGGGGGAAGGTCTCGCTCGTTTTAGCAATACCATGCAATATCGTGCATATATACTCTGTGCATATTACAACAACATGGCTCTGTAGGAGTCTGGCTGCTAAAGTGGTCAGCCTACAGTCCAGACCTGTCATCCACTGACACTATTTGGCACGTTATGAAGCAAAAAATATGACAGGAGTCTGCAAAGTATTGAGCTGCTGAAATCCTACTTAAAGTAAGAATGGGAAAACATTTTGCTTTCAAAACAACAGCAGTGGGTCTCCTTAGTTCCTGAATAATGCAACACAGTGGTGAACATGCTCCTGTTACAACTTTTTTGAAGCGTGTCACTGGCATAAAATTCAAAATGTGCTCATATTTAACAAAAAATCTTAGTTTCATCTGATATATCATCTTTGTAAAAAATAAATACATAGTAAATAAATGCAAAGTTCAAATGATTCAAAAATCATTGCATACCGATTTTATTCACATTTTACTCAGGATCCCAACTTTTTGCGAAATGGGGTTGCATAAACAAGCTTATTTTAAATAATTTTAAATCACCGAGAGCTTAAATGATCTATTTACTTTTATTTTCAGACCTAAGGGGTGTACAGTTTCCATCTGCAGCTAATGAGGTAAAAATAGAGGGGGCACAAAAAATGTTTCTCTGTTTTCAGTTGTTTAATGATCAGAATAATCCTTAGGCAGGTGATGACAACTTCTTTCTGAATGGACTGTAAAGGCTTCAACTGGCTGCAGATTTTTAACTATGATATTGATTTTGACAAAACGTGACCAAAGGCCAGCCGGAATATAAATAAATATTCCTTTGTTCCTCATGCTGTTCTGGCACTGAATGCCAACTGAAAGCGTCTGGTTGGACCTGTGTGGTTTTCATGTGATAGTTTTTACTTAAGCACAAGTGTATCTTCTTGTTGCTCTTGATGTTAGGGTTTATGTAATATGTAACATGTCATCTGCCTACTGCGGCTGGTCAGGCCACTGCCGCTGATTTATTCTACACTGTCACTTTAAATCCTGTGTTGTGTATCTGTTTGTTTTAATGATGTGTTGTCATCTGTACATATTTGTGAGAAGCCAAAGACAAATTTCCACCTTGGTGGACAATAAAGTCAGTCAATCAATCAATAAACTCCTTTGTTGTTAGTTAAAATTGGTGGTCGTAGAAGGCACTGGGTGGCATGTATACCGCGAGTCAATTTGGGACAACTGCGACCAAAGACAAGTCAGGTCAATTTTTTTGTAATATCTGAAATTTAGTTCTGCAGTCAGACAGTGTGACTTCTGCCACAACCCACGTTGACAAAGCTGCCAATTGGAACATAGCATGGGATGACAAACAATACAAACGCAGCCCAATAAAACGCTAAAGATTACTGTAATTATGCCCAATGCTTGTTTTCTCTTTCTATTTATTTTCAAATGTTTTCAAAGACAGCAGGAAGGCAACGCAGATATACAAGTTAATCTCTAATAAGCGGGAAATTCAAAGTCAGTTTTTGTGAAAACTAAATTGCAAGATATCAGGGTTTTTGTTGGCCTCTCTCTTACTTCTTTGTCAGTCCAGCAGCAAAATATGAATGCATACTATTTCATAATTTTTTTGAAGGAAATGTTATAAAAAATGAATTTGACAATGTCATGGATTTAACATGCCATCATGGAGTGACATTCTAAACACTTTACCTGATGTACCACATAAACTACTCCTATTATCGACCGTGTGAACAGACTTGCTAAATAAAATTCTTCAACTGCCCAAACTAGCAGTAGTAGGTATATTACAGCTTATTTACAGTGAATGTGATTCCAACAGTCAGAAAGTTAACATGTAATTCTGTCACATCCCCGAAACTGAAAGTTATATTACCTGTATAAATTTTGCAGGCAAGTTGAGGAAGTGCTGAGTGTTGAATGTAGCATTCACCAGATGGCACGTGAAGCGATAGAGATCATTTGCAACTCCACGTCAGAAGGGGCCGCTACAGTGACGTTTGCAATTGTCACTGAATAGCAAAACCTCAGGGGACATAATTTTTTGTCTGCGTCATGAGCGCAATACATCCTATGGATGAAAATTCAACTCTGAATACTTGGATATACATCTATCTGTATGAGTGTCCAGTATGTAATGCAAAAGGCAGTTTCCTATTTTAAGTGTTGCAAAGCATGGGCTTGGACATGGAAAATTCCATCTCAGAGAGACAAACGCTGTTAGCTATGTCACTTGACATATAACCAGAAAGCCCAAATATATATTTTTTATTTTATAGCATGATGTTAGCCTATAGGTTTACTTATGTAGCTACCAAATCTGCAGAAAATCATTATGACTCACTCTCTCAGACTTTTGTGCCGTAATCATTGAATCTTCGTATGGTGCACATCATAATAACAGTAGCATGTTTTTCTGGGACTGTTGTCATGGTATGCCAAGTACATGAATAAGACGGCCTCACCGACAGGGAACTTTAACATATCGCCCAGTCTGAAGTTAGCTTAAGGGTGATTCAAAAATAATGCAATTTATAAATGGTAGCTATTTTATTTACGAAGTATGTTTTATGCATGAAGATCACTTGATTATTTTCTGCATTATCTTGTAGCATGTTTTCATCATGCTCACCATCAAACCTACACGCTAAAATTTATTTGCTGTATTCATGATTTTGAACAACTTGACAGTGATGTAGTCAAGACCGCCTTAGCCGAGACTGAGACACTACCAAGACAAAAGGGTAGCGAGACCAAGATAAGACCAAGACAGACCATTTTGAGACCAAGACCATAGCAGGATGAGATCGAGACTAAAAAAAGTGTTTTACTTCACTGTAAGTAAGGGCAGTGTTTGGTTGAGAGTAATTGCATGTAGCAACTGCATAACGGCTATTATTGCCCTTTCAGAGGATTGAGACTTTATAGGAATTAAATTTTTTTTAATTTCTGCCAATCCTGTATACATTTTCCCATTCAAAGAAAATACATACAACGGTAAAGACGTTTGACTTGTCTGCAGTTCATTTATTTTGAATAAATGAAGCGAAGAAACAAAATTATTCATACAAAGATAACAAAATGGTTAAAAAAAAAAATAACACCCTTGCAATTATTTATACATAAACTATGACTCTATTGCTCAAAAACAAACCCTTAAAGGGGACCTATTATGCTACATTTCCAAATTTATCTTTTGATCTTTGACTGCCCTAGAGTACTCCAGATCGTTCAAAGTGCAAAAAAGGGTCCTTATTTAGCGCATTCTGCACTCCTCAAAAAACCCCATTTGTAGTCCATTGTAGTCTCTGCCTGAAACGCCTCGTTGGAGCGGCTCTTCCACTATGGCCCGCACTCCCCGTGTGCCCATTTTCTTCTTACTGGCCAGCTCTGTGGAGGGCGGATCTGGGCAGGATGAGGGAGCAGAACGCGGTTTTCCGGGTCCGCCTCCCCAGAGTGAAACTGAGACGCGTCTGCCAGCTGAGAAGTAATCGACGGGCAAATTCCGCAATCAAACACAGTACATATGATTAGATCTTATGAAATGAACTTGTTCTAATAAACGCATCGTTGAAAGTGGAGGATGCAGTGCGAAAGTCTGGTAGCTCAAGATCGAATTTGCGGCCTACCTACGGCTACTATGGTGAGTACACTGGTGTCTCTACTCTATAACTAGGATTGAGGGAAAACTAGAATCCACCCCATAAAGACACATTTGTAGTATGGGTCGACATACCCAAGTGTAGCCCGGAGACCGTAGAAATCCGGTGGGTCTGAATTTAGAGGGAAACATAGACAGTGAGGAGCAGCAAAAAGCGGACTGACTGCTTCGGTGTGTATTATAAGGCCCTGCTGGTTTATGTGCATAGCAGTGGTGTGTCATTAGCGTGCAGTAACAAACAAATATTGCGTCGGAATGACCAGCGTTTGCTTGCGGAAAATGGGCGTGATGCGAATGCGAATACGCGCATTATGGGCACGTCAAGCTGCTTTCGCACTGGACGCAAAACGAATTTTTGGCGCGACAGATTACATTCAATGTAATCTGTTGCGTGAAAAAATTTTTTCGCGTTCGGTGTGAAAGCAGCTTGACGTGCCCATAATGCGCGTATTCGCATCTTTGCATTGAATTGTGAAAGCTGCTTAATGCGCCCATAAAGTGTGTATTTGCGTCTTTGCACTAACTTTGAATGTAATCTATCCTGCGAAAAATTTGTTTTGCGTCCAATGTGAAAGCAGCTTTATGGATAATACGCGACACCTAAAGAGAGCTCGGTTATGTTATGAACATAATACAGGTTTTGCAGACCGTAAGTTTCGTTATCGTGGAAAAGTTGCTTATGTGGAGGTAGCGAATCGATCGCTTGCAGTTTAATCTCTTCTGCTTTTTCTGCTTTTTATCACCCACAACAATTTCAAAAGGGAGAGGAAATTAGGAAGTGGCTATTCTCCCTGTCAGGGCTCGATGTTTTGACTGGCGGCACATAGTGCGCCCAGATGTTTAAAATGGGTGCACTCATGCGTGTTTAGGTGCACAGTCTAATGCCTGTATTCTGAAAGCTCACCCACAGTGACACTCTTTGAGTCTCACCTCAAACTCTGTGAGTCGCATCTCTCACTCAACGAGTTCAAGGTCGACTTCGCGCTCGAACCATTCACAGACGTTACTCACCCTAAGTTAAGTGTCATAATTTGAGGAAAGGTTGAGGAAGGGGTATACCTTCCTCAGTCTTCATTAACTTTGGTATTCTCTGTCCAAATAAGCCGTTCACATGGCTGAACAGAGTTGAAGATGTTGACATATTTGAAGAAAATGCTGGACACAGAGGACGTTGATACCAGTTTGACAACAACAGGTTCAATGACAAACAGTTCTGCATACGGTATCAACTTACAAAAGATGCTTTCCATGAGTTTCTACAACTCACAAAACCTGATATAGAACCACATAACAAACATGGTAATCCGGTTCCAGCTGACTTACAACTTCTGGTTACACTTCGATTTTACGCTAATGGTACGTTTCAACTAGCATGTGCTGATCTTTGTGGTTGTCACAACCATTAGCAAGTCGCATAATGGAACGTGTTTCTGAAGCCATTGCTGCCCTTTAGCCTCACTGCATTAAGTTACCCGAAGGAGCCCAAATTCTAATTCTAATTCCCCTTTTTGTTTCTTATTTTGTTGTCGCGCTTATCATCCCAGTAACGTTGCTATGCATCCAAGGCAGGCATCTTCCTTTTATGCTCCTCTTCCAAGTACATATTCTTCTTTTCCAGGAAGGCCAATTCTGCCTTTTGGCGTTCCTCTTGCATGGCTTGGGCTGAAGTCACCGGACCTTGGTTTTTGGACAGCACCACATCGACCACAGATGCCGGTCTCGAAGGTGCCGTGGATGATGTAGAAGTGGTAGACAGCGTCTGTTGGGATGTAGAAGGAGCACTTTGTACGTCATCAACTTCCAGCATATCTACGTCATCTACATCATCCTCGTCATCTGGCAAATGTTGCTCCCCTGAAAAGAAAATGTATTATTATATGTTTTGGATTAAAGTTGTAAATTGGGATTCAAATTAACCAGTATGCTACACGTTACCTAGTTGAACCTCGTCATCATCGAAGGGATTGGCTAAACTCTCGACTTGAGACGGAATAATGGCGACCAATGCGCTCGCGCTTTCGTCAATCACTGGCTCTTTTCCCCCTCCAGTCAACTTTGTCTCCCTTCTTTCTTTGGCAAGAGACTTCTTTGCACATTCTTTGATGTTATCCCAACCTTTCTTCAGTTGTTTACTTTGCCATTTCTCACACCAGTTTGAGAATTGAACTCCTTGGTTAACGCATCCCATGTTTTGTTTTTTTCTTTGATTACCTTATAATTGTTATGTTTGTTTTCTAACACATCCTTATATTTGGCAGCCAACTCTGTCAGCGTTGATTTTGCCAAGTCAGTGAAATATAGTTGTGCCACTTAAGGCAGGTTGTCTCACTGACTAAGTAATAAAAGCGCACTGTTCACAATGCAGTCTGCTGTTAAAAGCTCACCTCAAGTAAGTCACACTTGAGTGAGCTTTGCAAATATGAAACAAGTCAAAACTCAGAGAGTTTGAGTTATTCCTCAGATTACTCACACTTGAGTATCAAGTGCTCAAGTGCCCACACTTGAGTATCACTTACCTGAGTATGAGTGGAGGATGAGTGTGAGTGAGCTTTCAGAATATAGGCGCTACAAACTTGCTTAATTCAATAAAACAAAAAAACGCAGTACAAAATGAATAAACAAATATTCTTGAACTCAGATTATTTGATATGTCATAGGACTGCTGTAAATTTGTAGTGGTGCAACAAGCTAGGATTATAGGTGGGATAAGATTTCATTAAAATCACGCTGTATATAAGAAAAATAATGGAAAAAATACAAAAAAACCACAAAGAAATCGGTAAGAATGAGTTTACTATTATTATTTATCAAAGTCAGATAATATTCAATCTAGAATTTAATTTCAATTTGTTTGACTTGGATGAGAAACTGAAGTAATTTTCCAAAACTCCATCTCTCTGGCCTCAATAGCAGCAACAGTGCTGCTTTTAGCTATTTTTACTTTTTTACCTTCTTCATAACTCCATTATTAAGACCCTTACCTCCTAGAATATATTTAATCCAGAATCTTTTTTTTTTGGTAAGATTTAATTAATCACTCAGCAGCCACTTACATTACATTCAAGGACTAAGTGCATTCATCAACCAACGAGAATGCATCTTCAAACATGAATCTCAATTACAATTTCTCAAGTGTCTACCTGTGTATGCACGTGCATAATTTCAAGTGTCCACCCAATCCGTGTAAAACTTCATTTATTTCTCCTGTTAGGATGCAGTCCCATTGGTACGTGTCATGGTCTGTGCTGGCAGCGCCCCCTGGTGCCGCGGAGAGCAGATATCCCACAAACTCCCTGATCCTGGGTCAGGGAAAGTCTTTGATGAGAAATATACATTACGCGATCAGCCAATGTTAACACATTTGCGGCCTCAGGCCAAACGTGTTCCACAGTCTTATTGTCCCATCAATTTTGGCATTAATTCTTGTCCCTTACCAATAAAATGTATAATTCCTGCTAAAAATGAGTGTATTTGTAGAAAGAGGATTTATTTCGGGGGTAGATTTTTACTAGGTGCACGCAGT
Organism: Gymnothorax reevesii; assembly: GCA_029721435.1. Taxonomy (NCBI): domain Eukaryota; kingdom Metazoa; phylum Chordata; class Actinopteri; order Anguilliformes; family Muraenidae; genus Gymnothorax; species Gymnothorax reevesii. The sequence goes on along the minus strand of CM056590.1, from coordinate 9,935,763 downwards.
GCGTCCAACTTAAAATTTTGGGTGCAACTTCTGAAAACCGGGTGCATACGTGCATCTATGCACCCGCTATTTCAAGCCCTGGGGGTGAATTGGGGGAAAGGGATTGGCTATCTGCCCCGCAACAGGGTCGACAAGAGCAGCTGTTCTGCTATTCACACCGCGGGGGAACGGATAAGGGAAGCACTTCTGCTTTTTGCCCGGCAGTTGGGCCAATATGAGGTTTCATTTTATAATCCGCCTCGCTCTTTCATCTTTCGCGCTGAACCGCTGCGGGGCGAATAGCCTCTGCCATTAAATTACGTCACGGGAGTGCAGAGAAATCATTTGTTATACCAGACATGAGCGTTTCGGGATTACTTTCATGGTTTCATCAGAGAGCTAGCCCAGATATTTGTGAAGTATCTGGCTGACCCCGGTCATGGGTAAGTGAAGCGATCACGAGCAGCCGTAAACAAATCCAAACGCGTATCCCAAGCTCTGCAAAACCAACGTCGATTCAACGGTCGATTCAACTGCTTCAGGTTTGAGAAGCAGCCGAAACACTTATCCTGCGTCAAATTATCCTTTATTAACAAAGCTGCCTTTGGTGAAATGCTGAGCACAAACAGCTAACGTTCCCTTTGGCCGTGACTGTTTGCTGCCAGCAAACAAAAAAGCTACCCACTGATTTCTGGTGGCATCATCTTTTGGAAGAGAAATAGGTGCTTTTCTTCGCGTCCAAAAGTAAACAGACAAGCAGCTTTGGGAGAGATACTGACAAAACTGCACCTCAGATGATCAGCGGTTCTTCTTATGTATTTCTAAAAGTGTAGACGCTACTAAGGCATAGTATGATCTGCCATTGTTAGTGCCTGCTAGAATAGTTTCCGGTGTGGGCAGGTCCAGCGCCGTGATTGGCTCTGGTCTATATTAAGTGAATGGCACAACCTGACAGGTTTTGCCCTGATCTTGTGATGATCTCGGTACAAGTTGTTCAAAGAGGAAATCACGTTCACAAAATCACATTCTTGGATTACGGCAAAACCCCTGTATCTTATGTTTAGAAACTTTTCAGAGGTTGAGTATGGACATCCAACATTATAACATTACCTATATGTATTAAAAGAATGATCAGCATAATAGGTACCCTTTAACCTAACTGATATTTGGACCACAGATCTTCCACATGGAAGTTCAATATCTTAACCACTACACTAACAGATTGGCTGAGATTGTGCTTGTATGTCAGTGTTCTCTCAGTACTTGCAGGTAACACTGCTTGGATCCTTTCAAAAACCTCAACGACTTTGCAACGTTATTCAACGACTACATGGACTCTCAGCTCAAAGTACTGGGAATGGCTCTCTCTCAGGTTATGTATGTACTATCAAGGTGTTTTAG